>CM041736.1:20922431-22206181 GCA_023373845.1 Nibea coibor
TAATATAGCTTAATTAGTTCATGTTGAGAAATTAGGAACTTACATTAAGAAATAAAACAATGCATCGTAGCATCCAGTTCACTTCCTTCTCATCTCTGAGAGCTACATATAACACACAGTAACAGTGATCAGACGCTGACCAAATTTCAGCCTTGGTTAGAAATTTTTGTCCAATAACTGACCAACCAACAGAGCAGTAGAGTCCTGAAGGGCTCCACACACACCACCACCACATGCCTCTCCACCCCAGCTGTACCAGGCCACTCTGAGAATGTGACATAACCTTTCAGGTCAGGGTATGTCAAAGGTTTTTCACATAGTTTTGTGGCATCAAGCGGACAAAAGAGAGAGAGAGAGAGAGAGAGAGAGAGAGAGAGAGAGAGAGCGAGAGAGACACTCTCTTGGTGTGAGTCTAAGTGGAGAAGTTGCCCCTGACTTGTTAATTCCCCCTAATTAGCATACTGATGACAGTAGAAGAGGATTGTACATGCCACCACCCCAGACTGCTGCACAGACCTGAGCAGCCATGATGCCTTGGATGTTCGTCTGACTATGTGTGTGAGACAGCGAGCGACAGAGACTGGAAGCAGTAGTGTTAATTTGTCTAGCCGTACTAGCGTGCGACTCTGTAGTACACACAGAGAGACATGGGGGTAGTTGTGCGTTTTATGGAAATTGCTTCCATGCCACAGGATGCCAAGTTGATCTCAGGCACAACATGCCACTGAGGCTCTGTGGAAATGCAATCAGTCAGCTCCGACAGGGGTCTGCAAATTCATTTGAAACTGCAAATCTCAAAATTGGCCAAAGGAAATTGGGTGAGACCAAGCTGGTCAAAAGCATCACCATTGATTTGCCTTCCAAAACAACAACAACAAAAAAAGACTCTGTAGCATGCTAACATGCAGTCCAGAACATTTTGACAATGACGCAAAAATAGTTACAAAATACAACACACACACACACACACACACACACACTCCTTAAAACTGTTGAAAACGAGCAGTTACACTGCGCAGATAGAGGGGGGATATTTTAACATTTGTATGCAGGAGCTCAGCATCAGGAGAGTACAGGGTACAGTGCTGTCATGCTGTTTTGAGACCAGCAAGGTCAAAAAATGGCTGGTTTGATGCAACATCAACTACTGACACCACAACTATAAACATGTCTCCATCAGATGATGCACTCGCTCCATGGGGGACACATGGCATACTAGCTTAGGGGTTAAACATTAAGATTTCTAAAACTACATTAATATGTATGATTCTTTAAGAAATATAACATTTATATTGAAATTAACAATAAATTATAAATACTTTTTTTTTTACAATGGATTTCTGACTCTTATCAGCCTGGTTTCCAGCAGCAGACAGCTGCTATGAGAGAACAAGCTCAGGTAAACCCATTGTATGTTACCTGTATAGCACCAAACAGCAGACAAACACACTAGCTGGTGAACACAGTGGAGCATTTAGCAGCTAAAGAGAAACTTTTTCAAGGACTTGGAACCGCTTGACTATCATCTGATGACAATGGGGGCATGAGCCAATTTGTAGCCAGCAGACATCAGGAAAAAGGATAACATATATCTGGGCCAAGAAAAGTGTTCTGAAAATGCACGTTGACCAATACATGATGATAAAGCCTATCAAACCAGAATGCACCCTTTGTCAGAATCTCGGTTCCTTGTCTACAGATTCTCCATTCAAATGTAGATATCTGTGGCAGAGAGACTAAACCAGAGCTACGATGATTTGTGTCATCAGGTGAACAGCTAACAGCTGCCATGCCATCCACAGGGAACAATTAGTGTACATAATGGACATGATGCCCAAGATGCCTATCTTTTGGTTAAATTCATTTTTCCTAGGATTTTCCATACCACCACGTCCAAATTCAGTGATACTGAATCACCAAATAAGTGATGATTGGTCTACAGCTCTGCTGTTGAAGCAGTTGTTGAGTTCAGCTCTGACACCGATTGCCACCTTGGTGGGAGAATCTAACCCAACATCTTTGAATGGAAGCACACCCTGAATTCCTCTCAACACCCCGATGCAGGTTCAACATTCTATTGTCCAAATGAATTTGGTTAATTCACTGTATTTAATAACTACTGTACAATTTTGTGTTTGTTTCCTCTTTCAAACACGGCATCAACTAATAAGACATCTTTATCTGACTCTTCAATCCTCCTAACCTAGTTAGTTTTAAGGATAGGAGCCACAAGTGATCACCCTTTGATAGGCTAAACGTGATCATCACTCAAACTGGAGCATGTGCAGATTAATACCTGATATTACATTACCAGATTAATGAATCTTCTTTTCCGTTAACTTCATCATCATGCATCTTGACTGGAAGGGAGCCCACTGTATGTGCCCACTCTGCATCTAGGTGAGGATCTACTAATAAACAAATATCATGTGCATCATTATTTACTGAGTATCGGCTGATAGCAATCGAACTGGACATCCCTCTTAACCATTTATAAATAGCCCAGTTGTTGTGTTAAATACTGGCTATCATATGTATCCATCCAAAACGATCAGTAGCAGCCATATCAGTCAAAGCCCAGAGCTGACAGTATGAGTGACTACTAGAGGAGGAACACTTTGATTACCGGGGGACCTGCTGAGGTAAGCAGCTCATCTGGCATTTGGAGTGAGATCTGGGATTAGTGCAGATTGGGGAGATTTACATCACTATGCCTGTAGTTTGGCATTTCACAGACTCACACTGACTGTATCACAGAAACGTTCTCTGTCTCCTTCACATCTGTTACAGCAAACTGCACACACTCACACTGGGAGACGCAGAGAGAGCTACAGATGGTCTGTAGTTTTTATCACTACATCAGCAACACAAACAGGTGCCACTATATATTTTGCTGTTCAGTGAGAAAGTTCTTTAAATTAGCAGAGCTAGAGATTGAAATACTGAATACTTGTTAATAGCATGAAGGTGCTTGAATAAAATATTATACAGCCCATATATATATATATATATATATATATATATATATATATATATATATATATATATATATATATATATATATATATATATATATATATATATATATATAATGACTTTTTTCTAACCATATAAACAGTACAGTTCAATCCATATGTATTTGGACACTGAGACAAGTTAAGCAGGTAAAGGTGTGGAATTGATTCCAGTGTGATATTCACATTTGGAAGCTGTGGCTGTGAACCCACAACATGAGGTCAAAGGAGCACTCTATGCAAATGTAACAGTGCATCCGTAGCATCCCTACAGCAAAAGAGAGAATCTATTAGAGAGGTAGCAGGAACAATAGGGATGGCCAAATCAACAGTTTGATAAGAAGAAAAAAATAATTCACTGGTTAGGTCTGCAACAGAAACAGACCTGGACGTCCACAGAAGACAACAGTGGTGGATGATGTAGGACCCTTTCCATGGTAAAGAAAAACCCCTTAACAACATCTAGCCAAGTGAAGAACACTCTCCAGGAAGTAGACATATCATTCTTCAAGTCTACCATAAAGAGAAGACTACAAGAGACAGAGATACAGAGGGCTCACCACAAGGTGTAAACCATTAATAACCCTCAAGAATAGAAAGGCCAGATTAAACATTTAAAAAATGTTATGGAACCAGTTATGGAACAGTATTCTTTGGATGGATTCTTTGGATGAAAGTGAGATCAATCTGAACCTGAATGATTGGAAGAAAAGAGAATGGAGAAGATTTGGACCAGCTCATGTGAAGCAAACCGCATCAACTGTAAAACAGGGTGGAGCAGTGTGTGGCATGGCCTTGCATGGTTTAACTGGGCCACTGTGTTTACTGATGATGAGACAGAAGACAAAAGCAGTGTATAGAGACGTACTGTCTGAGCCAACTTCACTTCACTTTACAGACGGATAATGATCCAAAACAGGACAAAGAAGTGCAATATTCTGCAGCGACCAATCAATGACCTGATCTCAACCCGGTCAAACATGCATGTCACTTGCTGAAGACAAACATACCCACAAACACACAACAACTGAAGGCAGCTGCAGCAAAGACCTGGCAATGCATCACAATGGAGAAAAGCAACTTTTGGTGATGTGCATGGGCTCTAGACTTCCAGCAACCATTGTCTACAAAGGATTCTGGACAAAGTATTCATAATTAATATTTTATTCATGTATATGTTCATTGTCCAATTACTTTTGAGCCTCTGAAATAAGAGAACTGTGCATAAAAATGGCTGCAGTTCCCAAATGTTGCATTCAATTTATTCATTTTTTTTTGTTTAAATTAAAGCTGAAATTCTGCACGTCAATTGCATCGCAGTTATTTCATTCCAAATCCAGTCAAAGCAAAAATTATGAAAATTCTATCACACATATTGTTGGACTATACATTTAACTACAGTTAAATGTACTTCGTTGGCTGAGAAACCTGGTGAGTAATAGTTTATCCTAAAAGGTGAGAAGTGGAACACCCACAGGTGTTTTGGACCAGGCAGTGTGTGTAAATGGGACGTGTATTTGTAAAAGTCCTTTGAGTGTTCAGAAGAGTAGAAAGGTGCTACATAAGTACAGTCCATTTATCTACTGACATTATGACTTTGGTGATTCCCTGATGACTGCTCTAGCGCCACCGTGAGGTTGACAGTTGTAGTAATTACCATGGCGATACTTCATGGTGAGTTTAGCTTTTAGCTCAGAGCACCGCTGTTTAAATACAACCTCATAGAGGCTGTTAGGCTCTTTGTGTCAAGCGTGTCAAGAGTAATAGCACCTTTGCATCGTTACATCTTTACTGTGAGGACAAAAGAAGGGAAAGAATTTTCCATTCAGAAACTACCGTGCCAGGTTGAAGAGCATGAGGTACCACCATGCACCAAACTCCAACTAACTCAACCTCTGTTCTCTCTATCAGTCTCTTAGTCTCTCGTTCTTTTTGCAGCCCTCCTTCCACCCCACCCCTGTAGATCGACTTTTCTGCAATTTGTCTCCCCCTCTCTCACAGAGGGAGTTTCGCTCGCTATGATATAAACATTATTTCCACCCATACACGTTACTATTAAGAAAAGACATCAGCTTATGAATAAACAACAACAACAACAAATAGATGGGAGGAGAAAAACAGAAACGAGGGGGGATAACAACACAGGCGACGGGTGAGGAGCATAATAATTGTGTGATTTATCCTCACTGAACTACCGCAGTCATAGCATAATTAAACATGAAAAGCTAAATTTATCGTGGTGCGCTCAGCCTCCTCATTAATTTAAAGCTGAGACATTCAGGGAGAAGACCTTTCCTAATCCACCCACTGTTTCTCTTGTTGTCTTTCCTCCCTCTTTCCCCTCCTCTGACATCCCTCCATCCCCTCCCATTACGGAGCATTATAATGTATATTACCCTCAGAGCTCCATCATCATAAACCACAGGGTCCGCAGAGGGGGATGGAGGGGAGGGGATGAGCTGGATGAAATCCTCAGAGGGTGAGCGAGATAGAGGGAGAATATGAGGATGAGGGAGAGAGTTAGTTAAGCTCATTAAGGATAAGAAAAGCTCTCATTAAGATGAAGCTGTCTTTGGTCCCATGTCCTGCATGATAGCCACCTATTTGTTGCCTAATAGCTTCAGCCACTGCAAACTTGTGAGATCCATCTCCTATAATGAGAGGTAGCAGAGGTGACACCTCTCCCACCCAGAATGCGGAGTGCCTCTGCGTCATTAACAATCACCCCAACATCCACTAATTGGCTGCTGTGTATTTTTCGTCTCCTTTCCCTCCTCCCTGCCTTCCGTTTTGCACATTTTCCCCCAGCAGACAAACAAACTTGTCACCGTTTTGATTTGTTTATGTGTTCTATTTGTTATACTCGCTTCCTTAAACTGTAAATCAGGGGAGCAGCGTAGCATGGGGAGCTAATAACCCGCCTTGTACATCTGCCTTCATAAATTATGCAGCAAGCCGCGGTGCAGCTTGTTGTCTGTCAGGCAGGCTGCTCAGGTCCTGTCAGCGCCCACCACATCGCTGAAAGTTGGAAAAATGATTCTTAGAGCTGCCTGGAACCTGGATCAGAGTGAAGGGTGGGTGGAAACTGTCAGTAGTCACTTTTCAACTCTTATGAAAAAAAAAAGTTCATCCAAACTGGCAATTAAAAAACTTCATACTAATGAGCAACTGGCTGCACTTTGCCTCCTTGAATTCGTCATAGCTCAAGTTGAATCAGTCTTGGGTTTGGGCATGGAACAAAAGAAAAACAAAGCCCAGAAACCTGACTGGTTTTGTTATGCCAATTAAGTAAGAAAAGACGCTTTTGTTAGATTTTGTTACAACAAAGCACGGGAATGTGTGATGTTATATTTTTGGCTGCCATCCTTGTAAGTTGTAGACCTTAGAAACAACAAAAGTTAGATGAAGAAGAAAGTAGAAATAAGATCCAGAGTTGTTTATGCCTCAGAGAGAAATGATTCATATCATTGAAACACCAAATATCCAAATATTTCTGTTGTTAATAAAAAGAACTTTTATTTTTCTACTTGATGTGCTTTCCTTAGTGACGGACCTCCCACTCAACCCCCAATACATATATGGTAAATGGACTGTATATATATATATATCGTTCCTTTCTAGTCTTCAGACCACAAACATTCATACACTGATGGCATTGGCTACCATACAAGGTGCCAACTGCTCATCAGTTTGAGGAGCTAACCATTCACACACATTCACACACTGATGGCACAGCCTTCAGGATCAGTTTGGGGTTCAGCATCTTGAGCCACAGTCACTGTAAATATATCTTTACAGCTTAAACAGAGTCTGAAATGCTAATTCATTACAACATCATAATAGCAACATAAAAGCATAATAGCAGCGCAGTGAAAAAGTTGGGATCTTCAGACTGAAGCTATACAATATTTGTTTTAGTTATTTAACACTCTGCCATCTGTACCTGCTCTTTAAGACGTGCATGACTTCCACTTGTGTTACTGAGACAACAAAGCTGCCGTAACCAGTGCTGCCAACTTAGAGACATGTCAGACTTTTGGAGCTCGTGTTAGGTACTTTCACTGAGGAGGTTGGCAGCTGGTAGTTTGATGTTGGGCTATAATGTTGAGTTCAGCAAAGTGTTAGAAGTCTTCCACCATTCTGCACCTCCCCTCCTTACATGCGTAGCTGCTACATCACATACAGGTGTTATCTTATTGGTCGAGCTTCAAAAGGTCAGCAGCACTCAAGGTCAAAGTTAAACTAATAATAACTTTGTGGGTCACCAGTGTTACGCCCTTACTTTACCTAGCTGGGTGATACTGCTCACAGGAAAAGAATAGGACTGCCAGCACGATCGTATGAGTTATTCAATGGTGGCTTGAATAACTCACAGGGCCACTTGACAGGAAAGCTATCCATCCTTTATAGTGCTTGAAAATAATGCTTTTGTTTCACTGGTTAGATCACTCCCCTTCATTAATATTTCCAGAATCTGTGAAGGCCAGGCAGCTTATCCAGAAGGTTTAGCTGCTCTCTGCTCCACAAATGTAGTTACATGCTGCAGGCTCTGCGACCCTGAACAGCAGAAAACATGAAAACAAAGATTTAACTCATACTTTTCACTTCAAGTTCATCTTATTTATCTGTAATCGTGGAATGTTTGGCTTAGTCATTTTGAAACAAAAGAGGAGGGAAACGTGTTTTGCTTATTGTCACTTTACTTGACTGGTTGATCTCCACTCTGCAGAATAATGTCTGTGTTTAACACCTGGAAGTACCAGCAGGATTTTGGTGACATCACAGCTATAATGGAGCCAGTCATGATCCAGTATGTAACTGTTCATAAGTGTGATGTCAGAACCGTTTCCTGCAATTAAACTTTTGAAATGAAAAAATGTATATATTTGCACCTAAATTCTTAATGAGGTGAGATGAATTTTAAAGACTTTCTAAGTTGTTGTTTCTAACTTTTTTTGTAGACATAAACATAGTCAATTATTATTCACAGCAAAATATTTTCATGAGTTAAAATGTGTGTAGGGGACCTTTAGGCAGGTAGAGTCTGTGGATCCTCCTGCACTATCCTCTCCATTGTCCTGTCCTCTCACCGATTAGCCCTGACCGCAGTCAAGATGTACAGTTATTGCCACGGCTGTCTGGGGTTCCTCTATGGGCTGTTTCATTAGATCGACTCATATCAGGCCCCAGAGACTCTCAGGCCAAATAACCACTCTCCCACCTCCTCCCTTTCTCTGCCTCCCCCTCTCTTTCTCTCTCTCTCTGTCGGCACACCCACAGGGTAACTATGAAGTGTTACCATGTGCAGTCAGAGGGAACAAATGCGTCCTGATAAAGATGGTGGATGTATATAGTTTACATTTTTATTTGATTTTTCATCTTTCATTTGTTCAACTATGTTATTACTTTTATAATATTTATAATAATACAAGGCAATGAGGTCTGAGCCATGCTATCACAATGCAATACCATTTTACATGTATGTATGTTTTTACATGAACATCACAGACATCATAACTGTGTGGCAGACTCCTTCTATTGGACTGCATTACATCTACATTGCACTGTCACAGCTGTGACGCATTCCCGCTGCGACGGTTCTAAACAATGATTATAACTCTACCAGAGGTACCACAGGACGATCCAGAAGCGTCTCTGCACTCTGCACCACGGAGAACACTCGTCTATGTTAGACTGATCGCAGTGAAGAAGGACAAAACAGATCGAGGTGGCCAGAAATCTGACACCGAAGCGGCATATATAGCATTACTGTCATTATTGTTACCATATCTCCATTACAGTTTATAGTTAGTTAATGATTTACTGCTGCTGTGCATCTGTGTCTATCTATCTCTATCACAGGTTCCACTGCTACTGTAATCATTCTACCATTTATTGTAATTCATTGTAATTGTACAATATGTTTGTGTTGATTGTTCTGTACATGTGACATCCATTGCACGTCTGTCCGTCCTGGAAGAGGGATCCCTCCTCTGTGGCTCTTCCTGAGGTTTCTTCCACATTTTTTCCCTGTTAAAGGTTTTTTTGTGGGCAAGTTTTTCCTCACTGGAACCGAGGGTCTAAGGACAGAGGGTGTCACTCCCTGTACAGATTGTAAAGCCCTCTGAGGCAAATGTACTTTGTGACTTTGGGCTATACAAATAAAATTTGATTTGATTTGATTTGATTTAGAATCTGGTCAATTTTCAAAATAAAACAGCCTGTGAAAACTCCTGGTCATAAAAAAAAATACAGACAAAGGGAAAGTTTACATAGTCTACTTACTCATGGTAAAAGCACATAAACCAAAAAAGCAACGTCACAGAGCCATGCCCGGTGGAATTCAGGGGTTGTACACATGAGAGTGGATTTCAAGTGTGAAAGTGTTTTTAAGCAACTCTCATGTAAAGTGATAAAAAAGTGTCCATCATCTTTTAAAGACATTACAACAGTCTGTCATATTCTGCGTCCACTCCTATAAGCTCGCTGGTTTGATGACTCGTGCTTGTTCTACACTTTCACATCTTTATTATCTGACACGGAGCAGACATGGGGAACACGCTGCTAGTAAAAAAAAAAAAAAAAAAAAAGCACAAAGCGTCGTGTCCAAAACCAGCTCAGCTCTAACCGAGCCTTCAGCCAGTTTGTTTCATCACTGCCCTCCCACCTCTTTGTTTTCCTCCCTCGCTCTCCCTCTCAGCCTCTGGTCTCCAGCAGCGTTGGACAGTCTGTCTGCTCTGAAGTCTTCATTAGCGCTGCTGGCCTGCCAAGCTGCACAAACGGACAAATGGCTATTTAAGATCCTGTGCTCCCCTCTCCCTCCTCCCACATCCACCTCCCTCCTCCTTCCAACAAACCTCCTCCTCCTTTCCCAAAACTTCTTCTCTCCCTCCCACTGCTCTCAGCTCCCTGTTCCTGACTCCTCTCCTTCAACCTCGCTCCTGTTTTGATATACCCTCTTTATTCTCTCTCCATGTTGTTGCCAACCACCCAGCCCTTTTCCTCATCCTCAGCTGGCTACCTGGGGATCAGAGGGCAGATTGTGCTCAGTAGAACATCATGCTGGTCTGATCTGTTCGGGGACCAATCAGCCCGTTTGGGATTGTGTATGCCATTTGGTCACCACAGTGCCCAGCAGCGGGGGCTCCTGGACAAGCATACAACTAGAGATCTGGGAGGCCCTTGAACAGCTCAGTGAAAGTGAGCGTCACACTGAGAGACATGGAGCTCACAGCATTGCTCACACGAGCTCACACAGAAACACTACTGACACACACTATTTCTGTCCTCAGAGTGAGGACGTTCCATTGTCTGCATCCATATGCTTCACAAGTCTCTCTGCCATTTAAGAACTCTTCTGTGTATTGTTGTATAGAAGATTTGCACTTGCACAAAATTCCGTAAAAAATACTTGAAAGCTCCTAAAATGATAGAAATAAAACAAATATAAGGCAAAAAGGAAATGAATAGACCAGGCCTTCAGTCACTGAAGTTGAACCTGCTTCAACCTGCTGATATCTGGAACACAACTGGAACACAACACAAATAATCAAACATTTGGATTATTCTGATTAGTGTACCCTTACAGAGTGAAGAAAGGTTAAAGGACTCCACAGGATCATTTGTCTTGTATAGCATGTACACCAAAATCTGACTGAATGATCATCTGAATGACGAGAAATGTACAGAAAAAAAGGATTTACATTTGTATGTGCTGTTTACACAGCTTTGGACTAGCAATCTGGTGGGCTTTAAGACCTTTTAATTATATAATATATATATATATATATATATATATATATATATATATATATATATATATATATATATATATATATAGCCTCTATTTGAGACCTGCTTTTATTTGGCAAAACATGCAGCCACACCCAGTGAGTGTAGTTCCTTCAGCTTTAAATTAAGTGCAACACATACACACACTGTATGATGTAGCTTCAAACACCATCTTGAAGTGTATCATAGCAGGTCAGACTGTCAACTCGTAATATCATTCTAAGGCTCTTTACAACTGTTGTCTATGAAGTGCAGTATTTTGTGTTGGGATGTCTCTCAGGCTCATTGGAATCATTACCACATGTGTTTTCACAGAAGATGAAAATAGCTTCTGCTGTCCATGAAAAGCCATGAGCCAGGTAGCTTAGTTGTAGAGATGTAGTTCTCTTGGTCATGTCAGACCTTGTTGAGAGATCTCATGTTTGAACAATTCTTTGAGCTCTTAACACTGACACAATGTCTACACAGCCTGTATCAGTGAAAGCAGCACACTAGCAGAGCAGCAGGAGCTCCAGTCCTCCATCTGTGTCTACACGGGATGTGGTCGGACACAGTCACTAGCATGTGCGCATGTAAGAATGTTAGAACATACACCTCAGGTCACAGTGATAACAGTAAAACTGGCATAGTCATTTTCAAAAAAGGTCCATTGACCTCTAAACTGATCTGAATGAAGATGGGTTCACTGGGTTCCCAAATGTCCTCACTTTACTTGTCCACTTTATGTTAATCCAGCTTTGGGCAAAAACACAGTAGCACTGCATGCAGAGTAAATGTGTTAATTTGGCCCAGTGCATTTGGATATTTATGCATACCTGAAGAGTATTGGAATTGCATAAATTGAGTCTGACTGGAAAGCTGAGACTCTTGAGGATTCCCTGAGCCCAATTGTATTTACATGTGATGATGTTAGTCCCCATAGGAGCAGTGACATGACCTCTGTACTGTATAACATTACCTATTGTGACCTCACTAATAATCACAAATGGCATTCAGAAGACGGAGGGCTTTCCTACATATACTGCTAAAAAGGGTTTCTGAGCAATTTCAGGAAATATGCAATTCTTGTAGTTTTTGATATAAAATCACAGCATGGATTTATTTGTAGTGCTCTTCAAGCTGTCTTAAAGTGGTATTTTGGAAAGATTTCTGACTATTTTTTTTTTTTTTATCAGAAATGGTTACATTTTGCACAAATACTGTCAACCCAAAAACTGCTGCAACTGACTGATGCACACACACCAGGGTCATTATGCTGATTTCAATCTAAAATAGTCAATATGCTCTGTGGAAGCATGCAGGCTTCTAGGTATTCATAATTGGTACATCTTTGTCATCATATTTTACAAGTCTGAGTACGAAGACATCAAGTGATCTCACAAGGTCTTAGAAATCGCTCTAAAATTCATAAACTGCTTCAAATATCGACTCGCACTGGGTCAAATGCACAGACAACGTGCTTTGGTGTGTGTTGTTTGTGGTCACATAAACAGAACAGAAATTGATTGTCAGATCTGTTGAAGTGAAGTGGAAATACGACCAGATACCCAAAGAGCCCTCTGTCATATTCTATATCTACGTTTGTATTATCCGAGATGTAGCTTTGCCTTGATCTCCTAAATGTTCCCCCCTCTCAGAGACCTGTCTCTATCCATCTCTGTCCACTGGGGCTTCTTCCTCTGTTTTCACCCCCTCCTCCCTCTGAAGTCCTCCTCTCCAGCCTTCCATCCTTTTTCATCAAAGGCGATACATGTCGTCCACAGCTCCCACCACCGCTGCCACCTCCAGCCCCCACCTGTGCTGTGCAGTAAGTAATGTGATCGTGTTAACCCCTGCTGTGTGTGTCTACGTGGGTGAGTCATGCTGGGTTTGTGTCATCGCCACTCCACCCCCTTCTCTCTCTCTCTCTCTCTCTCCCTTCCTCCCCCCTGTCTGCCTGCAGGCCAGCAGTGCCCTGTGCACCACAGGTGAGCTGTCACTGCCTATCTGAGCTTCCTGACACACTGGCCTGCCAAGAATAGACTCGACTCCACTGTTTGCAACTGATACACACACTCAAACGCGCGCGTGGACATTCACACCTGCCTGCACAGATAAAATGCACATATACCCGGGCCTCGACCCAAGTGGGCTCTCTGTGCTGAAGCTTTTCTTCTACTTGAACATTTAAAATGAACAGACTCGGTCAAAACTTCACTGAAAGTCATATTTTAAATTAATGCAAGAAGATCAGAGGAAAGAAACATCACAATATAAATAATACCACGTAACAGTGATAATACTGCATCTTAGTTAAATCCCATTGTGCGTCACATCACAGCCTGTCACATGATTATTTCACCATATAGGGTTCTAATGATATAACATGTTATACGGTGCTGGCCAGGCTACGGAGGGAGTATGAGAGCTCGCTGTGGATTTGCTGGTGACTTTGGACAGCTTTTAACTTGTGAGAGAGGACAGGAGAGCGAAGGCTGATGTGTCGGTGTCCTCTGGGCATAAAGGAGGTGGGACAGAGGAGGATGCTGGCCGGGCTGGCGTCTATGCATGAGACTGTGGTGAGCGTGGGCAGCTCCTTCAGCAACAGACTGATACTCACACCATGTAGGAAGGAGATCTACCACAGGTCCTTCATTCCAGCAGCTGTTTATTTTAAGATTATTTTTTTTGGCCTTTCAAGCCTTTAATGATAGAACAGCCGAAGATAGACAGGAAGAAGGGTGCAGAGAGAGGGGGAGTGACACGCAGTAAATAGCCGTCCGATGCAGGGGCCAGCTGCAGCGAGGGCTGTAGCCTCCGCACATGGGGCAGCCGCTTAACCCACTACGCCACCGACCGCCCCGCAACGTGTACCTTTATCTACAAAATGGCAGCATGTGTACAACAGGAGGCTCAACCATCTCTTCTGCACACCTATAGACAGTATAATGCTGTTAATAAAAATCTTTCTATTCTTATTATTTAACTATTACTAGAATACTATTTTTGGTACATTTTGATAGTACATACATGTTTCATTTATCATCTCATCAAACCATGTCTTTATGGACCTTGCTTTGTGCACTGGGACACAATCATGTTGGAACCCTATCTTTTCTACATACAAGCTTATACATTACATTACATTACATTTTAATCTTACCATCCTGTTATTCATTCTCAAGACCCTCTGTGAAACGTCACTCAAACCTAACAACTTGTGACTGTGTGACAGGCTTTCAGATGCACAGAAGAGACAGACCCCAGGATGTTTTCCTCATAACACTGAGCTGAAATGTCTCCTGCTGTATAATCAAGATGAAGGCAAGAGTCCAACCTTCAAAGAGCAAAGCGATCACAGCTCCCCTTAAGGCCTGTTACGGCTATAGGTCAACAGTCCAGCTCAGTTCCCGACAACAGGAAATACATGGCTTTATTCTGTTGACTGAGAGGTGGTTGTGTGTGCGTGTGTGTGTTTGTTTGAGATTGAGAAGGGTTGAGAGAGAAGTCCAGAGAAAAAGAAAAGCAGGGGAAAAGAAATGAGACAGACCCAGGTGCTGACCCTGACATTTCTCTCCAGGTTTGCTAAGAAAAACTGCTATGAATGAACCCAAACTCTATCTGTAGTTCTACATCTTCTTGCGTACATTAGGCCCACCTGGCAATGCTAGGGGTAAATCTGAGCCAACACATAGGGCCGCATGCTATAGTGTTACTACAAGCAACTTTAACATTCATACTGTGGTCACAGTAAAACCAACCAACATTCCAAATGTTGGTTAGTCATCACAACAGCCTCAACAATACTGACACTTCTGTCTTTGTCATTGGCTATCTCTCTGCATCATTGCAAAAAAATAAATCTGAAAAATAAAATGTATTTCTAACAATTAGATCTTGGTGCTGTAATATGTAGTCCTTTAGTTAGTCCTTTAGTCAGTTTTAGTTTTGGGGCACCACATCATCCATGCTATCAGGTCGATGTTCCTGACTGGACCTGTGCAGTCACTGTCTTTGAGTTTGTTTTAATCTATTTTTCTAAAGAAAAAAAGAAAGAAAGACAGGGTAAATATCAAACATAATTGTACAATCCACACTGTAAGATACATAAATATGAATATGAAAACTGAAACTCATAAAGAAAGTTAAACAATGATTCATTTGTTCAAACAGCTTCAAAAAAAGATCATGGTATCCACCCACTCTCCAGAACTAATACGTCAGTCTGATAATCAGTCTCAGTTGCCATTTTGTTTCACTTCATAAATTTAGCTTTTCTTGTCTTTTCTTTTCTCAGACTGTAGAAGGCAGTTAACTAACTAATCAAATTTGTGAACAGCGGTTCAGAGGTCTCCATGTGGCAGTGGCAACCATGCCTGGACAAGCCACAGCCACTTGGACTTTGTCAAACAGGTGTCAGTTTTGGACTAGACCAGTGGTATGAACAACACTCCTAAGCATGGTCATTCCAAGGCTAGATTTTTTTGGTAGTTTTTGCAGTATTAATTTGTTGTCCTGAATACATTTTTCTCTGTAGTAATCAGCATCTATGAATATTTGAAGCTTCGGCTTACGGCACTGGTTCAGCAGAACAGGAGCCTTACAATGTACACTATATAGACAAAAGTATTCAGACACAGCAGGGACATTGTATTCAAATGCATATACTTTGATATGAAATTGTCCCCACTTTTGTAACTAAACAGCTTCCAGACTTCATAAAAGGCTTTTCACAAGCGTGTTTCTGTGGGAATTTGTCCCCATTCATTCTCTAGAGCATTTGTGACGTCAGACACTGATGTTGGACGAGAAGGCCTGGCTCGCAATCTGAGTTCCAGTTCATCCCAAAGGTGTTCAGTGGGGTTGAGGTTAGGGGGGTCTGTGTGGACCAGTCAAGTTCTTCCACACTGAACTCATCAAACCATGTCTTTATGGACCTTGTGCTTTGTGCACTGGGACACAGTCATGTTGGAACAGAAAGGGGCTTTACCCAAACTGTTGCCACAAAGTTGGAAGCACAGCATTGTCCAAAATATCTTGGTATGCTGAAGGATTAACATGGACTTTCACTGGAGATAGGGGGCCTAGCCCAAACCCTGAAAACAGCCCCATACCATTATCCAACAAGACAGGTGTGGCCAAATACTTCTGTCCATACAGTGTATGTTATAAATCATCTCACGCAATGCTACTCAGACAATCAAATCTGTGCAGTCTGATTGTCTCATACATTCAGAGATGATGGCGATTACTGAAAGCATCAATGGAAGGTGCCACTAACATTAAGACACAAAACGCCGAGCATCATTTGGGCAAACATAACTACTCAACATCAATAAATATGCTAATACCGAACCTGAAAATCTAATGCCTACCCAATGAATAAATATCTGAACGTGACTCCAGCCATTTTACAGATGTCAGAGGTTTTCTTACTTCTAGAACTGAACATAAAAGTTGTGGCTTGGTTTACTCACAGCCAGCATATCATTAGAACCAAAACCTAAAAATAAATAAACCATCATGCCATAAAATATTACACCAAAAACAGATATTGTTGTAGAAACTTTATTAATCATGTTATACACACAAAAGTATTTCTCCGCATTTATCCCATCCAGCTGGCACCTGTCGGAACACACATGCACATACACAGGAACACACACATAGTGACAGATGCCATATACACACACTGGAGTGGTGGCAGTGACTTGCAGCGCCCGGGGAGCAGATGTTGGGGGGTACGGTGCCTTGCTCAAGGGCAGTGTTGTATTAATCATTCAGATGTAGGTGATGTTAGGCTGCCTGGCTTGTATCTGATATCAACCCCATTTATGTGTCTAACTTTGATTTATTTCCTCCATCCCTTCTTTTCTCTCTCCTGTTCCCTCTTTTTCCTTTGAGGCTTAGAAAATAAAAGTTCCTTTCATTGTCGAAGCCACACAGACAATTTGTTTGACAATGTCAGTCTGTGCAGCGCTGCAGAGGAGAGAATTATTTCGACTTATCACTGCTCTGATATCCCTCCCTCCCAGCCTTGCTTAATTCTTTCCCTTTATTTCCTCCTCCCTTCCCCTCTACTCATTTGGCATTAACATATAACTGCTGTGAGCCCTGCCGTAAACACAACGGGAGGCTCACTGTGTGTGTGTGAGTCAGTGTGTGTGCCGCTGTGTAAGCCCGGGTGCCTTTGATTCGATAAAAACCTCTAATTTGGATGGTTGAAAGAGTTTACATACTTTTTCTTTTCCTCCATTCCTCTTGCTTTTCTTCTGTTTCCCCATTTACATTTGGCTTCACTCCGCTGTCGGAGACTTGCAGCTGAGTTTCACGATGTGGACCGAGCCAACGCTACGAGGAGGAAATGTTTTGACAATTGGCTTTGTCAAATTTGGTTTGTGATTTCTTCATCGCCTTGCGCGGCAGACCATTAGATTAAGACTGCGCTTGTGTAAATCCTTTTCACTCCTCACATGATTGATGTTCTATTTCAAAGTAAAGCAACAACAAACAAGTTTCCACAGAGCGAGGGCTTTTGAATAGCATGCCATTCATCACTGGCGTGCTTGGCCTTTTACATGAGTGCCACAAACAGTCTGAGAATGGGAAATGTTTTCAGACTCAGTTATCACACAGGCATTTTATTATAAAGACTTTTCTCTTTTGATTTGATTCAAATTGATTTGAAGCGTTTGCTTAAAAGTTCTTTTTCTTTTGGATGCAATACACTGGGTAGAAACAAAAAAAAACCCAACAGCCTACAGAAATTACATTGTAGCACAAAGCGATGCTTCATATTTCTTAATTAGAATTACTATGGAAACAGAAAGACGTCTAAATCTAAATATGAATAATTAAATACATTGAATATATAATATAACATTAAATATTGTCCAAAATCTTTCTGTTGTCAGACCAAGAGATAGTTTTGCTAAAACTGACAAGGATGAGCCAATCAAGCAAAGGTAGAGATGATTAATATCACACCCAGAGGTCAGGTCTGAGCCATGTTCCAGTGCTGTGATCAATTCACGTCTCTTTGAGTGGAAATGATTCGAAAGTCAAATTAAGATGCTAACCTCACTGGGTGTGTTAGGCTGGATGAGCCAAAAAAGACACCTGTTAGATTAGTAAGTACACTATGAACCACGTGTTAAATGACCAACCTTTTCTCTGACATTTTTATACAACTAAAATATGTTTGTGCTTGATCATACCTGGTGTCACATGGATTGCATTTTTCCTCTAAGATGAACATATATTATATTATTATATTATACTTTTAAATGTACAGATGTTGCAGATCTTCCTCCACATAATCTGCCACATTTCTAACACTGGAGACGTTTACAGGTATCACAGCTACTATAGTTCCTCCTTTGAGTTTGGCTGAGTCAAGGGGTATTCAGCTAGTTGCAATCTGCAGTGTCACCACTAGGTGTCACTAAATCATGCATACTCACTATTTAAGTTTTGGCAAATCTTATTATTTGGTTTAGGGGAAAAATGGTCAGAGTAAAATAATAAATAAATAATCTTTGTGTTGATTTGACATGATCAGAATATTTCCTCCTCACACACACACACTTTCCACAGGGGTAAATACCCAGTTCAAAAGGTGTCTTCTCTCTAATCAATAAGTATCAAGATTTTTTGTCCTCTATTGCTCTCCGAATCATAACAGAAGTTGACACTTTTCATACAGAGCAGGTCTAGACTGTATTATTTACAAAGAGTAACAATTCCATATTCCATCATGAGCAAGCACTTGGTGACAGTGGCAAGGAAAGACTTCCTTTAAGAGGCAGAAACCTCGAGCATGAGCCATGACTGGTTGAGTTTAGAGAGACGGTCAAAGATGCACAGCAGCTACAACTATTTGAATAAAACAATAATAACAATAATAATAATAATAATTGTCCTAATCATAACTATAAAAATTACAATAATAATAATAGCGCTGAGAATCTGCAACACAAGAAAGCACCCTACCAGTCTAGGCCTATAGTAGCAAAACTAAGTGGTGGTTCAGGACTTATCTAAGCCAGTTCTAACTCTACCAAAAACAAAAGTCTTAAGTCTCCCTTAAAAAGTAGGTAAAAGAGTCTGTGACTTGCATTTCTCACCAGTCCATATAGTCAGGTGATTTGATGTAGATACCAGCGTACATTAATCTGTTTAGCATGCCCATATTGCGACCTGCACAGAAATCTTACTGCTCATTTTATATTTTGTGTTTTCTGTAGCATACTGTGACCACACATAACCAGCTGTAATAAAAACAGCTGCATGCATCATGTCTGACAGACATTTAAAACGTTCCTTTGACACATCATGTCATCTCCTACTTAATGGTTCCTTAAATAGAATCAGGTCTCACTCCAAGACTCATAAAAGCTGCACTCTGTAACTTCATGTTGTGTCAGTGGGAGATAACTGGCTGGATTTTTGTAAGTTTGAAGGACCTCATTACTCTGAAAAACATGCGTCAGGAAAACTTCACACCCCTCACACCCTTTCACTGCCTCTTTTTATTTTCACCTCCTCACTTTTCCAATTTATTCCGTTGGCCATTTATTCGCTATTTTCCCCATGAAACATTTTTAATTTTCCTCACATTTCCCTGTATTTCTACTTGCTTAAGCCTCAACTCCTTCTTACTCGCTTTATTTACAGGATTATAGAGTAGACACTGTATGTCTGCTGCTGAGAAAATTGCCATAGCCTAATAAATTCCATGAGCGTTTGAAAAGCTCCAAACTTGAAGGATGACTTTTTAATCAATTTCTTTTACCAAAACAGATGCATACTGCACACATTCTGCACTGACTGATCTATTGGTTATATTCGCAGAGGGGCGGATGGATATGTACATACAATTTTTAAACTCATTAAAGTTATTATTTCTAATAAAGCACAACAGAGTGGGTGTTTCCATTGCTCTGAATCTATGTGTTCCTGCATTTAAAGGTGGGGTAAGCGATTCTGGGGAAATCCAATACCATAACTAAGACCTAAGACCAAGAGCGACAAGGACATGTTAGTGCAGCAAGTTTTACTTGCACAGAATCAAGTGACAGTTCTAGGAGGGGTAGATTTAACATGTCCAGTTGTGGATCTGCTAGGAGAGGAGGTACTCTCTAAATTATGTTGTAATGTTAATGAGTTTTATGAAGGTGGGATCTGGTGGCGTGTTCCACCAGCGGGAAACTGCAGAGTTTGAATTGCTCTGCTCGTACATGGCATCATTCATTGGAGGAGTGCAACGGTCAGGGAGCAACATATGTCTGTATAAGGGCATGCAAGTAGGTGGGTGCAGAACCGGAGACTACTTTATAGTCAAGGTTTCCTAACAAATGTTCTGCTGTGCACCTAACATGCAGAGAGGATGAGACCTCACAACTGCCCTGCTACTATAGTTAACATTAAAACAACAGCATCAGAATCAAAATCAAGTTTATTGCCAAGTAGGTTTTCACATACCAGGAATTTGACTTATAACAGAGGTGGCCCTGTGGATGACCTGTGCTCCTGACTCTGACCCTGCTGTGGCTTTACAACACATTTGAATTGTTTGTACTCACTGTATCTATTTTTGTCATTTTGTCACTTTTACAACTCCATAAATCCCCAAAACACTCATACATAAAACTCATATGCACACTGAACACACTTATGCAAATGCTTGTGCATGAAGACACAAGCATCTTTTATTTATATCCATCTGGACACAATAACTCATGGAGGATATGATCATACATTTACATACAGCAGAACAATGCAGGGTATTCAACACAGACACATGGCTGTATCGTATATTAAGAAAACAAATGGAATTAAGAGCTAAGAAATAGGACACACTTCTGTCTTATTATATGCACGCACACACACACAGACACACACACGTATCAATGCTCTTTTCTGCCATTCATTAACTATTCCTTTCAGTTAATTAAAGGTTACTCAGATGGAATAAGGCTTATCTGGAGAGTCACTCTGAGCTAACTGCTGACATGTACACACCCAGTCGCGCGCACACACACACACCTACACACACGTTTAACTTAGACTCCTCACTGTGAAAGCCTTTCATTGGGCTTATCTTTCTGGAAAGACTATCAGATCTGCATCACACGCAGGAAATCTTTGTCTTTTTTGTGTTTCTGTCTCCTAAAACACACTTACTACACACACACACCACCCCACACACTGGGGTGAGTGTTGAAGTATGTGAGATAAGATGTGCCTATCATACAACAATCACACAAGTGCACAAAAGTATCTGGAGAAGCCATCTCCAGCAGCGAACAGGTCGCTCCATTGATGTGAGCACGTGAGGCTGTTGCTGCAGGAGGATTAACGTAAAAACCAAACGCTACATGTTTCAAATGTGACAGGAAGCCACCTGCTTGCATCTGTCTAAAGGGTTTCCTCTGTTCGTCTGCCTCGTGATCATGCCTTCACTCGCAGGGAAATTCCAGCTTTCGAATAACAGCGAGAATTTGTACACTTTTTTTGTGTAGGAGGCAGGGCAGCAGTGTTGTTTTACCTTGCTCACTGACAGTCACAACAAATTGTTTTCCTGTGTAGAAAAGCCAAGCTGTGCCGCACTGCTTGTGTATTTAAAAACTGCATTTTCCCAGTGCCAAAGCCCCCATGCTGAGTTAAATGAAGGCATTTATTCTCCAACCGAATCGGGCCTGGAGATATGCTTTCATTAGGACTGCGATTAGCATAGTGCTTGTTACCGCTGGGCCTGTTAGCGAAACAGAGCTGTCTGTCTGTCTCTACACATCCCCTCATTACAAACAACATGGAAATCAGCTGTAGAATGGAGTTATGCACATCACAGATAGGACACATAGGTTAGAGTTGGAAAACAGTCTAATGGCCTGAGAAAAGAACGATGGCTGATTTTAATGTGGCTGAGCATATGGACAAATAGGGGAGAGATTTGCTAAAGTCTGGTATTTTCATCTTTTAGCGCACTGTGGCAGTTAACAAGAGACACACAGACACTAGTTCAAATAGTTCAGTGGGAATTATTCACAGAGAACAGCCGCTGAGAGATCCTCGATAGAAGACTGCAGGAACCGGATCACAGGTTGTGATGCTACATGGTGGGTTCTGCTTTTATCATTACATCTATCAGTTATTTTTACGTAAAGGACGGAATGTCTAAGGGTGTCATGTTATACAATAACATTGGCAGTTTATTAAAGTATTCATGAATTCACTAACCTTCCTCTTCTCAGATTGTGTGAAAAAGATATTGTGAAAGTATTTTATATTCTTTTTTTTCGTAAATGGACAAAGTTAGTGTTATTGAGTTTTTTGTGTTTCAGAAGATTATTTCATTGAAAGCACATTTGTTTATGGTCAATTTTGGAACTGAGCTATGACCCATACGGACCCAAAACCCAGCTTCCCACCAGCTGTGACTTCGATCCCGTAGCTGAGAAAACAATCTCACCACCAAGTCAACTGAGTAGTTGTTCTGGAGCTTTCAATCATAGCAGACAATCTTCCACAGCAGATGGTCAGGTTTGTCAAGTTCTTGTGAAATTGCAAATGCTTTTTTCTTGTCCACGTTGGCTTAAAAGCTGAGGTCCAAAGGTCATTCCTGAACCTGGAAACAGCAGATGAGGAACCAATCGGATGCTTTTCTCACCTTTGTAGTTCTATCAAGAGGAAATGTTTTTGCTTGTCTGAGCACCAACAGGAATCCTTGAATCACACAACAAGAAACATTCACATTGTCATTCATGTGATTCCACCTGTCTGTTTCTGAGAGATTTGTTTTGGAGCTAAATCTGCCAGCAGTGAATGCTAAGATTACTCATACTGAGAAACAGCAAGGGATCCTGGTTATTTAAAAATAACATATATATATATATATATATATAAGTAATGATACTTTTAGAGGAAAGTGAGAAAAAAGATCTGCATGAGATTATGTCATAATTATTATGTCACAGCAGGGATGTCTCCTTATTTCCCTGTACTCTCTGACTCATGGGATGTCTGAAAATAATTCCCTAGTTATTACTACACTACATTTAATATCCATCGTTTTACCACTAATGATGCAATGTGATGGTTAGTAGTAGTTGGACTGTATGTATTGTTTCTGCCATTTAACCCTTTAATTTAAAATTTCAACCCTGGAGTGTTATTGGTGGATAGAAGTTTTTATTATTTTTTTTTAATCAGTATTACGCTGCAAACAAAAGTTAAAGAAGTTACCATATCTGGCCCCTTGCCCATCTAGGGTTAAAAAAAATCAGACATATGTCTCACAAAACATAAGACACTTATTTCAAAATAGAACGTCTCTGATACAGTGTAAAAAATATTAGGTTAGGCTTAGGGCTAGAGTGGGATCCAGTAAAGGCCATAGCAATGTACCTGTGACGTAGCCTGACATTCACTGATTGGCTGGAGAAAGTCATGTGTCATTGAGAGACATGGGGTGCCATGTGGTTCCTCGCCGCATAAAGGGTTATTGGGTTGTTGGGGTTGTTATAATTTGGTACTATATAAATAAACTGAACTAAATTAATAATAATAATAATACATTTTATTTAGAAGCACTTTTTTCTTCCGCTTATCCGTCTAGTGCGGGTCGCGGGGGCAGCAGCTTTAGCAGGGAGACCCAGACTTCCCTCTCCCCAGCCACTTCATCCAGCTCCCCCAGGGGGACCCCAAGGCGTTCCCAGGCCAGCCGAGAGACATAGTCCCTCCAGCGTGTCCTAGGTCTTCCCCGGGGCCGCCTCCCTGAGGGACGTGCCCGGAACACCTCACCAGGGAGGCGTCCAGGAGGCATCCTCACTAGATGCCCGAGCCACCTCAACTGGCTCCTCTCGATGCGGAGGAGCAGCGGTTCTACTCCGAGCTCCTCGCGGATGGCCGAGCTTCTCACCCTATCTCTAAGGGAGAGCCCAGCCACTCCGCGAAGGAAACTCATTTCGGCCGCTTGTATCCGCGATCTCATTCTTTCGGTCACTACCCAAAGTTCATGACCATAGGTGAGGGTAGGAACGTAGATTGACTGGTAAATCGAGAGCTTCGCCTTTCGGCTCAGCTCTCTCTTCACCACGACGGAGAGTCCGCATCACTGCAGAAGCTGCACCGATCTGCCGGTCAATCTCACGTTCCGTCCTTCCCCCACTCGTGAACAAGACCCCGAGATACTTAAACTCCTCCACTTGAGGCAGGATCTCAACCCCGACCTGGAGACTGTACTCCACCCTTTTCCGGCTGAGAACCATGGCCTCAGATTTAGAGGTGCTGATTCTCATCCCAGCCGCTTCACATTCGGCTGCGAACCGCTCCAGAGAGACCTGAAGGTCACGCTCCGATGAAGCCAACAGGACCAGGTCATCTGCAAAAAGCAGCGACCCAATCCTGAGGCCACCGAACCGTAACCCCTCAACGCCCTGACTGCGTCTAGAAATTCTGTCCATAAAGGTTATGAACAGAATCGGTGACAAAGGGCAGCCCTGGCGGAGTCCAACTCTCACCGGAAACAAGTCCGACTTACTGCCGGCGATGCGGACCAAGCTCTGGCACCGAGAGTACAGGGACCGGACAGCCCGTATTAACGGGTCCGGGACCCCATACTCCCGGAGCACCCCCCACAGGGTTTCCCGGGGGACATGGTCGAATGCCTTCTCCAAGTCCACAAAGCACATGTAGACTGGTTGGGCAAACTCCCATGCACCCTCCAGGACCCTGCTGAGGGTATAGAGCTGGTCCACAGTTCCACGACCAGGACGAAAACCACACTGCTCCTCCTGGATCCGAGGTTCAACAATCTTGCGGACCCTCCTCTCCAGGACCCCCGAAAAGACCTTCCCAGGGAGGCTGAGAAGTGTGATCCCCCTATAGTTGGAGCACACCCTCCGGTCCCCCTTTTTGAAGAGGGGAACCACCACCCCGGTCTGCCAGTCCAGAGGCACTGCCCCCGATGTCCACGCGATGTTGCAGAGACATGTCAACCAAGACAGCCCCACAACATCCAGAGCCTTGAGGAACTCCGGGCGAATCTCATCCACCCCTGGGGCCCTGCCACCGAGGAGCTTTTTGACTACCTCGGCGACTTCAGCCCCAGAGATTGGCGAGCCCACCACGGGGTCCCCAGACTCTTCCTCAGTGGAAGACGTGCTGGTGGGATTGAGGAGGTATTCCCTCCACCGACCCAGGACATCCCCAGACGAGGTCAGCAGCACCCCGCCCCCACTGAACACAGTGTTGACAGTGCACTGCTTCCCCCGCCTGAGCCTCCGGATGGTGGTCCAGAACCTCCTCGAAGCCGTTCGAAAGTCATTCTCCATGGCCTCACCAAACTCCTCCCATGCCCGAGTTTTTGCCTCTGCGACCGTGGAAGCTGCGTTCCGCTTGGCATGTCGATACCCGTCAGCTGCTTCAGGGGTCCCACAGGCCAAAAAGGTTCTGTAGCACTTTTCAACATACTCAAAGACACTTTACATGAAAAGAACATCAAATCAAATTGAATTGAATTGATCATTACAAGTACATTACAGTACATTATCTAGGGAGTATTGAAAGAGTGGACACTGGGATGATTTCAGAGATCCATGGACTATACAGTATGTGTGAAGTCTAAATGCCAATGACTGTCAAAATCCACAATTCATTCAAGTCTGCAAGGCACCTCAAGCAGACAACTTCTAAGGACATCATGAGAGGGCACAAATGTACCAGATTCCTTTGAACTTTTTCGTGGACATCGGTTTTGTGATGCAAATAAATCACTCTTTTGAGAAGAAAAATTTTTTATTTAAGTGTCCCAGCAAATCTGCCGGACTACTTTCGTTGCTGACCAAACCTGGACAGAACTTGGCCCACAGGACACTGTCGGGGGTAAGTCGGTGTGGCTGTGCGACACTACTGACAGGGATGCCATACAGATTCATGTCAAATATCCCGAACTATCCCTTTAAGGTACTGAATGCTGACTGTTGAAGATGTTCTGATGGTCCAGTCAGCTAAAGATTGCTCAGAGTAAACTCAGATGGATTACAGGGTTATATTGATGGCAGTACCTGAGATTTGGAGTGTCATTTCACTGTATATTTTAAACCTTTGTGGCCCATTGCCCTTGCAGACACCTCAGATACAGCATGTACACACAGCATGTATGACTACAAGGGCCCAATCTAAAAGTTCAGAAAATGGACAGTTGGATTGTGTGTAGTGGGGCAGCAGTTTTATTGCCCATATAAGCAAGTGTTAATATACCATTTATAGTGTTACTCCTTTTGTGTGTGCCATTTGTCATACAGACATCTTTTTGGATCACCGACCTGGCCAACCATTGTACAGCTCTTATTCTAACAATAGACAGGCTTTGTAATAACCTTTAAATGACTATTTTGCTGAGTGTGGATTTATTCATTGCTCCAAAGAAGAAATGTGTATGAGGGCATTTCATCTTCTTATACAGAGCAGATGTCCTGGCTCACTGCATTTAGCCTTGATGTGGCCCGTCTCCTCAAATAAATCGAAGTGAGAATTTCTAAGTAGTTCCCAGGCAATTGAGACAGCGGGCTCGTTTTATTGTCTCAGAAAACTGGCACTACACATTGATTCAGCCCTGTCTGAGACCTCGCCTGATGCTTTTAGATTCCCCCGTGCTTTCTGTGGGGCTTCATAGTCTCCCTCATTTGTCATCTCTCTCACACATACACACAGAGCTCTTATTACAATGGTTAGACGGTGAGACGATTTGCAAATATTCCAAGCCTTCACTGGCATTTTATTAAAGCTGCTGTGTTTTTTCACAGTGAAGCATATCTTTAGTCTTGCCTCTCCTCTGCTCAGTTGGTCAAGTCTTCTTCTCAGCACCTGTCATTTATATGGCTGAGCTGTCTACCTGAAAAAAAGCATCACTTTGGGGGCTGAGGTAACTGGCAGCTTTAAAGTCACCACAGGTGTCAAAGAAGCCAAAGGCAATTGGCCAGTTTGTATTAAAAGAACCACAATGAAGCTCAAGTTGTCAGTATGTCTCTTTCTTTTCTCATTTAGTCTGGCAAGATCATCTTAAAACTTACAGGAACGCTCTCCGTAATGCCAGAACAGCCTATTACTCTTCATTAATAGAGGAAAATAAGAAGAACCCCAGGTTTCTCTTGAGCACTGTAGCCAGGCTAACAGAGAACCACAACTCTATTCAGCCATCTATTCCTTTATCACCTCTTGCCCTCAACAGGCACTGATCTGCATTCTGATACAGCAAGTTTGGAAACAGCTGTAAAACCTGATACATATTTAGACTGTTTTTGTCCCATTGACCTTCATCAAATAACTTCAATAATTTCTTCATTTAAGCTGTCAACCTGTCCACTAGACCCCATCCCAACCAGGTTGCTCAAGGATATTTTACCTCTAGTTAGCCCTTCTTTATTGGATATGATCAATATTTCTTTATCATCAGGATATATACCACAGTCCTTTAAAGTAGCTGTAATTAAACCTGTTCTTAAAAAGCCCACTTTAGATCCAGAGATTTTAGCCAATTACAGACCGATATCAAACCTTCCCTCTCTCTAAGATACTTGAGAAAGCTGTAGCTAATCAGCTGTGTGACTTTCTCCATAAGAAGTATATTAAGTAAGTTTATTTGAGGATTTTCAGTCAGGATTTAGAGTCCATCATAGCACAGAGACCGCACTAGTCAAAATCACAAATGATCTCCTAATGGCATCAGACAAAGGACTCATCTCTGTACTCGTCCTGTTAGATCTTAGTGCCGCATTTGACACCATTGACCATCAAATTCTTTTACAGAGACTGGAACATCAGATTGGCATCAAAGGAACCGCCCTAAGCTGGTTTAGGTCGTATTTCTTAGGCTGATCTCAGTTTGTTGGTGAATGGTGAATTCTCCACACATACCAAAGTTTGTCCCACAAGGTTCTGTACTAGGACCACTTCTATTCAGTTTATATATGCTTCCTCTAGGGAACATTATTAGGAATCACTCCATTAATTTTGATTGTTATGTAGATGATGCCCAATTATCGGTCAAGCCTGATGAAACCATCAGTTAACTAAAACTTGAAACATGCCTTAAGGAAATAAAAAGTTGGATGACCTACAATTTCCTGATGTTAAATTCAGACAAAATTGAAGTTCTTGTAATTGGACCCAAACACCTCAGAAACTCTCATACACCTCAGAAAACGCAAATTTATTTTGTGACTTTGGATTATACAAATAATATTTGATTTGATTTTCCTACTTTATCTATCTATATATATCTATATATTTATGCTGTTGTTGTTAGCTTCTTCATGTGGCTACTAGCTAGCACATTGCCATTGGACCATTTTGAAATACCCTGACATTCATAAAATGATGACTTGGGATATGCACATGGCCACTGTGGCAGGGCTAAAGTTAGAGAAAAACTGTGATGATGAAATTGACTATACTAAGGATGCACACTAAGGATGCACACATGGCACCCTTAATGTCTGTATAACACACACCAAACTGAAACTGACTGGGGGGGGGGCAGCACAATAGGAGTTACAGGCTGGGCCCAGACAGTTACCATTTGGCTTCAAGTTTTCTATGTGTCAATATATTTTCTTCATCATAATCAACAACCCCTTTGCACCATACGCCTTAACTTGCGCCTACATTATGTGCCGTTTAACTCACAAAAGTGAGTTGGAACATTACATTCTTGCCCTCAGTCTTCTTACACACATTTAACCATGGCACCTTACCAACATTTCCTCAGAAGGATTCGGAATTGAACATCCTGTATGAACTGTATGAATAATTCACACTCTGGCCTCCGTCTTTCTCAAAACAACTGTGAGGCTGTGATCACTAAATCCAACTAGTAACAGATGCAACTCCTGAGCATTTACAGGAATACTGATGGAATACTGAGCTCACACAGCATCACTAAAAAAGAGAAGGCTATAGGATTTACAGTACATGTATAATATGCATCTTGTGTTTTGACAGGTATTTTTTTTAACACTCCTGCTACGTTTTATCACCCAATTGTTTTTTCCAGCTCCTCAGTGAAAGCACTTTTGTCATCATTTGTTGTTTTTAATTCGGCTCTATAAATAAATTGACTTGACAATGAAGTCTCACTTTTTGTCTGTTCAATTTCACAGATGATAGCAGGCAGAGGCATCTTGCTGTGGTTTGTGCGTTGGCTTGCCTGGCATGTGACTGACAGAAGGTGGGTCCTAATGTAATCACACATAAAATGCAAAATGAGGAAATCAGAGAAGCGTGTGAGTGAGTAAGACACCCACTTCTGTCTCCTCTTGGCTTTCAGTGTACCCAAATATACTTTTATTTATTAATAAGAAACAGAGGCTGAAATGTTTGACTTTCTTTTTTGGAGTCTGATAGCACTGTAATGCAAATTTACAAAACGTGATAGGCAGTTACTGTTTCACAATGATGGACTATTTTCATCAACTGCATGAAGATATTTTCTATGATGTTATAGAGCAAAATACAGACTGAGTGAGAAAAACACCGCATCAGTTTGTCAAAAAAAAAAAGTCAGCTTTGTGATAAACCTGCCTGAATGTTCAGTTTAATTTTAGAGAGAAGATGCTTTCACTTTATGGTCACTTTAGAGCAAGGGTAGTCAGTTAGTAGTCAGGCCCAGATAGAGAAAATTTCCTCATGTTCAGGCCCATAGCATCATCATGTTGAAGTTGCACACTGACTAACAGTTTGACCTCTTTTCTCTCTCTTGTCTCCTCACTCCTTTGCATTTCTCTCTCTCTTGTCTCCTCACTCCTTTACATTTTTCTCTCTCTTGTCTTCTCACTCCTTTATAAAAGGAAGTTCTGTGAAGGTCTGCCTGATCCTGCCTGTGATTGGCGGACATTCTATCCCTCACCTTGACCAATCCTAGTCCTCATGCCTAAACTCAACCCACTCCAACCCACGAGGCAACAAGTATCAGCCAATCAGAGACAGGTAGGATGTTGCTTTAGCTGAGTAGCGGTAAAAACAGAAGACAGAAAAGAGCCGCCGGTAAAAACGTAATCTCTGCCAAAATTGAATAAAACTCAGTGGTTCCAGCTCTGGGTCTGGACAGGACAGAGTCACACCTAAAGTCCACAGTGATCTGTGTGTTAGAGGCTAATGATTTCTATTGAGTAATACTAAACTGTCGATTTCTGTCTCTCCTCTAATAAACCTCTTAGGGAGGAGTCTGAGGTGGAATGGCACGTACACACACATCTGTGTTAAAATTGTCGCAGTTAACAATATAACATCTGAAAATTTAGAAGTCCCTCTGAATAAATGTCAGTTACTCTGACATGTCTTCCAGACTCTTCCAGTTCTCCAGACTGGAGAATCAGATAGCTCATCAGCTACTGTGGCGCCGCAGTGAACTCCTGCAGACCTCTGAGCTTTTAACTCACAGAACAAAATGCCTGAAGGATACCACGCGACACAGCCCAGTGATATTTTGTCTTATTCCGTAGGTAGAAAAACAGTGGTTGGAGGGCAGGCAAATACATTTCATGAGTCAGTGAATACGAGCAATTACTTCTGTCAACAGAGTGCACTTACAGGGTGAACTCAAGTGGACAGACAATAACTTTTTTTTTGTTTTGGTCAGCTGTGGGGTGAATGCAGGGGCTGCTGCTTCCTAACAAATCAATAAATGTAACAGTGAGCAGGCGGTCAGCTTGTTTAGGCGAGTTTGCTCATACTGTCGTCACTGTGGCTGCGTTCTAAACAATGTAATGCATATGTGTATGTTTATTATTGTACATTTGATCAATAAGACATTTCAAATTTAAATGAATTCTCTGTCAGAACTGATTCTTTTCATATTGGACATAGTCTTGGTAAAATAGATTTTAAGAATAACTGAATAATAGAATAACTGCATGACTTTGTGTCAGTTTGAAGGACTGCTTTTCTCCTCTTTAGATACACAGGTCAAAGTCAAAGACGCTTGGCTCTTGGTCAACAGCACTCATCTGAATGTCTTGAACTTGATAGTTGATGCAAAACGTCATGCAAATCTTATTGCTGCTCCAAGCAAATCCATCAACTCCGATATAAATTAAATTTGGTAGAGAATATCAGTGTCAGAAAGGCTGGTGTGAGCAGGCCCTGACCAGGCATAATCCTTTTCAATGAAATCATGTTAATCCCACTTTTTTTTTAAATTCTGCCTCTCCCACACTATAGGCACCTCGCAGCTTTGTTTAGATATAGTTGGCACAGGGCAATATATTTAACCAGCCATCATAAATGACCTAACCTGGGAAATCCCATGCTGCTTTGCACAATCATTCCGATCCAAAAGACAGCATGGAAACCCGGGCCAAAACACTCACCTGAGGAAGGGAGCCAATCAGAGAGCGGGGAGGGGTGGAAAGGCGATGACGCATACCACTCGACAAACAGAAGCTTGTAGTTTGTTTGAGACTGTTTACGGATCTATTTCAACATGACATAACGCATGATGACAGTAATCGTCCGGTGCCATTGTTTAATCATATTTTTGTTTTGCCTTCTGTTTTTGGAGAAATTGGGAAAAATTACAGCTTTTCCTCCTTGTTGAATTTCTGTTGCTCTAATTACGTCATTGGGTACAACTGACACAATTGGCTAGATATGGGATATATATTCGTAACAGCCGATATCTGGCCATGGACAGTTGTTAACCAAACCTCCCCTACGAGAAATTGAGTAGGTGGTCCCCAGACTACATCGCGTTCCAAATTATTATGCAAAAAGAGTTTAAGAGTGGTAAGATTTTTTTTGTTTGTCAGTTAAACTCATGGATGGTAATGTGTATCAGGGCTCTGCATATCACTGAAACCAATTTCAGACACCTGTGCTAATTAGTTTGGCAGGTGAGTCCAATTAAAGGGAAAACTACTAAAGAAGGTTGTTCCACATTATTAGGAAGCCAACCATTTTCAACCAAAATAGGCAAGAAAAAGGACCTCTCTGCAGCCGAAAGGCAACAAATAGTTGAATGTTTGGGTCAAGGCATGACAACAATCAAAATTGCCAAGAGACTTCATCGCGATCATCAATCAAGAAGAATCAAGAAGTATGTAGCTGATTCAGAGCACACACGTGTGCGTGCTGATAAAGGAAAATTGAGGACTCTTTCCTACAGGCAACTTCATTGGATCAAAAGAGCAGCTGTGAAAATGCCCTGTCATAGCAGCAGACAAGTTGTTGAGGTTTTGCTGGTGCCTCCAACATGCCCCGAACAACAAGATGCAGGGTCCTCCAGAGGTTTGCAGCTGTGCGTAAGACATCCTTTCGACGTCCCCTATCCATTGCACACAAGCAGAAACGGCTCCAGTGGGCCCGGCAATACATAAAGACTGACTTCAAAACTGTTCTGTTCACTGATGAGTGCCGTGCAACCCTCGGTGGTCCAGATGGATGGAGTGCTGGATGGTTGGTTGATGGCCACCCCATGCAAACAAGGCTATGGCGCCAACCAGGAGGTGGTGGAGTTATATTTTGGGCTGGAATCATGGGGAGAGAGATTGTTGGCCCTTTTAGGATCCCTGGCGGTGCGAAAATGACATCCATAATGTATGTGGAGTTTCTCAAAGAACACTTCCTGCCATGGTTCAAAAAGAAGAATCATGCTTTCCGAAACAAGATAATTTTCATGCATGACAATGCACCGTCTCATGCTGCAAAGAATACATCTGCATCTCTGGCTGCTATGGGCATAAGGGAGGACAAACTTATGGTGTGGCCCCCATCCTCCCCTGACCTCAACCCTATTGAGAACCTTTGGAGCATCATCAAGAGAAGTGTCTATGATGGCGGGAGGCAGTTCACATCTAAACAACAGCTCTGGGAGGCTATTCTGTCCTCGTGCAAAGCAATTGAAGCAGACAAATTCAATGGATGGGAGAATTGAGAAGCTCCTTTTGAACAAGGGGTCCTATATTCAGATGTGACTTCACCTGTAATAATGTTTTGATTTAAAAAGTGTTTGATTTCAGTTACATTTCAGTGAGTCATGACCTACTAATGCTTATAATTTCACAAATGACCCTTTTTTTGTTCTTTGACAATAAAATGCTTGGAAACTCTGGGGGGAACAGGGGAACGCACCCAGGAAGGGCTTCTGGTGAAGCAACGCGTCCCCGCATGGGGACAGCCGGTCATGCTATAACAAGCGGAGATTGTGTCACCAACATGCCCGTTTTACGCACACCAAGGAAACAGGAGACTAGCGAATGGTTACCTGAGGAGGGACTGTATGATGTCTAACCACCACGATGGCCACGCCAACAGGCCACAACCAACCCCAGGAAGTGGAAGAAAGAGGAAATCAGCCATGCCCACACCTCTATATATAGGGGTGCATTGTGCCTCCCTGTATCAAGTCCCTCTATGCCTTGGCACAGTGCCATATAGTGGCAGGGAGGGAGACGACCTGCCACACGTGCATTTTGTGTTTTTTATTTAAAAAAAAAAATTACTGTTATCATTGGGAGGTTCATTCAAAAACATTTGAATTGTACTCTAATAGTTGATGACTGATAAATTATGAGGCATGCCATTCATATAGATAATTTAGGAAAATCTGAGAAAAATATGATTTGCATAATAATTTGGAATGCGGTGTATATCTCACCCATGATATAGTCTGGCTATAAATGTAATGTAATAACTACAGAACGAGTGGACCACCCGGACTTTGTTAGCTGTTGCTTCCTGACACCTGTACCTGCTCCTAGAGCTGCTTTGTCAATTCCGGGCTACTGTCCCAACAAGTTCGAGGTGGAGGCACCACATGGAAGAGGACCCGTAGACTCATTCTAAGGTGACAAAAACACAATTCTTATTTTCAGGTAATTATAATGAAAATAAAGATTGTTCTATAAAGTATATTCCATTTGTGGTGTATTCTGTAAATATAGCCACACTGGACCTTAGCTCAGCAGTTATAAATACGTTACATACTGTTTAGTCATAGTAGGCAGTCATACAGTAGAACGACCTGTTTTTAGACTCAGTGAAGCATTGATCTGGTCCAGTTTTAATTGAAACACTGTTTGGCAAAATGTTTATAGGAGGACTGCAGTGGACTTACCTCAGGTAGCTCATTTTTTGTTTTGTTTTTTCATCATTGCATGTTTCATTTATTTGTTTCATTTTAGTGCATGGTGTGTTTTATCCCCTGTGTGAACTCAGCTTGTATTATGTTAATTTGTGTGCATCAGTGCTCTTTTAAACTAGATTTTTATTATTTTAAGACTTTTTTCGTTCATGACTAGTCCTGTCTTAGTCTAGCTTGTTTTGCACTTTGTCATCAATACATTATATATTTATTTTTTATAAGCACGTCTGTGATTATTATTTGTGTAAAAAGGTGATGCCTTTTGGTCTGGTTACAATACATTTTTGGAAATAGCTCAGGAGGGTTACCCTACCTCTGGCCAAGGCTAAATGGCTATACCAACACCATTAAAGCTCTAAGGTCAACATCAGGTAGAGCAGGCGGCCCATTTGCAAAGGCTCAGTCCTTGCTGTGGAAGCCCAGGGTTCAAATCCAATTGCAGATTGTCTCACTTTATGACAGAGCCAAGTTAGCCAGCTTCTGTCTTCATGCTAAGCTCAGTGAATGTGATGCAATCGGGTGTGTTTCCCAAAATGTGTAACTATTCCCTTTAAGTCAAACTGAAAGCTCGAAACAACAGACATGCCAGATGCAAACATGTGGCATTGTCTTTGATCAAGAATAAAATTGGCAGTGATAAAAAAGAGGAAAAAACAAAGCCTCTTCAGCCCCTGCAGACTGAAGGCATTCTGATTTGATCAAGCATTTTTTTCTTTTATCCTGTAATTAAAATGATTCCATTAAATCAAGGAGTCTTTGGCTCCACTGCTAACGATCTCATGTCGAGGGATTTTATGAGGCGAACAGGTGAAGGCAGTAATACCAAAAATATTAAATCATTGAAGGAGAAAAAGAAAACAAAGAGCAAACACATTTATTCACAGGGTGTGATTCAATTTGCATGCTGATTTCAAAACTGATTACTCCCATGGCACAAACCACTAAAGAAGCAGTGAACTTAGAAAAATACTTTCCAGCTTAGAGAGTATGACACATTCCAATAAAGAAGTTCAATTACTGGTCCCAGCAGCACATGACACTGTAACACACAATCGCACACACACAGGAAAAGAGTGAACAGCGTGGATGCTCCTTGTTTTCACTGTACAGTGGGTGTAACATGGCTACAGTGTACATAAAGATGGCAGATGGGAATCAACTGTCCACAGCCTGGGCCCCAGCATGAGCTCCTCCATTTTTATCGGCACATTATTTAAAATCTGACAAATTCTTGTGGGTGTGAAGTATATATGATGGAGGCAGAGTTTGTTTTTATTAAGATTCTCCAAAATAGAAAAGATTTAACATGGTGAGAGATTAAAAAAAACAAAAAACAAAAAAACATTAAAAACAAGCATGAAAAATAAGAAGTCTTTCCAAAACCTCCAGTACAGCATGGCATGCCATGACAGATTCAGTCTATGAGAACAGATGGCTCACTGACTTCTATCATCCAATCAGTAACATACTAAACACATGCAGCACAATAAAATCAATCACACTGACTGGATGAGTGAATATGTGGTATCACATCATCAGGGAGGTGGAGGGGGACATCACTGGCTGGTCTGTTCATCCATTCTGTATAAAAAGGCCATCTCACATGTCATGTGCCCACATAATTGGTCGGTCGTGTTTTGTCTGGACTTTTATTTAAATGACGGTGGGGATGTCTTTAGCACCAAGGACAGTAAAGCTGTTTATACTGTTACATGTATAGCCAAGTGAACATAGCATCGACTCTTTTTGCCCTGTGTAGATAATTATGTCATGTTTGTATGTTGTGACTGTGGTGATGTGACACTGTCACATAGCAGAGTGCAATTGCAAATCATGTGAGAGTACTGTGTTCATGTGAGATTTTGGGCAAGCAGAGGTGGCAATCCTGCGAACAGTGTTGAAGTGATGGATGCTGAGGTGTGTATTTTGACTATTTGTAGAGTGATATCTCCATTAGTCTCGAGAAATGCAGAAAACTGTTACCAGTGTCGGTGCATGTGATGAATACTAAGCTGAATACTAAACTTATACTAAGTTCATTCAATATTTTGAACCCTGGGCCCAAATGACATGTTTTCAGTCACAATCCCTAATAGCAGAAACCAGATAATATATACAATATTTAGACTTTAAACTTTGTAACTATTTCTTGCAAATGCTACAAATGTAAAAAAATAATTTTAGATTACATTCAGTTTGGGCAATACATACTGTGTGTGAGAAATTTATCAGATCGCCTGTTGACTTGCTTGGCTGCTGGGGCCTGCCTCTAGCAAAGCCAGCAATGTGCCACTTTACTTCCAAACTAAGAGAGACACAGAAGAGCAGAAATAAAGAGTGATAGATATTCTTTTTAGATTTAGATTACACTTAGCACATTACTCCTATCCACATTATATTCTTAAAAGTAAGATTTGCTCAAATTAAAACATTAAACATGTCAATCACAGATCCTGATAATACGTCTCATTCCAAAATAGATTTGTGCAGTTATATGCTGAGTTTTACAGAGAAATAAATATGCTCTTACCGTCTCCAGGTCGAAGTCTCTTTATTTACAGGCACATCAATATAAGCAGCGCGCACACACATATGGGGAACCAGGAGAAAAAAAGTCAGCCTCTGTCCAAAGCTAATAAAAGCTCATAAAATGTACCAAGAATGTCATTTATCTATACAGTCATCATAGTCTGCTGCACCTCTGTACTTCTGCTTAAAAAAATAGATTAAACAATTAGGCAAGCAAACTTGAGATTAACACATCACCACTTGTCGAGTTGGACATTACACAGAGCAGCATAAAGCAGTTTGACCGCATTGAAATCATGGATAACAACTTTTATAAACATACATCAGCAGAGAGCAACACAATTACGACTAACCTCTGGCCATGTTAGAAAAGGCTGTCTTTTTCAAACCTTGCCGGTTGGTCATTATGGGCGTGACGAAGCAAACTGGAAACATAGGGGAATGTATGTTCAGTGTTACAGAAATTACACATCCATAATAATGTGCTTCTGTAGTGATCTCTCTAGGAAGAGGTCAGGGTCAGCTGCCTCCTTAGAGACAGCAAAGATTCCATACTTCACTCAAGGACACTCCAGCACAGAGCAGTGTTTGACTGACCGTACATGTTCCACTTGAAGGACAATATGGTGTTGGTATTCAATACACTACACATCTTTAAATGTATGAATCTGTCCATCCAAATGATTCAGTGATATGTGCACTATGAGCCTTAGTGATTATTAGGTCTGTCTCTCTGGTGAATTGTTGGTAATGTTGGACACAATACTACCGCATTAGGTGTGGCTAGAAGCTCGGTGATATAGCGCCCATTCTGGGCTGATTTATGAACTAGTGTAATGGGAGTAAACATCAGTCACAGTAGTTTGTGAAGATTCTGTTTTACCCCGGAAATCCACTCGGCACATTTCTGTCACATCATGGATGTGACACTGTTTTGGATGACGCTTGTTTTGTCAAAACAAAATGAAATGATTCAGGTGTGGGCTTAAACAGTCAGATTATACATTCATTTTTATTAGTAGTAGTATTCTACTTCTTTTTATACACACATGCACAAAATTATATTACAGACATGTGACTTTATTTGTAATAGTCCCACTGTTTCCAGACCTGAGTTGAATAAAGGCTTAAGTGAATTTAAGTAACTTAAGTTCTATTTATCTGACTTATTTATTTAAACAGCACAACTAGTGTGATTAACACAAACCTATCACATTAATAATGCTCCTTTTCATTATGTAAATTCCAAAACCTCCAGTACAACATGGCATGCCATGACAGATTCAGTCTATGAGAACAGATGGCTCACCTCAATCAGATTAAGTTAAGCGAATATGAGTAAATCCAGTATAATGTTGTTGTGGTGATTCAGTGTAGCAATGCAAGCAGCACATACAGAGTACTAAAGTAAATGGTAGTGTGTGTGCTGTCTTACAGTCTGATGTGCAGTCGGTGGACACAAATGAGCACCTGAAGCACTCTGTTTTACATCTGGTGGGATGATTTGGTGGCTGAAGGAGTTGGCTTTAATTTTGTCCTTCGTCCTCCTCTACACTACTGACTCCAGGCTGTCCAATTCCAGCCCGACCACTGAGGTGGCCTTCCTTAACAGCTTGTTGAATCTACTGGCCTCACCAGCACACCACTGCAAAGAACAGAGGAGCAGCTGATATTGGCCGGTAATAGATCTGCAGGAGCCTGTTACACCCACTGAAGGATTCGTGTCTCCGCAGGAAGAAAGGTCTGCTGTCTGAGAGTGTTGTTAATGCAGTTTTTTATTGCTTTGGACCCAAAGTAACTTGCAAGATATTTTTTGGCCTTTTTCAAGCTTTATGTTTGACAGAGACAGCTGAAGAGTGACATGAATGTGAGGAAAAAGAGTTGGGGAACGACATGCAGCAAGGGGCCTCAGGTCGGATTCAAACCCTGCGCCGCTGCTGAGCCTGCATACATGGAACGGATGCCCTACCAACCGAGCGAATTGACACCCCAATCATTCAACCTTTTATTTATTTTTATTTCACAATCATTTACCAAGACAAGTCAGTTAAGAATCAATTCTTATGTACAAGGATGATCAGGCCAGAGGTAGAGACAGGAAGTCAAGACAAGTGACAGAAGATATTTAAATACAGGTCATGCGAGAACACAACATAAGACAAAAGTGTGTGAGGGTTAGGGTTAGGGTTATTTTTGACAACAATAGCACAGTCGTCTGAACCTTTTAAAGGTAGCAGTATTCAGATCTTCAAGGAGTTTGGATTATCTAGACTTGATGGATAATGACTTGATGGATAATGATGAACTGATGGACAGATACTGCAGCTTTAGCCTAACTACAAGGTAAAATAGCTAACCACTAATTAATTGCTGCTAAATGAATGTGCAGGCAACAGAACTGGGTTCACCAGCTGGACCAGGGTTGGTTTGAGCACAACCTCTGAGAGCAACAAAGAATAATGTTACACTACAGAGGTGTTTTACAGACTTTGTGATGGAAAGATTGCTACCAAACTGTTGACTGTTGTTAGCTCAGTCAGCTGTGCAGATGAACAAACTGACTAAGGCCCGGGATGCCAAGATGTCACCTGCAATGCATGCAACACGCCATGTTGTTTCATCACCAGTTACATTTGTGTGAAAACCAGACAACCGTATTAAAGATGTGAGGCAAAGTGAATGCCACCACACATCATCAGAAAATATAAGTCATTCTGGGTGATCAAATGATCTCACTACTGTACTTCTGAAGATCTCCAGCCACACTCAGAATAGTCAGTGTGGGAGGCACAGATGGTGTTTCTAGCTGGTTGTTATTGATGCATTTCAGAGGAGAGTGATTTTCTTGAGTGTTCAGGAGTTCAGAAGATTTTTTGTACATATTTCGTACACAGGTAAAGCCCAAGCGCTTCACACTGTAAGAACAGGATCCATGCAACACACGAAACTTCCAGAAATAAACACACTTACTCATCACGAAGCTCTGGATGGGAGGTTGGTCAGAAGCCATGAGATGAGGGGTGTTTTAAGGTTGCTTTTAACAGAAGTAAGTGTGGGGGCACATCTCAGGTCATCTGGTGGGTTACTTTAGAGGCTGAGGGGAAAATAACTAAAAGCAGCTTGAAGAGATTTCAATTGAATCCTTGGAAGGAGGCTAGTGACAGATAACCCCAAAGAGCTGGTTTGACTCAAAAGTGACCCTGAGTTGGACAATTAAGTGTTCAAACAGCAGATAATTCAGGTTTGTTCCATGTTGGATCTTATGTTTGTAGCCTCTGGTTGCTCTTATACATTTCTATAGTATTACTGTCACAGTGTATTCACATACAGCGACAAACAACAAAGTCAGAAAAGACAGACAACATGAGCAGAAAGACAGGATGTAAACAAGCCAGCAGTTCAACCAGAACATCTCTTGTCCATGAAGAATTGGTCCACACTGCAAAAAGCCAGCTGCAAAGTATTTTGCTTAAAAATAGCAGAATTATCATTCAATGGAACAAGAACATTTGGCTTGTTAAGACTTTCCAAAACAAGTAAAATGACTCAGACTTGGCTAAATGAAATGCCTCTTTAATATATTTACTAATATACTTTAATATGTATGCAGTACTCAGTGATGAATCTTTTCCAGTCAGCAATAGCTTTTTTATATGTGGATGTCATATCTCTTCCGTGTATGCCGTCCATCAGTACCTGTCTGCAGGACAGACAGGTGTGGCTATTCATTTTGGGTAGGTGAGGGGGAAAGTGCCATTATGTACATTACGCTGTCAGCGATGTCCTCTTTTGGAAAGATGAGTACAGGCACTGTGCCAGTGGCCAGGATGCAGCTGGACTCGCACACAGTGACGGCAGGGCTGAGGAGTGGTCTTGCTTGGAGGAAGGAGTTGGGGTCTTCCGCAGAATGAAACACTAAAGGAAAAACAATCACAAAACAATTCACTTTTGAGAGACTATGGTCAAGTAGTGGAACACAAGAAAAACTGTATACTGTCATACATTATTTAAAAAAACTAAACAAAAACATTACACAAACATGACCACCAGTTAGGTCTGTAATTACCTTTATTGAACAGAGGCCTTATGACTTTTTTAAAAACTTAAAAAACTAGGCCTTCCCCCAGCGGGTCTTCAGCTCAGGTATGAAGTGAAGTTTCCTTGATTGAGGATCCTCTGCAGTTCATCCATTATCTGCCACAGAGAGACAGGTAAGAAAAATAAGTTAAGAATATCAATGTGTCAACTAATGTCTTACTACTACAATCTTGTCAAACATAAACTTAAAATGATTTGATTTGCTGACATGATCCACTTCTATATATATATATATATATATATATATATATATATATATATATATATATATATATATATATGAACTAAACTAAAACATTCCCCCTTGTCATTAGTACTAGTAGTTTTAACACCAAAACACGATCTCAACATGTGTTCTTACTATCCACCTGTTCACCCTCTGGGGAACTGCTTGTCGACTGTGGTGATTTTTCCAAGATTATAGATGAAGCATTGGACTCATCAGTGGATGAATCCAGGCTGCTGCTATTCTCAAAGCTAATGCTAATGCCCCGTCGCCTGTTTCTCGAAGGAGTTGCTCCCTGCTTCTTTTTGGTGGGTGTCATATTCTGGACCCTTTTCAAAAGCTGCCTCTTCACAGATTCCTGACAAAACACACAACAGAGTGTAAAATGATAAATGGCAATGGGGACCTTGGAGGGGGTGCTGGAGAGCGCTCCCTCCGGGGACTCCCTTGTCCTCCTGGGGGACTTCAATGCTCACGTGGGCAGCGACAGTGAGACCTGGAGTGGCGTGATTGGGAGGAACGGCCCCCCTGACCTGAACCCAAATGGTGTTTTGTTGTTGGATTTCTGTGCTCGTCATGGATTGTCCATAACAAACACCATGTTCAAACACAAGGGTGTCCATATGTGCACGTGGCACCAGGATGCCCTCGGCCGCAGTTCGATGATCGACTTTGTGGTTGTGTCGTCGGATTTGCGGCCATGTGTTTTGGACACTCGGGTGAAGAGAGGGGCGGAGCTGTCAACTGATCACCACCTGGTGGTGAGTTGGCTCCGATGGTGGGGGAGGACGGCGGTCAGACCTGGCAGGCCCAAACGTTCTGTGCGGGTTTGCTAGGAACGTCTGGCTGAATCACCTGTCAGAAAGAGCTTCAAGTCTCACCTCCGGGAGAGCTTCGCTCATGTCCCGAGGGAGGTGGGGGACATTGAGTCCGAGTGGACCTTGTTCCGTGCCTCCATTGTCGAGGCAGCTGATCGGAGCTGTGGCCGCAAGGTGGTCGGTGCCTGTCGTGGCGGCAACCCCCGAACCCGCTGGTGGACACCGGTGGTGAGGGATGCCGTCAAGCTGAAGAAGGAGGCCTACAGAACCTTTTTGGCCTGTGGGACCCCTGAAGCAGCTGACAGGTATCGACATGCCAAGCGGAACGCAGCTTCCGCAGTTGCAGAGGCAAAAACTCGGGCGTGGGAGGAGTTTGGTGAGGCCATGGAGAATGACTTTCGAACGGCTTCGAGGAGGTTCTGGACCACCATCCGGAGGCTCAGGCGGGGGAAGCAGTGCACTGCCAACACTGTGTTCAGTGGGGGCGGGGTGCTGCTGACCTCGTCTGGGGATGTCCTGGGTCAGTGGAAGGAATACTTCGAAGACCTCCTCAATCCCACCAGCACGTCTTCCACTGAGGAAGCAGAGTATGGGGACCCTGTGGTGGGCTCGCCAATCTCTGGGGCTGAAGTCGCAGAGGTAGTCAAAAAGCTCCTCGGTGGCAGGGCCCCAGGGGTGGATGAGATCCGCCCGGAGTTCCTCAAGGCTCTGGATGTTGTGGGGCTGTCTTGGTTCACACGTCTCTGCAACATCGCGTGGACTTTGGGGGCAGTGCTTCTGGACTGGCAGACCAGGGTGGTGGTTCCCCTCTTCAAAAAGGGGGACCGGAGAGTGTGCTCCAACTATAGGGGGATCACACTTCTCAGCCTCCCTGGGAAGGTCTTTTCGGGGGTCCTGGAGAGGAGGGTCCGCAAGATTGTCGAACCTCAGATCCAGGAGGAGCAGTGTGGTTTTCGTCCTGGTCGTGGAACTGTGGACCAGCTCTATACCCTTAGCACGGTCCTGGAGGGTGCATGGGAGTTTGCCCAACCAGTCCACATGTGTTTTGTGGACTTGGAGAAGGCATTCGACTGTGTCCCCCGGGAAACCCTGTGGGGGGTGCTCCAGGAGTATGGGGTCCCGGACCCCTTAATACGGGCTGTCCGGTCCCTGTACTCTCGGTGTCAGAGCTTGGTCCGCATCGCCGGCAGTAAGTCGGACTTGTTTCCTGTGAGAGTTGGACTCCGCCAGGGCTGCCCTTTGTCACCGATTCTGTTCATAACCTTTATGGACAGAATTTCTAGGCGCAGTCAGGGCGTTGAGGGGCTACGGTTCGGTGGCCTCAGGATTGGGTCGCTGCTTTTTGCAGATGACCTGGTCCTGTTGGCTTCATCGGAGCGTGACCTTCAGCTCTCTCTGGAGCGGTTCGCAGCCGAATGTGAAGCGGCTGGGATGAGAATCAGCACCTCTAAATCTGAGGCCATGGTTCTCAGCCGGAAAAGGGTGGAGTGCAGTCTCCAGGTCGGGGTTGAGATCCTGCCTCAAGTGGAGGAGTTCAAGTATCTCGGGGTCTTGTTCACGAGTGAGGGAAGGACGGAACGTGAGATTGACCGGCGGATCGGTGCGGCTTCTGCAGTGATGCGGACTCTGCGCCAGTCCGTCGTGGTGAAGAGAGAGCTGAGCCGAAAGGCAAAGCTCTCGATTTACCAGTCACTCTACGTTCCTACCCTCACCTATGGTCATGAACTTTGGGTAGTGACCGAAAGAATGAGATCGCGGATACAAGCGACCGAAATGAGTTTCCTTCGCGGAGTGGCTGGGCTCTCCCTTAGAGATAGGGTGAGAAGCTCGGCCATCCGCGGGGAGCTCAGAGTAGAACCGCTGCTCCTCCGCATCGAGAGGAGCCAGTTGAGGTGGCTCGGGCATCTAGTGAGGATGCCTCCTGGACGCCTCCCTGGTGAGGTGTTCCGGGCACGTCCCTCCGGGAGGCGGCCGCGGGGAAGACCCAGGACACGCTGGAGGGACTATGTCTCTCGGCTGGCCTGGGAACGCCTTGGGGTCCCCCTGGGAGAGCTGGACGAAGTGGCTGGGGAGAGGGAAGTCTGGGTCTCCCTGCTAAAGCTGCTGCCCCCGCGACCCGCCCTCGGATAAGCGGAAGAAGACGGACGGACGGACGGATAAATGGCAATAAATACATAACACAAAAGTCAATGATCCTTGCTAAAGTATTAAATATGCCAGAATTTGGACTGGTCAAAAACATATATCTTGTTGATTGTAGGCATTACTGTTTGGAATACCAACCATTTCAAAGCTTGATCTTTCTACACTTTGATAGAAATGTCATGGCATATCATGTTGAGGTCTCATACTTTGCATAGGCCACACTTTTGTACAGATAAAATACCATCTTTCTGATATAACATAATTGTACAACAGTCAAAAATGATTCATGGTGTGTTACACAGTTATGGTATGACCAGCTTTTAGTTGACCTTGGGATATCAAATTATGGAAAGCCTGTAGCAGATGAAAACATACGATACGGTGAATTTTCTGAATGTATAATGACAAACTATTTCTGTTCGAAATTGTTTTAAATTTTACATGTTAAATATCTAGTGTCAATTTACAGCTTAATACATACATACTACACAACAATACACCCTTCTATTGTTTCATTGACAATAAAACAATTGATTCCATCTGGCTGCTTGTTTTAAGTGAAGAGATAAAATTATGTCGAAGTTGACCATGATTTCTTAGTTATGCTTGAAATAAGAAAGTGTTACTTTGCATAAGCAGTTTTATAATTGTAAGTGTTGATGACACAGCTTTATATCTGTTTATATTTATAGTTACAGATATTCTAGTTTTAGGCATGTACTTACTCAGAATAGGTCATAAAATCTCAGTAGTAAGCTGTAATATCTTATTTAGATAATTGAGGACCAAAACACTTGAAACAAGTGAAACAGTGTAACATAAAAAGTGCTTACTAAGAAGAACTATCAGACAAAAATAAGCATATATCCCCTTGATCTAAGATATTTCATCTTACTTAGATTGCAGAAATTGCTGACTGGCATCACCTGCTGAGCTTTGAAAATGTAAGAAACAAAGGTAACGGAAACAAACTCAAAAAATGTAAAAAAAAAAAAAAAAAAAAAAAGTGCCCTGATCCATCCCTGCTATATGGGTCTACTCTGCTGGGGGACATCCCATGATACAATGGAGCCCTCTCTCCTCCCCTAGCTCTCCATATGTACACATTCATGTGCCATTAATGCATGCTAATTGCCTCTTCCTCAGACCCCTTCCTCTTCCTTCTTTTGATTCTCAGGTTTTCATGGATTCTGATTCTGCCTGCTGCCACATCCAAACATCTGACCTCTGTTTCGATTGCTTCCCACCATGTCAGCTCATTTGCAACAACATTACAGCCTGCAGTGCAAGAAAAGTTTAGGAACCTCTGATTGGAAAATTAGCTCACCTGAAATATCTGTAAAAATTCCTCAGTACGCTGGATATCATGTGTGCACACCACAACAGTAAGTACAGTAGTGGAAAGTTGAAGCAGGATGAGGGAAGATTTTACTGTTCACCTTTGCTTCCTCTTTTAAATAAGCCCCTCTAACCTGTTGGTCTGTTTGCAGCCAGTCTGTTCATCTGACTGCTCGTCACAGATGATTCACAGATTGCAGATTCACAGATCTCAACAATTACTTTGGTGATTCATTAGTGTGTATGTTATATATTTTATAGCTGTCCAGATGACCTCAATGATCCATATTTCTACAGTAGCCCAGAATGGACAAACCAAGCTAGGTGTAAAACGCCACTCTCAAATCTTTTACGAGTATAGTGGCCACTGCATATTATCCTACACATTTGCGAGGGGAGGGTGATGCGAGGAGTATTCAACCTCAGCACTAGGAGCTAGGGATGCACCGGTTGTGAAATTCTGGGCAGATACCAATAGTGATGTTTGGGTTAGGGTTAGGGCACGCAACGGTGCATCCCTACTAGGTGCCAGTAAATCCAGCACAGTGAACCCTTACTTTAATAGTACTTTTTTACACTTATGTGACCTCAAAGCTTCTGCCCAGTAGCAGGAAAGAGAGAGAGAGAGAGAGAGAGATGAGTGGTGTCTCCTCTGCTAAGTGCTCATGTGAAATATGTGGAGAAACCTTCCATGTTGACACACTATTCATCTCTCCTGTATTTGATTCACATTATTTAAGCCCGGCAAAGGAGGAAATGATCTCTTTCAAACACACACACTCTGCAATCTTTCCTTCCTTCCTTCCTTCCCATCCTCTCTCTCTCTCTCTCTCTCTCTCTCTCTGTCTATGTCTACCCGCATGTTGTTTGGCCAGTAAAAGACATTAGTTAGATATCAGGAAACTAAATGAGTGTCGACAATGTCTGACAGTGATCAATGAAGGCAGAGCCTGGCGGCCTGGGCAGGTTACATCTAATGTGATCAACGTGCACACACACCCACACATACACACACTGTCACCCTGGTTAAAGGTAATGTGATGAAGTAGTCTGGCTGGCTGGCTGATAGAAGAAGAGCTTTTAATTCATCCCAAACACTGATGCTTAAAGCAGGAGGGAAATAGATTGAGACTTTAAGGTCTGAGCTCCACTACAGTCATGGAAGAAGAACACTGATACTACTGTTTACTGGACTGAGGAATGATACAGCTTATACAGAATGCAGATGTCTGAATGTACTTCAACATCTTTAAAAACAAGTTGGATGGGTCAAATACAAGCAGTCATATGATCAGACAAGTTGCAAATAAACCTTGAGGTTGGACAAAACTTATTTAGATGAGGAAACAGAGAATTTAACCGGCATTACATTGATCTTGAGGCGCCAGCCTTAAAAATGGGACAGTTCATGAATTCAGTCTCAACTCTAGAGACCCTTATGAATGAATTTACTAACTAGACACACAAATAACTACTTGAATGAATGAATAATTGCAACGGATACAGCGATGAACATTAATCGATGAATGAAGGGAAAACGCCAAGAATGTAGCACCAGAATTAATGAATGAACAAATGCATCTGTTTACCAGATAAATCAAGTGAAGTGAATTCTATCTTGGCAAGACCACCGAGTGGATGAAAATCACACAAGCAGAAGAGAAAATACTTGAAACCATCCAATGTTGGATGGGACTATCCAAACATTCACTACTGCACCAACCCCGAAGTGATATGTCAACTGGTGGTTCGTATGTGGGCAGCTGTGACTCAGAGGTAGAGCAGGTCATCCACTTATTGGATGATCGATTTTTTGAGGTCAAAAAAACCCGGCTCTTCCAGTCTGCATGTCGAAGCGTACTTTGGCAAGATACTGAACCCCAGGCTGCCTTTGAATGCATGTGGTCAGAAGACTAGAAAGGCACTATATAAGTACAGTCCATTTACCTTATTGTCAGGTGTAAAGGGGGGCTGCAGCGGATGGCCATATGAAGCTCCATGGATGGAAAAAGAATGGTTGAGACCTCAACCCCAGTGATGGAGCCAGGCAATTTTCAACAGGGAGGCTGTGATGACAATGTGTCAGAAATCACCATTACATTGACATCATTTATTTATAATTATTAACTTAACATAAAAACACATCCAGGCAGTGGTGGAAGACAGTATCCAACATTTTGTTTTCTTCTTCCCTGCAGGTAAAGTAACAAAGAAGGTACTAAGGTATGAGTACTACAGTTAGTACAAGCGTCCCAAGTTAACCCTGTCAGCACAATAAACTAGTGGACAATAGTAGTAACTACACCGGAAAAGTCAGGTGTACTATGTGCGTGCTAGAGTTGGTACTCTTGAAGGTCCACATGGGCCAGTGATGGGTGGAGGCTCCTCTTTCTTGCTCTCTGAGTCTGTCTGTTTCTTTCTCCTCCTCACCTTGTCTGTCAGCTGGCTTCTTCTGGCTACTCCTCTTGAAGAAGCATGCTATATCTGCTGTCCTTCTCTTCATATATGAATCATACCAGCATGGTAAGACATCCTTGCAAATTCAACTAAATAATTAGGTTTATGAAACAGTCAATTTTTTAAGCCATGATGGATGTCTCTGTGGTAAAACAGGCTACATATGATTCATTTCATTGCAGTTAACCCTTGTTGTTGTGTTCGTATTTTTGTTACTCAGCCAGTGTTTGTGGGTCCGCTGCATTTTTGGTTCATTTTTGGTTTATGATTCAACACAATCAAACAATTTTAAGTTAAAATACTCTACACATGTTTACATCATTCCAATTACAAGCAATATAAACAGCATATATGATTAATATTTGTCCCTTACCTTTCTTAGATTAAGTTTTTTCATAACTATTAAATTTTACTCATTTGAACTTTTTTAGAACATTGAACATTTACAAAACACAAGTTGAACACATACTGTAACCATGTCAGTAGACAACACATCAGAAGCATTTGACACATTACACCCTATCCCACACATAAGAGGAAGCCTTTTACTGTGTGCTGCATATATATATATATATATATATATATATATATATATATATATGCTTCAGTGCTTCTTTTTGTTGCTGCTGGCTGCAACTTAGTATAATGAAAATATATATATTCGAGATATATGTCAGAGATATTCAGCAACAGCATCACACAAATGGTGGTCCTGTAGGTCCGGTAGATGAGGCACCAGCATTCTCCTGAATCTTCATGATAGCTGAGGCTGGGGTTCTTGGAAGATATCTGAGGTCTCGCCAGAGCCTTTCACAGTTCCTCGAGAAAGAGCTCTAGAGCTTCCCTCTATGCCACTCTGGATTCAGTGCCACCCAGATAACAAATGCATTGTACACTGAGATGTCTAAAATATCAAAGAAGATCACCAGTGGCAAATGCAGGGTCCTCCTTTTACAGCTGTAAGCTGTCATCAGCTTGTCCATATTGTCCACCCCTCCTTTTGTGGTATTATAGTCCATTATTATTTCTGGTTTTAGATGCTCTTGGCCACAGATTCTCCCTACCCTGTGTAGTGTACTCATGAGAGTCCCATTCTTGCCTTTCTTTGGCACATATGACACCAGGGATGTGTCAGCCGTGTACACAAACTTGGATGAGTTGACAGGCCTGTTGTTTGTAGTGAGCAGTTGGGGTGGGAGCTCAGGCTTGTTTTTTTCGGATCATTCCCACCATGGTCACCTTCCTCTTTAGGAACTCCTGTCTCAGCTTGTGCGAGGTAAAAAAAAATGTTGCACGTTGTGTTATGGCCACTGAGTCCCTGAGTCAAGTCCAGGATAACTCTCGTTCCTCAATTTTTGTCAGGGGCTCCTTTATCAGATATTCCTGTGTAGACCTGTAAGTACCAGGCATATGAATATATACTGCCTAAAGGGGCAGCGGCCCTTAAATGGCATCAGCTGCTTTTTGGTCCTGCGGCCATCTGCTGTCTTGCTGTGGTTCGTTTTCGTTTTGCAGCTAGCTGATGCTCAATGTTATCCTCTTCTTCGAAGTCACTGTCAGTCTGTCAGACAGAATTTGATCCTCATACTCTGAATCCTCTTCCTCCACATCGCCATCAAAGGTGTCTGTCTTGTCCGAAATCAGTTTCAAGGCCTCGTGTGTGGAGAATCTTTTGGCCATCTTGATCAGTTGTATTAGTAGTTGTCACTGCTATATTTACACTTGCTACATTTATTGTTTCCCACTCCCATTTGTAGCTGGGATTGAATATTAGAAATACTGATTGGATCCCACAAAAAAGAGGGAAACGTGCGGGAATATGATAGCAGGTGCAGGTGTTAGGGTTACTGTAGCAAAGGGGTTACTGCAGCAAATCCTTTATCAGAGGTTCGAGTTTTCTTGCTGCAACTTCTTTATCTAAAAACAAGAAGCTAGTCAGAAATGCTTATGCTGAATTACTGTTTGAAATACAATGGAATGCACTAACATGAGCTAATGAGCAGTGAAGAAACACCCACACACTAACATTAGGTTGACATCATGCATGACCAAAACATTGTCTCCAGTTTGTCTGAAATTAAACAAACGATAATTTGACTTGCTGCTGTGAAGAGTTGACTTATGGAAGATCATGCGTGATGCATAATACAGTTAACTAATGCTAAGCTAACGGAACGTTGTGTCCACCTGGCATGCTCAGGGCTCTAATATCTGCAGTCACAGATGGAATAATTCAAAATGTTGAAAATCAATCTTCATTCTGATGAGCTGTCCTGCACACCTGAGTGGGTGTATGTGCGCAACCAAAGTCCATCCCAGGTGTACAGAAATGGTTCCGCCTGGAACAAAATCATCTCTGGGTAATGTCACAGATATCCATGTTTACATATTGTTAAAGAAAATGTGTGAGTGGTAACAAACCACTGAATTATTGAATGCCGCTTGGTAAGCAGGCTATAGGCAAAGTGAGAGGAAAGACATCTCTGGAGAAAATGCTGAAAATCATAAATGGAGACGCTGATTTGAAAAATGGTATGTTTAAGCTGAAGCACTAAAAGCAGCTGAAGTGTTAGTTGAGGCTGAAGCTGAAAGGGTTCGTTGTGTCAGTGTCACCAGTGTCAGGTGAAGTGGTTCAAATCTAAACTGGTCAGCATCTTTTCCTCAAAAAAAAGAAGAAAAGCAAGTCAGACACACAGAGTCTGTACTACAGCACTATCTATCAGTCAAACGCCAGCAATGTGAAAAGCTGCTCCAATCCACCTCCTAACAGCAGTCAGTACACTGGTTTGCACATTCTTTAATCTGTATTTCTCTTCTTAACATCGCTGTCTCCATCTTGCTCTGCCTTATTCACATATCCATCCCTCCCTCTTTCATATCTCCTCTGACATCGCCTTTGTCTCACCCCTCCATCTTAATCCCCTTCTCAGCTTGCTGCACTCATCTTACCTACCCTGTCTTGTTTCCCCAGTGGTTACTCCCTGCATCTCTCCACCCCCCACTTTTGACTTCCTCTCTTCTCGTCCACCTTTCCACGTCAGAGATAGCTTTTATCAGGTGGGGCCCAGTCTGGAGTACTGCAGCCATTCACAAAGCACACATCTCCGTCACCTCCAGCCTCTTAATCCACTCAGGACCAATCACAGACAACCTCGCCTGAGGAAAGAGCTCACAAACGCACATAAATGCCTCTATGCATATTTAAAGGGACAGCCTCATATTTTAGGATATATGCTGGGTGACTGTCAGAATGTGTTTAACTCAGTGTGTGTTTAGATCCAAGCAGAGGAAACTGACAGACTATTTCCATCATCTATCTACACCACCACTGTAATATACTAACCAAATTTAATCTGTTGAGCCTTGAAAATGTCATACTGTGTTGTATTTTGTGTTACAGTAAAATTGCTCATGGAACTGAAACTAATTGAACTATGGAACTTTCCATTCATATCCAGACTTCCGCAGATTTTTGTCTATCACAACAAAGTTATTTAAGGAGAATCGATTACATCGCCCTTTGTTTGATCTTTGTTACTGGAAATCTGGATCATCAGATCATCATCAAGAAATATATACATGGGGGGACATGGACTGTTTTGACCAAGGTGGCCATGCTACGTGACCCAGTACTGTACGGTCGTGTTATATGTTGCATGTTTTGTATGCATGTCCTCACAGATTAAATCAATTCCGGCTTCAAACAGGAAACAAACAGTTTTGTATTCGGTGGGAGATAAATTTTGCGACATGCCCATGTTTTAAAACTCTGAGTTCTTTCCATACAAACACTTGATGTTGGTGTTCAAACCCATCAGCTGAATCTTACAGAGCCAAAATGCATCATTTCCTCCAATTTTTGTCAAATCCAGTCAGCGGTGGGTGTGATGTTGCAGGTGATGGATGAATGAACGAACCATGGAAGAGGGTGCCTAACGCTCTTACCCGCGCACACACACACACACACACACACACACACACTCACACACACATCAACATGTACAGCGGTGGAAGAATTTAATCGCTCCAGTAAATCAGTTATTTCAACAACACCAGCTCGCTCTGAAGAGCTACTGGAGCTTTTGATTGAGTTAGGTATGCCTGAGCACACACATACACACATCCACGCACCAACACACACACACACACACACACTGATACACCAACCAACACCTGTCCAGGTCATAACACCTGTTTTTGTGCGGCTGCTATTTACAGTCAGGCATGGTGCAGTGCTGCAGGCTGACAGGACGACTCGACAACATTGACGCTGTGTTCATTGTTTCACGCCGTGTCGCCTGTCCTTCACATCACAAAGAACCAGCCAGCGCACTCTCTCACTCTGACACTGACAGCTACACACACACACAGGCTGATATACTGCTTTATTGAAACAGAATTTCGATGTCTGGCGAAGTCTGACACATTTGAAGGTTTTACTGTAACTGTAAAGAGCTCGTATTGTTTAGGATTTTATGATCGTTTCATGTCTTCACACTAAAATCCAGAGTGTCACCATGCAATACTGTGTGCTAAAAATGCACCTTAGGGGTTAATAGAACACTTAGTGTAACAAAAGCCAAACGTCACAGCTGTACAATACGTGACAGTCAAACATTAATTAGTCAAGCAGTAATATGTTTGCCACATGTACCACTCTGATGCACACAGCATGGCAGCTGAGAAATATCTAATATGCATCTCTCACACAATAACAGAGCTTATTTTTTTTATTCATATCCAAATGTTTTTGTCTGCTTTTATTTCACGATGCCATTTTTCCTCAGTGATCGTTTTGTTTCACGGTCACACTTTTCATCACAAAGCAAGTTTGAAAAGAGAGTTTGAGAAATGTTCTGAATATTTTTAAGTTTCATGATTAAACACAGTAAATTACTCATATAATAACTGTTTTTCATGTTATTTATTCAGTGGATTTTGAATACTTGGTGTCTCCGTAACACCAGAAGTGGATCTAATTTTCTGGGGTTAGTCTTCTGCATATGATGAAAAGAAGAAAAAAAATGTGCCAATACAATGTTCAGACCTTTAATTTCATATCTTTAATTAGTGCACCGGTACACTATACCCTTAAAGTCCTGACTGAAATAACCCGGTGCCAAGTTGTATCAGTGACACCTGTGTTCTTACCCATCTTTTATAATTTCTTATGGTCAATCACCGCAAGTGTTCTTGCAGCTAGCATCGTATGGAACACTCTACTGGTACTGGTAGTGACATTGTAATTTTAAAGCACTAGATCAGAACAAAATGATCTCTTCTATATTATTTATAGAAACCTAAAAATTTCCACCATGATCAAGGACTTAGTCAGAGTGTCATGGAAAAACTTTGCATAAGAGGCAGAAACCTCGAGCAGAACCCAGCTCATGTCGAGCACCCATCTGCTATGACCAGTTGAGATTAGAGAGGGAGAGGGTGCAGGATAGATAGATAGATAGATAGATAGATAGATAGATAGATAGATAGATAGATAGATAGATTATGTGTTTATGAATGTTACATCTATCGTGCATGCAGAGACAGGGTTTATGCTTCACAAGCACAGCTGCACCCAACCTTGCGGTGAGCAAATCTCTTCTCGTGCAGGTAGCTTCTTTGTAGCATGTTTCTTTCCAAGCCCAAACTTTGTTAATGATGTCACAATGACTCAGGTATGACAAACCTCCAAGAGAGCCAGAGAAGACATTACACAGCATTGGCAAGTAAGATGATGTACAATCAGTGGAAGGCTCCTTTAAAGGAGAGTCACTTACCTTTTGTAGGCAGTTATAAATTGTTACAGCATGTAAAAGTAAGAAACACACACATGCATTCACCAGTGCGCACACACACACACGCACAGACAGAATCAATCTTTGTAGTTTCATCATTGTCGAGTTGTTTTGACAGTGTTTTGATATTGATGCGTGTGTGTGTGTGTGTATGGGGGAGTATATGTCCAGCTCCTCCTCCTTGAACAGCCAATGCACGTATAAAGCCAGCAGCCCCTCTGTTGAATAATTCTGCTCACACACACACACACCAGGAGCTGGAATGGAGAACAGGATGGCAGAGGGGAGCAGGAGGATTTGGTGTGTTCTCTTCTTTCAGCAGCCACTCAGGGATAAAAAGCTACCGTTGGATTACAGCAGATAGGCATTCATAGGCTGCCATTAGGCTCCTGAGAGCAGAGTCATTCAAAGGGCAAAAAGCCCCCAGTCACCCGGAACATGCCGAAAAGAAAAAATCTGCCGGAAGAGAGGAAAATGAACGTAAATATGAAAAGACATTCAACAGATGAAAAGCAACAATTAGTCAAGTGTCTTTCTTCTTCATCTTCCAGCTCGTCACATAGTGAGATATAAAAAGAACAAAATGAACATGCAGTGAATTGTCATCAGACCAAACAGTGAACCAGAGAAGAAGCCAGAAAATAAACTAAAGCAGATGGTCAAAGTGACAGTGAGAGCATCTCTGTCTGCAGTCCAAAGAGGCTGACGTCACAGCACTGGCCACGCTGTTTGACGGACAGCTGATCTCTGGCAGGAGCAGTGAAAACCGGCACAGTGAGGAGCGCTAAGCAACACCAGATTGTCACAGTTATCACAATTTTCATTTAAGAAATTAACTCTAGAGAGAGAAAAAAAAACTGTGGGAGGATATTATTTTTTTGTTTAGTTTTTTTCTTTTCTATGTCAAAAATTTCAGATCATGAGGACTCGTGTTTTTATCCAGATCACTTAAATTTGTAAAGGACGAAGTGAGACCGGTTGACAGAAAGGGAACAATAAAGTAAGAACATCTCCAAAAGCAGGTGAATAGTACAAAACATTGTACAATTGCAATTACAATAGTACAAACATTGTTGAAAAATGCATTGTGTTCTTTGATGTTGTGCTGATTGTAGAGAGCAATGTCCAAAACACAACAGTATTAGTATTTTCAGTGTTATTCTATTATTTACTATTATGAATTAAATGTTTGACAACAAAAAAAATTCCCAGGTAATGGTAAAAGTCTGTGTGTGTAGTCATAAAAAATATATTTTCATGGTTCTGTTTTGGCAAATCAAAGCACCTGGTGTTTAAATACTGAAGAATACATGATACGTTTCATCTTTAATGTTCGACCAACGCTGACGGCAAAGACACAGAGAATCTTTCCTACTAACACACACTGTATGTGTATACCTTATCCCTCTGTGCCTAAAACACGTCACTAAGTCACACTACTGTTGTACTAGGTGAATGTTCCTTAACTACTGTTTATTGAATTTTAAATATTTAGGTATATTTTTGAGGTGTTTTTAAAGACTTCTGTATTTCATAGGAAGCCAGTTTGACAAAGAGGTCTCTCTGGTCTGTGCATGCTCTACGAGTCACATGATGCTGAAGAGAGCACATGGGCGCTGTTTGGCGAACAGAGCCCCGGTTCTCCTTCAGACCTTCATGGATGCTGCAGTGTCACACGGAGGTATGCCTATCAAAAAGTAATACAACTTTGTATCATATGGTCATTGTTTGCCAAATATGGGCTACTTCTATGTATCTTTTGCCACAACAGCAAAACATATTTTTTTCCCTCATCCAGAGAAGCAGCTCAGCTTGGGCAAATGGCCTGGCCTTGTGCGCATCCTTGAAAGGACCCTATGGTGCTGAGAGCTGCAGACAATGTAGGAAGTCATAAAGTATTTAGAAACAGACTAAACTGTTCACACTAGTAGCATAGCAGTTTCATAATAGAAACACTCAGTGGACCAAAGAAAGAGTCCATCTGACAGCACCGCTGTGGTTCAATAAGGGTCTCAGGTGACTTACTCTTTTCTGGATTGAAAAACAAATTCCAAATCGAAGGACATTCAGAGGAAAAGAACAGTTATGCACCACTGTGATCAATGGAAGTTTTAATCAGAAAATTACTCTTCTTTTGGGGTTCAATTAATTCAGTTCATTGGCAGCGCACATTAGGAGGACACAGAAACACAACACAGGGTATTTTTAGTAGAAGCTGTCTGTCAGCGTAAACCTGTTCTTGAATGCAGAGAATCTACAGGAGGGATTGCAAACGTCTGATTTGATCAGTATTGAAGTGTATCATGTGGTCACCCCTCTTGACACTGGCGTCCTCAGCCAATCGGGACGCAGCAGAATGAGCGAGCTGAGAGTGAATGTGTGCGAGCGGCTGCAGCAGCAGCAGGTTCTCCTCTGCGAGCGTGGAGCGTCGTCCGTCGTCACATCAGGAATCAGCCGAGGGTGACATTACCGTCTCTGCCAGCGCCTCTCACAGCAGCAGCAGCAGCACACAGCATACACATACAATAATGCACATATATATGCACTCACACGCACTCATATACAAAATGCACCGGAGCTGGTATCCATAGTGCTGCTGCACACACACAGTGGGATACAGAAATACGCTAGAGTGTGTAGCAAGTGGTTGAAGAGGCTACAAGGCTGTAGCGCATCGATAAATGATGTGTGCTGCTTTAGTCAAAGCATGGTTAAAAGATGTTCTGGGAGGATGAGCATGAAACATAAAATATGGGCAGCCAGTGATGCCTATGAATATTTTGGACTTCTTTGAATATGAATATAGCACGGGTGTGTTACCCCACCACACACACCCACCACTAGCATACCAAACACACACACACACACTCAGAGCACTCTCCCTCTGCATATTGAGCGCACACGTTCAGCTTTCTTTATCGACTCTCCTCATTGATCCCCACCGCTCCAGTGTTTGTCGTTGCTGCTTGATATAGTGGGACAGTGTAAACAGTTGTTCTCCCTCTTCGCTCTGTAAAGGTCTGACAGGTATTTGAGCGCAGCACTTACAGTCAGCTCCTCGATCGTCGACTGTGTTGACATCAGTGCATGAAATTACTGGGAGTTCATATCAGGGGTTATATATGTTGTATTAAAAGCCTGTTGAGTGAAAGGACTGTTCCATTTTGAAAGGAATACTGAACATTTTCAAATTTCAATTGTTTGATTGTTTCCTGAAAAAAATCTTTTTTTCTGTATTTTGACATGGTTATGTTGATTGTAGAGAGCACAGGTCACTAATAGGCAGACAGGACAGAGAATGGGTCTGGGTCTGATCCCATTATCGCTGCCATGATGTTGAATTATAATTTTCTTTGTTTTTTTGTTTTTTTTTGAGGTGTTGACTTCACACAGTGCAGTTGTTGATACCATGACAATGCTGCTTCAATATTTAAAAAATCATTGAAACGTATGTCTAAATTATGGTGCAACTTCAACATAATGATGCTGTGGACCTGAACATGAGGACATTTTCTCTATCTGGACCTCCTGAAAACAGAACCGACTCCTCCTGGTATAGAGCAATGTCCAGAGTGAAATCCACACCTGCAACATAATGTGAAGCATTTATAAGATCTATCACACAGAGCAAATCAAACAGATGCACTGCGGTGCCTTTAGTGTAGTAATTGTTAGGCAGCTGTTCAAATTACACAAATCTCTCTTTGCCTCTATGTTGTGAAATATTAATCACATCTATGGGGATCGATCGAAGCTCCAGTTTCACAAAGAAGCTACATGGCGACGGAGAAACCTTCAGTTCAATTAAACGCAACATGATTGTCATGAACACAATGTGCAGGCATGTTTCATGTTTGAGTGACAGATAATACAGCAGCAGCTCACAGAGTACAGTGCAGTGTTTCTGTTCTGTTTCATTTCATCACAGATCTGTTGCCTAGCATTTCAAATGTAGTGCTAGCCATTTTCACATTCTGGACTCCACGACATTTATTTATTTATTCAAGAGAGAAAAACGTCTCTCCAGTCTGAGCCGCTAGTGAGTAGTTAGCATAGATTGAAAAAATCAACTCACATCTGACTCATGTCCTAACTGTGTTTTTACAGCAGAGCTCAACTCCGCAGCTTCGTCCATTTTGGATTGTCCGTCAAAGCTGAACACAGTCTTGCTGCTGGTCTACTTTGTTCCCATGAGCGAGTGATGGAGTGAAATCACCACAGAATTTAGCAGTTTAAAATGCTAATGTGAGGTTACAATCACTGGACTCCAGAATACACCTGCATGAATATGATTAGATAAGACTAATCACCACAGAGAAGGAGAATGAACTGGTGATTGTGAGCCATGAATGAAAATCAGCTAATCAAAGTACAACTCAATCTAAACTGATGCTTTGCTCCATTTTCACGACCGTATTCTTGTTTTTTATGGACTGCGCAATCTTACAATTTTAGCAGTTCAACGTGTTACTACCTATGTCTACCTACCTACCTACATCTGTTCCCCATTTGTCTTTTTTACTGATACTATCCCTGCCTTTGTCATGCAGGTGTACACCAGGATACAGGGTTTAAGATGCACATGTTAATGAGGTTTCTACTGTATCAGTCCGTTATAGTTCACATTTAAAAGATCTTCCAAAACTTATGTTCCAGCAGCGACTGTGAGGAAGAGCAAGAAGAATTTTAAACTTGAAAGAGTTGAACAAAGTCCTCCTTTAATCGAAAGTCTGAGACAAACTTTGCTAGCCTAGCTACAGTGAGGTGGGAGGTGTACTGTAAAGGTCGTCGACAGCTATCAGAAACCAGTTACCGTAGAAACAGCACGGCCAGGAAAGTAATTTCTCTTTTTGACTCCTGTCTTTGGTGACATTTCTCTTCTAATTGTATTCCAATCATTTGTGTTGCATGTAATGATGCAGAGGAGGCTGGAATTAACATGAAAAAAAACACAATTCAATATTTATAGAGTTTGAGAAAGTTCTTTTTCTTGCTGGCACTGAGAAAGTGAGGTGAGAAACTACAAAGTGAAGGTTGCCACAAGCAACTAAGTAAAGACAAAGACAGACTTCTCTCTCTGCAGTTACTCTCTCTGTTACTGACCTTTTTTAACATCAAAATCAGAATAGAGTCTGATGCTCAGACAAATTGTGCTGGCAGGTTTTAACTGATGGGTACAATTAGCGAGGTCAATTTATAGATATTAATTCATATATTATATGAACCTTTTAAACATTTTAGGGGCACACAAACACACAAATTTACGTAATTGCTTTCAGAGGAGAAAGAAGAAGTCATGACTTAATGTGAAGATCCAGTTTTGTAGTAAGTGTACACATGTTCATCTACATAAATTCATATTTATTACCAACAAGTTAAATCCAGAGAGCGTGTGTGTGTCGACAAGCAGAGACGCAACGCGAGTGACATTCTACCAAGCACCACGTATGAATGAACCCATGCAGTACAAGTAAACTGAAGTAAAAACAAACCTGAAGCTGAAGAAACCCTAAACGTTAAGGAAAAGACCCACGAACCTGAGTGCCTGAGGGAGAGACAGAGAGCTGTTCTGTGTGAGAGTGACACAGCAACACAATACATCTGTATGTGTGCAGGAGAGGGGTGCTGTGACCAGCCTATCACAGAACACAGACACAGTCGGCTACCCATTCATCCATTCATAAAATTGTAATTAATTAGTGGTCTCTGGTTCTTGTAGATCTGTATAGTTTCATTGGGTATATAATGTAAGGTGTGTTTGTAAATAACTACTTTGTTATTATTTGTCATTTGTCACGTGACGGCAGCATTGTGTGACGAGCAGTACATTTGTCACGTGACGGCAGCATTGTGTGACGAGCAGTACATTTGTTCTCGGATCGGTCTCTCGTTCATTTGACAGCTATCTAGTCACTAGTGTTGAGAATTAAGGGTGTGGTGAATGGATGGGCTCAGCTCACCAAGAAGAGCCGGTCCAAACGGCTCTTTATTTTACCACTTATACCTTATACTTATATATAGTACCTTACACCTATATAATTCAGGCAAATTTAGTGCTGTTTTGACTTGTGATTTGTATTTGGCACTGGCAGATAGTGATGGGCAGATCAATCCAAATATAGATAGTATCAATACCAAGTAGGTATCGGTATCAGATCAATACTAGCCTGGTGATTGATTCTTTACTTTAAGTTTCGTTCTTGTCTGCAATGCTGCAGTCTTGGCAAAGAGAGGAAGAGGAGCGCCATGTGGTTGTATTTTCAAGCCGAAAACAAGAAAAAAAATGATAATAAATCCTTTTCTGTTTAATTATAAACTTTTTCCTAATTCTGTCCTGGGTTTTAACTATTTAATAATAAAAAAAGGAAACATCACAAAAAACGCTTAAGGTCAAGGTCAAGGAGATTTTGCAATTCAATGATGCATCCATCTTATTTATTGAAAAGTATGGCAATACTGGTTGATGCCAAGTAAATATGGGTAAATCTTAAATACGGGTATTTACTTGGTATCGGATCGATACCAAAATATGCAGTATCGCACACAACAACTGGCAGAAGCAGGCATGCCAGCCTTTTTGTTCCTGCTGGATGCACAGTTCTCATGTGTCTGTTGTTTGTGGACCCTGCTCCATATGAGAGCTTGACTTTACAAATGTATCTGCATCGTGCCTTCATGTTTTCATGTTGAACTGTCAAAATGCATCCAAATACTACTTCTTTTTCTGTTGTCACTCATCTTTGCACCACACTCCTCTCTCGTCTTCACTCCTCTTGCCTTCTGTCACTGTCAGCGCTGCTACACCCGCCGCTCACTGCTTCGTGGTATGATCCTTGTTAATCTTCACATGTTCGGTTTCCTAGCATGCATGTGACACCAGTAGCCAATGCCTGTACCGCCCACAGGTACTTTCCCTAAAGAGAAACGCAAAAAAAAAAAAAGAACTCACAAACGGACGGGAGCTGTTCCTGTCGGTCATGAACGAGCTGGTTCAAAGAGCCGGCTCTTTTAAGTGAACGATGGGAGCCGGCTCTTTGAACCAGCTCGTTCATGACCGACACATCACTACCACTCACTGTCGTGCTGTTGAACAAAAATGGCAGGGAGGATACAGGACAAGTCACTTTATTGTGGTGTCTATTTGCTTTGAATAGCTTGTGGCATTTTGTTTATTATGCTTTGTCAGCTGAAGCAAACCATGTTGCCTTCAGTGTTTGAGAACCGCTTTCTTTTTTACAATGCTCACAAGAGGGCTACAGCGCCACCTAACACTACTGTACTGAACACACAGACATGCCATTGATATCCATTTAACCATCCCATCATCGGTGTGTTCTCTAAAATGTTGGACTATTCCTCTAACTTTGTGTAGGACTCACCTCTATGTAACCTGGTTCAGTGGATAGACATATATGTAATGACCCTCCAGACCTTTGATGCAAAATGTAAATATTAAAGTCATATGACTATACTGTATGAATAGGGCAGGTTGAACAGGCTGATTTCAGGTCAGATTGCTGTAGGACAGTTATTAGTGTGAGTTCTTCCAAGTATAAATCTTAAGCCTTATTCACACTGGGGACGCGCCATGGTCACCGGAGCTGATGGCTGCCGCTCTAATCGATGAAACCATTCACACAGTGCGCATCGCGGAATGTCTCAGCAGTGTCCCAGCAGCAAGTCTCCGCGCTGCAGCGCTATCATTCCGTAGCACGTGAGCCATCAATTTCAACAGAACAGATTGCACCAGACAGGAAATCTGACAGAGAATCAATGTAATACACTTCCGCCCCCTTTCAAAATAAAACACAATACACACTTCATGTCGCCTATCACAGCTTCACATTAACATTATGTCATGACCGGTGGCACCAGGTCAGCTGTCAATCGATCAAAGAGTCTCAACATGAACAACGAGAGACTAATTGTTGAAGTAGAACAACAATAATTTATGACATCACAGAGCTGTTTGTTGTTTCCTTTATACACGGGGTCTCGCGTATGTTCAGGATTATCGCGTGATCTCACGTGAATACGCTGCCATTATGCTACCATCATGCGCCCGGTGTGAACTAATGCTGGGCAGATGATGGAGCTAAACCTCTTTGCAGCCATTCCATGGCGCTTACGTCCCCGGTGTGAATCAGCAGTTAGTCTATAGTCTGAAAAGCACTTTTGGACTGGGATCCTGCACAGGAACATCTATTACATTTCCAGAGTCCAGACAGATTAGATTTTCTCTCCACTAAGAACAGATCTGAACTGTTCTTAGTGGAGAGAAAAACAGAAGCCCTGTTTTTAATCATCTCTTCAGGGATTTTATATATTTTATATATCAAAAATTCTATTTAAACCAGGTATCTTCAGTATGCTTAACCACTTTAACAGTGTCTCCACAGTCCTCACTAAGACCAAGAAAGAGGCACATCAAATCTTTACTTTGGCTTCCTATGTGTCAAAGAATTGATTATGAAATGCTAAAATCAATTATCAATTATGATCTGCTGATTTCATTACCGTCGAGACTAAAAGGTGACTGGGTCACACCTGACTGACGCTAACCTAACAGTCCTAACCTAACCTATCACTGCGCGGCTGGATGAACTCTGGATTCACGGGTAAGCTGGACGGCTTTCAACTTGTGAGAGCAGACAGGGCAGCGATAGTTCCTAAATACTAGCAAAAAATTATAAAAAAGCAATGATGGCTTGATGCTTAAAATGTGAGACTGTTAGACTATTGTTATCAGACTAATGTTAGACTATTTTAATAAACACTCCCAGTGTTTAAGCCAATCTGTTGCTATAGAGTGAAACCAAGGCTGAAGTGCCAAAAGCTGGCAGAGTTAGGCAAACAGCAGCAAACGTCCACTTGAGGCTGGCTCCAGAAGTGAGTCAGTCTCCATAAGTCCCCATGTTCAAATGTCCAACTTCACAGCAGAAATGTTCACAGCCTGGTACAAAAAACAGTTTTGGTCTCTATAGCTAATTTCCCCGTTCATGACAACTGTACTGAGGGTGAATTTATATACAACTCACCTGTTCAAATGAGATTTATGCAGAATTGAGAGTGTGGCTGCTTGATCCTGACCTGGTGCAAAGGAATATCGATGAATATGTGCAGAATGAAATATGCATTTTCCATTTGGTTAGCTCAGCTGTGAACAGTTCTGTCAAAAGTTGAAAGAATTTTTACTCACTGCATTCTTAGATTCATTCCAGTTTATAACACAGAAGCTGTAACAGATTTCCTTTTTCCTTTTTGATTTTTACTAAATGTTGTATCTCAAACGCTCCGCTCCCTGTGTGACTGTGGAGAAGTGCAGCTGAGGCAGCAGAGTTTTCAGTTTATTTCTTCATGACACGGGAGCAGCTTCCCTTCTCTAACTGAAGCACATCTCAGCTGAGTGAGCATGGATGGGATTGTGTCTACATTTCCATACAGTCTGTTTCTGATCTGTATGCTGCTGAACGCTGCTGCCACTGGGAGCTCACCCTGAGTCGTGGAGAACTGAACTGAGCTCACTCTCCTCTGTAGCCTACCGCCTCCTGTCCTACCTCACACACTGGAGACTGGAGTCGCACTGTGAATAACACAAGAATGAGAGGAGGGAGCAGATTGTAAAGACAGCATAACAGACTGAGCTCAGCCTGCTGTTTTATTTATTTTTTTATATTATTTTATATTATTATTATATTATTTTTTAAATATTAAAAGGGAAAAGGAATGATGCATCGTAGTGAAGGTTCAGTAAAAGGGTTAAAATGGCTACTTCATTAGGTGAGACATGCTTTGTCATCCTAGTGATGGAGGTTAAGGAACGACCATGATCATGTTTTAAAAAAGCAAGCATGGACTGAGTATTAAAAGGAATGAGGAAGCAAACAGCTGTCTCTCATGCCTGACGTTGAGTTGACTCATCCTACCACCCCATGGTCATCTACTATGAAGGCCATATTATTCTTCCGAGCTGAGATTTGTTCTCCGTTTCCACGGGAACGCTCTCTCACCAAGTGTCACAAGAAACATGATCCACTTCAACAGCTACAGATTTTACCACTGTTTGTCATCAGTGTGTGTGTGTGTGTGTGTGTGTGTGTGTGTGTGTGTGTGTGTGTATCAATTAGAAAAGCTCTGCACTTATGTAAAAAAAAAAAAGTTTAGTAAGTAAGCATAGTAAAGTATAATGCTGTGTGCTATCCACATGAAATATTATATATACAGTGGTGCATACATACGTACATACATGCATGCATTATCTGTAACTGCTTTTCCTCATCCTGCCTCTCGCCCATCTGGCAAGAGGCGGGATGAGGTACACCATGTCGCCAGTTCATCACAGGGCGCATAGAGAAACAACCATTCACACCTACAGGCAATTTAGAGTCATCAACAGTGGTGCCAGTGGTAATCGGAGCACTGGGAGCAATATTTTTCATATTTTCAAATATAGTTGTTTTTTTCCCTTCACAATGATCCTTTAAAACTATGGACATCTGGTCACAATCCTCAGAAAAAACAGCTGTCTGACACCAGAGTGTGCCTGTGTGTTTGTACATTGTCATATCTACTGAAACAGAGGCAAGTTCTCTGAAACATAAACAAAGTTTAATAACTAAATTAAACCTGCTCTCAACATTATATTGATGTTTTATTAATAAAAGCTGTACTACAGTATTACTTCATTGTAGCTGAGACTGATGTCTGTAATAATAATTATTATTGTGATTTTATATATATATATATATATATATATATATATATATATATATATATATATATATATGCGTCCATCATCATATATACTTTATACTGTTATTTTGTTTGATATATTTACACCCACACACAGATAAAGAATAAATCAGATGCATATATTTGTATATGCATCTGATTTATAACTTTGTTTTCATGAGCGTATAATCACCTGAAAATAAGAATCATTTTGTTTGTGGTACCTTCTATGGTGTCCACCTGTTGAACCACCATGTTCTACAGATCTAAACAACATGCTTTTTGTATTTTTGCAGATATTTCTTTTTTTCCTTCAAAATGATGCCTTAAAACTACATAATTGATCTTATGCATACAACATCATCTCCCGTCAGGTGTGCAGAGTTGCTCTATGGATTTATTATTATCTGCACAAACGGTGTAGATTTGTTATATTCACCATCCAAAGACCTCCAGAATGTAATTTCTAATGGAATCCATGTGGGCACAATTCTGTAAAGAAAGTAGCTTAAAAGCTGAGTTTTTCTAAACGTTCCTCTCCTGTGAGTCACACTTTCTCAACTCATTTCTCACACTGAAAAAAAAAAAAAAAAACTTCCTCTCAACATTTCACTTCGCACCATGCCTATTATATTTGTCTGAATGCCTGTAAACTAATAATGAGCCCAGCACTGTGTTCCCCATATTGTCATGTCCTGAATGGTTGAAACTTCTAACAATGTATCCACACACACAGCTGCACATAATTTTGCCCAGAGAATTCTACATTCTAACTTTGTGACTTCTTGATCTGTAAAAGATGATGGCTCTGCTTCTTTCTTTAGCATCACATTATGAGAAAATGCAAGTAGTTCCAGCAGATACAATCATAGCTTGTATAACAGACTGAATGTAATTGCACCGTCCTTTGCAAAGCACTGTTTTTTAACTCCCACACATATAAAATACATGTGCAGAGGGTTCTTCCTCATGAAAGAAGTGAAGACAGCCTTGTGATGTAATGTAATTGATTTAAACACCACAAAAATAAGTTGAGCCCTGAAATAACTTTTTAAAACCACCATAAATACACTTGTAGAAAGTAGTTTAAACTAGTAGTTTTTCTTGGACCCTTAAATATTGACCTAATGTTTGGAAAGTTGATTGGTCAGTCAACCTGGTCAGTGTTGTATATTCTCATACATACATTTCTCAGTGAGCTTTATTTCCAAAGTTTAACTGGATGTTGCATTTTTATTATTCTTGACTTGACCATAGAGCCCTGCAAAGCTGAAAGTAGGGGAACCTACAATACCAATGTTTTTACTTCCAAAAACATTAACACCTCTGTAAAACAGCACCCATAATCCACATAGCCTGATAGCTAATTACACAACAATGAAGCAAACAAACCAAGACTATGGAAGAAATATCCTATCTTTATTCAAGAGCGTAGATTTTCAGTTTGAGAGCATGATTCCTCCTTTTTGTGCTCAGATTTATTCTCCTCGTGCTCACATTTTGTGCTCGCACTGAGATTTCTGCTGCTTTCTTTCAAAATGTGTGCTTGGGCTCAAAACATCACATGCTTGTGCTCACATTTCTTTCTTCGTCCTGTGCGCTCTCAAACTTTTTGTGCTCGCACTCGGAACAACACGTCCTCTCAGGTTGAGGTGTGTGCTCAGGCTGAAAGATGCCCCTCCCTGCGCTAAGATTAGTGTGTTTCACCAGCCAATAGGGAGACAGCTAGAGTGTGGCCCAATCTTGCGTGCGTTCCTTTGCGTTTTTGAGCGCTCCGTAGGGGCGGGTATATGGTCTGTTCAACATAACAGTGTTATGCCAGTAAGAGTATGATTTTGTGAGTTTGAAGTTGAATAGTTAAATACACTGCTACCTCTTATTGTCATGGACTCACTAGATAGGCCTGTTAATTGCCACCAATTATACTCACTCAGCACACCTGTTTCCACACCTGTCCCTCGTTATCCTCTGCTCTCTCTGTGCATTTAAACCCAGGTCTCTCCATAGTCAGTGTCAGTTCGTCTTCGAAGAAAGAGTGATTCCTGTTCGTTGGCTGAAGACTGAGCCCCAAACCCTGAACCTGCATTGAATCTGACCACTCGTTTCCTGCTGCTCCCGACGCCAGTGTCCTGTATCTCCACCTGTCTCCGTGCCGGCGCTCTGTGGATTCTGAGACTCCAGTCCACTTCCTGCAGACTTCCAGACGCCAGTCAGCCCTCGACCCTCCGGCCCGTTCACCCACTCCTGCCACACCACCTGCTCCAGTCCACTCCCTGCGGACCCCCAGACGCTACAGTCTCCCCCCAACCCTCCGGCCCGTTCACCACCTCAGAGACTTTCTCCCCTTACCTTTTCCCCTGAACTCAATAAAGCTCAACTTGTTCGCACACGCATTTGGGTCTCCTGTTCCGTACTCTGACACTTATATTTTAAACCATGGGACGCCGGTTCGCATCCCGGCTGACGCACTTTAGCTGTATGTCATATTATGATTTTAAATTTAAATTCAAAAATTACTGTTACAGTAGTGTAGCATTAGTTAGCCTATATATCGGTTAGGCTTTCACAAGAAGACTTTGAGCGGGATTCAGAGCGCAGCAGCCTGCTGAGTGACAGACGAGATGGATGGCCAAAGACCTCAAGTAAGTTTATTTCTTAATGTTGCTACAGTTCCGAGCATGATAAGTACGAGTGTCACAATAATTACTGTAGGCAAGCCGTGTCGTGAGCATTACAGTCACGCGCATGAGTGTCCCGGTTTTAGATTTGGGAAATCTGGTCACCTCAACATCCCTGCCAGCATACAAACAAGTTGCATATTGAAACTATATGAACTGTGTGCTCTGAGCTGTAACATTAAGAAATGAACTGACTTGAGGCCATCCATCTCGTCTCCCACTCAGCAGGCTGCCACACTCCTAAAAGTCTTCTTGTGAAAGCCTAACTGATATATAGGCTAACTAATGCCCCAATGCTATCCTCAAATCATTATCATCATAGCGTATTTTTCGTTATACCTTTTTAATCACGTAGCCTAGCCTATTCAGCCATCATCTCTTGTTAAACGTTTTAATAAGAGAATCAGCTGGTTACACAGATTCCACTACTATAACAGTAATTTATGAATGTAAATTTAAAATCATAATATGACATGCAGCAAAAGCATGGTGGCCAGGATGCAAACCGGCATCCCATGGTTTAAAATGCAACAGGCAGCAGTGTATTTAACCATTCAACTATTGTGACACTGCTATGCTAGTAAGAGTATTTCTAATATAATGCTAATGTGAAATCCGAAAAAAAATCTAAACTACGATAACTCTTTTTAGGATTACTTAAGATTAATTATACATAAATAAGCTGGCGTCTTAATGGTGACGACTCATTTTAAGAGAGAAGCAGTTTTACAAACAGACCATATACCCGCCCCTACGGAGCGCTCAAAAACGCAAATCTATTGACTGGTGAAACACACTAATTTAAGCGCAAGGAACCGCAACCTGAGAGGACGTGTTGTTCTGAGTGCGAGCACACTTGTTTTTACTGTAATTAAATTCTGTGTCTCCAAGTGTCTCCAAGTGTCTCCAGGAGGAGAAAATGAGATGGACATAATGTTAGTTCACTAACAAGGACCACATCCATATGGATTTGAGTTTAGTCGAGTTTGTCGCATGTTATACATGGGAAACATGGGTCTTGTGGAGGAGGAGTAGGGAGGAGGGTTGAGGGGTCAAGGGATGGTGGGATGCAGGGTGAGGGTCGGAGGATGAGGGGATGAAGGAATGAAGGGAAGAAGGGATGGGGGGTGGAAGATGAATCATTGGTCATCTCTGTGTCTCCATCGATAGAGCCCCAGGAGAGAATCTCATATGAAGGGAAGTGCATGCGTGTTTCTGACGTCACTCAGGTCATCTTTGTGATATTGGAGGCAGCTCCGATGCAAGTGCAATCTGGGGGGGTTGTTGTGGATTGCTGTCAAGGTGCAGTCTGGGAGTTAGTTGTGTCCCGGATCAGCGCGGGAGGAGTTGAGCTAGCTGTGGAAGGAAGAATAGGAAAGCTCGGGTAGAAAGAAGAGGGAAGGGTGTTGGAATGATGAGATGCATGTCCCAAATAACATATACAAATAAATTTTGATTTGATTTGATCTTTGGTCCATAATGCAGGTACAGTCATTCATGTGGCAGCGAAGGGAGTGAATGGAAAGAAAACAGAAATTGGAGTATGAGGCCTGGCTCTTGTTTCTGAACCTAGTTATAAAACTCCATATAACAATGCAACAGATGTGTCCGCAGTAGCCCGACCTAACAAGATACCAATGCATCACTGGGCTTGAGGGAAACACAATTTGTGCCTTGATTATGTTTATTGTTGTACAGAGGTCATCGAGGTGGATGGTGAACATATATATGAAGTGAGGGGATCCTGAGGAATGCCTGACCTTCATCTTCTCTACAGTGTTAATTAATTCATCACTGTTGGTCATGTGACTTTTCATAATTGATCAGAGTACACGTTCTTTAAAGAACTCTGCCCTCTATACTTCCAAAGATGTCTTTAAGGTGCTTTTTATTGCAGAAGTGAAAGAGTAATTTCTGTGCAACTTCTTTAAGTGGTTTAAAGAAATAAAGTCAGTGATAGTTTTCAGTCTGGCTTCCCCTAAGTGCACAGTAGGGAAAATGGACTTTTGAGGATCAGAAATTACAAACCTTTATAAGTTGCAGGTGAATATTTGGCTTTAGTGCTTCTTGACTTGAGTGCTGATTTTGATACCATTGCTCATAAGGTACCTTATTTTTTTACTTTTTGACTCTTTCATTCTAATTTTTGCATAGGCCATCAGTAAACCACTATGGATTTGCTGTTTCTCTGAGCACACTATACTATCTTATAATCTCATGTAAAATAAACTATAAAACAAGTGTTATTGTCTATGTATCAGGTGCCCAAGGACTCAACATTTCTTTTAGTATATTATGTATCACCATACCTTGACATTTCTTTGTTGATGACATACCAATATATAAAATAACCAATTGTTAATAATCAAGATATAACAGAAAAGATAACTCTACATACAACCAACAGTAAAATATCAGCTTGACATGAAAAAGACAATAAAGTATTTCTATGCACCTCAATATCAAGTTGGTATCCTATATGTGTTTGATTTCTGGCAATAGGTAATGCTCCCTGCAGACATCTTTGGTCAACCAAACCAGTTGGCTGAGGTCATGGCATGGCTGAAAATAACAATACTAGTCAGTTTGGCATGCACTATCAAGATGATCGTTGTTGACACTGTACCTATGAAACATTAACATGTTATAGCTGTTGTGCCATAGCTTTGTCATTCTGAGCATGTTAGAATACTTATATTAGCATTTAGCTCAAAGCACCGCTGTGCCTGCAGACTCACAGAGCAACTAGCATGGCTGTAGACTTGTTTGCTGACAGCGAAGGTGACAGTGAAAGCTACTTTTGACACTTCAAACTCATACCTCAGGTATAATATAACATTAACATAATAATGTTACATAACGTAACACATAACACAGAGACCAAAACTATGATTGCAAAAAGCAGCTTTTCATTGATATCAAAATCTTTCATTTGACCTGTGTTTTCTTTATGCTGAAAATGTTATTGCATTATCATATTAATGGTTTGGCAAACAAAAGCACAGATGAAAAAATGTTAACCTTTGGATTGTTAATGCACTAGCCCTAGTTGTAATCTTTAGTTTCACTGATAGAAGATAATGTTCTTCTTCTTTTCCTCTGTGCTTCACTGCTTTTACTCAGTGTCTCTTTAAGAGGATATTAACTACAAAACATATAGATTACATAAGTTAGTTTTAATGTGAAAAACATCCAAAGGAGATGGTGATGCACCCTGAATCATGTCTGCTGGTAGTACTGTCAGGCAGCACAGAGTCCCATCATCCTTCAACAAATCGTGATGCAAAATCCAGGGCAGCAAAAGTCTGCACTCTCACTGTTGCTGCAGCTGGGTAATAACTGAGGATGACTCACTGATTACGTTTAACTACACTTAACTTAACTTTTTCCTTCTCTCAAGGACTGATGGTAGGGCACTGAGAGAGAGGACAGTGATCAGATCAGAGGAGATGTTAGTACTAAGGAAAACCAACAAAGGTAAAGGGGACATGGCACCCCCCTCCCATTCCAAGTGGAAATCACAACAACTCAAATTCTTTCTAGTCTTCTGGCCACTCAAAGCTCTTTACAGTACATATCTCATTCACCCATTCACACACATTCATACACTGATGGCATTGGCTGCCATGCAAGGTGCCAACTGCTCATCAGTTTGAGGAGCTAACCATTCACACACATTCACACACTGATGGCACAGCCTTCAGGATCAGTTTGGGGTTCAGTATCTTGCTCAAGGACACTTCGACATGCAGACTGGAGGAGCCGATCATCTGATTAGTGGGCAACCTGTTCTACCTCCAAGCCACAGCTGCCCATGTCTACCATAATCTCTGTGTGCAGAGCCTGACACATGCTACATATAACTTTCATACAGGTTGAACAGGCTTACAGGTTAAAGGTTAAAATGAAAATGCACCAAGTGGCCAAATCTGAGTGCAACATGGAATGATTTTGAATGGAGTGGCATGGAGTGGAGGGAATGAACAGCTCCTTAAGCGAGGAGCAGATGTATGCATACACACTCCATGAGAGTCTCTGACAGACTTGGAGGCCGTGTGTGTGTCTGTGTTGTATTGCATAGTTGCATTGGTGAATGCTTGTGATTTGCATTGAGTGCAAGTCCTGCCAATACATTTGGAAGTGTGTGTTTCTCCTGGTGTATTTCTGCATGTGTGTATTTACAAGATGTCTGCTGATTCGCAGTGCATGTGTCTTAGTGGTTTTGAAGTGCTGTATATGTTTGGTTGCACACAATGTGTGTTGCTGCTATGTGCAGGAGATGGGCTGTAATACGAGTTTTGAGGGCCTCCTTCAGGCAGACACATCAAAATGCAAATGGAAGAGGCAGCCATTTTCAGTCCAAGACTCACAGCTCTGATGTATTCTGACCAATTGTACTGCTGTGAGAGGCTCTGTTTGTGCCTGTGAAGCTCCTGCAGCTATAAAGTTTGAACAAGCACATCGTGTTTCATATTTCCATTTTGCCACACTGTATACTTCTTGTTAAAATGGCTACAAGCTGATTTGTAAGTAGCTTCTGTTTGACATGGCTGTGCGACTAAACAGCTGCATGACTAAAGCGACACAAACAACTTGGTATTTAATAAATTTTGCAAGTTTATCTTCATTGATCTTGAGGCCATTGGCAGCCAATAAACAAAAACAGCTGAATCAAAGGTCGCTGGATGGGAGGCAGTATCTTCCACATTTATCACTTTCTGAGCATGATGTGAGGAGGGATTTTTGAGTGGTTTAACACCAGGAAGGCAGCAGGACAGTGCTGCACACATTATTCAAACATGACACAACATAATAAAACTTATCAAATGTTTTGGTTCATTCATAGTATTCTGGTAAAACTACTGCTTTTGCCACAAGGGTCTGGTTTGGTGTCTTTGAAGCGAGTGTAGATAACAGCTTCAGTTTCTCATCAGAAAGGGCTGCACACGGCGTCTCCATACACTAATGCAAACTTTCAATAGGAGCAGCTGGTGCCAGAATAAAACAGACATAACTCTAAATTTAGGGCCTTTTATTACAAAGATAACCCTGCTTCTTCTAATGTGACCTGAGGCGAGCCAAATGATGGATTCTCAAATAAGCCATATATAACATCCCCCACCTGTCAATCAAAGTGGCCATGCTGTTAATTCTGCTTTAACTTAACTTTAAGTCTTTATATGATTTGAACTGGTGAGTTCTATAAAAAAAAGATACATGAACAGCTAAATTAGCTATAGAGACCAAAACTGTTTTTTGTACCAGGCTGTAAACGTGAAGTTGGACATTTGATCATGTAATTCCTCAACACATCCTTAAGTGGATGTTTGAGGAATTACAGTTAAAAGTTACCACTTGGTCTTTAGACATTTATAAGTAGCTCAATATTTTTCCTAGCTGTAGCCATTAAAATGATTTGGATGCACAAACTTCTTTTTAAAGTGCAGTGCTACTTTCTTTTTCTGCATTAATATATATTTTTTGTTTGTTGGTTTATTTTTTTGTTTCGTTTTAGTTAGATATTAAAGATTATTATTAATGTGTAATATTCTTATATGTCACCCGCCCTATTTTAAACGACACACCACAGGAGGAGGCCACCTACTGTATGAAGAGTTTGTGGTGAAAATTTCTAATGAAATGTGTTTATATACATGCTTCTACAGCTTAATACCAAATTATAGCTGCTGACAAGAGCATCTGAGTTACTGTAACATACCTGTCACTATAGTTCATGTCTTGTTAACACAGCAAGGACACTGCGCTTCATTATAAGACTGCAGTCTAACTAATAAAACTTGCTAATTGTTAACAGTATTATAAGCAGTTCATAAGACTGAACAACTCACCATGTAAGATTTAAAACTTGTTTTGAATGCTGACAAAACAAAAATCATGATATTTTCCAATGATAAATCAAAGCCACTGAACCTCCATCTACCATAACTCACCAAGGTTCTGAGAGTCTCTGAGAGGGGAAGTGGAGAATTTGCTTGTGGTTCACTATTAATGACATTTTTCAGATACAAATAGCAATTTGAACCATTGTTATCATGAAATTATTGATTAATGTATATAGCTTTAAGGCAAATTTATACTGCAAGTCTTATATGTACCTAAACAAGCTGCAAATGCAGGTAACACTATCGTTAGACAAGACACATCGATATTGGACAATTCTGGAAAAACTTAAGGACAGGATAAAACAAAAAACTCAGCACAGGTGTATGATGCAAAAGAGCTTCTTATCCCTGGCACAAAAGAAGGATGTCCTACATATCCATCCATCAAATTCATACTTTTCAATTAGTTCAACAGTTAGGTAGGTACTGTTGCGATGGACTATTTGGATTGGAATGCCCCGTGTCTCACATCTATACATACACAGATATGTGCATGTCTGCCCTACACGCTGTTGGAAACAAAAGCTAATGGGTTGTCCACATAGTGGTCAACCTCAAAGTCAAAATTCTGGCCTGACAGCTGAGTTCTGAAATTTCAGCAGTTCACAAAAATCATCAGAATTCATCCTCTCGGTTGCAAATATCTACAGCAGATTTTGTGGAAATCTTGTTGGTTTTTTGTCTAATTTGTCATCACATGAATGATTTGATTTGATTTGGATACCCATGTCATAAGAATACCAATTTCATGGCAACTGTGCCAGTTCTTGATAATCTACTGTAAGTATTAGTAGCACAAAGGGAGGTGTTAAACCCCCAACCTGCCATGATTGGAAACCTCAGAACCAGCAGTAAAAAATAATAATAATAACATAAACCAATAACAAAACATGTCAGACAGTTACAACACTTATATCTCCCAAACTCAATGCACTGCATCTCCAGCAGGACTGATCAAAAGCCTGGCCTGTCTGCCTGTCTGACTCACTGACTAAGGTGACTAAGTTTAAAAAAAGAGAAGAAAGATTCCACTGTAGAACAAAAATAAGGTGAAAAAAAAACAAACATTCTGAGGCAAAACATGAAATAAACATGTCAAATGAAGTGTGTTCTCCCTGCTGAAATGTCTGACTTCATACACAGCGCTGCTGCAAAACATACAGTTTGACATTTGTGTCTGTTTAGCTTTGGTAGAAAAGCAGTAAGTCCATGTATGGAGAGTTTGAGGTTGTGTAAAAAAAGAGTCTGTCAGCTCTGTCATTAAAAATGATATTATCCGTTGTACAGAGAGTTTCTCAGCCATGAATATAAATATAAATATTAGTAATATTATAATAATGACAAAAATGATTTTGTCAATGCCTTTACCAACTACACATGACATCCATCTTCCATAAGTTACAGTCACAGTGCTTGGACTGTGGGAGGAAGAGAGTGAGGTAGCAGAATCACTGAATCACCACTCATAAAACTTTTATGTAATTGTAACACATAAAGCTAAATAGTTTAAAAAAGACATTTCACATGAAGTCTAGTTTTCATTATAAATTACATAATTTATTTTAAAAATTCTCTCACATAACAACATTCCTGACAGACATCGAGGGTCTAAGGACAGAGGGTGTCCCTCTGAGGCAAAACGTGTTTTGAGACTTTGGGCTATACAAATAAAATTTGATTTGATTTCATGTCATGGTGTAACCACTGCAAGCATAAATTGCAATGTCATAACAATCACTCAAGTAATATTTATATATGTTTTATAAAGCATTTAAGATCTATTTACACAATATTATAAATATCAGTCGCAGCTTAAGAACAGCCATTCATACAATGTATATCGACATGTTCTCAGTCTAGGTTGTCAAACACTGTTGTGCTTTGTCTTAATTGACTTAATTGACTTCTGGGACTTGAAAAAACAAAGTAAGAAGAAATTATGCCAGATGACATTTGTGTGTTCCAGACATCCTGAGAGATCACATATTCCTGCTTTCAGCACAGATGTGTTGACAAAGGGCTGCAAAAATGATCAGTTAAAAAAGAAAAAAAAAAAAAAAAACACTTCCTTCTCTTTCACTGGCTGATGATTGAAGGCTTTCTTTTAAGAAGGGTGCTCTGTATGCCATTTGGCCCTGGGACTAAAGCTGTCCTTGTCCTTGTGTTCTCTACCTCTTTCTATGTCCTTCTGGCTGTCTAACACTCAGCTAAATTGGGGGTATGTTATCTAACATGGTGACTTTGAGTTAATCATACTTAGGTGCTCTACCTCTTCCTGGAGGATCCTGGCTTCTAAGCCTGGTTCTGTTGTCTACCAACAGCAGATTCAGTTAGCTGTTAATTCTAATTTAGAAAGAAGCTTGGCTAAAGCTATTTGTCCATCAGTCTGTCATCATTTGTCCCTCTTCTATACTTAACAACCGTTCCACCAGTATATAAAAAAAATCTTCAAAGAATTGACTTTATCCAATTATAACTAACAGGGAGACTCATCAGTCGGCGTCTAGTTGGAGTATCCAGATTTAGTCACCCAGAGGTGTTTGTCAGCTGGGCTGCCCTGCTGCAAACAACACCTAGCAGGTTTTGCTTACATAAAATACTGCTGCAAGAGCTTCTTCATCAATATTTAATGCTCCCCATCTCTCTGCTAGGGCCATTCCCCTCTCTACCTGCACTGCTGCTGGGATACAGGATGAGGACTCTGGAAAGAAGAGGGAGAAGAAGAAGTTAACAAGTGAGAGAGCATAAAAGCTAATTAACAACAGAGAAGAAATGAGGTAAAACCATGTAGGGACAGAGAAAAAACACAACAAAGTAGGAGAACTGAAATGAACATGAGTAATGCTGAGGGAGAGAAAATACAAAAAAGTGTTGAGTTTCTCTCAGACCTGGTAGCCGACCCCAGTCTGCCGGCCTCACACTGACACCGCTGTCACAGAAATCTCATAAATAGCATTAAGAATGCATCAGAGCTGCAGTAGCCCTGCTCCTATTGTGAACTGGGGAAGAGAGTTATGTTAAGGAAAAGAATGGAGCACGTCTATGAATTATTGACACTGCTGTATCAAAAGCAGCAGGAGGATAATATTTTTGTTGTTCGGTGAAAGCAAAAGCTGGCTGGCCAGGCTGGAGACTGCCAGGCAAAACTGTCTGCCTTTGCTTCTCCATACCGAACTGTAGAATTTCTCCAGGGAAAATGTGGTTTTTGTTAGTATTTATGATTGTATGAATTGTTTACCACTGTTCCCTGTGATATATATATATATATATATATATATTCTCTGTAAACCCTAGAGATGGTAGTGCATGAAAATCCCAGTAGATCAGCAGTTTCTGAAATACTCAGACCAGCCCGTTTGGCACCAACAGCCATGCCACGTTCAAAGTCACTTAAATCACCGTTCTTTCCTTCTTTCCTTGCTTTCTTTCTTTCTGATGCATCAGAACCAACCATCTCTAGGGTTTACAGAAAATGGTCCGAAAAAGAGGAAATATCCAGTTAGCAGCAGTTCTGTGGGTGAAAATGCCTTGTTGATGCCAGAGGTCAGAGGAGAATGGCCAGACTGGTTCGAGCTGACAGAAAGGCAACAGAAGCTCAAATAACCACTTGTTACAACCGAGGTATGCAGAAGAGCATCTCTGAACGCACAACACATTGAACTTTGAGGCAGATGGGCTACAGCAGCAGAAGACCACACCGGGTGCCACTCCTGTCAGCTAAGAACAGGAAACTGAGGCTACAATTCACACAGGCTCACCAGAATTGGACAATAGAAGATTTGAAAAACATTGCCTGGTCTGATGAGTCTTGATTTCTGCTGCGACTGTCAGATGGTAGGGTCAGAATTTGGTGTCGACAACATGAAAGCATGGATCCATCCTGCCTTGTATCAACAGTTCAGGCTGCTGGTGGTGGTGTAATGGTGTGGGGGATATTTTCATGGCACACATTGGGCCCCTTAGTACCAATTGAGCATTGTTGCAACGCCACATCCTACCTAAGTATTGTTGCTGACCATGTCCATCCCCTTATGACCACAGTGTACCCATCTTCTGATGGCTACTTATAGCAGGATAACGTGTCATGTTATAAAGCTCGAATCATCTCAGACTGGTTTGTTGAACATGACAATGAGTTCACTGTACTCAAATGGCCTCCACAGTCACCAGATCTCAATCCAATAGAGCACCTTTGGGATGTGGTGGAATGGGAGATTCGCATCATGGATGGATAAATCTGCAGCATCTGCGACCGGCTATCATGTCAATATGGAAATTTGCATTCTGCAACTGCAGAAGCTTGGTCATCAATCATAACCTCATATCATGTCCTGTAATGACAGAACATGAATCCTTCACATGTGGCTCTGACTAGATCTGAAAAGTCCCAGAAAAAACAGCTCCAATGCAAAATTCACCTGAGTTATTTTTTCAGATGAGCCTTGAGGTCACTGTGTTCTTGTCATTGACTGAACAGTCGATGGTTTTGCTTTTTATACCAGACTCATAAAGTGCCTCTCTTTCACTGCTGCACGTCAATAACCCATGGCAACCGCATCGGCTTTGTTTCAGTTGCTGCCACGACAGTCAACAAGACTGAGACGAGTGAAGTGAAAAGCTTTGGCAAATAGATGAATGTTGGACTATTTCCAGGTCCAGGTTGGGAAGTTTTCAGTTCAGAACCACTGGGCCTGTCCATCTTTTGACATAGTATTCACTCACTGTCTAATGTCGGTGATTACCCCAATAATGTGCTTGACACACAAAAGAAATCACTGGTCTCACCTTAGAGGTGCTGACAAGAAGCAGCATGACCCTGTAGTTAGAAGTCTGTGTTGCATGTGAGCCATAGTTTTTGAAAAAGTGAACAACAGGCGACAACAGTTTTGCCTCCTGCCACTATTTGCTGCTATCAAAAATAATAGAACAATAATAATTCTTTCTCAGGAGACAGAGCTTGAACCAAAAACAGTGCTACAATGCACTGAACTAATGAATAGAATAAAAGAGTGTGTGCGTGTTTGTGAAAGAGAGTGTGTGCACGTGCGTGACTGTGTGCATGCCATAAGAAATGTGTGTATCTCAGGTCTACACTGTGCAGAGCGTGCATGGGCATGAAACTTGAGTTATATCAGTGACGAAGAAGCATGTGGAGCAGCAGCTTTAAGTTTTATATACATGTGTGACTGTGTTTAAGACCAGTTCAATGTCTGTAATCTGAAGGAGAATGATGTAGAGCTAAAAAGACTATACAGAGTAAAGTCTACGCAGACTGAGACTGTGTGAAGCACGCTTTTAACATCAACGCAGCTGCTGTGTAACTAATGATCGCAACAATAAAACCTCAATGAAAAACACCAGTAGTTGTGCCTGTACTTAGCCATTAACTTCTAGGCTATGTGAAACTATATTATGCCTGGGTACATTACCAGCAAGAGAAGCTGCAATGTGCTGCCTGTTGTTGGGGAATGTTTTGATTGGAGAAATGTCTTTGCTCTGTGGTGTCCACTTGACAAATCAGGGAAACCAGGTCGCTCCCATTGTTGTCTAGGTAGAATTAACAGCTTAGCATCCTGTCGTTGCTCCTTGTAAAGTCAGCTGTCAGACTAAATGAACCTGTTCAGAAAGAAAAGGCAAAAAGTGAACAACAGGCGACAACAGTTTTGTTGACTATGTGGGGGCATCAGGAGTGACCTGAGGAGAGCGTAACTGTGAATTTAAACTTACCATTTCAAGTCCAGTTTAATTTAAACAAGGAAAGAAATTCCTCATGATCTTTTAGATTAAATACAAACATGGTTGATATTTATTTAACCTATTTATTAAATTAAACCTATTTATTTATTTATTAAACCTCTTCATTAAATGATATATGATAGATAAATATTCACTTCTAATTTGTATTCTCTGGCAACTGTATTCTCTCAGTTATAGTCCCATATTTTCACTCTACAAGCATCATCACAAGTTTTGAACTCAAAGAAAGGAATTTTGCATTAGTGGAAAACTTTGGCTGACAAGTGTGACACAGCAAAGTAACAAAGTGCAGTCTCAGTTATATATCATGTTCCGTCTGACTGCCGGTAAAACCCAGTCTTTACTGGACTTCTTGTTCTTCTTCTCTGACTTCCTTTAAACTCTCCCGAGCAGTCAATTTGTTCACACAGAGCAAACATAAACCAGAGTCGGCAGACTTTGTTCTACTTGGTAAATGTCTGAGTGGTAAAAAAAAGAAAAAAAAATCAAACAAAAAGCTCGTAGCTCTTTCTTTCCTGCAGCGTTCCAACCAATGAGTGGAGGCTGTCTCGTCCACTTTGTCCCATTTCACCCCAGAGAGAGGGAGAGATTAGGACCACTTTTAGATCAAATCTGCTCCATCTGTCAGTGCTATTACAGAAACTGACCAGCATCACTGCTTCAGAGCATCACACACACACACACACACATGCATTTTACCCACCAGCAGCATCTCTTCCACTGCCATCACCACCAATCTGGCACCACGGGCCCTCGGGGAGGGTGCGGTGCAGTTTCAGTTAGCTGGTAGTTTGGAGCAGTATAGTAGTAATTCAGACAACACTCACCAGAGTGTTTCGGCCATATGTGGTGTGCTTGCCGTGGCCGATGCCCGGCCAGGGTGTACCGTCTGCCTCCAGTCCCATCAGCCCCTGCACAGTGTTTGATCCCGTCACGCCATCTGCACCACCTGTGGAGGGAGAGGGGGAGTATTACTGCTGAGAAAAAGAAGCAGCGAAAGAAATAAACAAGAGTGCAGCATTAGACCGGGACATGAACAAGTTAGCATTGTAAAAGATACAATACTAATACAACGCTACTACAGCTGAAAAATATGTAAGGCCCTGTCTACATTTTGTATTTTGTCCATTTTGGGCTACTGTACATGGTGAATCACCATGGCAGACTCCATGGAGGACCCACTGTGTCGATACATACAAAAGCTTAATTTTAAGGTAAAACAAAAAAAAAAAAAAAAAAATCAGCGCAGAATCTTTCGTGCTTCCAGTTTTTAACACGGGGAGTAAAAATACACACAAAAATACACACATACACAAAAATTATGAAACTATGATTGTGACTATTCCTCAATGAGTGAAAGTGCAGCTCCAATCATTTGAGACACAAAGCTCAGTTTAATTGTCATGGTGAGCACCACTCATGATCATTTGTGAAAACAGTATAATGATGTCTTCTCTGGTCGTAAACCGGGGGGGGGGGGGGGGGGGGGGGGGGCTGAATGAAAAGCTGGTCCTTTTTGAAACCTAAACAGAGAGACCGTTCACAGTATGCATGTAATATACAGTACCAGCGGTAGTCAATTCTGATTTCCCTTATTTTATATATATTGAAGCAGCACTGTATCAACATGTGCACTGTGTGAAGTCAACACCTCAAATCTAACAAAGAAAGCTAGAATTCAACATCGTGGCAACAATATTTATTTTCAGTGACACTCTGGACTACATACAATAATAAATAATACATCAAATAAATAAAAGTCAAAGTCAATCTGACATTCAACTCATAATATGTACTTTCATAATAACAATAGTAATAGTTATTGGCTGACTTGGCTCCAGTCTTCTGGATTAAAAGTCAGTTTTCAGAGTCAGCCGTTCTCTGTTTAGCACACGCCATGACACACTGACTCACAGTTTGACCTCTTTTCTCTCTCTTGTCTCCTCACTCCTTTATATTTCTCTCTCTTGTCTCCTCACTCCTTTATATTTCTCTCTCTTGTCTCCTCACTCCTTTATATTTTTCTCTCTCTTGTCTCCTCACTTCCTGTCACTGTTACTGCTGCTCTATTCTGTGAAGGTCTGCCTGATCCTGCCTGTGATTGGCTGACATTCTTGCCCTAACCTTGACCAATCTCAGTCCTCATGCCTAAACTCAACCCACTCCAACCCACAAGGCAACAAGTATCGGCCAATCAGAGACAGGTAGGATGTTCGGTGAGCTAAGTTGCGTTGTAGAAACACTATCAAAAGAGTTGCCTGTCAAAATGTAATCTGAACACAACTGGCTCTGGGTCCGGACAGGACAGAGTCTGAGTCTGGACTTGGACCGCGACCTGCCTATTAGTAATATGTGTAATATACATAATAAGCTCTGGTGCTTAAACGTAGGAAGCCATTAACTGCTACAACCAACTTTCTTCCATTTTATTTGGAGTTCTTTTACTTCCATATACAGGCCTAGTGTTTAGAAGTAATGTGCATCACCAGCAGAGTTTAGGGGTTTCTTTGGGGTTTAATTCATGATACATCAAATCTTGTTACATCCTCAGCGTGATTGAAGAAGAAGAAGGGGATTTCAGTCTCTGCTGCCATGAACATTTCTTTTTAAATCAGTGTCTGGAGACTTCCTCAGCTTCCTCAGCTGTTAGTGCAAGGCCAAATCACTGGACTGTCCTTGTAACAAGGAGCGTTGAGTGTTGTGTCACAGTGCAACCAGAGAGGAACCTTGACACCATAAAGACAGGATGGCTTAAAGTGAAGACAATAAATGGCAGTCCAGAGATGATGTTTTTTGTCTGTACCATGTTGTTTTTGCATTCTGTATGTTATTGTTTGGGGGGAATTCAGTTTGACCTTAAAGTCTGTACCACAGTACACAGTTTCAGAGATCCATGGAGTTTCTCAGCTGATTTCAGTTCAGTTACTTGTGTTAGTGTACTGACAAACTGATGAGAACCGATCTGGGCAGGAAAATGCCCCTGAAAATATTTAGCTGTTAGCTAAGGGAAATGATTTGGCACATGACTGAGCATAAGGGGCAGAGTGGCTGGCATGGACCAGAGCCATACCGTTTAACTGTTAGCAGCAGGGGGTATATAACTGGCACCAAACTGGGCAACAGACCGCACCCAGGACTGGGCACGGGGACAGGGGGAGAAAAACAAGCCAGAGGCTGTGCGGTACTGCAGGGTGCCTGTTTAGGTGCCTGTCAGTTCTGCTGGAGCTGCCAAGTAATGCTGTTACAGCCCAATGGCTGCATCTGTCCCTTTGCAGGCATGACTCAACATGAAAACAGCAAAGACATTTAAGAAACTGATTGACTTCATCATGTAAATACACTGGCCATGTAAGCACTGAGGGCTCATGTGTATGTAGAGATGTGATGCATATCTTGGTGTTTGGCTGAATGCAGCAGTATTGCAGGTGCATCTGCATGCTGTGCAGTGCTATCATATTCTGATATATTCCCTGCACTGGGCCCTGAATGAGAGCAACGCAAACAATAATAAGAATGATTTAATCGATATTTTCATAGTAAAACTCATCACTACTGTTGTAAATAGTGGCCAATTTTCTCAAACCCAACAAGCGTTAAACAAGTAAATCAGTTGTAAAATTACATCTGCATGTAATTGTTGGAGGTTGACTAATGTTTTCCAATATTTTCCCATTTTCCACAAGTGCTATAGAAATAACTATATATATATATATATATATATATATATATAGTTACACAGATCAGAAGCAACACATGGAGCAGATATCAAAGAAGTGCTTTTATAGCACTCAGCATTACAAATCAGCGGTGTTGGTAAATGTTATAGATCGTACTGAAATGCAGCAGCACTAATCAATATTTGTAATCATAGAAACAAAGCATACGGTCATGCCAGCAGCTCTGTGAGGCTGTTCTTCATGCTAACATTTCCTGATAAGAGTTTCTATGTCATCAAAGTGTTTCTCCCACCTGTCCTCTGTCCTCCAGTATCTGACATGTGTTTTCAGTATTTTCAGGTATTCTTCATGGTAATAAAGTTGACTTGACTTGGGTTTCCATCTGTTTTAGATGTAGATGTAGCAGAATGTAGTAAACTGCTGGCAGATCTTGTAGTTTGATATCAGGTTCTGTTTGGTGGTTGACTTTGAGTGAGAAGACAGTTTATACATTTTTAAAGATGTGGTCACTGGATGCATTTTGTGTCAAAGCAGTGAAAAGTGATCCACTGTTTAGTCCACACCGACTTCTGTTGACTGTGTGAAGACAAACAGTAAACTGATGTAATTGTGATGCTTAGTCATATTCAGTGATGTGTACACTTAGCCTAAGCATCAAAAGAACTGCATCCTGACGACTGAGTTGGAGTGTGACAATGTATATGTAAGCATGGTATTTGGTGTTAGCGAGTGAACAGGATGTTTGGATTAAGAGTTTTGTACATTAGAGTCCTGTTCTGAAAGCTGAGCCAAAGCAATTGTAAAATACTGTAACTTATAAAACCCTCTCAAAATGGTGATGAGTTTCTCCCAAAGTCAGACTGGAGAAACCTAGAGCATTCAGAAATACCCCACAAGAGTATGATATAATGTCACTTCTGTGTCAGCATGGGGATGATCATGGCTCTTTAGTTAATAGAATTAGTTATTATTAGTTAAGTTGTTACTTGTACTGTATTCATGTTTTATTAATGAAACACCTTCTTAACCTGGTCACTAGTCAGCAGGACTAAGCAACTTTGTTTTATTTAGTTATTTATAAAAGATGTCTCTGTCACTGTTGGTAAGATAATAGTGGCTCCTGCTCAGAAAAAGATGTAAAACAAATGACCTGAGGCTCCACACTGCTGGTTTTGTCTACACCATTTGTTGTCACGTGCACAGTACTAATTAATAAAGTCAGCTGGGATGTGTTAGTAATCGAGCTTCACAGCATCCAACAGAATGGTGAATTACAGTATTCTCAGCAGCTTGACTTGTCTTCAAACTCCAGATTCTGCCATGTCACCCTCTCCACTCCACAACCCTTGTTGTTTACATATTCTTGCTTTCAACTACACATTTCTTGTAGCCTTCAGAGTGTCAGTGGGTAGGTTCTCAAAAATTAATCCTATAAAGCAAGTAACTCAAGTAACTACCACGCATTTAGAAACCCCAGGTGACAGATGAAGATGGGAAGCTTGAGTCAGTGTCGTACCAGAAGAGTTGGGCAAGTGGGGATAATGACAGAGGAAGAGATACCGAAGAGGAGGATGAGGGAGGAGGCTAGAAAGACAAAAGGAGAGAGAGTGAGCAAGCAAGAAGCCGCCGGACAAGAGTAAATGTGGGACTGACTTTTAGTGGTTGGTGAAATAAAAGGCTGAAAGACAGAGGGCGAGCTGGGCTGACTGCTGTTGGTCTAGTCAGTAATATTAGCTGCTGCTGTGTCTGCTGTTGGTGACCTGGTTGATAGATAGATAGTCGCTAGTTTTTGTAATCAGAACAAATTCATGAGTCCATATTTACCATTACACACTGGCTAAATCGCTACAAGTATGACTTTCAGTGCAATGTTCTCTCCTAGTAGATCTACTTTTCAAAAAGTACTTAATGTTTTTAGTGCTTCAGTCATGTCATTGTTTATATCCTGTTTGTGTCCCATATTTCCCCCCTGATGTTGTCTCTTCCAGCTCGTGTTACCTTACCTCTCTCCCTAGTAATCTAGGAAGTCAAAATGATTTTGTTACACTCATTAAAAGTTTCTCAAAGTGATGGCTAATGTAACCATCATTGTGCTAAGTAGAAAGGCAAATTAGATAGAAATAGCATTCTGGAGGTGGAGACTCAACATATCAATTTCACAAGAAATTTGTGCTATCTTGCCAAGCATCTATCTTTATACACTGGAGATGCTACATTAGGTATATATATATATATATATATATTTTTTTTTTTTTTTTTTTTTTTTACAAAAATCCAGGTAACAGGTAACCCCTGTGAATTAATTACATTATATTCTACTTGCTGCTCATTTGCAAGCCAGTGATAAATAATTAGCATAATTGACACTTCTTTGCTGAATTCTACCTTCATCTGCTACTGTAGGGTCACATTAGGGAGGCATAATGGTTGTGTCACCCCCCCCACCTGCCGCTTTTATTTCAGCATCATGTCTTTAAACAGCAAGAACTGGGCCAGCACAATAATTACACAGAAATGCTGACCCCTTTTTAATTTTGCATGTTTTTACACATTCATAATAAACTTTTATCTAAAGTGACTCATGCTAACTGCAGCGTGCTGCAGATTAGCATGTGAAATTGGGCCATTATCCAGACTCATTATACTTAATCACAAAGTGTAGTATCAGCATCAACACCACTAACAGAAACAGCACAGATTCATCATGTTTGACCAAATTGACTGGTGATAGTGTTTGGAAATCGAACCTCACATACAAATAAGTGATGCACACTCAAGCCTAAGATCCAGACCTACCAACTGGCAGGATGAACAAAAATTTGCATCTCATATGGACGACAGTACACAAAAAACAATCCCAGCTGAAAGGACAAGACTGTGCTCGCAGGGGAAATGACAGCATCTGCTCCAATGTTTAATGTGAGCTGTGTTTTAAATTCCTCCAGTCGTGCACCTCCGGAAGTTGTGTGTGAATTATGACCTGTCTTTCTCAGGGGCAAAGGTGAAAGTAGTCTAATAATATATCATGACCACCATGCAACAAAACCAAACACTTACCATCATGGTGGCAGATCAGGATGGAGTCATACAAATATTTTTTTTTTTTGCTCTGGGCTTTTCAGCAGCTTTCGAAGGCACTGACAAATGATGTCCTCCTGCCATTATGGAAGCCGCATTAGAAAAACACAGTCAGAGACACTTCATATTTTAAAAAAGGTTTCTGCTCTTCAGAACAGAATCAGAGAATCACTTAGGATTCTGGGTAATAGCATGTATTCAACCTCTGAAACTTTAACTGGACTTTTGTCTTAATGATCAAATCAAATCAAATCAAATCAAATTTTATTTGTATAGCCCAAAGTCACAAAACACATTTTGCCTCAGAGGGCTTTACAATCTGCACAGGGAGTGACACCCTCTGTCCTTAGACCCTCGGTTCGAGTTAGGAAAAACTTGCCCACAAAAAAAAAAAAAACTTTTAACAGGGAAAAAAAAAAAATGTGGAAGAAACCTCAGGAAGAGCCACAGAGGAGGGATCCCTCTTCCAGGACGGGCAGACGTGCAATGGATGTCACATGTACAGAACAATCAACACAGACATATTGTACAATTACAATGAATTACAATAAATGGTGAGGTGATTGCAGTAGCAGTGATAGTCTTTTGATGGTCAATTGTGTATTATATGCTTGACATTTGAACTTTTTTTCATTGGATTATTTCTGAATTGTGACTTCCTTGATGCTGGAAAAGGGTTTGTCCTCAAAACATTTTGTCACTCACCTCTACTGGTATCTATTGATGAAGATCATTTAGGAGTTTCTTGGAGTTTCATTGATCTGCCTCTGAGAGTTTTGCATCCACCCCAGTGGAGGTGAATGGAATGGATTTTCTGGTTAAGGTCAAACTGTCCCAGACTGGTATTTCAAAACGGTCACTAATGAAACTTAAACTAGGATGGTTAACAAGAAAAAAAAACACTTTTGTAACAAACTCTCTAAGCTTGAAACATGCTGCTGTGAGTGATAACAGTTCCTTCCTTTTATGTTCCTTTTCTTTCCTGATTCGCTCTGATTTATGGCTCCTATTAGCAAATGAAAGTGCCAGTGTTTCATAATGTGGCTTCTTATCTTTTATATTATTGGACTTTATGAGCCTGTGTGTTAGCTCTATTCACTACTAGTGAGTGGATACCTGTGCTGAGAAATGTCATGAGTGGGCTTATTTATATAATTATTCTTGAAGGTTACCTGCTCTCATCATAGTCTACAGAGTCTGTTAAGTCCTGTTTGAATTAGAGGAGGTTTAATAATTAATTCTGCTGTCAGCTTCTCCCACACTTGAAGTCAGTTGTGGAGACGCTCCTGAGACAGTTGGAGGGTTCTTTGTCATATTAAGACTTCATCCTATTCAAACAGGCCATGCAGCATTGATGGCCACAGTAAAAGAATGAGTTGAAAATACATATCGCATGCATCTTAAAGTTCAGCCAATGCAAGCATGACACTTTTTAAAGTAACTGAACTCTAAGTGTAGGTTAAATTTCCCCATGTATGTCTATGGAGGCGTGTTAAGGAATATGATATGTGTACAATCATAGATGAATAGAGTGCACAGGCGCAGCCACAAATATCAAACTTTTGCAGTATATTATGTATTGCTTGTGTGTGATGACTTGTCATCAACTCTCAGAAATGTCCTCACACATTGGTTTTAAGGTCATGTTGGTTGACCTAAGATGTCCAAACAGGAAACACTGTCCCACCAGTCCATCTCCTTTGGTGTGTGTCTGACAGTCTCATTAGTGTTGGCAGGAGGTGTTTTCTGCACGTGGACAGTGTCATACTTTAAGAGGGCCAACATTTACATTTAGTTCCACAGAGCTTTCTGACAAAGCACAAAAAAGGAGATTTGTGTGCAACTCGAATTGCGATGAGAGATGGATGCCAAACGAACTGACCTGTGTTGGAGTTTATGGACTTATGTTTTATCAGATTTGTTTTTAATCCAATCAATAGTGAAATGGCAGCAATATGTTATATATGCAGGTTTTATAGTTACAGCTGTTGGAGGACACATGAAATGTTAAACAGCTTGTTAAATCACACACACACACACACACACACACACCATGTCTCTCTCTACAGCAACAGCAAAGACAAGTATTCCTGGTAAGGATTGTTTTGAGTTTTTTGGGCTCACTTTGTGTCTTCTTCTCGAGAGTTTGGAGACTGAATTGTTAGGGATGGCCGAAGTTGAACCTCTTGTGTGTGTGAAAACAGATCTCCAAAGTTTGACCTCAGAAACAGCTGAAAAACATGTGACATTTTATTTAAAGGGTTGTGCAAGATTGACACGATGTCTTACAAATGGCATTTTGTCATTTTAAAGCATCAATAGTTTGAGACGTCTTAAATCCAAACCAAGTCCAGCATGGACCGCAATGTGGACCATCAGGCTGATAGATGCTAGACGGAGAGGTGTCAGTTCACCTCCTGGTGTAGCTTCTTCTTCTAAAGAAAGTGAAGATGTAATGCTTGTGATGCCAGCTGTGTTTTCTTCAAAATGCTTCATACAATAGAAGGCTTCGTGGATGCTACATTATCTTCAAAGATTTGTGGGTACTGAAAAAATTAATCAAGCATAGCTACAGTAACGAGTTACCAGTAATAGGTTACCTCCTATCTTACTGTTTGTTGTGTGTTGCTGGGCAATAATACATGTGTGTTGGTCATAGAAATGCATGATTGAGTGCTGCCGTGGAACATAAATATGAAAGGGTACATGGATACAAAAGCTACAAATGCATGGTGTCCATTATTTCAGAGATGGACAACAGTGACTGGCTGATTCTTAATAAAAGCCAAACACTGTCCTTTTATCAGTGTAACTCCAGTGATCAATGAGAGTGTGCATGTGTGCTCCTGCACGTCTGTTTCTCTGTGCTTTTCTAAAAAGAAATGGCCCCTTTTCATGGCTTAAGGTTAGCATTTGATTTTGAAAACCATTAGTGACATATTGATTTGTAAAAGGAAGAAGGAAATAAAAAAGAAGGAGCGAGGGGCCCTAAGAGGAATACATTTCCTTGGCTCTCTCCAGGTCAAACACCAAGGAAAATATTGCAACGGTGTATTGAGTGATATTTGGATATTGGAAGTGGAACGCCTGTTGGGCTTTGGAAAATGCTGATGTCGGCGTGGGAGGGATACACTGTGTGTGCATTATGCAGTAAGTGAGCATGTGGTTTACAACAGAGGCCATTAGTCTCCATCTACATCCTGTTTCAGAGGCGTTCATACAGTGATGAAAAAAAAAGAAAGTGGTTTATGATACAAACAGTGAAGTTAATCATCACTCTGGAAATGTCATGATGTGTTTAAGAACAGAGAACCTGTTTTTAAATGATCATCAGAAGACCTCTTGTGTGAGAGTTCAGCTGAATTTCAAACAGAGGAACGCCTTCCAGCCTGTCTTTGATGAATTAATGATGATGTATTATGAATAATAATCTTTCCAAAAAAAATAGTGACACCACAGTGAACGCTTCTTCATTGAACAAACCTCTTTAAACATTTGTATTTGTTGCTCCTCTGTGAAAGAATCTAAAGTTTGGAATAAATGAACTGAAGGTTACAGACTGTACCAATCTCACTGGAGTCTTCCAGAGTGCAGCAGACGTCTGAAAGAGATGTTGCTGGGTTTTTCGTTCTTTTTTTAGATGCTTACAGAAATGGGGAAAGACATGGTTCATGGTCGGTTCAGAGTGGAGTACCAGAGTGACGAGAAATATGCCGATAGCTGATATTTTAAAAGGTGATAGCACAGCAAACTAGTTCTCCTTAATCATTTTGCAACTGAGGCATCGACCCCATATAAATAGATTTGTAAAGTGTTTAGTCTGATCTCAACGAACAGCATCAGTTTACTGTTCTCTGTATTATTTTGTGACACTGTTCATCCCGGTCTAATCTGTTCTTGTGTCAGGGCTTTAAATCACAGAACTCGGTTGGAAACACTGACCAATCAATGCTCAGTGTGGAATATGTTAATAGATCAAAACAATTACAAATGCTGCTTCCAGGTCAGCTGCAAATGATGTTGGTGGGATGGAAGTTACTTGGTGCTGACTGACCAGGGGCAAAGTATCACAAAAATCACCCTCTCAACAGAAACTGGTGATTGATCCTGACCATGCTAACTTAAGTGGCAATGTTTGAATATTGAATGGTCGTCTGAGCACAGATATATCATTTCAGTGTCAATACAGAGCATCATTTACATTCAGAATACATTAGACATGTTTTACTGCATATTTTTGAATTTGTCTGGATAAACTGATTGTTGGTGAGTGATGGAAAGCACATGAAGTCCTGGTGTTACATATGGTGTCGCCATTCTGGTAAGACACAGTGAACACAAGGCAGAACTGAGAGCATATAGGCTTTATTATAGGTTACACACACACACACTTATACACACAAACATAAATGTATTAACCCACCATACCACGAAGGTGTTGAATACCGGCCTGAGCTGGTGTCACACACAGAGCATTAACACTGCCATCAATGCCATACACCTTCCCTGAGGATCCTCAGTACATGTGTCTGTGTGTGTTTGTTTCTGCATGTCAGTATTTGTGTGTCAGCAGAGATGGCGGAAATGAGGCTGTACTTGTGCGTATAGGTGTGTATGTGGAATGTATGTGAGAGTGTGTCTGTAGGGAGGGAGGCAAAGGTAAAAATGAATGGACATGTCAAGTGAGTTGACAGATAGAGTGTGACTGCAAGTCTGTGTGTGTGTGTGTGTGTGTGCAGGTGTGGTGAAAAAAATGAGAAAGACAAGGAGGAAGCCAGTGTGTGTGTGTAGATGTGTGTGTGTGTGTGTGTGTGTGTGTGTGTGTGTGTTTGTGTGAGTGTCCCGGGATTAGCCTCAGGCAGGGTTGCGACGGGGTGAGGTCCACTGAGGCCAAGCTGCCGACGGAGGTATACCAGGAAGAAGGGCTTACTGTCAGTTTAACATCAGGTATTACATACACACACACACACACACACAATAGCTAGGTCACACATTTAAGCTAAGGACTGCCGCAGTGTGTACGTGTGTAAATGTGCTTGTGTACAGTGAGTGTGTGAAATGTGTGTGTGCGTGTGTGTGTGTGTGTGTGGAGATAGGGGAGGGGTGAGCGTTGGGTTGATGGAGGCTACTTGTCACCTCCAACCCATTTGGGAAGGCTGGAGAACAGCCAGAGGGGCTTTTAATATGTGAATTGGGGGGAAGGAGGGGGAGCAGAGGGGATGTAGAGGAAAGGAAGGGATAGAGTGACGGACAGAGGAACAGAGGGATTGATGGGAGCAGAAACGAGTAGGGTATGTGCAGATTTTCAGGAATTTCGACAGTATATTTGGAGAATTAAAATGTGTGTGTAAGAAATTCCTTCATTCACACTGAAAGGAAATGGAAATAGATCACTTCTATTCATGTCATTTCCGACGGATTCCAATCCTTACTACCAAGAACAAACAAACAGACTGTCCATTAGTATGCTTACCCATTTGGTGAGGAATTTATAAAAACTGCTGATGTAAATGAGCCCTGCCACCGTTCATCTGATTTCCATAAAATACGGCTAAGTAAGATCTGATACTTGTTCTGATGAATGATGAACGAGTCTGGAGAGCAAGTGAGTGCAAAACAAAAAGTTTTCACATGTTGAACTGAAGAGGACGCATTTAGGGGGAGTCATCCTTCAAGAAGTCGATAAGAGAGGAGAGAGGCCTGCTTCACTCAAAGGACGCTGATTCATTGAATTGTGGTGAAAGCTTTCATCTTGTTGTCTAGGTAAAATAATAATATAATCATCTTAATTACTGCTCACTTAAATTATACTGCAGTGTAATTGGGCTGTAACCATCAATGAGGGCGCAAAAGTAGATTTTATAGAGGTAGAGGATATGTGGGCTTTTCCACGTGTACCTTTAATTGTGGTTGCTGTACATGTAGCTGCACCACATGCAGTTGGGTGAAGGTGAACGTAGATCAGTGGGGATGTTTTGATTGTTAGAACTGGATTGCTCGGTCTAGAGAAGTCTGCAGTTCTGGATCTTGTTGATATCTGTTTTTCTCTTTGCATGGCAGAGACTGAGCTTCATCTGTACATGCAGAGATGAACTGTGTTTACTGACAACTGTTTTCTCAACTGTTCCTGAGCTCATGTAGTAATCACAGTCACAGTCATGTGCTTTTTAATGCAGTGCTGTCTGAGGGGTCTAAGGGCCTCACACCTTAGGAATTTGCATGATGTCCTTACTATCGATCATTTTCTCACTCTAAAAAGACTCTAAAAATTGAGAAAATGGCTAAAAAATACTGACTGTTTCCAAGGTGACGTGCTCAAATGTCTCTTTTGTCAAAAAACAAAAAGAGTTTGAGTTTACTGTCATAGAGATCAGACATCAGCAATCAGAGAATCTGGACATTTCTTCTTAAAAATGACTCAAAACATTCAATCAGTTCTCACAACAGTTGGTGATTATTTTAATCATGGACATATTTAATATTATAAAGAGTATGGTCTACTGTATGTATGGAAAGCGTCATGAGATAACTTTTATTATGATATGGCGCTATATAAATAAAATTGAATTGAAACGATCGATTAATGGACTAATCGTTTCAGCTCACTACCTTCAAAACAATCCTTACATTCTAATCTCCACTACTTTTGTTAAGGCTCCTTTTGAATCCATAAGTATTAATAAAAATGCAATCTAAAAAAATATTCCTCTAATATTTATGAATGATAAATATTTACATTTTCCGTATTCTCGGAATAAATCACCCCTGACTTTAACACAAAGACTAAATGTAACAGCAGAGCTCCTGAAGAAGGCATGATCGTCAACCTAAAACCTGATGGATGGTATGAGTGAACAAGCTGAGGGAAAAAAGAGGGAAACTGCGTGTTAATAGGCCATTAAAAGGAAATATCCCTCCAATTTCCATATAACAAGAACTAATGTTTTCTCAGAGCAAGGGAGAGAAAGGGAGGGCGAGTGAGCATGTGGCACACTGAGTGATGGAATGATATTGCTCTCCCTTTTAGTTCATGCCGGGGTTACCTGCCCCGAAGGCAGCAGGCTTTGATTAGCTTTTTGTCTTACAGCTGAGAAAGCTCCAGCAAAGAGAGGAACATAACTCAGGAAATTTACAGGCACCCAGCGAGAGAAAATAGCTGTGTCTCTGTGCCTCCTCTCTCCTCGGAAAAGGAAAAACCCAACACTTCATTCCCGGAAATGACAGTCAAGATGGTAAGATGGATTTTGTGGATTTCTCCGTTTGCCCCGTTGCTGGATATGGACCTGAGGGCACTTTTGGTGATGTCTCTGTGTATGTGTGTTTGTACATTGAACAGTCTAACTTCTTTTTGTTCCTGAAATTAAAATGGCTACTGGCAGTATGTTGACATCAACAAACAAATTTTGACTCATGATGTGTGACTTTTGCTTTGTACGCAGATTCGGGATTTTGTGTCATTTGCTTAAATAAATGTAACCCGTCTGAACAAGCTCTGCCTGACTACCAAGATGAATCAAGTGACATGATGGTGAGGAGATCCAACTTGACATAACAGACAATATAAAGATGGAGAATACACTCAGCAATAAACAACATAAAACATTTTTTTATGACAGCAGCACGATACTACATGAACAGGTTGAAATGAACACAAGTTGCTCCGTCTAGCTCTAAAATTGGAACGCTGTTCCACTGACGACACACGAGTTAAGCGCTCAGCGTCAGTTACTAAATATCACTTTTACAAAAACATGAAATATGCCAATCTTAATGAATACATTCAGAATTATAGACCATTCTTAGTCATAGGTTTATTACAGATGTATTGTTTAGTATGTTATTGTAACATATATGGTAAGGGAAGAGGAGTTGTTTGTTGGAGTGTGGACAAATTTCATTGACTTGCCCACAGCTAACTGACAATCATCTCAGTGAAGCAGTATCTCACTGACTACAACTCGTATGACAATAAGAAAACCAGACTATATGAACAAACATTACATTTAATCTAGATTCAAAGCTAATGGTGCAAAGGGAAGTCGCCGGCTGAACAGTGAGATGGCAGATTATCTCCTGAAGATTACTGAGTTTGCTGGATGATTCCATTAAATGGGTTTTTAATGGTGGAATGAGGGGTGGTGTCAGTACACTCGCAGGCATGAGCGGGCCCTCCTCTGGAGTGGAGTGCTAGCTATAAAATGTTGAACCTCACTTGGTTGATAGTTTCACTGTACTCTTGTACTGTGGCACTCACAGCTGATTTAACTGCAGAGTGCACAGAGGAAGAGCGTGTGGTGTACGAGCGACTGCACTCCAGCCGGCAAGGCAGCCTGCAAGCGTGCGCAGAATTAGCGGGCAGACACGCTGGAGAGGCTCTCAGTCAAAAAGAGAAACTCGAATCAGAGCGAGACGTGTTCAATCACACAAATGTAAACATGTGCATATTCATTCACACAGGCACAGTAATTCTACAATTTGCAGAAATACACACACTTTGTATCATTGTAGTTATAATGCCTTAGCACACACACACAGGCCAGCCAACCAAGTTCAATCAAATCATCCACCCTCAACTACGTTCAAAATGCCGACAGTGTGGAGTGAGGTTATTGTAATGCTGTTAATCATTTGGAAACTAAAGTGCATAAGCAATTACCCAAAGATCAGTGTCAACAGGCTGTCTGCTGCTTTACTATGGAAGGAAGTGAAATGTAAATACACTTCCTACAGTACTACTTGAACTTGTACTTGAGAGTTCATTTTTCACAACTTCACAGGTGTATGTTGATCCAAACGTGGTGACATACATAGCGAATGTCTTCAGTGTGTCATACTTTTGGGGGCAAGCCTCCCAAAAGGTGCGAGAGCAGGCTTCATGTCACCAGTGACCTGGATGTCAATCAGTTCAATGTGATGTCAATCACTGTGATTACCCGCCTCATCCAACAGCATCACCTTCCCCACGTTAGCATTCCAAAGGCAAATTGATATATGAAATAATAATATATTACTTAGGATACAATAGTCATTTAATTTTTCCAAGAGTGTCTGGTGAGAAAAATTCTGGCCCTTGGACAAATGTAGTTGATGACCCCTGCAGTAGGACAACAGTGAAAAGTTAGAAGAATTAGTTAGTTTGTTTGCAAAGACCATTTTTTTTTTCAGAAATCTGCTCAATCAAGTGTCTGAATACGTCTCAGAGATGACCAGCTGACCCTGGCTAAAATTTGTCTTTACTTTACTGACCCTAAGTGAGTATGAATGTGTCTTCCAACCACTGACTCTTACATTCTTTTGTAAAAAGTCGGCATAAGCTCACCTGCACCTCAGGCCCTACACCTCAAACAGACTTTGACAGTACTTTTCAATATCAGATGATATTTATATTCATATATATTTATGGCATGTCCTGATGAGACACACTGCTTATTGTCAAAATACAGCCATCTTTGTATTCACAGCACATTTTTTGGCAACATTTCTCCAGGAAGACGTTGATTCACTCCATCCTCATAATCTATTAATCACCGGCAGTGCATTAACAACTTAAATTATTACTTTAAGAATGCAATCATTCAACCACATTTGAAAGACCTTCATTAGACCATAACTCATTGAACAGCTATGGAACTTTGCTGTTTAAGGTACTGAGAAAAAAATAGCAGGAGACCAGTTGACTGCTTATATAAATGAAAATTGGGGTATTTGCTCTCCTCGTGGTGATGAATGGTCTACTTTTAGCTACTGATTAAAGGAAATGCTCAGTTTTAGTTCTTTTTAAAGTTCAGATTAATTTTTGATTCATTGCCATGAACTAATTAAGAGAAAAACATGTATCATTCATTATACTTCATCTAGAATGTATGGCTCCCCTACAGCCATGCTGTATACTGCTGCCCAGAGGAAACTTACTGTAGCTGCCCAGAAAAAAAAAAAAAAACTCTCACCAACATCCCTTTTCTTTTTTTTTAATGAGCTGTTCAATCGTGAGTGAACAGACAAAGGCTTGTTTCTGTCAGCTGGTACAAAGCCCATGTGTTCATGAAGAGTGAGACTTCTTCTGTGACAAAGGATTGAAATTTAAGAGGGCACTTACACTTCCATTTTACGATCACATGGAGTGAGCAGAAGTGTAACTTCCATCAAGCCACGTATTCCATCATTTGATTCCCTTTTGCCTAAATTTGATGCATTCTGTAAACGCATTGGATTTGCTTTGCATTACATTCATATAGCTGACGCTCTTAACAAAGTGTCCCATAATCAGTGCATCAGCCACCAAGGGTTCTGTTGGTAATGGTAACACAATAGTCTCTCAATAAATCAAGTGCTGCGATCTCTGAATGTGGTGACTTCTGTAAAAAAATGTTCCATCAAGGAAGTAAATTACAATCAGAAAGGTTGTGAGTAAGCTAACATTTTAATGATATGAGGTACCTCTTCATTTAGACGGAAAACCAAAATTGAGTGCACAATGCTGCAAATAATTGCAGAGGAGGAACATGCTAGGGCAATCACTTTTCATTAGAAATCCGAACATTTGAACATTGGAAACATTTAAATATGAGATGCCAATAAAAAACGTCAATGTCAATAATTATAAAATGGAGATATATAGCAAGAGAAATCAGATCATCACATTCTGTGAGGCGCTGCCTTCGTCTACAATAACATCAAATCTGAGGAATCACCTGCCTGCTTGCCACCATTGTTCAGACACTGGAAACAAGTGAATAAATGTCATCTGTACTTCATCACAACTTTTCACCATGCTCATTCTCAGGCTCACCAGAAGCTTAAGGATAATGACAGAGCTGCAGCCATGATATGGACACTTACAATCTCAAGACACATATATCAGCAGACAGGAAAATATATAGACTGTAATGAAGGCTAAAACACTGTTGACCTCCAGCAGATGGACATTGGTGGTGTGGGACACATCACGCCATCCTGCATTATAATTCATGGAAGTAGTTACATCTTTTTGATGATCCCTGGTGCATGCACAGTATGGTGAGTATACTAGGTCACAGTTGAAACAGGTAAGCTCTGGTGGATGATTATGACGGACAATTTGGGTTGGAATTGTACAGTTTTCTCTTCTAAATACATTTAAATACAGTTCAGAGCTATTCAAAGAAATATGATGTGTACTGGTAATAATATGCTGCTTTGTTGTTCTCAAAGAGTACATAGTCATTCCCTTAAGAGTTTCTTCTGAATTGGCCAGTTCGTCTTTAGCTAGTCTTTGCCTTAAGATTTTTCATGGATGGAACCCTAAGGCTCAGAGCAGTGCAATGCTAAGTTGATCAAGGAACTTAACTGAGGAAAGTTTTCTTTTCCATCAAGACATTTTACACTATCAATCTAGCATACGGCTGCCTGAAGCCCTAGGGAAGGTACTGTAACAAGAACATAAGGCTTGTAAACAAAAGCAGAACAAATGGGGGCTGAGCAGACCAGGATCTGTGCAGCCATGGATTTAGTCAGGCTCCAAACAACAGAGATTCAAACAAATGTTAAGATGAGAAAAGGCTTGAAAGTTAAGCAAAGAACAAACTTACAGAGTAGTGGTTGATGCCCCTTGTTTGACTGTTAATCATCCTGGCTTTGTGTGTGCATGTATGAAGGTTTCAGTTTGTCCTATTCACCTGGATGCTCCCATAGAAAGGCTCCTGGAAGTGACCGACGCTCTGGAGTCGGGGAAATGAACCAGATGTACATTTGCCATACAAAGAAGTTACTCTTCATTTTCAAAGATTTTATCTTAAAAGCTTTAAATGTACAGTTTGAAAAAACATACAATATGACATAAATCTCATCACCTTATAATCAGTTTTCTACTGCAAATGTCTTCTTTACTCATTGTGACTGTAGGCTCATTATTGGCCCCTGAAACTGGAAGGCCGGGAAGAGTTACTGGTCCTTGATGGTTTGTGAGAATGTTGTCATACACAAGTGTGAGATGTGCTTTACCAAACAGAATGTTTAAATTTTATAGGAGAAATTATATTGAAGTTGAAAGTTGTGGGTTTACAGATTGAAAAGACGAGCAACATATATGAATTCTTAGATTAGTTTTATGGACGTTTAACAGCAAGTTAAATCGCCAAATCTCCTATTTCAATTTAAATTTGCCAATTAACACAGTAAGTGTAATCATGTGAGTGTGTATGGTGATGTAATGATGATGAAACCTAAAAAAAAAATGGATTTAGGATGGATTTAAATTAAAAAAAAAAAAAAAATCTCAGGTTTACATGAGGTTGAGGGCAGGTGGAGAGGATTTGATTTTCTGTGTGTACAAGAACCTTGGTGCAATAATGACATGGAGACAAACAGAACTTCGAGCAGCTGATCCTTTGTCAGAAGGTAACAATAGGGACAATATGACAGAAATATACTAAAGATCTGCCAGCAAGTACAATGAAATCCAATTATGGGGGTGTGTGGCTGCTTTCATCTCTGACAGCTTGCATCTCCACGACTCCTCAGTTCTCTGTATGTGTGTACACCTCATTATGGATTCTTCTTTTTTTTTTTCTTTCTTTTTGTGGACCTTAAATATACCTTGTTTTATTATTATATATAATAAAACCTTATTATATATAATAATGCATGGATACAACTTTTTAGTCATGAATCTACACAGAGCTCTATACATCAGGCTCCTGTGCCCTACACGGCTCCTGTACATTCATTTATAATGGACTGTACTTTTCCGAGCTTTTACAGTACATATTCATACACTGATGGCATTGGCTGCCATGCAAGGTGCCAACTGCTCATCAGTTTAAGGAGCTAACCATTCACACACATTCACACACTGATGGCACCGCCTTCAGGAGGAATTTGGGGTTCAGTATCTTGCCCATGGACACTTCGACATGCAGGCTGGAGGGGATCGAACTGCCGATCTTCTGATTAGTGGACGACTCGCTCTAGCTCCAAGCTACAGCCGCCCCATAATAATACTGTGAGACTCTGTGAGGCAGTACTTAAAACAGCAAACAGCAGTACGTAAAACAGTGTTTTGAGCTAAATGTTGACCTAAATGTTAATTAGCAGGTGTAATGTTTACTATGCACATCACCTTGGTTTGGCACATTAGCACTAAACCTCAAAGTACAGCTGAGGGTGATTGCTCATTAGTTTTGCAGGTATTTAGTTTTAAACCTAGCATACAAATAAAAAAAATGAAAAGGCAGGTGATCACCAACGTGATTAAAATTCATCCTGAGCAGAATATGAATGTGTGTACCAAATGTCATGGCTATCTATCCAAGTGTCAACCTTTTAGCAGCAGTCAGGAGATCACTAAGTCAGTAGGAATCATCCTCTGGGAACCATGAATATCAGGACTAAATGGCATGGTTATCTGGCAACTAAAATGTGTGAAATTCCTGCATACATGAATACACAGCTGCATGCTTCTTTTAGCATGTACTTTCAGACAATGCGTGTTCATTGTGATGGTGCATGTGATAAACTAGTATGTACTATAGATAACCACAACCATGACTGCAGTTCTGATTTGTTGGAGGTTTCCAACCAATACAACACAGTATCCGTTCTTTTCATTGACAGGTCTATAGACTGATGAAGCATACAGAAGTATTACAAACAGGTGATTAGAGATTATAGAGTGGGAATCAGGCATTTTGGTCCTTATGAATCTACACAGTATTCTTTTGTGTATCTGGACCTAGGGCTTACAGTACAATTAGATATCATTCTGCACTTGCATGTTCAATTTTGGTGTGTTTGACAGAGTGGAATAAACCAGAAGACAAATCATGAAGAATTGTCTAGGGATTGCAAAGTAGAACACCTCATTTCTAAACACATGGCGCACAAGGACCTGTTCTAGGTTGTCTAGTGAAGATGATTGTCTCTAAAGGCAGGCAGACACTTTTTTTTTTTTTTTTGCTGAGCTTTGGAAATGCGCTCTCATTTTTTTTCCACCTAAGCAAAGAGTCCTTACTCCTTTGGATCACTTTTTCTGTGTTTGCTGTACGATTCCTCTGAAAAGTCATTACACATGTGTCAAACTCCTGCCATAATCCTTCCTTGGATGTTGAACGGTCTGCACTATTCCTTTCAGTGTTTCCAGCAGGTGTCCCTTGAGGCACAGACAAGGCTGTTCCCAGAGAGGCAGTTGATGCAGTAAGTAAAGGTTCACTAGTTGTTTCCTGTCCATCACAACTGTCCAGGGCTTGCATCTCACTGATGAGCCTCCATGTCAGAAAATGTTTGTTTTTTTTACCTAATTTTGGAAAAGGTGCCGGCTGAGGGTATATTTGTGCTTGATTGATGTTGATTCAGAGTTCAGATACATTGTCTGCTGCGTACTGTACAGCAGCTACAGTCTCAAGGGCACAAGCCAGCATCCTGCCTATTGTGGCCACTAAAATGTCCTGACACATTAAATAAGCTTCAGTTGTTTTTGCTGTCCTCATATCACTTGTTAAAACCACGCTGTTTGCATATTCTATACTCATTCAGTGCTGTTTTGACTTGCTCATCAAGCTTTGGAATTTCAGTAGACATCAAGGGGCATTTATATACCTTCATAAAATGATGGAAACCCACATCTCCTTAGAAACAGGTTGCAAAGCAGTAACAATCATGTTCACTAGGCTCCTTGTGATCTTTGGAAATCACCTGAAAAAGGATCCCTATTGGTTTCAGTTTCATTTACAAAACACTAAATCATGCATGAATTATTCTAACCTCAGTCAGGATATTTTTAGACATGAAAAGGAGAAAGACCACTAGGTTGGACCGCCATGACTGATCTGAACATGCCCAGCTAAACCCTTAGTGTCCGCTCTCGCACATACTTTCACACCCCATTGGGATTGGGTTGTTGTGGGACATACTCCCTGAGACACAGGTCAATCTACTCATCAACTGATTGAAATTCTTCAGGAATGAATTCTGAATATAAGGTTGAGTGTATCCAACACTGGTCTGATTTTGAAGAACTTATCAGTACTTCCTGTCTCCTGTGGGTAAGTATCAAGAAAGTCGGCTGGCTTTTGTTATTAAATCAAGACAAAACATTTCTTAAGTGTCTTATTAAGGGATATCTGAGGTATGACAAGTCCATATTGATTCCTAGAAATGTCTTTTTTATCTTTTCTCAAGGCTATAGATTCTTTCTGTTTGTATTGTGCTGCTAAATATGTCAGAACTATTTTGTGGGCATGGATTAGGAGGTGCACTTGTTGTCTTGCTAGTTCCTCCAGAGCAAGATACTGAACTCACAGTTGTTTCTAATAAGCAGGTTGGCACCTTGCATGGCAGCCTTTGTGATTATTAAAGTATTGATTGCTGCTACTGATCTGCCTATCCCTATGGATCAATCAATATCTATTAATAATATGTAGAAATAAACCTTGAGCTGATCCTTTTTGATACTTATGTCAAAGATTTGAATTGAAGGAGAAGCAGGAGAGACAGAAGAAAAGAGCTGGCGGACTGGAGTGGCAGCCGAAAGCTGGAATGTTTCACTTCAGATTGACACTTCAGTGAGGGCGAGCAAGGTAGAGAGACAGCACGAGGGGGGAGAGAGAGAGACTTTTAAAGTAGTATCCTTAGGCGAAGAACAGAGTTAAGTGTTCCCTTGCAGTCTTCAGTGTGGAAATGAATGGTTGACTCTCCTTGAAAAACAGAGTTGCCATGACAACCAGCCCTTTTCTCCATTTCTCTTTAACCCCCCCCACTTCTCTCCCTCTGTCTCTAACACACACACACACTACACAGGCACACACACACAGGTATACGGGTAGAGTGTCAGTGTGCATATAGTGCTGCACTAACACAATGGTGGTGAGGAGAAATGATGGGCTTACCAGGTTCCATCTAAACCAGAACCTGCCTTTATCAGAGGGTTGAGGGTTCAAATCTCTGGTATCATAAACTTAACTTATTGTGTATAGGTACCACAGCTGCTTTAATGATCAGCAAACTGTTTTTTTTCATACAAATACACTCTTTTAGTGTACATTGCTACTTTCTCCAATGGTGATTCAACATTTGTCCAGTTCATGAAAAATCTCTACTTTTGTTATTCTCAACTCAAAAAAATGTGGTTCTGCTAATTTGTAATTTTTTATCATTTATTATTTTTTGTAATTTTTACAGAACATCACATCAGGAAGTGACATCAGGAAAGGACAGGCAGTTACACTAAGCCAGACGGCAGCCTTACATGAAACCATACCTGCTAATATGACAGGTCCAGTTAGATAATGGTGTTGTTTTTACTCTTCAACACTAACATGCTGTCTGCTCATGACATGTAGGCCACAGGGAAGTATGTTTACCGGACACCTGCCAGCTGCTGTCAATCAACGGCAGATAATGGCATGGACACGCCCCTTCAGCCAGGTGAGAAAAAAGAGGAATTCCTGTTATTTACCCAAAGAGCCATTTTATTTCTTTCAAAATATAATAAACAACAAACTTGGAATGATTTTTGACTGTACACATGTAGAAGTACTTCTACTACTAAACTATTAAATCCAAATTTAGCTCTATTTCTAATTGTTGGTGTCATGTGGTTAACACTCACACAATTAACATACTTGTGACTCGTGATGTGAATGCTCACAAGTTGTAACCATGGCGACGTTTTATATTCATGCTTCATACCTTTGACTACAGAGATTGGTCGAAATATGACTTAAAATATGATGCACAAAAACTGAAATGCAAGCTGCTGATTGATGCTAATAATAAAAACGGGATTAGCTGCAAATTTGTTATCTGGAAAGTAGCACAAATGTTAGACTGGCCTTATTATATCCCAGCTACACGAGGGTATTTATGTCTTATAACTTTGAAAGACATAAAAGCAGTTATCTCTGTAAATTCCAGAAAGTATTCACAAGTATGAACAAGGTCAACATAAAGGCAGTCAAATGTGGAATATAAATGCTGTCTCCTTTCCTTATGCAACTGTGTCTGTGTGTGTGTGTGTGGTCTGACACGTCGCCTTTAATGAGCTGAGAGAGCGAATGGCGCATCAATGAAATCGATAGCAGAATTAACACATTGACATGTTAGACTCATTTGCTTTCTGACATTTCCCTCCATGCAATTAAATGGCTCAGATATGCAAGTCGGATCTGATTAATGCACACCGGCCAACCGCTCTTGGCTTAGTTTAGCATTCAGAGGGCAAGGTGCCTCAGATCCTCTTTAACCGGAGCAAAACAGCGTCTGTGATGGTTGCTGGTTTGCTGGGGGTGCTGGGGATGCAAGTTGTGTTTAGAGAGCTTGCAGCCGATGACCAGTCAGCAGAGATGAAATGACAAGATGGATTTCAATGAAAAATTCATTATCAGTTGGAACAAGCTTAAAACCAGTACAGCCAGACAGCAAGACACTTTCATCAATGTCTAAAGATCCAGTAACACACATGCACACACACACACACACACACACAAACAAAAAGAGCAGCAATCATTATATTTCAACAGTATGTGCATTTATCACGAATCACTTAGTCAAGGACTCTCGAATTCTGTCTGTTAACAACAGTCATTGCTGCTGTCAATCAAGTAAGATGCTGTTTTATAACTTTAATTATGACCTCCATATTTCTTTAACCAAGGTTTTAGTTGCCTACACCAGGCATTTGTTATCCACAAAAGTAAGCATGCTGTATGAAGTCTTTCTCTCTGAGATGTTTATTAGGCATCCACAGATATCTATCTATTACAGTGACATTCTCTCAGTTGAGTAATGTGCACCCTCATCAGCAATATACATGCAGGGGATTTATTGGTTAATGCATAATCAGAAATAGACTTCCACCACAACTTCTCTGCTTGGGTCCACTGTTGTGTCCCTGACATAATTTAGTCGATTTAGCTCCACTGACAATCCACGTCTTTGCCGATTGTTATTGATCAAATGATGAAGTAAAAATTTGCAGGAATCACTGGTTATACTAAAAACTTAATGGTTACAATGGCACAGACAGTTGGCTTCAGAGTGGCTTTTTGGCATCAGCCTAGGTGTGTGTGGCGCAGGTGGCTGAACCACCTTGTCCTTGTCATAGTGGGAGGCACTCAGGGATGAGTTTGAGGGCTTTTTGGGAAGCAGCCTGAAGGCTTTTGGAGCCCTGTGAGAGCACATATGGGCAGCCAGAAAACGTCTGGCCATGAAAGCAGCTCCAGCGATCTCTCCATGGCTCTGCTTGGCCTGCCCACTCATCCATCCTTCCATGAATGACTCTTTTCAACAGCCACTGCCTCATTCCTTTCTCTGTTGCTGTCTACCCAGCCCTCTCATCCAAATTCCCCACACTACCTCTCTCTCAATTGTTCCAGCCCAGTAGTATCATCTGTCTCCATGCCACTTGGCACCACCCAACATGATTTGTAGCTGGGCAAACATTTAACTAAATGTATCCCTCTCCAAATCTAGGATTACATCCTGCTGTTTCAATATTTGGGTGCTTCTGAGTAGCCATGGCTTCTGAGACAACAGGTCAAGTTGGCCAAACATCCCCCTCCATCTAAGGAGAGCACAGGCCAGAGCCGTTACACAAAACCCATGAAAGGCAGCACAGAAATGGCAAACCAGGTCAAGTGCCTCAGATTGTGCTTTGCACACTTCCTTCTATACAGCAGGTTGTGTCAATAAGCCTTTGGACACGGAGATAAGACTTCCTCCTCCAGTCAGAAGAGAAGAAACACATTAGATGGGCCTGTGTTTTGGTATGCACAAATCTGTTGCTTCGCAGCTCGGATGTAAGCACATACAACACATTTCCTAAAATTTGGTCATTTGGTGTCTGTCTGTATCTAATGGATAATGCAGTTTGCTTGATAATATATTAATCAAGCAATCACTTGCAGTCTGATTAATGGAAATTCAAATTTAATTGGATTTCATACAAAATAATATGTATGCACTGATACTGTATGTGTATGTCTATGTCTGATATGTATATTAACACTTGATGGTGTGGTAACACTAGCTTAGAGTATTTATTAAAAGCTTATTGATTCATTGATTCAATAATTAAACTATTTTGCTTTCTCTGTAGATGTTTGTGGCAATACATGAACATACCTACATACTTGCTGTAACTATACACTGTACATATACTGTGCAATGTTCAAATTCAATTAGAAAATCTTCGCTGAACATTCCAATAATCAGTTAATATTAAACAGTGTATGGTAGTGTGTAACATGTAAAATGATCATACTGGAACTGATTAACTGCATGGCAAAGAAGTAAGATGGTAAATGACACAAAAAATGTGAGGTTCAATAGCTAGTCTTTATTTCTTTCTCTATGAAGAGAAGGGTTTCACATTTTTGTCAAGAGTAATAGTAGCCTACCAACCTCATATCTGTACAGTAACCATGAAGCTACTGGCGGCAGATGGTTGACCTGTCTTAGCATTAAGACTGGAGGCAGAAGGATACAGCAATCTTTGTTCTGTCTGAAAGTTAACAAAATCCACCTAGCACAACCTCAAAATCTCATAAATACATCTTGACACTTGACTAACATGTACATTGTTGTGATTTTACAGTGGGTACCCAACACCTGGCTGTATGCAGTAACTTTCAAGTAGTCCAGTCTTCATGCTAACCTGACTTAACAACAACACCCAAATTATGGTACTCAAACTGTTTCTTTAACAGGCATGTTTATTTTCATATTGTGACTGTTAAATAAATCTCTGCTCACATCTCAGTTTGTGACACTTAGAATGACAAGACATTCTGAACACAGAGCATGAGCTAAGGCAAAAGCCAGTAGACATTAAACAGTCTAGAGAAAGCTTGATATGTTCCTTCTCCTCAGAGGCTGGGTAGAAAATTCAGTATCAACACTGATCCACACTTCCATCAATATGACAGCTCGGTGCATTATAAACCAGGATCTGTTATTGAGGCTTTCAGAAAAAGATGGCTTTCGCCTTCCCCTCTCCACCCTACTTCCATCACAAAAATCAATATTTATAATTTTACAAGATCAGGACAAATCTGCTGCAATGCTGGCGTTATTAACACAATAAAAACATCACAGAGACAGGTATTTGCTGGGAGCCCCGACTGGATTAAAGGTCCTGTTTTCTCCTTATCTCTCTCTTCCTTCCCTTTTTCCCTCCCCCATCATCTCTAATTCCCACTTTCTCCTCCCAGCCATACAATAAGCCTTGCTGTAAAAGAGGTTATATAGGCCCTGCTTCTTAATATCTCCAGCTGGTTTTAAGTAATGACATAAATAAAAAGGACTGTGATGTGTGAATGGGTTTGAACAAGGGTGGGTGGAAGGGCTCATGTCAACCCCCCCACCCCCCACCCCCACCCCCTTGGGAAGAAGCAGGGAATCATGGGGGAAAACACAACCAATTGAATGCATCTGTCTGCTGGATGCTACTTGCCAAGGTTCCCTGTAGAAATGTAGCTTGCAGACTGACCCTTGTCAGTGTGTGTGTGTGTGTGTGTGTGTGTGTGTGTGTCTGTCTGCAAATTGGAATTTTTTAAATTCTAATTTCATTCATTGTTGAACCTGGTAGCTTTGTACTTTGCCCTTCTCTTTAAACTCATGCTGCATCTTGGAGGTGTAGGGTATGATAATACAGAATCTAGTGTTTAGGTCTACTGCTGCTGCTGCTACTGTCACTGTTACTCATTCTGTAGAATTTCTTTTGGCAGGTGGATAAAAGTAAAACCTGTCTGACTGAGCAATTATAGCATTTTACACATAATAGTTTTGATTGTGTCATGACAGTGGATCCACTGTCATGACAGTGTAGCAAAGTACACAACTGTCAACCACGATGTCTTTCCTTTTACTACCACTGAGGAAGATCAAACTAGATTGTAATTTGTAGGTTTGTAGGTGATGTAGGCTCCCTAAGTGAAGATGCCCATCAGAGTGTTAATCTGACAAAGATAACATTTTAGCCGAGTTAAAGGACCCATGGTCACTAAGAACCAGGTATTTCTGAAGATACAAGCAACAAGAAGCACAAGTCCACCATATATTATACATATTATATATAAACATATTATATTATATATTATACAGCCAGTTCAACTAACAGTGAGTTATCTCAGTAAACTCCTCTTTGGGATCCCAGGAAGCAAACAGAAATAGTCACTCTGGTCCGCTTTCAGTGGGCCAAAGTGTGTTTCCTTGGACAGTCCAGTTCGTTTGGGCAGGTGTGAAGCTCATCCAAACAGACATAACGAGCAGCTGTTGTAACTGCATGACACTGTCCAGGCAGTTTGGTCCGCCTTCAAAAGTGCAGTGTGAAAGTGAACCTTGTTATACAGGTCATAATGATCCATTATGACCTGTATGGCATGTTTAATATTCAACAACATACGTATAAACATGTTCCACCACCACCATCACTATTTCAGTTGCTATTCTGCCTACTGAGCACACCTATCTGCACAGACTGAGCTGCATGTTACTCTGTATTATTACCATTTGTTTGGCTGGTAGTGGAGCTAGCAGCAGGACACTTACCAGTAATAGAGGGTTGATTTGTTGAGAGTGAGAAGAAGTGGAAAATGAGTCCACAAGATTCCTTCCCTGTTCTCTGGACTTTTCGCACTATTGTTTCAAAAACAGGGGAAAGGAAATACAGCACACAGGCTGCTACCTCCCAGAAACTTCCAGGACCCACATCGATTCAGAGTGTGTGAGTGTATGGGGCCTGATTGAGTGGACACTAAGGATGGAACGATGCAACAGCCATACATTCATTTGACACTTGTCAGGACAGAGATTGTTATTGACGATATTATATATTTAAAAAAACACATATGGTCAGACTGTGGCCTTACAGGAAGAGAGTGACAGAGCTGTAGGAGTGTTCAAATCGTTCACTACCACAAAAACTAGGGGGTGTTTGGTCAACGGAAAGGCTTTTACAGTGAAAATGCCCTGTGTGTCATAGCTTTCATTTTGTTTGTGTTTCCTGTTTTATTTTGTAGTTCCACTGTCTGCCTTGTCTTCTACTTCCTGTCTTGTTTCCCACCCTTTTTTTTGCGCCTGTGTCTGAGTAGTCATGTCTATTTCCTGTGTTTCCTTTGTTTTCCTGTCTGTCTGTTCATGTTTCTGGGTTCATGTTGTTTCTTGGTTTCTCGTGTTCATGTGTTTGTGGTATCTGTGAGTATCTTGCCCTGTTTCTGTTTTTTATGCTTCTGAATTATTTGCCTGTTTCTTTGAGTATTTTGTTTGTGTTCTGCCCGTTTTTTTTTTTTTTTTCCCAGCCCAGCTTTTTGGTTATTAAAATTATTTTTTTTGACACACACCTGCCTACATTTGGGTCCTTCTCCTGTTCCTCCCCACTCCTGTGAACCTGTGAACCCCTGGCTTATAGTAATTCAGTCATATAACTGTAACTAAAAGTTGCTACTTTTTAATTATTAAAAAGCTTTTTTTACACCGTGAATCAATTTTTCTTGCTTAAAGAAGCAGTTTGATATATTGTGGTACTCCCCTGAATGAAGTGAACTGGAATATGTCATCTGTTTTCTGTGACCCTCTGAAAGTTTTTCTCCACCGTCTTTCGGTCTCAACCCCGCCCTTTGAGAAACACTACATTAGACCATCTGGGCTGACATGTCAGCACGAATCTCGTTATCTCCACAGAAAGACCTTGGCTAACAGGCACCTAACGACTTCCCTTAACGACACGTCTCCATGGAGATAAGCGGACATCACCTGGAAACCATGACTGCAGTGCCTGATGGCCACGAAGACAATTTAAGGCCATTTCATGTCCACACAATCACACAAACTCTCGTGTGGGCAAAGTGTCTCTGGGTTACACATTCTTCGAGGCTTGCTAGACACACACATGCACACACACACACACACATACACACATACACACACACACTCAGACAGAAGGACGTATCTCTCCACTCTCTTGCCTCGGAGGTAATGACCACACATTTTGCAGTGCAGACAGCCACAATTGGGACTATTTGTCCGAGCCTCTCTCAGCTAATCTCTCGGCTGATATTGAAGAGTAATCTGCAGAAATGAATAGCACAGTGTCTTCACGGTTCATCCTGTCATTTCCCCTTTTACTGTAATTGAGAGGTGGCACTCTCCCATGTGTAAAACATGTTCAGCAGCCCTGAGTCGCTGCCAAACCTCCAAAAATCAGCTGCAAATTGTGTCTGGGGACAAATCAGTTCTTCAAAATTCCTGGAAGTTGATTTTTGAGGGCAAGTGAACACATTTAGCCAAGTGCAGTGATACTTGTGACCTGGCAAAGTGTGAACCTCGCCTTCCCTTACATTACTTACAGACCAGATAAGCTTAAAGTGTGACACACTGTATGTCACGTTTTCACAGCTCGTGACTCAAAATCATCCATTGTTTTGTCACTTCTGATCTGCCAACTCTGGTTAGGTTGAATTAAACCTTAAACTTCTTGATCAAGGTTTGCGGTCAATGGACTGAGTTGTTGTGTTAGTCCTTTTAGAGAATGAATCATTTGAAACTGCAGAGAGAATCATGCAACCAGAGAGGTTTTCTACCCAGGACCAGAATCTAAATAAAATTCTGTGGGTAAACATTAGCCTTTATTCACTGACAGCAGCGCTTTATGTGGAGTTCAGATGAAGCTAAAGGATCATTGTGATCCTGCAGTGGGTTTAAAAAACTAGAGCAGGATTGGATGTCACAACTTATCCTGGATGCATAGAGAGGAGTTATGATAGATTTATACCTGGTCTGTGGTGGATTTAAGAGAGGTTATATTTTCTCGTCTTTTGTTGGCTTGCAAGAGGCTTGGTTGTGCACAGTTTAAATCAAATCAACACATTTTTGCCTCGGGGGCTTTACAATCTGAACAGGGAGTGACACCCTCAAAGAGAGAGAGAGAGACCCAGCAGTCTAGTCCTATAGCAGCATAACTAAGGGAGGACTATAAGCGCTATCAAAAAGTCTTAAGTCTACTCTTGAAGGTGGTGACCGTGTCTGCCTCCTGAACCCAGAAAGGTAGTTTGTTCCACAGAAGAGGAGCTTGATAGCTGAAAGCTCTGGCTCCCAGTCTACTTTTGGAAACTACAGGAACCACAAGGAACCCAGCATTCTGAGAGCGCAGTGGTCTAGAGGGGTAGTAAGGTTCTATGAGTTCTTTTAGATATGATGGTGCCTGGCCATGAAGAGCTTTGTACGTAAGGAGAAGAATTAAATTCTATTCTAGAGTTAACAGGTAGCCAGTGCAAGGAAGCCAAAACGGGAGAGATGTGACCTCTGATCTCCGAGAAGTAAGAAATGCATGGACTTTAGATAATAATGTTGCCTCACATATGCATGAGGAAGTGTGCTCTCTACATGATTGAAGTAACTCACTCTTAGGCACTAGCTGGGGCGTAACATTCAAGGCCACAGTCTTGTCTTCCTCAAGGATGTCTTTTTCTATTTTCCAAAGATGCTGCAGTCTGGATTTATTCAACAGTTCCAGTTATTGATACAGCCTTTCAATGTGTGAGGACCACGATCATTCACTGGTGATTAATACATTGAAATAAATGAATATTTCCTTATTCTCTCATTTTTTTTTAGGAAGGTTTCACTCTGCAGTGATGTGGAGTTGAATCACTAACATTCTGTAGTAGAGAATGGCTTTACCTGTCAGAGTTCCATGATCTGAAAGAGACATGTAATTCAAGATCAGAAGTCTTATCACACAGCTGTGCAGAGGTGAAAATGTAGTCAGTGCAAGAAAAAGAGAAACAAGTCAAGAGAAACAAGTGAATTCTCTCACTGTCGGGTGTTCAGTCCGTCAAGCATCTGCAAGAGAACTATCTCTAGCCCATTTCCTTAATGCACTGGATGCCAGACATTGTTCTCTTGACTCAGTGATCCCAGTTCTGTCCAGACTGCATTAATGTCAATATTTATTGTCATTGTCTCAATTCATGTATTTTATTAGTTAACCCGTTTAATCCCAAATTTTTCCCTGCAAAATAAGTGCATGCATTTCACTCCTTAGACCTCCCTCACATATAAAATGTTTGATTTTTTTCATTTCATGTTGGTTATGTTAGTGAAAATGTAGGGTTTATACTCGGCAACATTTGTTGCCAGTGGGAAACCGCATAGTCTAAATTTGCACAAATTCTTCAATTTGACATATTTACACATGTAAAGAATAAAAATAATATGAACACGAGTAACATATTATAACTAGGCATGGTTACAAATGTGTTTTGAACTTATTAGATACATTTAGATCTCATTTCAATGCATACTGAAGGGAACTAACCAGGACAACAACACAATTACTGTATTTCATAGTCTCATAAAACGGTTAAATTACCGTAGAGCTAAGAGTGCTTGAACTTACAAAAGTAACTTACAAAGTAAAATAACTTACAAAAGATACTGTAAAAAATATAAATTAACATTGTGTGTGCCACAATGTGCCTCGGTGGTACTGAACTGTAGCCAGATACGAGCAGAACCCCATAAAAACTCATCCATGCTCAAATCAAGAGACTTCCCTTTGGTTTGCATTGAATTTGACATCTCAACAGTGAGCTCCCTCAGAGTAGGAGGATACACCAAAAGGAACAAATCAACAGGGTCAGGTTTAGTTTGTTTTATGCAATCTGCTGCAGTTGGACCAAAATCTGGTGTACCAGATGTGGCTTCTGCCGGAATGAAAGATGAGGGAGTGGGGGAGTTGGGGGCACAGGGAGGGTCTGGGGTAGTTCTGGATTAATCAGATTAAAGTCTTTCTCTTCCTCCAGATAGGTCACCTCTGCTTCCCCATTCAGCAGTCTAGCAGGCAAATGCCCTGTTTCGCCTTGGTACTCTCTATCTGAGCAGTCACTATCACAGTCACTTTCAATTGCATCTTTTTCAACTATAGGATTGACTGTTATGTAGCACACATCACTTTTGGGTCCTTTTAAGTCTAAAAGATCCAAAACAACTCAGAGTTTTAAGCTGTGTAGAGAAAAACATAAAAGAAATATAAAGAAATAATATAAAAATAGAATAAACAGCTAAAACCTCTGACACCTAGCATAATGCTATGACTATGTGTTATGCTAGCGGCAACAAATGTTGCCGTGGTTACATTTACTCTTTTTATGCTCAAAAGATGTATGCAGGCATATAATTCTCATTGTATATCAGTAGTAGACCATTTAAATAATATATGTACAAAATATTTCACTTATATGTGCTAATTAAGGTATATTACGTACTTCCTCTTGTAAAAGTTCCCGCTGGTGGTGCAAGCAGGAAGTAAAGAGGCCTAGTCATGTGACCATTTAGACTAGTTACATGACACTGATACAAATTAGAGGAGACAACATATTCTTTTATTTAAAAACTTGTATTAGCTGCTAAAAACCAAAATACACTTGTAGAGCTTCCAGAAATAAAAAAAAGAGCGGCAACAATTGTTGCCGGTGGAATTAAACGGGTTAAGTAGTCACATTCAGCAACAAATAAATTGCATGCATATACAGAGAGAAATGCTGTCCTAGTTACCCCTGTCTGTATGTAGATCCATATATTGGAAAGGATTCCTACACCTCTATTCTTTTTGTACTGATGAAGATAAGGTAACATATCTGTTCTGCACATCATTTGGCAACTAGAAAATTCCTGCGGAAATTTTGAAAGTGCCGATTCAGCTACTGCTACCACTAATGCTACCACAAATTTTTAGCCACTAAAAATTAGCATTAGCCGCTAATGTTAGCAAGTAGCATGATGCGCTAGCCACTAATTTTAGCATATGCTGCTAAAGCTAAATGAGCTGAATCTAGTGATATAATTTTTATTTCTGATCACTTTATTTGGGATAAACACAGAAACTCAGTATGTGACTCAAGGACAGTGTTGAACAGAGAGAGGTGAGAACAGCTTGATGCATGTTTGTGCTGAGAAAAGTTGTTGTCGACAAAACTGTTGAGACTTTGCAGATTTTTGTTGGTTCTAATGTCAATTCAGCATCATTGATGATCTGTAATGACTTTTTGTCGAACCTTAAATAAAAGTCTAATGAACGAGTCATTGTAGCAGCAACATTTGCTTTTTAGCTCCTGCTGTGATCAGACAATTACAGTATAAGTTATTGTGACATTCCTATGAGGACTGACAGACATTCCAGTGCTAACAAATGTTTTCAATGTGCATTGTATCCTAACAAATTAGTGGACGTTGTTAGGTGTGTGTGTGTGTGTGTGTGTGTATGTGTGGTGTGTTTATCTTGTCTGTCTCTGTGTAGGTCTGTCTATGTGTCTGTGTTACTGTCTGTCAGTTAGAGGCTAGCGCTAACGCGCTAGCTGCTCTGCTGTCTCTCTCTGTCATTTTACACAGACAAATTCAAATTAACTGAAAATAACAGCTAAGATGGCCGCCACCGGGCAGTTAGTGCAGCAGTTTGAATTTCAGTTGGAAGACAGAGAGAGAGAGAGAAAATGCTGAGACCACGCCTTGAACAGGAAGGATATCTGGCCAAACCGTATTTCCAATCATTGAACCGACTTAAGTTTGGGCATCTAGAGACTTTCCTGATCGTCTAGATATGCAGTTTGTGTGTAAAATGAAGAAATATGACCTATTAAAATCGATTCAAAGAAAGGTTACTTCTGCTTTCCTCCAGAATATTTCCCACCTTTTTAACATGGGAGTCTATGGAGCTGTGGAGGGGTGCCGGTGAGGAATCTCTGTGTCTGAGGCCAAAACTATAATACTCACAGCTTTCGTAGACTAATCGCAGTGAGAAGATAAATTTTCCTACGTTTTTATGTATAAATCATGTCTGTAGTGTGAAATTTGTGGCCACAGGAGCAGTTTACGTTTTATTTTTTGACCGATTTTTTTCCCTCCTCCACACTCTGGGTGATGATGTCATCCACTCTGGCAAAAACATTCCGCACAATACACACCCATTATAAACCCCGAAATTTGACCAAAAACCTTCTCACCTTTGAGCCTTGATAGTTTAAAAACGGCAAAAGGTGTCGATAAGTGAAGTGAATCGATGAAGAGAAGGCAAGAGTACCTCCATTTTAAAGTTTAAATGAAGTCTCTCGGTGAAAGTATGCCAGAGCAGTTCATTTTTGAAAATGTCTGTTTAATTTTTATTTTTTTCAGGGTTTTCCATGCATTTCTATGTGAAATTTTCCTCGTTTTTTTGGGGAATTATTCGCGAAAAATTCACAAATTTCTTGCACATTTACAAGCACTCGATTTGGGATGAAAACACACGTTTTGTTAATTTACTTGTTGGGGGTCCTGTGGCCTGACTGAGTCAGTTGTCATTTTGAAAGATGTATTAAACCTCAATACCAAGCTTCAGTGCCAACTATCTCTTTGTATGTTACATCAGACAGCTAACATAACACAGTAAAGTCAAGAATAAATAATAGTGATGGGCAGAAGAAACCTTATGAAGCTTTGGGCTTTCTTTCTATTCACGCAGAAAAGATGATTTGAAGATTCAAACGCCTTTCATGATGAGCTGAAGCACTGCATCTCACTGATATTAATGGTTTTAGTCTCTGTATGTGTGCCATAAAAGTCCAAGAAACAGGCTTGATAGCATTAAATCTGTCATTCTCTTGTTCTGAAGTGTTAAATGTCGATGTTTCTTTTGCAAAATAGCATCAAAAGTAATGCATGGTCCAAAAGACTGAAAATAAAATACGCTGTTGTATTTGTATGGATGGATCCAATCTGAGACCATGAGAAATGTTTAGTGAGTTACTTACTGCTTTCGTTTTTAGTCTGTTCAATAAATATTGAACAATATAAAACAGTCAACTGTCTTGTATTTAAAATGGCAGTCCCCTAAACCAGACCTTGTTGTGAGGCATTGAAATATCTTCTGCTTTGAAAGGTCTAGTGATTTATAAATTATGAGTCCTGAAAGGAAGCCAGATCTTATGGCTGCATTCCTTACCAAGAGCATTTATTTTTTTCCTTCTAGAGTATGGAGGTCAGTTGGGTAAAAAAAACACTACAATAAATCAAATGCCCACCTACATAATTTCATTTCACATGTGGACCAGCAGCCTTTGAGCTGCATTATAAACATCACAAACAGTGATGTCATATCCCTGTGCTTTGTCAGTGAATCAGCTTCCAGTGTGGCTAATATATATTTTTTTCCAAACGCGTCTACATCTTGTGACTGGTTCTCACTGTTCATGTAAGTATGAGCCACATAGCCTGCTTCAGGCATAATACCCCTAGCTAGAACATAACCCATTAAGCCCAGTATTAGGCCAATAAACTGCCAGTAAGGTGATGTTCCACCTTTCCCCTCCTAGTATTCCTTGAGGTCCTTTTTTTTTTTTTTTTTGGACTGTGGGCTAAGACCCGACCACCTGACACTCTCTAGTGAGCCCCAGTTTCCCTAGTCCAAGCAAGTCCTGCAGCTCTTCATGTTCCATCTCACAAAGGAGTCTTTGTGCATTGTATTTCATGTAACACAGCTCCCAGGATCACAGAGATATGCAAACCCCACAACCACGTTAAAGTAACAATCCTTCACATTGAAAGGAGCTAGCTGAGGTGGTTTGGGCATCTGATTAGACGGACAAGTTCCAGACCCAGAACCTGCTGGAGGGAATGTATAGCCCATCTAGCTTGAGAACACCTTGAGATCCCACAGGAGGAGCTGGAATGCACCCTGGATGGATGGATGGATGGATGGATGGATGGAAGTGTGACACACAAGTGTAATGAATCATAATGCTGCCAAACAAGCCGTGGATTATAAACATTTGCAATGCTATATTAATGATGTTTGAAGACGATGTAGTCTCAGCCGCTCTATTAGAGTGTAGATACATCATTCTAACCTTTATTGGAGACCAACCTGTATTTGTTTCCATTGGCCATTATTAAACACCAGCATTTATTTGAGACTTGCCGGTGTAAAACATCACTGATACAATTCCTCGTGGCATTTTACATCTGCAAACTGCTCTTTGTCACTCTGGTGAATTGCTTTTTGGCAGTAGAGGACAGGTGAAAGATGGTGAAAGGAGTCAAAGACGGATGGAACAATGATTGCGAGCAAGTTTATCCCCTAGAAAAGCCAAGCGGAGGACAGGAAGCACCCGTACCAATGAGAATATGCCACTTCCATTCTAGCACAGTGTCATTTATTTACAGTAATTACGGAAAGGTGTCATGGTTCATTTGACTTGGATACACAAATGTTTAGCAATGACACATAATGGCTCGACGCGGCAGGTTTGTCTCAGGGCATGGACGGAGCCAGTGCCTTGTAAGGGAATTGGCTTGGAGAGCTGTGCTGAATGTGACAGACATGCTCCATGTTGTCAGCCCTCTGTTCACCTCCCGTTCACCCTCGTACCCCCACCCCCCAGCCCCCTGGAGGTATGAGGCAGGCAAGGCTGCTCATGCTTCATGGGCGCGCACACACACGGACACACACAGTAGTCAGCCTTAGTTCATAGCGCCCCATGCTTTTTCTGCGCTCAAATGAGACACATCCAAAGGCTGCTAATTTACAAGGAAACGGCGCACCCAGCTCTTTGTCCTGCTTCCATTAAGAGTGTATGAGAAGGTGGCGGGAAAAGAGGGAACAGGCTCACAGGCTGATCTGAAAACCACAGCTCTTTCATGCTCAGTCTGACGAAGTAGCACTCTCGCCGCTCAAGCAAATGGAAGATATCACAGGCATTATATTGCTGATGCTCATTAACAGCAGACAGCCGAGAGAAAAATCAATTGGCTCTCTGATACACAGTCACACGTCTATCTTCAGAAAGGGCAGAAAAACAAATCCTGGTGAAGAGATGTAATTTCAATGCGCCTTTGTTATTTGGTTTTGCCAAGCTTAAGCCAGTCTGATAAAAATATGTGCTTGTGTTAGGATACAATGCACATTGAAAACATTTGTTAGCACTGGAATGTCTGTCAGTCCTCATAGGAATGTCACAATAACTTATACTGTAATTGTCTGATCACAGCAGGAGCTAAAAAGCAAATGTTGCTGCTACAATGACTCGTTCATTAGACTTTTATTTAAGGTTCGACAAAAAGTCATTACAGATCATCAATGATGCTGAATTGACATTAGAACCAACAAAAATCTGCAAAGTCTCAACAGTTTTGTCGACAACAACTTTTCTCAGCACAAACATGCATCAAGCTGTTCTCACCTCTCTCTGTTCAACACTGTCCTTGAGTCACATACTGAGTTTCTGTGTTTATCCCAAATAAAGTGATCTGAACTCCAAGATGGAGTGTTACATTTTCACTCACATTCACCGGGGAGAAACTTATGAACATCAGACTATCCACGTGTCTTATTCTATCTACAAATATTATTATTCCTTGTTATATTATATATCCACATATTGAGGATGTCCCATGAAAACCATGTATGTCCATTTTTTAAAAGGAAAAAAAAAATTCTCATGTAGGAGCTCATAAATCTGAAACACTGTAATGAGACACATTTAGCACCAGAAATGAAAATCTCTGTTCAGTGAACCATTTCATATTTCAAATGGATTTACATATATGCTGGATACGTTTTTGTTCTGAGCCTCTCCTGTTACTGTCCACTTCACTGGTAAACTATCAATATCAAGTCTGTGCTACATGTTTCTACAGAGCACATTGGCCTACTCAAAACTGTTTGACTATTTTAGATTGAAATCAGCATAATCCAAGCTAATGTCCACTCAGCTGTAAAACTGACCATATAAGCAGAAACTTCAGTTCTACACTACTTATCAACCTGTACCTGAGAGACACCTGCCCTGCAAGCAGCAGTAATAAATGGCTGACAGGTGGTGTCTGTTAAACTGTGCATGGGCATCAGTATCTGCACTTTGAAAATGAAAGGCACCTCCACAAAGATATTTCTCAGGTGTCCGTCTGAGTAATTCTTTATTTGACCCGTGCTACCTGTCTATGCACAGCTTTGTCCCAGTGGCTCCGCTCTCTAAATATAATAATTACACCTACGTACAGGATGATAAATGTAGTGATGTGGTGGGAGTAAACCCTGCAGCAGTGAGTGGTCTTGTTAAATGGATCTCAGCCAAGGCACAGGGAGGCCCTCCAACCAGGACATTAGGGCATTTTACTTCATTATTTCTCTGTAGAACACCATAAAAAATACAGGAGCAGTCATATTTACCAAAAACAGCAGTGAAATTGGTTCTCTCTCTCTTCCTACTGTCTCACTACAAGGGAACTCTAGATGAGTTCACCTCAAATTTAAGCCCACAAAATGGAAAATGAAGTTGTGTCAACTCACTTCAAAATTATTTTAATTGTCTCAGGAGTACGAGAAAAAAGTCTGTCTTCATCTATCATCATAAGGAGCTCTATTTGTCTTGTGGGGCCATAGCACAGGTGAAGTGGGATTCTCCTGAGACAGGAGTTTTATGTGAGGAGGGGTAGTGAATTGCCAGGTGCTACATATTTTCAGACAGGCAAAGTGGTAGGAGTGTCACCAACAGTCCAGCAACATTTGCAGTTTGGTGTCAAGATGAACTGAGGTGGTTGTGGCTCAGGAGGCTCCTCCACTCCTCAGCTTTGCCCTCCTCAGTGTTTGCATGTATGTATGAATGTGTGAACGGATGAATGTGTGTTGTGTAAAAGCACCTCTAGTGGTCAGAAGACTAGCCTCAAGTACAGATCATTTAATTGGATTTCATAGCATCCCCTCCATGCCTTCTCAAAAGGAATGGAAGCACTACTCACAGATTTTAACAGCAAGCCTTTAGGGGATCAGCCTCCTGTGCCCTCTTTGCATTCTTGATTTGAGCAAAGCTTTTGAATAAAAAATCCTAACTGTGAAATCACTAAATATTAAATTAAATTTTGTACACAGCTCTCACATAATCATACATAAAGTACAGTCTATATCACAGGTCACTGATACCCACACAGACCCACACTGCCCAGACCCAGAGCCGGAAATGACATATCAATGAGTTTTTAGTACTGATTGTAGCTCACCCTATTTGTAGGATTGATTGCATCACTGCTCTTCTGGTGGGGCACTTGAATTTAGTTTGGGTAATCTGTACAAAACCCAAAGTGTAAAAACAACAACATGTGGATTCACTGAGGTTTAGACTATTTCTTGGCTGTAAGCTGTGACTTTATAGTCCTGTTATCTCCTTCTGGGGGACTCTGAGGCATTCCTTAGTCGTCATTGTGTCCATCTCTGTATTGGAGGAAACACTGAGGTAAACGTGGAGGGGTTAAACACGAGTTGCATTCACTGCCACATAGGCCTCCACTGCCAAGCATCCTGCTTGGTGTAATGTTCAAGTGCTGGATAAAAAACTGGCTGACTGACTCTGGTGTCTTTTGATTCAGCATAACTTGACTAAATCCTGGAATACTGAACAGCAACATACAACCGGGAAGAAAATTCCAGATACAAAAGGCCAGCAAGAAGAGCGTTAATCTTCAGACCACTAGGATCCTAACTAAGAACACTGCCTATGACTGCACCGTAACAATAATTTTCTTACTGACTTACTTAGTCAATATCAGCAATCGACAACGCGTTTTAATGTACAAATATTAATTACATGCCAAATGTATATTTTTGTATAGTGCACAGTATCTCATGTCAGGAGGAAGACTGGGGTTAGTGGCTATTCAAAATGAAAAGCTACCACCTTGGGGCAGTGTTTAGCTCACTTAATAGAGCAGCCGCCCCATGTACGAAGGCTCAGTCCTTGCTGTGGAAGCCCAGGGGTCAAATCTGACCTGTGGCTCTTTCCCATGTCATTCCCCATCTCTCTGCCCACATTCCTCTTCAGCTGTCTGTCAAATAAAGCTTGAAAAGCCCCCCCAAAAAAAAAAAAAATTCAAAGGCTACCGAGTTATGACTATAGTTAACATTTGGGTTGTAGATTGAGACCTCAGAAGTGTTCTTGAAGCCTCAGTAACAATATAAAACAGACCTTTCTTTAAAGTTAAACTCATCTATCTTTAAACAGCATTACTGGGAATAGCTGTTGTACATCTTTATATAACTGAAGACAGGGAGCCATAATTACGGCTAATTAGTACTCATTTGCATGTCTGTGATAAGGCCCAGCATGACCACAGTGTGAGTTCAGTGTGAGTTTGGGGCTTTATCTGGAAACATGGTTCCTCATTTGTCCTTTGGCAGTCTTCACACTGTATCCGAGATACTGGTTCTGGATCAGCTTTCATTGAGTTATATGCAAACACCGTGGATTGGTGACAATCGTCCTTATCTGCTTAACATTTAACATTTCTAACATCTGAATGATTCTTAACTGCTTCACCATTGGAAAGTAATGGATTTAGGACCAGGGATTTTGTGTTGGGATTGTCTCTTGAGTAAGCACAGTGGCTCCCTAGATTTGATGTCAGATTTAGCCTTAGAAATAACACTTTGTTACTCCCAGTGATGTCTGCTACTATCAGTGGTACTGTAAATGGCTATTAGCCAGGCATGCTAATATTTGTATCCTACATTTACACTGCAGCAAACAAGCACACAGTTTTAAAATTCCTTTGATATCTGTATTTTCAATTTTAGAAAGACACAACCCTTCAGGTGTCTTTGTGTAACAATTATTGTCTTTCCAGCCCTGTTTACACGGCTTCAAGATGGTGGGAAATCCTAAACTGGACAGGCATGCCCTCCCCTAGTTACAGTTGCTAAACTATGATTGGACTATTGCCAATAAAGGGAGGGGTTTAGTTAACAGTCAATTATTTCAGATGTGGCAGCAATTTAAGGTTCAGTCTGCAAGGCCATGTCACTTTACAGAATGTCAAGATGGAGCCTATATACACTCCCACAGGTCTGCACTTTAACAACAAGCTAACATGGAGACCCAAATGGTTTAGAAAATAAGTGATGGCAGGACCATCACAGTCAGCCACACTGTGAAGGTGTGAAATAGCAACAAGATGAAGAGTACAGAGTCCAATTAAGTCAGAAAATGTCACATATTGCTAGTGTGGCAGGTGATGTATTATTATTCTTATTATTCTTATTATTCTTATTAGTACTAGTAGTAGTAGTAGTAGTAGTAGTATTAGTATTATTATTAGTTCCATGTTAAGGTTTAGTGCAGGCCAAAGGTGGCATGTTTTTATAGAAATAGATTTTTCAATGATCTGTTTTCAGAGCTGAATTGTGCATTTTACTAAATGTCTGCTGCAGACCTGCAATAAAGCAGCATTTATATTAGTATGGTATATACAAGAATACAACACCTGGAGTTACTGCTGTTACTGCTACTGTTACTGTTTGGAATTTTGGAAATATCACCTCTACACTATTGATATTGACTGCATTATGGGCACTGTAGAAAGAAGAAAGAAAGTGTTTTGGAAGCTTGACCTAGGTCCTTAACCTAAATTCAGGATAGCTCTGACTTTGAGTTTTATTAGTATTATTTATCATCTGACTTGTTAGTCAAACTTTATGCAAGTGTAACAATAAATAGTATTAAAAAATTAAGAATTAAGGCAATTTTGTTAAATTTATAACTTTTAGTAGTTGGTAAGAGCTTGGTGAAATAAATGGCTGGAAGACAGACACCGAGCTGACTGCTGTTGGACTAGTCAGTAATATTACCTGGCTGTTATGTCTTGTGTTGATGACCTTGCTTTAGCACAGTTTTCAGCTCACTAGTTTTTGATCATAAGTAATGTAATCAGAACAAATACTGGCACCAAATCACAAAAATACTGATTTCTACACAGTGTCCCTTTAACATTTTCTAGTGTGAGCCATGGAATCCTTTGAAATTACTTTTCAAAATAAAGTAGGGGATGGAGAGTTTGTAGAGAATTAAATGCCAAGTTCACCTCTGTCACTGTGACAATTATACTTTATCCTTTGTGAAATGCAGCAGTACAATAGACTCCAAACCTGTCTGCAGTGTACTGATGACAGCTCAGGGGCTAATGGAGAGTCTGTCATATTCTGTCTTGTTGATCCCAGCATCAAGGCTTGTGAACCTCATCTCTGTTTGTTCAGGAAGGTTGACTGAGCAACTGATGGAGCCTGAAGTTGACTGCTCTGTTTCACACAGTTGAGACATATTCACACTTGGGAGCTTCCACAGTAATCTACTCAGGTTATATAGGGCACAAGCTTTCTCATAAACACACACACAACGCACATAAGTACACAGTAGCAAACAAAAACAGGGTGACACAAATGATGATGTTTACCCAAAGTGGTCAAAAATCCAACATGAAGCTTGTTCTTTCTTTCCAAACCTCTTATACTTTTACAGAACTTTTAGACCAGTTTTGTAATTTTTCAAGCCTTTTCCATGACTGGAAAGTAGCCCTTACAACAGAGGGGATAACTTTTAAGGTGTGACAGTGGTGAGTGTGTGTATCACACTCATCCCGCTGTTAGAAGGGTCGCAGCTGCCTCTGAAGCCTGGGGCGCTCTGCCCTGGAGCCACGAAAAGTGCTGGAAGGGTGACAAGTCACTGCAAGTGGTAACGGGCTCTTGGTGAGGCTCTGACTGTGGAGAGCAAACCCTACAGAATGAGGTTTGGCAGGGTTGCCAGCTGCCATATGAACTTGTGGATTTGGTGGGAGGGGCTTAGCAGAGTGATGCAAGCCAGGGAAATAGACACAAAAGGTTCAAAGTGTGTTCAAATGTTCCTTTAAGTAAAAATATAGAACTATCAAATCAAATCAACTCAAATTTTAGTTGTATAGCCCAAAGTCACAAAGTACATTTGCCTCAGAGGGCTTTACAATCTGTACAGGGAGTGACACCCTCTGTCCTTAGACCCTCGGTTCCAGTGAGGAAAAACTTGCCCACAAAAAAACTTTAACAGGGAAAAAATGTGGAAGAAACCTCAGGAAGAGCCACAGAGGAGGGATCCCTCTCCCAGGACGGACAGACGTGCAATGGATGTCACATGTACAGAACAAATCAACACAAACATATTGTACAATTACAATGAATGATAAAATGACAATGAATTACAATGAATGATAGAGTGATTACAGAAGCAGTGGAACCTGTGATAGAGATAGAGAGACACAGATGCACAGCAGCAGTAAATCATTAACTAAGTATAAACTGTAATGGAGATATGGTAACAATAATGACAGTAATAATATATGTAGTGGACGTCATGCAGGACCACAGCAGCAGCCACGATCCATGAGAACCTGCTGGACGAGAGAGCACAGAAACTCCAGGGAAGAAGTTTAGTTAGTAACATGCATTAACATGCATTAATGAGACAGGTATGTTTACAGATGGTGGAGTGTTATGGAATTTTCTATCCATGGGTTACATGAGGTCACATGTGGGCCTTGAGGTCCTCAGCAGTATTAGTTGTTTGTCTTTGACTGGCAACAGTAGGTACCAGTCTATCTCAACACTGTGGAGGCCAGGGTTGAAGAATTCTGGTGCTGCATGCTTAGACATAGTAGACAGCTTGCCACTGACATTCCAGTCTGTGTAAACAGACATCTGTGTCTCCAGACTAAAATATGTTGACAATGACACCGTCCTTGGTAAAAGCATTCTCTTTACCTAATTCTGAGCATATAGAATTTGTGGCGTTATCTTGGGGTTTAAAGTCTAAAGTCTATCCACTAGCATGAGTTTGGGGCAGAATGTGAGAACGACACAGGCTCAGAGAGATAGATAGATACTACTTTTCACATGTGACATGGTGGGATTTTTAGTTCAGACAGCTACTCTAGGACAACAAATGTATTGACAATAGGTTTTCATGCTGCCAGCTGCCCCCAAAACCATTTGGTTAAATAGCCGAAGTTCTTCAAACAAACATTCTTTTCTGCATTCCATCGGCAAGGGCAGGGAGAGGGGAGGGAAGGGGGGCTGGGTCCGTCCGCTACGATGCGCAAAAATGACCTTTTCCTTGAGCTTTGAGCTTGAGCTTTTGAATGAGCTTTTCCTTCTTGTCGAATTTCTCACTCTAAATACGTCATCGGATACAACTGACACAATTGGCTATAGGCTACGTATACGTCAAATGATAGACATTTGTAACGCCCAAGAAACGGCCATGGGCAGTCGTTAACCACACATCTCCTACGAGAAATTGAGTAGGTGGTCCCCAGACTATAAAGTATCTGTAGTCTACTCTAGTTTTGACCAAAACAATGCCAGATTAATAATCGCAGCAGCCGGTGTTGCAGTCAAGTTACGGTAAACAGGCAGTTTGGTCCCGGGCAGTCTAGTCCTATGGCAGCATAACCAAGGGATGACCTGAGCCAGCCCTAACTATAAGCTCTATCAAAAAGGAAAGTCTTAAGTCTACTCTTGAAGGTGTTGACCGTGTCTGCCTCCTGGACCCAGAAAGGTAGTTTGTTCCACAGAAGAGGAGCTTGATAGCTGAAAGCTCTGGCTCCCAGTCTACTTTTGGAAACTATAGGAACCACAAGGAACCCAGCATTCTGAGAGTGTAGTGGTCTAGAGGGGTAGTAAGGTACTATGAGTTCTTTTAGATATGATGGTGCCTGGCCATGAAGAGCTTTGTATGTAAGGAGAAGAATTTTAAATTCTATTCCAGATTTCACAGGTAGCCAGTGCAAGGAAGCCAAAATGGGAGAGATGTGATCTCTAAACTTGGTCCTTGGTTCCTGTCAGAACACGTGCAGCAGCATTCTGAATTAGCTGCAAAGTCCTAAGAGACTTATTGGGGCAGCCTGATAACAAAGAGTTACAATAGTCCAACTTTCCAACACTAACACTAAGTTGTATCCATTTCCATCCATTAATTTTCAATAACCACTCCATATCAGGGTCACAGAACCACTGGGCCACCCTTTTGTTTTGTCTATTCTTTGTCCATTCTTAACTTATTAGTGGTATTCTTGATAGATTTGTGGGACAACAGATTTTACCTCAGTACTTAACTAAACTGTATTGTATTGGATGAATTGCAGTTACATATGATACTCACACTGATGATCTACAGTGGCTCTGTGATTCCTTGCTTAGTGTAACTAGCACATCAAAGTTTTTTGTTTTTATTTATCCATTCAAATATAACATGTGAAACATACCTCTTAAATATGTTATGTAGCATTTTAGCTGCTGATGTGAGCATTTAGCCACCCTCTGGAGCAGTGTTTTGATTTGTACTACACCAATGAAGTTTTAAAGCTGCTAAAGCTTGCACAAGTCCTCTTCATCCACAGAGGAGGTAAAACAGTAGATTGGAAATAGGAAGGAGAAGCTGCAGCCTCATAAGCACATTATCACAAACCATTGACTTAAAATGACATGCTGGATAGGCCGAGCTGTTTTTCTCATCTTTCTTACTCACTTAAAGGAGTGCATGGTTTCTCTCCTCATCATGTCCTCTTCCTCCCTCCTCCCTCTCCTCCTTTCTTCATCTTATCCTTAATTACCTCTGCCACTCTCTCCTCCCACCTTTCCAGTCGGCTTCCCTTCCTTTTTCTCATTCTTTGTCCTTGATTTCCATCCTCCATTCCTCTCCATGCCCCCCCTTCTTCTTCCATTTCTCTGACTCTTGGTGATCAGGGGAGGTCAAGAGCGTTACATAGAAGTGAAGAGGAGATAATCCTACATATTAAAGCCTGTAAAGGCTGCTAATACCAGATCAAATAGTGAGGTATTCACAGACGGAGAGGCATGGCCGACTGCCGCTGATCACTATCGCAGGCAGGCTGAAAAGATGGGTGCGCTGCTCGCCGAGCCTTTGTCAGTCACAATAAGACGGCACAGTTCTTCCATACAAAGCATTGTGGCTGGATTGAAATGTATCAGATAGCTGGTCTCAGTGCTGTTCATGACTGTTTACAAGCTGTGCCCGCATTCTGACATGTGCATTAGGCAATGTTTTGGGGGAAGGACGTACAGAGACCACTCAGGTTTAAACAATATACGTTTTATTGATTAACAGAAAATGTTGCTTTTTTGATGCAATAAATTAGATTGAGTATATTTTTTTAATTGTGTTTGTTTAGACCGTTTAGAGGGTCCCAGGAGATCGCCATCTCCTCAATCAACTATGACCCGACCCTGACTGTAAATACATAGCCTTGAGCATGTATGCCAGCACTGTAACAGCCCCATATAGATTAAATACTACAATTATTCTCTTGTTCTGCTCCTTCTTTCCCATAAATATAAAAACTAATCTGCTAATTAATTCTTTATGTCACATTGGCATATCAGATTTCCTCTGTAGAAACTTCTGTAATTCTTTTTAAAAAGCATTTACAATTACACAGATTGTGTCACAAGATTTAAATAATGACATAAACATATCCGCACTGTACCAGCTGTACATAAAGAACACAGGATTTTGCAGAGGCCTTAATGTGATGCTCAGATAACAAGCTGATGTGAAGCACAAGTGTATATTATCCATCTACAACATGGAGGTCAATCTGCACATATGACTGCACTGTTCTGATGCTGTCGTGTGCCCCTAATGCCCCGACTGGCTCTCCAAGCTTTTGTCAGCAGCCAGCTCTGCCTGTTACACGTGAGGTCAAGTAGCATGTCTTTCAGTTTTATATTCTTTTCACTGCACACAAGATGCTTAACTGAAGTGTTGCAAAGCTGCTGTGGCAGATACAGGACACGACACAATGACACAAGTCATTGATGACACCCTAAATCACCCAAATAGTGCCTGAGTGTGTATGTGAACACCTTTAAAAAGGTCATGAGATTAAACTGCATTACACACAGGAAGCTACATGTTTTTATGCTGTGATGGACACGCAACAATAGAATTATATGTGCAGGGTATCTTCTGTCACTTACAACACATTCTCATGCTCACCATCAGTTTGGTCAATTTTACATGTGCAGGTCTCTGCAGCCAAGTTAGCCATACTCACTATGCAACGTGCAGACTTTCAAAATAAAACCTGCTGAGAAACAGTTGCAGTTGGTTTCAGTTTGGCCACAAAAACAAGCAGGTAAAATACATACGGAAAATACATGTGTAATGTATTTTATTTTAATGTATGAGTTAAAAAGACAACACTGACTTTTATCAATAATGATACAAGGCAGCGTGATGTTTTGAAACAACGATCACTCACTAAACTGCTGAATTTAACCACTTGAGAGTGAGAACAAGTGACGAAACCAAAGAAACTTTCTGCTCAAGAAGTAGTTTGATCAGCAGCCCTAAAACATTAACTGTTTGTCTACAAGTGACAGCGCCATCCAGTGTTCATAGTAATTATGACTGAAAAAGGTGACGTTATTATAGTGCCATGCCCAGTCAACATAGGCAGTAGGATGCATGGCTTACAAACGCACCTGTAGAGATCTTCAATTCTGATGCACAATGTTGAGCTTTTTTTCTTCATTAGATCCTCAAGCAGGAAGGACAGGCCCTGGGAATGCTGTTAAGCAGCTCAAAATAGTGTGTGTGTGTGTGTGTACATGTATGTGTATTTGCAGACATCGCAGTACAAGAGGAGCGGGAGCTTGTGGGCCCCATAATCACACAGAGTGGCCCCAAAGTCCAGGCATTAATCATTGTAAGCAGCCGTGACAGGAAAATCAAAGACTTGGCCCCTATAGCTCTGCTCTCTGCCTCACTTGCCCCAGTGGACCCCAGATGCTCCAGCTTACTAACTGTAGACTTCAGAAAGACAGAGAGCGAGAGAGAGAGAGAGAGAGAGAGAGAGAGAGAGAGACAGAGAGAGAGATGGAGGCGTCATGCAGTAGTTTCTACCAGTTGGGAGCATCATTCATCTTTGTCGAGTGTACATGTACAGTTTGCTAAGCCATCATTAAATGATGATGTGTGCTGCTCTCTGCCTGACCACACACACTAAGTATACACTGTATAAACTATATGCTTAGATAGACACACTCACACTCTCACACATATACACACAATACAGACTTGGTGAAATCAGTCCTCAGCGTTTGTAAAAATTACTTCTCAAAACAATTAAAATTCATTCATTCAACATTTTTTCTGTCAAATATAATCACACTGAATCCATGTGTTAATTACAACATTAACTGAATTAGGTCTGAATAACATTATTATCAGTGTATTATGTTATTTTAAGCAGAAGTGATCTATTCATTTATCATTTAAGATCAGTTTGCAGCTTCAACAATGAATGTATTACTGTCTATAATGCTGCAATTGGCAGTTAATTAAATAAACATTATATATATTAAATCCAAACCTGTGCTTCATAAACTAAACTCTCATATAACCTAATATATCAGAAATAAATCGTCACCTTTGTACTCAACATTTGCCAACAACAAAGCACTGTAGACCAGGAGGTCTGCCTGTGGTGTGCCACTGGTCTTTTGTTATGTTTTCTGGTTCGAATTCCATTTTTACAGTTGAATGTGTTTCCTATTTTTATGAAATTATCTATTCCATGTGATTGTAGTGAAATAAATAGACAGTTTGTTGATTAAAAATAATCAAGCAAGACGTGCCAGATTAGGCTATCGAGCACTTTCACATCTAGACTGCAGAGGCGGGTTTCTTCGTTGTGCAAAGAAGAGGGGGTGATGTGAAGGGGTTGCAGTCACCTACTATATAGCTAGATGCCACTGAATCACTAAATATTTTTGCATGTTTTACTTCAAATATTGCACAAAAATGGATGAAACAGTCCTGATAAACTGATAAAAGAACAACAAAAAAAAGATGCCAAATCAGCAGCTGCAGCAGAGACGAAGCTGCTCCATGCCCAGAGAGAAACTCTATGGTACATTCTTATGTGAATGTTCCCGGGATGTCGGGGGATCTAATGTGTCACATCAAGACAATCAATTGTCTGATTTAAACTGCCCAGCACATCATGGGTACCCATCCACTGAGCATCAGTGATAGTTAGTGAGGTGAGGTGCCTGAGCAGAGGCCAAAGGGTACTGAAAGACAAAACCACCGTCATGACAGTCTGTTCACCATGCTGTCATCTGGCAAGCAGGACAGAAGTATTCAGTGTTGTACTACCAGACTATAGAGTGTATTAGCGAGTGGGACATGAATGAATGACTTGAACCTTGACCACAATGCATAAAGTTTGCAGAATTGCATTTTGACAGCATCACAGAAATGACCATCAGTCCTGCTAAGTTTCTAAGTTATAATCAAAGAGTTATATATTGGGTTTAGATTTGCCTACATCTTGCACAAGGAATTGTTTACAGTGAGCTGCTATTGGTTTAAAATGCAAGGTGCACAGAACAGAAAAAAATGGGAGGCACTCAGGAACGCAAAAGCAGTGTGCAAAATTCACTTTAGAGAAAACAATTACAAAAAGCAGCCTCAGGCTGCTCAAAAAACATGCTGTCTGCTCAGGGCCTTAAGCTGTAACAAGACAGTTTTCTTAGATTCCCAACAGTTGCAGAGATACAAGTTTTTCTACTTCAATTTAAAACCTCCACCAGTCACACAAACACACTAAAACATCAGCACTCACACCTAAACACATAATTAAAAGTATACTTAACACACTGCCTGGCAACAAACTTGCTATTCTAATCAAAGATGTGTGGCACTGTGTGTATAAAAGATGCATTCATCGTCCTGCTGGGATCATTCGTGCACATGAGCAAAAGTCTGATAATAAGCTGTGGAGTGACTCACCCCAACCCCTTCTCTCCTTGTGGAAAGAGCGTAGGTGGCTCAGTCCAATAAGCAGAAATATGTGAGAGTCAAACACACAGAAGAAGAAAAGTAAAGTACAAGCAGGTCTTCAGGAGACAGTGGACCTTTGTGAGATGTGTTTGTTGTGTGATTTCCCAGATGACAAACTACACTCACTACATAGTGGTGAGCCATTCTGCAGCAAACAAGTCAAGTCAAACAAACTTATCAGGTGGAGGTAAAGATCTTTTTCAGCCAAAGGTTGGATTAGAATTAGTAAAGCAATTTAATCTCAGAGCCTACAGCCTCTGTCAGTGTTTCCATGCAGTGTGCATACAGGGTTTCCATCCTGTTTGCATCTGTGTGCATAGACTGCGGAGTTCATCAAAAGGTTCTTCAAAAGGCTCCCTGGCTCCACAAGGAGCATTCATAGATTGAAGAAGCTTCATTCATTCTTTGGTTGGTACGATGGGCCGTGAGAGGGGTGTTTAACTTGGAGCTCTGCAGAAACCTGGTTGGTGTGAACTCAGATGATAATGTGAACTAAGCACTATGTTCAACCTACCCATAATAGTTTTATTTCAAATAAACAATTTATTCTGGACCTTTATTAAAGAGCCCTTTAAAAGAGGCTCTCTCCTGAACCAGTTGTGAATCTACTTTTGCTAAAGTTCTTTGCAGCACTATTTCTAGTGCCTTATGAAACCATTTTTTGATGGTTCTTTGAAGCACTTTTGAGGTTCTTCAAAGAACCCTTGAATATTTATACCCTTGTAGAAATGAATCTCTTTCTAAAAAGGATTCTTCCAGGGTATCATTCCGAAGAATCATATGCCATATTTATCTGGCATGACAGTGACAATATTCACTAATATTCACTGCCTGAAATAAAATAAATAAAAGATAATATATATATATACTAAAGACAATAGGGTCATGAAAAGACAATGTACTAAAAGTCCAATCATCACATAGAATAGGTGAGCTGGAAGCAGCACTTTAAATACACCAGTGATCGGGGATTGTGTCAGAAACAAAACCTTTCAGGATAATTTGGAATTTATTATCATACGCACAGATGTTACATTCAGATGTACTGTGAAAATCTTTATTATTATGGTATTTCTAATTTAAGGCTCTGAATAGGCGCTGATCTCATCCACCTTATTAGCACAGTGACTGGACCACATGTGGCATTTAATAAAAGGTTAACTATTTGGGGTTTATATTGAGCAAAATAATGATTTCCAATACAAACTGTTGTCCATTGAATAAATGTCTGAGTTTGTGTCTGTTTGTGATCCTTGCACATGGCGCAGATAGCAGCGGTGACAGTGATAGCCGGTGCTAATCCTCTCTCTGAGCACCTGGCTGTGTGTGATACAAAGCCAACGCACCTCCAGTCCATTCCATCTGACCAACAAACATTCAGCAGGGAGATAAAATGTCTTTGACAGCTGGTACTTATCTGCCAACTCTTCATCCTAACACCTCCCCGTGTTCTTTTTCACCTGCTTATAGAGCTTTATCTGCATTGCTACTTCTTTTTTTCTCTTACACTGCCTCCGTCTTTCTCTGTCTCAGGTTGTCATTGGGTTTGTTTTTTGACGCATGAGACAAATCCAGATTTTTACAGGGGGAGGATGATAGAAAGCAATAATTGTCAAGTTTTAGGTGGGTATTTAAGGGTTCAGAGTGGCCCATGGGTGTGATGCTACAAATGTAAAAAAAAAAAAAAAAAGTCGGCATCTAATTTTGCTGCAGTCTCTTGCCTCTTGGGCTACATGGGGGATGCTGTCTTACCCAGCAACTCACAGATGAAAATATTACTGTGAGTTCCTCAGCATGTTTTTCGGGTTGCCTTAGTTTACAGTCAATATTCACCATCGATCAAAGAAGGGGCATTAGAGGACAAGGCTCAGGAAAGATACAAATACAATACATGTCTGTGTGAGTAAAAGGTCTCTAAGACTGGATTACCAACTGGACAAAATGTTTCTCTTTGTTTCAGTAAGTCTGTCTGCATTATGTACCTCTGCCACTTGGAGCTGGATGCTTCAGCATTGTCTTTGTTACTTTTGTTTGTACCAAATGTCGGGATTGCTGTCATCTGGTCATAAAATAGTCTACAACAGTCTTACAAGCTTCATTCTTTAGTTAAGACTAATAAGTGACAACAGTGTAGTTTGTGATTTATTTGGCAACACAATAATTCCTCAACTGGACGGGGACTATTGCCAAGCAACACACTGACATCGTCCTGAACAACTTCCTAGCTTGTAGTGGTCTACAGGTTACTGCAGGTCAGCTGCTCTGCATCATGTACATTTAAGATTACAAGAGTTCCAACAGTTGTATTCTCATCTTGACAGTCTGATAAAATCAAGTCATGATTAATATTATCAGAAAGTAGGTGAGCTCTTTTCAGTACCAAGCAGGAAGCAGGAAACTGTGTAGTTACTCAGGTAAATTACCATCACACGCATGATAGACAGAGAATTAACAGTGTTTGAAATAAGCACTCAACCAGTGCTTATTTCAATGAGACACCATTTAATATCCACAGTAAAATACTACAGCTAATGACAGAAGGCAGATTAAGGCAGACTGAGGTGACAAATTCAAAATGTAAAGACTGTACCTAGACAGCATGGCAACATTGATTCAATGTTGAAATTCCATCGGAATCATAGTTTTGGTTGAGGTTGAAGGTCTGTCTTAAATCTATTTTTCATCACTGAAATAACTACAATTTTTTTTCAGGGTGCATACCTGATGAAAAATCAATGTTATATTTCACTGCTGAGCAACGTTGATTCAATGACTGAGTTGAATTCAGTGTTGATGGTGATGTTGGTCTTCTCTCTGGGACATCCTTTATCTTGTGTTCCTTGTAAAGAATAGTTCAAATATCAGATTTCTTAACAGGAGTTTGGTGTCAGATTTTCCACGGACAGCTCATGGAACTTTAGTTTACAAAGTGATAATATGTTTTTGAACGGTTTGTCAACGCTCAAGAAACACTACATAAGTGCTAAAGTATGATAAGATTCTCTGACGTTGACTGCTGTTAGTTATTGGTTTGATTAACGTTTTAATAATGTGTATACTGATTACTGAGGGTGTCTAATTATCAGCTAACTGTATTCAGTTTCTAACAGCAGTGTGCAGTGAATGGTTTCCCCTCGTGTGTGTTAAAAATATAGTTTGATACAATGTGAGATGAATGACAAGCATTAACGTAACACTAATAGGAGAACACAAGGAAAGCAGATATGCAGTATATCTTAGATATGCTGTGTGTGTGTGTGTGTGTGTGTGTGTGTGTGTGTGTGTGTGTGTGTGTGTGTGTGAGTGCATGAAGGGACACACTGGTATAGTATACACACACACACCATCAAACTGCAGTTATTCTGCTGCTATTTGAACTAGTGACAAAGTGACCCAAATAAACGAACATCAGATCACAGACGATAACAGGCCGTGTGTGTGTGTGTGTGCGGTGATGAATGAAGAAGGATATTGTGTTTCAGATGGAGCCATTATTCGTTCTCAGCATTCAGACTCTCCTTCGCTCCTCCTTTCGTCTACTCAGTCATCTGCTTTACCCTGACCCGGCATGCACTATCTCTTCCTGCAGACATTCACGGGAAACTAAGCCTCTGTTCCTCTGTCGGCCTGTGTGTATGGACTTCTTATTTTTCACTAGGATATGTGTTTAAAATAAATATGTGTGTATGTGTGTGTGTGTGTGTGTGTGTATCTCACAAGAGTGTTACACTTCACTTCCAGGAAGACAAAAGAGTAGAAAGCAGCATTATGCAAAAACACTATCTATGCACAGCAGTGTTTTCTTCTCAATGATGTCTGGCAGACAGAAAACTTTAATAGCTCTGTTAACCACTGGGTGTCACCAAGCCTGCAAGGAGCTGCTGCATAATTCAAACTAAGACCGACTTGAAATAATAGCTCAGTGAATAGCAGTCATTGTTACACTGAAAGGTTGCAGACCCAAAATACAAACAGGAATCCAGATTCAGTGAAAACAGTTTATTAGAAAGGTGAAATAGAAGGTTCAGAGTGGTTTGGGGCGGTAAGAGATGAGGGTGTGTCAAGGGGGGGCAGGGCTTGTGCTGGCAAAATCCAAAAAAAGCAGAAAGAATGATCAGATTGAGCTGGATGTGACAGATGTGGCAGGCAAAAATCCTGAAGTGGAACAAAAAACAGGAACAGTGATTCCTGCTTGATACACTTAGTGAAGGCTGGATCATGTTTTGTACAGAAAACATTTGTTGGCTTTCCCTCTGGTGTCCTCCGGATGTCCAGCTTTAACTCTGTAATTTACAGTTTCCTGATTTTGTGTAAGTGTGTCTGTATTCAGTTAAAGTTGTCTCTGAAGAAAAAGAGGCTCCACTCTGTCACACCGCTGTACGACCAAATAAATCCACACAGCCAGACATCTGCTCTCTTGTAGACTGTGTCGTCTCATTTTCGCAGTTGCATTTTCCCAGTTAAACGTTCCTTAAGATCAAACAATTTAAAAGTTTTTGAAATAAATAGCTCATGAAAATTAGTGAATACTTAATTTCATTGTGTCAGACATATTTTGGTGCTTGATTGTGGTGAAAATTGTTGGGCCTCTGTAAATGATAAGAGTACAGCCTGAAAGTGTGGTGAGATAACTTCTGTTCATGTGCCACTACATACATTTTGAAAATGAAATTTTGAAACAGAATTTTTAATATAATTTAGGTAAATTTGAGTCTCAGATTGCTTCTTTCTGTCTATTTTTATGTGAATTGGCTTTATTCAGGGACATTTTCTATATATTCGACAAAACCAGTCAAATTATTTCCAGTGAAACACGATGTCAGATGTGTGATAATAGAGAAGTGTTGATAGATGTTCTATTGAATGAATTATCTTTGGTGCATTCATGTAAAATGTCAGAGTGGTTCAACAGCTAAATATGCTGCTTCTGGGCCGAATAGTTCTTGCTCATAAAAACTTGTGAACAGTCTGCTGCAATATGAACTGTCTAACAAAGACCCCATCCAACCTTTTCATGACCCTAAATGTTTAGTTTAAATCCATAATAGAAGACTCGTTTCTTTTTCTTTTGCTTCTTTAACATTAAATAAAACAAAATAATCTGAAGACTTAGAGAATGATATACAATATTAGTTTAAAATGATTAATTCTTGTCTTGATTGTTGACTGTCATGTGTCTTTCTGTCACCACAGCTCCTCAAACTCAAATCACCTAGACAACATGTTGGTGTTTTTATTAAAGAAGGCCTTTGCTCCCTCTGGATTCTGGCAGCTAAACAGTGAGAGGGATTTCAGATTTCAGAGTGAGTGGAAGCTGAAAAAGTAGGGTCAGAGGATTTTAGTGAGAGGGACATGTCCCTCATATTCCCTGGTGGAATTACACCCTTGCTTGGCCGGGCAAACCAAGCATTTTGAGAATGTCACCGTGAGCCCAGAAATTATGATTCACTATTTTCTGACACTGTGCCCACCACCCAGATAAAAACAGCTGTCAGGATTGTGGCCCTAATATCACCCCGATCCTTCACTCCTAATCAAGGGATAATCATGCTCTAAATGTTGAAATTACCTTTCACACAATGCTTTGGGTGACGTAAACAGGATGTACGTCGCTCTGATTGATTTGTTTTCTCTGCCGATGTGAAAGTGATCTGGTGATGTCAGGCTATATCTACTTTTGCTGTACGTAACAAGAACTAGAACTGGGAGCTGGTTCATTAGGAGAGGAGCCTGACTCCCAGTATACTTTTGGAGACTATAGGAACCACAAGGCACCCTGCATTCTGAGAGTGCAGTGTTCTCGAGGGATACATAATCAACTGATTGATGCATAATGGAAATAATCATTTGCTGCACCCCAACAGGCTGTCAGGGTGAGGATGGTTACTCAGAATGGCGAGAATAATTCCCACTAAAATAACATGATTCCTCATTCCTTTATGAGACCAATTGAAAGGTTTTTGGATTCTACTTTAAACGTCTGCTCTAATCAGCATGCAAGGGAATAAGCATTACATTCACAATTTCCCCTCCACCTCTATTTCAGGGCATGTTCACCCCGTAAGAGATATCGCTCTGAGGCAAATCAACAAAATGCTTCAGACTCTAAAGATCAACTCTTCTTCACTCGAGCGAGAAAAAGCCAGTCTGCCAAACAAAACCCACAATAAAACCAAAGATTTCCTTTCAGGCTGTTCTTTTATAGTACAAAAATAAAAAAAATACAAAAATAAAAGAGCAAACCCCACGCATGATTCAAGGCGTCTCCCCATTTCCAAGTCACACCCGAGTGAACTCACGACGAGCTCTCCGACGTGACGGGACGTGACGAGGGTGCGTTTGATCAATTTAGTGAGCCGGTGAGCAGATCTGTGGTTGGGTGCCCTCTCAGGCATGGGGAGAGGTAGTCACCGATGCTTTGATCTCCCAATTAGGTGTATTTAGAAATAGTAAACATGTAACTAGTGAGATAATGAGCCTGCAGTGTTTAGCCTTTCTGCCCCCTCCTATCCGTCCACAGGCAGGATGAAATATAGAGTCTAATTTGGCAGTTAAATAAATATGAACTGCTGAAGTGTGACAGTACAGGCTGTGTGAACAGGCCAGGTCTTCTTCTTGTTGTTTGGATGATCTCTCTCCTTCGTTGTCTACCTAATGTTGTGTCAAATAACTGTCAGGACAATTTGACAGTCACAGCGATGACAAAGAATTGTTTGAACTCTATTATGTTCTACGCAATGAAGCCGGAAGTTTCTGGAGGAATTGGTTGCTCCTGATCAACTTTTTCACACATGAATGACAGAACATTTGAGAACATTTGAAATGTGTTTTATCGAACCCAATCATCCAGAGAGAGTTTATGATCTCTGCAGACTCTCTGCTTATTTTATTTTTAAAGAAGAAACCTCCCTTGTGCAAATAGAAAGTTGGATTCAAAAGCAATAAAACACACTGATTATAACCTCTGAGTGTTATTTACTAATTTCATTACACATTTTCCAGAACTGCAATATGGCTGAAGTTTGCTACTGTAATAGACTTCAGATAGTGTCGCATTAATAAATTCGACATTAATTAATCAGTTTACTTTGTCACATGCCTTTACTTATATCATCAATGTCTTATATGCAGGTTTAGCAATAACCATGAATGACTCCAGACTCACATCCTGCATTTGTTCCTTATCTCATCTCTCTCTCTGCCCTCATTTCTATCCTTTACAGGTATGAAATGCTCCAAAAATGAATAATAGAAAGAGAGCAAAATAAAAAGAAGCACAGTGTACCTCACCTCAGGGGTTGTTTCTTGCTTGGTCTTGTTCCCCTCGCTCTCAGATTGCCTAATGACTGTCTTAAAGCATCAGACTCAAGAGAATCTTACCACTTATGGCAAAATTGTCCACTGTTGTCCACAGTTTGCACAGGCTGTGTGTGTAGTTTCCTGCTATGTACTATATAGTGCACTGAATATAGTGTCATTTTTGTCAAATCAGGGAATGCGCGTGTAATTAATAGCATTAATAAAAGCACTCCATTCAGCCAGGCCCATGGTCCTGGTACAGTGCAGGCTGGCTCACTAAAGTCTTCCAGGGACACATACTGTAATGGAACACAGCCATTGTTAGTTTTGTTTCCACCTGCTTTTCCTGATAGGACAAGTCAGTGTGTGAAATGCAGCCACTATATAGTGCCCTCAACAGTTCCCACAGTGGAAGCTGAGTCCCAGCCTCGTTTAGGTGTTGTTAGAGCTGGATCTTCATGCAAGGTGCACTGTGGTTCTCCATGGAGGCACAAGATGACACTTCATTAGCATTGGATGTCTTCTTATTGGCTGACTTTAGCTAAGAGAGAGTGATCGGCCTCGTCGTCTGGTCTTACTTGATTCCAAGATCTGTCTTTTATGGCTGCATGAACAGCTGTTTTAGGCTGAGGATCAGCTTTATCAGTGTTCCTCATCCTGATCAATGAAGCAGAGGTTTGGTGAGCTGTCTGGTATGCACTCTGTCTCATTATGTTACTTCAACTGTACACTATAGAGGACACTGTCAAAATCAAAATAGAAGCAGTCTCACTCCTCCTTGTCCATAGCCCTTCGTCCTTTTCTATCCACGTCTCTGACTCAAACGCAGTAGTTCTTGCACTTAGATATTCCCCAAAACCCATCTTGGATTACTGAGTTGAACGATGACCAGTATCATGCGTAACTAACACGTCACTCTTCTGCAGCAGCTGTGAAGGAGTGTGATTTCCTTTTTCATTTAGAGCCTGACATGATAAATGAGCAGCATATAATAATGCCTGTACCTCCCTGCCTCATTGCGCTTTGCACTCATGGGTTGTGAACTGTTGTATGTTATCTGCTTCTGCTTGTGGACCATGCAGCCTATATGATTTAGAATGTTAGTTCCAAATGATAATTCCAGATTAGCCCTCTAGGACCCAGGACCCCCTGCTGCACTGGCATTACATGAATAACATGCTGGCTTTTTGGAGGCAGAGTAACACCTGATAGTGTTATATTCCCTGCATTCCCTACAGTTGCAATTGTACAGTGTATGGTGGTACGAAAGAAAATCTTCATAGCTGCATGTACAGCGGGGCTAAATCCACTGGCGACAGCAGAGTGCTACATGTACACAAATGTACTGAAATCAGTATTTCTTCCTTTCCATGGCCTTTTCTATTGCTGCTGTCTTGTGGCACCTAGACCACTGTCAATACCAAGTACACTATCAATGTGTGTTTATGTTAGTGTGTTTGTGAAAGTGTGTGTGATGGATTATGCTGAACGACAGCCTGTCCTTGGTCAAACAAAGGATTATGACAGCTATGAATGCTGGATGTGATGTCAGCGCTGCTTTACGTTCAGGCTTCTTGTCACTGCTATCATCTGCTAGAAAAGAAAGAAAAGAAAAACCTTCAGTTGGTCAAACATGTTTTCTATTAACGTACTGTATAATACAATACAATGTCATTTACTGCTTTTTGAGCGGAAATTAGAATTCAATTCAATTTTATTCAGTTCACTTTTATTTATATCGCACCACATCATAAGTTATCAGAAGTTATCTCATGACACTGTTCATACAGGTCTAGACCATACTCTTTATAATATTATTTACAGAGACCAGCAGTTCCACCATGAGCAAGCACTTGGCAACGGCGATGAGGAAAAACTTCCTGTTACAGGCAGAAACCTCAGGTAGACCCAGACTCTGCCTCCTGAACCCAGAAAGGTAGTTTGTTCCACAGAAGAGGAGCTTGATAGCTGAAAGCTCTGGCTCCCAATCTACTTTTGGAAACTACAGGAACCACAAGGAACCCAGCATTCTGAGAGCGCAGTGGTCTAGAGGGGTAGTAAGTGTGTCTGTATGTTCACAGGGCAAACATAGATTAATGTGTCCTATTGAAAAAAAAAATACACATAATGTAGGTAAGTATAATGTTGCCATGGAGACAGTGAGCACAGTTAACTTGTCCTTGTCTTTTTGTCAGTGCAAAGCAGGTCAGCTGGACATACATTTGAACATACATTTGTTCGCAGGAAACTGTATGTGAACATCAACAATGTTTTAATATAATATAATATAATATAATATAATATAATATAGCCATTATTATAAATAATAACCACTGTGTTAACCTCCAAATTATCAGTTACTTGAAATGTATATTTAACTTTTGCAAAGTGTTGTATAAACTAGCTCCTGTCTGCTTTGAACACACATTGAACACGCACACACACACACACACACACACACACACCTGAACTTTGTATACAGGCATATAACCTGCACCACTGTACCTGCCCACCTTTCCTCCCACATCTTTCATATGACCCTGAACATGAAATAACTTCCCAAAGACTGCTGTGCTGTGAAGCCTAATTAACTTCCACATTAATTAGACATTTTACTGACTAATTAGTAGCCAATTAGCGACACCTCTCTCTCATGTTAACATACTGATAGCCTGGCTTTCTCCCTCTCACGCTGACTGTCTATCCAAGCTGTCAGAACATACTTTTTCTGTTGCACGTAATGTACACATCAAATATGAAAGACACTGAGATGCTGACTTTAATTTGATCATGCAACAAATTACATTTAAAATACTGAAGTCAATTATTCATACTTACATCGATGTATAGAGGAAAGATAATACTCATCTGTAACTGAATTTAATCAGGAAGTTTCACTGAGATCAAGATCATTTTTTCATAGAAAATGTTGAAAATGCTCTGTGTAGTGGGCTCTGGTGCTCACAGTCTCATGTAGTGTAGTTACAGGATACAAAAGACAGGCCTGGACTTTTTATAACTTCACTCAGTAAAAAGCCATGAACAATATCTGCATTCCTTTTCAGAAAGAGTTAAAGTGTGATAAATTATGATTACCAGGATTAGCAGTAATTGTCTGTATTTACCTGATTAATTCTGAGGAAGTTCTTATTAGCTGGTGTCAATAAAGACATGAAAATCATGCTGTCTTTGAATACTTTTATTCTTCGAAGGTCAGACACCATCATACAGAGTGCATAGTGAAAGACAAAGGATTATACAACACATTTATCAGAGACCACGATGGGTGGTGTCACTTTCCCGGGAGAAGCAGCAGGTCTGGACGTTGTCATAGCACAAAGTCACCCTGTTCCACTCAGGATAGGAAGGTAACCACAAGAAGGAATACCAGAAACATCTATTAGGAGAAAAAACAAAAATTAAAAACAAAAATACTTTATACTTTATTATACACTTTATTGCAACAAAAAGTTGCAATAAAGTGCAATAAAGAGATGGGTGCGACAATGTTTGTGAAGTTTTATCTTCTCAAAACTTTATTGATCAATCTCTTGCAAATACATCACAGTGGCATTACAATTAAACTAATGTGTATAAATAGGAATACAAAGAGGAATGTGCCCAAAAACAAACATTTTATGGGGAAATCTATGGACAACAGTGTACTAGCAAACATCTGTACACCTGTTTACAATCCCAAAAATCATATCGACCACTACTTATCAGAAAACTCTATGTGACATTGGCACTATACAGTTATACAGTATGCAGCTTTTTATATATATATTTCTCCTTCCTCTAAACTCATTCTTTAGTAATGAACTCCATTCACATCTGTCCATTTCTAAATACTTAAGTCATTTGGCCCAGTGGGAAAACATTCAAATGCTAAAAATCGTTTAATGAAATGAAAGCTAATGGTGATGCAGTGTAAAGTGTTCCTCTGTAGGAGTCAGACCTCGCAACCATGATTACAGTGCAGGGAAAAGACCACCCGATAACACAATGAAGCTGTATTTTCAGTCTCCACATGAGAGCTATGCTGAGTCCTGAAGAGGAAAGAGTTTGATCCACTGGGACAAAGATTGGTGGTGAAGTTAGAATATAAAATTGCACTAGTGAAGATCTTTGGAGATCAGCTCATTGCTGCTCATTGCAGCAGATGCAAAAACAAGAAATTACACATATAAACCAAACAAAGAAATTAAACAGAAACATTAAATTTAATGTTTAAGAGAACACTATTTAAGAGAATGCAGAAAGCCATACAAACATGTATGATAAAAGTTTCATGACAACCGCATACACAAATTTGCAGATGACACAACTGTGAGACTGAGAACTGAGAACTAACAATGAGACAGTCCACAGGGAGGAGGTCCAGGCCCTCACATCCTGGTGTCAGAACACTCACTTGCTCCTCAACACCAAGTCAAAGGAGCTTATCATAGACTTAATAAAACACACACAACACACAACACACACCAGTCTGGTGATCACTGGAAGTGGAACAGGTGAGGAGTTTCAGGTACATAAGTGTCCACCTCTTAGGGGACCTGACATGGGAAGTGAGTACCAGAGAACCCAGCAGAGACTCTTCCTACAGTAGACCTCAGTGGGAATATATATGTGAATACATTAAAATAACATACAGTATAAAAGTGACTTTTTCTCTAGCGCCACCTTGAGGTTGACAATAATGGTCCTGAGTGAAATAGTGAAATACATATTGGACAAAAGTCTTAAATAATTAGTGTAGTTATCTCCAAACAGAGGAGCAGTGATAGATAAGCACACGAAGAAAACAAGATGAAAGGAATATGAGAAAATACTACATGAATTTAATGTAGATACTGGTGGATATATGTAATTATAGATATATAGCACTCCATTGTTTCTTCTTCTCCATCCACTATGTTGTGTAATGATGTAAGCCATTAGAGGATGTGACCTTTGACCTGTAGCCTGCGATGAAAACTGCTGATACTGACAGTTAATTAACAACATTGTTAATTAGTGCTTCCACTTTTACAGAGCTGAGAGAGAGGTTTGTGTTTAGCTGTGTGTGTGTACCACATACACTGTGCAGGGTCCAAACAAAATGGATGTGTGTGTTTGTGTACATGCAGTGTACTGTAGGTTGATGGCATCGATACCTTTCCTCTGGTGATGGAGTGATGGCTTATCAGTTAATCAGAGCTGCATTGTAAAACTGATTTCTCTTTAATTACCCGTCCCTGACAAGCCCTAAACACATTGTTCTGAGTGGTGCACTTACTAACACACTGATTGTGGTTGATTTGTACTTGTTGGACACTCTGCATCCTACGCTTCTGAAGTTGTGGAAGTAAAGCCCTTTCCTTCATCACAGAGGAGCACAGCATATGTAAACAAACAAATGAATCAACAAATTGCATATATATATATATATATATATATATATATATATATATATATATATATATATATATATAACATATAAAGCGGGTCTTCCGCTTGAGTGGTCAGAAGACTAGAAAGGCTCTATAAATACTATCGAAATGATTCATCAACAAAACAAAAGGATCATGAGTGAAGCTTGCTTTTCTTTTGCGATCTGTTGCTATATTGTGGGGAAGCTTCAGTGGCGAAGAACCCAACCCCCCAGGACCCCCCAGGAGAGAAGAAAGGAGAGGAAGACACAGGAGAAAGAAAGAGGGTGGGCAAAGGGTATTAATAGGAATATGGGAAGTGTTTTTATAGTTTTTCCAGAGGTAAGACAACCAAAGTTCTTACAATTGAACCCAACAACATAACTTGCTTACTTCTCAGCAGTACAGTACAGCAGTACAGTATGTTGTGCAGTCCATTCAAGCTGTCTACGTGACAGTGTTATTTGAAAATATGTCAAAATGTTGTTAATTATTATTTGTGGTTATTGTCGTGGTTCAAGAAACACCATTTCTAATAAGTGGTAGATCATCACACATTAGCATCCCCAGATGTTAAAAAATCTTTAGGCAGCAGAGATCATTGCTAAAAGATTGGAAAAATGAATTCAAAGAGAGGGTTGATGGATACCATTGACATGGAATACAAATAATAATAATACATGCATGGCAATTTCCTGAATCATTCATCATTCAATCAAACTTGTTAAAATGACAGAGGATTCAAATTTCAAGACCAAATGATGAAGCTACTGCAGGAACACGAAAGCGAGAAAAGGTCCGGAGTGCTCCTCAGATCAAACTGTAATGATGGTGTTCTTTCTTCAAAAATCTCGAGGTAACATTTGATAATGGGCTAAAATTTGATAAACAGATCAGCTCTGTTGTCAGTATGAGCTTTTTCAGCGCCGTCTCTTGGCCAAAGTAAAGCAATTTCTCAGTCACCAGGATCTCAAGAGGGCAATCCACATTTTTATCAGTTCTAGACCTCAATTTCTCGTCTCCAGCTTGTGCAGAACGCTGCTGCCCGGTTTTTAACAAACACGTCCAGATGTGAGCACGTTACCCCTGTGATGTTGTCACTCCACTGGCTTCCAGTCCGTTTTAGAATTGATTTCAAACTTCGGTTGTTTGTTTTTAACGCCATTAATGGCTTGGCCCCTTCTTACTTGTCAAAGATTTAAAGTTGGGCGATCTTTTGCTGCCGATGCTTCCAGACTGTGGAACAAATTCAAGACATTCACACCACCACTGATCCCCGCCTTCAGACATGGGACCTTGAGACTTAGTGACTTGGACTCAAGTCAACTCGCGTCGCCGTTTTTATGACTTGACTTGACAAAAAATGAAATAGTTGAGACTTGACTCGAAGAATCAGGACTTGACTTGAGACACAATGACTTAAATGACCTGAGTGTTATTCACGTCATGTTTTCAGTGTGAATATGAAATGTGAATATAAAATGTATTTATTTATTTAATTTTAAATAATGTTGATGATGACAGTGTGGGATGCAGGCTGAGAATAACGTTGTCACTGCCCTGTCAATAAGCCACGCCCACGCTGTCTGGGCTACCTTATCACATCATGTCAGCATATCACGCGCAGGGTAATTACTTTTGGCTTCAAAGACTACTGCCAAGAAGATATGAGAAATGTAACAAAGTTTAATATTAACAATGTTTTTTTTAATGTGTGAATGTTTTAGCTGTTAATTTGTAAAAGGGGAGCTCTTGTGGATATACTGTGTGTGTGTGGGAGAGAGAGTGAGAGAGTGTAACAAAGTTTAATATAAGTTTGTTTTAGCTGTTACTGGTTTCAACTGAATGCTGAACCAATGTTGAAAACGTGAAACACAGTTGGCTTTCGATCTGCACATCACAGCCATCAGTAAATAATAATTACATTATCACTGTTTTGTTTGATTCCATGATGTATTTACAATACAAATATTTTTTTAACAGGTTGCGCACATTTGCCACTGATGTTTACTTACACTTACTAATATTGCCTTTGACTTTATTAAGATCAGATTCTGCAGCTAATATAATATATATAATATAATATGCCAAAGGTGACTTGACTTGATCTATTACAGGACCTGACATAGCCTGTGACTTGACTGAAAAAAAATACTTGGGACTTACTTGTGACATGTGTGACTTGGTCCCATGTCTGCCAGCCTTTTTAAAATGAAGCTGAAGACCCACTTTTTTAGATTGGCCTCCAATTCCAAATAGGGCAGTACTGTTCTCAGGTGTACTCGTCCTGTCTGCTTTGTTTCACGTTTTTCCTCTCTTTTTTAATACTCTGCAGCTATATAAATAAAGTTGCTTTGATTTTGATTTGATTTGACTCTTTGGTGGAAAGACTAAAGAAAAGTAGACAGATCCAAGACACTCTTCTGGTAAAAAGGCCTTCAGTCAGATGCCTATGTCTCTCCTTCATAGATAACACCACAGCAAAAAGGTTCTGTGTTTGAATCAACCAGCTGCCTGTGAGCTTCCTGTGAGGGCTTTGTAGGTTCTCCTCGTGTTGCACCTTGTACATGGTGTAACCCATTTCTAGGATGTCAGATGGGATCCAGCCCACACCAGCCTGCCAAGGATAAGCAGTTATGGAAACAACCACCTTTAGGGTGTATCCCTGAACACACAGTATGATCAAAATGTGTGTGTAATGAGATGTGGTGTGTACAGCAAGCAGTAACAACACTGCCCAGGTTTTGTAGGGTTGTGCCCAATTGTTTCATTCAGTCCAAATATTCTTTGGGACGGTTCTCCAAAGAGAAGCAGCTGGGTTTCCACTCTGCAGTGGATGTGTTTTTCCACTCATCATTCATTCATGTCATTCATATTCATATTGGTCATATCATTTGACAAGTGATTTAAACTACATTATTGGCCAGTGAACACACTGCAGGGAACACTGGAACATTAACACATAAAACAGAATTTAAAATATTTAGAACGACAACCCGGACACAACGTTCCTGTGTTTCCGTAACAGGTCCGTGACTGGCCCTTTGCAGGTCCGTGATGGTAATGCGATCCCCCGTGATGACGTAGTCAGTGAGGCCCCATCAGTAACGCCCCTAAGCAACCTGGGTGAAAACCAGCTGCAATGCCTCATTTGTCCATGGGGAGGAGCAGTGATCAGCAGTATCCACGACCCGTTCGTTCATATCGTTCCCCACAAACCGGCACCGAGTGATCTGCGGATCGGTTGATAGAAAAAATAAGTAACAAGCAACATCAAGAGCAGGCCCCCACTTTCAAATAAACTGCTAATAAAAAAAAATAAATAAATAAATATAAAAAACTCTGCTCTTATCTGCAGCTCTGACACAGAGGTAACTTATTTTAAGGGCCAGATCTGTTTGATGCTTTCTGAAGCCTGTGCCACACACTCGATTTCTGAGTATTTATTCCTTGGACCGCCATAGCAGTTATATTGATGGCTACATATGAACAGCTGTTACAGACCAGTGTGTCCAGCTGTGCACTGCATGCAGATCAGGAGCGAGCGAGGAGAGAGAGAGAGAGCGCGAGAGAAGAAACGCGTCAGTAATTCTGTAAGGACAGATCAGCCTAGATGTTGATTTAGTAAACAGTGACATGTTCGATATAAACACCATAAATACTCAGCCTCCTTTATGACTATTGAATAATAACATAACTTGGCTACATTATGTGTTGTCAGTTTTGGACAAGAAGATTTATTTTTTTTCATCTACTGTGTTTTCATTTTTGTCCATCCCATGGGTTGAATCCTGCTAAAAAAAAATGAACCATAAATGAAACTCCAGGAAGCAAGAACTTTTTTTGATTTTCAATTTAAAGAGGTATAATAACTCCCGTTGAATATTTGATCACAGTTTGACTGTTGTGACTTGCCATTTAAAGGGGAGGAATTATGGGTGATTAACAGCCTTTTGGAAGATTTTTGCAGTTGTGCAGGTATTCAGCGCATGCTTTAAGCTAGGTGAGCTTGTACAAACACCAACTGCTTTGGATCTTTCTCGCATTGTGCTTGTACAGTGATTGTACTACAGTCACAGCCAAGACTGAGTTTTAAACCTGTCGCCAATTTTCTGTTGCGTAACAGAGACGTAATATTAGTGTGTGATGAATAAGTGTAGGCAGGGAGCAACAAGTACGGTGATAATATTACTTTTGAATAGAGTAATGAGTAATAATTATTTTTTTTAGTAATAAGTCCAATACTGAGGTCTGATGAGCCATCTGGAGGTGTGTGACATTGGAAGTCGTGTGATTGGAGGCAAAGCTCATCTCTTTTCAAACACCACTCCTCTCCAACACCAATCACCGAAAACACACCTGCTTGTTGTTATGTTGCTGCGAGCAGTATGAAAACTCCCTATGAAAATCATACCCGCATCAACTCAAGTCCCTGCCGGTGTGTAAGTGGCTTAGTCTCCAATTACATGTGTGAAGTCTCCTCACGTCACTACACACACATACACACACTGAGAGAGAGAGAGACAGACAGAGAGAGCAGTGAGCGGAGGTTAACGAGGCCTGTCGGCACCTTGATCTATCCCAGGTACACTTGCTGCTGCTGATGTGGCTGATGCGATACTTCGCCCCGACTACGCCGCACACTGACATTCATCTGGAGATTTGGTAATTAGCCTGCACTGACACACTGCGCGCACACAAACACACACACAAACACACAGATCTGCTACCATGTATCAATCAAGGCATCTAACAGTTGGGTAATTGGAACAACGTGAGGAAAAATGTACTTGTCAGTGGTAAAGAGGAAGAAGAGGTGGAGGAGTGAAGCTACATCGAACCCCTGAAAGACTGAGAAAGATTTGTGTGGACATTTTTCTTTTTTTGAGAGGTGTGGGGCTGCATGACACAACCCTGTGTTTTTCCTTTACTAAACAGAGCATTAGTTCTAATTAACACTGCAGCCCACCAACCAATCACCCGACCTTCCCCCTCCACCCCCCCTTCTTTTATTATCTCTCTCTCCTTGTGCGGGCCTCTGTAAGCTAATTAACAGTCAGATATGCATTTTCTGTTGGCAGGTGACAATCTCCCCCAGAAACCCAGCCGTGGTCTTCAAAATCATGGTCACAGGTACTGCCAACACACAAGGTCATAAAATACCCATCAAGTAATCTTGTCTGTCACTGAATCCTCTGGGTGAAGGAAACAAAGGACCTCCACTCTGTAGATCTTTCCAGTAACTGCAGTTTTCCTTCAAGGGTTCCTTCCTTTAGCTCGCCATTCATTTGATCGTTCCAAAGCATACAGCCTGACCTCTTTATCTAAATAGACAAAAGCATTAGAACACGCACACGCGCGGCACACATCTGTTGGTGGCTGGGAAGTCAGTGAGGGATTTTTTTGCTGGCGCTGGGAACTAACTAACTGCTCAAACAACATTTTGACTTTTGAACTTGACAACACTGTGGAGTTACTGGAAATGTTTGGATCATATGCTTGATCAGCTGTGCACTGAACCACTGAACAGTGCTATTAGCTTAAAAATGTTTAGTAGGTAAATCTGTTCATGGAAAAATGATTTCAGCAGGGATCATCGTCACTATGAGAATAAACTAGTAGAGCAGATTAGTGTTTATATGTTTGGTGTTCAGTTTGGAATGCTGGCTGGGAAATCGGTTCTGTTGCCGCTTGGACTACTTGCTGGAGTAGTAAACTGGTTTATATTACATATAGGAGTATACCGCCATGACTGCCAGGCATTAGTCAATAAACGTGCATCGTCATGGAAAGGAAATGTTTATTTTCAGAGCAAATTGCCCCAAAATTTCATTTTAATTATTTGAATTATAATCATAAGTACCTCAGTCCTGAGCATCTCACTGCTGTGCCAATAATGACATTAAAGCACACCCTCTCATGTAATACTGCTAAAGTGTAGTGGTAGTACTGCTAAACCAACAGGCTGGTTGAGCAGAGTAAGTAGTAGAGTGGCATTGGTGATGAAACAGGGAATCACAAATCAATGTTTTATATCTACTGTCTCAGATCTGTTAGTCTAAATGTTTGGAAGTCTCTGCACTGCCAGATATTTAATTCTAGTGTAGAACACTAATCTCCTTTTTATTTAGTAATTGATTTATATTTTTTCCTAAAGCAGGTTCAAATAATTACTGCACTGGAAGACTTTGGATTTGTTCAGAGAGAATAAGATGTTTTTAGCTCCAAACAGACAGAAATTACTGGATATGCTGAGAGAATTCTTTTGCAGTGCGCACGTACACAGGATATTAAAAAATAGGCTGAGAGAGTTTAGGTATGGGGGAGAAATGTGTGTGTACGTGTGGGGGTGGTGGCGGGCCATGCCGCCTCATTCATATTGACATTAAGGAGGCGCTGCAACACTCTGAGGCAGCTTAGCTCCCAGAGCACAATAAAGAATAATATGATTCCTGTTTACTCAGATATCAGCTGCTATTTCACTAGTCTATCCCCACCCCCAAAACACACACACACACACACACACTCATCATCCACATACCCCACCCCCACCCCCGCTCCCTACGCCAATAGCTGTAACAGTATATTAGACAGCTATCTGGCATCTAGAAATGTCAAGAGGAAGAGCACGACTGGCTTGGAGTAAGGAGGGGAGTGAGGAATGAGTGCAGCTGTGGGGGGTGTGTGTGTGTGTGTGATGGCTGGGGGGGTGGTGGTGGTAGGGATGGACATATGCACAAATATCTTGGCTACACAAGCAAAGTTCACGTAAACAATTTGGAGAGGCTGAAGGCGTGGAAGGCTTATACGAGCAGCTGTCAGTCTTGATACATTTGGTTGAGAAGAGCCTGGGTATATTGCAATGCTGGGGGGGGGGGGGTTGCCTGAGGAGTGCCAGCTTTTCCTCATGCCAAAGGTAGCATCTTCAACAAGGCAGTCAAACTATTGCACAATGGCAGCAGTAAGTTTATTGTCAGAGCAGTGTTTCAGTGTTGAACTTTTGTCAGGCATCAAAACATGTTCGTCCTTGTATCACAGGTTGCGAACAACCCATCAATGCAGGAGTGAAATCAAAAACACCTGAGACAATTACGTCTTGAGCCTTCCACAAAAGAATGGGAAACAATTGAAGCGAGCGGTTTGACAATGTGCTGTGCCAGGGCTGTCACAATATCACATTTTCACTGTGTTCAATCTTTTGTGGTCAAAAGATAAACAGCAAAGAAATTTAGAGGCGCTAATGTGAGCAGGAATGATTGTTTGTCTCTATGTAAATTGGACTTGTATTGAACGACCCGCTTAACCACCTGAGCCAACGCCTACCTTTGTGTCATCCCATTTTTTCATATGAAACAGAACATGTGTAGTCAAGGGTAAGGAACAGATACATATTTACAAACTCTGCTCATTCTTGCTGAGGATGAGACGTTCAGATGTTTCTGCGTTAAGGGCAGGTTTGGAGTAGAGGTGGTCACTCTAGCTATAAAGACTAGAAACAAGTGGAACAACTCACACAACTGTCCACTGTTCAAAAGTAAACTGGTAAACAGCCTCTACGGCTCACTGCACAAATCATGCACAAAAGAAATGTGCGTGATTTTAGGGTGAGTTCATCTGCGCTGTGCGTCGCTCTTGCAATTGATCCACTTCCCTGCTGGTGTATGACATCACATGACAGCTGTGTGGAACTGTCTGTGAGCACCAGACCAATCACTCCATCCACTGTGAAGAGGTCAAAGGTCATGGATTCTGCACAAGGACTTTTATTTTGAAAATTGACCAGATTCTCTGTGCAGTTTCTGTTTCTGACTTCCGGTCAGCTCGATCTGCTCTCTGCTGCTTGCCGCGTATCCTCAGTGGAGTAGAGCAGAGGGATAATTCTGAAATGCACCACAGTACTTCTAACTGAATTTTCTAGAACAGACATAATCAGCTCTGGCTGAAGCTGTATATCACAGGTAACTATTAGGCGGACCACGGTCCGGAACAAACATAATACTGAGATTTATTTGTTTTTGGTGAAGATTACATTTTGACCAACACCTCTTTTTTCTGACAGTGTTTCTTCACCGCTACGCAGTGAAAGGGACATCCTTCCTGTCTCTGATTGGCCGATACTTGTTGCCTTTTTGGGTTCGTGAGTTCATCAGGAATGTCAGTCAATCACAGGCAGGGTAGGGCACTACTACTTCACTGAACAGAGCGACAGTGACAGTGACTGAGAGAAGTGAGAGTGAGGACAGAAGAGAGAGAAAAATATAAAGGAGTGAGGAGAGGAGAGAGAGAAAAGAGGTCAAACTGTGAGTCAGTGTGTCATGGCGTGTGCTAAACGGAGAACGGCTGACTCTGAAAACTGACTTTTAATCCAGAAGACTGGTCAGCCAATAACTTCACACAGTGCAGATGTTGATACAATAACAATGCTGCAGTTTCATAACTACATTATGATGAATCTTCAACATGATGATGCTGTGGACCTGAAAATGAGCAGATTTTCTCTATCCAGACCTCCTGGAATCAGAACTGACTCCCTCTGCTGTATGTAGTTGGGTTACAGTGTGTCAGATGATGAATGAGTGATATGAAATCATGAAAACAGGGAACTGGAAACTGCTTGGATTAAAATAACATCCACTGTACATAATCCACATCTAATTATGTTTATCGTCTGTTCTTATTAATATCAAGACACGCTGTAACAGTGAAATGCCTCCTAAAACACAGCGTTGTACTTTTATTACATTATTATTCCATTCCATTCCATTACATTACATTATTATTACTACATACATTATTAATATGAGCATCCATGTAGAAGCAGCAGAGACGGTAAGGTCACTACGTGTTTTTAAGGTTTTAGTTTAGCGCACTCTGTCTCTGTTATGCATCCTTTTTTTTTTTATCTGTAGTGACTGCGAGCAACAGTTTTTAAGTAGTTTCCTCAGAAGATACTCTGAGCCCTGAGTCGAACTCTCAGATTCATTAACTGAAGCGGGCAGCCTTGTGTTTTGACACACTCAGCTCCACACACTCTGTGCCAGTGAAGGTGTCGTTTTCAGGCTCTGTTTCAGCGGCTGCTCCCCGTGCGCATTTTGCTTGTGCGATCATGCGTGGCTGGATATAGACCGTGTCATTAAAATGCTGAGGAAACCTTTGTATAAATTCTTGGCAGTGAATCAACATGCATTGTCGTACCTAATTCCTAGAATGTGAACGAGGTTACGTTTCCACGCGGCGGTGTTATTCATGAGCTCCTCGACAAGGTTAGCCTTGCTTTCCGAACAGAAAAAAAAGAGCTGTTCGGATGCCAGACAACAGAGAGGTGCGAGAGGAGGTGAACACAGACATCGCTCCCAAAACATTTCAACTTGTGACAGCTGAATATTGGTGACTGCAGGCCCCCTGGCATTTCTAATAATGCCCCTCTGTTCTATTTACATTTTTTTCCTGCTGGTGTTTTCTTTCCTTCCCCTCCCTCTCTCCCTCCCTCCATCCTCTGCCCGTCAAATGTGTCCGCGGAGAGAGAAGCCGAGCGCCTGTCATGTTCACAGCGTGATGCCTCCTTACTCATTATGCACTAGTGACATCATTACAAAAGCAATCACAGTGCTGTGATAAACGCCAGGCTAATTAAAAAGACAGGCTGAAGAACTAACTAACAAATGTGTACACTGAGCCCGTGCAGCGCTTACATCTGTACACACAGAAACAATTTATGCAGATGTACAATATGAAGCAGCACAGTTTGCCAGAATATTTCTAAGTCTTACTGTGGAAAATAAGAGGAAAGCATGATGAATATTGGTGTAAGACAATAATGATCTTCTGCAGTGAAATTCAGTTCCATCTCACAGTTCAGTCTCAGTCCAGATTCAGCCACAGCGCTTAGTAAAGTACAACTCCAGGAATATCAAAACAAGCCGACTACAGAGTATAACCAATCTTCTGACAGCAGCATTGTGGGGATCGGGCTGTGGAGCTGCTCGAACTGCAGACAGCTGATCAAATTTCTGACCTGCCAGAAATCCAGCTGATAAACAGACAGATCATGGACTGTTCAGGTGCTACAAAACATTTGTCAAACAAGCAATACGTCCACAGCGACCACAAAGTAGCTAGTTTGAGTACTTACATGAAGCTGAAACAAGGAGAGAAAAGAGAAGTGAAGGAGAACTAACACACAACAACACAGAAACACACACCTCACTGTTCTGTGTAATACATATGAACAGGTCACTGGCGGACATTGTTTGGTTCAGTGTAATAAAAGAGCAGGAGGAGGCAGGAGAGGAGCCCTGGTGGAGAGGGTGGGCAGCTTCAATACGACACTGTCTGCACCACAGAGGACTTATTGTGGTCCTCTCATGTCGACACTTTGTTGAAGAAAGCCCACCAGGGATTCCACTGCCTCAGACCCCAGAAGACTTTCCAGACCACCACCAGAACATGGAGCAGCATGGACACCTATTGACTTCCCTCGATGGTTTGATGGACAAAGCAGTTGTCTGCGTGATGTGAAGCCAACATGGAAGTGACTTAAACCTGCATGTTTTTAATGACCAGCAGGGCGCAGCTCCATTTGCTGTAACAATAAGCTCCAGTGTATGGAGTCTAAATGGGAGATGGCCCTGCTTCCCCCACTGATTTATATCTGCACTGACAGTTTCCTCATGAGTTCTCATGAGGTCTCAATCTTCTTCATACTGCAGGATGTGTATATTGTAATTTATGATCCCCTTCAGAGTAAAATGGCATCAACCACCAACTCTATGCTGTTATCCACACGTGGTCACTTCTAGCCCAAACAAACCACAATGGCAAAGTCCATAATACCAAACTCAGGTTCATGGGTGACATCAGGGTTGGTACACTTCACTAAAGGAACTCTGCTCACATACTGTACCTCACATGTAAGTCACCTGGTTATTCATATAACTATATACACAAGATGTAATACTAGATATTCTTTTTTGGCCTTTTAAGCTTGATTTAATAAAAACAGGAATGTGGGGAGAGAGAGATGGGGAATCAGATTCAAAGCCTGGGCCACTGCAGGAAGGACTGCGCCTTTGTCATGGGGTGGAAGCTCTGCCAACTGAGCTAACCAACACCCCTGCCTTCAGGTTTTTAACAAATAAAGTGACAGGCTTTTAAAGGTAGAATGATGTTCTACAAACACATTACAAAAAAAAAAAATCTTCCTTTTCTTTGGCACCCCTCCAACCTAAAGCCCTTTATGATTACATTATTTGTCCAATATGTTCCAGGAATAATGCTGCAAAGTGCTAATTGAAGACATCTGTCACAAAGTCAGTGTGTTAATCTGCAGGATTGTTAAAAGGTAGTGTTCTGTAGAAGAACATGTATGGAATAAATCTTGTCTGTTGCTCACTGTTCCACCCATGGAAGCTGCATCTTCTGTATTTTCATTAGTTGGGAGAGCAGGATATTAATGCTTTGGAGGTTTAGGTATCATAAGGCCCGAGTCTTTTGACCTTTTCAGCGCACATCGCTGCTGTTGTCTTTGTGTTTGAGGGAATTAAAGGATCACTCAGGGATAGCTTGTCTAATCTAATCAGTGTGAGTCAGGGAGAGGAGTTCCTGAGGTGTGGGAAGCTGCAATATGAGGTGTGGGACTATATATACACCCTCTTTAGGTTTCTGTAAAGGGCATCCCTTAATCAACTGACTATAGAGAGGAGGTGCCACTGAAGGTGAAAATCCATGTTTAAATATTCTTATGATCAGCTCTGGGCATAGTATGTGTGTTAGTTCTGATTGAACACCTCAGAAATAATATTCAGTTCATGGCATAGAAGACAAGTGTATTTTATATATTCTTGACTGATTATAATGAAGATGTGATCAGTATTACAGTTTAATTGTTGAGAATGTTTTATATGTTTATTTTTTATATATAAAAAACACACCAAATGTCTACTGTGACAATCCAGGTTTTTATTTGGACACAAGGAGAGGGTCAAGGCTTTTATTTCTCATTATTCAATACAACATTGCAAAATCAAAAATGCTGTTGTAGCTCCCTTCATGCAGCACACACAGATAATGTATGAACATATTTTAAAATGTTGAAATTAGAAGAGAATAAGAGTAAAATAAACAATAAGGTAGTACAAACCACTACAAGTATCAGAAAGAATGGATTAAATAAAAAAGGAAAACTATATTTATATAGAATAGACAGTCACAATAGCTAAAATATACACAGTATGCAGGGGCCCGGGAATTTAGTACCTGTCAGCCCCACTTGGGCGGCGGATGGCAGACCTGGGTCTCAAAAGCAAAAACAAAACTCATTTTTTAAAATCTTTGGCCTGGACCAGCCTTTCAAGGGCGTGTCCGCTTCACCATGGGCCTCTTAGGCCACACTTTCTTTGTCCACCACTTCTGCCCTGTTCTCGTGTGTATCCTGACATCTGTACTGTCAGATATTAAATATGAAAAGAGACTCCCACATGCTAACTATGCTAACTATGATTATAGAATAAATTTGCCTACCCTTTACAGGAGGTAGCCACACACACATACACACACACCTGTTGCTGTGCTGTCTCTCTCTGTCCCTCTGCTCTCTGGACTGAGCTGCCTGTTCTTTTGCTCTTTTGGGCTCTTAATAAGAAGTATGGACAGCCCAACCCGACCGGACGTGTTGATTCGTGCTGAGAATATGACTTGTTGAGGCCAAGCTGGGCGTTGGACTGCTTCTTCTTTTACTCTTTCTTTGTTTCTTTTTTTTCTTTTTTGGCCGGGTTCGGACCGAGAATTAATGCTGGTCACTAGCATTAATGAGTCACTCCTCTCCCTCATAGATGGTAGAAAAATGTAACGTCAGCGCGTCACTTGCAGAACCATGTCGTACTGGGCCAGCCCACTCTCCCACCGGGGTAACTCCCGGTACCCCTGTAGGCCAGTCCGACCCTGATGGTGGGCCACCGGCTGCCCTGGAGTATCAGCCGCTCTCTGATTCTCCAGGTCACACAGATGGCCAGTCCGCCCCTGACAGTATGTATACATTTTAAATATTTATTGCAACAGTGTAGTGTTAATGTTTGAAATTATAGTGCAAACAAAAAGACGGTTTAGTGGGAATGAGTGTGAAAGATCAAATAACAACATCTCATCACAAGTCTTTGCACCAGGGACAGAGGTAGAAACCATGCATTGCTCGGGATGTTCACTCAAGCAATCTGTGTAACTTGGAGATGAAGAAATATGTTTCTGTTGTGCTGATTCACTGTGTACAAAACTGACCCAGACTCCATTAAAGAGACAGACATGTAGTCAACACAGAGATCCATAAAATGTCAATCAAAGGTGCATGAGATCAATTACTTTTGTGTGGTCAGTTTTATTATTAGTTTATTTCACATTAGATTTAGTTTCCCTGTGTTGTTATTAGTTATTTTGTGCATAGACATATTTTCTTCATCTGGTCTCATCACCTGGATTCTGCCTGCACTAAAATCAGATCTTAAGATGCAAATCAGGAAGTCAGGGCTTGTGAGCTTTTCTCATGGCAGACAGTGGCAGACATTAACCAAGCCTTGATAATGAGGCTAACATTACTAATCAGAGTTGCTAGGTCCAATGCTAGCTCAGTTATCCCCATCAGTCACATGACGTGAAGTCACAGGAAACAGAACCCAGCAGCCAGATTGGACCGGGTTTGGCCTTTCCTGATGTAAAGACTGCTATGTAGCTACTGTACATAGCAATCAATATCCATGACAATTCTGTCGCTATCTTCCTGTTTTACAGAAAATGTGTGAAAACGAGGAAGTACAGCAGTCTGCTTCCTGTTTTTTTTAGGTGAAATGGTCAATAAATCATCAGTGAAGAACATCTGGGCTCTACTCATCCAGAGGCTGCTGAGGATCGACTCTTCCAGGCTGTGGTGTGTTTGTGAGTTCTTGGTCACCCTATGACATAAAACACATCCCACTCCTCTCCCTGAGGTGGTTCTTTCAGACAGCAGAGGCTGCTGTTAAATCCAGCCAGCTCTACCCATGATACATTAAGGTAAGTGATATTCCCTGCAGCTTCTTGATTAGATTGTGTGGCCAACCAGTTTACCTTCAGTACAGATTTGTTACTGTTGCAGATAAACAAAGAAAGAAGATAGAAACAGAAAGTCTCAAAGGTCTGAAAGGTGTTCAGAGTGAGTTCTGAAAACTATTTAAAAAGTAACAGTACTGTATAAAGTTCATCCAGTTTTATTTATATGAATTAAGAGTTATAATGGAATGTACAAACGTCAACATTTACTGCATTTGCTTTCTCTTTAACTTGAATGACTTACTGAACAGGCAGGTTAACACAAAAAGAGAAAAGTTGGCTGAGAAGTCTAGGTAAAGAACATCCAATCATGAAACAGTAGTTCATGGGTAGAAGCACAGAGAATGAACAATACAGGACGCTGATGACCTGATGAGAAAAAAGAAAAATACATAGGGTACAGTTGAATAGTCAAAAAAATTAGCTCCTAAGTCCTTTCCTAACCACGTTTCCTTGACTCATGACGTTTTCTATTGAAAGATGTAAAGAAGAATTCGACCGCAGTGTTCAGAGAATTAGATTACGTCATGATGTGACGCGAACATGACCTGTGTTAAAACTACAAAGTCCAGAAGATGGACTACAAAACGCTCATTTGAGATACTTCCTAGATACTCCCCATGCACTCTGACCGTGTTGTTTCATGCAGGAAATATAAATGTGGACAACCTGTGAAAAATGTGACGTCATCATCAACGTCAGAATTCAAATAATAAATGAATATTGTCCAGCTGTCACAGAAGTCAGATGAAGTGTTGGTATGGTATTGGTATCTGGTATGGTCACTCACCCTCCTGTCCAGTCATATAGAAACATAACAAGTTACGGTAACTTCATGATGATCTGCAGGACGCTGCATGTGACAGTTATAAACAGTTTTTACTGTGTGTGTTACAAGGCACGGACACAGGACTCAACTGCAGGAGTCGGGAGGCAGGTACAGGAGGTAACCAGTCTTTATTAACAGGCAAAGATTTGGTACACGGGAAATCAGTCAGGTAAGGCAGGCAAACAATCCAAATGAGTAAGGCAAGAGCAGGGTCCAAAACAGGCGTGGGTCAAGACCGAGAAGCACTGGGAAAACACTGGAGTGTAGGACACATGGTTCACTAACAATCACTGGGACAGGTGAAACCAAAGGTTTGGTCTGGAGGCTGGGACCAGAGGACTTTCTTTCCAGGCGGCTGACATGAAATGTGGGATGGACCCTCATGAACCTGAGGAGCCGAAGGTGAACTGCAGCAGGGTTGACGACCTTGAAGACCGGGAAGGGTCTGACAAATTGAGGAGCCAGCTTACGGCTCTCCACCCTCAGTGGCAGGTCCCAGGTCGACAGCCAGTCTGGTTGATATGAGGGAGCTGGTGTCTGGTGCCGATCAGCAGCTTTCTTGCTCCAAGCGCTACGGCGCAGTATTTGGCGGACCCCAGCCCAGATCCTCCTGCAGCAGCAAATGAGTACCTGGGCAGACGGTACCCCTATATCCACCTCAGACTCCGGGAACAATAGAGGCTGGTAACCGTAGGCACACTGAAAAGGAGAGAGACTGGGAAGAAGAAAAACTGGGAAGTGTGTTGTGTGCATACTCCACCCAAATGAGGTTCTTGCTCCAGGATCTGTGGTTCTGGGAGACAAGGCAACGAAGACCCGTTTCCAACTCCTGATTGAGTCTCTCAGGGTGGAATCCAGAGGACAGGCTGACAGAGGTTCCTATGAGGGTGCAGAACACCTTCCAGAACTGGGACACAAACTGCGGACCGCGATCCGACACCACATCCCCAGGGGTCATGAAAACAACATGCATGATACAACAAGACCTCTGCCGTTTCTTTGGCAGAGGGCAGCTTGAGGAGAGGCACATCTCACTCGGCTGTACCATCTCGGAGAATCTGTCCACGATGGTAAGAATAGTAGTGTTACTATCACGTTTTCCCTGAGCTACATACACATACGCATGTGTGTCAGTCTCTTCTTTTGTGTAAGTTTGTGAGCTTCGGGACAAAGCATCAGCAATAACGAGGGTTTTTCCTGGCACATATACAAATCAAAATCAAATCAAATCAAATTTTATTTGAATAGCCCAAAGTAATGCTATATATGGTGGAGCAGCAGACTCTGGGGAAGTTTATTTAGTAGCATGCATTGACAGTAATTATGATTGGAGAGAGAGAGAGAGAGAGAGAGAGAGAGAGAGAGAGAGAGAAAGAAAGAAAGAAAGAAAGAAAGAAAGAGAAGGGAGGGAGCCCAGCAGTCTAGTCCTATGGCAGCATAACCAAGGGATGGCCTGAGCCAGCCCTAACTATAAGCTCTATCAAAAAGGAAAGTCTTAAGTCTACTCTTGAAGGTGGTGACCGTGTCTGCCTCCTGAACCCAGAAAGGTAGTTTGTTCCACAGAAGAGGAGCTTGATAGCTGAAAGCTCTGGGTCCCAGTCTACTTTTGGAAACTATAGGAACCACAAGGAACCCAGCATTCTGAGAACGCAGTGGTCTAGAGGGGTAATAAGGTACTATGAGTTATTTTATGGTGCCTGGCCATGAAGAGCTTTGTATGTAGGGGGAGAATTGGGACACTTGGGACACAATGCGTCTGATTTTGGTAATGCTGCGTAAGTGGAAGAATGCATTCCTTGAAATTTGTTTTATGTGGGCATTAAAGGACAAATCCTGATCAAATTGCACCCTAAATCCTGCCTGAAAATCCTTGAATAAACTGTTCTTATGAAGAAATTCACGCAGCTGATTAGCTACAGCTTTCTCGAGTAGCTTAGAAAGAAAGGGAAGGTTTGATATCGGTCTATAATTGGCTAAAACCTCTGGATCTAGAGTGGGCTTTTTAAGAAGAGGTTTAATTACAGCTACTTTAAAGGACTGTGGTACATATCCTGATAATAAAGACAGGTTAATCATATCCAATAAAGAAGGGCTAACTAGAGGTAAAATATCCTTGAGCAACCTGGTTGGGATGGGGTCTAGTGGAAGGTTGACGGCTTAGATGAAGAAATTATTGAAGTTATTTGATGAAGGTCAATGGGACAAAAACAGTCTAAATATGTATCAGGCTTTACAGCTGATTCCAAACTTGCTGTATCAGAATGCAGATCAGTGCCTGTCGAAGGCAAGGCATGATGAATTTTGTCTAATAGTCCTAATTTTATCATTAAAGAAGCTCATGAAGTCATTACTAGTTAGACCCAGAGGAGTAGATGGGTCAATAGAGCTGTGGTTCTCTGTTAGCCTGGCTACAGTGCTGAAGAGAAACCTGGGGTTGTTCTTATTTTCCTCTATTAATGAAGAGTAATAGGCTGCTCTGGCATTACGGAGAGCCTTCCTGTAAGTTTTAAGATTATCTTGCCAGACTAAGCGAGATTCTTCTAGTTTAGTGGCACGCCATTTGTGTTCAGATTGACGTGCCACTTGCTTTAATTTAGGAGTCTGCTGGCTATACCATGGTGCTAACCTCCTCTGTTTAATTATCGTCTTTTTCAGAGGTGCAATAGAGTCGAGAGTTGTCTGTAATGAGCCTGTAGTGCTATCAACAAGATGATCTATTTGTGAAGGGCTAAAGGAAGCAGACAAGTCCTCTGCTACATTGAGACATGGCACTGAATTCAAGACTGAAGGAATCGCTTCATTGAATTTGGCAACAGCACTATCAGATAAACATCTGCTTATAAAGGCTTATAGTCCAGTATTATGAACTCGAAGGTTATTAAAAAATGGTCAGATAGAAGATGATTCTGTGGATAGACTATAAGATGATCAAGTTCAATGCCATATGAGAGAACAAGATCAAGAGTGTGGTTCAGACAATGTCACCCATTCTATGACGCCATCCTTCTCCATCCTCTGCATTTCCACTTTCACCTTCTGTAACAACGTGGCGTGCAGTGTGCACAGCATATGGTACAACATCATCTCTTAACTGGATTTTGACTGGTTCCATTTTTAGAGTGCCAAGTCCACAGTGGGTTTGTAGATGGCTCGTGATGGCATTTTAGCTCATCTACTCGTTTTACCAGGTTCATTCTTACTGACAGGGCCCGGCTGAGGAGATTGTTGACTCTGTGTCCATGTACTACGTAGGCTGTGAAGGGGTAATCTCTTCCTTTGTAACTGATTGTTGTATTAAAGCAGCCCAGACCCAGCAGCTCACCTCCAGTGCTGTCCAGGGGAATGTCAGGTGGGTCCAGACTCCTTTCAGGGGTGAGTGTGTAAAATGTGTCCTCGCTTATGACAGTGACATCAGCCCCTGAGTCAGTTTTGAATGGTATCCACCTGTAGTTGCACAGTCCACTGTTCACTTTCCTCATCACACACTGAACCCAGGAAATAAGAGGTCTTCTCAGATCTCTCAGTCTCCGTGACCTCATTCACTGACCTGCTGCGACATACTCTGGCCCAGTGTCCCATTCTGTGACAGTTGTGGCAGGTAGCTCTTTCTGCAGGGCACTTTTCATCTCTGTTATGCTGCATTTTCCCACATTTGCTACATTTCTTCTCACCCCCTTTTGTTGTTATCCTGTATCGCTCAAACTGTTACTTTCACTCGGGCCATTCTGTCGGCTTGTCAAACGTAAAGTTTTCTGGAGGGTTAAACTTAGCCTTTTTTTTCCTCTCCGTCTTCTTACTTTGTCTCTTGAAACATTGAAACTATTTCTGACACCATGTAAAATGACAGAGGGTCGGCTTGATACATTATATCTACTTTAATGTTATTTCCAACAGTGTATCCATTCACTCAGCACTTCAATGCAATCTCTCCGGCTATAGGGAAACCACATGATGGTACCAAACCTGACAAACTCACTGTGACAGCTACATGCAGTAACTGTTTGTTGAGAAATAGTTCCAGCACACAACTCAACATTCATTAAACGTACTCAGATGTCTGTGCATGAAGGGAAAGGGTTTGCTCTTAGTGAATTATCTGCGACTATGCAGTTCACCTCAGCTCTGAAGAGCATTTTGGACTCATCGTCTGAAATTCATTTGGTGATAATCATGGTTTAAAGTGGGATTAGACAGCCGAGGGAACCCTCACATGCAGTGTAACTAAGCAGTAATCTCAATGGCTTTGAAATGAAGTGAATGCAGAAGTGCTATAAACTGCAGTTTCTCAAACGTCTACCTGAGGCTGACTCCAGAAATGAGTCCTCCATTGTCTCCATGAGTCCCTAATTTTCAAATGTCCACCTTCACAGCAGAAATAAACATGTTTACAGCCTAGTACAAAAAACAAAAAGTTTTGGTCTCTATAGCTAATTTCCCCGTTCATGACAACTGTACTGAGGGTGAATTTATATACAACTCACCTGTTCAAATGACATGTCTATTGTATAAGTTACAATTTGTTTATTTGTACTGAACACATACCAAACAAACAAATTCAAACAGGACTGAAATCACACAGTGGTGCAGTTTTTACAGATCAGCGGACATCCTCACGTCTGTCTCGGCCTGTCCCGCGGGAACGGAGGTGTGGATACTCGGCTTTAGAACCAAATTCAGCCCTGCAGCAGCGAGTCTGATATGAATTCACATTCTAGTTGAAGTAAAAACAAAGCAGAAGCAGAATAGATAAAAGGTAGGGGAAAAAGTGAAAGAAGAGGCAGTGTTCATCAGAACATAATGGTTCAATCTGTCATCGGCAGTCAAAGGACAAAAATACACTGATTCACTTATGATTGGACGGAGTGTCTCGCCCGTCTCGACCGGCAGACAGTAGCTGTGTGTGTGAGTGTGTGTGTGAGTGTGTGTGTGGTTGTGCGTGTCGGTGAGTCCACGTATAAATTTAACTGGAACACCTAATGGAGGGAGAAGTGCCCAACGCCGGACCGGGCCTGTTTAGATGAAAGTCGCAGCTTCCAGCGCTTGTTTTATAGACCGGTTCCCTGTCATTTTGAAAAGGTCAAGCCTCTGTTTCTTCAAGAGCGGTAAAATGGAGAGGATGGAGACAGACAGAGAGGGGGGGGGAGAGAGAGAGAGATAGAGAAAGAGAAAGTTTGATTCCACCGAGATGGTGAGCTCACCTGCTGTGACATTTTAGAACAGTGCAGTTAAAAGATGAGGCAGCCAATATTCTATATCTTTCTTATCAGCAATAAATCCTGCATAAAGACCCAAACCAGCAGTTAATGTATCAATAACATGAAGGGCACCAATAGCAGCCATCTTCTTCTCTACTGTGCTCTCTCTCTGTCTCTGCTCAGATACACTGGCTCCAGGCTCCCGTTCTGATACTTCCTCTCTGCATGCTGTAATGTAGAAAAGTACACGATGGGGCGACATTCAGAGTTCACACTAATATCAACTACTTTGTATTTGAATAACAGGCTGCAACAACCAATCAAAAAATGAGTCAAAGAGAAAGGAGAACTTCGGACAGACCCAGGCTAGCTCTTTCCCCTTCTTCCAGTCTGCTATGCTCAGCTGACTGTGTACTGTATCCATCTCATTCTTGCAAAAAAAAAATCTTCAACTATTCAGTTATTTAAAAGGAAACGGTCAAAATGTGATGAAGCTCCAAAACATGGGATCATCCACAGTATAACTTGGCAGGATCATTTATCAGAGCCTCGCTGCTTAGTTAACACAAATGTCCATGCTAAAAGTTACAAGTGAGGCTTTTTATTATAAATCTGCAGCCTCCAAACAACAAATCCTCCAAATTAAAAAAAAAAACAAACCAAAAAAAAACTTAGCTCTGTAACTTCCCTGCAGAGACACACAGGCCGTGTTCAGACTGCCAGCTCAAATCCATCTTTTGGCATGTCTGGACAGCAAAAATCCACATGAAATGTGATTTTTCAAATTCAGATCCAAACTACATTTGGAGATGATTTGAAATGTGATTCCACTCTGATATCCACAGATTTGTCTCAGTCTGTTGCTCATGTTGTATTTCACAGTGTTTGAGTCACTCAATCTGTGACCCATGACGACAGAACGATGGATCAGTGTGGAGGAATAGTTCTGGTGACGTTACTGTGGCAATTCATGCTGATAAGGCAGTGATGTATGGACACACAGATCATACCTGATCATAACAGTCTGTCTAAAAGTCAGTCATGGTTGTGTTTGGTCCGAGGTCTGGCTCTGTTGACCGTAAGGCACTGACACTAGCTGTGAGTCCCTCCTTGTCTGTCCACTTCAAAATGAGGAAGTAAAAAGAACTCTGCTTCCTGTGTCATGCCGACTTTAAAGATCTGATCTGCCTTCAGTCTGAACGAAGCCACAGAAGTGTTTTGTGATGTGATCAGTCAGCTGCAGTCAGTGGACCTGTGCTTCAGATTAGAATGATGCAGGAACCTTCTAGCATTATGTCTGGATGTGACTGTGTGGCTTAATGGTCTGATGTGCATTCAGAGTCAGCTATAGATAACAGGTGAAACTCACTGTGTGCCTGGTAAAAATGTTCTGACCCGTTCTAGAAGTCTCCCTGGTCCATTAGAACATCAAAGAAAAGGGCCAGAGCCAGTGTCTATGCCTCCACCCTCCACCTCAGTCTTCCCTTCACTGCTTCCCATCTGGTAATTCAATCTGCAAATAAACTCCGCTCTCAGCTTCGCACCACCCAGCGCTTCGCCACCCACAATTAACCTGACAGTGAACTGGGCTGCTGCTCCGGGGAAGCTGCAGCACCACTCCGGGCTATATTGCTCTGAACTGAACTGAACCCTGTGTGTGTGTGTGTGTGTGTTGGGGGGTGATGGGGTGTTGGTTATGTCTGCACCACCTGAGGCTGATTACACAGAGGACAACAGGAAGATATTGTCTTGTTTGGGATCAAGCTGATGCTAACCTCTAGCACACAGACACACACATTTAAACTTACACACACGCATTTGCACAACGCACACACACACGTACAGGAGGCAGCGCTGCTGTTTCCAGTCCTGATCTTCTGCTCAAGCTGTGTATGACTCCAAGAACCACCAAAACTCACAGGGTTAGGACAGCATGCATGTAGCCTGAGAGGCGAAACCCAGGGCAATACAATCAACAAAAGCCCTGCTGCTGCCTCTGAAGCTCTATATTAAAAACTTCTGTCATCTGATCATAGCTGAAGAGTCTCTACTTAGAGGTGTTAGTTGGAAAATCAAACTGACAAAATGAACTGGTGGGCGATCTGCGTTACCAGCAGAAATAATGTCATCGACCTCACTAATCTCTCACACAAACATCTCAGAAACAAATTGTTATTAAAAATGCCAGAGCCAAAATGGATCAGTAATTAAATACACCTCCTCAGCTACAAGAAACTTCTGTCTCACAAAGTTACACAATGTCAGTGTTCCTAATTGCAATTAATGCTTCGAAAACAAAATTGTCAAAGAAAGTTTGTGAATCTCATCAGTAATGAGTCACGGAGACAGATCACAACAAAAACTCACGTCAGGAACAGAAACTGTAGCCAAAGCAACAAGACGAGTTACCAGCTGAACAATACAGAGGTGCAGAGAGTTTGAATTCAGGTCCAGTGTGTGTGATTCAGGAGGCTGTGTTCACAGAATATTCATGATGCTTTTTTCATTATTGCCTAAAAATAAGAATCTTTATGTTTTTCTTATTGTAGAATGAGCCTTTTATTTTTATAGACCAGATCCAGCCATGTTGAACTGCCATGTTTTTACACTTACCTTGAATGGACAAACTCAGCACACCACAATGGCACAAGGTGTTAGCGAAGAAAATAAATGTATTCATAAAAACATAAATCAGGAAAATATGTAGCCATCAGTAAGTTGGTAGTACTGGAGTATGACTGTGCATGTATGAAAAAGAACTCAACAGGAGAGCATCTGCTGTTGTCATGCTAGAGCCAGAACCAGAACCAGAGAACCGCAGCAGAGCAGAGCAGCTGATCATCTGCAGGATGATGGAGGTCATTTCACGCTGGCCCACGTCTAGCCCATTTAGCCGACGACCCTGCGAAAAAAGCACCTGCAAAACCACCAACAGGGAGCGACAGGGTCCCCAGGAGGACAGGTGGAAAGGTTGTCACAGTGCATTTCGTGGCTGCCGTATGTTCTCGTCCACACTAGGAAGGAGAGGTGATAGGGTTGCAACCAGCAACTACGTCACTAGATGCCTCAGAATTACAGACACTGCTTATTTAAGTATAATGGTCACATGAAAGAGCATCAGCCCTCATTAGATCCATTACAATCAGTATGACCTCAGACATTCTATTGTACACAGCTTGGTGTACCCCCACCACAAAGAAAAGACCTTCGCTGTGAATGAACTCATGAGTTATTCGTAGCCTGTAAAACTGTGAGGATAAAAAAAAGGTTTTCAGCAAAACGCTGACTTTGGGAAAGAGTGTAATATCTTTAAAAAGGTTCTTTCTCTATTTTGGACTGGTTCAGACTAAAACTCCTCTCACTGGATTTGTTCACTGCAAGCAGGTAAAACAGCCTGCTTCTTCTCCACTCAAGTCTTATTCCCTTCCTCGCAGGTATTTTTCAAATTAAGCTTGGCAAATATATTGCCAAAGCCTCGGAGGCAGGCTGTAGTGGTTAGCACAGTTTAACACTGCATAGTTCTGCTGCATTCAAATGCAGACAGACTTAAATATGGAGCTGAACAATTGTTTCACATTACAAGAAATGTAACCTAGGAGATTCATACTCTACTTTGCCAGCAAGTTCATGATGAGAAGCATTAGTGTAATTACTGTTACTAATGCGACTGGAGCAGGTAAACCTGTGATCATTAAGGTTTGTTAAATCAGAACATGTACAGAGCAGAGGATATGCAAAGAGAACAAAACATGAAGAACTTGATTTTCATCCACAGAACAAATGCACTCCTTCACCCTGGAACAGAGGATCATTATAAAATATTCAGATTTTTACACAGAAGCAGCCCTTCTTGGTCCCAGGCCACGCTTTCAAGAAACACTGCTTTCCACATCTGTGCTGATGTTGTGGGTTTGCAGCATGCTCACACACTCTTCCTTCATCCTAATTAATTGGCACTTCAGATCCCTGCTGTATCACTGAGCCTCCTGGTTTTATCTCACACGCTAACACACTGACAGCTGCTGCAGTCTCTGAGGCAACAACACAACAAGCATGTTCTGTGTGCGTGTGTGAGGTGGTGTGTTGGTGTGGGGGTTGCACATGTGTTGGTGTAGGTGATGTTTTTTGCTTCATTTTTTAAAAGTCTGTATTCATATCCTTTGTTTTTGTTTCCTCTAAAACTTCAGTCAAGCTGTAAACCTGACCTGGGCAGTGTCCTTGAGTGTGCATGATTTTAACATGAACGACAAATATTAATAATCTGCAACATTCCATGAAGGAACGATCCCTCAACATGACAGATGAAGTGAAGAGCCTGCAGGCTGCAGGTTATCTATGCGTTAATATGATTTATTGAAACTTGTTTGGTAATATCCACCTCTAATGCACAACCTAAACACTGAGGACTTTAACCCTCATGTTATGTCATAATCATATGTCAGAGGCTTGAAGAAATTCCAGGTATCCTCTCAAATACTGAAGAATTTATACCCCAAGGTAGGTGGCACTCTACCTGCCTAAAGAACATCTATACCAGATGCTGCAAAAAAAAAAAGGCAAGGAGAATCTTGAATGCTCCCAACCACCCAGATAACAGCCTTTTCTCTCTGCTATGATCAGGAAGAAGGTTTCAAGTCAACACTGAGGAGCTCAGCAAGAGCTTCTACCCTCAGACCACCAGGATCCTAAATGAGAACACTACCTAAGAACCTGAAGAACACTTACTTCACCGCTGAGGATCTAGATTTAGAATGGTTAGTTGATGGTTGGTTAGTTTATAATGAGTACACACTATTAAGCATTATTTAAGCATTAATATATACTGAATCATTTATAACACATGAATACTCATTAGTATGTAATTTATAAACACAGTTACCAATGTTTTACTCATCATTGATAAGCACAGCAGTCATAGATTAGTAAATGCTGAATTCATCATTGATAAAGCATGTTTCTGACCTAAATACTCATTAGTACATGTTTATAATAACAGCTATAAATGTTTTACTCTTCTGCACTAATGGTTAGTGTTGGCAAGTTTTTATTGATCTTTGTTTACCCTTGTTCTTACCTGTGTGTCTTTTTCCATCAACAGAACAGTTGTACAGTTACAATATGTTGTGAAGTTGGAATAAATATCAATGCACTCTGTTCTATATCCCCTTGTGCGGTGTCTCTACTTGGTCTGTTAAGATAACCAACCCGTTTGTGAGTCTTGAGGCATTGCCAGCCTTTAAATCTCATTCATTAATGCTTTATGAGTTCTAGATAGTGCCCACTTTAGATGAGCTCACACAAAATACTTCATTAATGAGTAGTAAGTGCAGTGTAACTGCCTGATTCATGAATTCCTGCATCAATAACTGTTTATAGGTCGTCCATTGGAAATGAAATTTGTGAGTTTCTATAAAACATCTACTCACACATTCACTAACCATTAGTACAGAAGAGTAAAACATTTATAGCTGTTATTATAAACATTTACTAATGAGTATTTAGGTCAGAAACATGCTTTATAAATGATGAATTCAGTATTTACTCATCTATGACTGCTGTGCTTATCAATGGTGAGTAAAACATTTGTAACTGTGTTTATAAACTACATACTAATGAGTATTCATGTGTTATAAACAATGAATTCAGTATATATTAATGCTTAACTGATGCTTAATAGTGTGTACTTATTATAAAGTGTTACTGAATGCTTTTTGTGGATGAAGGTGAACTGACATGACTGTACAGTAGGGAAGGTTTAGGGATGGAGGGAAGGTGGTAATGAAGGTAAGGAATGAGAGGATTCATCGGGGTTGTAGATGGATGGAGGAGTTTGGAGATGGACAGGTGCCAGCTGGTGATGAGAAGACAGGAGGAAACCAGAGTAAAAGAGATGGAGATAGGGTGGAGCATCAAAGCAGAGAGCAGGTGTTTGAGTGGGGAGCAGACAGAGAGGTAAGAGGAGGTGAAAAATGGAGGGGAGGTTGTACGAGTGGAGGAATCAGGAGAGTGGGAGATGGAGAAATAGAGAAAAAAATGGGAAAAGGTGAGAAGGAGCTCACCTGACAGAATCAGAGAAACCAAGTCAAGGTGCCATATGAAGACAAGACAAGACAAATGACACTGAAATGGATTTCTCTCTCTCTTTTTCTTTTTCCTTCCTCTCTCTCCGTTCTCCCATTCCTGCATCCAGTCTGGGGTTAATGTAACATCTCTTGATGCATTTCATTCACCTTTAGCTGTTCCAGCCAGGAGATACTCTGTCAAACCCATCTACATTAGAAAATGGCCTTTTCTTCACTCGCCTCCCCACCATCCCTCCCTCCCCACCTCTTTTCCCACCACTCACAACTATTCATCTTTCTAACGGAATGCGTTTGGGCATGGATGAAGGCCTACATTTATCAGCAAGGACATTTAAGTACATATCTCAGGGAAAAGAGGAGATTTATTACATCCTATTTAGAATGGCTTGGAGGGGAATGATCAGCTTCCGACTCTCGTCACTGGGGGGAAAAGTTTTTTCCACTGTGCGACTCGTAGTTAGTCTGCAGCTTGGAGGATGTGATAAACATGTGTCTGATGAGCTGAAACAAAAACAGTTGATTTTATGTTAGAAATAAGGTCCTACAAACTGAGGACCTTGATTACACTGGCCATGGCTCTGTGATGCTTGTTTGGTCCTTTCCCCACACAACTTTACACCCCAACAGCAGTGCCAGACTTTGTTAACTTGCTCACATCATTTTTGGTTTATGGTTTATGTGCTTCTACCAGGAGTGTGTAAGCTGCTTCTACGATCTGCCTGTCTGTGTTTTTATTTTGAATATTGACAGGATTCTCTATGTTGATTCTGTATCTGACTTCTGGCCAGCTCGATCTGCTCTGTGCTGTAATAGTCAAATTAGAACAGCTGCATATTCTGCAGAGCAGAGAGCTGCTTCTGAAAGTCAAACACAGCACTTCTGGTGGAATCACAACATTGTCTAAAATAGGCATGATCCGTCCCAGTGGCTGCGGTGCAGCTGGAATGTAGAGTCGTCTGTAGAATCTAGACACAACACCTTCATTCCACTGGGCAGACTGGTGCGAATTGTTGGGTCTCTGTATGGTCTAGACCTGCTTTATATGGAAAATGTCATAAAATTTCAGCCAGTATATTTATACAGGCATGGCTTACACTTTTAAATATACAGCGATCAACTAAAGTGAGTTGCTGTTGATGCCATTAGCATTGAGAAGCATAGGAACACCATTCATTTTGTGTGTGAGTACTTAGAACATTTTTACTTTATGTTTCTTCAAACCAGTGTGCAAAGGGTGCCTTTTTGAGCCAGGCTTTAATGTGTTTTTGAACCATACAAACATGGTACTGCTGTGCTTACTTTTTGTCAAGTAACCTTTCTATTTTGAAATGAGGCTTAACCAATACTGTGCAATGTTACTGAGGATTTTTTTTTTTTTTTTTTTTTACCACCTGCTATTTACTATTATTACACAGTGGTGCATTTGTGCTAATGCTAACCATTTAGTAAATACAGCAGAAAATGTGTACTCTAGGATGTATTTTGCCACACTAATCATTCAAACAATACAAGTTATGAATTAAGACAGTGAACACCAAGGACCTTCTTTCTAACCTTTGTTGAGTTTTGAAGCCAGACACTAGCTGCAGAGCACAGCACTTGTACACACTTGTACAAGCAACTCTGATGGGAAGATGGGAACTGGGTCATCATCAACTTTAAAACGTCGTGGTATGTGGTTATACAATGCTACTCATAATATCCATTACCAAGTGACTTTTAAAAAAAAGGGTAAAAAAAGAATGAAAAAAGCAGTATTGTTTACATCCATGTTTACTTGTTGACCTGTCACAGAATAGGGTGGCACTGTTGGCAAGAATGTGTCACGATCACCCTTTAGCACTTGTGTCAACAGCTCAACAGTACAACTGAAGCTCCACTGGGAACCTTTACATTAAATATATCTCTGTGTTTGTGTCTCTGTAAGTATATTTACTATACATCAATATATATATCACATATTGCATCATAATATACACATTAATATCAATAAAATAAAAGTAATGCACGGATTTAAAGGAACAAGGACTAGTCATGTTCCTATACTTTACTTGAGGATAGTTTTGAGTTAGTATCTACATTTCTTACTTCACTAAATTTGCTCCTTTATAACCTTTATAAGTCACATGATGATTTGGTTGCTCCATCAGAGGTGTGGCTGTTTTACCTGTTTTACTTCTGCTTTGTGAACATAACATCTCTCTGATTCACTGCTCCCTCTCTTCATCCACTCTCTAACTCAGTCAACCACCCTTTTTGTATTACTTGTTGATCTAGGGAGGCGGATGGTGTCATTTTACCTTTCAAGACTCTGAAAATGTTGTTGAATGTCAATTTGTGTACATGAATTTAAAAAAAAAAAAAAAAAAGCAAATCCAAAGCCCATGGTGGGTAAACACTGAATACAGACCACCGTGCCTCTGATAAATATCTCATTATTTCAACATGTGAAATATTCAGTATTCATTTGGTGAATATGAATCATTAATATAAAACATTTTTAATTATATGGAGGGGATGAAACAGAACATTATTAGAGCATTAAAACAAATATCAATATGCATGCAGACACACATTATCATCAGAACCAGAGTCACACGAAACTTCCCTGATGAAGATCCCTTGTGTTTGGCTGCCACGTTGTGTGTGTGTGTGTGTGTGTGTGTGTGTGTGTGTGTGTGTGTAATATTCAAACATCAGCGGGCCATTCATCATCCCTCCATCAGCTGTGTTCACTCTATCCCACTGAGTCCTAATTCATCACTCTGCTTTGTTTCATTGGAAACCTGCTGCTGAGCCACCCTACAAACCATTGCAGATAAATACACTCAAACAGTTTGCTGTGGGTCTATAACACACTCTGTCAGGAGGGTGAGCGAGTGATCACTGTATGATGCGATGCAAGAGAGTCAGAGCAGCTTGTATGCAACATTATCCGCATTTACCCCAGAGGGATATATATGTGTGTGTGTGTGTGTAAAATAAGATCCAGTTTCACTGAAAACACTGAATAAAGTTAAATTAATGTATTACTTTACTTCCTGTACTTGTCTTTTGCTCACCTGTCTTCTGTCATCTGTTAGTTCATTAGTTTTCTTGCATTAATCCATTAATCTTTCCCTTGTCAGGTCGTCTGCTCCTGTTCTCCAGTCCTGCATTCTCACGTAATTCGACCCTGCAGAGAAAATGCATTCATTTGAGTGGGGATTGTCTGTTTTGGCTGTGGTGTGGGCTGCAGCGGTGTCAGTCAGGGCAGTCAAACCTCTGCAGTCAGCCTGAAATGTCCCTGGAACTGCAACTGTCCAGGTGGATTCATGGACCAAACTCTGATACTCTGATACTACTTGTCTTCTGGATGTGTTTATTTCATGAATCCAGGTTCTAAATCTCTGCCTGGGTTGCAATTTATGCTGCAAAATAGAGACACAAAGAAGTTTAATTTGATTTGTGTCCGGTGGTTTGAGAGAGAGAGGGGGATAGAGAGAGAGCTTTGGTCAAGAGACATGCCTGTTGAGTACATCATTAAAGCTACTTTTTGTTCACACAGCCGATCTATCTGCATTTGTATTCACTTCTTGAACTATACCATGACAGATGTATAGGAGGAATATCGGGACATGTTCTGGAGTGTGTCTGGTCCATGGTGGTCAAAAATCACTTTTGGTTGTTTTGCCAGAGGCAATGGAAAATGCATTTTAATAACAGCCTTCTGCTGGAAATGATGCATGTATTGACCCCTGGATACTCAGAAATGTAATGTCAGGAAGAAGATGAAAGAATTCAACCAACAGTAACCACGCTTCCTCTTCCCTGGCTTTATTTTCTCTATAATTCTAATACGTGCACACATTTCTTCTTGGGAAGCCTCGGTGTGTGGGAAGAAATCTGAATCCCTACCCTGTCTGTGGCTCTCAGCTCCAAGCCTATTTGTTCCTACTACCAATATACAGTATAATCTTTAGAACAGCCTCACAAATATATCTTTTATTTCCTTAAATGATCAGTAAATTTCCTAATACGCTCACTTAAGCAGCTACTTTCTGAAAAACAGGCAGAGCAGGTGGTGTGTCTGTTTGCAGTACTACCAAGTGGACTCAGCATGTGTCAGTAAAGAGGTTAGTTGAAAATATTTGCATCCTGCACATGACGCGGGTAGTGTTCCAGACAACAGCAGGACACGGTAAAAGAAGTTGGAAGTGTGCAGTCTGTCTCCTGCAGCCCTCCATTTAACAGCTCACTGTGACTGCTTCTGACTGTTCTGGTGCTATCTTTGGGAGATTCAAAATGATCATTGTCTCTTTTGTAGATGATTAATATTGTGTTTCGTGTGCCAGCTTCACGACAAAAGCCGGCCCATGTTACACCAGTCGAATCCTTTCAGTTTGACACAGCACCAGTTGGACATTTGAAGGAGAATGATGCACAGTGTAACAGTGTAGCTTGTTCATGTGTTTTAGATATATCAAGCTTTAGATGTGCACACACTACTTCAAAGTATGACACATTCATTGTTGGTCTGGGTCTGCACATATGATTTGTTGACAACATGCTTGTGTGTATGAAGTGTATATGCGTGTCTGCATTTGAAAGGCAGGGTCCTATGTATCAGATGTGTGGCTTCCTGTTACGTCCTCCCCTTTGGATAGTCAGCAGAATGGCTCCATCAGTCAAAGACATGGGATAGCTTTCCTTTCCCAACCTTCCGGTCCAGCCCACCAGGCTAACCATGGCCAAGACGCTGCTGAGTCAGCCTCCTCCTCTACCTCCTCTTCCCCACACGTGCCTATCAGCCGTCTGATGACTCTGACAACCCCGAGCCTACATACTGTGTGAAAAATTATCCTTTGTAATTCTGGTGATAAAGACAGCTTTAGCTGCAAGGACAAATTTGTTTAGCTTCATGCTGCTGCTTCTGGACATTTCTTCTTCTGCTGCTTGCTTGCTTTTATTACACTGTCGTGTAGGCCATAGGCCTTTGCAGGTTATGGCAGGGTGGTGCATAATTGTGTCTCTATGCACCTCGAAATCCCGTCTGCAGCTCCAAGAACATTGACATTATTAGTTAGAGTAAATGGAATCAGATTAAAAGATGCAGCCGTGTCATTATCTGGTCTTGAACACTTGAATACATAATGCATGTGGACAGTTCACAGCATCGCTGCTGCAACACTGCACTTCCACTATAATCAATTAAACTTCCACAGGCATGCATTTACAACTCTTCTGTGTTACTATTTTGGCCTCATTGGTCACCAGGTTTTGTATTTTTGAACTACACTAACATCTGAATTCCATCAGGCTGTGGCTTCCAATGGCTGTGACGCATTGCGACTGCAACAGACAATGTTTTTGATTCCAAAAAAGCACCATAGCATATCTTAGAGGTGTCTCTTCGTTCTGCTCTGACAATATGCGGCTGGTCTATTTTTGATGGATTCTGAATCAACCAGCAGAGAGCAGATCAAGTTAGCAGGAAACACCCTGTGCTGACTCACGCTCATGAAAACAGACAAAAGGGAAACAGTTTAACTATGCAGTCTGTATTTACTCATGGACATGAGGCACATGAACCAGGAAAAATGACCACATCTGAGCAAATTAACGAAGTCTGAAATACTTTGGAGAACTGAGTGTGTGTGAGTGTGATTGTCTGGCAAAGCAGCAGCTATTTCTTTCATCAGTACATCAACTATTTTCCTGTACTATGGTAGATAGATGAGGTAGATCGATTTGGAGAAAAGCATCAACTAAATGTAATGATAAAGATCAGTTGACAACAGCAATCAAACAGCTAAAAGATACAGAAAAAAAGAAAGAATTTAAACCACATATTCAGTCATTGATTAGATGGTCTAAGGCCAGGCAAGCCCACCCATATCTCACCTGTTCTGCTTTTTTTTCATATGAGTTAAAATTTGTAATAAATTCCCATTTTACTGTTATAAAAAATATATATCTCTCTGTATATATGTTTTTATTAAATTATCTGTATAGAGGGAATTGTTTTTAATTGTGCCCATAGATGTGAAGTGTGTCCTTTGATAATAGCTTAAAGAGTGAAATAGCAGACTGAATGACATGGAAATGATATGATGTTCAGTCATTTTATCCCTGACAGCCTGCTGTAGTCTGTAGATGTAAACTCACCTCTGGACAATCTACAGACCTCACTGTGAAGATTTTTTTAGTTTCATTTAAGAAACTTCAACTAACACTAGTTGAACTAGTTAGGAAACATACTTTTAATGAAGTGGCAGCTCTCCTGTTAATACACATAAAGCATGTGATGTGGCAGACTGTGCTGAGGCTCTGAGCGGATGTGAGCTGAATGTGATGCTTTCTTCCTGCTTCTTTTGCACGTTGATAATCGGTCAGCATCGTTCGAGAAATGCACACTTACTCATCCACGTAATAAGGCCAGAGGACAAGGCTCAGCAGGCCTGTTTCCTCATGCCTGCCTATCTGCCTGTGACTTATTGATTTTATAGAGCATGGCCGCGGCTCGAGTGACTGATTGTTATCCTCATCTGCTCCACGCTCCCGCTGGACCCCAAACACACTGAAATGGGATTTCACAGGAAACTTTTTGTTTGATCTCATTACACCCCCACATCATCATCACCTCAGAATCCTTGTTTCAACATTCATTCAACATCTTGTTGTCTTCCCTTTATGTGATTAAATTTACCTAATCAAGCTCTTTATGAGAATAAACTGGCAAACAATTCATCTTAATTATAGATTTATTTCAGATTTATGTCCGTAGCTTCAGTCGATGTTGGCCGGTAGTTAAAAATCAGAGATCGACATATGCGCTGCATCCCAGAGGTTTTGTCAAAGTAAAGGACCATATGATTATAATTAGCAATTAGAGCACAAGGTTAATGAAGCACGCTGAAGTTCTGATAAGGGGTAAATGAAATGAGGAAATAATTGACATCAAAGTACGCTAACTCAGCGGGCTGATGCTTGACATAAACTGATTTGACTGCATGTTTCAGAGTGTGTGTGGGTGTGTGCAATGTGCATTATTTTCTTGATGCGCAGGTACTGCAGGTGTGTGTGTGTGTGTGTGTGTGCATGACAGAATGTGGTAGTTGTGCAGATGAATTTTTGTTTGAGCCTTCTTCGTGGGTCATTTTACAAACTGAAACCTTTTATATATTCAAATACAGCGCATGGAGCCAGAACTCCAAAATGTGACATTTCAAGACATTTGGTCTCTGCTGACTCTTCTGACCATCCATGGAGGTGGTTAAAGTGGATGGATGGATTAAACAAACACAGAACTTTAACCAGGAAGATGTTATCCATATCCTGTCTGAAAACATAGGCCAGCATTGACCTTTTTAACTTATTAGGCTTAGTTATGAAGTTATGCTGCGTTTATTTGAACCCAAACATGGTCTTCCTAGACCACAATGTTATCATGTTTAATGTTACCATGACAACAAAGGTTAGGCAGTTATTTTGTTTCTAAGGCTGCAAGTTAGGAATGAGCTGAGAGATTTAACTTGTACAAACAGAAAAAGAGATACTGACAACTGTAATGAACTGCACAGTTCATGAATGCTGCATCCACTTGGGTCTGCATGACATACATTTTTTTTTTTGCCGATGTCCACAAAAGCTTTTAAATTCCTTCCCAAACTTTGTCATGGTGCAGAGGTGTGTGCACTCTAAGCAGGACTTTCAGTTCATTTCTGTGGGGGTCATGTGTTTACGCAACGCAGGGGTTCCACAAAAAAATGCTCCGGCATGTGGGAGAGGAGTTGAGCCAGATCCAACTTTTGGGAAACCTGGAGCCCCACGTTACGCTCCGCAAGCCAATCAGGCACTCAGATTGATCAAACCGCCACAGACAGCCTGAAATGTCAGCTCCCCCACCCCGCCCACTACTGGACAACCCTGCTACGAGTTGCCACAATCCCTGACCCTGTCTAAATGCACGCTAAGAGCGTGTGCTAGAAAAGCTTGATTCGTGCACTGTATGTACTGTACTGTATGCTGTTACCCAGGCACTCACTTCAAAGCAACGATGCTAACCCTGAGTACTCTGATATCAGGATTCACATCCTTAACCCTTTAATGTCTAATGTTGTGAATTTGCTTCAATTCAATGCAGCTGAAATAGTGCATGTGTTCTCCCAGTGTCGGATGCCTCTTCAATACAGACCTAGGAACGTTTTGCAATCCCATTAATGCCTGTTGTCGCTCATCATACCCAAATTTACAACTAATAACAGTCAAATTAATTATCTCCACTTAATTTAGTCTCTGCTTGAAAGCAAAAACACAACTCTTACATTTTTTATAACATAATTGCATATAAATCCAGGCATCAAAGGGTTAATTTATACTATAGCCTGAGCCAAAGGTGAGCGGTGAGTCGGTGAGTCTTCTGTGAACTTCTGTCTTCATCCTAAAGCCTAGGGATGCGCGAGTACAGCTTTATCTGTATCTGTATCTGTTAACCATATGAATTATCTGTATCCGTACTTGGAGTGGGCAGGATTTAACCTGAAATGTGTCTTGTTGGCTTGAAATGGGCGGAGATTTAAATTTTAAGCATGCAATTGATTGGGTTGATCAAAAATTGTTATATTTATTGCTAATTAGAAAACTATTTACAGGACAGCATCAGCATTGAGCTTCAGATCAATGGTTTTGATCACGATAGCAATCAAACTATTTACAGAACCAGTTTTACAACAATGAATACAACACATGCGGTTGCAATTATGAAGTAAAATGTAATGAACATACACACAACATTCATACTCAACTTTCTTTTTTTTTACTTTTTTATGATCAGTGTGATTTTTTTTATGGTTCTTTTTTTATTTTTTTATTTCCACCAGGTGTGTGAGAGAGAGAGTGAATAAGAGACAGAGAGAGAAAGAGAATCTGTGTATGTGTGTGCGTGTATGTAGCTTAATTTGTAATATTATTTATACCACTACTACAAAGTCAAAAAAACTGGTTAGAGCTAGCTGACAGTTAAAAAAAAACAAAAAAACTCTGAAGACAAAGAAAAAGTGACTGAGTCCCCCCCCCGTGGGACACACACACAATCTGTAATTTTACAACACTGAGGTGAGGCTACTGACGGTTAAGAAACTTACGCACCTCACAGGAAGGGAAGATTCCTTAGCTGATATTTGTTAGTCAGCAGAAGCTGCACTGTAATAATAATAATATTTCTTCAATGGTTAATATCAGAAATATCTAAACCTATTCTTCCCCTATTTTGACTCTAACCTCTTCAAGTCTGTTATTTCTTTTGACTCTTTCATGTTCAGACAAATTTGAGCTTTTGTTTTTCTCTGTTGTGAAGACTCCGACTTGTTTGCTGTGTTTGCTTAGACAAATCCCCAACTGTAGCATGTATGAAAGAATGTGAATGCTGAAGCTGCTTATATCCTTATTGTTGGTGACTATCAGCACTTTGGTCCTCACCTGGAAGATGCAGGCTTCAAAGACAGGACACAGGCCCCAAAAGCAGCTTAAACACAACATGTGAAGACAACTGTGGAGTACACCAAAAGGTGTATTCCTTGTCTTGGCAAAATGAATAACCCAAAATATGAGAAATACACCTTTGAAATAATTAGTGCTTCTTACTCATATCTACAGCCAACAAGAATATTTGGATATTGGATCTCACAATTTTAATAACTCATATAGTTGTCAGAGTTGGGACAACTCACACCTTATTACAGGGATCGCCAACACGTTAACACTCAGTAAAGTGCAGTTCCATTCACACTGGAGCAGGATGCCTGTGATTTTTAATGAATTATCAAAAACTATATGCGAGCATGCATCACAATTGTTTTAGAAAGACATTTCAGACTGCAACAATCACTAAGAATCCTGTGAAGTCCTGAAGGGACTGTAGATCCTGTTTGCAGTGCACAGACAGCTGTCGCTGGATTACTTTGATACTGAAAAAACACTCAAACATGATTCAAGTTCTGCAGTTATGAGATTTTTTTTAGGATTTGGAAGCAGATTGACAGTCAGTGATGTATCCTAGAGGAGTATAAATTTTGATGCAAATTGCAGGGGACTAGGGGACTAAGGGTTTTTAAAATAACTTAATTGCCTCCATGAGTGTCACTGACTCCCCTTGCTGCTCCAACTGCTCATTGTGTTGGTGAGCGGTCAAATCAGCAGCAAAACTACAAGAACTAACTTCCTGTTGCTTTTCAGAACACCTGTTCCTGTCCCTTTCACCTCACACCTTTTCTGTCTCACAGCTTCTCCTCTGGGTCTGAATCATTCAGTTTAATAATGGTTGATCAGGACTCCTAAGTGTTCAAAACATGGTTAAAATTCACGTTTGCGTTTTCTTTCACACTGAAACATACCTGCAAGGATCAGCCATACTTTGTGATGGCTAAGGTGAAGGTGGTGATGACAGTTAATGTTGCGACACTTCCACCTCTGTGACTGATAAATGGCTCTTCCAGCAGCTTGTCCTAAGCAGTGCTGTGAGACATAAATCCTTCTGAGCCTAATTTACATCACCTCTCTGGAGCTGATGTTCTTAGTGAATCATAACATGCTGCTTCTGACCTTGGACCTGACACACTGCCTTAAGTTTATTCAACACAGTGAGGGAGGGTTGTACTCGCTGTGTCCTCTCTGTAAGGGGATCTAATTACCTGCTGTCAGCAGCATGTTTCACATACAGCTAACAGGCCACGACATGGTGGTATGTATATGGTACTGGAACACTAAGATACACACAAAACAGACGTGTGTTTTCATTCTTAGTTCACACTCTCTCTACTCTCTACTACTACTACACTACTATGCAAATGTCCCAGTAACATGTTTGGAGGTTCATTCTTGAGAGAACAGCTCAATGTCTAAAGATTAACAAACAGACAAACATCTAAAAGACGGCACAGTGGTGCAGTGGTCAGCACCTCACAGCACGAAGCAGGTGGGATCGATCCCCCTGGCGGACTGGGACCCCTCTGTAGTAGTAGTCTGCACATTGTCCTTATGTCTGTGTGGGTCCGCTATGACTACTCCCGCTTCCTCCCTTAGTCCAAAGACATGCAGATTCATTGGTGACTCTAACTTGTCCATAGGTGTGAATGTGACTGACTGGTCGTTTGCCTCAATGTGTCAGCTCTGTGATGATGTGTCCTAGGTGCAAACAAGCCTTTCACCAAAGTGGTTTCATGTCATTTCATGCAGCGTTTTTTGGGGGTTTTTTTCCACGTGTGCAGCAGAACTCTCAGAGCCCTGCTGTTTGACAAATTCACTGCAATGTGCATTTTCATCCAATTAATTCCACTCCTTTTGTATGTGTATGGGCATAAATGTACATGATGCTGAATTTATAGTATGTGAGCCTTCACACTGTAGCATAGTGCCTCTTTCACACATAACAATCAGTCTTAAAGGTTGAGTTAGAGTGTTTTCTAAAAACTTTCAGGTTCAGGCAGGGGAGCTCGCATTCTGCAGGTCTGAGTGACGGTGGCTGTCTTTGATTTACTCATTTTATTTTGCACGTTTGACACTTGGACCTGACACACTGACACTCCCAGTGCTCCCGTTGGACAGCCCGGGCTGTGTTAAGCTTTTTGATTAAAGCTAGTCAGCAAACTAATAGAAAGATGTTCTGCCTATTCACCATGTTGCTGTTAGCAGCTACAATTCTCATTCTAGCTTTAAACTGGAATCCTTAGACATATAGACATATTGTAATCATTTTGAGGCCATTATAATCAGAATCATGGAAACACGCACACACACACACACAACTGTGCACCAGAGACCTCAGCACCAGTACATCAACTTCTCATCAGTGACACTCATTTACAATCCAGCCTGTGAACATAGCTTCTCTCAGCCTTGAGCTCTCTTTAATGTAGAGATGATGGGAGGGCAAAATGACTAAGTGAGGCTCTAAGTGGTCTAAATGAAGATGAGTGAGGAAGTGGCGTGATCGTGGTACTAAAGGGAACACTGCTGTCTTCCCCATGATGGGAGGCCTCTGGAAACATTTAGGATGCAGGTGTTGTTGTTTAGTGGTGTGACTCCACTTCTCTGCTCCCCCCAGTCAAGTTTCCTCCTCCTCTAACATAGAGGAAATCCTAACAAAGTTTGACAAGAGGCTGCTAGTTTACAAGTAACTCCTAAATTCCACTGGGCACGGCTGCAACGTGTTCTGGAGACACCAGAACTGTTTGCACCCGTTCTAGAAGATGTTTGTATTCCACCAGAGGTGCATTTTAGAAGTGTACGACAAACAGCTCTCCACTCTGCAGAGAATGCACAGCTGTTTCCACTATTTCTGATGGCTGCCATGACCACTGCCTCATCTGCTCCCCCTCTACGCCTGTTTCAGAACACTGATCCAGGTAATATACAAAAACGATAGGAGGGTGGTTACAATTCACAGGGAGAGCTCAAATTAAACAATCTTTGTTTTCGTACAGCCATGAAGGGACTGTGCATTTCAATATGTGGGCTTAAAGTGAGGTAGGAGATGTTGGGAAAACGGTTCCAGCAAGCTTTATTTTGCCTTTTCTTCAGACCTCCCCTCGAAACCACGCCTTCAAAGTAATGAAGGGTCTCTATTCGTTCACAAATGGGCAGAGGGGGAGGGAGAAGCGGACTGAAGTTTGATGGACGTGTCAGGATCCAATCATAATGAGCAGCCCCCTCAATGTGATTGGTGTTTTTCCATGATTTCACCCTCTAGACTGGACTAAAACATTTAGTTTTTTTCTATTTTACTGGCTGTAATGGAGTCGTGAAGAGGCTTTCAAGAAATATGGTAAAAGAAGAAATAACAGTAATTTAATAAGTAGAGGAGAAGGGGTAGGGATATATAAGTGTATACTTACTCTTTTTTGAACATGTATGATTTAATTTCATTTGCACTGGTTAAGAAAACAGAACAATTGGGTGCGTGTGCAGGTTCAGCCTGTTTTCATTTTCTTTTTTGCTGTTTGTTTGTTGTTGTTGTTTTGGTTGTTCAAAATCAAATTTTCAATCAAATTTTGTATACTGAATCTCTGCCTGACATTGAAGACTATTTACCCCTTTTACCTGTAGTGCTTCATTTCAGTCCTGTCTCTGTGTCTATGATACTGTATCATATCATATCATATCATATCATATCATATCATATCATATCATATCATATCAAACAAGGACAAGGAAAAGATCACTGAGCAAAGTTGGCCTGCCTTTCTTAATTAAATGTTTGCCATTTTCATTGTGCAGGTTTATTTATATGAAACAGACAGCAGCTTTCTCACACAGTGGCTTCATGAGTAGGCTGTAGGCGTCGTCGGTGGGTGTATATGTGCTTAAATAGCTCCCATTTCTCTCACTGTTTACACAGATCATCTCATTCTACATCAGTGTTCATGCTTCACACAATAGTGAGCAGGATGTCTCTGTCTCTTTCTCCCGTCTGCACTTTGTGAAGGTTACTTACACCTACGTACCTTCTAAACTTAATATCCCTTCTAAACAAACTTAATTAGCGGGAAGTGATGTTCGCAGGGCTTAACTGCGAGCTGCGCAGAGGGGTGGGGGTGGGGTAGTCGGCAGGCAAACAGCTGCTTATAATCACCTTACGATTTCAAGATTGGTTAACGGGGGTTATTTTCAGTGTTGCCATGGTGGCCAATTGCGAACGAATGACACAGTGCGTGACAAAAGTTGCTGATGGACAGCATGCCGAGAGTGTGTCTACCCCTTAACCACAAGCAGCAGAGACGGTGTCCCTGGATAATTGATTCTATTTAAACTTCAGTACAAGATCGTCATTAAAAGTAGCAGAGAAACTTGCCAAGACTCACATACTTTGTGCTTCGTTGTTATGAAGTGTAATACCATGAAACGGAGAAACAACAAAAGTGGAAGGAGATGTTCAGTGATTGTGCAGCTCTGGCTGTTTAAACACACAGTGTAACCCGGGTTAACCCAGACCTTTAGCACAGAGCAGAGATACAGCCATGTTTTAATATGCAACTTAGTTTATGTTTATAATTTACATAAATAAAAGCAGAAAGAGTTCCTAAAGCAATAACTTCTACTGCATTTACAACATTTTCATAGGAAAGGAAAAATATTCAGCGCTTCCGAATAAATGAGAAACCACACGATACAGGCATAATACAGCATTAAGTGGATCTCGAGAGGATCATAAGCAGTAATGACAATAATTACTATGTGTGTTTCTTCAGTTGCCTTTTTAATTGAATATTTTTAGCACTTTTGTATTTCACTATTGCACTTTTTTCTAGAGTGCTCTTCTGCTCATAAAGTATATTGTGACTTTGTTCAGTAATTTAACAATAAACATGTCTTCATGGATTCAGTGATTACTACATGATAAACACGTAGAGGAAAATGAAAGAAGAAGAAAATGACAGACTCTGAATGGTGAACGTCTGGTGGGGAAACACAGACTGCAGGTGCAGGTGGGGGGACAGGTCTGAGCTGGACGTGGCAGACAATGAACTGGATTCCTGAAGCACAGGGAAAGCACGATTAACAGAGACTCAACAAGAAGAGTATACAGAGTTAACCGCAGATGGTGAGGTGGAGAACAGGTAGGAAGAAGACCACACCCAGCAACACCCAGCAACACACACACACACACACACACAGATGCACAGACACAGAAAACAAACAGATGTTATATAAAAGATGTTATATAATCTTTTATATAACATCAGCAAAATAACAAAAAGATGTTATATAATAATTCAGTACAGTTAATGAAAAGTTGTTATATTATATTATATTATATTCAGTAGGTATAGCTATGGCAATACCTTTGTAATTAATTTGATTTAGCATCGTCTGCTTCTAGGTATCGAAAAAGAGCAGAACAATGGAGTCCATCACAGTCCATCCAGCAGCATGACATGTGATGAGTATCAGCAACAGCAGGTTCTCCGAGTGAAGACCTCCCCTCAGACTCAACTTTAAAAGGAATGGAAATAGTCCACATCGGCCTCACTTTTACAAAGTGACAGATGTCACACACAAACACACACACACACATAAGGTCCACATATAAGGGCAGAGAAACGACATGTCTTAATAAAGCCCTCAGCTCCCCCCTCCCCCTACTATGCTTCTTCCTTTGTCCACCCCACACTCCACTCTCTCTCTTTGTCACTCTCCATCTCTCCTCTAGTGTCTTCCTCGCTGCCTTTGATTTTGATCTTGGCCTCTCCGTCTCTTCACTTCCACTCTCCTGTCCTGGTACAAAAAACAGTTTTGGTCTCTATAGCTACATAATTTCCTTGTTCATGGCAACTGTACTGAGGGTGAATTTATATACAACTCTGTTCAAGCATCATTCAGCCCACCTCAGGTTCGCCAGTGATCAACATATTTGCAGATTTTTAGATCAGCCAGAAGAAGCAGTGCATCCAACATGGCTGTAGCCAGCGCCACATATTTTTGGCTTCAGAATGGCGCTTTGGAAACCTGTGGGTGGCGTCACTCAGGCTCTGTCCATTCTTTATGCTGTCCATCTATAGTTTGTCTGCTAAGTGTCTCAGTGGGACGATTAGAGCGCAACCTTGGAGCATGAAATTTGAAAACATATTACACCTTATGGCTTTATGGTATTCTGATGTGTTTATGTATTTGTCTCCATGTCTTTGTTTGATTTCATGATCTTTCATCTGGTCCCACTTTCGAATCTAAAATATTTCAGCTTGCCCAATTGCCTTCAATGGTTTCCCCTCAAATAAATTGTGTTTACTGCTAATTTTAGCATTAATGTTGTGAGCATATTAGCCTTCTGGAATTAGTATTTAGTTAAAAGCACTGCTGTGCTTATAAGTGCATTTGCTAGCATGGCTATAGAGCAACTTTTCTGCTTGGAGGGACAAAACGAACTTTTTGTACTGGTACAATGCAAAATGGGACTATGGACTGAGAATTTATAGGGATCCTATATTCAATTTTATTTTTTGATTTGAAATGTCTGGCAGGCCGACTTGGACCTTATGGTGGGCCTTAGCTCTCAGGCCCCACTTTGCGTAGCCCTGCTGTAAGGTCCACCCACTGGTCTCGGTTCTTCAGTGGGTGGCTAGCTGAGCCTGCCCTTTTCTATCTACAACAGGGTGGCAAATTACTCATAATCAATGATATACATTAACTCATAAACTCTGTCCACTCTTCCAAAAGGTCAGTCTGCCTTCATCTACAAAGCAAAGAAGAGCTTCATTTGTGCTCTCTCGTCTGTCTTTCCTAGCTGCAAACAAAAAATAAAGAAAACAACCCTGAAAGTTTTCCTTTCTCCATGTTTTAAGTGCTCACCCCACGCCCCTACCCACTCTCTAAATGTGTTTGCTTTGGCTGAACTCTCCATGTGGCACAAGGTTATTCAGCAGCCGACACAAAGCCAGAGAGAGCTAGTTATTCAGTAAATGCCAGCAAGTTGTTGCTCGAGAATTCTTTGTGCAGAGTTTTTCTCCATTTCAAAAGGTTGAATGCATACCTCAGCTTGCAGCTCCTCCACACACACACACACACATAGACATATCCACCCTACACCCTTCATTTCACGCAGTCCATCCCGTCTTTTCTGACAGGAGTCTTTGCCTGCACGCCGTGACTAGCACAGAGGAAATCCTTGGAGCTGCGAAAGCCCTGCTCCATTGTTGGCTCTTTAGAGATGTGATTTGTGTTTGCCTCAGGTAGAGCTGTTAGCGTCAATGACAAAATGCCAGCTGTCAGATGAATGAAAGCAAACAGCAACAATAAGAAAGAAATTATGTGTTTTCCCTTCTGCTCTGAGATCTGGATAGACAACCTTGATGCTACTACATGAGGGTATGAGCTTGCAAATAACCTGTAAAATGTGTAAAATTAAACAGGCATTGAGAACGATGTATACTGTCTTGTAGTGCTGTTACTGCACGATTTGAGTTCTGTCTCACTTGAACCTGTTGAGATTTTTTTTTCATCTATCTCAACATGTTCATTGTAGGAGCTACTGGTCACTGATTCAAACTGGCCGTGAAGCGAGTCGCTATTCATCCGAATCATTCACTTGGATCCTCTTATTGACCCGAGATTAACAAGTCTGTAGTCTCCATTAACCCCAGTCTTACCGTGCTACACCTGCCTAACATCAGGCCACATATACAAATTAAAATGATAAAGTGTGTCATTCACTACTCTTGTTTTAACCTCATTACAACATGTCTCAGTCCATCAGCCTATAAAGCTGACAGAAATCCTGATATTATCGTGGACAATGAGCAGCTGAGCTGACACAGTGGGTCAGTGTAACTTCCTGCAGACTCAGAATCAGAATCACAGATCTGGATCCAGATCCAGATCCACAGATCCATCCTGCACGAGTTAACCAGTACAGAGCCGGAAACACCGGCACTCAAGAGACTCAAGACACCCGTGGATCACTCGCTGATACAGCAGAACCAGGAGACCCAGATTCACTGATTCAACTGAGTTGAGCGGATCATGTTGTCCATACATACAAGGCAGATTCAGACTCAGATGGATTTCGGTTGTGACATCAAAAAGACTCCCCCCAGTCTGTCATCAATAATTATGAGGTTATATGCTCCATATTTCTATTAACTCAAGTGGCATTGATTATCCTAGTAACTTACAAGTGTTTCAGATGTATTTTGTGGCAGCTAAATATAAACATTTCTAACTGCTCACAGCCTAACAGCTAATCTTTCAGAATTTTATGCACAAACAGTAGACTGCCCTCCTCACAGAACAGCTCTCATATTTGTAGTCCAACACAGTGGGGCTTGTGTTTCACTGCTGACTTAAATAACTCAAAAGACTTTTAAGATCTGCACGTGTTTAGTGAGTGACTCAGAAAGACTCAAGTCCATAAAATGACCTGAGTTCGACATCTCTACATGAAGCATGAAACAGTCCTTGTTCTGTGCAAAGAAATAGTAAGTAAAGCTAATATGTGGTTTCATTATGAAAAAAACAAAGAACACTAAAACTGTGTTAAATAGCCATTTCCTTTAAGACCAAACAACATCTACAGGAGAATATAAGAAATTGTCCAATTCAATTTAATTTTAATATACGTCTATTAAAAACAAAAGTTTTTATAATATTATTTACAGAGACAGTTCCACGATGAGCAAGCACTTGGGGTGGCGAGGAAAAACTTCCCGTAACAGGGAGAAACCTCTACACTGTAAAACCTGATGAATTAGCTGAACTCAAATTTGAGGAACCCGATTGCCTTAAACCATTAAAGTTTGCCAACTTAGATCAAATAAATATCTGTAGTTGAACTGTTTAAGTTCCAGTAACTCAAGTATTTATTGTTAAGGTATGCCACTCAGTTCAATGAACTTAAAACTAATAAGTATATTTCGCTTGTATGTAACAGTTCTACAAACTAATTTAAACTGTGTTAATGAATTCAGAATTAAATAATTTACTAAAATGGCTCTATTGTCCATAAATGTTATCCTGCAAGTTGAAACTACTGTTCTTTCACTACATAAATTATACATGCTAGTTCTGACAACTCAGTTCATTTGAGGAAACTGATTGCCTTAAATAATTTGAGTTCTATTAACATAAAACCACCCTAAAATGTGTGTCATAACTTAATAGTTTTATTAAGTTGAATGCTTAACACCCAAAATAAAATCAAAACAGACTTGCCTCTCTGGGACTCAGATTAATCACAGTATCTTAACATCTGCAGTGCATACACCAATGCAAACAAAATCACCAGTGCATCGGTCCATGACCTGTGTGACATGTGTAGCCAGGTGTAAAAGAAAAAAAAGCCCATACAGTTAACTGAATATGACAAAAGAGACTGTTTATTTTCTGTATCTTTATCGGTTCGCATCGGCAAATTGTTAGTTGTCCTATTCCAATTGAATGCACCACACAGTTCCCATCCGAGTCTCAGCAGCATAGGTTACGCAGGCCACGTTCAGCCTGTCGGCGCGAAAACGGAGCGCAGGGTATTGTGCTTCCGGTTCTCCCCAATCTCAGCCAGAGAGCGAAGGCAGCTGCATGCTAGGAGGAAGGAAAAACAGAAAAAGAAAAAACGGAGTTTACCGTGAAAAGGAAAAGAGAGAGTTGGAAGTCCGGTGACGGAACGAAGCCTGTTGACGTTTACCGTCGGCGTCCATGCTGATGCTAGCTCTGTGCCTAACAGGCTAACTGCTTACCTTTCATCTGAAGAGTTGCTGTGAAGTCCGACACACACAGAACAACGGTGAGAAATGTGCTGGTGCTATTGTTCCTTTGTTTTCCGTGTACTGAAAGAAAGCAGTGGTGATGTTAATGTTATGAGTGAACTGAAGTTGAATAATGTTTCTGAAAATATTTATACTGTCGTTATCAATTTATGCGTATATAATTAAAGGGAAGTCTTTTATTTTCCTAATGCCCATTTAAAGGGAAAGAGATTGATTTCATGTGTTGTGATGAATGTAAAACCGTTTTATTTGTACTATGCAATTTATTTAGCACATGTATGTTGCTGAGTTGAGTTTAAAGTAACTAGAGAGATTTTTTCCGTGCATTTCTCTCTCATGAATAGGCCTATAGTGAAAGAGTAATCTAAGCACAGTTCTGTAATATCTCTAAGTCTTAATTCAGAACGGGTACTGTTATGTTATTTGCACATAGTTCTAATATGGTTATGATACACATTATGAGTGATAATGGTTACTTACTTATTGAAACACTGTTCACATGAACAGCAGGTAAATATGCGAGCATTTTAATGCTTAGTTTCCATAAATGATACATAAGACTGAATGTTGTACAACTGAGAAAGAGATTTGAGATTAGAACAGAGATGAAGATTCATGTCAGAATTAGATGTAAAGGTGTACATCCTTTTGACAATTGATATTGTGAATGATGCATCTGAGAATGAATGGTGTTGAATGTAAAGTTTCTGACTCTGCCTGTAGGTCACATTCTTTTGGAGGACTGATGTGGTCCCAGACAAACTTCTTGCTGAAACCGATGGCGAGCCAAGCACCCTGAAGAAAGTCCAGCACCAAGGAGGATGCACGTACATATGCATATTACACACTCACATCACGATTTCAAGGATCAGGTGAACTGCAGTAACTCTACAACAAATAGACCTGAAACCTTTTAATTTCCAAGTGCACACATTTTATTTATTTTTCAGTTTGTGTTATTTTGTATTCTGTACAAACTAGGCAAATTACTTAAAAAAATTATAAGAGTGGCTACTCAACTGTTGCTCTTCTGTCTGTCTCATTGTTGTTGCTCAGTATGGTGGCTCCTGTTGAATTTAGCATCCTCTGGCCCAGGTTTCATTACTAGTCTAAGTCATCTGTAGCAGCCCTTGGCATTTGAATATCAACAGTGGAGATTTTCTGACGGGTGCACTTGATTTGAGTCCTCTGGATCGAGGCGTTGCAATGAAATATTTCATACACATTTTCACATAAAAGTCACACTTTCAATTTCATACAAAGTTACCCGTCTAAGGATATAAGAAAATTAATATGGCTTAAGTATATCTGGCATATTGAACATTTTACAACTTATAAAGAATACACCCTATGCCAGTGGTCCCCAACCTTTTTCTACTTTTTCTGGGGGGGGTGGGGTGGAGAATAATAATAATAATAATAATAATAAACGTGAATCCACTGTGTACTCATATGGAACTTTATTAGCACATTGCTCCAACAATATAACGCTATTATAACATTAGAAAATAATAACTTAATTAGCACATTGCTCCAACAATATCAACAATATAACGCTATTATAACATTAGGAAATAATAACTTTATTAGCACATTGCTCCAACAATATACCACTATTATAACATCAAAAACTGTGGCTGTCACTGCAGAAAACCCCGCTTCACACAGTTAGGATGTTGGAAATGGCAACAGGGTTTTCAGCGCTGTGTTAGCGATCTCTGGGTATTCTGCCATGACTTTAATCCAGAACACCGGCAGAGTTGTCGTCTCGAAATGTGCTGCCAGTGGTGACTACTTTTCTGAGAGAAATCTTTGCAGCTGCTCTCGTAGTTCAAACACTCTGGCCAGTGATTTCCCACGAGATAACCATCTTATCTCTGTGTATAAAAGAAGGCGTCTGTGCTCTGCGTCCATCTCCTCACAAAGCTGCTCAAACAGACGTGAGTTAAGTGCATGTGCTTTGATGTAGTTAATAACTTTAACAACATCATTCATTACGCTGTTTAATTCCGATGGCATTTTTCGGCTTGCAAGCATTTCCCTGTGAATGATACAATGCGTGGATTCACACTCAGGTGCAACCTCCTTAATCCAAACAGTTAATCCAGACAGCTGTCCGGTCATGGCAGCAGCGCCGCCGGTACATATGCCGACACAACAGGACCATTTCAGTTTTCCTGTTATGTAACCATCCAGCAATTTGAACAGTTCTGCGGCTGTGGTGTTGGTTTACAATGATAGTGCACATAACAAATCCTCATGCACATCCTCCTGATAAATATATCGCACATAAACAAGCAGTAGCGCCTTGTTGTCAACATCTGTGGATTCATCAACCTGGAGTGCGTACCACTCAAATGTCTTCCGCTATTTCCTCAATGCGCCGAGTCGCTGTGTTAGCCGACAGAGGCACCTGTGATATGGTTTTAACAGCATCCTGTTGACAAATGTCTTTAGTGGAGGGCAAGATCAGTTCTTCACCAATAGTGAATGGCTTTTTAACCTTAGCAATGCGATTCACCACTAAGTATGATGCTCTCAGTGCATTTTCATTTACTGATGTGGTGGCCCTCAGTAATTTCTTCTGTCCTTCGTGTTCATGTTTTTTTCTTTCAAAATACTCCGGGGGCTTGTCTTTTAATCTCGGGTGCTTGGTCTCTAAGTGGCGAAGCAGTTTTGAAGGCTTCATTGCCTCATTTGAGAGCCGGTCGCTGCATATTATGCAGAGCAGGTTTGGTGTGTGGGAATCACCTGTTGCGATCAATCCATACTTCAAGTAGGACTCCTGGTACTGTCTGCTAAAAACTTTCTTTTTCTTGGAAGTCGTAGGCTGTTCTTCTCTCTTCATTGTGCCTTTTCCCTTTCGCAATGAAACTTTCCAAAGACGCCTGTTTCTTACTCATTTTGCTAGCTGGGTTAAATTTTGGCGCGCAAGTGAGGAGAATACAGTCATTTCAAAATAAAAGACCGCTCGACTTAGACTGGGACTATAATAGATCCCGTAAAATCCGATGAGTCAATTAACAATTATCAACCCAAAAATAGTAATAACAACTACCTCGCACAATTAATTATCTTTTGTAATTTGCATTTATACTTAATATTTTCTTCTTCTCCTAACAAATGTAGATGAAGTAGTAAGTCCTCCTTTATTATCGTCCCAGACTTGTGCGGCCCAGTACTGATTGATCCACGGACCAGTACCGGTCGATGGCCCGGGGGTTGGGGACCACTGCCCTATGCCATGACTTCCCAGTATAAGCAAATTTATAAAATTTTTATACCTTGCTCCGCTTAACCAAGGGATGCAAACTCTGACTGCTAGCAAACATGCAGTTAGCATCCGCAATCTCTGCAGTGCTAACTCGCAGTGATAACGAGCCTGATTCTATGTTGGTGGTGTGGTTTCTCTCCCGCTCTGTGTGCCCTCGCTGCATCCGCCCGAACATGAATAGTGAAAGACAGTTCCAACCCCGTAACATGAATGGGCCTCCAAACTGCTCCAAGCAGCCACTTACACTCCCACCAAATCTTATGAATGAATTCAACTAGGTGAATGAACGATGAAACATATGATTTCTTGACTATAACATTACACACATGAACGTACTGGTGAATCACATACAGACTCTGAATGGGTATAGTAAATAAACTACCACATCATATCAGGGGGTGTGTACTTTGAGTGACAGTCTAATTATTCACGTTCAATGAAAAGAACTAGTTTCTGGATTGGTCTCACTATGATTGAGGGTTTAGAGGGATGGTCCTTTGTCTTTGTCCATCTCCAATTACCTACCTGCACCTTGACTTGGTGAACTAAGCCATCAGTTCCTTTTAGGGTTTCAACCACTCTTCCCAGGTGCCAATCATTCCTTGGGAGTAGGTCTTCCTTGATGATGACTATGTCATTCACTGATCACAATGGAGCTGAGAAACTGCTCCTCTAAGGTTGATAAAGCACCTTAGAGCGTTGATGAAAGCATCTGTGGACAAATCTTCTAGCATCTCAACTGCTCGAGGTGACAAACAGGTGAGGATAAGTCCATATCTTTTGTGCTCTTTGCGGCTCCTTTTTATCAAAAATGGGCCTAAACAATCCATTCTGCAGAATGTAAAGGGAGCTGAAGCTTCACTCCTTTCCTTGGGAAGTTCTGACATTTTTTGCTCTAACTGGTCGTCTAAGCCTTTGGCACTGCACGCATTGTTGTATCATTTTGGACACCACCTTGCTCCCACCAGTAACCCAAAACCCATTAGGCCTTAGCTCTGTTAGCGTTTGGCTTCGGCCTTGATGGCAGATTTGGGCATGATAGTGAGCTAGGATCCTAACTTGTGATGTGACAGTCTTTTGGGAGAATAACAGAATGCTTCAGTTCTTGACTCAGAGTTGAGTTTTTTAGTCTCCCCCTGACACAAATGAGTCCGGATTCAATGATGGGATCAAGGCAGCGCAGAGGGCTTGAGCTTGGAAGACAGTCTTCATGTGGACTCTGCAATATCTTTAGTTCTTTAGTTCTTTTTAGTTTAGTGCTGCTGGCCAGGCTTAAGGACTGATTCGATGGCTCTCCTGCACTCACCAGATCACTGTAGATCTTCGCCCTGGACCCAAGTCTCTTAATTCTTGAGACAACCTTTATAAGTGTCGTCCAGGTGGAAAACCGGTTGAGACGACTTCCTTTGACTCTGGCCTGTGTTGTAAACACATAAATTGACTTAACTTCTGGGTCACCAACAAGAAGACATATGGAGGGATTAGGTGATGGACACACCTCTTGTTCCCATAAGAACTTGGGTCCTGACAACCAGTTGGTTAAGGAGATGTCTGTAACGTCAAGGCCTCTGGAAGCATGATCAGCTGGGTTTTGTGCAGTATCTATATAGTGCCATTGATCTGATTTGGTTATTTCTCTGATCAGCTGAACTCGGTTTGCTACGAACACATGGAACCTCCTTGCCTCGTTGTTAATGTAGGTTAGCACCACCTAAGAGTCAGTCCAGAAGAATTCTTTGTCGATTGTCAGGTCTAGCTCTGATTTCAGCATGGCACTCATCTTGGATGAAGTAACTGCAGCCGCCAGCTCCAATCTTGGGATGCTGGTGACTTTGTAGGTGCGACTCTTGCATTTTGCCACACTGCAATGAACCTAATTTTTGCTGTTTTTGTATCTAAGTTAAGAACATGAGCCATATCCAGTGTTGCTGGCGTCTGAGAAGTGGTGTAATTCCACTTTAACAACTTTGCCAAAGTTCAGAGGGTGGTAACATCGAGGTATGGTGACTTCTTTCAGCTGACTCTATGCCTTTCTTCCACTTCTCCCACCGTGGACGTAGGCTCTCTGGGATTGGATCATCCCATTTGATGCTTCTGCAGCATAACTCTTGTAGGACGGACTTCCCACTAAGGGTGAAGGGAGCTACGAACTCAAGTGGATCGTATAGGGAAGTGACAACTGATAAGAGACCTCGGCGAGTTGGAGGATGGTCCTTTGCATTCATGTTAAAACTGAGTGTATCGTTTTTCATTGACCATTGTATGCCAAGCACATGCCCATCTGGTACTGCATCTGGATGGAGAGTTAGAGGATCAGTGGTTATTACTCTTTCAGAGGGGGCAACACAGGAGAAAGCCTCCATTTGGTTTGAGCTGAACTTATGCAGGCGTAAACCTGCACCTTTGCACAGTTCTTGAGTTATAACAATCAGTTCTTTAGCCTCCTCAGCTGCTGAAATGCTGGTTAAGCCATCATCCACATAGAATTTTTTCTCACTGAATTCTGATGCAACAGGTTGCTCTACCTTGTGTTGTTGGGCTAGATACTTCAGACTAAAGTTAGCATCCTGGGAAGGAAGCAGCGCCAAATAAGTGAACCGTCATCCTATATTCTTTGGGCTCAGCTTTCAAGTCTCCAGCCTCCCACCAAATGAATCTTAAGTAGTTGCAGAGTTCTGGTGAGACATAAAACTGGTGAAACATTCTTTCGATGTCGTGTTACACTTCTCGAATGACTCGGAGGCGGATTCTTCGTGTAGCACATTAATTATTTTATTCCTGTAGGAACAATGGCAACTGATCAGTTCTCTAACGTCTCTGTATAACTAGAACAGTCTTGCTCTTCAAGTGACAGACGTCAGTCACTCCTATCTTACACATTAAACAAATCAACAACATACAAGTCATATAATCAAGTCAATACAGTCATATAATCATGTCACCAGCACCCATTTAACATTTCTTTTAACTCATTACTATGTTTGAATCAATAGTATTTATTATTACTCCCTGAATGAATGAACTACAACACTGAAATCATAACATGTAATTTTAAACTCTTATTTTGTAACCCGGAAATGACGTACTTCCTCCCTGGCCTGCAACTGGTCAGAACAGCAGTAAAGGCGGGCTTTTTTCTGTCAGCGTCTGTGTTATTATCATCCAGTCATTCACACATCAATACCGATTTGACTCATTTTTCACACCACATATTAGCAACGGCTAACTTCAAGCGCTTCAGTTCCTTTTTTTACGACAGTTTCATCACACATTTCACACATAACATCATTCACATCTTTAGCAGAATCCGGCGGGGAAGTGGAAATGAACGGGCCGGCATTACTCGGTGCACGCTTCACAATCTAAACTTAAACCTAAACTCTAGTTAGGTCAAATTCTTGTCACCGGCTAAGGCTTTAACACTCTCATACGTCTTGTCACTCACATACGTGGCTCTTTTTGTAATTTCCGATGTCTTACCTGTAGGAACAATGACAACTGATCAGTTCTCTAACGTCTCTGTTTAACTAGAACAGTCTTGCTCTTCAAGTGACAGACGTCAGTCACTGATGCGTTACGCACAGAGCGCCCCCTGCTGACTAGGTGCTCCAACCATTTAAAACAGAAATCACCTAACATATACAAGTCCTCAGCGGTTTTGAGGGAGTTTAAATTTGAAATGGGCAAGATGTTTTAATCATGTTCATGTATATTAAACAATGCTAATATTGATAAAATACTCTCTGCCACAATCGCAGTTCACAGCAACTGCTTCTTTTCCCACTAGAGGGTATCGTTGAGAGAGACGCCATGGAATATTGCCGAGCAATCAAAAACAACTCTCAATTTGTCCGGCTTCCTTGGGTGGTACACCCCATGATGTGGGACGTACCACACAGTTTCTCCCACTGAGGTCTTAGGGGCTGGCTCTGCATCACCTTTAACCCGTTTAATCCCAAATTTTTCCCTGCAAAATAAGTGCATGCATTTCACTCCTTAGACCTCCCTCACATATAATATGTTTGATTTTTTTCATTTCATGTTGGTTATGTTAGTGAAAATGTAGGGTTCATACTCGGCAACAATTGTTGCCGGTGGGAAACCGCATAGTCTAAATTTGCACAAATTCTTCAATTTGACATATTTACACATGTAAAGAATAAAAATAATATGAACATGAGTAACATATTATAACTAGGCATGGTTACAAATGTGTTTTGAACTTTATTAGATACATTTAGATATAATTTCAATGCATACTGAAGGGAACTAACCAGGACAACAACACAATTACTGAATTTCATAGTCTCATAAAACGGTTAAATAACCGTAGAGATAAGAGTGCTTGACCTTACAAAAGTAACTTACAAAAGATACTGTAAAAAATATAATAAACTAACATTGTGAGTATTTACTGTACCTCAAAAACAGTGCAAAAAATATAAAAAACAAATTTGATTTACATAACAGAGGAGCAAAGCACAGCTCAAAGTACATAAAATTGTTAATAACAACAGAGCTAAAAGTGTTTGAACTTACAAAATAAGAACTGATACTACTTTATAAAAAGTAAAATAAATTCCTATTGTGGCAGTACCTTAGATTCATTTAACATTTACTGATCACTAACAGCATGAAGTATTCACTGTACTGCAAAAACAGTGCAAAGATATAAAAACAGTGTATACTGAAGGTGCACTATTAGTGACAAAAATTCGAATATTTATTTTACAGTCTTATGAACCAGTTTCAATAGATTTGATTTATGTAACAGCTCAAAGGCTTATCGGTTAGATTTTACTCTCCATGAAACATCTTGAAGCACTCAATGTGGAGTGGTACATCACACTTCTCACATCCATACACAGTGCGATTGCAGCATTGTCTGCATCTTTGGTATCGTTTTCCTGTGTTTACAGGCCAGTGATGTTTCCCATCACCTCTTGTGGAATCCTGAGGTTTCACAGTTGCAGATCTTCTGCCTTGCCCAAGAGGCTGTTTTCCATATCTCTTGAGAAGATCCAGGGACAAAATCCGCTGAAAGGTCAGGAGGTCATAATCGTTACCAAGAACATCTCTCAAGAACAGCCAACTATTCACCACTGCACTGTGAAGGGACCAGGCCAGGATTGGCCACCACCACTTCTTTGACCTTATTGCAGATCTATATCTTGACACTTGAAGATCATGCAAATCCACACCACCCATGTTTTGGTTATATGTAAGAAAACACAGAGGTTGTGGCACTTTGACAACTGCCTTTTTCTCTTTGCTCCACCTGGATACTTGACCCTCTGAATATCTTTCTACAGCATTGGTTGCCATGGTTACAACACTGTTATCCTTCCATCGCACCAGTAACTTCTCCCCCTCTGTAAGGACCTCCGTGCTTCCACGAGGCATTTTTTCAAAATCCTTCACACCTGTGAAAGGGACGTCATGCAGACGGCACTGTCTCAGTGTGCCAAGGGACCCATAACCTCATTTGGTCATTTCATCAATGAGGCTAAGTGAGGTAAAAAGGTTATCATGCACAAATGTGCATCCTGGAGGGACTTCTGCTTGTTCAGCCAGACCAAGGACTACACTTGGGCCCTGTCCTAAGCCAGTTTCAGGCAGATGTGTGTGGACTCCACAATAGGGCTCCATGTGAAACATGTACCCTGTGGGTGAAGCAAGACTCCACAACTTATATCCAAAACGGATTGGTTTGCCCCTGATGAACTGCTTGCAGCCATGCCTGCCATAATAGGGTATCATGCTTTCATCAATTGACAGCTGTTTTGTGTATGGCATCATCTTGTAGGTGTCATTCAGTGCATTGAAGATGGGCCGCACTTTGTAGAAAGGGTCGTCTGTGGCCTTTGAATTATCTACGAGATGAATTGAGGCCATTATCTCATCAAACCGGTTCCTTCTCATTGCATTTGAGATGGCTTCATTGTAGACATCAGGGTCATATGACCAATACATGTGCCTCCGTGGTACTGAACTGTAGCCGGATACGAGCAGAACCCCATAAAAACTCAGCAACTCATGCATGCTCAGATCAAGAGACTTCCCTTTGGTTTGCATAGAGTAGAGATTTTTTGGTTGTGGGGTCTCATTTTCCTCAGGGCATCGTCTTTTTTTTGGTTGTGGGGTCTCATTTTCTTCAGGACATCTAAATTTTTTGGGTTGTGGGGTCTCATTTTTCTCAGGGCATCGTCTTTTTTTTGGTTGTGGGGTTTCATTTTCTCCATGGCATCGTCTTTTTTTGGTTTGTGTTCTGGATGGGTTTTTTTCAACCCCAAATGCTGCTGGAATGAGCGATGAGGGAGTGGGGGAGTTGGGGGCACAGGGAGGGTCTGGGGGTAGTTCTGGACTAATAAAATTAAAATCTTTTTCATCCTCCAGATAGGTCACTTCTGCTTCCCCATTCAGCAGTCTAGCAGGCAAATGGCCTGTTTCACCTTCGTACTCTCTATCTGAGCAGTCACTATCACAGTCACTTTCAATTGCATTTTTTTCAACTGTAGGAATAACTGTTATGTAGCACACATCACTTTGGGATCCTTTTAAGTCAAGGAGATCCAAAACATCTGATAGTTTTAAGCTGTGTAGGGAAAAACATAAGAAAAATAGAATAAACAGCTAAACTTTTGCCACCTAGCATAATGCTATGACTATGTGTTATGCTAGCGGCAACAAATGTTGCCGTGGTTACGTTTACTCTTTTTATGCTCAAAAGATGTATGCAGGCATATAATTCTCATTGTATATCAATAGTAGACCCTTTAAATAATATATGTACAAAATATTTCACTTATGTGTGCTAATTAAGGTACTTTACTTACTTCCTCTTGTAAAAGTTTGAGGCAGACATTTCCCGCCAGTGGTGCAAGCAGGAAGTAAAGAGGCCTAGTCATGTGACCATTCAGACTAGTTACATGACACTGATACAAATTAGAGGAGACAACATATTCTCTTATTTAAAAACTTGTATTAGCTGCAAAAACCAAAATACCACTTGTAGAGCTTCCAGAAATAAAAAAAAAAAGAGCGGCAACAATTGTTGCCAGTGGGATTAAACAGGTTAATGATAATATATGGAGGATATGTAATGATTGTGATACTGTTCATTGTTCTCTAACTTTCTCTTAAGGTGTTGCAACCGAACAGTAGCCAGTCTTCTGTTGTCAGACAATGATGGTGGGTTGCTGCTCTTGAAGGGAAGGGGGATCATGTAATGTCCGTCTTCCTTTTGCTTAATGTTGTCGCTGAGAAATTGCAAGAATCGAACATCCTCCTGACACTTATTTGTCTTCATAGCCTTTCTCATTAAAATCTGATTCCAGGACCTTCAGTACATCTGTGGTAGATGGCACTGGTATGTCTTTCACGGCAACTCTATGCACAAAGCTCTGGTTGGCTTGTCTGTTTAAGTGGGGATTGGCAGACCCTATAATGCTCCATCCAAGCACGGTTCTTTGTGCAAAAGGCTCTTTGTCATCACCTGTGATTCCCTCTAAGGGAACCAGTGCTGAGGGACAATCAACCCCACCTCACAGTCTTGGAGTGGTGGTAACTTGGTGCTTAAGTATGGCAGATGTGGCCACTGGAGTGCTGTAGCTCTGGTGGGGATATGGAAATTCAGAGTTAAGACCACAAACCTGAAGCCCACTGACAACTTCACTTGCTATAACTGTGTTGACAGTAGAGGTGGGTATTGGCAAAGAAGTCACGATTTAATTCGAATCACGATTCATATGCCACGATGCGATGCTATCACGATGCATCACGATACTTGAATTATTGCGATGCATTGCAATACTTCAGTGAAAATGTACCAAAAAAAGAGGATAACTTTATCAGTGGCTGTGTATCTGGGTAGTATCTTCTATTGATACATAACTCTGAGCAACTCAATTCATAACTGAATTTATTGAATAACAAAAAAAAATAAACCAAACCAATAACAAAGTTTCCTCTGATATTGCGAGTGTAGCTACTTTCATAGGTTTCATTGCAGCGACCTCAGCAGCCGTTATGTCACACTCGGTAAGGGTGCAGATGTCCTTCTCAGACTTCCGTATTTCGGCAGACAGGAGCACAGCGTGAATGGCAGGTTGTTGCTCTAAAAACCACTCCATCATGTCGTTCCAGCGAGTGGCGACGTCTGTAATCAGTTTGTGGCGAGGGAGATTTAGCAAAGTTTGCTTCTCACGCAGTACGTGGGAGGCAACGGTGCTGCGTCTGAAAAAAGCTTTCACCCTTTCACCCTCACTCTCCCTAGCTATTGACTGTCACATAGCATAGCACATAGCAGTCACATAGCCCGCTGGAAATGCCGCTGGCGTGAAGGCAGCGGTCGCCAACAACTCCAATGATATCTATAGGACTGGAAGTTGTATTGTGCTTGTTTTTGGCCGACGTTCCCCAACCATTCAAACCATTTTATTTATTTATGCCAATCGATATTTGGCATCAAGAATTGATGCAGTATACTGTGAAAGTTAGTATCACGATGCATCGTCATGACAATTCTTTTGCACACCCCTAGTTGACAGCTGTCATTGTGTTGATTTTGAGCTAAATGTGAACTCTCAATCAGCTCAGAGACTACGTCTTCTAGGATAAACGTTGAGTCGCTCTGTGTGTCGAGTAGAACATAACTGAGGATCTCTTTGATGATACAAGAACTGGTACAATGCTTGAGGTGGCAGAAGTGTTTTGCGTTAGTGCATGAGTCATGACCTTGCTGATTTCTCTTTCTGCGCTTGCATTGTTTTCTGTGGTGACAGAATTCTCACTCACTCTTTCAGCAGGTTTCTCAAGCAAGTTGGATGACGTTTACCACAAGTGCTGCAGATGTGTCTCTTTTTACAGTCCTTGGTGATGTGACCCTTTCTTAAACATCCAAAGCAAAGATTTTCATGAATGAAAATTCTTCTCATCTGTAGTCCTTTTTGCAAAGGTGGGACACTTAGCGACACCATGAGTTTCATCTTTGCAGACTAAGCAAGGCAGCTTGGGCTTTGTGCCATCTAATGACCTTGAAAATGATTTTTGGCCTTGAATGCTTGACGCTGATGCTAAACTAAATGAAATCATACTACCCGGGTAGATGGACATTGACAAAATGTTGAACAAAAATGACAAACAGTGAAGACTGGCTAAACATAGACTGTCCAAGGTTTGATTACTCACTTTTCTATACAAAAAGAGATCCAGGAGGCACTGAAAGGTTTTATTTTTTTGTGGATTTACATATTACTGATACTGTCAATAAATATAGGTCCAATGTGTCCTCCTTAAGTGTACTTACATCTTCTAATTAGCCCAAGATGACAAACTAAACTAAATGAATCTTAATGTGCATGATGAGACATAATTTGAACCACATGTTAAAAAAGGAAAGTCTTCACATGCTTAGATGTTAATTACACTGAGAAGCGGAACACAAAAATACCTTGCGTGTTCTGAAGACTTCTGATGAATCTTCCTTTAAGTAGTGTGTAGGCCGGCCAGGGCAGCTGTTCGAGCTGTTCAATTCATTAACAAAAATGATGTTAGTGTCTTGTTAGTGTGATGTTAGTGTTCACAGTTCACATTCAGTAATGGAATGCATGAAATGTGTGATCTTGTGGAGTTCAAGACAAAAGATAAGGCGAGGCAAGTTTATTTGTATAACCTATTTTAAAAACAGTTTTTGTCAAAGGGCTTTACACAGCATCACCTGCCCTTTGACCCTTGCACTGACAGAGGAAAAACTCAGAGTGAGAGAGAGAGGAGGGACCCCTCACTCAAGACGGGCAGATGTGCAATAGATGAAACTGGTCTTTTCAGACAGATGGACATACCAAATAAAACTACTCAAATCTAATGATGACTTTGGTGATACATGCATATTAAGTATTATTTGTAAGTTTTTACTCACCTGGGGTTCACAAAAGAGTGCAGGCCATCTGTCCTTGTGTCATACACAACTACACCACTAGGAGCTAAATCCACGATTTCTTCACGTCTGAGTGCAAAGGTACGTTGCATATGTCGATGGATGGATATCATGCCTCTTTCCATTGATGTTCTCTTGAACTGCTCGACCATTGTAATTCTCTGGGTCTTGAGTGTCTGTCTTGTTTCTCCGTGTGGATAGTATATAAGGAAGTTAACTTCCCCTCTTCTGGATGTTTTGATGCTGGCCCTGGATCCCTCACCCTCTGGGTTTTCCTGCTACACTTTTCTGCATTCACTGCCACATCCTTTATGCCAGCCCTGCTGAGTCTTGTCCTGTAGTTGCCCATCTTGAAGCCCAAACTGTTCTGCAGGACCTCATAGCCTTTTCTTGGATCCATTTTGTTTTAAACAAGGGTGTTTGCTCACCAGAGCCTCTGCAGCCAAGCCAATTTGTTTAGTACTAGGATAGGCATTTGGTCAGTTAGTTGACTTCAGAGATTTCACAGAATGGCTCTTGCTGTATGCTCTGTTAAGTCATATGACTGCAAATACTCAACATACCAGGACTCAGCCTTAACAGAAAAAAAATCATTTCCAATGAGCAATATGTTTCTGATCTCTTTAAACTCATGTAAAGCAGCACATGTCCTACTAGATAGAAACATGCCTACCACAAAATTGTGCCTTGAATGGTTGCCTGTTTTGTGACATATACACTGCTGCTGTCTGTGATGCTTGACACTACTGGATGTGTATCAACAGGCAATGATTCAATAAAGACAGACATTTGAAGTCTGTACTGGTGGCTTGAAAAATGCCATCATGTTTTGGTGTCTCTGCCAATGTTTTCAATACATTTTAGTAGTTGTGAGTGTCATGAACTATTTTCTTAAAAACCTTGTGCTTCCTCTCAAATCTCATTGTCCAGAGATGTACCAAAGAACCAAAGCACCAGATGAGAAAAGGATAGTTTTTCCCCTTCTGACTCTGGAACCAGTGAGAACAGTTAGCAGTCAAAGTAGTGTTCCCACCAGTTGTTCCTCGACTAGCAGAATTTTGAGGGACTGGGTGAGGGCGGTCCACACAGGATTGCTTTATTCATCTCCTTTTTTAAAAAATTTTGCAACAAACCTTTCAAACAGTTCTTCTCATTTCAAAACCACCAGTCACTGCATCTGATTTCTGTATTTCTGTCTGGTTGGCAAGGCAGAATTTGCAGAAATATCTAGACCTGAAACTCTTACTGAAACCAGTTAGCGCATTATCAGCCACAAAACACGGAGTAAACTGTGCCTTTGAGACAGTCACCAAATGCTTCGATGTAGACACCCACTTCTTCAAGTGATCACCCAAGAGAGGTGCAAAAACCGTCTCATATCCAAACTGTCGTGCATCATTTGAGTTGCACAAAAGAGCCAGCTGAGTAGAATGGAGGACTGAGCGATACTTAACTGGTATGTTAGCTAATGTCCAGTACACTGTACATACTTGTCCAGTATGTCCAGGCATAAGTAGTGTTGTTTCTTTGACTTTCTCAAGTACATAAGGTTTTTGCAACAACTGCTGTAAAGAGAATTGGCACATACATGTAGATGCACTGTGATGACTCAATTAGGTATTGTACAGGCTGTACAGAAACCACTCTTCAAAATAAGATTTTTTATTTTAGTTGTTGATAGCGGTCCTTCAGAGGTAACAGATTTATGCAAAACTTTACCTTCTGAAACTGCCTGGACAATCCCACTTACAAGTGTGTCAGTGAAAGAACAGTCATGTTTTTTTCAGTATTTTAACAACAGATTCTCTGATAACTAGTTCCGACAGTGAAAACAATTGATCAATGTGGTCAATAATCTCCTGTATTGCCTTCTGTGATACATGGAGTATAGTTTGCATTTTCAAAAAGAAAGCAGCCAGATTGTACTGTAACTGCTCTGCTAGTCCCTCAGTGCTAGTAACTCAACATCTGGAATGTTTTACACTACAACTGCTACATCATAATCTGATGCATTCTGATGTGCTCTGCATTTGTGTGCATTCTATGTGGAGTAAACATTTGTTTTAAATTTGCAAGCCGTAAATGGACATGGCACCATTTCCTTCTTTCTTAAATGTCCCCTTAGATGATTGTACATTTCCCTGTCAAAAAATGGCTGCTTAAATTCACAAACACAGCAATGAAATGCTCGATCAAACATCAAATCATGACCGTCATCACCTACCACTCTGCTAGCTCAATGATTTCTAGACAAATTAACCTTCAGTCAATAAATGTACACATGCAACTAGTATATAGGCAAGGCAAGGGGAAACCATAGAATACTGGCCTTGGTAGAGCCTGTAATGTCTCAATAACTGTATTTTCAAGCAACTACAAAACTCACATAATTTCCATTTCCACATATTTTTTTGCAAACACGTTGACTGTAAAAGGTTGGCTTCACATTGGGACAGAGTAAAAAAACTAGAACGGGAAAAAAACTAGCTGTCCAGTACAAATAGAGGGTGTAGGTAGTTGTACTTTTGGATATATCTGCCAATTTTTTAAAATGTATTAGCCTATTTGACAAATGATTTTTACAAAAAACATAAATTATAGCTTTACAGCTTCGTAATGATTTTGATGCATTGTTTGGATTATTTGTTCACAAACTTATTTCTAAACTAAAATGAGTAGAATGAGAATGAAAGTAGAATGAACAAATGCTAAATGGCAGACAGGACTTTTAAAACAGGATTTTTAAATAATGGTGCAAACACAGTGTAATGAACTGCAAGTACATCACCACCACTTAAACGCTCCAATACTTTAAGTGCACTCAAAGCAACCGAGTTGTTATTGTTACATTGACATTTCATCTTTTAGTGGGTTTTACAGTGTAGCAGACCCAAACTTATTGGTGGTCATCCACCACGGTTTATATGTGGAATAGTTACCACTATCCAGACGGTCCTCCCTGTGACTTTGGCCAACTTACATTGTTATAACAAACACTAATATGATAATATGATATGTCATGTCTTTAGTGTAGCAACTTATATGAGAACAGAGCTTCAGATTTATAATGGGAAAGTTGCCACAATCTGTTCAGTCCTTCCTGCCAAAATGGCCTCTGTCTGTTTACTGATGGTGATTATGTGATGTGAGCAAGACACTTGAAGTCACAGTGTCTTTGTCTCTTTCCACTCTGCAGGGTGGGTCAGGATCTCTCTAACACAATCTGAATCTGACAGCTTCCAGAAGGTTTTCTTTTTTAGTTTTACAGAAGAAACAAGGTGTAAAAAAGAAAATATACATTTCTGGTTTAGGTTATTGACGACAATTTAGACTATCTGCTATACAAAGCTTATGACTTTATTTTCTGTGTTTTGACTCACTGGGACAGATTTTAAAATGACTCTCCCGAGCACTACGGTGAGCTATGGTGACAAAGATCACAAACAATCAATATTATAACTTAAAGTGGAATGTAAAGTGAAAGATAAATGTCCTCTACTAGAGTTGACTTAACTGACAATCTGGAACAAAGCAGGCAATGGACAGCAGAAACAGTCACCTTATTACACCTCTCCACAGTGACTCACCATGTCACCAAACTGATGCAAGAGGAATCTTACTCACAGGCACACATGCTTTCTGCTCAAACATTTCAATTATAGCATCATTTTTGTATTTTTGTCATTCATTCTATTTCTACCATACGCACTTAAACTCTTATGTACTTATTATTGTGTTTTAATTAACTTTAATTAACTGTAACAACCAAACTTCTTCAGTGGGTTATATAAACCAATAAATATTTATCTTAACTTACTTGTAATGTGCTGCAATGATTCCTTTTTTAAAAAGACATGTTTGATTTGGAACTACAGAAAAGTTTCCTCTCCAGCAGACAGAAATAATCCCCAACAAAATCAAACCACACCCAAGCCTCTAATTGTAAATGGACTGTACTTATATAACACCTTTCTAGTCTTCTGACCACTCAAAGTTCTTTACAGTACATATCTCATTCACCCATCACACATATTCATACACTGATGGCATTGGCTGCCATGCAAGGTGCCAACTGCTCACCAGTTTGAGGAGCTAACCATTCACACACTGATGGCACAGCCTTCAGGAGCCCAAGGATACTTCGACGTGCAGACTGGTGGAGCTGGGGATCAAAATACAAACTGAGCTCATCAAGCTGTTTGCAAACTGTTTAAGTAGGAATCTTTCGGAGATCAGACGAAGCACCTGATCTCTCTCTAACTTGTCACAGATGAGGGCTATTCTAAGTGGCATTCTATGGCTTGCTTCATTTTCAGCTGTGCTTAAAAACATCTAAGCATGCTTAAAAAAAATCTAACTTCAGATCATAGCAGGATCATGGTGCTATAATAAGACACACACAGGCACTACACACACCCACATAGATACACACAAAACACCCTGTCCAAGTCATAAACCTGTGAATTTCATAAACGCTCCAATCGGGAAGAATTTGGCCAGTGCTGTGCTGTTTCTCGTTAACAGTAAATAGCGTCCCTGGGTCCTGGAGGTGAAATTACACTATATCATGGCTGAGAGCTCATTAAAAATGGATATGAGTGGTTGACTAACAGTAGCTCCCAGGCTGGAAAGTGTCAACGGGCCCGCCGCTTTCCTTCCATGTTGTAAAAAATTCAAGCTGATGTGACACAGCGGGCACGTTGGTGCCAGACATGCACAGTGATTTATGCCTCTCATTTCCAGTAGGGGACATTTTAAGTGAAAGCACAGGGAATTTGCCAATTTTACAGCGAGGCACTGCAGTGGAAAAAGTACAACAGTTGTATACTTGGAGAGATTCTAAGCATTGTTGGGAGGAAACGCGGAGGCGCCTGAATGCAGCATTTGTCAAGAACATGCACACAGATTACCTGTTGGCACTCACTATGATCCAAGGCCGACTGCCACACAAACAAAACAGCAACTATAAAAGAGGGTTTATGTCATCATGTGAATAGGCGGTGGCTTAATATACAAAGCTGAAGGGGACTTGCAGTGGATTCTGAGTGGAATAAGGCAAAATCTTTATCTCCAATTATACATTACATAATCCATTCAAGAAGCCACTATGAGGACAGTGTACATTTTTCACATGTGGCGTAACCACTTTATTCAGTTTAAATTGGACTATTGGATGCATTGCTGTGAAATTTTGGTGTATATAATTATAACTAGAAAAATTTCTAAAGAAATTTTGAGTGTGCCTGACTCTGGTCATTGACACTGCTCAGTAAATTCAGTATTAATACAACAAGCTGTGTCATCATTGCCTTTTTAATGGGCTCTTATTTTGAAAGACTTTTGTCCGGTGTTTGTGTGTGTGTATGGTCTTGCGTCTGTTAATCAGAAAGTTTTACAAAGTCTTTTATTTTGAAGAGATTATTATTTTGAAAGACTTTTGTCTTGTCTGTGTTTATGTGTGTGTGTATGTATGTGTGTGTGTCTCTACGTGTGTGTACGTCTGTGCATCTGTCTGTCTGTGTGTCTGTGAGAGGGGCCATGTGCAGCCAACCAATCAGAGTAGAGCAATCAACCGCAGCTGCTCCTGTGACATCTGACCACTGAGAGAGAGAGAGAAAATGCTGAAAGTGCCCCTCGAACAGGAAGGAATTCTGGCCAAACCGTATATTCAATCATTGAATCGTCTTCAACGTGATGGGGCTTCTTCTCTACTAGTTCTGTGTCAAGTATGAGAGCTAAATGTTGAAAACTCTGGCCTGGGTTATCAGGTAAAGAGCAGGCGCCTTGTGGAAATTTCTCCTCTCAAATTAACATGGGAGTACATTGGGCATGAGATGTGTGTTGGTGGCGAATCTTTGTGTCTGACGCCAAAACTAGAATACTGACAGCTTCATCAGTGTTATCTATGCAACGCCAACAAATTTTCCTACGTTTCTAGCTATATATGATTTCTGTAGCCTGACATTTGCGGCCGCAGTCACAGTTTACATTTTTTTTTTTTCGACAAATTTTTCTCTCTCCACTCTAGCGATGACATCATTCACTCTAGCTCTCGAAAATTCCCCCAATACACCCATTCATTTTTTGGCATGGTTTTTGGCGATTTCTGGCAAAACCGTTTGGTGAAACTCTTTTGGATTTTATGTGTGCTCTTTCAGGCACACTAAATAACTAACACATCATTAATATCTTCTTATTTAGTCATTTTTGTTCATGAGTTATAGGATGAATCAACAAAAAGTGAAACTTTGATATGGTAGTACGAATGGTAGTCAAGTAGTAGTCAGGTTATCATGGCAATATGTTTGAGGAGGAGGGAATGTGAGTACAAGTTCATATTGTAATATTTTATGGTGATTTCATGTCAGTCACATGAAAGTAATGTTTATTTTGATGAAAAAAAATATTTACATGGTAAAACATGAACTTAGATATCAACAGTACTAATATGCTGTTACCGTAACAGTAGAAAGCATTATGTTGGCATAATCTGTCATCAATAATTATGGAGTTATATTCTCCACATTTCTATTAACTCAAGTGGCATGGAACTGCTCACAGCCTAACAGCTAATGTTTCAGAATTTTATGCACAAACAGTAGACTGCCCTCCTCACAGAACAGCATTACTCATATTTGTAGTCCAACACAGTGGGGCTTGTGTTTCACTGGTAGAATGTAAATGTTTATGGACTTACTGACTTAAATAACTCAAAGGACTTTTAAGATCTGCATGTGTTTAGTGAGTGACTCAAGTCCATAAAATGACCTGAGTTCGACATCTCTACATGAAGCATGAAAGAGTCCTTGTTCTGTGCAAAAAATAGTCCAACTAATGCTAATATGTGGTTTCATTATGAAAAAAACAAAGAACACTAAAACTGTGTTAAATAGCCATTTCCTTTAAGACCAAACAACATCTACAGGAGAATATAAGAAATTGTCCAATTTAGTTTTAATATAACATCTATTAAAAACAAAAGTTGTCTCGTGACACTTTCCATACAGAGCAGGTCTAGGCTATACTCTTTATATTATTTTGTTTTTAAATTCTGGCAACCCTATTTGCCTTTTTTCCAGTGTAGCCCACTCCTGACAGAGCCGTTGACACTAAGCAGAGTTGAGGCCAGCAATCAAGCTGGAGGACAGCAGGCTCAGTGCTAGCAGACAAGGATGCTAAGACAATGGTGAAGTCCTCGGTCAGTCTAGCTCAGGCTTGCAAGAAACATTGTGCTGCAGGCCAGCAACAGAGCTGCATCTTCACACTTAAGACTGTATTTTGTGGCTTGGAAGCCACAAAATAGGGTAGACGGCTTCCTCCACAACCCATGCTTCATCAGCTGGATCCTTTCTTAGCTAGATCATTCCATTAGCTTGCTATGAGCAGAGAAACAGTTGGGGACCCAAATGCAGATGACAGGCAGAGCTGATGCAGTTCAGTGATTAATTTCATCAGTTGAATTAATTAATATAGATCCACAGGCAAACACAAAAGGCAGGCGCGTACAGATGACGGGGTTCCAGGTAACAGGTGTTAAATCAATGGCATGAAATAACAGAACAGCGTTGGACAATATGACGAGGAGAAGGTGGAAAATGGCTGGTTAAGTACTGCAGAGCTGATGAGGGAGGCTGAAAACAGGCGAGCAAGTGGATGGGGAAGATCAGGTCACTGGGACTGGAGTGAGAGGGGTTACTGCAAGGCAGTAGGGAGTCGCTGAATGTGGGAGTGAGATGAGACAGGTGAAAAGCCAGATGTGGCATGTGGGCATGTGTTCGAGCAAGGGGGAATATAGCAGGAGGGACGGCCCAGAGAGGCGGTATGTGAAACAGGTTTAATCAGGCATGCAGACATGTCACTTCTTAGTCCGATGAGAAATCCTTTTGAGGGGCGGGTATTGATTAATAAGATCATGGCCGGGAAGGTGACTTACTTTATTTGTTTTTTATTGTGATTCTGAAAGCATTTAGCAGCTGTGTTTTTCTTCCTGAGTCAAATTACAAAACGTGTGAAGAGTCTTGTCGTAAAAAAAAAAAAAAAAACGCAGATATACATGAGCGATAATGACTGCATACACAGCATAGAACAACCCTTCATATAAATTCAGGCAGAGTTTATCTAACTGCCTGAGATTCCGCTCTGTAGCTCAGTGTTTCCCAACCTTTTTTGGCTTGAGTACCCCCTGAGCCTTCTTGTCACTTCAGGAGTACCCCTCACACATATATGCGTTGAAAATTCTCAAAAAAAATAGAGCATAACACAGCGGTTATAGATGAAAATCATTTTATTTAATCTTCTTAAACTGAACGTAAACTTGTCAGGCTCTCTCTCCTTTTTTAGCATCAACTTAATGCAACATGAGACGTTGCATTAAGTGACCCGTTACACTTTTTGTGTAACGGGTCACTAGGGGGAAGAAAAGCTGGGGTGCCAGTCAGATTCAAGTCTGACAAAGTAAAATAAGAACAAAAATAATTCCCCCAATAAACCCACACAAAAGCATAACCAGGCAGATCAGCACAGCATAATACAGAGCAAACTAAAAGCGATTTTCACAATGAATATACTTCACAATGCTTCTCCCAGTACAAACAAAAGAAAAGGTTCAGTTCATTCCTTTCCAGGTTTTCACAATGCCAAACAAAATACAGTTCAGTCCAGGGCATGTGCCACCACAAATACAAACCGAAATCCGCTCCGGGTTTTACCGCGGACACCCACCAAAATAAACACAAAATAAATCAGCGTCTCTCGTCGCAGTGCAGCAAACAAAATAAACCAGCGTCTCTTGTCGCGGTGCAGCAAACAATTTGAAAGGAAACAAAAATACACAACTGGTACTCACTGTACCGGAGTTTATTCAGTCAGTCAGTCAGTCGGTCGGCCTTCTTTCACCGGAACCGGCACCGGCACCTCCCGACTCCTGAAACAGCTGATCCTCATTAACGGGAATAAACAATCCAATGGGGTGATCGACTGGACTCCGAGACGCGGATATAAAAGCAACGTGGTTTTAACCGCTCGTTTAATACCATCCGTGTGATTTTGTGTTATTTCACTCCATTCACTTGATGAATTTCCTTTTTCATTCATTTTTATTTATTTTGATGCTTCGTTTTTTTCACCAGCCAGGATTTTTAGTGAATCTGTAGATCTCTGGGGTGCCACTTTTTACCCAGACGTTTTAACCATTTATCCATCATGTAGCAACCACCAGATATTTTTAATATGCGTCATCCGTTGTCATGGCTTCCGTTGTATATTGTGTATCAGGCCATTGTCTTCCCGAGGAAACGAGTTCCAGCCGCAAAAGTACCGTTTTATTGATGAGCAGGATATGACATTGCTGAGAATATTTAGGCCTAGGCCTATCATCTTGGAAATTGTAGGCCTATTAAATAAATTACTTACACAGCAGACATTCTGTTGTCATATTACGAATATTACGAGTTTTTGGACTACAGTTTTTGTAATGCCTTCTTCAAAAAAAAAAAAAAAAAAAAAATCTCCCCATGCTTTGCGTACCCCCTGGTTGGGAAACACTGCTGTAGCTGACTGTGAATGATGTGTGGCAGTCAAGTGTTTATTCCTTTACGGGCAATTCTGTATGTGGATGGAAGTCAGACAACCTTCTTAAAGTTGGGCCGATTGAGGTCTCCAGTAACAATGAGCATTAGGATTACTGGTCTGTGGCTAGTTCGAGTCTCTCTGAAGATTTGACATAGCTTCTGTATACCTGGGGTGGGATGTGATGATAAATGATAGACTGACAGGAACAGAAAAGTATTTTAACATTCTCAGTGTCACACCAATCCTTATGGATCGTGAAACAAATGCCTCCTTACTTTTGCTTGGCAGATTTCTGTTCCATCACATCTGTGTGGCCGTGAATGAAACCAGAGTTTTATCCTTTAACTGCGTGTTTCCTCAGATGTTTAGACGGATACAGGATGGACTGTTCATACGTTTGGCATCATGGCTGGTGCTTTAATGACGTAATGACTTGTGGTCATGTTATGATTGTTCAGTTGTATTCACAAAAAGTACAATTAAGATTGTCAACATAAAGGTAAAGGCAGCTGGAGGCTTTTAACCAGTCCAGACCATCAAGTCCAGAATGTGTCATGGAAACGTTTTTCTGGACATCAAACATCATCAGGATTTAGAGAACAAGCTGAGAAAGATTTCAATCATCAAAGATGTGGATTTATTGATCGCTATCAAAGCCACACTCAACATTTGGTCTTCTTGACCTCTCCCGGCATTGCTGGCACAGCCTCAGCCTTGTTACAACACTACTTCCCCTGACAACTCTCTGCAGGCACCGTTTTTTACATATTGCATCTCATTGAACTTAGCTTTGGGAGTTATCCCCAGTGATGTCTACAGAGAAGTGTACAGGTGGTCTCCTTCTCACATGTATGCTGACAGACGTACACACACACATGCACGTACACCACGATAGCTGGTTGAAAGAAAAACAAAAGAATAAATCATGGACAGATGTTCTCATTCTTGGCGAGGAGCCTGCCCTCATTAATCAAACCTTATCAGCCTCGATCTGAACAGAGGAAGGCAGAAAACGGTGAGAAGCGAGGGAGGAGGACATAAGACCACAACACACAGAGGAGGAGGTGATGGAGGAGTGTTTCTCTCCGCTTGCTGTGTGACTCAGAAGCTCAGAGCAGTCCCTGACCTCCCGCCACCTCAGTGAATTGAATAAAGACGCAGCAGCAGCCCAAGGGCACGGTGTTAAATAATGCCCAGGCACACTGAGTACATTAAGATTTAGCATAAATAAGGAACAGTAGAGCAGCGGTTGGCCTCTGTGCTGCCATCTCATTAACCCTGTCAGAGAGAGAGACGGACAGCTCCAAAGGGAGATGTCAAAGAAAAAACGGATGCCTACACGAGGTGGAGGACATGAGTGCCTCGGAAATAAAGACCTTGAGATTCAAGTCACATTTGAAAAGTTTCTGAAGACTGGATTATGATGTACGATTTTATATTTGTGCATGTTTTCTGCTGAGATAAATAAAACAAGATGACATTGACTTCTAATTGTCCTTGTCTCTCTCTGAATATGGCAGTACCAAGCTAATAATGAAACTGTAAACAGTAACACATAACATTTGCTTTCTCCATTCTCCATTTAAATATACACTCAATAACATTCAAATACTCTGCCTATTGAATGAAATCGATGTTTATGATTGGCTATGGCCTTGATGCTTGCTCAAGCGTATCTCTGGTTTACATAGAGTTTAGGTTTATTTAGTAGGCCTATTTTAAGTAGGGTTGTGTGAGGTGCTGAAGCATTGTCGGTGTGTTTAGTCAGTTGTGTTAGTGTTAGTTAGACAGGATCAGCTGAAAAACATGTTTTAGCCACATGAAAAAAATCAATATCCATTTAAGTGTATGCTGTAGTGAGCATATTCTCACCACTTTATCTTGCTGTCAGCCCTTTCCTTTGGTGCTACATTGTCTCATCCAAAGTGTATTCTATTTTTTATATTCTATTTTTGGGGACTGGGGATTTTACGGACGGAACCTTCGTACATGGGGCACATACTCTACCTACTGAGCTAATCTGTGTCCCGGTTAACTCGTCATTTTGCTAACAAACCAACAGATACATCAGCTAGTTTCTTCAATTCACTGGTAGATCACTGCATAATATACTGTATATCATCTGTGACGTTACATCCCTTACGTTCTGCAGTGTGCCCGGTGGGGATGCTTTCATTGAATAGAGTGGCAGCGATCAGCTCCGGTACTACAACGCAGACGTTATGCATATGAAATTAGGCTTTACACATTGCACCTTTTAAGGAAAAAAATGTGCATTGCTTCATTAAAATCTATCCATCCATCCATTCTATGCCACTTATCTCGGGTCAGGTTAGGGTAGGGGACTGTCTCCCTCCAGAAGGGGAAGGAGGGTGCATGGTCCATCCAACCCTCGGACCTCCCATAACCCAGGTCCCAAGTTGGCTGTGGGGGGTCGCTGATGACGCCTTGCATAACGGACCTCCATCCAGCGGTCCATGATGATCATCTTTTTTCAGTTTCAAATTTAAACAAAAAAAACACTCCCCAAAAAATCTGGAAGGAAAAATCCAGGGTACGTAAATAAAAAATCCAAAGGTCAGTAAAAATCAACTGGGAGTCTCTTAAAATTCAAAAAGAGACATATTTATTTTTTTAACAAACAAAAAATGCATACATTTACAATAAACAAAAGAAGGTGTGTAAAAAGGTCTTCAGACTAAACACACCAAGTCTCTCTCTACATATAAATACAGAAAAGCTAGGGAAATGCCTCCAGAGGGTGGCGCTCAGGGGGCATCCTAATCAGATGCCCAGACCACCTCAGCTATCGTCTTTCGATGCAAAGAAACGGCTTTTCCAAGCTTTTGACCCTGTCTCTAAGGCTGAGCCCGGCCACCCAGCAGAGAAAGCTCATTTTGGTGTATCCACTATCTTATTCTTTTGGTCACTACCCAAAGCTCATGACCATAGGTGAGGGTTGGAATATACTGGAAAACCGAGAACTTCGCCTTCTGGCTTAGCTCCCCCTTCCCCACCACAGTACGGTACAACATCTGGCATTAAAATTTAATCACATGAAATTTCTCTTTAATGACAGATCTTTTCCTTAAAAGTAGTCTTCAGATATGGTTGTTAAGATTACGGGTGTAATATCGTAGTAGATGCTAGTTAGCCCAAATAATCGGGGCAGAATCCGAACAACTACGATTAAAATGAGCCTCAAGTTTTATAAAGCACTTTGTGTATGTATGTTCTCTGGAAGTGGATGTTTTGTGTCACGAGACTCAGAAGTGAGACACACCAGCGTGCACTCACTGTGGTCTGGTAAGGCTCAGTGGGTTTTTGATTGGGTTAGAGGCCAAGTCACTGGGTAGAGACTAAAATGACACAGGCAATCAGATTAGACTTCTCACAGGCGTCATTTAGAAGGTTTTTACAGGAGATGACTGATGAGCGCACACTTTAGCTCAGACACAGACATGTCCCATTTTAAAAGCAGCCATACTTATTGACTGGCCTAAAAACATGCTATTCTCAGCCATGCCGGCATGCTAATGCATTAATATTCACCGCTGAGGCAGCTGCTTTCACCTGAGTTGTATGAAAGGAAATCCTCCAACGCTTGAAACATGTTTGTCAAACAAATGCACAAAAAAAGAAATAGTGTCTCATTATATAGAAAACACTTCTCTTTCAAGCCAAGAGTTATATGAGACGATGGATCTCGCGTCTCTGTGTTGAAGGCAGGATGCAATTATCTTAGCTTCGATGTTTCATGCGGATACTATTTTTAAGAACGGGAACATCAAAGCAGGGACAGTACGGTGTCACATAAATGTATTTCCCTTATTTATCAGTGTGTGTGAAACAAGTGGTCACAGGGTGGAAATGATTCAATTAGAAAACCACTGCATTAGACATATGTGTTTATGGATTGCTTGTGTCCTCTTCAGTCAGTCAGTTGGACCTCAGTTTGATGAACATGCCACATGGTTGTTGGTCTTAACACGTTAAAAACATGGCAGCTATTCTGGGAATGTCTCATTTCTCCTTAATTATCTACAGAAATTGGTTTCTGGATAAATTTAAAGTGTGAAACAGGCCACGCAGTTGAAGAACCATGTTTCTTTTTTATAGCCACAACACCTCGTTTAATTAGTTCTTCACAAATGTTCAGCGTTTTAACAGGCCATGAGTCAAGTAGTTATATTAATGTGATACATAGTTTGCTTTTAGCTCTAATTTCCAGCTGTCAAGCTTAAAGTATAAAATCTTATAGATTTAGAATCAAAGACACCGCACAGGCGAGTAATTGATCTGTTGGAATTAAGGACTCATCATTTTGCTAACAAGCCAACAGACCGATCAAACTCATCATTTTACTCTTTATGCTGTCTGTTCTCCTCTGCAGCTTCAGGACAATGCCACTTTCACTGTCTCTGCTTATTCTGCCTTTTCTGCTCTCCCCTGAATGTAACATCAACATATTTCTGCTTTCTTTCAAGATGTGGCAGTCAGATCAATGAAAAGCCTCTTAGCCAAGCTGCACTCTCAACATCTGCTATCGAACCAGCACTTTTAGGCCCAACTAAAAGTGCAAGACATTTCTCTTTTTCTGAGTGCCGTTTTTTTAGATGTGCGTGTGTGTGTGTGCGTGCTCGTGTACATACTTACTTACTACATACTCTTGTATATATACATGCATGATGTGAATGTGTGAAGCCAGAATCAGATTAACTTTTCATTTCATTTTACCATGAATGCAGAGCTTTTGCCTAAAGAGTAATAAAATAAAATTGCACATCTGATTTTCTAAGTGCAAACCTGACCACAGAATAGTTTTGCTCTAACAACAACAGATCTGTCAGCTTTTCCATCTTCCCTGTCCAATCAAAACATCATCTCATATAGTAGAAAGTAAAAGAAATAAATGATATGTTTGACAAGTGAACTAAATTCCTTCATTTTTCTGCATGTGAGTTTCTCCGTCTAACACTTTTCACTCTGAATTAAATGGAGTCATATCTGTACACTGTATCCCCTGATAACTTTGAGTTCCTAATTGGGCTTAATTTATAATTCGGCTACTTTGTCAAAACAGTGTCAAGTTTGATCCTCATGAGTTACAACATGTAATTGTATTTTTCTAAATTTAATTAGATTTTTTTTCCCATCTTTTGGAACTTTGCCTTAATTCGACAGTCAGTATATAACTAGACAGGAAACATGGGGAAAGGAGGGGTGTGACACGCAACAATGGTCCTTCAGCTGGGAGTCCAAGACGTTGGTGCGTATATGTTACAGGATTTATTGTACAACTGGCAGCTACACTCTGACCACCATAATATTCTGTACATTTCTGTCTGTGGATGATTTTTGGCAACATAAAAATTATACATATTTGTGCACAGTCCATAAAACCATTTTGTTACAACTTCAATACTTCTCTTCATGTTGGAGTTTACCTTGAAGCTACAGCAGCAGGAACAACGAGGAACCTGATCCAAACACAAGTGAAGTAACTCTGTAGAGCTTGAGAGTAATTTAAATACATCACACCCAGGTTCTGTTTCATTTTTAGATCAGAGGAGCTGTTGAGCTGGCCACGGCTGTTCTAGGCAATGATTGTGATTCTACCCAAACCATAGTGGCAAGTTTCAGAAGAATACGTACATGGCTGTTCTATTTTTGACAGGTGACGCCTTATCAACACAGAGCATATCGAGCTGGCACAGACACAAACGACATAGAGAGTCTGGTCACTTTTCAAAATAAAACATCCTGTGCAGACCCCAGAGTGAAAAAACAGACAAAGGGAAACAGATGCACATGAAGCAAAATGCTTTGCTTCTGGTGGGGTTTGAAGCCGCATAGAGAATAGACCAAACAGTGTTGTAGCCCTGACGTCACAGAGGCATGCCCAATTGAATTTAAGAATAAGGCAGTGCAAGATTTAATTTTAGGTTTGACAGACTGCCACGGCTTATCCTGTTGCCTGAAAGTGGAAGGAACCCCTATCATGCCTTCTGGGCTCAACAATTAAAGGCCAGTAGTCAGTGTGATGTGTCTAGCCCAAATGCATTCTGGGTGGCATAGCAGGGGTTAACATCCTCCTTAAACCTAGTGAACCCCTGCCCTGCTCCCATAAGCCTATAGCTGGGAAACAATGCCCTTATCTGGTTCACTCAACCTGCCTTCCCATTTAGCCCCTCTGCCAGCCACAAATTTGCATGTCAATCATCACAGCGGATGACATTTAAAAAGCCTGTAAAAGGACTGGTAGGAAATCACAGAAATTAATTGCGAAGGCGCGTGCACACTCTTGTGAAATGCACACGTACGTACACTCTCACACACACAATCTCCCCCTATCTTCTCCCACACACGCTGCTCACCAGGAATTGTAATTACTTTACATTTCTTTGTGGAGGGAAGGAATTACCAAAATGGTTGAAGTAAGCGTCTCTGGGCGTAATTAACATTGTAGCTATCAAAACTCTTTTGAAACAATGAATTCTGCAAGTCTTTCCCTTTCCTGTCGTTCTGATGTTTTCTCGCTCTCTCTTTCTTTGAGTTCAGCTGAATAAAACAACCAGCAGACACCACTTCTCCCTCTAAGATCAATAGAAAACACCAACAGTTATTTGCCTCTGAATAGTGGGAGAATCAACACGATATCACACTCTGGCTCTGCATTTAGATTTATTGTTTTCATTTTACCTTTATTCGCTTTGTGGACCCCCCCTCTCTTTCTGTACCGTTCCCTTCCACTCGAGCAGAAGCACACTTATGGAAATTGCCTACAGATTTTTAAGCAGTTGAATAAAGAAGCGGCTGGTGACCTATGCTATGAACTAATGATACTGATGATGCGTTTCTATCTTTAAGCTTGGACAAATGACATTTGACGAGGAACGCCAGGATGTGACTAAAGTTCTGCTTCAGTGTCACACCAGGATGCAGAGGACCTGATCCTTTGGTAGACATGGCAAATGGGTGAACTTGTTAGCAAATAGTCATTCAGTCATTTATTTGAAGTGTGTAAGATACAAGATATGATGATGTATTGTTTGTATGTTCTCTTGCTATGTTTTTTTTTTTTTGCTTTCTTTCTTTGACTTGTGGTCTTCTGGACTGCTGGATGGTTGCCCAGACACTATGTAAGCTGCTAGTTGGATCTTCTCATTTAGGATAATCTGGATAACATTAGCATTAATTTGAAGATGTATTACCTTATGATTTGTGTCTCATCTGATCTAGGGGTGGCCGAGTGGCTCCCCTGGTGGAGTGTGATCCCCGATGCTAGGGGGCCTGGGTCCTTGCTGGGTCCTTGCTGTCACTGTCACTTGTGACATTCCGTTGAAAAACGGAATCTGAATTGAAAATGAATTTATTAGTCTGGAACTGAACATTCAGTTCTCACAATTCAATTTCAGTTTTCTGTAACAAACATCCGGATTGTTGAGGCAGAGCAATCCAGTGATCAATCAGCACCTATGTGTGTGTGTGTGTGCCACGGACTTGCCGGTGTCTGGGGCAGCAACATAGGGTGCCTGTTTGCCTCTCCTCGTTGACTGTATTTAAGTTAGCATAATAAATGGTAACCCAAACTGATTTCTGAACCATGCAGAGTCCGGTCAGAAAAGAAGCAGCTTCAGTCCAGCTCAGGATGGTGTCATGCCAGTCTGACCCTGGCCAGAATTTCTTACATACTGCAGACAGGCTGTTATCAGCTACCATTGTTCTCAGGACAATGGAAATCATTCATGTTAACAAGGTATTGACGGCATAATTACAGCCTGCATAGAGAGCCATCTCCTCTCTTCACTGGAATAGGGCGGCAAGCAAACTAATGCATGAAATGAAACGCAGGAAATGGAATTAATGCTCAGTTTGTTTCATTTATTTGACAGTTGACAAAGTATGCTAATGAATTTGCATAAAATATAATCACACAATGTAAACACAGGTTATACAGTAGATGCTAAGTTCCATGCTTTCAAAAATGTTGTTCATTGATTACATTTTTCTCTGTGTGCTTTAATACACAATACACAGATGGGTCATGACCATGTGGAGCCTACCTTAGCACAAAGCACACATTCAAAATGCTGTTGCTAATGTTATAGGCCACAAATGTAGGTGCATATGCTGAAGTGTTTATGTTCCTTCTGATGACTCCTGTCTGAGACCAGCTTTGACCCACTGGCTTACACCATTAGCCTTTAATACAGTAATATTACAGATGCAGAGGGATCATTATCTATTTGATCTTGTCCAGACAACACTTGTCTCTGTCAAAGCTAAACAAAGAACAATGGGAAACAGACATCACACAATATTCTTAGTGTCTGATATACTGTGACTGTCTTTGCTGTACTGAAACACAACTACTCAATACCTTTACCTCAAGAGTGTGGAAACAATTTTTTTGTACTCCAACACAGTTCTTTCCAGAAAACTTCCAAGGAAACGATACGTAGAAAATCACATTCCTGGAAAATAAGGCATTAAATAGTGTTGTCTGGCTTGTAACTTGTTATACATCTGATGAAAATTACAACCTTGCATTTCAATTACATGGACAATTTCCATCCATTTGACTGACATCGGTTAAATATAAATTAACTAGTAAACTTAATGTGAAGCAAGTAATACAATTCATGTAATAGTCCTAATAAACTCAAAGTGCTTCCACTACACAGTAGTGTAGTAGTAACCAGGTTTATGCGTTCAATATTAATAAAGCCAATTTGTTTGTCCAAACTCAACAGTGAAAATGAATGCAGTCATTTTAAGTTTATTATTAATATTACATAAATCCTATTACTTGCTTCACCAAGACCATGTAATTCAAATGGATGGGAACTTTCTATGTAATTTAAATGCATGAGTGCCAAAAATACATATATTTTTTTAGTGCAGGCTGCTGTTGTAAGCCATAGTACAATTTGCTTTTTAACTATGGAGAATTTGGACAATAAATGTAAGTCTCTTACTGGGATTCAAATGGCTTTTTACTAGTATTCTAAATATCCAGAGTAGAAATGTGTGTAAAAATGTTGAGGTAGCCAAATGAAATGTCCTCCAAAATGTCTTAATGTCATTGGGGGTCAAATCATGATGGAGGACTACTATTTACCAACCCAACACCAAAGTTAAGTGAAGAAAACTCAAAAGATTTTAAAGATGAAATGAAAAGCAGTTAATAAAAGTTAACAGAAATGATAATATTAACAGACCAGTTAATGTGAAGTAACATCTTAGTTTTCAACCCTGACATCATCAGATAGCTGACACCACACTGTTGTTCCTAAAATATTTTGAATGTAATCCTCTACACTTTTTAAATAACTGTGGGGCCACGCTGTGAGGCTCAATGGGTACATCCAGTGACACTGAAACACATTTCATTTCACAGTATATCATAATCCACCTGCTCACAGCTTCATAGTTTGAAGGTTAGAAATGTCATACCAGTCAGCTATTTCTATAGCTGTAGGTAAATGTTTCAGGGACTTAATGAATCATTTGTTCCCCGTGGAGTTATGTTGTCAAGTTGTGTGTGGTACATAATTTTTTTTTTTTATAATAGTCAAATTAACGCCAACCTCCAGATCAAACTTGTGCAAATCCTCAAATCTTTTGCCTCATCACCCAAATGAAAAGAAATGTATCTTTAAATGTAGCAAACTGCAAATCCTGAACAACAGCATGAACTCAACCATGACTTATCTGTGCCGTTGCACCCTTATACCTTTGATTCATTTCAGATTTATACTGGAACTTTTCTGGGTCCTAGTACTTGATTGGAAACCACTGGTCTAGACACAATATCCCCAGTTCCATTCCAGCTGGGGACATTTGTCACATGCTGTTCCCTTTAATTTATGTGCATCTTCACTTTGAACTGAACTTTTAGGAGAGAACTGCTCAAAAAAGACAAAAATGAAGGCTTTAGCTGTGATGTTTTCTTTCTGAACCCCCACATACATATCTGGCCTCAGTGTTCTCTAGACCCTGTAATGCTAGCATTCTAAGTATTTTGAGTGTTGCATGTGCATTTGGTGAATAAATCCAGTTTAGCGATAGAGTTGCAGCATGATATATCCATAATCCAAGAACCAAAAACACGGGCTCTGATATGCACATAGACAAATAGAAATGCATGCAGTCGCAGCACACACTGCAGCACACGCTCACGTATAGAGACCAAACATCAAGATCTGGAGAAAAGCTTCCACGCTGCTCCTTATTAATGATTCTTTATTAATGTTCTTGACATTTTGTGGGGTTGCTGTCTGGTCTTTCTCACTTTTCTCCTTCCTCTCTTTGTCATGATGGGAATTTGAGAAACACAAAATAGAATAAGAGGAAGAAAACAGGTGAAAAATCATGATAAACCACAGAGCTGTCTAGAGCCTGTACAAGCTGAAACCCTGATATATCTTATTCCTCTGTGCTCCATCGTTCCAAGAAAAAAACACATTGTTGCACTGGGTGACATGGTCTTCATTAACATGAACATGAAAATACACACTTTATAATTTGTATTCTATCTTGACTGCTGTCAGATAGACTTATTAGAATACCAAATATGTGTTAATCCACCAGTGAATAGAAATGTCCACCTGTTTCAGCAACATTTGTGTTCACTCCAGCCAAACACTGGTTTGCTGTTGCAGTCATGACTCTGCATTTCATGTGTAAGAGTTTTGATGGTAAGCTTTTTTGCATGTGTCACTGTATGTGTGTGTGTGTGTATTTCATGTCTATGCGCATATGTAATTGATGACCTGATCCCAGAGGTGAACATTCAAAAGATGAATATTCGCAATTACAGCGTTCTCATTAGAGCGTCTGACCTTCAAGTGGGCTCCCTCTGTATCGATCGTCCCAACCACGGTCGACACTGGCCTTTCAGTGGAGATTGCTCACCACCACCTCAACAACAACAACAAACCAGCCGTTCAGGTGGACCATAATCATCTAAAGAGCAGGGCCAGGGCAATAATCTGTCCTGCTGGCAGTAGCTGTAGGTGATTATCACTAGAAATGAGTAGACAGTACGTGGAGTGGACAGTTGCTCCCTGAAGGTAAAGGCGACAAGAAATGACTAATTGCATTCAACAGCCAAATGCAAGTAAAGCAACCATCAAGTTTAAAATTGAAAAGAAAAGAGTAAACCTGAACATATTCATTCCATAGTCAGTGATCTGGGTGAAAATGGAAGTCATGGAGGGAGGTTGGCAAATCACTCCTTTCCAAAAATGCAACACTGTGCAACATTTTGATTAAATGAATGCAGATGACGTAACAAAGTTGCTGAAAGTGCTGTAAATTTTTGGAGTGGAAGTGGAAGGTAGTGGAAGTCTACAATATTTCAAAAAGTGTCATTTGAAAGGTCTGCCTGCTTTTAGTGATTTACTTTGTTGTTTTGAGTAGACTGAAATATATACCAATGCAGTATGTTCACTCAAGTCCACTGCTTTTAGTGCAGAGGGATTGTAGCCTGTTTAAGCTTGCCAACTCACCTATCTATCTTAAAGATGGTGATGTCATCATCCCTAGTCATGCCAAGAAAAAGGCTAGAAGCTCATGCAGAGCTAGGCCAGAGCCAGTCAAAGAAATGCACTGCTCAGGATGGGCATGTGGTTGGAAGGAAGGGTTGCTTAGGAATGTTCCACAGCTGAGCTAAACCTGAAGAGTGAAGATATGAAATATCACCATGTCAGTTTTAAGCAAGTCTCTGTTAGTTGATATGAAACAGGAACTGGAGATTAAGATTTCAGTTGAACAGAAATGGCTGAGCCCATTATGTTTGAGCTAATAGTTGATATTGGGTACTGAAGCTCTCGCTCTCTCTCTCTCTCTCTCTCTCTCTCTCTCTCTCTCTCTCTCTCTCTCTCTCTCTCTCTCTCTCAATGTAAGGCAGTTCGATAACCCTTAGAGTCCGCATAAACGGGGCCTGAGGTTTTATTGTTCTGTCAATCATTATCTCTCTCTCTCTCTCTCTCTCTCTCTATCAATGTAAGGCAGTTCGATATCCCTTAGAGTCCGCATAAACGGGGCCTGAGGTTTTATTGTTCTGTCAATCATTATCTCTCTCTCTCTCTCTCTCTCTCTCTCTCTCTCTCTCTCTCTCTCTCTCTCTCTCTCTCTATCTATCTATCAATGTAAAGCAGTTCGATATCCCTTAGAGTCCGCATAAACGGGGCCTGAGGTTTTATTGTTCTGTCAATCATTATCTCTCTTACACCTTTTCTTTGGATATTACTAACTGCACCTCTTCCCCGGAGTTTCTGTGCTTTCTCGTCCAGCAGGTTCTCATGGATCGTGGCTGCCGCCGTGGTCTGCTGCTGACGTCCACCATATTTAGCATTACATGCCATATATAGTCATTATTGCTACCATCTCCACTACAGCTTTGTTGGTTAATGACTTATTGCTGCTGTGCATCTGTGTTCCACTGCTACTGCAATCACCTTACCATTTATTGTAATTCATTGTAATTGTACAATATGTTTGTGTTGATTGTTCTGTACATGTGACATCCATTGCACGTCTGTCCGTCCTGGAAGAGGGATCCCTCCTCTGTGGCTCTTCCTGAGGTTTCTTCCACATTTTTTCCCTGTTAAAGTTTTTTGTGGGCAAGTTTTTCCTCACTGGAACCGAGGGTCTAAGGACAGAGGGTGTCACTCCCTGTACAGATTGTAAAGCCCTCTGAGGCAAAATGTGTTTTGTGACTTTGGGCTATACAAATAAAATTTGATTTGATTTGATTTGATTTGACTAGGACTGTTCATTGTATGCAAACAACTGAGTTAGCTTGTTCTGACAGACATAGACATAACAAATCACTGAAATGTCTCCTGTAAAGTTTGATGGAAGCGATAATGGTCTGGGACTCAAACAATGAAGGACCTACTCAAAGGTCTACCTAATGCTACAGGATTCAAAGACATATTAGCCATAAGGTTTGTTGTACAAGGTTTGTTCCCATGGCGCCGCAGTAGTGACAGCTTGCTGCAGCAGCTCCCGTAAGCATTTTGTGTTGCTTATCTTCTGTTTTTTCTACTTTTTTTAATATGACTCTTGTGGAATGGCTTTGAGCTGAGTGCATGCTGTGTGGCTCTGGTGTTCTTTGCTGTTTTTCCTGGCACTTACAACTTTTGTTGTGCCGGGTAACCATGCCGATGGCAGCAGTCACATTGTTTAACTTCGTGACCAGCTGCTAGCGCTCTCCAAACCTGCACTGCTGCCCAGAGAAAGACAGATCCCTGACGAGCTGAAGAGGAGATGCCAGGGATGCAGAGCCAGTGTCTAAAGGAGAGCTAGGAGGAGGAAATTTAAGCCTTTTCTTCCTACGGTTGTGGTGGCAAATGTGAGGTCCCTGGCCTATAAAATGGACAAGCTGGGAGCACTGATGAGGACTCAGCGGGAATATCGTGAGTGCAGTGTGATTCAATGAGACATGGCTGCAACGTATTCTGGACTCCGGCAGATCTGATCACAATCTGGTACTTCTCACTTCCAGATACACACTGTTGTTCAGAAGCAGCCTGATCACTAGGACAGTTAGGAGGTGGTCACAGGAAGCTGAGGTTGTTTTGAGGCCGCAGATTTTTATATGCTGTGTGAGCCCCATGGTGAGGACTTCAATGCCACGAGTGACTGCATCACAGAGTACATCAACTTCTGTATCGACAACATCGTACCCACTATTTATCTATGAGGCACGTCCAACTATGTGGCAACACTTTGGGGAAGGCCCTTGTCCATAAAGATGTGGTTAGATGAGTTTGGCTTTAATCTTTAACTCCAATGAACGCCTCTGAGGGAAGAAAAATGCTGAATGCAAGCTAGGCCGACGTCTTTGCCAGTCTTTTGATTAGCCCGGAGGCGGAAGAGGTAGGACTGCCAACATGGCAAATGCCAGAGCCACCACACTGAGCTTCAGAAACTGATGAGTCATAGATACACTGTCCATCGTCTCTGCCTTGTCTTTCTCATCACAACTTCATTATGCTGGGCCAAGGTCAGGTCCTCTGTGATGTGGACACGTAGATAGTTGTAGCTGTCAACCCTCTCCAACAAGCACCCAATGATATAAGTGTGGTGTAATTTTTCCCTTGCTACTTCCCAAGGTCCGCTATCATCTCTTTAGTCTTGTTGACATTTAGAAGAAGGTTGTTGTCTTGACAGCAGACAGTCAGGTTCTCTCTAATTCCTTCAGACAGACCTTTTTGATGTTTTCAGGGATCACCAGCCACAACAGCTGTAGTCAGCTCAACGATGGTGTTGAGTCAAAAGAGTACAGTCATGTGTACAGGGAATAAAATATTGTTTGGTATGAAGTGAAATGAAATGTATGACAAGGAACCATTTCAATCTGGTTTCAATGACCTATCTCGCTATATTTGTTGGCAATTTCCTTTATTGCAAAATATGGGTCAGCTTTCCCACACAGGTAGACACGTTCTCCTGTCAGGTCTGACTATAAATCCCAAAATCTCAGTGGGAAGTGGCGTACGCATGTTTCAAGCCTCATTGGTGTGTACACAATGGTTATATGGCCCAGGTGATTGGATAAGGCTGAAAAGTTCAAGGGCACTTGTTGAATAGGTGAAGAAAAGGCAAGGACTGGAAAGTCCCATTTATAAAAGGGCCAAGGCGAAGTGAACAGGTCTGACACTGAGGAGGGAGACAGGGCAGAAAGGCAGAGGATGTAACCTCATCACATCATCTCTGTGTTTTTTTGTCCCAGCACCTATTCTAGTAGAAAAGAGATTCACCCTCTGAGCTCAGCTAGAGTATCCTCAATTCAACTACACTTTCCTCACATCACTTTTGTTCACTTCCTCAATTCAAACATTCACCCAAACAGTTTCAAATGTTGGATTACTCATGTAATTATATGTGATTAGTATGATTACTTAATTGTGTGCATGTTTTCAAATAATCCTGTAACAACAGTTCTGTCCTCGTTTTTTTTCTTTCTGTCGTTGCCTAATTCTAAGAAGCTGACCCACACTGGGCATCGTGCACGCACACCTGCAGCTGTGCTAACAGAGTATTGTTGAATGGTGGCACCTACAGCTTAGCCATTCCCACATAACAAATGACAGTGGTGTGGCCCAGGGCTCCCAGAGTCAGCAGCTGAATCCAAATCTATGGACTTCTCTGCATTTGCAGACTTGCAGACTTATGGGACACTTGCCAATTAATCAAGTCTGCAGGCGTGGACCACAATCTCTCTGCAGCTTTTAGTAGAGACAGTGCTCACCCTCTTTGGAGGTGGATGAAGGCACAGCCCAAAGGCAAGGGAACCTTGGGAAATAACATCAATGGAACTTCACAAAGTTTCTGATGAATAGAGAGGGAGTGGTGGTGGAGGCACATGGGCTCTACTGAAACAAAATAAATATAGAAATGATAACTGTTTACTAGAATACTTATACATTCGGACAGATAGAAGTTTGCAGTTGTTATTTATTTTTTTGTTTTTTTTCACTTTCTCTCAATAAGCTAACTTGTCTACCTATATTTCAAATATTTAGCAATTTTACCACAATACCTTTCAACAAATCAGCTTGAAAGTGTTTGGCTGTGTGAACTAACAATGGTAACATACCACAGAGAGCTTCTCCATGTCTGCTGAGTGAGTCTGTTGGCTCAAGAGAAAGTGACAGTTAAATGTAACACACCATCACATTATGGTCTACTAGCATTTAAATTGTTGCTTACATGAAAATAACTGAGATAATGTATTTTTTGCTTCTTCAGTTTCATGGAAAACGTAAAGATACTTTGAAACCACATGTTATAATAGCGGTGTGGTAGTTACAGGACAGGCTGTGCTATAGGGAGGTTGGTTAAAAATGCACTGTCATGCAGCAATTTGAGCTCACAGTTGATGAATCTCATGAATAATTAAATAAAAATGACCTGTAACGCTGGCTGCTCAGGCATAATATTGTACTTGTACTGCAAGAGCTTATACAGAGTATGGATCTAGATGAACCTATTAAGGAGACTGATTACTCTGTCTCTCATACAAATGTTTTTAATCATGGATCTGACAGCACACATACTGTATCGTTCCAGAGCTTATGCATCACTTACATATTATCTCATGTGCTTTCAGGCTGTCTGGTAAAATTCAATTACATTAGCCACTGTCCATCATTACAATGTGCTACCAAGTAGTGACTGAACAATTGTTTGAATGAAGAAGAGCAATAAAAAATCCATTCAGTTATGTACACATGACTACATGTGGTAGAAAGTGAGAGCAGGTTGAAAATGGCCGAGCAGAGTCTCTGCACACTGGAGACAAAGTTCACTTACAGTCTAATGCTTTCCTTGCCTGTTTTCAGTTCTGATATCTTGCTGAAAAAAATAGTTGCACTTACTCAGCCTAATTGAGTCATCTCACATTCTATGGAAGAATTATCCTATCTTTATTCAAGAGCGTAGATTTTCAGTTTGAGAGCATGGTTTGTCCTTCTCATGCTCAGATTTCTGCTGCTTTCTTTCAAAATGTGTGCTCGGACTCAAAACATCACATGCTTGTGCTCACATTTCTCCTTCTTGGACACAAACATTTCGCTCGTACTCAAATATATCCTGTGCACGCTCAGATCTAAAGTCTGTGCGCTCAAACCTAAGTGTGCACTCGGAACAACACATCCTCTCAGGTTGAGGCGCAGACTGAAAGATGCCCCTCCCTGCGCTAAGATTAGTGTGTTTCACCAGCCAATAGGGAGACAGCTAGAGTGTGGCCCAATCTTCTCCCTTTTCAAGTGCTCCGTAGGGGCGGGTATATGGTCTGCTTGTAAAACTCCTTCTCTATTAAAATTTATTTTATATTTACCACATTAGCCAGCTGTTTATTTTATTTTAGGGGGATGTATTTTCTATACTATAAATACTGAGAGTATTGACAGTAGTGTTATGCCAGTTGAATTGTTGATGATGGTGATGATGGAATATTGTGTGTCTAAGTAACTACAATAAATACTCAGAGAAATGTTTCCACTACATCCATTTTCACGCTGCAAGGGATTAAACTGGTGTTGAAAGGAACATACGTCCTGATGGAGGTGGTGTTATTTTCAAGGTGTGTAAGGACTGAGTGGACTCCTCTGAGGATCTGTAGGTTCTGAATACTAACTCAGGAGGGTCCGGGCTGGCTGGGATGTTGTCTTTGCTGTGTTGGAGAACCAGTTTCTCAAAGCTCTTTGCATCAGAACGGTGGTGAGTGCTGTTATGGAATTTTCTATCCTTTGGTTACACAGGGTCACATTTGGGATCTTGGAGTCATAGACAGTGACAGCACTCAATCATATCAGAGAAGACTCTCTCCCTTTGGTATGCGAGGCTGCTGTTTGGAGCTGGAGGAGGGCAGGTGCCAGCCTATCTCAGAGTTGCCTGGTGACCAAGGTCGAAGAAACTGAATGTTGGCCTCCTTGACATAATAGAAAGCTAACTGCTGATGTTCCATTAACATGAACAGACAACAGAGGCTCCAGAGTAGAGTGTGCTGAAGGTGAACACTAAGACGGGTAAATGCATGTCCTTGTATTTGTATGTACAGGTACAATGGTGTCTGTCTGGAAGCAGGTGGAGAAACTCTCCTGTGACAGTGATCTGTTAAAGTCAGGTCCAGCAGCTTCGCTGCATTCACTCTCAGCAGGACAGTGTCCGCTCCTCTGGAGGCAGTTGACAGCTGACTCTTTGTTGAGGAGATCAAAATCCAAAATGTGTTAAACTCATCTGCCTGTGTGGCCTCACATGATCATGTCCTGGATTACTAGCCACATGTCCGTTCATTGAACATCAGCACATTTGCTGATGTATGACGTCGCTGTTGATGTACGTTCTTGAAGATTGATTCTGATTCTCCTGGGTTGCAGCATATCTGAACATGTCTGTGTTGTACCTTTGCTACCTTTGCTTTAACAGTTTTTATTCCCAATGGTTTGTCTTTTCTTATCATGAAAATGCTCTGATAGACTAAATTGGGAGCAGTGGAGGACTTTGAAGCTGTAAGCTCTGTTCCTGTAAACATGCTCCAGCAAAAACAAATGAAATATGTAGCAAAGTTTGAAGGAGCTTCTAGCCACTGCATCTGCATGTGCCGCCATCACCATGGTAACTATTATACAGATAAGATGGCTTTACATTGCCACAGTGTTTATATTATCACGTCCAACCTGTGTGTATAAAAGATAAAGAAAAGATAAAAGTGCACACGCTCCCCTCACACACGACATTAAAAGCTGATCCTCATCTCCGTTCTCTAAGAGGTCCCACTTCTTTTAGCCTCTGTCTTAAAGTTTTCAGACACTAATAGGCTTAGAAGCCACTAGCAGTGGATTAAGGGCAGGAAGAAAAGCGAGCCACCTCGCTGTGTTCTCTTCTCGTTTTCCTTTTAAATGAAAAGAGGCACAGGCTTCATCTGCGGCTAGGTAGGAAGGCGACATTGGCTCCCTGGCTGTTCATTTGAAGAGGGTGACACGCAGTGATCTAGTTCCACTTCCCAGGTCTGTCTAATTACCGGCTTGATCACCGGCCTGACCTTTCACATTCAAGCTGGACAGAAGAAAGCAACGGCACCTAGATAGAGCTGGATAATAAGAACAGGAGGATTGGGGAGTGGAGAGATGTACTGATAGAGTGCAAAAAAAAAAAAAGAGTGAGGCCTTTTGGTAATTGTGCTTTTTTATCCTTTGGGGAAGTAATGAAATGACCCATCTGACCCATCATCTGATCTTTCTTTCTTCTCTTTCTCACTTGTCTCACACTTTCCTTCTCTGACTTTCAATTAATTATCTCTTCTTCTTTCACTTCTTCTTCTCTTTCTTTCTATCTAAAGGTCTGTTTAATTCCATGTTCTTAAACACCACTGGTTATGATACAAGTACTGTGCCAATTAAAGGTTCACATTCGAATGATATGAAATGAAATAATTAACTGTTCTCAGTTAGCTCAATGTCGTCAGTTTATCAAAATAATGTCTGTCATTTCAGAGCAACCCTGTCTCTTAGAAATATGTTTGCTTATTACTGAACTGTTTTTTTTAAATGTGGCATATCCCCGATTCCTCACACCTCCCTGTCTATCCTTTCCCTCCTTTATTTCCTTGCTAGAGTTCAAGTGACAAAGCAGCAGGAGTAGAGGTTAGTCAGGTAAGTGAAAAAGTTCCACTTGAACTTGGTCGTGTAGGAGTGAGTTTCATTTTCCAGGCCACTTTATTTAAACACACTCACACACAGCTGATTTGTAGACCTGACATGCTGGTAAATGTAAGCGAGGCGAGGCTGGAGGCTAACCCGCCTCTTCCTCTTGTTCCTGAAGTAAGACGGGAGTAAAGTGAGGAGGGATGACAGACTGTCATGCTGCTTCAAACCCAGCGTGTCACCACACAAAGTCTCTGACAGGTGACTACACAGTGGAAAGAACTTGAACTAACACCACATCCATTACAGGCACATAATACATGGAAGAAAAACAAAGGAAAAAGATCACTTCATCTTGTTTTGCTGTGATGAAGGAAGTTTTATTTCCACCCAGATGCTAATTGCAAATTTCATATTCAGACTCAAATTAAAAAGATGTATTTCTTTAGGTTGTTTGTGCTGGTGCTTGTGACAACAGCCCTGTCACCCAGAAATTACACTTGTGTTATTTCTTCTTTTGTCACCATAATGTTATGAAGTAACATTATGGTGACAAAAAAATTGCAGGAATGTCCTGCAGTGTCCACAGACTGACCACTGCCAGGTTAAGGCAGCAGACACATTGGGCTAAGGCCAGGAAAAGATCGTGATTTTGGTTAAATGTTAATTATTCTTTAGTCACTATGAGTGGATAGTGTATTGCAGTATTGCAGATGCTGTGACTTTCAAGGTACAGTACATTCATTTCCTCAAAATGTGGGGACATAAATGGGACATGAATTAGAGGATTTAGTTAGGGCTAGGACACATGATGCCTGTTATTCTGCTTTCATGATTGATGATTCACAGATTTTTGTAACATACTTTACCACGAGGGCATTAACTTGGATGTACTTATCAAGTCTAGGCATGGAAATCCTTGAAATCCACAGAGACACTGCCATGGCTCAAATTAAAGAGGAAAGGTCAGTTGTGGCTCAGGAGGTAGAGCAGATCATCCACTAATCAGATGATCGTCGTTCGATCCCTGGCTCCTCCAGTCTGCATGTCCTTGGGCAAGATACTGAACCCCAAATCGCTCCCAAATGCTACACCATTGGTGTGTGAATGAATGATTAGCAGTTGGCACCTGGAATGGCAGCCAATGCATCAGTGTGGGTGAATGTGTGAATGCTCTTTGAGTGGTTGGAAGACTAGAAAGGTGCTATATAAATACAGTCCATTCACTCAGCCCTGTAGAGTTAAAGTCCACGTTGTGCTGAAGGAAGGTCCAAATCCATAACACCATACACCAAGGCTCTGTCTGCAGTCCAGAGAGGCAGCACATGGTTAGTATGTTAGGGAGGAGTATCTGTGCAGAGTAATTTGTAGTACAAAGAGCTTGTTGTTGGTAAAATAATGCTGTGCTTGCAGTATAAGGTATCAGGATCAGACTTTTGTAGCCATAGTTACTGTCATGCATTGGGTGATGCAAAGACTGTGCACTATAGGCCGATTCATAGTATAATACTGTTCATTATACTGAGGTTTTAGAAATAAAAATACTTCGCAGTCAGGTTGATTGAAATAGCGCAGTGTGTTTGCTGAAAAGAAAAACAGCTTCTCTCTTTGCACCGACACGGCGGAAGCCATTGAAGCGAATGCAGGACTTGATTTACTTTACTTTGTTAGAGGTCAGAGTTTCACAAATAAGTGCTGTCACTCTTGTGCAGCTTTTTTGAATTCCCTTTCAAAGTCCTTCCCATCAGCTTCCTTGAAGGCCCCGTTTGAAACCTGCCAGTGTTTGTAGAAACTTCCGTCCTGATGATGAGAGGACATCGCCGGCATGGGTCAAAGGCGCTGAATGAAACACACACACACATCCATAGGCACATGGACACACATTACAAGTGCAACGTGTTTGACATTTTCATTTAATTAGCAGTTACCATGCGACTAAGTAAAGCTCCCAAGCACTCTAGCAGGAGGCAGTACCCTGATTATCTCTTTAAGCTGCATTGTGAGGCACACACAAACACACACACACATCATTATCTTTCAACATGGCGATCAGGAATGAAAATCGGCAGATGATCAAACACATTTTGCATGGAATGGTTCAAAAACATGTGGACTGACGCTAAGAAGCTGCCATCAGTGATAACCGTCATGGCACATGAAGGATGGTCCCTTGGAAGTTTTAGATCCTTTCTGGTAGCAACATATCACAGCGAAAAGAAGGAGGGCAACGCTTTCAAGTGCGTTTTTGGCCTTCTACCACTCTTTCAACCCCCACCCATCTCTCAATCCCCTTCCACCTTCCCTTTCCACAAGGACTACAGTTGTACCATTAGCTCCTGTTTTCTGGATCAAAGAGACCCTCCCTGTGTTTCCTCAACACTGTCATCCAGGCGTAAATCACGGCTTGACACTGTTCATTATCAGTGACGTGGAATGAGTTACCATCTCTGTGCAGCAGAGGAACGCAGTAGCATTTGCTGTAAAAACAGGGAAAAAAAGGATGAGTTTAAATGCTGTGGGTACCAGATGCCTAACCCTGACCTGCACCTACACAATAACACAGGCTCCACGGTAACATCAATACAGAGCTGCCCTCCGTCATGGCTATGAGATAAGACATGAATGGACTGTGGCTGAAAAGGGGCAAACACAAGGATACAGAACAAACACAAATGATTATTTTAACCCTGCCCGTGACTGTACTCTATCCTCAGTCAGAATCAGATTCTGGTTTATTTATTTAGAATGATACACTGTAGTTTACCTCAGTCCTAGGCAGCGGCAGCAGCATACCAGATGGCAAAGAGGAGGTGAGGATGGATGCAGCGATGTCAGTGTAGAAATTAGAAGTCAATAGCTACAGCTCTTGCTGGGCTTTTCTTGGTGATGATGGTCACAAGGTGATGGCGGATTGGTGTGGTTTCATTCATTCATTCATTAAATTCATCATTCATTAAACAACTACCTCCTCAATATTCCACCTGTAGGAGACCCAAACTGGAGCTGGGCAGACTACAGGGTGAAGGACTGACCTCTGGGGTCTTTCATGACCTTCCTGTCACAATCTCACTGCAGACCTGTTGGCTCTGTAGGTAAACTGCAGGAGGACCAGGAGTGGGTCAGTGATGGCTCTGAGGTGGGACAGCACGAGACACTCAAATGACCTCATTACCACAGAGGTCCACTATATAGTCTCAGGTGTTAAATGTATTTTTACATTACTGTGTTACTTATATACGGTTCAACAACTGTAGCATGTCACCATGTCTCAAACCAAGATTAAAGTATAATTGAATTAAGTTATGAAGACAAGCCATAGTCAGTTTATGGACTGAACCATGCCATGAGGGACTCGTGTTGGTAAACTTACTAAATCAAGTAAAACCATACTTGATATTTTCACCTTATAACGTGAAAATATCACCATATCATGAAATAACGTGATAATTTCACATTATAATATGAAAATACATCATGAAATAACATGATAATTTCATATAACAAAATAATATCAAAAGTTAGATTTATTTATATGTTTTTAGAAACTTTGATGAAGTCCTTATCTGTGGTCCTCCAAAGGAAAAAGTTTGCACCCCTGCAAGGGACCAAAACCTATTCTTCCTGACAGCTAAATAGTTCTTTGTCAGTATGAAACATAGTTGTTCCAGCTTGTAACCACCCCTAAAACAAACAATATACTAATACACCAGGCTAGATGGTCTCCCTTCCTCTAGTCTACACAATCCACATGACACTGACATCATGTCTGTGAGTTGAAAGCCTTTCCTTGCCACTGTTACCCAGCGCTTGCTCATGGTAGGTCTTTGTAAATGAATGAATCGTCTCATCTTGATAAAAGAAGCTATGTAAATGTGTCATTGAACTATTTCTTTAAAGGTGGGCAGCAAAGAGGTCAACATAGTTTGACAACAGTGAGCTCTAAGTAGGAGTGATTCAAAGGGGAGATTGCTCATACAACATACTGTATTCTGTATACTGGCCTTCACTCATTCACTCAGACTGCAGTCATTTTCAAGGAATTTCTGCTCAAGATATCGTCAGGAAATAAATAGAATGATAACGATATTATTGAGCTACACTGATTTCTTTGCTTAAAGGACACAAATATATAGGCACATTTTCAGCAGGGAAATAAGATGTGAATGAATCCACAACTGTTATTAAAGTGAAATCAAGTTAATCCTGCAACGCTGCAGAGAATTATCTTTGCCCGAGAATCCAATCCAACATTTCTCTCTAATATGGTAGTTATATCAAATATCAGATGAAGGACTCTCAATTGAAATCTTCCTTATGTGGATGATAATGACTTTCCTGCTTGAATCCAATTTAAGAGCCTCTAATGGCCCCATAATGTTTCCCCGCACGGTAAATTAACAGGCATGCATGAGGCTGTGGCACAGAAAAGAGACACTTTTACTCACTTTTAAACTCAGTGATTTTCCTTTTCTCCAAAGGAGAAATAACACATGGGGGAGGCGAATGTGTCTAAAAAGAAAAAAAGAGCGAGACACTTAAGAAATGAGGAACAATTATTATTAATATTTCTCCACAAGCTACTGGATTTATTGCATACATGCGCTATTTAAATATTGGCTTTCGCAAACAATATTGGGCGCTTTATAGCACACTAATGAAACGCAGGCAGAACGCCTTGATCTGAAAAACAGAAATAGGCCTCTTTCATGTGTGTTTTTTTCCACAGTATGTAATAATACAGTCATAAGTAACTGTTCTTTGCCACACTTTCATCTGTATGGCTGGTGAAATGACTGATTTCTATCTGCCCATATTGATATCTATCACAGCCAATAACAGTGGGGAACGGTGGGTCCAGCAGTGGTGTGTTATCAGGCTTCATGCCCCATCCTCCACTTTCATTTCTACAAGATGTCACGCTGTACAGCTCAGGAGGCTGATGCATACTGCTAGGAACACCAGGGGAGGTCAAAGTTTCCATTCCAGCAGCATTACCTCGGGAAAGGTTTTGCTTTTAACCTTTAGTCAGGACCAAGCATTCCTTTACAGATTTCCACACCTCAGAACTCATATTGGTGTATGGCAGTGCAAAGCAGGTAGTTTGGAATAGAGAAGAACATACTGCTATCTACTGCTATCTGTTCGGCATCTCTAGGAATCACAATTTACACCGTGCCAACATTCAGTGTGTTTAGTGTTAAGTGTATACAAGTTTAACCCAAAATAACCTGTCAATCAAAGTGGCCTCTCTGTTAATTCTGCAAAAGTTTAAGCCTTAATATAATGTGAAGAGGTGAGTTGTATATAAATTCACCCTCAGTACAGTTGTCATGAACAGGGAAACACCAGGAAACAATAAACATGTTTATTTCTGCTGTGAAGTTGGACATTTAAACATGGGGACTTATGGAGACTGACATTTTCTGTAACCATCCTCAAGTGGCAGTTTAAGTTTAACTTCAGTTTTTGGCACTTCTGTGTTGGCTTCCTTTCATAGAGGTAGAGGTTGCCGCTTGGTTTACTTGACATAACAATGATTTTTCCCTAACCTTAAACCAAGTGTTTTAGGTGCCTATGTGTAGTATGTTAGTCAACATTAAACTCAAATGTCTTGATGTTTAATGTCTAATCAGTCTGAATATATCACATATATTATGCATGCTGGATTCTCAAGCCAAGAAGCAATGTGATCTGAAATATCCAGTCACATGACAGAGAGATCTAAAGCAGAAGATTTGACAATAAATGATGACAATAAAATCTGCCAAGTCAATCCACTCATCTTTACAGGTGAAATTAAGTTGTTGCAGGTGCAAGACTAATATGACTGAAGCTTTGTTTCAGAATGGTAGCTATTAATTAACTGTTAATGGATATTTTGAGTACTGTCTTTCACTCCAAGTATGAGGCTCAGGGTACTAGAGTACTCTCATGGTGGAAGTGCTCCCTTTGAGTTGGGTGTGAGTCATGGCCTCAACTCATAGGATAAATATCTCTGGGTCTTGTTTTTTTCGTGTGGGGTAAGATGGCACACAAGATCAACAGGCAGACTGGTCAGCAATAATGAGGAAGCTCTCTTGGACTTTTGTGGTGAAAAAACAAAAAGAGGAAAGCCTGAGCAAAAATGGGGTTCACCATTAGTAATATGCTGAGGAGTTCACACATCAGGAAGTAGTTATGAATAAAACTGCTGCTCCTTCGTATTGAAAGAAGCCACTGAAGTGGCTCTGTTATCTGATCAGGAGGCCTCCTGGATGCCCCCATGTAGAGTTATCCAACTGGGAGGAGACCCTGAAGCACACCAAAAACAACCTGTAGAGACTACATTCATCATCTGACCAAGAAACACCTCATGGTACCACAGGAACAGCTGAAGATAAGCCTGTCACTGCAACCAGAATATGTGTCAGACTGTCTTTCACTCATCACTTATGACTCATGTTCATGCCAGACATGTTGCTACACACCTTCTCAAGTAATACATTATGTGTATGCTCAGATTCTGATGAGCTGGTTCAGGTTAGGTGGTTCCATCCTAAAACATGTTGTATACTACTACTACTACTACTACTACTACTACTACTAATGTCTAACACTAATTTCTGTCATGAATGTAAGACATGCATTTTTTTTACGGAAGCGCATTATTTGGCTCAGTATCGCGTAATTACGTGATATGAAATTACCATGTTATTTCATAATGTGGTATTTTCATGTTATAACATGAAAGTATCACGTTATTTCGTGGTATGAAATTATCACGTTTTTTTGTGATATGGTGATATTTTCACGTTATAATATGAAAATATCAAGTATGGTTTCACTTGAGATCAATAAGAAACGATGCATCCTCAAGAGGGTCAGATTCATTCTCTCGTTGGTACAACCCCATATTCTTCGGAGAGTACGCATACTGATACCAATGTTATCTACAGTGCTCAACAACTGTACTATGTCACCATGTCTCAAACCAAGATTAAAGTATAATTGAATTAAGTTATGAAGACAAGCCATGGTCAGTTTACGGACTGAACCATGCTGTGAGAGACTTAAAAAATAAAGCCTGGAAAACCAAAGCTCTTTCCATGATAATTCACCATCTCCAATGATGCTACATGACAACTCTAGCTGAAGCGCTAATGGTTATATAGGGCTGATGGAGGCTGGCATATTGGTTACCACTAACAGCCCAATATAACATGATGAATTGGGTGAATTGAGAAGGCAAGCCAATTAGATATTCATGCTCAGACAAAATGGATGTGCTGCCTTATAATGAGACAACAGGAGTGTGTGTGTGCGCGCGTGTGTGCTGTTTGAGAGGTGGGGGGAAAACTGCAGGGTGGGGAGTAAGAGAGGATAAAGAGAAGCGGGAAGAAAGGTTGGTGACGGATGTTAGCGAGCTGTTAGAGGTGTGAAAGTAATGAATGAATGAACACATCATTCTTTGGACAAGTGGAACAAAGAGAAGAGAGAGAAAAGGCTGGATGAATGGAGGAAGGATGGAATGAGTGAAAACTAGAAGTGGAGGAAGAGGCGAAGCCTTGGGGAAAGAGACGGGAGAGGATGAAGCAAAAGAGAAAATGTAAGAGTAAAAAGACAGAGTCAGCTGGATTCCTCTACTGTCCCACTGCACTGCAGCTGCTTCTTACCTCTAATAATGCTGCCCCATTAATACCATTTACCAGGCTGACACAACACTAATTACTGAGCGGGAGACTGGAGGTAGGATAAAGGTAGATCACTGCAAATACACAGTGTGAGTGACTATACAGCTATAACCAGTGGTTAAAGTGGGATGTCCTCTCTATGAGGGTTCTTTTTCATGTGCATGTGTGCACACATGGACCACAAAATCTGATTGATATCATCCGTCAAACTATAATAAAATATCATTAAGTGAGACAACCGTCTGATCTAAGCACTAAGACACTCATCTGTTGACAGTGTGCAAAACTACAGCTCACCACAATCAGATCTTTGTGCCAGTCTTTGGGTCCGCTGCCTGGTAATTAGTCCAGTTCTTATAATATTAGACATTTTCGCATAGAAAATTCTGCTTTTATAATGACTGGGCTGAATACTTGGCTATTATTTACTGAGAGATGTGCATCCCAGTATGCCCAACGAATCAACATTTTAAAATCAATATTTAATCAATATCAATATAGTCATTTAAGCCTTCAGATGGGATAACTGTTGAACTGTGAGATGTACCTTCACACCTGGATATTGTCTGGGTTGGTCCACAGAGGTTGCTGCTTCTGGAAGTTTCATATGAACACATGTTCACCCCGTTCCTGCTGGCATTTATCATATATTATGTTATTTATTGACATCAAACCTGGAGACAATGCAAGTTTACCTTATTGCTATGCAAATTTGTATATTATAAAAATCAACACATCTTAAAAATATTTACAGCCAAGTTTCATTTTTCAAGCTACACATTGTAAACCTGACCTGACCATTATTTGAATACTTCAAGAGAATTTACATCTCACTTCTTCAAAATACTGTTGAATATTGTTGTAAAGATATCAAACTTGGTATATTACTAATTCACACTTTTGCCCCTTCTTCTTACTCTCCACTTTTCTCTCCAGTTTCCACTGTGCTTGTTACCACTTTGTTTCTTTGTGGACGGATGCAGACACACATCAGTTCAACAGTAGAAGAGTTTCATGTTATCCCCAGAGTTCTACCCTCCGCTGGCTTCCCACCTGCACACTGTGAGGCAGAATGCTGATTTTCAAAGTCTGTTTTTATCTGCTGTGTATGTCCTCAAGTAATGACAAAATCTGTGCAAGTGGAGTTTAAAGAGGAGAGGAACCTTTGCAGCCAGCTCCAGGCAGCATTAGCTGCTAATAGCACAGCACACCCCAAATCTCTTGAAGAAAAAAGGAGGACAAAATTGATTCTGTTGTATCCAATTGGACCATTTCTTTCTTTAAAACACCCATCATAAATTCACAAATGTTGCAGGAAACAAACTGGTGATGTCACTAAAGCGCCACTGAGCAGCCATGTCTATGATCCAAGACAGATTAAGGATAGGTGATAGAAGAGAGGTGATATACATAACATATACACAAAACAACACAGCATATGCACACAACCTTGATGCATATTCATATTTATAAAGAGATGAGAAAACCATCTTGCCTACGTGTCATAGGCATCCACCATATTTTATAAACACAGTTGGTTAATCATCACTTGACATTAAGCATTGACCAATTTATTTTATTTGACAATAAATCATTCCTGGCTCCCCTGAAGCAGATATTGAATCTGTCCGTCTTGTAGTGGGGGATGGGCTGAAACACAAAAACACCCGGTGCGTATGGTTATTCCAGAAGGCTGCTTTCAGATTCAAAGAATCTGGGATCTACTTTTCAAATGACCCATATTAAAATGGGTCATTTGCATTATTCAAAATGACGATTCTTGCCGATAAATGACAAGTTGCGCCCATGATTTTCTTTTAGGTTGATGAGTCTGTATGCCTGTTAAGCTGTATGTTGACTGAGCATTTCACATCCTTCTTGCAGACTGTGGCATCTGAACACATCCGAGCCAAGATGGACAGTGGAGTTTGTGTTTTGATTGTACGCCAAACTCTTCTGATGTTTGCATGAATGCATAAGAGATCCCTTCTAAGATCTATTATCTAGCCCATAAATAGAAGTTAGTGTGAGGACATTTTCAATGGGCCGCCACCAAGAATAATACAGTATTTTTATGCCTATTTTCCAGTGAAACAGCAGACAACAGCAGTGGGAGAAAAGCAACGCAGTAACCTTTACCTTCAGCTGTCAGAAACAAAGCTCCGGTGGATTTCTACTGAACGGCAATCACATTGCTTTTTCTCTCTCTCGTCGTTCTACTCTCTTTCCCTTCCAGACACACACACACACATGCGCGCGCGCACACACACACACACACACATTCACATAACCGCTGCTCTCAAGGTAACATGAAAGGCCCTGGCAGATACAGAGACATTTTAGGGCCCTCATCTATCTCCCATGGCCAGGAGCTCTAGCGCTTAGCAAATGTCAACAGAAAATAATGCACACACAAAGGCAATCTTATTTGTTCAAGAATTGCTCTAGGTCACCGCAATTCAGCCAGGCAACACAGAGGGAGAAGAGCCACCAGTACAAAACTACAAAGACCCGCTGTTCTCCCCCTGTTTTGTTTTTCCACTCTTTTCTCTCTATTCCCAGTAATTCCCCCTTCATTTCTTTTTCTCTCTCTACCTCTGCTTCTGTTTATCCCCGCTGCTGAGAAACAAATAAATATCCTCCTGGTGTTTTCCAGCAAAACCTCATCTGGTCAACCCTTTTTCTCCCTCCCATCCTCCACTGAATCCTCCTCTCGTATCCTCCTCTGTTTTTCCTTTCTAATAATCAGTTCCATTTTGATTGTTTTGATGAGTGTATTCCTCCGCATTATGTATCGCCATTGCACGGCAGGTAGCTAATCAACTAAAACATTCTCTCTATTATTGCTGCAGCAGATGAGGTAGCAATAGAAAAAAATGGTGAATTCAATAAAGCACACACCTCCGAGGGGCTTTCATTTGAATGATTGCTCTGCCTTGCTTCGTCTCCCTCTCTCATTGTGTTTATTTGTCCTCATCCGAACATCCACACCACTTCTCTATGTTCCCTTTGTGTTGTGGTTTCCCTCACTTCATAATTACGTAGAAAATAAAACCTTTGATTTGTAATAATGATATTTCCCTAAATTTTAAAGTCCTAACCTAATAAGATATTGTGATTAACAAACAGCTGGCATATGGGAAAATATCCCCAGTCTCTGTTATAAAACTAATGCAATGATTATTGTGTGGTGCTTCACGCATCTCTCTTTATCTTTTTTGATAGTACAAGTCAGAGTCACCAAAGACATTAAAGTCTCAGGCGTAGTCTGGGTGCTTCTGGTGGAATCACAAGTATGTCTAGAACGCATTACAGCTGTGCCCAGTGGAAGTTAGAGGTCAGGCAGAGAAAGCTGAGTCAAGCTTGCAATGCCTAGAGCGAGCTACTGTGGGAGCACAATGCCATTACTTTCTTGGCCAAAACAAGGTGTTAGGTGACAAAAAATACTGACTTTGTAGTCATCTGCTCACTCTGCACAACTGATCTTGGTTGTTCTTCCCACTTTAAAGACAGTCACCAACACACCTCTGTCCAAGTAAGTAAACCTTTTCATGCATAGCAAGGGCATCAGTGACAGCACAACTGGGCAAAAGCACTAGAGATCTCAAGGGTTCAGGTTCTGGATGATCCCCATCTGCCATATCCTCTGGCACAGCTAATGCAGCTGTTGCCTCAGTCTTTCTTGGTTTATTCCGGAAAATCTCGAGTGTAACTACAGTAAAGTTGAAAGTTGAATAAGGAAGTGTATATGTAAAATTTGACAGATGTTTATAATGAAGAGTATCAGTAATAATTTACTCTTCACATGAATTTTCTCTTCCAATTACTGAAAATCTGTACCAGGAGAGAAAAAATGGGTCGATGCATTCATATTTTGGATATGTCTGGAGTTATTTTGGTGACTGCTGTCATAACCAATAAAACTGATTAAGCCTTGCTATGAAAATCCACATTCAACCAACTCCACAAATTCTTCCTTAAAGAAAAACAAAAATCTAGGGTGAGATAATTAAACTCCCCAGTGCTATGTCCTTTGTTTCAGGATTTCTTTATTAGAAATGATTAGATGAAAGAGGGTAAGATGGAGCATAAGATCAGGGGATTGGTGCAGCATCAACATTAGTACAACCGTTGTATCAGACTGTTGTGTTGATGAGGGAGCTGAAGGTGAAGCTCTTAATTTGGAAGTCGATTTATGTTCCAACCCTCTCCTGTGGTCATGAGATTTGAATAGTGGCACTGCAAGAATGTGATTGCTGATAGAAAAGTAAAGGTGGGCCCACACCTGGGCAGAAAACAGACACGAAAGATGTGAAAGCAGGAGAACAACTTCTTCTTCAGATTGAAAGGAGACAGTTAGGGTGGCTCAGCAATGGATCAGGGTCCTAGAGGCCTCCCTGTGGATGACACTCAACTGAAAGAAGATATTGAAGCAGAACTAGGATGGTGGATGGATGTGTCTCACCTAGTTACAGTATCAGTGTTGAATGGGAAATGTTTGTCAATTCAGTAGATTAAGTGGTGAGCTGAAATTTGCAAGGTTGCATCAACAGCAAACGTACATTAGTTAGCTTACAGTATGTAGTTCAATCACAGGTTAGAGCGATGACCTGCCTTCAAATGCTATATCAATGTTATGTTAGAAAAAAGTAGTTCATGCAACATGTTGTATATTCACATCAGATAGCAAAATAAACAGCTGTTCTGAAGGGCCACACTGGAAGCTGGGGTGTCATAGAGAGGGGAGAGACACCATGTGCACATTTTCAGTCTCTCCTGGAAAAAAAATCATAATGTTACACTTGGTAGTTCACACAAAAGCTTGACAGAGATGTTCAGACCAAGCTTACTGTCTCAACTCCACAACGCTGACCAATCAGTGCATGAAGTGAATAAATGTTGGACTGTCTGTTTTGGAAAGTTCCACATATTGCCCAACAGTTCTGATGTCAGAAATATGTGTGGGAGTTTAGAACCATCCAGCAAATACTTGTGATGTATACCGACGTCGTGAAAAGGCACTGATCAGGAGCTTTGAAATTCAGCACCGATATATTATACATATGCAGCCACCTAAAGTCATTGGCTAGTCCATGACAGGCTGCGCATATCTGAATGGAATGCATACAGCTGATGAATATCTTATAGCATGTATGCTTTGTAAGACAACAGATTTTGATTGGATAGAAACATTGAGCCTATTAGTCCCTTACAAAGACTTTTTACACAGCTAGAATTTAAAATCTCTGGAGATCACCAAATTGTTTCATGCCTAGTAACACTGAATGGCAGTCATAGCTTACCATTCCCAAGTTAAATTGCCAAACTGGTAGTGATGAGTGCAGGGAAAAAAGAGGAAAAGTGGAGCTGAGGTTGGCAGAGGTGGAGCAGAGGCCAGAGAGGGAGCTGTCAATGCAGATGGGTGGGGGTTACAAGGTACAAGCCCCTTTAAACACTCTTACCTGTCATCTTAATTGCTTTAACTGTCAAAGTTACAGACCAATTAGACATGGCTCTTTATCGGCTCTGCCCGGATGGAGGCATGGGGGAGAGGCACTTAATATTCAAATCATCCATTCAAATATTTAAAATCAAACATGGCGACAATGACATTAATTATCAGAAATAACAGATATCTGGAGTGAAACAAATGATTAGAGTTGTCAATTAGTGGAATGAGAAATGGTGTGTGAGGTGGAAAAATGGGTATGTGATTAAAAGTCAAAGTACGGGCGGTGAAGCCTATTCAGGTACCAGAATGTTCCTTTTGAAATATTCAGAGTGTGTTAAAAGCACAGCCATCATGTCAGGTCCTATTCAGATAGTTTTCACGTTTATCTTTACCAATCAAGGTCTCTACTCTGAAGTTCATTCAGCTGCACATCACTACCATGTAACAAATCAGATAAACATACATCATACACAGCATGTTTTCTTTAGTTTTACTGTAACATCAAATATTATTCAGCTATATGTAGCTGTAACCTGACATTAAGGAAACAGAATCCAGAATCTCTGGCAAGTTCAACCAAAACTATATATATATATATATATATATATATATATTATGGCATGCCGTTCAGGAAATTAATCTTTGAATATATTGAATGAAACTCGGAATATATGGAATGAAACTCGGAATATATTGAATGAAACTTGACTGACGTCAGACTTCACTGCCGTGCCTGCGGCCATCTTGTTTAATGAGTGGATGCTGCAGCAAGTGACAATGAGTCAGGCCGCTCGCAATCTCGTTGCAGTTATATTAAGCAATGAGGAAATGATAAATACACTGGCGAATGCGTGTGAAAATCCTCCTGATACCCCTGCCCAACACCCTGCCCGTTCTTCTGACGAAGAAGTTCGCTTTTAACCGTGGCAGGCCTACAACATCAGGCCAGGCAGCTTATCGGGCCCACCTGAGCATACCATCAGGCTCACAGGAATGTCCCACCCGTGCGTAATGGCACTGTGCTCCGACGCGGCAGCTTCTCCAGTCCCGGAGAAGTGCCGTGCCGGAGCGCAGTGCCATTACGCACGGCCGTTCACTGTTTTACCTTCATTAAATCACCTGAAAATTATATCAAGCTAACCATACAGACCTACATACAGACCTCTACACACAGCAGAGTCTTCCGTTAATAGTTCTTTTTTATGAAGGAGGTGCCCTGTTACCAGGGCTCACCATAGCTGCATGAGATATAGAATATGATCTATATCATTACATGCACTCTGTTCAGAGCTCTTATAGGTTAGAATAAAGCCTGGCTATTCTTATGTCTTGTGTCTTGGGTACTTCTTAGATTGTACACGGGCTGTTGTGGGACACTCCTGTGAGGTTGAAGGCATGCTGAGGTCGGCCTGATAAACAGCTGCCTGGCCTGTTGTCGGAGGTCTGCCACGATTATAAAGGGAGCGGACTTCTCGGGTCTCGGGAGGATTTTAGCCTGTACATGCATTCGCCAGTGTGTTAATCATGTCCTCATTGTTTAATATTGCTGCTACGAGATTCCAAACGGACCGACAAACTTTTTACTGCAGCATCCACTCGTTAAACAAGATGGCCGCAGGCACTGCAGTGAAGTCTGACGTCAGTCAAGTTTCATTCAATATATTCAGAGTTTCATTCAATATATTCAAAGATTAATTTCCTGAACAGCATGCCATAATATATATATATATATATATATATATATATATATATATATATATATATATATATATATATATATATATATATATATATATGCTTGTCACATAGTGTTCCAACTGTCATACTTGCCTGCTTTTTGGACCTCTGCCCCTTTGTTCACACACTAACTGGGTACGTTTGTCTTTGTTTCCTCTTCCATTGAACTTGTCTGTGTCAAGCCTTGAGTAAGAACTCTTAACCTGCCTGGTCTCTGAGCTGTGCTTTTAGGTCCAAACCTGGTTATACTGAACCTTAATGTTTAATGTGTACTCGCTCAGCTTACCATTCACCTCAACTGAAGACCCTATGAATGACAAATACAAGCATGAGTTTCATGTTTAGGTATAATCCTGAAGCTGTTTTTGTGGACAAATGCTTGTGCTCAGTCAGCCAACAGAAACACTGATCCTTTGTGGTTTGGAATGGACCTAATCATACATAATGCTGGAACCACTACCACTGCTGGAAAAGATAACCTGCACCAACATCAAACAAACATAACCTTGTGAGAACTACATGAATTAAAGCTTTGTTCTGCTATGTGTGCAGTGCAAATACAACAAATAGACCTCCATGTGACCAACATAACAAAATACACTCTGACTTGATGATGAATAGAAAACTAAACTCTTTCTTCATTTCTTTTCATCGCGCATTCTCAAACTTTTCCTTCTTGCTGGATGAGTCACACGTAGGCAAAGTTCAACCAGCTCCCACGTGTTGCAGTAATATCACTGCTGAGATGCTTAACACAAAAATAAGAAATGCATAGTGAGTGGTATGAAAGATGATGAAGAGGAAAATCATGTGATTTAATTTGCTCTGTTCTTTTACTGTTATGCCTTTTTGACACAAATGTCCACATCTGATGGGATGACATTATCTCTACTGGACAGAGAGACTATATGGAGTGTCATAGAGGGTCAAAAATGAAGAAGATTTATCTTCTGGACTTGGACCAGTTTTAATAACTAAAACTACTTGTGATTACTGCCCGCAAGACAAAAATGTTTGTCCTTGAAAGTCCATATGTTTCCTGTTGTTGTATTTAAAATGCTGATATGCAGAAGAAGATATATTTGTGGCCATCTCAATATACTCCTCTCTCATGCTCATCTGTGGAGATCTAGCAAGAACAGTGTGTTTACTGACACATTTTTATTCATGAGCGTCTCTTCTGATTGACTGTTTTCTGACTGGCCCATGGCCAATTAGCCAATGGCTAATGACTAATGAGCATTTCTTCTACTACTGCTACTGCTGGTTCTGCTTCCTTTTGGTTTAAGAAAAGAAGTGCTTGGTTAGTGGTGCCAAAAAAAAAAGGTACATATAACAAAATATGAGCATAGTCTGCACTCTCTACTTGAGTTTTGGGTGGCTGGAAGGATCGACTTTGAGTGAGTACTGCCCAAAACATTGCAAAAAAAAAAAAGTTCTGCTTTATCCTCAAGAACCTCTATGTTCATGGTTATAACAGACAGCCCTCGATGAAAGATGAATAAACAGGTGGACAGGTTGATGAATGGAAGGAAATCAAAATCTTGTGTATTGGGTTTTTCTGTGGAGTTTGACTGACGTTGGACTTTGAAGGCCAGCAAGTACTTGTTCATTGAGGGGGAAAAAAGCAGTTTCATAACAAATACAGATGGCCGTGGTAGAGGTGGAAAGGTTCTGTACAGCAGCTAATGGAAGTTATCTTCGGCTAACCGGGCTTCCACAGGTAAAAGTCTTGTTAATTTTGTGCATATGCACTGTGAGGTGGAACACTGACCTCTTGGCTGGACATGGAATCTATGTTGAATCAGTACCAGAGTGTGTTAGACTGAACATATCTGGCTCTCTGATAAAAAGTGACAGGAACAAGCCTGTGTACAAACTGAAAATGAAAAGTAGACTGCAAATCTGAAAAAGCAGCTCAACTCTGAATACTTAATTATATAATTTATATTTTTATTATTAGAATTTAGTCAGTAAAAGCAAACTCAGAAGAACAGGTCAGAATTCATGCTTTGCAAAGCTGCATCACAGCGTTATCAGCTGTGATTGGACAGGACTGGGCATCATTGCTTTTCTTTCTGAACAGAAAGTGAAAAGTAAGTTCTGTTGCACACAGTAGGTAACCTAACGATTAAGCACTGCTAAAGAGTAAGCAACAGCACTTTTCAGAGCTCTTGCCTGGAGAGACGAAGTAGCCGGGGCTGACAGTCCATTTAAGACGCCGCCCTGCAGTGTCACCATCTGCAGGCCTCCAGGCTGCGTCAGATTCCCAGCGGGCTTCGCTGCTCAGGGCCAGGTTACAATACAGCTGATATAACATCAGCCGGTGTGTTTACACAATCAGGCTTTTCCAGTCTAGTACAATAAAGCTAGTTTCACTTTGCCCAGGCTGAACCTCTGTCTGTGCTTTGAATATGGGATGGTGATGCAGGGACAGCTGCAGTGTTGGTAGGTTAGGGTGGGGGTAATATGAATTCTATGTTTTTATACATGAAAGAATTGATCTTTGAACTTTCATGGATGTGTTACCATCTCAGTCTGTCATGGACTGAGATGGTGTGATTGCAGATAAATGCAGCCAAACTGGTCGGACTCAGCCTTAGAAATGGGAGTGAGAAGCTTGGACATCCGGGGTTGTTCCGAGTAAAGCCGCTGCTACTTCGTGTCGAAAGGAGCCAGCTGACTTTGTTCAGGTATCTGATAAGGACGCCTCCCTTTGGAGCTGTTCCAGGCATGGCCAACTGGCAGGAGACCTGGGGGCGGACCTAGAACCCACTGGAGGGACTATATAACCCATCTAACCTGGGAACACCTTGGGATCCCCTAGGAGGTGCTGAAAGTGGTGATAAGAGGAAGGGCATTCCCTGACCCCGGATAAGCAGTATAAAATGAATGGATGGATGGAAAGTCTAGAAAAACATTTACATTTTGATGATGGTCAAAGATAAAGAGTTTCACAGTGATTTAAACTGAACTGAGTTCATGGCAATCCATCCAGTCCAAAGTTGTCCAGATGTTATACTTCAAAGCAAAAACATCCGCCTGATGGTGGTGCTAAAGACAAAGTCTGTGGAAGTCAGTAATGGCCATAGGGGTTAAGTCCCTTGCAATGAATTATGTAACTGTTAAATTTAAGCACTACTGTACTCTTAACATTGAAATTTAAACACTGCTGAAATATTAGTATATTATTAGTATAAATATTATTATGATGTCATCAAAATTGTGCAATATGAACACATTTATTTCCACTAATATACAGAATATACAGGGGTTTTTAAGGGTTTTTAAATTCAGATAGAAAATAAAGTAAATGTTCCAGGTATTCAAAAACTATATTCATCAAATGTAACAAGCTTTAAAGTTCGAACTGGCTCAGTCTAATTCAGATTTAAGATTTGAATTTCAAAGCTGAACATCTGGGATACCATGAATAATGAATCAAGTCTGAACAGAATCAATAAGTTGGCAGCTGAAACATGATTTTGTAGCATATATAAGGGAGTTTGGCTATGAACACCTGTTCCTTACATTCAGTCTAGAGCTCTAGCTTTAGACCTAAGGCCAGCATCCAAAACAAAGCGATGCAGTTGTGCTTAAAATATGTCTGTACACTAAAGTGGAAAAGGAAATTAAATTTCATCCAAGTTGAGGTGTAAAATTCTTTAAATTTATATATATATATCATTTCATTTGATAGAATAAAGCTTTTATAAATATCCATGGAAGTAGTTTTCTTCTTCCATTTCCATCCCTGCTTCTGTGTGACATTATAAATCCTCCTGCTTCCCCCACTCATTTTTTCCCTCCTTTCTCCTTCCTTCTCTCTTCCCCTCTGTCTCTGAAGAGTGGGGTCACCTCACCCCAATGAAGTCACTCGCTCAGCGTTAGAACATCATTTAAGGATTTACCACTTTAGATCCCGCCACATATTGCTGTTATTGCCTGGATTTATGCTCTCGCACTTCCCATTTGGGTGAATAGTTTACAGGGGATTGGATTTGAATATCCCTGCTATGATTTGCGCTACGCAAAGGTGGCCGAGTAGAGCTCACCTTGTTAACTCAGGCAATTAAAGTCCTGTCATACACACATATCCAGGCTATTATGAAAGACGTGGAGGAAATACAAATGAGGAAGAAAAAAGATCAAGCTCAGTGTTGATGCTAGAAATGTATTTACCAGACGCTGAACTGATGATACATTCTAAAGGCACACTATACTATTAGATATCAGTGGTTACGTAGTTATATTTAGAATTTAGTCATGGTTGCCTGTTTCACTCACTGTAAGGGGCAATTTGACTGGCACTGGATTCACAATGCAGTGACTGATCAGCACGTCCAAATAAAATGACTTGTAAAGTGACTTGTAATCAAGCTCTTGTCATCTTGAAATCTTTACATGTTTCGAGTGTTGAGGATTTTATTTTCATGGCAACACTTGTTTGGTGATTACTGTAAATGCTAAAGCTGCTGACACGTCTTGAGGTTGTCAGAAAGCCATTTGTTTTTGAGACAGTGAGTGTCTTTATTCTTTAGACACTTTAGACACACCTTACTCTGTGTTATATGCATTATACTATGTAACATACTTTTAGCATAAACAAAGTAAGAAGCTAAGCTCCACATAGAAAGGTTCCAGCAGCAGCCAACCCCAGGCCAGCTGGCAAGGTTGAACCCAAGACTTTAGGATAGAAAAGTCACACTGAAATATGTCAATAACTATGATTCAGAAACTTCTCTCCACATCTGTGTTCAGTCAGGCCGTGGTAAAATTCATCCTGTGAGATAAAAAAAAAAAACTCTTTTACATTTGGGTGCTTTCACTTTTAGAATGACCTCTAAATAAGGTGGTTTAGATAACCCTGTGTAACAGTTGGCTTACTTACACACTGTTTGATCACGTAACCCATCAGCATTTCATATTACCCTAGCAGTAATGTCACAGCGTTCTTGGATCTCAGTACGTTTAATGACTATTTTGGTGAGTACAATGTTACAACGATGACCAAAACTATAAAAATAAGATCCGAGCTGTAATAAACAGTACACGAGTATGTGAGAACGACTTGCAGCCCTCTGTTCAAGGTAGATTCCAACATGCAGCCATTCATTTCTTAAGAACATTTCCTACATCGGTGCAGACAGTTTATAAGCTTTGTGTTAGAAATAAAAGTCCTCTCACTATTAATGGAATGTGTTTATTGACACACTCCTGATGAACACTGGCAATATGCAAGGCAAACAAGGTGTGTCAAGGACTGTCAGATACTCCCTCAACTCATTTAGCATTATCTCTGAGGGCTGTGGACACAATGTGCTGTTAGCTTTATAATATTATGCAAGTGTCAAAATACAGTCCAATCAGATGACAATAATAACCACAGACGTTTTAATGGGATTCAGAACAGTGTCACCTGAGAGCACGCTCGTCAGTGTGTGTGTGTGTCTGTGTGTGTGTGTGTCTGCAAGCTTATTCATGTAGAATATCTTACCTCTGGGGAGTTCACACACAAGTCCCAATTCTATTAAAATGCTACTGCAATCACTTTAATTTTCAGTTAAACATACTGAAGCAATTTAACATGATGAGGTGGTAATAAGGGGAAAGCAAGTGTATCTTTACTACTACAGATAGTCGTTGAACAAAGGCCGAAGACTGGCTTTGTTTCACCAGGCTGTGCACCGTTAAACTGCTGCAACAGACAGCAAAGAGGAGGAAAGTCCGTCTGTGTTTGATCGATAAGTGTGTGCAGATGTGCCTAAATGTGTCACCAGCAGAGGAAGAAGTAGCATGACATCGTCGGCGCTGTACATCAGTATTCAAATCAAACAAACCACACAAACCAAAGGAAACCTCGTGCTGTCACTATTTTCAGACACACAGATCATAGTTTAGTTGACTTTCAGTGACACTACAAACAGCCTGTGAAGCAGTTTGACCAGTCTGATCACCTGATTGGCCAACACAATCTGATGTCAGGTTGTGTTTCTCCAAAAGTTCTTGCTCAACTTCTCCGCTCCAGGTTGTTGCATTTTATTTTTTTTCCAGCAGACCGTGCAGTCACCATAGCCATATAAATACTGATACTATACTGAGAGCACTAAAACCCATAAGCCCAGATACAATGACGTCCAAAATGTGACATAGCACTGTTAAAGTATTCAATGCTCCTTGGATCATCCACATGGTGTATACTAAATCTGTGCTGTGATTCCTATTTTGTGGATTTGAGCCCTTCCCCTCTCTAAATATCTGGGAACATCCCTCCCTCTGTTATACATTTCCACCTCTTTTCTCTGCACTTAATTCTTATGCACAGACTCACGCGAGGCCTAATCCTGAGGAGCAGTGGCGGTGCACCAGGCAGCGTCTTCAGATGTGTCTTGATGAAGGCAGCAGCCTCACTCTTTGATGTCTGACATGATTAGCTTTTAGGGAAATGCTGGATCTTTCATAAAAGTGTGTTGGCGCCCTCGGCAGGGGGCCGTTTAGGAAGACATCACAATCAGTGCAGAGTGCAGAAGCAGAGGGAAGGGGGGGGGGTCTGAATCAAGCAAATGACTTCTGCAGCTTTGTTTGTCAACGAGGGGAAGAAGAGAGAACGAAAGGATGACAGCTGGGTTACACTGTGATATCCAACATGTGTAATGTTGAACTTTATATTAAGTCGAATGAACTATGAGAAGAAAAAAAAAAACATACTCAAACACACTCACTCAAGGTCATATACAGCTATTTTGTTGCCAGGCAACACAACGTTATGTTGAGTACATTGTGCTAACTGTGCAGCTTTAATATGTGTGCGTGTGTGTTGGTTATGTTGTTTTGCTGGCATGATAACACACTCGCAGCCTAAAGATGTTTCTTTTAATTATTATTTCCATCATGTAGCAATATTGTAAACATCACACCTCCTCTATTTAAGAAATACACTGATATTTACAGGTACGGTGTACTTTTTTGAGTACATTCTGACTTAGATTTTACTTCTACTTGATTAAAGTAGTTGAGTGCTCTTTCCATCTCTGCCAACCAAACACATCAAGTTGCACTTCAAACAGCAGAGCACACCATCATTCAGTGACATGCTTCAGTTTGGATGGACGCCTGTTGACACATCAGGAAACACGGCTGCCCAGTTGAGGAATTTAATATCGCCTCCACTCACCAAATCACGACATTCCGCCAGCCGTGTTGATTTTTTCTCCTTGACGCAATAGAAGTCATTTTAAAGATTTAAACAATACTGTTGTTTTTCTGGTTAAGAGAGTGTTTTTTTTTTAGTTGTACACACATCCTTACAAATAATTCATAACACAAAACAGTAAAGGCTTCCTATTAGAACAAAAAAAAACTACATTTGATATAAACGTCAGCCAACAGAAGCAGACAGGTCTGAGACAGAATGGAAAAAGATGAATGAAACAGGAGACAAAGAAAGCTGAGAGTCAGTGACAAAAAGGGGGGAGACAGATGTGAAGCCGAATCACAGGATGGAAAACAGACATGAAAGAAGCAGAGTGGAGATGATGGTGGAGAACAGAGGAGCACGACATGCAACACTAATCCTGACTATCGGCCTTACCAATTAGCTCACTGTAGCTGCTTGTAATTCCACCAAATAACAGGCGACGCTTCGTAAGGGGAATTCAATTAATTGCTATTTTGATTATATTTGTCTCTCCCTCATGACGTATTTATCTCTGCCGCTGTTTCAATTTCTCCTGGAATTATGTTCATTTACATGCACCTCCTGCTAATCCGCCTCTATCTGTTTTAATGAAGCTAAGGAGATTAACAGATTCTCTCTCTCTCTCTCTCGCTCTCTCTCTCTCTCTCTCTCACACACACACACACACACACACATACACGCACACATACACACAGAGGCAGGCAGATATATTGAGCCAATATTGGCCTCATTAGAAATCAATCAGATGAACCAACCACTCTCATCCATCTCTGAAATAATGAATCTCATTGATTACAGATTGGATTGTGTTGTTTATTGTTGATAGATCAATACTATAATGAACACCTATGAGAAGACATGAAAGGGTCAGTTCACCCAAATTACTAAAAGACAAAGGAAGCCTCACCTTTATACTGGTATCACATATTGCAAAATCAAAATGATTAATGACATATAATACAGATTCAATTATCTTGGCAGTTCAGTCTTCACACTAATCCAACAATGCAAAAAGGTGGAGCTGAGGCGGGCTGAATGAAACCCAGCGGTTCAAACAAGTGAGCCCCAACGTGTCCATGCTCTTAATTCTGCTTAATTTTCAGCCTGAATATTATTTGAACAGGTGAGTTCACCTTCAGTACAGTTGTCATGAGCTAGCCTTAGGTGGACGTTTGAGGAACTTCTGTTTTTGTCACATCTTAGTAGGTTTCATTTCAGAGATTGGGAAATACATCAAATCAAATCAAATTTTATTTGTATAGTGCAAATAGTAGTAAAATACATTTGCCTTGGAGGGCTTTACAATCTGTACAGGGAGTGACACCCTCTGTCCTTAGACCCTCGGTTCAAGGGTCAGTACATGTAAGTATATGTATTCTCTGAGGTGGATGAGAGGATTGATGTGCTCAGAGTTCAAAAATACAGTTAATAATGCCTGTAAACCTGACGATTAACATCTTATTCATTCAGTTCCCTACACAAACAAATGTAAGAACAGCATTATATGACTTGGGGAATGATTTAAAACAATAAGAAGGCACAGTGACACTTTAAATAGAGTCCAGGCATGACTAGTTGTTCCACCCTGCCTTCAGTTTTTATGCTAAGCTAGGCTAACCATGTCCTGAATCACTAACACACAGACATTAGTATAGTTGTTTATACCATGGATAATGTGTCGTTATGGATTAAGCATTCATATTGCATTTTTATGTTATAGAATATCTTGTCATGATGCTGTTAGAACAATAACATTTCAAGTTAATATGTGACATGGATACACTTTTCCTATCATGGCAATAATAAGCTTCCATAGCTGACAATAAAAATATAAAAAATAAGAATAAAAAGTGAGTACTGCAAAAGTGAAAATGTCTTCATTGGTGTTCTATATCAGTAAAATACCTATCTTAAACTTTAACTAAAACATTTACCACTGTCACATTCTTCACAACATAATTGGTTTGACATTTCACAGCTGAAATGTGCTTATTTGTGTTTTGTTTTGTGTGTGTGTGTGTGTGTGTGTGTGTGTAATTTAGGTAAAATGACTCCTTGACCTGAGTTCCAGTCTCAGGTTAACTGCTGCCAGAGGTGTTTTTCACTCGTAAAGCTTATGTCTCTGTTTGACTTCAGCCTGACCCTGCTGAAGAGTTTCTCGACCTCAGTGTCAGGACTCCATGTAAAATCATTTGATATTCTGACAAATATTATATGTAAGTTTTTCTTAGCCAAAAGAGATTTTCTTTGTTAGTAGTGAAATTTGTGGCAGGAACACACCCTCATGAAATCATGGGAAAACACCGTCCAATCATGTTGATGGGGCTGCTCATTATGATTGGATCCTGACACGTCCATCAAACTTCAGTCCGCTTCTCCCTCCCCCTCTGCCCATTCGTGAACAAACAGAGACCCTTCATTACTTTGAAGGCGTGGTTTCGAGGGGAGGTCTGAAGAAAAGGCATGGCTGTGTGTTTTCAAAATAAAACTTGCTGGAACCGTTTTCCCAACATCTCCTACCACACCTTTAACCTATTGAATTTATAGGATTCTATGGCAGTGCCATGGTTAGCACTGTCGCCTCACATCAAGAAGGCTTCCTTGAACCTTGTGAACCTGTGAACCTGTGACTGGGGAGTTTGTGGCTGAGGCCTTTCTGCATAAAGTTTGCATGTTTTCCTCACGTCCATGTGGGTACCTATGATGTGGACCCATGACCCTGGTAAGAAATGGTTGAATGAATGAATATTTTGATTTATGACCAAATACCAAACACTTGAAAAACTACATTCCCATCAGCCTTAGCAGCCTTTGTGGGATTTACCAAAAGCTAACACACTGAAACATTGGTGTTTAAACTTTATCAGGGTCATGCATATTATTGCTGATGCCTAAATGTGATTCAGTTTTAACCATTCTGCTGATACTCCAAAACCCCACCGGGCACATCTGTCACGTTTTGGTCCGTCCTGCACATGACACGCCACCAGGAGCGTTTCAAAGGCATTTATCCCACCAGGCTTTGTTTACTTGCTCAGATTTGGTCATTTTCCTGGTTTATGTTCTTCTAAATATGCTTCTACATGTGTAAATATGGTTAATATAGTTGGTTAATATGGTTAATAGATGAATATAGTTCATTTGTTTCTCCTTTGTCTGTTTTTAGATTTCCTATGCTGTTTCTGTGTCTGACTTCCTCTCAGCTCAAGGTGCTCTGTGTATAGAATAGAACAGTTGCATGTTCAACAGGGGTTTGAAACACTGAGTTGAACGGCCATGTATCACTGCGGTGACTGCGATGGTGGATTGTGGGACGAGAGTGTGCCAGAGAGTGAAGTGAAGCAGGATAATAAATGAAGTGTGTTTTCTTTTGATACATTTTTAGATTTGAACTTTTCAACACTCTGGACTTACTGGAATTGTTAGAATCATGCCAGTTGGAAACAATCCTTTGCAGCCACCACTGGAATCTGAGCCTACACACAGAAAAGAAATGAACATTGATTTTGTCTATGACCTGAGCCACATGTAGGAAAACTCAATATTTGATAGTAAGGGAAGAAGGAATACTGGAAAAGAGGAAGAAGGGACGGATGGAGGGATCCTGTGCCAGTGCTGGATAGACACACACATCTTGGTAGAGTGGTTGAGTGTGTGACCATGGGCTCTCGATAATCACAGCCTATAATCCTCTCCTCCAAGTGCAGAGCACACAGCCCTCCATGTTTACCTTTAATAACACACGTGCACACACACACACACACACACACACACACACACACACAGCAATCAGCCTTTCAAAACTAGCCACTTCAACCTGCGACAACAGCAAAACAAGGTGTTGTATGAGAGCAGCCAGCCAAAGACCTGAGGCAGAGCTGGATTAGCTGCAGCCAGCAGACAGACAAACATAATAGAGCTACAGTACAGAATGTACAGCACATGCATGACACTGACAGCCGCAAAGTTCAGCGACTTTGACATTTCACTGCATTTTCTGCTCTTTGCATTCAAAAGGATAACGTTTTTTTATGGATAGGACTGTCAGCTCAAACTTGAGGAATAATTGTTTGCCTAAGTTCCATCGTTGCTGATTGCTTCTGTTCTAGACAACATTTGTGATTCAACCAGCGTGCTTCAGAATCTTCCTAGCGGCTCTCCACTCTGATCAGAATATGCCGTTGTTCTATTTTTGATGGGTTTTGCATCAGAGGACTGATCTAGTCAATTTTCAAAATAAAACATCCTGTGCAGACTCCTGATCTTAAAAACAGACAAAAGGGAAGCAATTTGTGTGGCCATTTACGCATGGCAGACTGAGGTGCTCATCTTCTGACTTTTCATTAAATGTCACCATTGGATTGACATTTTTGGATTTTAAATAGAATAGTAGAATATGGGAAAAATAATCTGGGAGCCATGGAATCTGATGCCAGTCTATGTAGTAGTAGGGGATAGTCGGATATTTCCAGATGAGTGACCCGCTGATGGTTCCACAGGACAATTCGGGCAGTCATCAGTGTCATTAGGATTCATCCTTTTGGCACCGTGGACTTCTTGTACTTCACCATGGTACATCAATGACCATGGGAATTCCCCCAATAGTGGTGGAGATATTTCAGTCTGGACAATAGTGGTGCACTGACAGACCAACATTGCCATCTTTAAGATATCTTTCTTGGACCTGTGCACTTTGAAGGCCTGCCGCTAGACAAAAAAATTAGGATGTCTTCAAATCTGCAAAATGAATAACAGAATATTAACATGCACAATAACACAGTAATAATAGTAATAATAATATACATTTTCTGTGGACTATTGATTTAGTTGACACCCTGAGGATGATAGTAAACTGTAACAGCCTATACTGTCAAAGTAATTGGAGTGTTGAGTTTGTTTTGCATGAATTATGCAAAATGATAATCCTGGAAAGCACTTCAATAAAGCATTACGCAAAGGTCACATGCTATAATGTCTCATTATTCTAATCACACTTCCATTACAACATCAATATCTAATGCAGAAGGCATCCATGAGCTATTTGTGAATAAAACATTTACAAGAAGCGAGCCTTTCTGGATGCTGCTGTTTATCTCACTCCAGGGCCTGAGCTGCCATTGATTACAATATTTTCCTCTGCAGTGCCACTCTCAATTCGCTTATGTGCACAGTTTTGAAACACTGGCTTCCTCATCTTACATAATAATCGGGGATGCCTACCAATTCTTATGGACATCATCTGATTTTCATGATTGCAGCCAACACACAAGTCTGCGGATTTGAAATTGAATTCTAATGCTACGCTGCAGACTTGATCTAATCATCGGGCATTAACAAATGTTTTCTGTTATGCCGTTTCCGACCCTAATATCCTAATGATATGGAAATTGATAATTATTCTGTCATACACACAGCTTCAAGCAGACATGGCTTTATTGAATACCTCAGAAGAATGTGGATATCTTTCACAAACAATTTGCCTAATATTGCTTTTCTTCCCTCAGATCATTTGTGTGGGCCAGGAGCACTGTGAGATTATTGCAGGATCAGGTTTGTAATGCTGAAAAAACTTAGTATAATAAGACATTAATGGTTTGGGGGGTTGTGGTTGGATGTTGATTTATGTCACTGCGAGTTGGCCTCATGTCACATTGTTAAGTACGACATATGGCAGTCCCAGACCGACAAATGGAGCCAATAACACCTTTATTACTGCACATCATGGTTACTGCCTCATGGGAGAGGTGCAGTGTGTTCAGGAGAATACAGTAAATTACTGGGGCATATTGTGTTTAAACAAGTAGATCTTTAACTGCCTCATTCATAGCTTTCATGAGCTTTTGGAACAAAAATGTGTAGTTGAATGTGTTGTTGGAATTCTTTTATGCAGAAATGTGGGGGAAAAAAATCAGTGTCATATTTTCTTTTTATTTTTGCACTTTCTTTGCAGGAGATTCGGCAAAGGCAGACAAATTCAAACTACGCCCCCACATTACAAGTTTAAAACAAGTAATGGATATTTGTGTATGCATGTGAATGGTTTCACTTGTAGTGATAAACCCAGAGAATTGGCACCAACTCTACAGCTCCATTCTACAGAGCTTTTTTATCCTCTGTATCTCAGTGCTTTGGTTTCACATTCTACATTTTTTTCTCACCACTCTCATCAATCTTAGTGTATTTAGTGTAAAAGCTGCTGAAAAACACTGTGCGCTACCTGTTCAGCAGCAAACAGCTTGTAGACACAGGTAGAGATGAGTTGGTGAAGAGGAGGATAGCAGGTGACCTGTTGGAGCCAGTGCACTGTAAATGTAGAAAACAACAAACAGAAAAAAAAGTGAGTAAACACAACTGCACACTAAGACATAGTTCTTATATATAAAATATAAATCTAAAAAGTGGCTATAGCTGTCAGATAAATGAAGAGAAGTTAAAGCTACAATATTTGTCTCTGTGATGTATGGGATGTTTAAAGTAGTGTAACATGGAACTACTTAGGTGAAGTGCTGTACATCTAGTCATTTTCCAACTTTATGTTCAGACACATCTTGTCTCAAGCAGATGCAGAAAAACCAGTCCACACATTTGTTACTTCTAGATTGGATTATTACAACTCATTATCAGGCTGCTCCAATAAGTTCCTTTGACTTTACAGTTGATTCAGAATGCTGCATGTGAAGCCCCAGTGGGCAAATAAGACACTGGCCTCCTAAACCAGGGATTAGTGTGTGTGTGTGTGTGTATGTTCTATATCTAAATCTAAATCTATAGTATCTAGTATCTATTCTATTCTTTCTATTCTACTTAGAGATCATGTTCACTGGTTACCTGTTAAATCTAGAATAGGTCTTCATAGTCAACGCCATATCTTAAAACTACCCTTACAACAACAACAACAACAACAATAATAATAACAATAATAATAATAACAACAATAATAATAATAATAATAATAATAATAATAATAATAACAACAACAACAACAACAATAATAATAACAATAATAATAATAATAATAACAATAATAATAATAATAATAATAATAATAATAATAATAATAATAATAATAATAATAAATGATAATTCCCCCGAGGTTATTAAAGTATTTCTGATTCTAATACAATACCCTCTTACCCCATTAAACACTGTGATCTTAGACTGCAGGGCTCCTTGTGGTTCTATAGTCTTCTACAATCTTCTTCTGTGGAGCCAGCCCCCAGTTCTGATTCTGGAGGATTATAGTCATTATTACTACTATTAGTCATATTTCTATTATTATTCTAGTTGTAGTTATTATTCTTGCTGCAGTGCATCAACTGGTCATTGCATATGGTCGTCCATCCTCAAGCAATCAGGTTTCTGCCTCTTAAATGAAGTCTATGAAAGAGTACGGTGTAGACCTGCTCATGTGTCAAGTGTCATGACATAACTTCTATTATATAAAAATGCAATTTAATGTTATATTTACCAATGCTGGTCTGAGTATATCATTGGTACACAGAGACTCAGGTTTCTCAGACTGCAGGTTTGTATTGTGAGGTGTAATTGAAATTCAGGGATGGCAGTCCTGCTCCAGCCCTTAGTTTTGTCTTCCTTGGTCTTCCTAAATGCACTATTCTGAACACTATTAATAATATTGACTATCCAGCAGAATACAGAATGAAATGGGACACAGGAGCAGTGTGGAGAACATTTGAAGAAAAGGATTTTCTGTTTCTGTGCACCACCGCCTAAAGAGTTGTAAACATTACTACATGTCAAATAGTGCACAACATATGCAAATTGTAGCTCCATTATGTTGTACATACTGTGCACTGTTAAATGTATCGGTGGCTGTATTTATCAAGCGTGTCAGAGTAGAAAGTCATTCCTAACTGTCAAACACTCTCCGAGTGACAGAGTGGCTCTACTTTTAAAAGCATTTTGTCAAATCTCTTAACTTAGGAAATGACTCATGTCTCTGCTGATATTTATGAGAGCCCTGACCTGTTCAGAGCTGCAGGAGCCGGTGTTGTGTTCAGGTACAGATATTTCCTGAAAGGAGATGACTTGGGAGCGTTTGATTAAAAGATCGCTTTGACAAAAAAACTAATAATGTTTGACCGTGGGGTGTTGTCCCTGCAGAAACAGATGCCCTCAGAACTTTATTGAAACAGGGGGAAATCAGTGTGTGCAACAATGATGATTCTGGCACAACCACCAATTTTGGCAGTCATAAATCAAACTTTGATCACTCCTACAGCGCCTCATAAAAGATAATGCACATGATGAACATCCTCAGTGAGAGCTGACTAAACATAATCATGTCCCTGCTGGATGTCACCTGCTTAATTATCATTAACACATCTCAACTTAATTGCAATAGTTAATATCTTTACCTATTATTTTTTTTCTTCTCAGTTATTTCAAATTATACCAGTGCTATAGCTAAGAGATATTCATATATATATATATATATATATGTATATATGTATATATATATATATATATATATATATATATATATATATATATATAGAGAGAGAGAGAGAGAGAGAGAGAGAGAGAGAATAAAGTAAAGAATAGAGAACAGAGAGCTGGGCTCTCTATTCTTTACCTTTACTGAGGGAAACTGGACAGTGTAGAGATGATTCTATGTCCTTTAAGTAGAAGCCAGAATTGACATGTAATCAGGGGGATAGTGTTGCAGTTCTTCCCACTCTGCCATGAGTACTTCTTCCAAGAGGAGTACTTTACTCTTTACAGCACACACCAAGTCACACACCACCAACTATTGACTGATTGACTGATTTTGGTGAAACCGGATCATATTTTATGGAGAAAATGTTTTCTGGTTTCCCCACTGAGGTCCCCTGGCTGCTCTGCCTCAACTCTCTGATTTACACAGTTTCCTGATGGAAGTGAAGTGAAGTAAACTGCTGACAACTCTAGCTGCTGTTAGCTAATTTTAGCTCAGTTTGTTAGCTGCTGTTAGCTAATGTTAGCTAATGTTAGCTCAGTTTGTTAGCTGCTGTTAGCTAATGTTAGGTCTGTTTGTTAGCTGCTGTTAGCTAATGGTAGCTCAGTTTGTTAGCTGCTGTTAGCTAATGTTAGCTCAGTTTGTTAGCTGCTGTTAGCTAATGTTAGCTCAGTTTGTTAGCTGCTGTTAGCTAATGTTAGCTCAGCTTGTTAGCTGCTGTTAGCAGATGTGAGCTCTGATGGTTAGCTGCTGTTATCTTAGTTTGTTAGGTGCTGTTAGCTAATGTTATCTTGTGTGTTTTTTTTAGCCAGGCTGCCTAGACAGCGAGCTCAGAGCACCAGGGGAGTGTTTGTGCCACAGGCATTTTGGATCACCAAGAAGAGGAGGTTCATATGCTTTGGGTGAGGGAATACTGGTAGGCAGCAGAGCCGGTGCCAGAACCAGAGTTGGGCAATCAGTCAACATAACCGGGTTTAGCGACCTCTATGGACATAATGTTAACAGAGGAAGCTAAGAAGAGAAAAGTACAGGGTGACCGAGCAAAAAGCCACCAGATAAGAGTGATTCTGGGAGTGACTTTTAGTCAATGGCGAGAGCTTGGTGAAAAAAAAAGCCTAAAGGCCTCAGTAACAACATTAACATATCTGTGTTGGGTCTCCACCAAGATTTTTATCAAATGTGTGAATGAACATCTTGACACAAATGCATCTTAACAATTGATCACAAGCTGTGAATAATGTGTCCATCAGAGGTTGATGTGTGTCACTTGGCAATATATAATAGATAGAGCATCAGTTATGATGTTTGATGTGTTCAGACTGCAGCGACTGTATAATCTCTATACGGATCCAAAAAGAATAATCCAGCATTGTATGAAACATTGTATGGAACAGTGGGTCCTCCTCAGCCCTTCCTGACCCACAAGGTGACATCTTAGCTCCTGATTGGCTCACAGGAGGACAGCATCACTCACAGGGGATGATACACTGGCTATGAATGTTGGCTCTCCTTGATTGTAAACAATGTGATAAAGTACATGTTAAGAGCTGCAAATGTGCCATATGGCGTGTATTCACTGCTCTGCCATTCGCTGCTCAGGGCAGAAATCCCTCATTGACTGGAACTCAAAGATTAGCTTGTCGTGTAAGATTTATGAATTTTCATTTAAAATAAGTGTAATTAATATGAGCTATTAGACCCACTGATTTGCTCCTGCCCCCACCTTTATGTTAAACACGACTGTGTCTAAATGAATCCCCTGCCCCCTCATGCATGACACAGAAAGACACACACAACACACACATTTTACAATATGTGTGGGTATCCTGGCTTCTACTGAGCCCAGTCTTAAAAAAGATGATGACTAAAAGAGTTTGAGTAACCGCCACTGGTTTAATACTGGCTCTTTATACACATCCTTTCTAGAGTAGGCCACAATGGACAAAGAGAGCACTGGCTCAATCGGACCTTTCACAGCCAGATCAGGGATTGTGGATACTTTCTGTGGTTCTGCTTGATGCAGATTACAAATACAGCTGATGTTTACTATTTTCTGTATTTGTATGAAAATTGCAAACATCAACATGCTAACACACTCACGATAACAATGCTAACACACTGATGCACTGAGGCAAAAAAAAAAAAAAATCTCCTTAACATATGATCCAGTTTCAGCAGAAGCATCTAGTGTGTGATGGTTTAGTGATGTAAAAAAACTCAATAGTTAATTAGTTATACATAGTGCAAGAACAGGTGTCATTGACAAAGGCACCACTCAACTTCAGTAGTCAGTGCAGTCAGCATTCAAATCATTTTGAAGTTGTGTAAGTTATAAAGTTGAAATAAAGTTACTTTAAAAAGAGTCTGACTCTGTTACAACTGTTCACCATTGTGCTTGATAGCCTCTGGCTAAAGGGTAGCATTCATCTTTGAAAACCTGCTCACCCAAAACATTCAAATAAAACAGCATGTGATGGTTATCCATCATGTGCAAATGAATAGTTCAAAGCAGATATACAAAAAAAATCCAACTATAAACTAAACTCTTATGACTTTATCCCTGTTGAGCTGCATGGACACAAACACTAACAAATTCATGAATATATAAAGGCACACACACACTCTCTCTCTCTCTCACACACACACATACAAAGAGACTAATCTACTTAGCAAAAACCATTTAAGAGCCCTTTAGCAACATACAGTAGCATAATATGTAGATTACAAGCGTGTACAGTAATCTTTGCGCTCTGCAGGCATGGAGACAAGCCTCTTTGTGTTTTCTATTGTGCGTTAGTCAGCATGGAAATGTGCTCTGAGGGCAAGAGGGAGAATTATAAAGAATTTCTATTGACATCAAATCTTAACTATATTCACATAATCCCCCTCGATACACGCTCACACCTCCCTCCACACACACACACACACACACACACACAACTCCCTCCCTCTCTCCTCCTTAATCCGCTTCCTCCTCTCAGAAGAATCTGTGTGCGTGTGTGTGTGTGTGTGCCCACTCCAAAAAAGTGTGTTTGTATGTGTGCGTACACTTGCATGTGTATTTGTAACTGTGTATGTGTGTGTGTAATAATCCATGTATCCAGTGGTTAATCCTGCAGTGAGGGGGCAGAGATAGGGAGGGCGTGTGTGCTCCTGCTGATAAAAGCCATCGATCACCGGCCGCCAACAACCACACAACATTCTCACACTTTCTGGGAGCCTCAGTCCTCCCAGCACCTTTGTCTTCTTCCTTTTTCTTACTTGCTCTCTAACATTGCGTGCGTGCTGTGGAGAACTGTTGGAACTGTAACATAACTGTTCTCATCTTGATCTGTACGGCTGCTTCTCATCAGCTGTTTCACTCCTCAAGGTTCTATACAACCTGGAGTCACAGTGTTGGTTATAATTAAAAGAACGAACAAGATATTCACACAGTGACCCATTCTCCTGTGGACAAAGTGGGTATGTGCTCAGGAACCTGTGGCCAACTTGGCCTTAAGCAAGTGAGTACAGGTATGTGCAAAATGACCCAGACGACATGTGAACAGCTTTATCATATTCTTACTTGGGTGTTTTGTAAAGTAGTCAATTAATTACTTACTACTGTACTTAATAAGTAACACATAAGTGTCAAGCACAGTTTTCTGAGGGGAAAACTTAAAAGAAAGCTGGAGTTGCAGCTAGAGACTGACTAAGACAGACACTGTTGGAACTTATGAAAAGAGCACTCTGATAGCTCTGACTTGGACATGAGATTCACCCATCTTTAAAATTAACTATCCTCAGTAGTGGGATGATGACTTTACTCACATATATTAGTCTTGACCTTTGAAGACACATAATACTGATTGCTACACATTGAGAATTTAAAATGAACATACATATATAGTTTGTGTAGGTTACAGGTCTGTGTGCTGGGAAGGGTGTGTGTGACCCGTGTGTGTGCATGAAAGACCTCATGAAATTTGTGCCATTATTATAAGGGCCCATTATCATGATAGTCTGTTCATGGATTGAATTCATTAAGTTAATTGCTGATATCTGGCAACATCAACATGACACAATCCTTTATTCCATTTGAAAATGTTGCTCCTAATTCACTCATCACAAACACTGACTTTAATATTTGACTAACTATCCCTTGAAGGCTATATGGATTGTGTTCATGATCAGAGATTGTGCTAGCCTGTCATTTATGAACTGCAGAAGAATCAGGTGATTTCTCTGCAATCTGTGAGTTTCTTGTGGAACTTTGTCATAGCAGTTGGCATCTTTGAACAACTAAAACCTTTCAGACCTGAGGGAACAGAGACAACATGAAGTCAAAACATATAACCTTGCTTTGCTAAATGACAAGAACAGATGATAGATTATAGATTACATTTCTCTCTGTATCCATTCTACCACAAACCAAACTGCTAGCCGTCTAAAGTAGTCATTTTGTCATTATGTTTTCAGCCCCACCTTTTTCACTTATCACAAAACAAAACCTCGTTCTTCATCCTCCATTGGCACTAAATGTTGAAATTGAACATACATTGGTACATAGATGCAGAGTATATGTCTCATCAACAAAATATGAAGTAATGAGCTTACAGATACAGCCCATTTTAAGAATGTTAATCAATAATAAACCAATAGAGGAGGTTTGTCCTCTCAGCACTGCTGGGACATCATTTGAATGCAACTAATATGCCTGGGAGGAGAGAGGCCCTTTGAAAGTTGAAAGCAGCAGCAGATGCTGGAGATGAAGCTGGCAGATAATGACTGGTTTTCCAGGCCTTGATTGCAGCCATTCACATTCAGACTGCTGAGGTCAAAACTTGCTCCTTGCTCTTAACAAAAGCTGCAGCAAAGTGGAGTTTTTAATTTTCATTCACTTCACGAGAGCTTGTTGGAGAGTTTAGACAGAGGAGGTGTTTTGTATCTCAAGCTCTCAATCCAAATTTTATTGTTGAGTAACCAGAATGTCATTTTTTTGCTTCAACAAACTCTTGAGCATAAAACAGCATTTAAAGCACCAAAACAGCATCTGATTCTCTTCATAGGTTTTCTGATCTATGCTGAAATAAGTAGAGCCAGCTGACAGCAGCATGGCAGGTATTATTTATGTACAGGCATGATTGCTGAGCTAGCAGTTTAAGCACCCTGTTTGAAGAGGCAAATGTGATTGTTGGCTCATGCGCTCAGCTGATGTGGCAAACATTACTAATGTATCCAGTCAAATGTTGTAGCTTCCACAGAAATAGCTGTTGATTAGAATAAAGCAAACAGAAAAAAAACAGGCCAGATAGTACTAATTTGACCAGCTGCCCCATGCTTCACCCTCCCAGAATCACTGGACACAACTGAACAATAATTATAGACTTTCAAAATAAAGCTTACTGAGGAACAATTCTGTTTTATGGGATTAAACTGTTATAATTTGTTGAGTTTAGAGCAAAGATGACTTGGTTTAGATCATGGTTTGAGTTAGAATTAGCATGTACCATAACATAACATAACATAATGTAAGGGGACATCCATTTACCTGCCTCCAACTTTACCACACTTTGTAGTCACATGATCTGGGAGTTTTGGAAACACATGTGCATGAGATTAAACAACAAAATTGGCATCCCCCATACCGTAAGACATTCTTTTGCTCATTTGCTCATTGAATTACATGTCCATATTTTGGGAGATGTCCGTGATCATGATACTACTTGTCACGATGCTCCTGGATCAGAGCGACTGAGTGTTTTTTAGTTGTACTTAGCAGTTAACGGTCTTGTTTGTGAAAGAGGCACACAAAGTTTGATCGGGCACAGTGAATCAATATCCTGGTTGATCAGTGTCTTGTAATTATACAGAGGTAACACACTGATAAGGGGTCAGCGTGCTGCTTGTTCACTATCCTACTGGATGCTTAGTAAGACACACATTGACCATGTTTTTGCATTCACAGTGACCTGCTTTAACCCTTTTCAGAAAAAGACAATGTCTTCACCACAGCGCCCCCAATCGATGGTAGTGGCAGATTGAAACCATCGTGAAGCGTAGAGTAGATTGGGTTTCATAGAGAGGAGCTGTGAAGTGGAAGCCTGCAAAGGCCTTCACCTAGGAAGAATATTAAGTATTGAGATCTTTCTGCAGAAAAATTAAAATTATTAAAATACAGATGTGAGCTTTGTAGACAGCACAAGCATCTCGGGCTCTTTCAGATGGGAACTCTTTTCACACCTCATTATCTGCAGACTGTCACTGACAAAATGTTCCACATACACTCACAATTGTTTTTAGATTCTTTAGGTGCTTTGGCTTCCTTTCTTATAAACAAACTCATTTTTTTCCTATAATCCTATAATTAGGCTTTCTTCAAGCCAATCACATATTACTGTGCTGACGGCAGCTTCCAGTATCCCTTCAAACTTTGTTACACTTTTGATTTAATCTGTCATGTTTTGGCTTTAAAACATGTATTACCAATGACAGGGAAAAAGTCATGAGAAAAGGTGTTTGGATTAAAGAGCAGAGCCAGATCAGTGTTCAGGGATCGACCCAGGAGGAAAGAAAGAGAGCAGGAAAAATCCAGCTTGGATTGAAGTGCCCATGAAACAAGAAGCAGCGTGCTGTTTACTAATTCATTTTTACTTGTTTCCTGTAAAATGATTGGAGGGACTAGTAGCAGATACTGGTTGGTGTTAATAATAGCCAAAAACACTCCACACCCCTGCTATGCATTGCAGGTAGTGCTATGGTGTCTGCATCTACCTTCCAATGAACATTGCCAGACATGGGGTGGAACACAACCTCTGAAACCGTACAGTAGCCTATCAGGGTGGTCAGGACACTTAGTCAGTTGGTTAGCTCTTTAACTGGCCAAGCTATTGACAATTAGCAGTTCACTATTTAGCAATCATTGTTCAGCTAATGTCTGGTCTGGACAGACATTAGACATTAGCAAAATGGGAAATCTTATGTGTCCACGTCTTTACAGAGACTCGTTCCATCAACAAGCACTCAAATGTTTTCTGAGCTGAGGAGGTGGACTGACATGATGTGTCTACATCAGTTAAGCTTGGTGCTCAAACACAGAGACACTTGAGACTTTATTTGTGTGACATTATTATGCGAATATAATGTAACAGAAAAACAAAATATTAAAACATATAAATAGATAAACCTAAACAGACAAACTGTTAAATATTAATAATGAATAAAGGTCAAGTAAAAGTCAGACTAAAATGACAGCTCAACATCCTCTAATATCTTTCTTCTGTTCCTCTGTAAATATATAAACTACATACACTACATAAACATAAACACATGTTGTTGAATGTGTTAACTGAAGGCCTGGCTAGCTATCAGTATCTATTACTGGAATCCTATGGAGCACATATAGTACCCTGCCAAAAGGACAGCAAACTATCAATTAAAATTGCCCATGAATCCCAAACATTTCACTTTGTTGACAAGATAAACACAAGGTTGTCACCATGAGTTAGCCCGATGAGGGCTAAAGAGGAGGCCGCATCACAAAGCAGTCCTGCTGCACAGATTTCCTTTAATATCGTCGTATAACAAAGATGACTAAATGTCTCTGTCTTCCCTGCACCAACATGCAAATCATTTAACAAGCAATATGTCTTAAAGTAGGCCAACTAATAGAGACATGATCCATTTACTTTTATCTGGTGGTGATGGAGTGGAGCATTTGTTCCTCGCCTGGCTCCTTTCATATTGCTTCATTGGTGACACATAAACCTGGCACGCTCCTTAATGGGATCTCATCCATAATGTTGAATGAGGGGGACAATCATTTCATGTGAGGAGATTAAAAATATGATCTCTAACAAGGGCCCCTGCTGTCCAGGTTCACTCCCTGAGGTCTAATAAATTGGAGGGATGGGAAGTGTCTCCAGATGTGGATGTCTCTGTCAGGAATGTAAATGTATGACTATCAGCCTAACCACATTTTAAGACCAATACTCATCACTTTGTGATATTTATCTCATAAATATCTTCAGCTTCTGTCATCTTCAACCAAAATATATGCAAGGAATGAAATAATACTTAAACTATTCCAGGCATGGCTGGATATAATGACATGATGCGCTGATGGACGTAAAGACTTAAGGGCAGTCCACACCAAGAACTTCACCTATCACAATAACAATGCATGCATCCACACTGATGAATGATGACATTGTGTAAACAGTTGCCCCAGGCACATGCTGCACACAGGCTGTGTCAGCATCTTAATATTAAAATGTATATTGATGACCTGTTACGTCTGTACGCAGCACCAGGAATCTAAAAGGGAAACCAGAAGTTCAAAGACAAGGACTTTGGATAAAGTAACACACATATGTGGGATGAATCTTCATTGACCAGGGAGTTTTAACTTCACTGCCGCTGGGCTGATGATGACTGATGAATCTGGGTGCCAGAGTAATGCCATGATACAGTTTAGTCATGTGATGATTTTCTAACCAACATACTGTCAACTCAACAATAGCTTCCTTATCCTCTTCCTCCTCCTCGTCCACCTACACTGCATTGATTGTCATGTTTCTGTGCAGTCACATAGTCACAGCTGCCCTTCAACCTGCCTCACATGATGTTACATTCACATTTACTACTTAAGCTCATCACAGCTCATCTGCAATAAATAAGCCTTCTTACCCTACAACTAAATTACTCCATTAACATGATACATTAATAACACTCAAGCAACACTCAACAATGTTGGCAGCATGTCGTGTGTTGTATTTAAGTTCATTATTTTAGAGTTTATGCAGTGGAGGAAAAGTCAAGATCTCAACTTTTTTTTTTGTTTTTTTTTCCAGCCGACCTCCAGATCAGCAGCTGTCTGTCTGTAAAACTAACACTGATGACCCTGGATGAGAACCATGAATGAAGTGTTGAGATGAGGTCAAACACTCAGGTGACAGTACTAGAAAATTAAATGTTGCATTCAACAAAGTGAAATATAAAGAATATAATTACATAACTAGAACATAGCTTCAGAAAAAAAAGAAATAAAGTTTGAGGAGCTAACCATACAGACACATTCACACACCGATGGCACAGCCTTCAGGATCAGTTTGGGATTCAGTATCTTGCCCAAAGACACTTCAACATGCAGACTGGAGGAGCCAGGGATCCAACCTCTAAGATCTGATAAGTGGACGATCCATTGACCTAGCCAGTGTCGTTTAGGTACTGGCTTTAGAGACATTTTTTTTCTACAGTGTGGAAATCAAGCTAGCTAACAAGTTAGTGAGTGGTGTTAGTTATTCATGTCCACCTTTCCACCCTGAGTTCTGTTGTAAATGGGCAGCTGCTTAAGTTATGCCACAATGTACTAAGCAGAAGCCTTCAGTTAGAGCATTGTGCTGACTCTCCTTTCTCAAAGATCTCCTCAGATAACATGACTTTACTCAGTCCAACAGTTCTAAAGAAACGGACACATCCTTTTCATTGGCTGAAAACCTTGGACAAATCTGATTTCTGCATATTATTATTAGACAGGTAAAACAAACAAAAAAAACACCTATTCTAATTTATTCACCAATGAAAAGTGGAAATGAGATGAAAAAAAGTCAGTTCCTTGAAATTTGGTTGTGATAGAACTGAAGATTAGTCACTTAAAAGAGAAAACTTTTTCACTCTTTTACTCTGCTTTAGAAGTGAGCCTTGACCCTGAGTGCTGCTCTGAATTGGAGTTCAAAATACAATTTAAACTGTTCAACAAATTCCAGACAAGATTCACTCTTTTTTATTCGGCTTTCCACCCAAACTCTTTTTATATCGTCCTTTCTCGGAAACAGCCGGAGAGACAAAAGGGTCTTTTGACGGGGAAGGGCAATGTGTAGTGTATTCGTTCACACTGTGTTTCATTCTAAAACATAGAGGCCAAATAAAATGTGAGCAGACAATGCTCATGCATAACTTTCCACTGCACCAATTCAACGAGGAAAAAAGCTTTTAGAATTCAACATTCATCCCTTACTCTTGTTACAAGCTATGTTTCCTCAAAATTGTTTTAAAGTAAACAAAGTCAAATGATTTTTACCTTTATTAAAAAAAAAAAAAAAAAACTTAAATAATGTAAATTTTATATAAAATAAATATAATATAAATATATAAATAAATTTGGGAATATAAATTTGATCCTGTCTCTCCTAAAAGTTCTGATGTGGCCATCTTTAAATATATCCTATTATTTTTAAAGCTTTGTGCATGGAACCCCAGAGGTGAACTGCTGGTTATTTCTATGAAATAAATCTGAAACACTCACTGATTTTCTTCCTTTGCATTTATAAGTGATATTTATTTAGGAGCTTCTCAGGAGTGAATAATTGAGACTGTACAAAAATAAATTTTCCTGTTGTGTTTCCTCTTAAATATTTCACCATCTTTGTACCTTTGTAAACGCCTTCTTTGTTTCCAGATGATGAGTCCTGACTTTTGTGATCCTTTGACTTTTCTCCTTGTGCCACCCGAGGTTGACAGCCATTGGATGGATTACTGTCACATTTGATCCAGACTCTGTGAATGAATTGTATTAGCCAAGCTGTCATCAGCTCAAAACTTCACTTTGTCTGATACTTATTGTCCATCGATCTTCTTCCGCTTATCGGGGGCGGGTCGCGGGGGCAGCAGCTTCAGCAGGGAGGCCCAGACATCCCTCTCCCCGGCCACTTCGTCCAGCTCTTCAAGGGGAACCCCAAGGCGTTCCCAGGCCAGCTGAGAGACACAGTCCCTCCAGCGTGTCCTGGGTCTTCCCCGGGGCCGCCTCCCAGAGGGACGTGCCTGGAACACCTCACCAGGGAGGCGTCCAGGAGGCATCCTCACCAGGTGACCAAGCCACCTCAACTGGCTCCTCTCAATGCAGAGGAGTAGCGGTTCTAATCTGAGCTCCCTGCGGATGGCCGAGCTTCTCACCCTATCTTAGAGCCACTCTGCGAAGGAAGCTAATTTCGGCTGCTTGTATTTGCGATCTCATTCTTACTAAATATAAAGACATTCAAAATGTATTTAAAAAAAATAAAAACAAGCTAAAAGACATGCAAGATTAAGGCAACTGGCAAAAATCAAACTTCAGAAACAACAGTTCAAAACATTCACGCACACATTCACATTCACGTAATTCACGCCTTTGTGACCACACGTACTGCAATGCACTTTATTTGGGGTTAGTGGATCCTCTATTAGCTGTCTCCAACTGGTTCAAAATGCTGCTGCATGCCTTTTAACTGGCACAAGCAAATTTGAGCACATTTCATTGATTTTAGCTTCACTCCACTGGCTGCCTGTCCATTTTATGATTCATTTTAAAAGTTTTTTATTTGCTTTTAAAGCCTTGAATGGCCTTGCCCCACCTTACCTCTCTGAGCTGCTCCACCCCTATATTCCTTGCCGATCTCTCAGGTCAGCTGACCTGCTGCTCCTCAGAGTGCTTAAAGCTAGGCTCAAGCTCAGAGGGGATCGAGCGTTCGCTGATCACACACCCACACCCAGCTCCAAGACTTTGGAGCTGCAACAGGAAGCCGCGGTGAAGCCGCAGTGAAGCTGCGGTACCACACAGTGATGCAGCTGGTCAGGATGCTCTCTGTGGAGGTGCACATGGTGGACAGTGGTGCTCTGGCTCTTTTCAGTCTGTGGAGAAAGTAGAGGTGCTGCTGAGCTTTCCTGACCAGTGACCAGTGTTGCTGCTTCGGGAGAGGTCCTCAGTGAGGTACACACCCAGGAACTTGGTGCTGCTCACTCTCTCCACAGCAGCACCATTGATGGTCAGTGGAGGGTGCTGGGTGGAGGCTCACCGGAAGTCAACAACAATCTCCTTCATCTTTTCCACATTGAGAGATTATGGTCTCTGCATCACTTGGCCAGTTGGCTCACCTCGTCCCTGTAGTTTGACTCATTGTTATTGTTGATGAGCCCCACCACAGTAGTGTCATCTGCAAACTTGACGAAGAGGTTGGTGTTGTGTGTGGGTGTGCAGTTGTGGGTCAGCAGGGTGAAAAGTGAGGGGCCAAGCACTCATCCTTGGGGGGGCCCTGCATTCAGTGCGATGGTGCAGGATGTGTTGCTGCTGACCTGGACTGCCTGTGGTCTTCTGGTCAGGAACTCCAGCAACCAGTTGCAGAGTGAGGTGTACAGTCCTAGACAGCAGTTTCTTTATCAGCTGCTGGGGGATAATTATGTTGAAAGCTGAACTAAAGTCTAATAACAGCGTCCTCACATACAGTATGAGTCTTTACTGTCCAGGTGAGTGAGAGCTGAGTGGAGGGCAGTGAAGACCGCATCATCAGTGGACCGGTTGGCCTGATATGCAAACTGGTAGGGGTCCAGGGAAGGAGGGAGGATGGATTTGATGTGCTGCATGACTAACCGCTCGAAGCACTTCATGACAATGGGGGTCAGTGCCACAGGGCAGTAGTCGCTGAAGCAGGAGGGAGAGGTCTTCCTTGGAACTGGGATGATGGTGGTGCTCTTGAAGCAGGTAGGGACAAAAGTGTGGCTTAGGGAGGCGTCTGCGAGGACACCTGTGAGATCCTCTGCACAGTCCATTAGCACACAACCAGGAATGTTGTCTGGTCCTGCAGCTTTGTGAGTGTTGATCCTGGAGACGGAGGTCCCCACACTGGCTGGAGGCAGGGATATCACCTGGTCTTCTGAAGGGGGTGTTGTCTTCAGTGCAGGGGTGGTGTTGTCAGCTTCAAACTGTCCAAAGAATTTGTTCAGATTGTTCAGCAGAGTGACGTCACAGTGGTTGTCACAGGTATGTGGTCAAGGTTTATAGTCCATGATGGTCTGTAACCCCTGCCACAGGCTCCTTGCGTCTGTTGTTTCCCTGAGTTGCAAAGTCAGTGTGTTGGTATAACTGAAGAAATATTGTTTTGAGATTTGCATGGTTGAAATCTTGAGCCATGATGAGAAGTCCTCTGGATGGGCTGTCTGCTGGTCACTGATGTTGTTGTAAGTTGGAACTCCCTTGGTAGATAGGAAGGCCGACATTTGATGATCATAAACTCTGCAAGGGGCGAACAATGTCTGCAAACCTCTGCAGCGTCACCAAGCATCCCTGATGTACACACAGACCCTGCAGCTGCGGGTCTTACCTCCTTCATTCATGTCTGCTCGGTAGCATGTTAGCTGGTCGAGCTGGATGAGTCCATTATGTTGATGTTGAGCCATATTTCCATGAACACAAAAACACAGTAGTCTCTCACAGTCTGCTGGGTCGATCTCAGAAGGTGTATGTAGGAGCGTACATTGGCGAGTACGATGGACGGTATAGCCGGCTTGTATAGATTAGCTGCTAGCCTGGCCCAGATACCCCTACGTTTTTCTCGCTTCTACCTCCTCTTGCACTGTCTGCCATGCTTCCACTGTGGGTGTGCAGCAGTAGTGGGGGTCGATGTCCCCCATCTCGCCGGAGCCCAAGATTGTGTAGGTCCTTAGCATGTGCTGGAAAAAAATGTTGTCAATGTTAAAAAGAGTCCCGTAGCTGTATGTGTGCCTTGGGGCGGACAAAAAAGACAAAAACATAAAATCACTCGAGCACACCGATGAGGACAAACATGCAAACACCACATCAGGACAGAGAGGGGCCGCTGCGTCCATACGTGCCACCATCTTGATCTAGATCAAGAGTTAGAGTTAAGATAGTTAATCTGCAGAGATGTCACAGCAGCCATGCAACCAGAACACAATTAAGCTGCGTGTGTATGCAGAAGAGATGTGATTGAATTTTAATCAGCGCAGCTGTCCAACAGCATAGCATGCACGATGTGTGTAGCAGGACAAACACGAGTTAATATATGAGTTTAATGCACAAGTTAAAGTTGTTTAAGGTAAAGTACCTGACAGCCGGTGTTTCTTTCTTGAAATGTCATGTAGTAAATTACATTTTAATAATGTCCTCCTTTTTGATTTCACTGCTATTATTCCATTTTAACAACATTAGTGATAAAGCATATGTTAATGTGAAGCATAATGACATTGAGCTTTGAGACCCATCAGTTTTAACATGAATAGAGAGTGAAGACATCACATATCATGTCTTAAGTCTCTTCTCCTTTCATCTCAGTGTTTAATCCTGTAAGTGCATTGATCTTATGTAATCCTGTGCACTATTTTATGTTGAAAGCTGAGACCTGAACATTGTACAGAATTTCATCAGAGAGCATTGTATAAATAATTCTTTCTACCTGGGTGGGGCCTGTCCTGACCTGCACAACAATTAGTCCAATCGCTCCAGGGGTACAGCACAACACTTTCTGCACTTCACTGCAGTGCACGCAGCTCAGTGCTGTTCCTTGATTGTAGGTGCATGTGTGTGTGTGTGTGTGTGTGTGTGCATGTGCATGCATGCATGCATGTGATTGCTGGTTTTCACGCCCTCTGCAAGTGGATAAATCTGTTAGGTACAATCAATACACTGAAACTCAACTATCATTGCTGGAGCTTCTAGTAAGCACTTAGGAGAGAGGACAGCTCGAGGCTCGATGCTCGATGCTATTTAAGTACTACTAAACCACAGTCTGTGTGTGTGTATGTGTGTGTCTACTGTGAAACAAGGCATTCTGCATTATTAGGATAAAAACTGTCAAAAATAATCACAAATGTTTAATATATATCTCATCAGAATGTCCATTAATACTCAGGTCATTTTAATTTACATAAACTCATTGTTACAAATGACAATATGACTGGATTACAGCATATGATACAGAACAGATATAACAGTCTATAATAAATCAATAATACAATCTCAGTATGTAAAAATGAACAAAAATGCAGATCTGCAGAAAGTACACTATGAAACTTAGTGACAAAGTAAACAGTGTGGATCCAGGAGGGCGTTGAGAAACTTGGGGCAAGCCGCCAGGATGCACGGTAAATCTGGGTGGGAAAAAGGAAAATCATAAGGTTAATATATTAAGCATAAAAATATGTTCCTATAACCTTGTTAAGCTTGTTGTGGTAATGAGGTCATGTGAGTGCCTTGTGCTGTCCAACCTTAGAGCCATCACTCCACTCCTGGTCCTCCTGAAATTTGCCTACAGAGCCAACAGATTTATAGATGGTGCAGTAAACATCGTCCTCCTGGTGTGACAGGATGGCTGTTAAATCAATTTCTTGGACCAACAGGAGAAATATGAGTGGAGAGAGCAGAGAGCGAAAAGCAGTTATTGCTCCTGGTGACACCCCCACAGGTACTCTTGAACAAGGCCCTTAACCCCAATGGCTCCAGTGGAGCTGCTCAGTGGCCAGCTGCTGTTGTACTACTCAGTACTGCTGACTAAGGTTAGCTACAGAATCAAATATATATTTCTATCAGTACATAAGAGTTCAATATTTCCTTGTCGAGCTTGTCTTTGTATCTGCACTGTGTGAAGTCAACACCTCAAATCTAACAAAGAAAGCTAGAATTCAACATCGTGGCAACAATATTTATTTTCAGTGACACTCTGGACTACATACAATAATAAATAATACATCAAATAAATAAAAGTCAAAGTCAATCTGACATTCAACTCATAATATGTACTTTCATAATAACAATAGTAATAGTTATTGGCTGACTTGGCTCCAGTCTTCTGGATTAAAAGTCAGTTTTCAGAGTCAGCCGTTCTCTGTTTAGCACACGCCATGACACACTGACTCACAGTTTGACCTCTTTTCTCTCTCTTGTCTCCTCACTCCTTTATATTTCTCTCTCTTGTCTCCTCACTCGTTTATATTTTTCTCTCTCTTGTCTCCTCACTTCCTGTCACTGTTACTGCCGCCCTATTCTGTGAAGGTCTGCCTGATCCTGCCTGTGATTGGCAGACATTCTATCCCTCACCTTGACCAATCCTAGTCCTCATGCCTAAACCCAACCAACGAGTATCGGCCAATCAGAGACAGGTAGGATGTTCCTTTAGCTGAGTAGCGGTAGAAACAGAAGACAGAAAGCCACCGGTAAAAATGTAATCTCTGCCAAAACTGAATAAAACTGATAATGATATGTTGGTTCCAGCTCTGGGTCTGGACAAGACAGAGTCTGGTTCCAGACCTGGACTGCGTCCGCCGATTAGTGACCTGTGGTGTAGACCAGAAAGAATGTGCTGTACTCAGGAGGGTAGACGTGACTTAGTTTAAGTCACTAATAGAATTTTCAGCGTGTTCTGTCACTTCCACGGTAAGAGCCAGGAACACAAGCAAATGTTCATTAAATGCAGTGAAAAGAATGTGGTGAGTAGAAAAAACATCAGTGCCAACATTACAAGGACAGGCTAGTGTCGCTTCAAATTTAATTAGAAAGTGGTCCGACAAAGGAAACATCTGAGGTCTACATCTCACATACCACACACAAGAGAGTGCCAAAAAGACTCTACAGAGGCTCGACTGTCGCTTCAACGTCAACATATGAATGTACATCACAACCTATTCTGTTCTTTCCCTTGGGAAGACTCAGTCATCCTCTGGGAAACATGATATCAAAATGTCATGGTAGTCTGGTCGTAGTCCAGATATTTTAGCTCAACTGCATCTAGATTTGAGATTTGTGAGTTAAAGAGTCCCTGTTGAGCCAAACATTTTCTATGATGATGAATTATTATCATTAAGCTCCAAATAGAAATGCAGTGAGAGAAGGTGGCAGAGAGATTTCTAAAACGTCTGCCTCCAAAAAAACACCTGCATCTTGTTTTTGGTTGACATCAAACACACGAGAGTGTCAGCTGCCTTTAAGGAGAGTCTTAGAGCAGCAGCCAGCTGCCAACGGAGCCACCAGGCCTCTCTGTGCAGACGCCTGGCCTCCACAGATAACTCTGTTGTCAGCATGCTGTCACACTGTGTGCGTAGGGGTGTGTGTGTGTGTATGTGTGTGTGCGTGTATTCAAATGAGACTACTCACCACAGACATTGTTGCCTGGGATATGATGGATATGACGTACACTGATTGATTCAACATTAATAATACATAAATGACTAGTCAATTAGTCAAATGTGAATGATTTGTACTGTTATATTTAACACTGTAGACTCCAGGAGAATTTCAAATGAGCACTTTTCCTCCACAAATTAAAAAAAAACACAACTTCCTCTTTAATGTCACACTCAGTATGTGGCACCTGTAGCTTTGCAAACCTGGTCTGTATTAACATGTATACCTTGCCTCCATGTTTTGTGTCTGCACACACACAGTGATGGGCCGAGTGTGTCAGTCCTGATGTGGGTGTGTTAGGCCACGTCCTGAAAGACAACAGCCTGGTATGAAACAAACACAACCCTCACATCATTACACAGCTGAGGCAGCTGGGATACCAACAGAGAGAACCCCCCAAAAAGTTGAAGCTTACCCGGAAACACGTGTTTTCTGATACAATGTGTGCAATCACGTAGTCCTGCTAGATTACTTTGAGACATGATCACTGGATTTCTATTGTTTGTAGAAATCAGAAGAAGCGACAAAAGATGATTGACGCAGTGAATCTTTGTTTTTCAGTTCACGTCATGAAATCCTTTGTCACAGTATTCTGCATGTGACGAGTCTTCAAACAGATGGAACTGTTCTGTATTTCATGTTTCACTGACCCTCACCGACAACACAGAAACACCTGGCAGACAAGCAACATTCCCCATTACTGTATACCGTAAGCTACTGGACAGGATGCACTGATTATCCAAAGAAAAACATCATACTACAGAACATGTTACCAAATTAGTCCACTGAATTAAATGAGACACATGATAATGTTATGGATAAAAAGCTGTTTTTTGGGGGTTTTATTTGTTAAATACACACAGATATTTTAAATTTATACATTTATACATGCAGATATAAATCGCATGGTCCATGGTACAAAAAAATCATGGTCAAAAAACAGGCTAGAGGTCGAAGATCAGGTAATCAAAAACTAGGAATGGAAGACAGAGAGACGCTGTACAAAACAAGACAAACTGCCAACAAACAAAGGGAACACAGAGGTGGCGTTTACATGTACACGGGACATTTCCCTTTGTTTGTACCTATCTTTTTTAAACGCAAACAGTGAATTCAGTGAAGCCTCTGAAAAGTATCTTTCTAAAAAATCCGGCTAGAGTGGAGACTCTGGAAAACAATGGTTTCGTGTTTGCGTGTAAATTGAGATAAACAGAGTTTTAGGCAGCTTATGTGCCAAAAGTGCGACCAATGTTTACCTGTTGCTATGACGATGATCATGGAAGCATTCAGAGTAACAGTCGCATTTCTTCTGGTGCACACACATTCATGTGTTTGCATTTGCATACACAGCTGATGTATCATGTCAATGACCAGAGACGAATGGCTCAGAGGTCAGCAATTTTGCCACTTCTCCTACCTATTCGAAGAACCAATCGCTGTCACCGCCAACGTCGCTGTTTTTTTTTTTTTTTTGTTGAAAAACCTTTCAGTTATTGTAATTTTGAAATGTGAATGCTTTTTTGCTCCTTCACTGACTCCTCTTCTCTCCACTCTCCTGCCAGTAGTGAAGTGGAGCTTGGTGTAGCTTTTAGCCTGTAGGTTCAAGGCCAAAGCACTCAGCAGCAAGAGGTTCTGATGGAGGAATGAGACAGAGTCGCAGAAATACTATAATAATAAAATAAAAGAAGGGTGTTTTATTGTATAGCTGGATCTCACAAGAGACACTCCTCTTCTCGGTGCTTTAAATATTTAATACGAGATTTGGTCGCAGTAAAGATGGTGGACAATACCTGGCATATGAATAAAACTATAATGTTTTGGTAGGACAGTCTGACGTTGAAACCTGTCTGATTTTGGATGCTTTCCATAAATGTTTACTGGCACTTGTTAGAGGTGGTGTGGATGTGGAGGTTTTTAACTACACAGCATAGTGTGGCTCATAATGTCAGTGTTTATAATGGACTCTTCAGTGTCTGGCATGAAAGGGAACACCTTTATATACAAATCTGCAAACCTTCTGACTTTGCTTTCCTGTCTGTAGCTTGCAGCCCCAAAGAGCCTTTTTAAGAAGTCAAAAAGGGGACTATGAGGGACTATTTTTAGTGGTGGATTAATCCATGTTTGGTGGGAGGCAGCAGGATGTGGGGTATCGCAAAGAGCTTTGTCAGTAATAGACTATTGACAATGGCTATGTATATGGGGATAAATGCTGTATACCATAGCTTCTGCATCACATAGCCTGTTATCTGTGTTTATTGTGAGACAAATATGCCTAACTACTAGTCCCTTTTGTTTGCTAATTTCAGTTTGGTCTGTCAAACAGGGCATGTTGAGACAACAGTTGGACAGACTTCTCACCAAACTGTAATCTGCAATAAACGACCAGCCGCTAAATTTGGATTATTTGGGTTCCTGATTTACTATGAGTTCATTCTGTTTGAATCATCCTCAAAGCAGATCTGTTTCATAGAATACAGAATCAGAGTGCATTAACAGCTTAATTTGAATCATCTGTCATTTGATAGCATAATAAGTTCTATGACAGATGAAACAGATTAGATCAGACCAGACCAGCCTTAGTTAGACTGTTTGTTTTTTCCCATCTTGGACAGGATGCTTTACTCGAGGAAGACAAATACTGTGTTATGTTTTATCAGGTTTAAGCCTAGGGGGATGCTTGGTTGTGTGTGTGTGTGTGTGTTTATGTATGCATGTGTCTTTCATCACAGTCTTTACTGCTCTGTTTTATACCAGTGATCAACAACTCGGAGGCTAAAATCAAGGTTTAGGTCCCATTTTGGCCTTCGTCGTGCAAATTATGTTTTATTTATTTTAACTTATAGAATTCACACAGCAAAGTGTTCCGTTAATAGTTCTGCTTTTTTATGAAGGAGGTGCCCTGTTACCAGGGCTCACCATAGCTGCACTGAGATACAGAATATGATCTATATCATTACATGCACTCTGTTCAGAGCTCTTAGAATAAAGCCTGGCTAGTCGTATGTCTTGTGTCTTGTGTACTTCTTAGAGTGTACACAGGGGCTGTTGTGGGACACTCCTGTGACGGTGAAGGCATGCTGAGGTCGGCCTGATAAACAGCTGCCTGGCCTGTTGTCGGAGTTCTGCCACGATTACAAAGGGAGCGGACTTCTTCGTCAGAAGAACGGTATTGAGCAGGGGTATCGGGAGGATTTTAGCCTGTACACGCATTCGCCAGTGTGTTAATCATGTCCTCATTGTTTAATATTGCTGCTACGAGATTCCAGCTCACCTTGCTCTGTTGTATGCAGTCATTGCACCTGCTCCTGGCCTCAGATGTTGTTGCTGGAGGATGAGCTGCTGGTGAGCATGCGGCCCCAGTTATCACACTGTCGGGAGTTTTCACCATCTGGGCTAAGTTCTGGACAGTGAGGCACTTGTGCAGTCAGATTTTGAATAGCAGCATGATTCACCTGTAACTCTGTGTCAACTTTAGCTTGCTTAGCTGAGTCACTAGTGTCGAGCTGCACTGTTAGCTACTGTGTCCAGGCATTTGAGTCTTTCTGCCTCCTCACTAGTAGGTTTACAAATCTAATCTAAAAGAAAGTCATCACTTGCTTGCAAGTCGGTCAGTAAAGGTTTGATATTATGTCAAACGTGGCTGCATTTCTCACTTAAGCCTTGATAAAGCGTGAGGAGAAAGGTACCCTGAACAAGCCTTTTATCATAGCTAAACTCTGTACCAGACTGTTGTGACTTAAAGAGAACAAGCTGTTAAGTTCTTTAAGATGTGGACCCCAGAGCAAAGATACACACACACTGGTGAGTGGAACTGAAAATACTTTAATTACACAAACCAAAAAACTAGACAAGGCAGGCCATTGAGGCAGGGAGCAGGCTGGATATCTTCTGAAGCAGAGCACAGGTGAACGGCATGCAGAGTGAGAGCATGGAATAATCTGACAACGAGCAGGACTGAAGGCCAGGCTTAAGAGGTGGAGGAAACGGGCTGAGTGAATACAGGTGTGCCTCTGCTGCCAACAGGAGGAGCCAGCCACACCCACACACAAGCTCTGCAAGGAAACAGAAAGCGGAGGAGAGAGCACAAAAAGGAAAAACACAACAGCCAAGACAAACTAAACTGAACCATAACACGTTTCCTTTAATCCCATGATTCTGTAGAAAAACTGCGGTGGGCTCTCTCTGTACTGTTAATGTGTGCACGGAGAAACTGCTTCAGCCCATCAACAGTTAAGTCACCTCTGTCAGTTAACATCATCTTAAGCACAGTGCGAAATACCTGCCTACCTATCATGCCAGAGATTTGTCCACCATGTACCTTGAACTCTCAGCATCAGCTGCAATATCATTAATTCTTGGTACCTGATCTCCCATATGGGAAGACAAACACCCTACTGAGGAGAGAGCCCACAGCACCTGTGGGCTCTTTCCTCAGTAGGCATGCTGTGGAGGTGCTGGAAGCATGTGGCTATCTTCTGTAGATGAGTTAGCATGCTGATCTGGTGAGGGGACATGAACGTCTTTGTCCACACACACTGGAGAGGTGGAAATTCCTGTGGTTTTGTAGTTGGATGTTCATCTGGGTGGTTCTGGGCAGGAAGAGGTGGAATGGAGCACTCGTTGCATCTCCCCTCCCAAGTGATGCAGCCTTGCTAACTCCAACCACTCTTGTGTCTGTAGGTAACAGTCACTCAGCCCATTGTCAAGGAGAAGGAGTTTTGCCATGCCTTCATCCTCCAGGCCTCTCAGTTTCTCACTTCTTATGTAGTCAACAATCAGTTCATACAGCTGTGGTTCACTCAGGTCCTCAATATCGCCTGTCACACTGCCATCATCTATTGAACTTGCAACCATCAATAACTGACTTTTACTCAACTAGATGATTAGTGTCTGCCATGCTGTGACAGTGGCCATTATGATGCTAAACAGGTAACCACGGGGATGAACTGGATTGCAGCCTTCCCTGAAGCTTCCCCTGGAAGCTTTGGACACAGGTTCACATCGTCTCAGCACCCACTTCACCAGCCAGTGACAGTAGACCAATCCCCGACGTGCCCCCAATTGTTACCAGCACCAAATCTATGGGTTATATAGGTTAGATATCTGTGGACCATTAGAGAAGACCAACAGTCTGTTTCATTTTCCAATCCACTGCACATACGTAAACTTAAGCTTACGTAAAATACGTAAGCTTCATGGAATGGAAGTTGACCAGATAATGTTAGAATTCCATAATACACTCTAGTTGAACATAAGTCACTGTCCTGTCAATTACTGTCCTGTCAATAATAATGTTTAATTATATACACAGCTCAGTTTTGAGGGACATTGTTGACATAACTGGATTAAGTAAATTCAACAAATGTAGTAAGAAGTGCAGGAAAAAAAAACAAAAAAACAAAAAACAAAACAAACCCCCCCATGGACTTGAACACAACTCTAGACCTGCCATGGCTATTGCACTGCACTCAACTCAGACAAGCAGACTTCAACCTGAAGAAGGTTGAAAGAAGAAGGTCTCTACAGACTGAAATGTCCTACATTTCCTCAGCTTTTTCCAACAAAGCTCCAGCATGGACTATCGCAGATGGAACAAAGAGTGGACTGTGGCTTCCTACCAACTCAGTCATAACAGGCAGCACCATAATGAGGAGCTACATGCGAGCACTCAAGTTAGAACCCGAGCTATGCTGCATGTTCACCCGAGCTACAGGACACTCACCCTCAAAGTTATGGAGAGGCCACAAGGTTGAAGCCTTAAATCAGCTCCCCACCCATGACTGGCATCTTGGGCAGGTTACAACCTGGGTAAATGTCTCCAGAAACACTGGAGCAGGTACAAACTTTGATAATGACCCATTTGGATCAAGATCACACAGGGGAGACAGGGTGTTAAGATGGCTATGTAGCAGCTGGACACATGAAGCAGGAGGCTTGAAGCAGAGGTTGTGTGCAAACCATCCAGCTGTTTTATTTCACTGATGATGACACATTAAATATACAGACTTAAAAAACATGCTGTGGACCAGGAGCATAGGTGGTCCTACCAGCAGCTGCATGTGGTAGAACTAGCAGCCTCATATACCCTGCTGCTGCTACCAACCTAGACACAACCCTGACACAGTCTGAGAAATGAATGTTGATTTCATTTCAACAGAAATGTTGAAAGTATTTTTACTGCATCTGCAGCATCAGTAGAATGAACATATCTACACATGCTCATTATAAACGGAAGAATAAAGGCCTTCACATGCACACCAACATTACATCCTGTACTTCACCTGCTGTTCATCTCCTCTGTGTGGAATCCTGTCAAACAGTACTCAGATGATCTCCACAAACCAGTATTTATACTTGCTCTCTCACTTCAGTGTAGTTTTACTCTCATGCTGAAAGGCAATCAGCTGTGATCCACTTGTGCCAACAGAGTGCTGAGAGCTGGACTCCTCCATTACAATCAGCAGTGGCCCCACTCAGCTTTAAAGACAGGGTGAAGCTGTAGGCTAGCATTAGCTTAACACTGATCAGCAATCAGCAGCTTCTCCACTCCACAGTGACTGGCAAAGCGGTATGCACACACAAATACAGACACACAATGGCGTCAGTTCTGCATGTCAGAGTTGTTATGGAATTTTCTATCCTTACACAATGGTACGTGTGGGCCTTGAGGTCCTCGGCAGTATTAGTTGTTTGGCTTTGACTGGGAACAGTAGGTGCCAGTCTATCTCAACACTGTGGGGGCCAGGGTCAAAGAAACTGAATGTTGCCTTCCTAGACATAATAGATAGAATAGATTGACATTGATGTTTCTTTAACAAAAACAGACATCTGTGTCTCCAGACAAGAATATGTTGGCGATGACACCTCCATGGGTAAAGACATTCTCTTTAACTAATTCTGGGTGTATAGTATTTATGGTGTTATCTTGGGGTTTAAAGTCTATCCAGCATGAGTTGGGCAGAATGTGAGACCGACTCAGGCACTTCTGATGCTTTATGAGAGTGTCTCTAATTCTCCTTGGCTAAGTGTCAATAAATAATACAGCATAAGACATCAGAGGCTCCTGAACACTTTCTTCTTCCTGACCTCACCATTGAACTTTGACTTCAGCAATTTCTCCACAACAAGAGTGAAGCACTTTGCGTGTGCAACCATGTAAACTTCTGAATGCAGTACACTTCAGTCAGCCATTGGTATTATACTATATCACTGTTGTTTATATCATAATGTTTTACTGTTAATGTTTTATATCTAAGCAGGTAAAAATATCATTATTTCAAGATAGATGTTGTCAAAAGGTGACTAGTAAGAAAAATATTGAATATTAATGGAGCAATCAATACAATATGAACAACATAAACAGACTTGAACGGAAGTGTATAAAGAGTAAAGTAGGACTGTATAAAACTTTGATGTAGTCTCTGTGATTTCACCCACAGGTTTCTGAAGAGCCTCGGTTTTCTGCTGCAACCTGAGTGTGGTTGGAGCTGAGGCCAGTCTTGAGTAGACGTTTGAGGAACTGCAGTTTTTGTAACTTTCACATTAGCTTCACTTTATTGCCACAAGCTTACTTGCACATAATTGCACACAGCAAACAGAACAAAGGAATATCATTAATACAAATGTCAAACAGAAGTGTTTCTAAAGAAGGACCTTGAGGCACACCTCTTTGCTGAATTAGCAAATCTGATAATGTACTCTATTTTCACAGTCCATTTTTTTATCTGCAGAGTGTTGAATAAAGGCGGCATTAGTTTACATTTCTATCAAATATTTAGGTGGGTAAAAAGGAATTACTGAACCCCAAATTGATCCTGAAGGCTGTGCCATCAGTGTGTGAATGTGTATGAATGGGTGAATGAGATATGTACTGTAAAGAGCTTTGAGTGGTCAGAAGACTAGAAAGCTGCTAGCTGCTAAGTTGAATTTATTCTTTTACAAGAAGGAGCGTTTAACAGTGCAACAACAGTTACAGTTGGTTCTTATACACTCTCTAATGGGCTGTCTCGGACACTTCCCCATAGATACAGATAGCATCATAAGTTTTCTTAATTTCCTCTAATAGTTAGCATTTCCCCAATTTAAATGTAGCCTCTCTGACCTGTCCCTGACCCTCGTTCTGTTCTGGACTTGTTCTATTTATACCGTAACCTGAACTTTATCTTACCCTGCCAGCTTTAGCAACAATTTCATATTAGAAAAGTGAAAACAGAACTTGTGATAAGTAGGAACTCACATACACATCATATGATTTAAGACATCTGGATCAAACAGGAAGCACTCCATTCAGGTGGCATCAGAAGAGAGAAAGCGTTTCATTGGATGTAAAATTAGTACACGCCCCAAGTGAGTCATCAACTATCAACTTTTTATGGTTTATCAGAAATGACAAACTCTAAAATACCACAAAGAATACCAGAAATACTGAAAACATCTTTTGTCAATCAGCATCAATTCTGACTTCATGGGAACTTCATTGTTGTAGTTTTGTAGAATATACTGAATCTTCAGGGTTGTAGTCCCAACACTGACCCGTAATTCCCTTTTTACAGCAGAACTTATAAGGGTGGCGTGAGGGTGATAAGAGCAGTGCAGTTCAGGACCAAGGACAGCGCCACCATTCCAGCCAGCACAGTGCACAGTCACAGCGCGTCGCTGGTCTGGGTTCAGCCTCAGGATTCTTACTGCAGCACTGCTGATGTTACAATGCATCTTATTTAATGCAAGAGTTTACTTAATCGTGTGGCCGCACTGTGCTCTGCAGGGGCTGCCCTCCCACCCACCTCAACCGCCACCACCCCCACCACACACACTCACTGCCTTTGTTTTTATTGTGACTGTTTCAAGAGATGCTTTCTCTGCATTCTTTTCTCCTTGCTCTTAATGCTAAGTAGAAAAGCAGCAGCTTCCTCCCTGTGGCACTCCGCCTGCCTCCTGCAATCATCCTGTTTGCACTGCCACTGAAAACAATAGGAGAAGTTATTTCCCTGTAGTCCTGGTACAAACAAACAAACAAAAAAAAAACATAAAAACCCACAAAGCTTCCTTCAGCTGTGTTTTGTTTCAATCCAGGCGGGGCCATTTTGAGCTATTTTCCCTCTGTTTTACCAGTAGCCCACCTCAATTAGTATCCCACAGGCAGTGTGGCAAAGTATAAAGTCACTTGTTTTAATCTGTTCACAGTAGGAGAGTGAGTGAAAAGATGATTTTCTGACGGCGACACAGGGCTCTGACGAACTTGAATTTCATCAACCGTGATTGGACCTGGCCAGGATTGAATGTCCAAGAGTTCTTTATGGCACACCTGTCATCATCACCCTATTAATTCTTTCATTTCACAGGTAATAAAGTGTAGTTAGAGGGCACAGCATGGTGTCCCGCCTGCAACAATAAAACTAGACTTTTTGTGTCGGATTTTTCTTTTGATTTTCTGATGAGAGATGTGGCACTTGTGTGCTCTTTCAGCTGTGTGTTCATTGGCGTTTGAAATCGAACGCTCCAGGGTGATAACTGAAAGTAGCGAGATTATATTGCTGAGGGGAATGCAAATGTCGGGACACCATTTACTTGCAAGAAGAGTACAGAGAGGCTTTTGTGGATTGTGGTAAAAACAAACATTTCCAGGCAGTCAGGAAATGGGCTGGAAGTATTTGTAACCCAATCGTTTCATGGGAAAAAAAATCATCATTTCATCCACTGTTCATTCTTTATACCTGATTTCTCATTACTACATGTGTTTAATTCAAAACTATAAGAAAGAACTGATAAATAATTGAACTTTGATTAAATGAACACACAGACTTCACTGAGGTGTAATAGCACCTGAAAACTGAGACAAAAGGCAGTGGCCTGGGAAATGTAAATAGCACATCATTAATTAGCAAACAGACTAAAACAACAAGGCTAGCCAGATTAGTCAGAGCCAGATTAGCCGCTGTGGCTGCAGCAGCAAACCACCAATGCATCCGAGCAAAGTAGGATTAAAGTCAAAGCCAAAAGCAAACATCCAAAGGCCTGGGATTCACTCTACGTATTTTTATTATGTGGATGGAGAAATACAATGTATGCTAAAGCTTGGGGAGAAGGTCATTCGTTCCTTCAGTGAGGAAATAGCAGCAGACCACACAGCTCCTGCAGGTGGGCTGTGCTCAGTGAGGGCCACTGAGGGAGGTTTGGTAAAAAAAAAAAAAAAAAAAAGCGTTTGCATCAGTAACCCTGGCAGCTGTTCATCCAGCTGTGGAGTACGCACTATGCAACATTTGTACAGTCCAAAGGGACTTTAAAACACTAGTTGATATACTAGTATCAACAGGAATGGTGTCCTCCTTACCCACTAATTCCACCAGGCACGGCTCTGTGATGGTCTGTTCTCCACACAGCTTCATAGCCCACCAGGAGTGTTTAAGAACTGGAGTGTGTGTCTGCTCAGATTTTTTTCTTGTGTCTACCATGAGACTAGATAACCAAATATGTCTGTGTCTATGTCTGCTGTGTGTCCATTCTGATGACTTTCAAAAAAAAAAGTTAAGTTAAGTTAAGTTAAGTTAAATACGCTTAGTTTTACTTTCATTTTCAGGAGAGTACACAGAATAATTTGCCCCTCATGGTGTGGACATGCTGATACCTTTGTGCACGCCGCTGCACGACATGGGAGCCGCAGCACGTCTGTAGGAGTCTGTGTGAAAATCCTCACTACAGACAGCAGCTGTAGAAAGCACACACAATGTGAGGACAGCCAAGTTTCACTCTGGTCTGCAATCAACTTACTCACTGGTGTTCGTGCATATGTTTCACAAGACTTGTGTGGGATCAAGTCCAATTAATTTTCTTGATTTTGAATTTGTTTTCTGGCTTTTCTTACTGCTGCTGGCCAAGTCCTGTAGCAACTCATAAATCAGCGTGTTCTGACCTGCTGTTGGGACTCCCCTTTGGACCAGCAAGTGTTGGAGATCCATCCTTCCTCACTGGTGTCAGTGGAAAAAAAACTAATACAATTGGTAGACAGTGATTCATGCTCCCAATACAGTTTAATAACCTCATCTATGTACAATCAATAACAAGTCAATCAATATAGCTTAGCCTCTGTTGTTAACCTCCATCCTCAAACTGAGGAACTTCCTCCAAAATACAGAAATATGAATATGCTATTATTTATTAAAAAGGTCACGCAGGTGGATTCTTTATTTACCCAGTACTGTGTTCCACAGAGACCCCGCCATGAATGCTTAGACCACATTCTAACAGTCTGTGTGAGGAATGTTTTCTACAGAAGAAAGAGTGCAGCTCCACAAAACACCACTTTTTAACTGTGCCTTCGATTAGACCTAAGGCCCCACCAAGGAGCTGACTGGCTGACTTTCACAGTAACACGTTTAGTGGAGGCCCATATCGACTGACTGATGCTCCCAAAGAGCAGAATGAAGAAGGCAGGGTCAGACCTGATGCAGCTTCCAAATGTTCACAAGAAAAAGAAGAAGCTGGGAAATACACAAGACATGTTCTACATCCACATCTGTCTCCTGCTTATGTTAGGTTTGTGACACCATCCCTCCTCCACTACACCTTGCACACACGTGATTGATGTAAAAATGGCAGTGTGGTTTGTAATTTTTTAAAAAACATCACCATATATCTATAGCCAGATTGGGGTAGCTATGAGTCATGTAGAAAAAACAGTGTGTTTTTTGGGTTCCAGTCTGTGAAATTATGAGAGGTCATAACAAAGAGAAAAAAAGACGCATTCGAAAGTATCAACAGAGCTTGCCTCCTGAATAGTAAATTATTTTAGAGAAACAGAGCATGGTGTGTGAACGCTCAACCACCAAATAAATTCTTATTAAATTAAGGGATGGTTAGGTAACCGGCATTAAGGGGAAGTAAAGGACATGATGCAGTATATGAAGATAAATTAGGCTGGAGATATATGAGGGGAGCAGGCCCTTTAAAAGCCTTATAGGTGAGGAGGATTTTGAAAACAGCTCTTGTGAGAACTAGCCATACAGAGATATAAGTACTGGTGTAAGATTAGCACTCTTGGCTCATGTGAGGATTCTGGCAGCTGTGGAACTGGAATTGCATATTTGGCCTATCTAATGGATGTGGAAGAAAACACAGTTTGTGCTTTTCCTTTACATGAAACTCAAATTTAAGAGTTATGTTTATGAGTCTGGCTGGACCTACAAGACACATTTCAATCGTGTGGGTATTAAAATACAGAAAATGATTGCAGGGGAACAAGAAGACACAAAACAAGAGGGGGCAGAGTACTGATCTCTGTGGAACACCACATTAACCTGATAAGTATGTTGTATCATGTAAAATCACTTTGAGTGGCCCATTTACCATGGCATGCCAGTCTTACACACACCTCTTCAAATAAAGAATTTTGTTCTCTCGTACTCTGTGAAAGTTCTTTACCTGTACTTCACCATGTTAGTGCTATTCAAAAGTCTCTGTGGTTTCTGATCTGGGCCTGTGGATTTAGCAGTGCCTTTGTCCTTTGGTTGAGCACTAAGAAGCAGTAGTGCAGGTTGGGATGTTGGGATGTTGACATGTTGAAAACTAATCAAACTTACGTAGCTTTGATACAACTGTCTTTCTTTGAACATGAATTGCAGACATAACTCTTTCTGAAACACACTGCCCAAAGTCACATGACAAAACACAGCAGTCCAAGTGGATTGGAAGGATTTGACGGTTGGTAAATTAAAATGCCACACGTGTCTTGACAGGGTGACAGGGTATCTCCAAAATGTGTTAGGAAATATGCAGGTGGCATTTGGCACATTCAGACTCTATCCATGTGATAGTATGTGTGTGTGTGGGTCTGTGGGAGAGTGTGAAAGTGTGAAGAGAGAGTGCAGTCTGTTTCTGCATACAGTACATGTGCATCTGCATACAATACACTCTGTTGGATATGCTGTAGACACATTTTACAGAGGGTTGTAATAGTACAGGTCATAGTTTTCAGATCCTGCTCAGGGCTTCATGGTCGGGTACACCAGAAATTAATGGTTTCTTCAAAAATCTAAATGGATTCAGTTTAAACTGCACAGTGTTTGTGATGTTTCACATTATCGTTTATTAATTTTTCATAAAAGTGTAACCTTATCAGGGTCGCGTGGGTCCGGAACCAATCCCAGCTGACGTTTGGCAAGAGGCGAGGTACTCTCAAGAGTTACCAGTTCATCTGACACATAGAGACAGACAACCATTCACACTCACATTTACACCTACGGAGAGATTAACAGATTAACCTGCATGCTGACTGTGGGAAAAAGCTGGAGCACCCGGTACGAACCCAGAACCTTCTTGTTGTGAGGTGACCACTGCGTCACCGTGTTGTAACAACATTAATTTTGCAGTTACTGTGTATAACAACAGGTTATTTTCATTTAAGACCTGTAATATTACATGATTTTTATTTTAAAAATATGAAGTAAAAACTGAAAATAATATAATCAAAATCACATCAAAACAGTTCATTAACCAATACCTGAAAAAAATAAATGATGAAATTGATTTATTGCTATGATATAGAAAATGAAAATGAAAAAAAATGAAAACTCAGTTCTGACCAGACTGTATAAAACATGGACGTAGTCCTCATGATGTCACCCACTGGTTTCTGAAGGACCATCGTAAAGCTCAGTGTGAATTCAGATCACCTCCGTCTTGGCAGTTGTCATGAACAGGGAAATTAGCTATAGAGACCAAAACTGTTTTTTGTACCAGGCTGTAAACATGTTTATTTCTGCTGTGAAGCTGGACATTTTAACATGGGGACTTATGGAGACTGACTCACTTCTCGAGACAGCCTTAAGTGGACGTTTGAGGAACTGCAGTTTTGGGCAGGTTGACTTCAATTCACAGCCACAGTGGTTGTCACTTGCTTAACCCATGTTGTGCATCAAAGGGTTGCTACACAAAGGGAACGGATTGGCTGCTCACAGCTCAAATGAAACACAACAAACAAAACAGAAAGACACAAATTGAAATGAAATAAATATTTGCTCTCTATTTCAGCTGCAATTCCACTGTGTGACTGACACCCAGCAGCAGACACAATAAATCATTTCAGCAGGGTAAAACAGTACATGCTTGTTGATTTCTTACATACTATAAACCATAAAAAGCATTATTATTTAACATTTTTGTATGTAGTATAGAACAGACTATATTCCCCTAGAAGGTGAGTTAGTGGTTGGCTCACTAAGATAAACCTTTACATTGTTTTGGCATTTCTGAATTATTAACCACCAACCTTAGTTCAAATCATATTTAGTTTCAAACTCAATGATGCTAGAATGATATAAAAAATGCTCTGTCATAAAGCCTTATTGAAAAATATATTGAATTGCATGGAAAAGGGTCTAAGAATGTGTATCTCAAAGTTGGTAAACTTCATTGTGTGATTGTTCTGATGAACTGATGTAAAACAGAAGTCCAAATATTCCAGTAAACCGATGAATAAAATGAGACTCATAACAAACTGAATCTATAGTTCTATAGTTTATTGCAGCTTATTTACTCACTTGTTCTTTTGTTTTGATTCATAACATCACCACTGTGTTTCACATGTATATAGACTACTTATATATATATAACACCTTTCTAGTCTTCTGACCACTCAAAGCTCTTTACAGTACATATCTCATTCACCCATTCACACACATTCACACACTGATGGCATTGGCTGCCATGCAAGGTGCCAACTGCTCATCAGTTTGAGGAGCTAACCATTCACACACATTCACACACTGATGGCACAGCCTTCAGGAGTAATCTGGGGTTCAGTATCTTGCCCGTGGACACTTTGACATGCACACCGGAGGAGCCGGGATCGAACTGCATGGTGGACGACCCGCTCTACCTCCTGAGCCACAACCATAAAGACTTTCACTGAACAAGAAGTTTCCCTGGTTCACAGGATGGCCCACACAGGACTGCCTACATTTTAATGTCTATATTTAATTAATAACGTCTTTCTATCTTAGGTTTATTATTGTTGTGAGTGTTTCTGTGATTACTTTGAGGTTGCTTTACACAGACACAGCTGTGTGGCATGCAAACTAAAGGCACACAGGTGGAGAGGAAACTTTGCTGGGACAGGAGAAGCCATGAATCAAACCAGTGAGATGGTGATTATTGTTATTATTGTTGTTAGAAGTGGTTGTAGTCGATATTAGGAGCCAGTTGTTTAAGAAAGTATTCAATCCATTTCTTAGACTCTCTGTGCATCTTTAAAACGTACACTAGCTGCTTTCCGTTTTAAAATGGATTGTTTGATATTGAAGTACTGAAGACCTTCAGCAAACAAACTGAGGAGCTGATGTAAATATGGCCCCGCTGGGTTTTCATTCAGGTCCACAGCTCTGTGATTGTGTGCTCAATCATTTTTTATTTGATTCTGTAAAAACAACTTAGATGTCTACAATATCTGGCTGGATTGAATCGTGACAATAACAGACAAATGCTAAAACTCAAACATGCAACACTCAAAAAGAGACACTGAGAGAGTGAATGAAAAGCAGATTCTACTGTGTACAGTGACATATGCGATGCTTCAAACAACACTGTGTTGTCAATCAGAAATACTTCTGCCTGCAGTTTATTTGTCTGTCTTTGATATGTCCAGCACACACTCTTTTTCCATGAGTGTAAAAGAAAAAAAAAACTAACTGCGGGACAAACTGATGAATGACACTTACAGGATCAGTTCAGCAAAAGTTAGCTAACACTCATTTACACGCTTGTTCAATCACAACGATCGGAAATCCGCTGGACACACAAAGTGGTCCATCCGCACCGGTGGAATTTGGAGCTTTAAAGGGCCAATGCGATCCAGTTTTTGTGGATTTTGACATCTTTTGAAGGAAATAATAATCAGAGGATGAATGCACACAAAGCTAAAACTACCACCCCTCCCTCTCCTAAAAGAGGTCCACACTGAATGCAAAGTGAACTTCAGAGGTGGCACATTACAAAGTCGATGCAAAGACGTGAGTGCGGGTGAATAAATGTGAATTAGCTGTGGGGAGCATGAATTCAGAAATGAAAGATGAAAATGTTTCAGCTTCAGCAAAGTGCTCATCTTTAAGCTTTATGTGCCCCCAGGGTTTATAACAATGATTCAGCACTGTGATCCAGACTGGAAAGTTTCATCAAATATGGGGTGGATTGCCATGAAACTGTATTAACTTTTATTTCGTGCCATCATCAGGTCATGAGACTTGGATCCTGATCAAATACCTGCAGAACTGAAGACATTCCCACCAGCTTTGTCATTGTGAGCACTTAGCTAAAAGCATCACTGTGCCTGAGTACAGCATCGAGAACTGCTAACGTGGCACCGGACTCTCCTTGGCCCGAGAAGTTGACAGTATTCTGGCTGGAGAAGGCAAAGAGATGTTGTTGCTCGACTTTCTGTAGTTTGTGGTCATTTTAAGTTAAGCCAAAGTGGCCCAAGACGAGGGGAGGGGGTCTCTATAATCAGCCTGACAGTCGCAGCCATTCTTTATTTGATGGCAAATGATAAAGATATATTGTGCAATAAATGACTGACTGTAACACAGAATCATCCCTGCAACAACAGCATCTGCATGGCCCAGAATGCAAAACAAATCAAGAAACTCAAACTATTAACACATGATCACACCTCCAGAAGTGCTGTACAGTTAAGAATGAATGGACATTTTGCCTTGCCTCACAGTATTTAGTGTCTGTATGAGGATCAATGGAGGTATTTCCTCATATTGATCAGATATAGGGGAAGATAGAGCAACAGCCATGAGGCTCAGCATTATTAAACATAGCAGAGCTGAGTCATTTGTTTGCAAACATAAGCAGAAAGTACAAAATAAGTCACATGACTATTAAGTGGCAGAACATTACAAAAAAAGTCAATATCATGCCAAAGGCAGGAGAAGCTACACGTTGCTCTGATGAAGCTTACACTGAACATTTGATATCAGCATATTAAGATAAAATGAAGACTCAATAACTGACTGAAAAACTGGCAGACCTTGTCTTGTAGATCAGTGGTTACCAGAGATCTGCTTCTGTTGTGTAAAAGGCAATGAAAATACAACAATTTCTGTGGTTCAACACTGGTGAAATCTTAGTTATGCTTTTTTTTTTTTTTTTTTTTTTTTTAATGTATGGCAATGGAGACTCCTAAATGTAACCCCCAAACCCCACCAGGCATGTCTCTGTCACACTGGGGCTGCGACGCTGTTTTGGTCCGTCCTTGACGTGACTTCAAACCCCACCGGGAGCATTTCAGAAGCGTTTAGCCCATCTTTGTTTACTTGTTCAGGTTTGGTTATTTGTCTGGTTTATGTGATGTGTAAAAATGTTACGTGGCTTTGTTTCGCATTTGTTGGTCTTTATGACTGCAGTTTGCACACGGTATTTTGTTACTTTGCACACACAAAGCGGCCCATCCACGCCAGCGGAATTTGGGAGTAATACATTGGAGCTTTAAAGGACCAATACGTAAGACAGGGACATAATTACATATTTATATATCAACAAAAGTAAAAAATAACATTATCAACAAAGCATGATTGTAGCAGCTATGGCATTACGTCAAAGATGGCTATATATTTTGTTGCAGAGATGTCCACTATAATTAGCTTTCTATTTATTGCAATTATTAGCTTCAACTTGGACTTTCTTGTAATATCACTACGAGAGGTGATGTTAAGTCACTGTTGTTTTCCATCTGAGTCAACATATGGACAAAGTAGAGAACCAGGCAGGGTGGAGTGAAAGCGGTGCTGCCAGCTGACAGCCAGCTGCAGACGGGGATAGCTTGAGGAGAAGACAGTCACACCGGATTCTGCTCTGAATTATTGGAGTTTACTGGTTTGTATATTTTTTTATTTTTGTGTTTAAAAAAGTGGATTTATCTTCAGTGTCATTGCGGACATCCACTGTTGATCTTTGAGCCCTCATAGTCCAGACTCCATTTTAAAAAAACGCATTTCAAAAGTTGTTTGCTTGCCGTTTTACAGACAGACCTGACAAAGTTTGAATTCGGACTTTTTACAAGTTGCCATCTTGATGTAATTATTTCAGCATCCTTTTGATCTCTTTTTGTGCTTATTCTCTTTAGTGAGAGGGTTCAGCAGAGTTTGGAAGGTTTGCTCAAAAACTTTTAGGGCGAAACTAGAAAACGATCGATTTTGATCATAGTCAGAGTTTTTCTCTTCAGCTGTCATTAGTGAAAAATGTCTTTTAATCCTGTTGCAATCCCAGACAAGAAGTTCCTAACCTGTTTGACAAACCTGTCCTCTCCATGACCTGAGGCTGGACAGCAGCTTTTATATTATACAGGCATGCAGCTCTCATGCATAACGCAGCATCACCATAAAAAGCCTGCAACAACAAAGCTATTCCCATATCATCCATAAGATTTTCATAATGTGAACGGCCAGGTTGCTGTGTATCCACTGCGTTCGGGTCCCTTCCGGTGAAAGACAGAACGTTTTCCTAGACACAGGAGCAGTGGGATCACACACACACACACAGAGCGGTGCACACATATATATCCACACACTGTGGGATCAGTGGGGAGCTATGGGACCTGCTCTAGCATAATAGGCACTAAGTCATGCATGTATTCATGCAGCCCAGCAGCACAGAGGACACCTTGATCTCTGTGTCATACACTGCTGGTTTTCACACAGGAAGTCAACACCTATATGCCACTTCAGCATGTAGCTGCTGCGCTGCCACCATGCTAGTTATTGCTCCACCTGTGGTTTATCCTGTCACACATATTATAGTATCACATTAAAGCGCATTGAAGGCATATTGTATGATCTGCTTCTTCATTCATATTATCAAGAAAATCTTTACTTGAGGAAGAAACAAAAGGTTCAATGTGAGATTTTCAAACTATGAATATGCCGGCATGTTTGCATTTACAAGATTCTGAGTGTCAAGGTGTGTTTTTGTTTTGTTTTTTACTTTGAAAATGAACAGAAACAGACACACACAGCGGCCTGAGCTATGAAGTTCAATATCACATGTACATTGGTTATAAGATTGCAAAGCATTATGGGCAGCTCTCTGAGCTGCTTTCTGGGGAAAACAGTATATCAAATAAACATAATATATTCATTTGTATGTATAAAGTATATATATATTCTGTTACTTATTTACGTTGATGGCACTATTTGATGTGTGTGTGTGTGTGTGTGTGTGTCAGGGTTGATTTTGTATGTAGATTTGTCTTTGCATCTTCACTGTTGTTTGTTTGCCAGTGATTCAGGTGGTGATGATCAGATTTTTGAATTTTTTTTCTAGATCACTCTGTTTATTTATTTCCAGTATCATAACTAAAACAACACATTATTATACAAAAGTTATTTTGTAATGAAAAGATTAGAATGAGTTCATTATTTTCAAATCAAATCAAATCATATTTATATTTATTTGTATAACCCAAAGTCACAAAACACATTTAGCCTCAGAGGGCTTTACAATCTGTACAGGGAGTGACACCCTCTGTCCTTAGACCCTCGGTTCCAGTGAGGAAAAACTTGCCCACAAAAAAACTTTAACAGGGAAAAAATGTGGAAGAAACCTCAGGAAGAGCCACAGAGGAGGGATCCCTCTCCCAGGACGGACAGACGTGCAATGGATGTCACATGTACAGAACAATCAACACAAACATATTGTACAATTACAATGAATGATGAAATGACAATGAATTACAATGAATGATAGAGTGATTACAGTAGCAGTGGAACCTGTGATAGAGATAGAGAGACACAGATGCACAGCAGCAGTAAATCATTCACTAACTATAAATTGTAATGGAGATATGATAGCAATAATGACAGTAATAATATATGTAGGACGTCATGCAGGACCACAGCAGCAGCCACGATCCATGAGAACCTGCTGGATGAGAGAGCACAGAAACTCCAGGAAGAAGTTTAGTTAGTAACATGCATTAGCTATAAGCTCTATCAAAAAGTTTTAAGTCTACTCTTGAAGGTGGTGACCGTGTTTGCCTCCCAAACCCAGAAAGGTAGTTTGTTCCACAGAAGAGGAGCTTGATAGCTGAAAGCTCTGGCTCCAAATCTACTTTTGGAAACTATAGGAACCACAAGGAACCCAGCATTCTGAGAGTGCAGTCGTCTAGAGGGGTAATAAGGTACTATGAGTTCTTTTGTTTGTTTGTTGTAGCCTTTATGATGATTCATTTTAAAATGTATTTGACCTTTATGATCTGCAATGAAGTGAAGCAAACTTTGAAATGAATAGTCCCATGAACAGAATGCGAAATAATGTTAAATCTTAATTATCATTTCAAAACATAAAAGTAACAATAGATAACAATAGATAGAATAATAGATATGCCCTTGCTTGTTGCTTGCTGGTTCAGGGCATATTTCCATTATTTCCATGGGAAAGTTTTCTTTTAATGACTTCATGAATGTTCCTCAACATGAACACACAGATGTCTCCTGTATAAAGTGATGCTTTAGGTCTGTATTATGGCATTATGGTATTATGTACCAGCTTTAATTATTCATACTTTGTGAAAAAGTGTGTTTCACTTTGGTATTGCGGTTGGTTCTAAATATTACATTACCTGTGAGACTGCAGCTAGAGACAGAAGCCAGTCCAAACTGTGAATCAAGAGCTGTTACAAATGACAAAGTCTTCATTACAAATAGGAACAAAATAAACCATGCTCTCACATATCCTATCATGTTTAAGCTATGTAATTTGTTGGTTGGTTTTTGGTTGTTTGGTATGTTATGGAACACAACAAAGAGGAAGGAACTCAGCAGTACAACTCAAAGCCAGACTGCAATGACTTAAGTCAAACACAATCACAATCCCAAACCAAAAAAAAACATCTAATTGGCATTGAAGGATCTGCACTAAAGTGGTTTAAGTCCTATTTTTCAGATCGATCTTAGTTTGTTCATGTTACTGATGAATCCTCCATGCACACTAAAGTTAGTCTTGGAGTTCCACAAGGTTCTGGGTTTGAACCAGTTCTGTTCATCTTAGGTATGCTTCCTTCAGGCCACATTATTAGGAACCACTTCATTAACTTTCATTGTTATGCTGATACTACCAATTACATTTATGGATTAAGTCACATCCTCAGTCCTCAGGTAGAACTGGACTTTTCCACTGCTACATAAGTGTAGTGCAGCCACCTGGAAGCCAGAACAAGAAAGAAAGTCAAACAACTTTTGTTCTGATAAGTCCCATTGATAGCATCTAAGATGTCTAAGTAGATTTATTCTTAGGTAGGTTTATCTTGGCCAAAGAGGGGATTCTCTCTGACTTGTCTATATATACCCTCAGGACACTGACACAACTACAGCTATTTTATGTCTATAAATGTTCATTAGTCTACAAACAAGGAAATACTATATTAATTAGTAGTCTGACCCTGTAGAGGCTTCTACATCATGCCCTATCCTTTGACCTCTGTTGCCATAGCAATGGTTCCTAAACACAAATATATAGTTTCTCCGTATCTCAAAGAGGCTGGCACAGTGGTGCAGTGGTTAGTACTTTTGCCCTTCGCAAGAGTGGCCCAAGCCCAACCTTGACCCCGATGAGGATAAGTGCTTAAACATAATCGATGGATGAATGTCCCTCAAAGAGAGAAGTCAGTGTCTCCATCCTGTCCCTACAGTGACCTCTGGACAAATGATTGACCATGTGGAACACCATATGAGGCGTGCTGGAATAGAAAGTTCAGTGTCAGTTGATTCAGTGCAAGAGAGCAACAGTCCAAACACAACTTCAAGATAAAAAACAGTAGCATTGGCAAAATCGTTACAGTAGTTTCATTGAAATTAGAGTGGATATTTCATTACCCGATTGTATTTTTGCATTCACTTGTAGTATAATCTATCTGCAATTCCAGAATGCCCAAGTAGTATTTGGCATCATTTCCCCTGTGTGAATGTTGCATGAATGAGAGGAACTAAACATACTGTATAACTTTGCTATGGTCAGGGTATATGTTTGAGTGTGTGAGGGTGTGATAGTGAAGACAAATGAGAATGTGTGGGAGCCAATTGGGCGCTGGGTGCCAGAAATTCATTTTGGTGGCCTTTCAGAAGAGGGTCCCTGGCCATGTTGGTCATAGGAAAACAATTAGCCACAAAGCGAGTTAAATGAAGTAGAAAGGAAATAGAAACTTGATGACCCTGAAATACTGGCACTGTGGAGGAATGAAACACAGACAGCTGAGCTGACAGAGCTGCTGGAGATGCTCTGTATTCTGTAGATCTATACATAATCACAGGTATGTTTGTGACCACGTACACACAATAACAAACACATACACACCCACACACACACTCACATACACAGATGTCTGGGATCATCGTTGTTGATGGATTAAAAGTCCAGTTTGAATGAGCGTGGCCAAGAGAGTAATAAGCGGTCTACTGGCTGCACTGTCACTTGTCAGTGTGTGTGTGTCTGTGTAACGGTGTGCATGTGAGTAACAGTGTGTGTGTGTGTGTGTGTGTCTGAAACGCTGCCAGCAGCCCAGTGCAGTGTACTCAGCAAGATGTTAAAGATAATCAGAGGCAATGGCCCTGCATAAACCCCCGCTAACTGGCAAGCTTGCTACAATATGCTGCTTAGTGAGGTAAGCTGGCACAGGCTCTCTTTCTTCGACACACAAACACACATTCACACACCAGATATTTTTTGTACAAAAACTCTATTCCATCTCTAACCAAGTCTAACACGTTTTCTTGTACAATTGCCACAAATACCAAGTAAAATAACAGCACGCTGTAGCATGAACAGTGGTGTAGATGCACCGATGACTTTAGAGGTGTTATGCCTCTCCAGGCACCATGAAAATATTTGGCCTGGGTTAAAATCTACAGGAAGATTTTTTTTCAGCACTGTAGCCAGGCTAACAGAGAGCCATAGTTACACTGAGCCATGTATTTATAGGGTCAGTAGTAATGACTTCATGAGCTTCGCTGTGGCTCAGGAGGCAGAGTGGGGCGTCCACTAATCAGATGATCGGCGTTTCGATCCCTGGCTCCTCCAGTCTGGATGTTGCGTACAAGTAGAGACATTCTCATAAAGCATCAGAAGTCCCTGAGTCAGTCTCACATTCTGCCCAACTCATGCTGGATAGACTTTAAACCCCGAGATAACATCACAAACACTATACGCCCCGAATTAGATAAAAGAGAATGCTTTTACCAAGAATGGTGTCTTCGTCAACATGATTAAGTCTGGAGACACAGATGTCTGTTTACGCAGACTGGAATGTCAGTGGCGAGCTGTCTATTATGTCTAAGCATGCAGCACCAGAGTCCTTCGACCCTGGCCACAACAGTGTTGAGATAGGACGACACCTGCTACTGCCAGCCAAAGACAAACAGCTAATACTGCTGAGGACCTCAAGGCCCACATGTGACTTCATGTAACCTTGTATAATGTCTGTGTGTTTGTGCTTTTATTATATTCCATTTAAAAATATGTATGTGTTACTCAGAACACTACAAGAATAGAAAATTCCAGAACAGTTACATGGAACCGAGCCAATTATAACAACAAATGCTAATCAAAACGCAAAGTCACTTTAGCTCATTATTTAGCCTATGTGGAGTCAATGAACTTGATGATGATACAGTACCTTGCTAATTGAGTCATTATCATAGGCATCGTCATCAATGCTGGCTACAGGTGATGAGGCGCTGGCTGCTACAGGTTTGGGCCTACTGACGATGTTTGCTGTGGCAGCTGTAGTGGCCTGCACTTTGAAGCTTTTGAAAATGGTGCACTTGTCCGCCTTTAGAAATATTTGGTGTTTGACCAAGTGCTTCCTCAGGTTTGTCGTATTGCCATGGATGGCCTTGCACTTGGCATCACAAATATTACAGCGTGTCTTGATAGTCTACATCAATCTTTGAGAAACGGAGCTACACTCGCAAGTGTGCGTCCACTGCCATCACCACGACCTCCACTCTCTCTGACGAAGACGAGACGTGATGTGAAATGTGGTACCGATTGACTTCACATGAATCCATACTTCAGGAATTCAGTCAGTATCAATAAAATTACTGAATTCGGTACCCATCCCTAGCTGGTAGCATGTAGTGGCTGGAAATAATGCTGATGAGAGAGAGATGAGCCGAGAGATGCTACAGTAATGTGAGTGAAAATTAAGTAAAGGGGTAACTATCCATGGGTTCATCAATACAAACAATCTCTCTCATATACAAGTAGTCATTTCAAATAAGGTTTGTGTAAAATAATTGAAAACTTAAATACTGATAATAACAGCTTATTGTGCTGACACACCACAGTATATAGAGTGTAACATGAGATCAATTTCGCCCCTTCTCCTGGTGTTTCTGTCTCGTAGAGATGAGCAAGTACAGCATTATCCTTATCTATATCTGTATCCATATTAACCATATGAATTATCTGTTTCCGTATCCATACTCGGAGTGAAACGTCCCAGTGCATTAAATCAAATGCGCTGACCACCATAGCATGTCTCTGGATCCTTGACAACCACTCACCTGCTACATCCAAACCTGTTTTGAATTTCATTTCATATTATTATTTTTTTTATTTTTTAAACTGTTCCTGGTCTCTGGTTGTTTGTCCAACATTCACTTTAACGGACGGGCTTATTATGAAGTCTTACCGAATCTTGAAATGATGATTTGCTGTCAGCTGGTGAAGTGACTTTAGATTTAAGGTATTGTCTCGCAGTCTTCCACCTGACTGTTGCTCTGCACGCTGGTTGCAATCTGTCTTTTTCCAGGGTCAAAGTTGGCCAATTAGTCTTATTCTACTTAAGTAGGCAATAACACACAGGATTCATCAGGGTTGGCAGCAGAAAGAGCCCTTTATTATCTTTACAGACAACAAGAGCCCGAGTCATCCATGGATAGACTGAATTCGCTGACTCGGGCGTTCTCTTATATACCTTCATGCAAATTTCCAAGTTCAACCTATCTGTATACGTCCATCCTATCAACATCCAATTTTTGATATGACATAATGGTGTAACCTTATACATGTAGGTGGGACTTTTTTGGAGACTTTCCAAGTCCGAATTTTGGGAATTTTCCACTCTCTAATGGTGTCACGTACCACACGTATTGACCATGGTCTTTCGAGGCCTAATATATTTTCTTTTGTTTTACACATCTCCAAATTACACCATTACGTTTTGTTCTGCACCTTATGCGATTTTTAAAAGACTCTTTTATTGCTTTTTTACACCAGATTCTAGCCTTGGATTTACAGTATTTTTTAATGCAGAGTTTTACACCATTATGTCACAGGGCCTTCTTACTATATATTTTTTTTAAAGTTTAATATGTTTCACACTGTTACAAGTCTCACATTTATATGTTTCACACTAAATCATACTAAACATCAAGTGCTCATTTCTTCATTACTACTGTGCTTTTACACTCAGTAGGTTTCAAATTAAATCATATTAAAATCCAGTGCTCATTATATTGTCAAACCAGTGTGTTTACCATGGTGCGTTCTATCTAGCATACAGCATTCAGTGTGATTATATATGCACCTCAACTCCTCAACAATCACATCACTTAAATCATACTTCACCTCAAAGAGGGGTTCTACTTTGATTAAAAATGTTTCCAGTTACAAATAAATGTTTCAGTAATAGCATAATGGTTAGCATAGCATTTCAGCATTATCTAGCATAGCATTTCAGCATTATCTAGCATAGCATTTCAGCGTCATCTACCTGTTCTATATGTTTCTAAAAGCAAAACACATTAAAGCAAAGTTTTCCTAAAGCAACACATTAAATCAGAGAAAACCTTCTAATTTAATTGTTTTTGTATACTACTCACACATAAGATGTAGCAACTAACTTAAGATTTAGCAACTAGCATGAAATGATTTAGCCTCGAGCATAACATTTTATACTACAGTATTTTGCCCTTTCCTGTCCTTTTTTTAAACTGAGAGAGCGGCCTTAAAACAAACTCAAACTTCAAAGCAGAGTAATATAGAACCTGTTGGTAATAAAAGCAGGCATTACATTTTCAGTGTTTGATGGAGTGAGAAATGGTCTGAACTTTGCCATATTTCTAAGATGAGTGAAAGCAATTTTGGATAAAACTCTGATGGGGTGTTCAAACTTAAGGTCATAGAGCAGACTAACCAGTAATGCTGACCTTACACTGGATGATATCTGAAGCAATTTCATACAGATTTTTCAAGCTGGAGTTAAAATCACATCCCTTCCACACATGCTTTCTTGATACAGAGCAATGCCACCATTTCAACAGCCACTGTTCAATTCAGTTTAACTGTCACATGTGACGATATAGGTACACAGTGAAAGGGATTCTGGTAAACTCTTACACTTCATTCATTCATAAAAATGATAAAAATTAGAAGATCAGCACACATGTGCTGATATCAACCGCTAATGTCAGACTTGATGATAAGTGTTCTCTTAAAGAGCAACACATAGCAAAGACTGTAAGCATATTCATATAGACTGTATATCAGTCCTCTATCTATCTAATAATATAAATGTCAGCGAAGAAGAATATTCTAAATTATATTTTAGGGAGATTAAAAATCATACCAAGAATTCTGAGGTAGGCTAACCTCAGAATCAGAAAAACACACTGACTATCTGAAACTATCTTTTTATGAAGAAATGTGTTTTTCATTTTGCTTTCAAAGCTGTGCAGTAGTAAAATGTTGTATTGTAATATTTAAGTGGTCAAATATTGTTGGAATACAAAGGACTGCATTATATTGGAGTTTTTAACTTCACTGACTCATATTTCAATAAAGTACAACACAAAGTACTTCTGCTGATCGGACACTGAATAAGAAATGTACAAAATGCCAAAGCACACTGTGGGTGCAACCAATTTCTCTAAATCCAATGTGTTCTTTTTTCATTTCAGTTCCAACAATGATAAAAACTTACTCAAGTGTGGCGTTCATTCACTTTTAATTCTGGGAGTTGGCCAGATAATAGAAAAATAAAATTAAGAGTTTTTCCCGCCACCTGTTTTTATTCTCACTTAATTTGCACATAAAAACATGGTGGAGATGCTGGCTTAGCAAATAAATTATGACATAAAAAGCAAGCTTCTGCTCCACTGAATGGAGGAAAAAAGAACAAAAATACCAGATATGTGCAGAGCAATTGGTTGTAATGTTCCTCAAATTGATAGAATAAATAAATATAAATTCTATATTACATTATCTGTGTCATTTTAGTGCCTTATTTATTCATCATGTTCATGAAAGAACAACAAAGTCACTTTTCTTTCCTCATACAAAATCTCAACACCTCACACAGGTAGCTAGCAGGTGAAGACAGTCGCCTGAATTTCCCAGTTACACTTATAACACTTATACTTATAAGGGATAGTTATGGCTTGTATGAGATACTTACGGACAGTCAGCGTGTTACCTTGTCATCACCCGGCTCATCAACACAATTAAGTAATTTATTGTAAGGAACTCAAAAACACAAACAACTTTGACCGAAACAAGCCAAAGAAATGCATGCATGAGTGAAAATGTGTAGATGCGAGGTGCAAAAAACCATGAGGCAGCCTGGAGAGGTGGGTGGAACCTGCTAGTGAGGAGACAGAGCCAAAGACAAGTTGATGGTGTCCAACAGGTTCCACCTATAATCAGCTGGGCATGGGAACACATACTTAAATTACCCAGGAAGCCATCACAACCTACAGTAGATGGTGACGAGTAGACAGACAGGAGTCCCTGCACAGAATCAGAGCTTTGCATTGTTGTGGACAGGGTCAGTATTAAAAAATATTTAAGATGTATAAAAAAGGTTCGATATCAATCAATATCTGTTGTGTGCATTATATTAAGAATATTTTGCCTGCTTTGTCACATAAACCTAACTGCAGCAAGCACTTCGTTAAGCCACAGATCAGCTGTGTGGATCAGAGTAATAACCAGAAGAACAAAAGGATACACCATGTTTACAGTCTTTAGAAAAGTGAAGTTTGATTTCAGTCTGATCTGATATGATATGTGTAATACAGTACAAAGTTTAGCAATTTTATCTTGAGCTCACTGGTCTATAGAAACAATGTACATTTGCAATTATGATTGATACAAACTTATCTTGTTTAATGCAGCATAGAATACAGCATAAGTACAGGCCATAAAAAAAATAATTATAACTGCAATATTGTGAAAAATCTATTTGATATGACATATAGTAATAATAATAATAATAAACAGTGAAAATGGGGGTAAATAAAATTAGATGAAGTAAAATAAAATGAAATAAGAGTACTGCATTAGTATAGCCAAAAATATCTTTTTGAAGTAGTTGTTCCATATAGATTTCCCACATCTTCTTACATTCTCTTCTTCCGCATACTGTAAGTTGGAGGGTCAGGTTTTAACCATTTGACTGTAATGCATTTAAGAGCTGAATTCAGTATAATTTGTAGAAGGTATTTTTCCCTTTTCCAATTATGTAATGTGGTATTAGTCCAAACCATCTTGGGATCTTTATTAAGATTTTTCTGAAATACTTTTCCAAGTGCTTCAAAAACCTCATCCTGGAATTTTTTCAATTTAGGGCATGTCCAAAGTACATGAGTAAGGTTACCAATATGTGACCCGCAGCTTCTCCAGCAATTATCTGAGGGTAACATTTTAGATATGATCACTGGGGTCCTAAAGAATCTTATTATTACCTTCCACCTAAATTCCCGCCATGTATTAGAGTTAGTTCCTTGATGTGCTTCTGTACATATTTCCTCCCATTTGCCTTGCTCTGTGCCTGTACCCTTTTTTCTGTTTACCCTGATCAGAGTCAGTTCTGGTGCTAATAGTGAGTATTAGGAGCCTTTGCAAGCATTGTGCCATGAAAATGTTAAACAGTTCACTTACAGTGTTGACACAGAAGACGCCTGCAGCCCGCCACCCTTATACACACACACACACACACACACACACACACACACACACACACACACACATTCAAGCAGTGATCTTATAAAACCAGTGATTTTCTGAAACCCAAACTTTGCAGGTTGTTATCCTAATTGTCAAAGCCGTAGGCCTGTTCTGTATGTCGCTGTAATAACTCTAGTACATTATCATTCTGTGCCACCACGGGCACTCACTAATAAGCACCCATAAACACTCTCATCATAATGCATGTGGAACCCCAGTCTAATCCTTATTGAAAATGAACAAGGACCTGATCTGGGATTCGGAGGCCTAATTCATCCCTTTAGTGGTGATGGGCGAGCCTCGGCTGGCTAGCTGGGGGAGCATCATTTATGCTAACAGGGCCTGTGGAGACTGAGCCAAAAAAAGAAGAAGAAAATATCATTAACATAATGCTTCATCTACATACCAATCCTAACAGCCACACAAAGACACACACACACACACACACACACACACACACATACATATGCACATGCATACACACACACACACTTAGGGGTCATTTAGGAGGTAGCATTTAGTCTTGCTACACACACACACACATGCATCCATGTATGTATGAATTTATACATACAGCTAACATATATGTAAACAAGAGTGCATTCAATTATTTATTCACATATATACTGTATGTGTATGAATCAAAATATATATGCAGATGCATACACACACACACACACACAGAGACATCACAGTCATTGTGAGAAGAGCAGACAGTGGTAGAGGTTGGATTGGGGTTCAGTCCCAGCTCTTTGTTTGATGCCTGTATGGCTGTGGCTCCTTTTAATGAGCTCTAATGGCAGTCCAGAAGGATTCTAATTAATCTGCACACACACAAAAGGCCTGTCTCATCCTCTCTGTTGCTCTCCCTCTCTCTCTCTCTGTCTCTGCTGACCTCTCTCTCTCTCTCTCTCTCTCTCTCTCTCTCTCTCCTCATCCCCCCTCCTACCTCTATACACTCCATCTCCAGCTTTCGAGATCCCTCTCTTTCTTCCTCCCTTTCTACCCTTTCCCTCCCCAGTCTGCCGTGGATATTAAAACCAAGGCATGTATGTGACAGGAGGTGAAGGCCATAAGGGGAAAAATGGATGATTTAATTGCACCAAAGATGCCTATTATTATGAGATTGCAAAAGCTATTTCCAACCGCAGCAGCAGCCAGGAGTCATCCAAGCCCCCATCCACTATGCACCATCCCCCAGTCTTAAGTGCCCAATGTTCAGCTAGCAAAGGTCGTGCCACTGTTGTCACCAGTCCCCAAATGAAGACACTAATGAAAGGTTTGACGTTCGTTCTATGGTCCAGTAGCTCCATAAAGATTCCCCCTTTTACTGGCAAATCACATTTCTCTTTTATCCTTATTAGCTGAGCTTTGAGCTAAGCTTTTGAGTCACCAAGAGGCTGACATCAACAATCAGAGGGATCACAATGAAGTACAATGACTCAAGCAATCCTCAGATTCACTGAAGAACAAAAAAACTACAATAAGCTCCCTTGTGTGAATTTAAATACAGCAGATATATGGTATTTTATTATTTCATTAAAGGTTCATTCTGAATTATGTTCAGTGTTGTTATGCTCCAGACTTTTAGCAACTGTGTTGGTGATTAAATGCAATAACTGATAGAGATTTGTCTTCATGGAACAGCTCGAGCAGTGCAGGTTAATCTGGCTAACCTGATATTGATGAATAGACTTGAATAGTGGTGTAACATTATATATATATATATATATATATATATTTATATATATATACACACACACACACACACATTCTACAGTAGCCCTGAGCAGACAAACCAAACACTGATCTATGACCTTTTGCTTTTTATGTGAAGTTTTTCCTACATGCTTGGAAGAAGAGGGTGAGGCGTAGGAGAAGAAGATATGTGCTTTTGCATCAGTCTCAAATGTCTCCAGTAACACCAGAAAAAGTCACTAGATTTATCGCTAGTCGCTTTTACAATAAAACGTCACTTAGAGGGGTCTGAAAAGTCACTAAATATAGCGGCAAAGTTGCTAAGATGGCAACACTGAACTCAGGTCAGCACGCCAGGCGGCATGAGCCAGCAGCTTATTAGCATTTAAAGGGACAGACACTGAAACCTGCCATCTGAGCACAGAGCATTACAGACAGGGTGCAGAGAGAGCTGCTGTGTTTGATCTGTGAGGAATTTTGACAAAAGAACTTCACAGATGTGTCATTAAGACACCACCATCAAGACCTTGGAACTGTGTGAACTTGTGGAAAAGAGGTGTAATATGCCTCCTTTAAGCAAAAGTAACTTGTGAATGAGTATTTTCTGCTCTGTTGTAACTAGTGTTGAAGCCTAGTTTTATTTGGACAGCTAAAAGTGCCTGGTTGTTACAGGAGATCTTTCATGGTTAAAAGAAACTGACATTTGTATACCTTAACTTAATTCTAATTCTTAATTCTGAATTCAAAACAATCTGCCACAATCCACTTATGGACATCAAGACCACTCTCTCCACCTTTACACACACACACACACACACACACACACACACACGCGCATGCACACGCATGCACAGACACACACACACAGTGATCTCTAGCAGACAGTAGTGTGTCAGATTGTTGTACAGTTTTTCAGTGGGAGGGCAGATGTGTTAATGTAGGCTGCGACAGGCAGCTGATTACCTGCCTCCTGCTGTAGATATCCAGCAGAGAAGCTGTAGGATGCCATTGACTGAATTGGATACTTGGTGCTGCTTCCACATTGGGGCCAATTGTCAGGATGACCCTGTTCTAAATGGTCGCACGGCATAGATTTAGCTGTTAATTAGCATTTATTTTACTTGTTACGGAAATCAGTGTCAGTAGGAGAATGTATGGAGGTCTAATTACCTGTGAAATATGTTCACATGTAACTAAAGTAAATATGGGATGAGTGTATAGGACAGCTTAACAGGTTCACATTCTGTGTCAGCACTGACATTTTCATTATTAAAGTGTCAGTTCACCCAAATTACAAAGGGCTTACTATTTGTCGAAGGTTTGTTTTGCTGTCATTCTACAACGCATCAATGCAAGCATGCAATGCGATGTGCTGGTGCAAATTGAGTTTGGTTACTGTGCCAGTATCTGGATGAAACTTCTGCCACTACGCTAGTAAAGAGTGAATGGAATGTTGTTTCAAAGCACTATGAGCAGAACTGCTAGCAAACCCAGAAAAAAGAAATCTCAGAGAAAAAGAGTGTTTAACAGAGAATAGAATAAAAACTTTAAAACTGCCACACGTCAGTATTTTTATTAAAAATGCATCACTAATGTTCATGTTTTACTCAAGCAAAGTCCGTTAAAAGATGGATAAAAGATTGACCCCCCCCTCCCCTCATAACCCCTCACCCCGCTCTCTGGTCACGCGTGTGTCGCCTCTGCTCTCTCTGTCTACAGGTACCACAGGAAGCTGTGGTGAGTGACTGAGTGACTTGACATTTCAGCCAGTGATGATGTGCTCCCTCCTTCTGCAAGGGCAAAGGATGGAACAGCACTGATTATGCATATCAATCTTCCACATGTCTCTTAATGCAGACTGACTGACTGAAAGGAAGCATCATTTTTAGACCAAAAGAAAATAACATATGTCCAACAATACACACACACAATACAGACAACAATATACTGCTGAAACATTAAGATACATTAAAATAAGATTCAGACACAAGCAGCATACAGCAGTTTGAAGTAATACCTCCTCCAGTTGTGTATCATGTCATGTTAGATGGTGTGTATAACATGCTACTGCATCTACTGAACTACCCCCATGATGAATGGGTCTATCACAGAACCAAAGCCAGAAATCAGCATCAATGTGAGTTTGTGTGCGTGTGTATGTGTTAGTGTCTGTGTGTGTTCTGTGGGATGGTGTGTGTGTGTGTGCGTGTCCTCCGGTGGGCGTAGGACAGTCATCTAAACTGCAGACAGATTAGAAAACCGATTTCCTGGAGATGCTGACACACACACAAAGATTTTTCTCCATTTTCTTTCAGTCATTACACACCAGTCTGAGCTCGCTATGTTTTTTTTATTTCTGTGTTCTTTGCGTGGAAACAGAGGCTGGCAGGATGCAAAGAGTCAAGGCTTATTAGAGGGGTTCAGCTTCTGGTAAACAATGAAGCCAGAGCTCAGAGGTACAGGAACACTGTATCTTTGAACTAAGCCCGGGGAGATGGCAGAGCTGCAAAGCGCAGGGAACACCTCTGTTCTTCTTGGGTGACTATATGTTATGTGACTGAATGCTTAATGCAGCACAGGCCACAGCACTCTGATGAGAGCTGTTCTGTCTCTGCTGGCTGTAGCCACCATTAACTGTTTCATCAAACTGGAGTCTGGGGACTCCTGGAGGCTGTTGAGGGTCAGGGGATCCCCAACAAAATGTGAGTTTTGTTCGCATTGTTTAATTTTCTAGAAGTTATTTGATGTTTTAAGTCTTATATCACAGAATATCAGAATTTTATGATATCATATACATGTAAGGCAATTGTCATTGTCACTTTTATGATGTATTGTTATGTCGAAGGTATAAGTATAGCTGGAAGTATAGCTCTTTCTGAAGGTGGCTGTCAAATAGACGGTGGGGGCTCAAAGTATGGTACAAATGGGAATAATGGCAACAGCACTCAACAATCTCTCTTTGAATTTGTTCACAAAAAGTGATGAGAGGAATTAGAGTAATTCAATAAAATAAAGATCTAGAGGGAACAAACTCTGTTCCACACACCTGTCCAATCACTGCATAAACTAGGTGTGCTTGTCAGCCTGTTGGATTGGCGGTTGTCAGTAAAGTGGCCTTCTCTAATTGTGTCGTTAGTAAGGGGGTTTCAGAAGCTCTTAGATCACCTGACAAGCACTTCCTTTGAAGCATATTGAGGGCCAAACAGTACATTTCTTCACTTTCATCTGGCACATGCTTTTGTCCAAAATAACTTGAGGTGCTTTCATCCACTGTAGGAACAAAAGAAACGCAGTGTTTGGTGGGTGGTGGAAGATGGGGAGTGACTCTAGTCCAGGCAGTCCATTCAACCACCACAGGGCCAGACCAGAGAAGAGCCTTGACCAAGATAAACGTCAACACCTTGCAATGGTGATAGTGACTTGAATATTATGAATACCACCATAATAAATGCCTAATGTGTTATACTAAAATTAGGAGAATGTATGAATGAACATTAGTCTCAATAGATGTTTTGTGTGACCCAGTATGGACTGCAGTCTGCAGTTTGTACATGGACTGTTTGCATTTCCTCTGAAGACACACTGCTTCCAGCTTCTGACTGGGGTTTATATAATGTAATTGTGTTTGCCGAATGCATACAGAATGAGCTGTGCTGCATGTGAACGTGGGCTTGGACAAAGGCTTAGCATGACAAAGTGATACAGTATGTAGGCGGCTTGGTACATGAATATTTATCTTCATCCAGCTACAGTACGTGCTGTGTGCGGTATTCATTTGTCTGGCCTGTCTATGAATGTGTGTATCATGGCTTCCATGTATGTGCTTCTATGTGACATTACATCACCGAGAACCAAACACTGATCGATGTGTGTTCATTGCAGTAGATGACTAGGAATGGCCAATTGTGATTGTTTGTTTGTGTGGTCAAATCTCTGCACTGGCTCTGGTCGCTACAGTTGTTTCATCTCTGTAGGCACCATGGCCCTATATATATATATATATATATATATATATATATATATATATATATATATAATAGTACAACAACAAGTACAAGAAGCAGGCCATGTATAATGAAAATTACATGTAAATGGACTATAGTACATATCTCATTCACCAATTCACACACATTCATACACTGATGGCACTGGCTGCAAACTGCTCATCAGTTTGAGGATTCACACACTGATGGCACAGCCTTTTTAATGACCTTTGTCATGTTTTTCCTATTCATTTTTCCTGGTTTCTTGCATACAAAAAATATTAGCAGCCACAATCATTATTTTACTTCTCATTCATGCAGGTCTTGAGCTTGTTGATTTCCACTCCAAGATGAAATGCCAGTTTATGCCAGATTATCTCTTGTGGTAGTGGTTAAAGCCTCACTTGCAATGGGTGTGGTCTGAGTTCTTTTGGCCATGGAATTAACTCACCCTCCAATGTCTTTTGGTATAGAGTGGGGGAAGATTAAATAATCATTGGTGTTGCTCTGTGTTGAATCTTCAGCTACACTTGACATCTTGCATTGCTTGTAATAGTGGAGCTTAGGTGACACAAATAACAAATTCATCCAGCATAGGAAGCGTGTTAAACTGGACAGCCAGTGGGTTCTACCAGATAGTCAACATAGTGCAATAATACATGGTGAACATAATTTGTAGCACTTGAAGTTTGACAGCTAGTTGGTCCTGTCAGTGGACTGTTGTCTCTGTAGATACAGAAAATGTAAAAATAAATGGATAGTTTGATTGGACAGATGATTTAGTGGATGATGAACAGATATCCATCCATTTGTACTGTATTTAAATATTTCAATGGAAGGGCATCATTTTCAGATGTCAGTTGGTCTTAGGACTCCTACCAGATCTCTTGACTCGTGATACTGTGTGTCCCCAGTGTGTAGTCCAAGGTTTTTGTGCAGCTTCAATATTCTTTGTACAACATGGTCTTGGGTAAATACAGACTTCCATCTATGAATATGGGGGGAGGATAGGATCAGTGTTTAATAGATTGTTGATTGCACCAAACGTATTGCCTACAAGCTGTTAGGTTGGTCAGTGTGTTTTTCATTACATACCTATAGGCTTATATGCTTGAAATAAGTAAACTTACCAAAAGTACAAGTGATCTTCAGAGCACATCGACAACGCTATGCTTGAGACATTACTTGAAGGCCATTAAAACTGTGTGTGTGCAACACATAGAAATACAGAACACATTCTGAGTCTAGACTCTGACATGCAATGAAATATGTGGTGTGCTGTACACATGTATACACATCTTTGTGTATGAATCTGATCAAACTTAATTGACTCATTGACTTAATTGAGTCACTTTTTTTTTTTTTAGCATATTCAGCTTTCCTCCTGTGGAAGAAACTTTGGCTTAAAGTCTGCCAGCATGATGCACACAGCCTATAAGTCTCTGGAGTCCTCTAATAGATGACAAGAATAGATAGTCATTATATATAATATCTCCTCAACTCCCACATTACATCTTAATAATTCCGCCTTCCTATTACAAACATAATACCAGGGTCCTGATATGAAAGCGAGAGCGACATCTCAAAATAGTCGTGTGCTCACTATATCACCTTTCATGGAATTAGGCCTCAGGCAAATGGCTTAACAAGATTAGCTGGCCAACCAATTTAACAAAGGCACACTAATTGTTTAATGAAGATATTGAATATGCAGGGCATATTGTGTTCCATAAGCTACGACTTAATAACTGTCTGCAGTCCAAATGAGAGCCATCCGTTACAATACTAACTGCTGTTCCAGGAGAACAAAGTGCTGTTGCTGATAGTGACAATAAAGCTTTTCTTTTTCTTTTTTTATGTGGCACTGTTAATTACACCACTGTTAGCAGAGATACAAACTGATGTCCAGTCAGAGGAATGAAACAGACACACTAACAAAGAACATTATTAGAACAGTAACATTACAAACTACATTATGGCCTGTAGGCTTACACTAACTGCAGATGACTGTGGATTGTTTGTCTTTGGACATGGAAAGCTCCTTGCTTGCAAACAGTTTGTGGCCACTGACATTTTTGATAAGTGTATTGTTGTCACTGCAGTGGAAAACTCTCAACGATTGTGTAATAATGAGAGCGGTGTTAATGAAACCCTTTAAAATCAGCAACTGTGGACGTGTTCTACAAGACAATAACACATCAAACATTAACAAAAGAAAGTTAAATATACAATAAAAATGCCATGAACAGAAAAGGAATGCACTTCTCGTAGGATCGCATAGCAGATAATATTTCCAGTAAGATTCTGTACTACACATTCTATATCATTGCAAAACTGTGTTTAATGATCTATTTATTTTTCTTGGAGCAAAAGTATAAGAGTCCAGTGCACCATTTGAAGTCCTCCAGCAGTCTACTCCTATAGAAGCATAACTAAGCGACGTGAAGCCCAGGTGGAAAAACACACCTGAGACCAATAAAAGAAGAGAGCATTGATTTTATTTGTTTCTATTTGTTTACATCGGCAAAGTTTTAAACGTTCGATTGCATTTGAATGCACTGCTCCGTTCTCTACCCCTCAACAGCTAATCAGGTGCTATGCAGGCCACGTTCAGCCTGTCAGTTCAAAGGTGAAGTGCAGGTGCATTGGTTTCTGGTCGCTTCTGACCTGAGAGCCCTTAACTGCTAAGCCATGAGAGAAAAGAGGAGAAAAAACAATGGAGAAAAAGAGGAAGACAAAAGTCAGCACACTTATATACTGGAAGTCCAGGGCAGAGTGACTGCACAACAGAGAAGAGTGATGTTGGTAAGATGAGTTGTGTATTTGATTTTAAAAAAAGTGCTCATTAACACTTACCGTCATCCATGCTAATGCTAGCTCAGTGTCTCACAGGCTAACCTCTCCCCTTGCACCTGGAGAGAGCTGCAAGCTTTGACAGCGACTTTGACACAGCGCAACGGTGAGAAACATCTCTTTAGCTGCTCTGATGCTAATGTTCTGTTGTTTCCCACTGTGCTCAAGAAAGTAGTGGTAATGGTAAACAGAGATGAGCAATGGAGCAATGTTTGGTATACATGTGTATATTGTCTATAATGTGGCTATTATTTTATGCCAGTGTATACAATAGAAAGCAAATCTGTTTTGTTTTCCTATTGCAAATTTTAAAAAGTAATTTGGTAAACCATATAAGAGCACAACTATAATTTATTTTGTAAATGCAAATCACTGAAGGAGTTTATTGCATTTCAGCTGTGAGTTTAAAGTAACCTGGACTTTTGGTGCAGGCACTATCAGGCCTGTAGTGTGAGAGTAGTTAAGCATACCTCTTTGATACCTCTGAAACCAACTCATGTGTATTGTTACTTCAATTGTACGTTAACCTGGTTTGTTATGGTTAAGATATATTCAAGATTCAAGAAGCTTTAATTATCCCGAGGGAAACTGCTGTGAAACAGTTGCAATACAAAAGTGGTGAAATAATACAAGAGAGAGATAGAATAAGCTAGACTAACATAAAATAAATAAGTAACTAACTAAATGCACAAAAAGACAGTTAATACATGTATACAATATACATCAATATTTTGGTATAAAATGGAATAAAATAAGAACAAACTTATATACTACAGTAAATAAAGTGACATTCGGCCTCAGGACACTGTCACACCGCGGTGAGGTCAAGTTGGGGTTTTGTCTTGTCTTGTCACTTCCTGTTTTATTTTGAAAGTTAACTCTCCTCTCGTTTCAGGTCACTTGCCCTTCCTCATGTGTCACCGGTCTGATTGTCTTCCCCGCCCTGATTGTTTCCACCTGTTCCCTATTACCTGGTGTATATATTGTCTGCGTCTCCCTTTGTCTCGTGCCGAAGTGTTTCGTCTTATGTAGCGTGCACCCAAGCCATCTCTTCACAGCTCATGTATCATAGCTTTTGTGCTTTTGTTTTCGCTTCCTCGTAAGAGTGATTTTGAGTTGTAATTTTGTAGTCTAGCTTTTGTTTCTTTCTGAATATCATAGTGTTTAATTTTCAGCCTTGTTGGAGCGCTTTAAGTTAAAGTTTCATAGCCTTTTGTTTTTCCTCCTTGAGAGTGATTTTGAGTTCGTTAATCTTATATAGAGAAGTTTAGTGTTTTTTCCTCCTTAGGAGTGATTTTCTGTTTTTCTTAGTTTAGGCCTTTTTATAGCCTCACTCAAGCGAGGATTTTTTGTGAACTAATAAAACCGCTCTCCGGTCAACTCTGCATCTGAGTCCTCTTTGAGTCCAGGCCTGACAGACACAGTGTCTCCACTATCCCTCTGAGTTATACAGTGTGATGGCCACAGGAAGAAAGGACTTCCTCTGGTGTTCTGTATTACACCGGAGGGGAATGAGTCTGTTGCTGTCGGTGCTCCTGTGCGAGGTTAGCCCCTGGTTGAGAGCGTGGGCGTTGTTGTCCAGGATACTATGCCGTTTACACAGCATTCTCCCCTCAGACACCTCCAACAAAGAGTCCAGTTGGACCCCAAGTACAGAGTCAACCATCATGATGATTCAAAGAACATAGTTCTCACAATGTTTCCAGGTCTATCCAGGTGGGTGTAGGCATGGTAAAGCAGGAAGATGATGGCATCCTCCACTCCCAGTTTCGGCTGGTAGGCAAGGTCCAGCGATGAGCTGACCAAGGGTTGAAGAAGTAACAGGACCAGCCTCTCCAGGGCCTTCATCAGGTGGGATGCCATCGGTCTGTAGTCATTATAGATGCTGGCATGCACCTTCAGTACTGGAACCAGGCAGGATGTCTTCCACAGCACAGTAGCCCTCTCCAGCCTCAGGTTGAAGATGTGCAGCAGGACTCCACTCAGCTGGGTTGCTCATGTTTTGAGGACCCTTGAGCTGAGACCATTGGGACCTGCTGCCTTGCCTGGGCGGAGTCTGCACAGCTCCTTCCTCACCTGCTCTGCTGTTAAGCTCTGTGTGCTATGTGTGTTAATGTGCAGTGATGGTGGGGGAGAGAGAAGGCTCATTCAGTATCCCCTCCTGATGTTGGCTGCCAGATTGTTTGTAGACAGTGATGCTCCTTATGCTTCTACACACATCCGTCATGTTTTTCTGCTGGAGTTTGTGCTCCAGCTTTCTCCTGTAGTTGTCTTTGCTCTGTTAGATCCTCTCCTTAAGCTCCCTGTCGCCATCTCTGAAGGCCCTCTTCTTCTCATTTAACCTTGATCTCTCTGATGGTTCAACACTGTCCACACAGAAGTTGATGTACCCTGTTTTACAGTCATCAAGCTCCTCTTCATGTGAATCACAGAGCAACCCAGTCTGTTAGTTCAAGCAGCCCTGCAGAGCTTCGTCAGTCTCCTGCAACCATCTCCTCACAGTCCTAGTGGTCACAGGAAGCTGCTGGACTTGGGGCTTGTACAGGGGTGTCAGGTGGATGAGGTTATGGTCTGATCCTCCAAGTGGAGGAAGGACAGTGGAGCTGTAAGCCTCCTTAACACTGGCGTACAGCAGGTCCAGCGTCTTGTTTTCCCGGGTGGTAGAGCCCACAAACTGCTTGAAGGTGGGCAGTGTAGCCAGAGTGACGTGATTGAAGTCCCCAGATATCGCGAGAAATGCATCTGGGTGCCGTGTCTGAAGTCTTGCGATAATGGTGTGGATGACGTCACGTCTGCAGGCGGAGGAAACAACTAGGATGATCACGTATGAGTCTTGTGGCAGATAATACGGCCGCAGACTCACAGCAAGCAGTTCAATGTCTGAGCTGCATACAGGATGACACCACTTGTTGTTAATAAGAATAGCAAGTCCCCCACCTTTCCTCTTGCCACTCTCACGGTGACTCCTGTTCAAAATTTGTTTTATGTCGACATTAAAGCACAAATCCTGATCAAAGGTAACTTCAAGAGTCTTAGTATTATCCTAACACACTTAACATTCTTAACATTTGATGATAACTAAATGAAAAATGAATGTAAAATGAATGAAAATCTGTTCCTGTTTTTGCCTAAAAATCTGGAACCAGCCTATGAACTATCAACAATATATATTCATTTTTAAGAAACACTGACATGACCTCATTGCGATGGTAGCTATGGCAAGAGAGAAGAAAATCAACTTTTTTTCACAAAATCACTTCAATCCACCAGGATGAATTAGGACCTTGTCTTCAGGATCCAGCATAGAAATATCTGAAATAATTTAAGAATTCACATTAACATTTTTAAATAATCAGCAGTGACATAAACTACAGTGGGAAAGGTCTGTACTCATTCAACAATTAGATATGAGTGTCCTTGGGAACAATTTGTGATTCAGGCTATGTAAAGTGTTTGCATACTTTTGACTTGGAGATAATCTTATTTGTTATTTTGTGTCCTCAAGTATTCATTGTGGAACAAAGCAGAGCATGCGATAGGTAAAGTCAACAGAAGTAAATAAATTGTGTGTAAAACACATGAAAGCAGTGTTTTTTGGTTCTCTCAATGCACCCTGAGATGACCTTGACTTTAAAAACACAAGGCAGATGAGTCAAACCTAGAAATACGTATCCCACTACAACAACCACTTCATGGTTTTCTGCCAACATGATGAAACTTCCTCGAAATCTCCTGCAATGTTGGAATGTCACTCATCCTATTAGTGTGTGTATTGGAGGGCACTGAAGTGTTTTTCAAGTGCATGTGTTGTGCTCTCCATTGAAGCCGACTCCATGCTTTGGTCCATGTCCATGTTTTACAGGGTCAGATGCTACAGTCAGGCTGCATGTCTAAAACATTGACCTAAAGCTATTGAACTATAATGTTCCCATCCTATTATCTTTAGGGATCACCTTGATACTGGATTATTATGCGCATCACAGAGAAAACAGATTTTTCTATTTATTTGAGTGGTTGCCGTCCGTTTTGGTCTCGGCAATCTGTGCCGCAGTGGTGTCAGCAAAAAACAGTTCCGTCATGTGGCAAAGAAGTTGAGCCAGGTCCAGTTTTTGGAAAAACTGAGCCACCAATCAGACACTTGGATCAGTCAAACCTCCACAGACAGCCTGAAATGTCTCTGAAGCAGAAACTATCCAGGTGGCATCACAGACTAAACTCTGATCATCTACCTGTGTGTGTGTGTGTGTGTGTGTGTTCTCACTTTGTTTATTTCATGTACCAGCTTGTACCATCATCATCACCAGTCTGCATTTACGCTGCAAAATATTGAGATGAAGAAGTTTAATTAGATTTGTGTCCAATGATGAGGGAGAGCTTTGGTTAAGGGACACAGACAGTCGATGACAGGGAGCGGGCTGGTTAATCAGAGATATAAAAAGTTATTTCCTGATTGTTTCACGGCAGTGACAGCACGTCAGCACGTATAGACTTAGACCCACCTCAGCTCCAACACACCCTCCAGTGTGAGTCAGGCACAGACAAAATATTTTTCAACATTTACTTTAACAATCCTAATGATTGATCCTGATGGCTGATTTTTCAATAGTAATTATAGGACTTGTAGAATTGTAGTTATGTTTCAGTTGAATATCACCAGCCGCTAACAACAGGAATATGTATGTTGCATCCGCACTGAATTTGCCTTCATTGATCTAATGCTAATTGAGCTTTTGTGTTTTTCTATGAGCTGTCCCACACACTGAGATCATTTGTATTGTCAAGCCTCTTCCTCAAATTAATTCTGTCCTGTAAGCAGAATTTGTATGCAAGAGATCATATTTCCTCGCAGTATTCATTTCAGAAGCAATGCTGTGTACCCTGAAATAATGAACTGAATGCAACCTTTTTAATCAACTAATAAGAAAACGTATAGTCAGCACACCGTGATAGTGTAGACAGTTTAGGAAATTTGGTTGCTGACGTTGTTTGACGTACATTATCCTCCTAATATAATGCTGTATTAGTACTTGTGGTGCGGCATAGGGTTTCTCAGAGAAGATCAGTTTCCTCCATCACGTTCCTTTGAGTTCTTCTCTGCTTTTAAGGGCTTAAAGAAATGCCTTTGTTAAATGCCTTTGTTTGTTAATATAAAAGAGGTGGAGATTGGCAGAGGGCTGCATTGTCAATGATCTTGCCTAGGGCGCAGGGTAGACCTGCAGGCCTGCGTAATACATTCACATATTCATTAACCTTAAAGGAACAGTTTCTGCTGGTCACCTTGGCAACATGATACCATGACTCCAGAAAGTGAGTAGACCTACCCAAGAAATAGTCTGCTATATAACCCCCATTAAACAGCATGTCACAGCTTAGGTAGGTGAACTTTGTGTTGTTATGCTAAGCTAAGCTAGCTGTCTACAGATGAAAGTGTGTCTGTACGACAAGAAAACAAAGAAAGCAGACAAAGTGTTTTAGCTGTAGAACCATACCCACCTTTCTCAATGTGTTTATGTGCTACATCCACAGAAGGCTAGAACTTTAAAGATGTCATTCAAAATAATGTTTTTTTTTTTATTTTATTTTTTCATTAACCTTTCACTGTAATATCAGACAAAAGGAACAGACAAGATTGTAAAGGGTTCTAAACAGTTATCTGTCATATAAGGTTGCTGAGTCACCTATAAAGTGCGCTCAGCTGCTTGTATAGACATTTTACATCAGTTCCACCAAACGTAAGCTGTGTAATCCTCTTTGATCCTCTTTCTGTTCTCCTTTTCATCAGCTGTAATGTTCACTTACTCTACAATAAAGAAAAGTCTATCGCAGTTGAACCCACGCTGGTTTTAACAATGCAGTTACAAAACATTCGCTATGTAACTCAATCAGTGTATTTTTACTGTGACAAAGGAGCATCAGGAGCAGCTACAGAAATGTGTTGATGTGAACACTGTCACTGTCAGCTCATTGTCTTTTTGTTTTGTTTTTTTTTTTTTTTTTGATGACAGCGTCCTCAAGGGAATCATTAGAGTTTGCTGCTATTATTTAACCATCACATCATTTCAGCATATATTCCCACGAGAAACAAATGCTGCATCATGTAGTTTAGGAGTGACAGCTACAGTAAGTGTTAGCGGGAAGGTCCACCAGTAGCAGCTGTCTTCATCTTCACAAATGTCTCACGTTCCAAGCTTGGTGCACCCTTGGGTACTGCTTCACTCCAGCTCCTCACACCTGCACATCACACTTAGCAGAAAAACAGGAGGCACTGAACTTAACTCTGCTTTACAAGCATCAGTCTGAGGGCTGCTTTTTCACACGTTCTGTATTTACATACAGTAGAGCTGCAAACTGCTAAGGATACATTTCACTTATGAACACATGCACATTCTTACAGTGGAAATACAGTTGCTAAATGAGCGTAGCACCTGCACACTGGAAAATAACTTACCGTGACACAAATGTGAGACTTTATTTTATAACTGGTGTTATATTAAAACTAAATCTCATTTCTGTCCATTGCATTAAGATGAAGAGACAGTATCTAAATGCCTGTTGTACTGACCCTTTAATCTTGACTCTTAGCACATCTTCCAAACCAATCCCTACTCTTTTTTTGTCTCATGTCTCATTGGCTAACCTTTGGAGGATCATTCTTAACTTTTTGTGATACAGCATGGTCCTCACAAATATAGTAGTGCAAGAGCACACAATCACACAGACCAGAGCAGAAAAGGCATACCTGTGGTAACCAACGCAAAATGTCACAGAGCAACTTTTAATGAGTGTAAGCCCAGTCACAAGGATGTGTTTTCATGGCAGTTGGCAAGACTGTAGTTTGGCTGCTATATCCCCAGCTCTTGAAACTGAAGTGTTGCTTCGTAATTGCAGGCCAGTGTGTATCTGATGCATCAGCTGCCATAAGACTTAATTAATTGTGTAGTCAAAAGAAGCTCACACTAACCCCCCATCTGTTTGTCTTTAACCTGCAAGTGAGATGATGAAAGGGATGGCGGAGACACAGAAATGACGAATGAAGTAAAGATGAAAAGTCATTTTGGTTCAGTCAGAGTAGAGTTGCACAGTACCAACAGTAACCTGCAGTGTCAAATCGTAACGGTTCCTACTCTACTAGAAATTCTACCCGAAGGTGCTACCATGGATTACTGGTGTCAGTTTCCTCTACATAGCGGCCGCCTCTGCTCTCCTCTCGGCTTCTCACTACATGCTACTCCGTTGTAAACAAACCCACATGGCAACTACTGCAACCGAATTACACAGCTGCTGAATGATTGGTCGTTTGCCTGTTACTGGTGACGTCCGGGGATATGATAGGCTGTTTCCACACGCTGGGTCCGCCCATCTGTTTGCTGATTGGCTGTTCGTGTGTTTCTGCCGGAAAGAACACTTCGATAGAAATTTGCTTCAAAACAAACAACAAGTTAAAGTTCTGTGTCACCCAGATGCGTGCACGGTTTACAGTCACAAACACGAGTCAATACACTCACCATGGCGGAAGGACCGGCCTGAGCGTGAGTCTGCCGCAGCGTCATCATCAGTGGCACTCACATATTTGTTTCAGTCTAACTCTTACTTCACCAGTATTATATTTATCATGCATCAAACAACATAAGTAATTAATCAGTATTTATAACTTGTGCAAATACATTGCAGTTCATAAAAAAATAATACTGACAAAAAGCTGCAGTACCGTGATAATACCTGGAACTGTGATGCTTTGTCTGGTATAGTATCGTGGTTACTCATTTTGGTATCCTGACAACTCTAAGTCAGAGTGGCCTTTTGCCATGAGCGGCCATGACATGCTGAGCCCCTCACATTACAGCCATACATCATGATGGGAAAGCATGGAGGTGAAGGGCGAGCGGAGCTGTAATGATGATCCATGTTTAGCAGACATAGCTGCCTTTCATACTCTACAAGCTGTTTTGTGGCACTGAACATTAACGTTGTAGAGGAGAAAAACATGAATCATCATGCTAATTCAAATCACTTCATTCACTTCACATCGTGATTCATAGTCACTGACCATGCAGTTTCATTACTCTTTGCTACGGCAAGCAGTGGCATCATCATCCTTTAATACGTAAGTGAATGCATCACGGCATGATGTTTGGTCACATTTTTTTTTGGTTGATGCTGTTGCATCCACTTCACTTTACAGTGTCTGTACACACTGCATATAGGGTAGTTCAACAGCCTGTTAAAAGAGTTATGAGATGGCTTCACTGTTTACTGTGGGTATGGGGTGGGTGTTGGTGGTGGGGTTTGGACTCTACAGTTACTATTGTAATTACCCGTTACTATTGTACTGTATACACTGTTTCTTGAAAAATAAAAACAGAATTGAGAAAAAAAAAAAGAGTTATGAGATGATAAATAATTTTGTGAGTGTGACTTTTATTGAGGAGGTAACATACTGTGTGACATGGCAATGCTTATGACAGTGTCCTCTCACTCACCAGTGAGGTGATCCAGTTCTAAAAGCTGCTGATGTACTCAGTTACAATGATGAGTCACTGTAGTCAGTTCACTGAAAATCCTCATAGCTCATACATATTTTCTAAAAGCTCATATTATCTTGTATATTATTATTATTATTATTATTATTATTATTATCATGTTTTTTTTTTTTTATTTATTTAGTATGAAATGTGCTGGAGAATTAAAAAAATAGCCTTCTTAAAAGATGATGAAAACCACAGAAACGCTAATAATCTGATATCTCACTCCTAAATAATAATCTGCTGAGTTCCCCCCAGAACCCCCAGACTGAATGTAACTGCTTCATATTATATGTTCAACAGATTGCACATATACTGAGCTGAGGACAGTCATTTATTGAAATTGGTCATTGACAAACACCACTAATGCAGAAACTGAACATGTCCTACTGCTGAACTGTGTTGTCTGATTTGGAGGATTTGGAATACATTTTATATAGAGATACCTTTCATGGTATTCATTCATTCATTCATTACATTACATCATAGAGATAGAGTACAAACACAAATAACAAGCAACAACAAAGTAATAAGGCGTAATTACAATCAACAAATAAATCATGCAAAAAAAAACCAAAAAAAAAAACAGGAGTTCATAAAACAGGAGCAGTTTTAATATCTGGGATGCATTCACTATACAAATGTGAGGGGAAAGGGAGTTCCAGCAGGAGAACCCATTGTGCTAAGGTTGATGGTTGGCGGTGCCAGACGAGCTGCTGGTGAAGACCATGCGGAACGAGATGGAGGAAATGTTTGAAGTAGGTAGTGAGATAAGCAGGGGTTATGAAGAGAATTCAAGTAGATCTGTTGTGATACAGGGACACTGTAATTGGTTCAGCAGAGGAGGGACATGTTCAGTAGACTTTGTATGTAGTTTGTTGGCAACTTTTCACATCCATTAGATTAAGATCTGGTCTGTAACAAATGTTTTATTTGAATGTGTTTTCATCAAATTCACAGTTACAGAGTTGGAGAAGATATTGAATTCCATCATTATCAGTTAAGACAAATGTTATTATGGTGTAATTGCTTTCTAAAGTTTGACTTGAAACTTTTTTTTTCCTTAATCCTAGCTCCATTTAATAAAAATAAAAAGAATAAAAAGATCTTTACTTATAATAGGCTGCTTCACCTATCAGGACAGCAGACATATGTAGATTTGCCTTTTGGTTCAACAGCTATTCCTGCAAGTGCAAATGTTGATGAATTCAAAAGATGTGCTCCTCACTATGTAAGCTATTAGTCATCTGTAACTGTGAAAGATTGTAATTCGTTAATAAAATGTATTAACAGAAGTCTGTTTGATTAAATGTCACTAAGCTGTTTATATATTTTAGTCTGGGTGCAGAAGGTACTGTAGGCTGACTGGTAAAGTCTCTAAGAACTAGAAGAAAGAACTAAAAGGAGCAGAATAAACACCAAAGTCAGAGACGTTTTAATAACTCTCAACACTGACTTCAAGCATTATGAAGAATCCTCTTTCAGAAAATGATAAACATCATAAGTGATCAGGTAAAGCTGAAGCACATTAGCAACCACCAAACCATGTAAATCACTACTACATAGCAGCTGAAGAAGGAGGCCTACAGAACCTTTTTGGCCTGTGGGACCCCTGAAGCAGCTGACGGGTATCGACATGCCAAACGGAACGCAGGGTCGCAGAGGCAAAAACTCGGGCGTGGGAGGAGTTTGGTGAGGCCATGGAGAATGACTTTCGAACGGCTTTGAGGAGGTTCTGGACCACCATCCGGAGGCTCAGGCGGGGGAAGCAGTGCACTGTCAACACTGTGTTCAGTGGGGGCGGGGTGCTGCTGACCTCGTCTGGGGATGTCCTGGGTCGGTGGAGGGAATACTTCGAAGACCTCCTCAATCCCACCAGCACGTCTTCCACTGAGGAAGTAGAGTCTGGGGACCCCGTGGTGGGCTCGCCAATCTCTGGGGCTGAAGTCGCCGAGGTAGTCAAAAAGCTCCTCGTGGCAGGGCCCCAGGGGTGGATGAAATTCGCCCGGAGTTCCTCAAGGCTCTGGATGTTGTGGGGCTGTCTTGGTTGACACGTCTCTGCAACATCGCGTGGACATCGGGGGCAGTGCCTCTGGACTGGCAGACCGGGGTGGTGGTTCCCCTCTTCAAAAAGGGGGACCGGAGGGTGTGCTTCAACTATAGGGGGATCACACTTCTCAGCCTCCCTGGGAAGGTCTTTTCGGGGGTCCTGGAGAGGAGGGTCCGCAAGATTGTCGAACCTCGGATCCAGGAGGAGCAGTGTGATTTTCGTCCTGGTCGTGGAACTGTGGACCAGCTCTATACCCTCAGCACGGTCCTGGAGGGTGCATGGGAGTTTGCCCAACCAGTCTACATGTGCTTTGTGGACTTGGAGAAGGCATTCGACCGTGTCCCCCGGGAAACCCTGTGGGGGGTGCTCCGGAAGTATGGGGTCCCGGACCCGTTAATACGGGCTGTCCGGTCCCTGTACTCTCGGTGCCAGAGCTTGGTCCGCATCACCAGCAGTAAGTCGGACTTGTTTCCGGTGAGAGTTGGACTCCGCCAGGGCTGCCCTTTGTCATCGATTCTGTTCATAACCTTTATGGACAGAATTTCTAGGCGCAGTCAGGGCGTTGAGGGGTTACGGTTCGGTGGCCTCAGGATTGGGTCGCTGCTTTTTGCAGATCACCTGGTCCTGTTGGCTTCATCGGAGCGTGACCTTTAGCTCTCTCTGGAGCGGTTCGCAGCCGAATGTGAAGCGGCTGGGATGAGAATCAGCACCTCTAAATCCGAGGCCATGGTTCTCAGCCGGAAAAGGGTGGAGTGCAGTCTCCAGGTCGGGGTTGAGATCCTGCCTCAAGTGGAGGAGTTCAAGTATCTCGGGGTCTTGTTCACGAGTGAGGGAAGGACGGAACGTGAGATTGACCGGCGGATCGGTGCAGCTTCTGCAGTGATGCGCCGGTCCGTCGTGGTGAAGAGAGAGCTGAGCCGAAAGGCGAAGCTCTCAATTTACCAGTCAATCTACGTTCCTACCCTCACCTATGGTCATGAACTTTGGGTAGTGACCGAAAGAATGAGATCGCGGATACAAGCGGCCGAAATGAGTTTCCTTCGCGGAGTGGCTGGGCTCTCCCTTAGAGATAGGGTGAGAAGCTCGGCCATCCGCGAGGAGCTCGGAGTAGAACCGCTGCTCCTCCGCATCGAGAGGAGCCAGTTGAGGTGGCTCGGGCATCTAGTGAGGATGCCTCCTGGACGCCTCCCTGGTGAGGTGTTCCGGGCACGTCCCTCAGGGAGGCGGCCCCGGGGAAGACCCAGGACACGCTGGAGGGACTATGTCTCTCGGCTGACCTGGGAACGCCTTGGGGTCCCCCTGGGGGAGCTGGACGAAGTGGCTGGGGAGAGGGAAGTCTGGGTCTCCCTGCTAAAGGTGCTGCCCCCGCGACCCGCCCTAGACGGATAAGCGGAAGAAGACGGACGGACGGACGGATATCAATACAGAAGTATTACAGGCCACTAACTTCAATAAAAGAAGGGTACACAAATCCACATGGAAGATCACATTTGCCATTTATTTTATTTAACTTGTGGCTTATTGACGATAGTATAAATATTAATTCATTTAAAGTCATATGATCAATGAGAGAAAAATGTCAATATGTCAATAATGCTTCATTGTTATCACAATAGGCTTTAACCTATATTTTCTATAATCTTGTTTATAATTAACATCTCTTGGTAGTGAATGTTTCTGTGAAGCAGGAAGCAGAGTTCTGTTTACTTCCTCATTTCCATGTGTTTCCTGCAAAAATGGTGCTAGGGAGGGACTTGTCATGGATATCGATTGGCATTTACAATAGCCAGTTACAGGGTGCACTATGAACTAGCATCAGTGTCTACCTTCCAGTGAACACGGCCAGACTCAGGGCCAAACACAACCTCCTAAACCAGCAGTGGCCAGTCCAACAGGGAATACAGTAGCATACTGAGGTGGTTTGGCTAGCTGCACTGCTAAAATTAGTTAGCAATTTGTTACTTAACAATCTTTCCATCAAGAAAATCTATAAATTACCTCAGAAGAGGTTGCATTCGAACCTCGTCTGGTCTGGCTCCTGAGCCTGGAGTACATCAGAGGGAAAACAAATAAAATTATAAGCAAATATATTCAAGTTGTTGTTTTTTTAATCAAAAGAAACACTACTTTATCATATAACTAACTGACATGAAAACACTATATGAATGCTCTATAAAATAAAGGCTTTCCATAACGTATGACTGCACAGTGCAGGTAGTCTGCTGCGACTTTTACGATTATGGTTAATCATCTTGATTGTAGTTTCAGTTACTTCCTGGACATATTGTCTCACCTATTTCACCTACCTACCAAATGTTTAGTAGAACTATCATGACAGCTGAGGTGTGAAGCATGTTCTAGTATCAAGGATGGCTTGTTCTGGACATGATGATGCTAAAAACTGTTGACAGCTCTGAGGAAAGTGTATCACAATCTATGAGGGACAGTGAAGTGCGTGGTGATGGCAGATCATTGAGCGAGTTGGGATTCATCAGCAGCAGCAACTCAGTGCCTATCTTCCACTCCACCCCCAAAACTGGAAAACAGCCCTCCCCCTGCCTACTCATGACACGAGGCTTTGATTCACAAAATGGATGTCCACACATCACACAACACGTCACAATCAGGCACGCATACACCTTTAGTTTGTTACTGGTCTGTACTAGACGTGTGTGTGTGTGTGTGTGTGTGTGTGTGTGTGTGTGTGACCCAAGGATCTGAAGCAGTACACAGGTTTGTACACCACAGAATCCAACTGAATGGGCTAGTCACAAGTATTTACTGTCAGAACACACACACAGAAGGCTGACCTAGGGTCTCACGGACTGTAATTGTAATTACAAGAAAGGAAAGACGAGGAGAGGCACAAAGGTAGACAAAGGCACAAAGATCATCTCTACTTGACATGGTAACTCACTGTGGATCTTGTCAAGACAGAGACATACTGATACACATAAAGAGATATATATCATCATATTACTACTACTGTAATATACTCTTTTTTTTCAACAAGGAAAAACATTGTTTTAATTATTGCATACAAATACATGGCTGTACAGTGGGGCAAAAAAAGAATTTAATCAGCCACCAATTGTGCAAGTTCTCTCACTTAAAAAGATGAGAGAGGCCTGTAATTTTCATCATAGGTACACTTCAACTATGAGAGACAGAATGCTGAGGGGGTCCAGGAAATCACATTGTAGGATTTTTAATGAATTAATTGGTAAATTCCTTGGTAAAATAAGTATTTGGTCATCTACAAACAAGCAAGATTTCTGGCTCTCACAGACCTGTAACTTCTTTAAGAGGCTCCTCTGTCCTCCATTCTTTACCTGTATTAAGGCACCTGTTTGAACTTGTTATCAGTATAAAAGAGACCTGTCCACAACCTCAAACAGTCACACTCCAGCTTTGTGTGAAGAAATCAACTGTGGGAGCAACTATTAGAAAATGGAAGACATACAAGATCACTGATAATCTCCCTTGATCTGGGGTTCCACGCAAGATCTCACACTGTGGGGTCAAAATGGTCACTTATTTTTCACAATAATTTGCAAATAAATTCTTTAAAAATTAGACAATGTGATTTCCAGGATAGACTAATCTTCTGTCACATCATATGGCCAACAGCAAATATGCAGTCTGCCTGTTCAGAGTATTAGCAACAGTTTGTTGTGTCTATTTTGATGGCTAATTGTTCATTTTAATGTCTTTCACGCTAGCAAGTGACTAACCAGTTTGGGTGCGTTTTAGGATACCAGATGAAGTTTGATGTAGTTGAACCACAATCTTGTATCTTTTTGCCACACTCTGTGCACACTGCTGTTCACTTGTTGGCTCTGTGTGAAGGCATTGTATCCACACGTAATGATCTGAGGCACTCCTGGTGAAATTTTGGCACTTGCCAGTGTGTGATACTGAAGTAATGTATAAAATGTATGATATTAAATGTGCGCTTCATGCTTGCATGTGACTTAACGTGACGTTGGCGTTTACATCTAGCTCAGAGCCAGAGATCACACAAAAAGATGAATGACAGTTTAATAATGAGAACAATAATAATAACAGTCCAAGTCAAGTCTGAAGTCACAGTTAAGTGAGACTTAAGTGCAACTCGAGTCCGAGTCGACAGTCCGAGTCCCCAGCTCTGGCTAAAAGTTAGATGACTATTTGTATGGAAGCCCTACTACGCTAACATATATATCAGTAAGCTGCCTTTAAATCTTTAAATCCTACACTCAAAACTTTTCATGAATGATGTTCCTCCTATCTTTCAAAACAAAGAACATTTATATATCTATATTTGTGTTTATTTTTAGTGAAAGAGTGCACTAGGTATAACTGAGTTGAGCCCATGACACTGAGACTCTGTCTGTCCCGATCCATACATTATTTAAAGATTACGCAAACAGAAGAGGGTTATGCCTAGTCTGGCACAATATTGGTTGAAGAGTCACATCTCCCTTTACTGAAAACTCTCTCTCTCTCTCTCTCTCTCTCTCTCTCTCTCTCTCTCTCTCTCTCTCCCCATCACCACCACCATCTGTAAGCATACATGTCTCATTAATGCCAATGCATGTTACTAACTAAACTTCTTCCCTGGAGTTTCTGTGCTCTCTCGTCCCGCAGGCTCTCATGGACCGTGGCTGCTGCTGTGGTCCTGCATGACGTCTACTGCATATATTATTACTGTCATTATTGCTACCATATCTCCATTACAGTTTATAGTTAGTTAATGATTTGCTGCTGCTGTGTTTCCTCACTCGAACCAAGGGTCTAAGGACAGAGGGTGTCACTCCCTGTACAGATTGTAAAGCTCTTTGAGGCAAATGTATTTTGTGACTTTGGGCTATACAAATAAAATTTGATTTGATTTGATGACACTGACATGATAATCAACAATGTGTTCCTGTTACTGACAGAAGAAAAAATGGGCATTGTAACCATGACACCCCCCACAGGTGAGCCATTCGGTGTGGTAGCTCTGATCGCCGATATATTGATGGTACTTCTGCCTCCTGGCTGATCTAATAATCAACAAAAACGTAGTTCATCAATGGATCTATGGCAGGCTGAATGTCACCTGGACGCTCAAACAAGACACCTGTAATGGTATCCACCCATCAGTCAAAGCAGCCATGCTGTAAATTATGCATAACTTTAAGTGTTAATATAATTTAACAGATGAGTTCTGTCAAAATTCAGTCTCAGTAAACTTGTCATGAACAGGAAATGAACAGGAAGCTATGGGACCAAAACTGTGTACATGTGAACATTTTAACATGGGGGCCTATGAAGATTGCCTTGATCTGTAGCCTCTATCTTCTAGTGGCAGCTTGAGACACTGCAGTTTTGGGTGCTTAGTCTTCACCTCACAGTTACAGAGGTTGCTGCTCATTTCCAGCATCCCAAAACCAGTGTCATTACCAGCACACAACACAGCCCTCTGTAGCTACATCACCCATTACTATCATAGGCTAATGCTAGCTGGCAACCACCAGCAAGCAACAAACCATCCTAATTAGAATACTGCTAACCCCAGCAGCATGATGCTCAACCCAACAAGCAACAAACCAGACAGTACCATTGAGCTACCTTGTTCTGCTGACTAACATAGCATATTAAGCTATTGGATAAACAACTGGATAAAAAAAAATGTTGAAAAAGAGACTAATGAAGCATGAAGCAAACAAAGTTTTGCCAAAACATGGCTCAAACGAATCAAACAGATTTTAGTAGCCTATTTTGATTGGACCATTATGGCTGATTACCAGTAAATAACATGGACAGGATGTGTGGTTCCATCAACCAGAGGTACTGTAACCTCAGAAGATATGTACTCCAGACATGAATTGTTGTCAATCAGTCACTCCACTCTTAAAGGGATAGTTCGGGATTTTTGACATGAAGCTGTATGGCATCCCCGTCAGTAGTGTCGCACAGCCACACCGACTTACCCCCAACAGTGTCCCGTGGGCCGAGTTCTGTCCAGGTTTGGTCAGCAACGAAAGTAGTCCGGCAGGTTTCCTGGGACACTTAACTAAAAAGTTTTTCTTCTCAAAACAGCATGTGTTCAAAAGAGTGATTTATTTGCATCGCAAAACCGATGTCGATGAAAAAGTCCCACGTCGTAATCACTTGGCCCTACTTTCTCTCTTTTTGTATCTCTGCGCTGCTGCTGTTTAGTTTTGTTTGCGGACGTGCCACGTCGGAATGGGGCGCTTTCCAGCTCTTTCGGCCCCACCACGCTCTCTCTCCGCGCAGCCCAGCCCTCGTCTGTCATCTTGCAGCAGTACAGAGATACAAAAAGAGAGAAAGTAGGACCAATTGATTACGAGGTGGGACTTTTTCGTCGACATCGGTTTTGCGATGCAAATAAATCACTCTTTTGAACACATGCTGTTTTGAGAAGAAAAACTTTTTATTTAAGTGTCCCAGGAAACCTGCCGGACTACTTTCGTTGCTGACCAAACCTGGACAGAACTCGGCCCACGGGACACTGTCGGGGGTAAGTCGGTGTGGCTGTGCGACACTACTGACAGGGATGCTATAGAGCTTCATGTAAAAAATCCCGAACTATCCCTTTAATGCAATGCATTCTATCACAGTAGTGATAATAAGAGTTGGTTAGAGGTCTCTTCAAGCATGTTTTGATAGATTAGTAATGTGTTGATGATGATGATGATGATGATGATGATGTCTGACATACCTTACATCTGTGTGGGAGCTTAATTCAGTTATTAATGAAAAAGCAGACCTATTATACTGGTGATACTCTGAAGAAAAGAAGTCCATAATGAAATAAGGAAGGTTAAAATGAAGTATAGGGGAAAGTTTAAATAAATATAACAGAGGCAATCTTAGAGCAGCCTGGCAAGGGATTAAAACAGTGGCCTTCATTAATCAACATGCAAATGACAATCCATGAGTGTAAATGGGGGGATGATTCTGATTTGCCGAACACATTCAACTCATTTGTCTCTCATGTCGAACATTCTCTGGAAGTGTATTCATCAGAAGTTCCCTTGGACCTCAGAATGATATTTCAACATCTGAGAAATGTCACAGACCTCTTTAAACATATGGAAGTCAGCAGTCCTTAGCTGACCAGTGTAGAGAGAGGTCTTCACTGAAGTCTCATAGATGTGTGTAGCAACTGGCCAGAGTCATTGGAAAACATCCACTGTAATACTCATTCCAAATTCAAAAAAGGAAGGAACTGTGTGCTTGGATCCCTTGTCATGACAATGATGCCACTGATAGCAAATCAGACCCCTTGCAGTTTGCTTCCACATAAAGGCGTGGAGGATACAGAACTCTTAACTCTGGAAAGTGTGTATAAGCTCTTTGAGAAACCAAAAATCATGTGAGACTTTTTAGCATCTTCAGCTTTTAACAAGATACAGCCATGTATTTTTATTGAGTGACTTGCTTCTTGTTTTAAATTACCTGATCTTAATTTCAGATTCTCTGATGGACAGAGTCCAGCAGGAAGCTGTAGGCTACAGCTATCTTGTGAAATTCTCAGATGACACAGCCCTACACAAAGTCAGATAATGCTGTGATGATAACTTCCTCAACCAGATCAAAAATAGGGGATTAATTGTTGATTTCAGGGAGAATACTACTTGCATTATACATGCCAGGATGGTAAAATTAAAGTAGCTAGGTATGTTTCATAGAGCTATCAGACTACTAATTGCCAACAGTTGTCATTTTAAATGTATGTTCAAATTCTTATAAACGTTTACAATTAAATGAACTATACCAAACATTTTTAGCCATGCATGATGATCTATTGCCTTTGACATGACTCTGTCACTCTGTGAGTAAGTCGTGGACAGGGTAAGCTGCAAATGAATTGCCAAAACTAATTTGCCAGCAAATCTGCCACAGCTGTCCTCCATTAGGCAGACTTTTGGTTTCCAGCCACACTCCTTTACTGCCAGCCTTGTATCTAAACTTTGTCCTCTCTCCTCATTTTTTTTCTTTGTTTCATGGTACTCACTGCTTCTCACAACATAAGACCTAGTCTTAGTCTTAGTCTAGTTTAGTTAACCTAGTCTATATTAACGGTAGCTATCTCTCTATCTAGATGTACTTTCATTTTTCAGTCCTCCCTTTAGTTGATTGACGTCATGGCAACACAAGTCACTAACACTCCTCTTTCCTTATTGCAGCCAAAGGTTTGCTAAGTGCTAACTCTCAATGAAATTTCAGGTGTTTTTACTCCATGTGCGCCTCAATGCTAACTATCCCAGTCTTAATATTACTTTTTGGGGTTCATACACAGCTGAGCAGCTTTAAAAAAAAAAAAATACATAAATAAATACAGTGCCTGTGTTCACAGCTTTGAACAGCACAGCACTGTGTGTAGGTCAGCTACATTTCAGGCTACCTACAGCCAAATACAGGATTGTGTGGGTAAAGTACAAGCCTTAAATTAACACTATATCCCGGATGTCCCATATACAGTATATAGCCCATATATCCTTGTCCCTAGCTCTGTCTTTCAGCTCCTCCCAGGGGATCCCAAGCCATGCCCAGGCTCGACATAATATGTAATCCTGCCAGCATAACCTGGGTCTGTTGCAGGTTCACCTCCCAGTTGGAAATGTCCAAACAACTTTAATAACCTGGGGGTCAGCATGCCAAAGACACCACCCTATGTCTTGCCTTGCAAGTTCCAGTTCCACAAGGTGGCTGCACCATGTTATTCCAGAGCAGTGGGAATAACATGGAGCAGTTACTCCAGAAGGATGTCCTTGTAATTCTATCCAGTAAGATACTTTGCTTCTGAAGTTGCTGCTCCATAAGGTTCTGGGGTCAGACCAATTAGTCTTGGTGGCCCGACCTTGGCTGTTGCCAGGGTTCCTGTTGTACAGTGTGATGGCAGTAGATGACTAGTCTGATGTGGATGATGTTGATGACACACTGTGTATATACTTTAGTCTAATAGCTGGGTATGACATCATGAGAACTCAAGGACTGAATTTTCATGATGAGATGGTGACAGATGGTCTCTGCGCATGGGTCACTGTATGTATATGTATGTATATATGTGTTATGACAGTGGGAAGGGTGTGTGTGTGTGTTCTGCTTCATACTGTGAAAACAGGTCCACTCTAACAGGGTGTAGATGCCTCCCTTTGTTTATAAAAATGCTACAGCACACGTGCATATGTCATTGCTCAAGATGGCAAACACACACAGCAGCTCACACCTCACACCCTGTAGTCAAACGAGAGACCAGCAGCCCTCACAGGTTCAATTTAAAGCTAAATTTTCTCACTTCTTTACTATGAAATAACCAGTTTTAAATCACTATGCTACACTGACTTGTAGTCAGGTGAATGGTGTCCCTGTCATTCAGACAGCCCATTGCACCCCATAGGCTTGTTGGTCCTGATGGACAGACACCATAAGCCTAGCCAATTGCTAACCACTAATTAACTGTTATTAACTGAATTTGTTCTTAGCTGTTTGTTACCTGGGTCACCCAGACCTTGAGCTCAGAGCACTGGGGCAGTGTTAATGTTTGTACTGAGCTGCAGAACTGGAGCTGGGCAAGTGGGCAATGTAACCATGTTTAGGAGCATCTATGGGCATAATGGCAGAGAGGAAAAGAACAGAGAAGACAGAGGAAGCTATGAAGAGAAAAGCAGAGAGTGAGCAAGCATTGGTGAGAGCTTGATGAAATAAAAGGCTGAATGACAGACGCCAGCTGCTATGTTTTCTGTTGTTGAACTTGTTGATGTTTGGTGGTTGGCTGTGGGATTACACCCTGAAAGTGGAGATGCTAAATCGCTAAAAATACCAATTTCTAAACATACATGTCCAAAGCATTTACATAGAGCAGACCAGTATCTCAATAGTCTGTATCTTCTTACCAATTCTGACGCTGTGTGACACAGTACTCTATAGATCTAACAAATTCTGACAAGGCACAACTAACACATTTTTTCGTCCTGTGATGTGTCCTGTATATCCTAATTGGCAGATGAATTCCCTCTCTTAATAGTGCTGTGTGTTTGTTTTCATCAAATATTAAATGTTCTTTTGCCAAGCAGAATCCATTTTCAATGAATCACCCTTTATTAAGGATTCCATTCAGAGAGATAACGCGAATGAGATCTCTTGTCTGCCTGGATCTTCTCTGCTGAACAGGCAAGTATACCAGTCATCCACAGATGAGTAAAACTGAGTAAGTACACTTAACTTAATTTTGTTTCAGAATTTTTACCACCTATCCTGGCAAAGATATTACATCCATCCACTTTCATCTTCTGCTCTGGTTTTTGGTCCGGTGGCACTTCCAGACCTGACGGTATGTGGATGTGTTCTAGGTTGGTTCAGGATCTCCTCCCAAGTAGACATGAGCAGTGCCCAGAAGGAATGCCAGTCAGATGCTGAACTAACTGAACTATGCTATGCTACTATGCTGAGATCCATCTGGATGTCTGAGCTCCTCAGCTCGTCCTTGTGGATAGGTTGCACTCTGCAAAGGAAACTAATTTTATTTACTTGTTCTTTAAACAGCCCAAAAAATGGGCCTGACTGAGAGCTTCAAAATAGATCCTGGGGTTAGAGGGAAACATGGTAACATGATCCTTGATGTTGTGGAGAAGTTGCTTGTAATACACAAAGATGGAATACACAAGAAGAGGGAGATTAAAGGAAAAAACAGCACTGAGTGCTTTATGGATCAAATCACTGTGTTATATGAGAGGGTTCACTTACGGTGACAAAGCTGATGAGAATCATCACTAACTCCCTCTGCACAGAAACTTTCAGGTTTGAAAAATGGGCATTGTAACCATGACACCCCCCACAGGTTTCTGAAGAGCCATTCGGTGTGATGGCTCTGATCGCCGATATATTGATGGTACTTCTGCCTCCTGGCTGATCTAATAATCAACAAAAACGTAGATCATCAATGGATCTATGGCAGGCTGAACGTCACCTGGATGCTCAAACAAGACACCTGTAATGGTATCCACCCATCAGTCAAAGCAGCCATGCTGTAAATTATGCATAACTTTAAGTGTTAATATAATTTAACAGATGAGTTCTGTCAAAATTCAGTAAACTTGTCATGAACAGGAAATGAACAGGAAGCTATTGAGACCAAAACTGTGTACATGTGAACATTTTAACGTGGGGGCCTATGAAGACTGGTTTCCAGCAACAGCAGGCTGATAATAGCTCTGATAATCCTGCTGAACTCTACCTGCTCAGCACCAAACAGCAGGCAGACACAGTTAGCAACAAACTGGTAAACTTAGTGGAGCATTAAGGAGCTAAAGGTGGAAAAAAAAGTGGAAATCCAACACGACATTAACAGTAAATATTAGACTTTCACCAGGTGGACGTGAAATGACCCCAAATAAATGGCAATGTTGCACTGTGTGTGCTGGATGTGTAAATAAGAAACTGGTTGCTAATACCTTCATCACAACAACTATGAGAGGTGATGATACGTCAGTGTTATAGCTTGATCCACTAAATATCTCTGAGCTGCACGTATAATGGGTTATATATGTATCATTTGCTGTTATGTTATGTGTGCAGCTCTACTGGAGGGATGAACAGCTTTTAGTTATTCATTTGGTTGGTAGTGGTTGAGGATGCTTTCTAACATGTTGCTCTCAGTCCTCTGTCAGACTGAGATCTACAAACTGTGACGTCATCACTGCTGGTTTAAAGAGATTCATAATATTATTTCATTTATTAAAAAGAAGGTGGAAAGTGTGATTTGTTGAATTTTGACAGCGTGTATAGTGAAATTTAAGGTTTGTTCAAACTTTCGGCACCTGTGGTTTCAATCTGCCAGAGATTTGATCTCCTTCTGTACACACAGTGGATTTGTTATTTCGGTTGATTTAATTGGGCCTGATCTCTAAAAAGGAATTGGAATACTCCTGGTACTTTCTTAGCTGTCTGTTGAAGTGAATAAGAGCAAAATGGATTAATTATGTGCTTTTGTTTTCCAGCCTGCTTTGTTTATTTGATGTCTCGGCATCTCAGACAGGCTGAACTTTATTTAAGCACCCTTTTCACTATATCTGCATTCATCATCATCATTCACCATCCCTGACACATTTGATAGTGGTAGACTTGAATTATGAGTCAAACGTGAGTTCTGCCAGTGTGAAGTCTGAATCATCAAGGTGACATTGCCCCAACAAAGTCATCAGACTGTGTATCAAATTATATAACAATTATTTTTATTATATGGACAAAGTGAAATATTAATAACTCTCTCGCTACAAAGCTATATACAGGAGATCATGTCAAGTAAATCATTTTCCTGCTTTATAATCTTTCTCTGACAGCTCGTGTTTTTTGAACTGCCTGATTTTGTTGGAGCCATGTTTCCAGACGTAAGGTAACTAATTTGCAGTACAATTATATAGTAATATCCATTTATATACATATTCATTTACAATATATACATATACACATTATATATTATATACATATACAAATGATGGCCAGAAACTATATGAATAAAATAAAACTGTGCCAGTTTATATTCTCAAAACCATTCCAAACTCAAGTTCAACAGTAGATGGGCAATACTCTCTTAACTGAAGGTCCACTTAATGGCACTCCAGAAAGTGAAGTTGATTCAATTGTCGTCACATGTATAGAGCTCCTCTTTCTCCATTGACTAGTCCATGACATGTGACCTCATCCCAGTGGGGTGTTGGGCTGGGTTTGGTCAGGTCAAATGTGCTCCGTGGCAGAAGATAATGCATCACAGCCTCCACCAATGATATGAAATATTATACACTTCTTGAACCAGGTTGAGTATTTTCTTTAGTGACAATGAATCTGAGCTCACATTCACTTCTCCCATTACAGTGAAACAACTGAGGGCCTGCTGCTCATCTCTTAAAGGAAAGTGTCACTAGCTGAACCCATGAGACCCAGATACAGGAGATGACACGTCAGTGATGTCTCTTTTCTGAACCGTCTCTGGTCTCTGGTTCACAGACAACTGACGTTGTCGCTTTCTGAATATTAATCTAATAGTTCTTCCAGTCCCCGTGTGGCCATCTGCTATCACATGATTGGAGTTTCATTCTTTTTCACATGATGTCAACTGAATCAACTCTAACACAACAGAGCTGATGAAGCCCGAGTGTGTTTATGCATTATGTGGGTGTATGGTTTCTCTGCATGCATGGTGGAGGAGGTGAAGGAGGAGGTGGTAAGACATGAAGCAGTTAGCTGAAGCGCCTTTTTATTTTGAGCTGTCCCACGCTGTCTGTTACAGTTTCTATGAAGTGAGTGTATGATTTCTGAGATTTGGGGACAGACCACCTCAGCTTGACTGCTAGAGCAGATGAATGTTCCAGTTCCAGTTGAGTCAGTGCTGTGAAATGAAGCAAGAACAGCAGTATCTTGTAGTGTATCACTTATTCACTTAAAATTTGGGGCTGTAATGATTCATTCACTGCATCAATGTGCCAGTGATTAATTATGCTGATTCAACTGCATCAATCTTTTAAGAGAAATAATTGGATTGAGATTGGCTCCATGTAACGCTCTGATTCAAACTAATCACCATTATTTAAACAGAGATGTTACATTTCCCTGAAAAGCTCATCACTGTCTCTGACATTGGGCCTTTTTTTTCTTGGTCACCGTACTGTAAATTCATTTCACAAACAAAAGAACGAGCAGAAGAAGGAAGAACGGTCACCTGACACGCGGCCTCTTCTCTCTGTGTCACAAAGCTACAGAGGAACTAAACAGCAGGGGTTACTTTGGCCTTGTTAGCATGCCTAATGAAAAGTTCATCTTTCTCTATTTGTCGTTTGACTTTCAGCTGGCACATCATGCAGTTCCTTTTGTCTACATTGCATGTTTACATTGAATGATGAAAATAACACTGATCAACAGCAGGTAGAAGAAAGGCCCATGATGAGATGTCATTTTCCAGATAATGTATCAGGATCTGCTATGATTCAATTCAATTCAATTCAATAAACTTTATTTGTCCCCGAGGGGCAATTAACGGCACACAGAGTAGCAGACTAGAACATAGTAGCAGGTGATAGTGTTGTCCTAAAGCATGGCCTCCGACACTTTTCAGCACATGACCCCTAAATGGTATCACTAACGGTATCAGTGATTTACGAGCTCCATTATGCCCAAATGTCAGATGATTTGTCCTTGTTACATGCCGTAATGTTTACCACAGTGCTAATAGACTTAGCTAATATTGTTGCTACTGCTAATGAAGTTTGTTTGTATGTGTTTTATTACAATTATGTCTAAAATATGCTATTTCTAAAAGTTTTTACATTTCATTTGATTTCTGAAAATCATCTTGAAGCTCCTCCTGAGGCCTCTCTGTGCTGGTTTGGTGTTTCTACTCAAGATTCGACTAGTCTAATTTCTGCAGCATCTGCTACAGATGTCCTTTAGGCAGGTAGAGGACCACGGATTGTACATCCAGCTGAATAAATCACTGGTTGCAGGGGCTCCCACTCTTACACCTGCCATTGTTGTTGCTGCGATTAAAATCCCTGCACCTCAGTCTCTCTTTTCAGTTTCTGTATACCACATAAATGTGCTTGTGGATGTAAATAACATGATACGCTACTGAACACACTCAAGTGACTAAAGTGACAACATGTGCTACTTTAATTGTTTTGGTCTATGTAAGGTCAAAAGTTATTATGCTATTATGTTAAGTTATGCTTAACATGTGTAAATATTATTATTATTATTGTTATTATTATTATTATTATTATTATTATTATTTTCTGGTCTACTATTTGCAACTCCAAACATTTAGCTGACGTGAAAGTGTGTCAGGAAGAACATGTATATCAAAATACATAAGGCAATAAGCCAGTGGCTCACTCTTGTAAAGGTAAATATTGAAGACCTGTATAAAGACCTGTTTATGTACATTTATGTAAATACAGGGATGTGTATGTATATCCCTGTATTTACACTGGAAAAAAATACTAATACAAAATAAATAAATAAAAGAAAAAGAACAGAGTCCATCAGTACGACCAATAAAGAGAGAAAATTCTTCAAAAATCCTGAAGATGTAATGAGATGATGATGAGTTTGAGTGTCTGTGATAAAGAGGATGATAATGAAATGTGTTTTCATAGTTCATGATTCATTCATTAAAAAAGAGAACTATTGACAAGTCATTCTGCACTGCACCATCTGATCTAATTCAAAACATACTGAAGAATAACCAAATGTCTGAATACTGAAACTAACCTTTACAAGCTCATTACAAAGAATAATCTCCCGGATTATAGGAGAAAACATCTGGATGTGGATTTGATGATGAGACAAGATCTGAAATAATAAGGAAGAGCTGTTTAATATGATTTCTAAATAAATTTAGAAACATTTCAATGCTGATTCCAGCTGTCTGCACATGATGTCCAGATGTTGAAACTGCAAGTATAAAAAGAAATGTTACTGCAATATCTGAGTGCTGTTCACATCTGTATGAAGCACATTATCTGAATAATGTATTTGTCTTCCCCCTGGTCTTAATGGATTTTTACTTTTAAAAACAAATTAAAGATGTGAACACAGCTCATGATGATAAGAATGATGACAATAGTTACTACAAAAAGACCAAGACTGTCAAACACTTTCAGGACATTTAACCATAAATAAAGCTCCCAGGCTGAGAGAGTCTTTCCAGTTTGGATTCTCATACAGACTCTGGATTGAAGGAAATGATGACGGCTGAAAATGCTGAAACATTTCATAGCTGTGATGTGATTGGATGCATTATGAGGAGAGACTGCCTGCCTTATTCCTGTGTTTTTTTCTTTTCTTTTTTCAGCAGCATAAAGCAGAGGAATTTGAGAGGAGCTGTGAGATAAAAGAGGAGTGGAGGGCAGGATCGAGAGGGATGTCCGCTGAGGATCGGACTCCCCCATTCAATCTGTGCAATCTCCACGACAGCGAGAAATAGATTGCTTTTTAAATAGATTGCTTAGCTCCCAATCTTGGAGCCACTGATGTGGATACATTTCATAGCGGTCCTTGTTTAAATGAGTGCCAGCGTATTTGATAGCAGAGCCACTTACCCTGCTGTTATTAAGGCTACAATACTGTTAGTATAGCCCTCCGCTGTTTGGAGTCTAAAACAAATGGGAAAAGAGAGTGGAAGAAGCATTATAGACACATTAGGGCAGGTGCTGAGGGCATCTTTCAAAGGAAAAGAGATATAGTGTATAGTTATTAATTGTGAGGTATTTTGTGTATATAAGCTCCACCGAGCCCTTCATTAGAGTTGATATTATACGGTAGAAAGAAGGGATGGGAGAAGGGAAAGAAAAAGAGAAACAGTGGGAGACGTCTGAGCGCTTTTGTCTCAGGAAGGGAGGAAATGCAGGACATTTCCAATTGATTAATACTGCAGACAGGCCTTGTTGGCGGAAACCACATTATGCTGCTGGTTGGTTGGTCGGTTGGTCGGTGGGTGGGTGGGATGGGCAGGGTGGAGAGGAGAGGGGGAGGTGGCGAAGTGGAGGGGAGCCAGAACTGTTATCACGATTCAGCGAGGGGAAGAGAGCAGCTCAGGAGACACTTTAAGCTTCCACTCCCTCAGTGCTCCAGGTCTGTTGTCAGCCTGCTCATGATGATGCTGAGCTTTCTTTACAGCACAGAGGCTTCACTCCCCACAGTGCAAATCTCAGTGATGGCGTCATCACAATCTGTACTTCACACAATAAGATCCACATTTTAAAAACTGCTCAATAAAATGAGAACAAACTGAGGTTCATCAAACATTGAAGGTAGCTGTTCGGCATTATATCCCATAAAAAAGATCAAAACTAACAATGTCTCTGTCTCACGTTCTGACATCTCTCCAGCTGTGCAACAATGTCTGAAAAAATAACATTTGTCATTTCAGCTCAAAAGTAGATGTAGCCAGTTTGCTGCTTGGATCATGTTACTGATAATGGTGAATTTACAGTCCTGAAAGTGTACACTGCACAGAATCCAAAGTGCTGGGGAGGGTTAGGCCAGACTAAAACACGGGTCGGGAAAGATGGAGGTATAGAGGTAAACACATCCAGTGCCATACTATGAGCCTTTCTTTATTATGTTCAAAAAAACATGATCCAGACAGCATTACGCTAAACAAATAAACAAATAAACCAACACCAGTTAGACTGATGCTGCTTTGAGTACAAAATAATGAAAATAAAAAGATTTATGAAAATGTAATCATAATCAGCACAACACCTAAAAATGAATGAAAGCAAATATCTACTGTTGCAAATGAATTATATAAAGCTACAGCTCTCAGCCCGGAGGACATTGGTTCCCTGTGAAAATGTAAGTCTTTAAAAAGTATTTATTCATTTATTTATTTTTAAGACTCAGTAAGTTTCTATAATGTAGTTTTAAATTTGTGTTATTGCAGGTAATAGTGCATTTGTTGGGACTATTTTCAGTGGTGGATTAATCTCCTGAGTATTCCTGGCAGTAGGACGGTGTGTGTGGGATTGAGTCAAAATAAACTTCAGTGTGTGTTCATGGTAATAATGTAAGATGTCACTTGGCCCAATAGTGTGGTTCATTGATGTGTTTTAATAGTTTAAAAAATGGAGTTCTACGGCACAGAGGAAGAAGATATATCAGGCTTTGTTAGTGGGATACATTCACTGTTGGTTTGGCTCTGCATATGGGTTTTATTGACAAGAAGAAAAAATATAGAATATCATCTTTTTCTCTTCTCTTATATTTGGTGCAAAACCCTGAAAAAATCTGAAGATTCTGAAGGAAAGAGGGAATAAAATAAAATGATAAAAAAATTAGGTAATTCAATAAGTTAAAAAAGAGCTTTATTTAGTTTAATGCTCCTTCTTGCTTTGATTTGCATTTGCACATTTTATATCAAATAGGTGCAGACAGTGTGTATTTTTTCATTTTCGTCAGTAATGAGGATTTTTTTTTGTCCTTTTCGCCTACTCAAGCCTTCTGCTCTACATTACACACAGTTCAGTCTACATACAGAGCAAAGCAAAGATGATGCATAATTAATTGGTACAAAAGCTGAATATTTCCTGTGGCGTTTCTGCCAAATGAGCATTGGGTCCTATCTCTCCCATCATTACCGTCAATTTTCCTTAATAGTGTGCTTAATAAGTAATGAGTGAGAGCCTCCGTCAGCCTTTAAACTCCTCCTGCATTTCATCAGTAACACAGCGCTCCGCTAAAAAACAAATACATTTGAAATTCTGCATTAAACATGACAAATTCTTTAGTTTTTTTTCCAACAGTGTTTACAAAATGTTTCATCCATGACTTGAATTTCACACCAAATGCAATGTTGCTGGCTCATGGATAAAACTGAGACCTGAGCACACAGAACAACTGTAATAAAAATCAGAAAATAAGAAGATATTATTATTGCTGCGGATACACTGGTTTCTAATGAAAAATATTGGATTGTGCTTGGCTACACTGTGTGTGTTTTCAGTCCAGCAGGTTTGGTTTTGGGATTCTAATTACTCTGGTTTTAACAGGATTACAAGAGATAAAATGTACTAAGACGCTCTGGGTGTTTGCAGGCTAAATTAAATAGGATGTAATATGGTAGTCTGCTGTGTGGCGATAAGAGGATGTAAATAGCCACGGACAGTAGATCAGCTATCTGGTGTGAATAATGATGTAAAGCTCAGAGTGTCCTCTTGATTTTTGAGGTTGTTGTGGGTTGGAGAGATCCCATCTATTCCAGTATCTCATCAAATATAATGTTCATACACGTTTACCTCGAGTGGAAAAATTCAATATTCATTTTCGCACCCCTCCTGAACAAATGAATGAATTGGTAGAAACTTAACATAAAACTATCAAATATTTTTGGATATGTCAGGAGGCTCCACAGCAAAGATACATGCTGCTAAAAGGCTGGGGTGCACAGACCATTAAATAAGTCTCTGTGGAGGAGCCATCAGTGGTATGACTGTGAGCCTCCAACCCATATTCCATCTGATTTTAAATTACACAACAATTAAAATGAAAAACAAAAAAAGAGTTCAATTGATCTGAATCCAGCACCACATGTAACAATTAAAGCTGCATATTTAAAATGAATTCAGACGGAGGCTCAATCTGTCTACAGATAAAATGAAGTTAAAAGCCCAGGCTGGCTATTTCTTCTTCTTCTTCTAACTGTGCTGGTGTAACTCCCAGTGAGCAGGCAGAGCAGAGGAGGAAATGGGTTTTAGTTTTTAATCTTTAGGTTTGTCTGTGGGATTGCTGGAAAAGGCCTCTGGAGTGAGATCCAGGAGGTTTTTAAAGTGCAGAGACAGAAAAATGTTTAGGCAGCAGTCCATAACAGATCCTCCGGCGGAGGAGGACGTGTTCAGGTTTCCAACTTTTTATATCCACGGGCCTGTCTCTGCATTAGTATGAAGAAAATGACTGTAATCCACTGCTGAATCCAGGTGTTCATCAGAAATATCATTTAGAATCTCCACTCATGTTTCTCCTTGAGATATGAATAGCTAAAGCAGGCCTCCAGTGATAAAATTAAGGCTTTTTCTACATATATCTATATAAATTAAGTTAATTAAAGCTTCATTTCACATTTCAATTTCAAAAGAAGAATTTATTTATATTTACAGCCATATTTTATTGACAAAAATAAGGCACACTTACAGGAGGAAATGACATTCTCGTCACTGCTGTTGAAATGGTTGAAATGCATGCAGCATTCATCCCCGGTTAGCTTTAAAACATCATCATCAGCAGCAGCAGCAGCAGCAGCAGCAGCAGCACCATGCCATTAGTACAGAGCAGCATACATTAGTGCACAACCATAACAGCTCATAGACTGCAGAGAAAGAAGTGGAGAAACGGCATTCACATTAGATAACCAGCAGTTTAGACATTTGAGTGCCAACATCAGCAGCTATTACAATAGTCAGTGAGAGGACACAATGCTGAATTCATTAAATCATCAAAGAAATTGTCCATTGCATTTGATATTATGTGTCAACAGTGTGTTTTTACAGCATGGCAGCTCTTTACAACAGTTTGGAAACAAGCAGAGACAATCCAAATGCAGGCTGACAAACACAGAATGACACTAAGACAGCACTTTATACCACTTCATTGTCACTGACAAGCCTTTTTGTAAGTGTGTGTTATCGCTGCATCAACAGAGAATTCAAAACATGTGTTTTAAATCAGTAAACGTGACAAGAATGGCATTTTGAAAGAATCCTCAATCATTAATGATTTTATCAAAGAGTTAGATGTGGACAAAAGTTTAGAACAAATCAATGGATTGGAGGCTCACAGTGTGTCAACGGAGGTGAGTATGAAGTGTTTACATGACGCAAAACGACTGGATCACATGGTTAGCAGTGATGTCAGCCGGCAGAGGCCCTGCAGCCGCAGCAACAACAAGCAACCCAGAGACACACACACACGCACAGGAGACAAACAGCAAGAAGACGTCCACACCACACCATCTCCAACAGTCAACACGTAAATGCAGGGGAGGAAACGCGCCTGTGTGTGTGTGTATGATTTTTAATCATTTGCGACTATGCCACTTTACATCCTCCTACACAGATTTTAGCATGTCGCTTTGTTTGTTTCCATAAGAAAAGGAACAGTAATTATCAGCTAAGCCAAGTGTTAAACATATCATTGTATTATTTGAATAATCTGCAATGGTAATGACCGGGATGATTTGTATAATTACAATCATGAGCTTGTCTGAGTGACTCTGCAGCTAACTTTAAAATGAAACTCCTGCACAGTGACTATAAAACAGGCATAGAAATGGACTCATTTGAAATTCCATAGCAGCAATAAGAAGGCGTGTAAAGGATGATTTGCACCAGCCCGGCAGTATGAGGAAATCTCCAGCATATGATCATGGGAGGTGACGTGTGTGAGGACATGGCTGTATGAGTCAAGTTGATCCTATTAGGTGTTTAAATGGATTTTACATGGGTGTTAAGGTTCAGAATGTGCCATCAGACATGGAGAGGGAATCCATATTCATGGGGCATCGCCCCGGCCCGGCACACGAGGAAAGCTGGTTATAGCCCGCTTGAGCCAGGGGTAATTGTTTATCTAGACCCTTCTCTCTTCAGTGCATAAGTAGAACTGTCGACCGCTCATGGTGGACATTTTGTTTCCTCAGCCGTGCGCGCGTGTGTGTGTACGTGTGTGAGCAGCAGCAGCAGTATTGCATGTGGTGTAAACCTCACTGCGATAAATGTCTTTTGAGCATCAATTTGCATAAAAAAGGGGCGTGGGTGGTGGTGGGGGGTGGAGGCTGCTCAGCTCAGCTCAGCCCCACAATAAATGCACTACATGGAGTTGAATAAAAAGAGGATCCACTCTGTAAGCACAGCCAGAGCAGACACTGTACAGCACGATACTGTCTGCTGACGGCTCATCAAATATCACAGGCCCACTCAGGCTGGTCGAGGTGATATTGATATTTTTGGAGCAATATTTTGTCAGAAAATAAGCTGAATCTAAAAGATGTCTCTTGTGTTTTTCATTTTCGTCATCAGCTAAACAGCCTTTATGTTTTTTTCATGCACAGGCCTGAAAATGACACACACCCAAAATAAAATGTTACCGTTCAAGAACACCTTTGATTACAGTCATGATTAGAGCTGATTATAAATTCATCCATTTGTTGATTCACAGACAATTTCAATAATCAATGAAGTCAGTTTAAGTCCTCAATCCAGTGGAAGGCCAAGTCTGTGGATTGTTTCCTTTTTCTCTGTTTTGTGTCCGTCTCACAAAACAAAACTTTTGCGTGTGGTAACATTTTCTACAGCAGCCCATTAATCGGTCACCAGACAATTTGATCATAAAAAGAATAGTTTGTTATTTCATATTCTTAGAAACTGAATATATTTGGGTTGTTTCTTCGACAAACTGAGCAATTTAAAATCCTTACAACAGACGTCTTCTACTGTTTTTTTTTTTTTTTTTTTTTTTACAATAAATCATTAATTGAATTATAAGAAAAATAATCTAGAGATTAATCAGAGTTCTAATTAGTTGCAGGACGAGTGATAATCCTTCTTTCCTCTCAGAGCAAGTCTTTACAGTGTCTTAAGTCAGATCTTGTCTTTCTGAATCAGATGAACAGGAAACAACCCTGTTAAAAATGTATTTCTGTTGTCTTTAATGATAATGTACGCCTGTAGCTGCATCTGATCAGTGAGGCCGGATTATCGACCAAGAAGCTGAGCATTGCCCCCAGGCCCCTGAACTCCAGAGGGGCCCAGAAGCTCTCTGCGTACTGCATGTTAATTTAATTGAAAATTTGTTTTAGAACATGCACCACAGAAGTCCAACATCAGCTGACACGATAAGGGCCTCAAGGCAGGTTCAACTTTATTTTATAATCCAGAGGCCTCGTCTTGCAGAGGGTCCCTTCTGTGTTTACATGCTGCGTGTTCCAAAATTACTTAAATTGCCTCCTGGGGCCAGTTAGTATCTGACATCTTGCAGAAGTGAGTGGAAAGGTGGGTCAGTGGTGGTCCACTTGCTTATTATAGGTTACAAATACAATGGAGCCACAGTTCCAAACGTGATGATATCTGCTGTAATGTTATGTTAGTGTGCAGGCTGTCATGCTGGCCTTGCATTGTGGGAATAGACAGTGTTCATGCAGATAGAGTTACAGGATCAGAAGTTGTTGTCAGATGAGACAAGAGAGCCATTTTTTTTTTCTCTGAGACCGAACAATCTCGAAGCAACATGTCCGACAAACACACACACAGAAAACAAAACACACACACTACGCTGTCCATCGCCACGGAGACAAAGACAGACTGACAGATGCGCGGTGCAACAGACGTGAAAACACTCTCAGCCTCGAACCCGTGGCTCAGTAGACAGGAAGTGGGCAGGAGGAGAAAAAAAAACATTGCAATGCAGTACAGATCAAAGAAGAGGTGGGTGATTCTCTCTTTTGGAAAGGTGGAGAGTGGGGGTGTGGCTTCACCCATCCTGACAGTCCTCCGTGGGTGGGTGGGTAGTTGGGGTGATGTGAGGTGGGTAGGTGGGTGGGTGGGTGTTGGGGGTGGGTGGGGGGGGTGTTGCTGGTGTTGGGCGAAGAGAGGACTCTCCTCGACTACGCGTATTCTTAAGCAATAACAACGTGATCCGTATTATCCACCCAAGAATACCCGTCACCGAAGAGAGTCTTTCAGTAAACACGGGGAGCTAAGCCAGAAACCACGTGAGCAGCGCCACTGCCATCGCATCATCATCATCACCACCACCATCACCATCACCACCATGGCCAGTAGCCCCCCTTCAGGCTCCAGTGGCAAACAGACACATACACATAAAGAGAAAGTGGGGCAGTCGCATTGATTGAAGACGCCTCGCTGCAGCGTGAGACAAGGCTCCATCAATGGCTCCTCTGCAAAAGGAGAAAATTGACAACGGTGGCATTTTCAATCGGAGCCAGCAGCGTGTGTGGAGGGGAGAAAATAAAAAGAAAGCAGGGTGTATAAAAGCTGAGGTTAGCTTGATTCTTGGTTCTCTACACAAAACTTAGGAGGTGACAAGGGAGTGTGGCACAACCCAAACCCCCAACAGCAAGCCTCTTACCTGGGCTGCGGCCTAGCAGCGCTGCCCGTGCCTCCTGGAAGTCCTCATCCAGCGGTGACATTTGATCCCGCTGCTGCCTTCGCTGCTCCTGCTTGGCTCTACCCGGGCATAATGAGATCTGGGAAGGGATTGGGTGGGGGGTGTGGTGTGGTGGGTGTAGGTGTGGGGAGGGGGGGTGCACACACACAAGGGAGACGCAGGGTTAGAGAGGTCAGGCTGGGAGCTGCCACGGTGTGACAATAGCCCCGTACACTCCATTACCACCACTAAGCCCCCCCTTCCTCCTCAATCTCCCCACCCTCGCAACACAAGGAGAGAAGTCAACACATGGATTATACCACAGGAGGGAGGGTGTCGTGCATGCAGAGAACTAATTTGTTTGATTATTTAAAAATGGTGCTGCTTCTCGCAGCGGCACACAAGTCTGCGCTCCAGCTGATTCCTGTCGTGGAACAGGCTGATGGAAGATATACATTTTAAATTCATGGAGGCACGTTGCGGCCCATGAACTTTATTTCCTTAAAATTCAAAATGTTAAAATGCATTTTAAATGAATTCCTAAATGGTAATTTAGTAATCATTATTATGATTCCCCCTCTTCTTTATTTTCAAATTAAAGCGATGAGTTTAAATGCTGGAGCGAGGACATGAATAATGGATGAAAAGTTCAAGCAAATTTATTCCATTCTATTCTAATTGAACAAGCTGGCTGAATACAAAGAGCGAGCTCCAGCTAAGCCGATCCAAAATCATTCCATTGATTTGTTGTCTCTGATCAATATTTACAATTACTCTCCGGATGGTTTGGTAAAAGGAATAGGAATAGGTGTGTGTATCCTCGACGCCGAGGGCTGACACCAGATTGACTGTTTCTAAATTAGAATTGCATCACGCACGGTCGTCAAAACTGAGGAATAATGGTGCGATTTGCTGCAGCAGGAGATATCGACAGGGAGAGAAAATGCATTTTAAAAGTTCAATGTTTAAAAAAAAAAAAGTGAATGGATTCACAGTGAAGTGGGTGAAGAAAACAAACACACTCATTCTCCTGGATGAAAAATTTAAACTCTGCAGCGCGGCTGAAGCAAGATGGACAAACTGATAGATGGAATCACCAGCAGCCCTGAGCTGGGTGGAGGGGTGGACAGAGGAGGAAAAGAAATGGAAAAGAGAGGAGGAGGTGGAGGAGGGTTAGAGTGGAGAAAAACAAAGAATGAACAGATGAAGAAAAGAAGAAAGCAGATGCTAATCCATAAGTTTTTTCCCTTCTCTTTTTTTCCTCCAGCCTTTTCGTCTCCATTTCCTCCACTCAGCCGACCGGCCTGGACCACTCAACCCAGGAGACACGCACACACACACACACACACCTTCAGCAAAAAAGACCCCCACCCATCCACCCGTCCAACCACCCCCGAGCTGCATAGAGCTGGGATTTACCACCCGCAGACAAACACACACTCTCACACAAACACTCAGATCCTCAGCTAGAGCCCGGCCCAACCCAGGCCATCTGTAGAGAGGGAGAGAAAAGAGAACCTGAGGGCTTCAGCAAGAGATCACCACACACACACACACACACACACACACACGGAGGTCGGCCAGCCCAAGTATCATTGATTGTTCAGTGGAAACACCCCGGAGACTCATCAGATTACTCTGAGAGCGAGGGCAACAGCTAAAATCAAACACGGGGAATCTTCCCCTCCCTTTGCTTTCATTCAAACTTCCTCACACACACACTCAGCACTTAGAAATTCAGCACAGCAAACACAGAGTACCACAGGTTGTCGGAGAAAGGCAGCGGTGGAGATGGAGTGAAATGCTCTCTCTGCTGTCATTTTAAAACATTTTTTACATTTTTTTTCATTCTTCCTCTCTCTGAAGAGGTGCATCCCTCCTCGCCTTCTCCTCTTAACTTACGGGACTCTACTTTGACACACAGACACCTCACAACACCTCCTCTTCTTTTTTTTTTCATTTAAAGTCCAATGAATATGATAATTGTGGACGGGGCATATGGGCAGAAAAAACAGGGATGGAACACACACTCTAGTGAAGACAAATACTGCAATGTTAAAGGAGAGAAAAATGTGAAAAATAAAAATGAAAATCTCCTCCAGTCAGAGAGAAGAAAAGAAAAAAATGTCAAAAATATTTTCAGAAATTTTCCACCAAAAGGAGAAAAAAGCGGAAATAAATCAAAATAAAAGGGTGAAAAACTGCGACAACAGGTCCGCTCTGTGCCACGCTGGCCTCTTACCCTCTTTTCTTCTTCTCTTCTCTGCTCTCCTGTAAACCAGGGTGTTGCCTCTGCTCTGCTCTCCTGACGGCCTCTTCTAAAATTCCCTCCCCTTCCTTCCTTCTTTCCTCCTGATGCCTTGCCGAGGGTCCACGGCAAGCTGGGAGGTGGTGATCTCCCTCCCCCTCCCAGTTCCAGGAAGAGCTCCCTGAGGAGAAGGAGGAGGCAGATCCCGGCAGGAGACGGAGGATCCAGCAGCGGGAGCGGCAGTGGTGGTGGTGATGGTGGAGGCAGTGGTGCTGATGCTGATGCTGCTGCCAGAGAGGGATGAGGGGAGGGATGGATGCTTAACAAAAGATCTCCTCCTCCTCCTCCTCCTTTTCTCCTCTTCTTCTTTTTCTCATCCACCTCCACTTTTTCTTCTTCCACTCTTCCCGTTGCTCTCGCCTTTCCCTCTCTGCTCCCGCCACTGAAAGAAGCCAGTTGTTGCTCTGCCGCGGCAAATGAACTGACAGCCGGCGATGAGGCGGCAGAGCGAATGAGAGAGCAGAGAGCAGACAGACGGGGGAGAGAGAGAGAGAGAGTAAGGCAGAGCGTGTGGTGTGATGTGGCATCTGCGAGAGAGTGATAGAGAGGAGAGAGAGGGATACGGAGGTAGAGATGGACGGGGGGGGAGGCGGGACGATGGACCAAGGAGGAGGAGGAGGAGAGAAAGCTGGGGTGAGGCAGGATGCAGGGAAAGATGAGAAAGCGAGAGAGGGAGCAGACAGGAGGGAATAGAGAGATGTAAAGAAACACACACACACACACACACACACACACAGACAGAGAGAGAGAGAGAGAGAGAGAGAGAGAGAGAGAGAGAGAGAGAGAGAGAGAGAGAGAGAGAGCTATGCAGCAATGAAAACCTTCAGCCACCAGCAGTCTGACGGACTCTGTCCCAGCTATGAGGAAAGCCAGAGAATAATTAGATTTGAGCTTCACACACACACACACACACGCACACACACACACACACACTCTTCTTTCTCTTTCTCTCTGTCCCACACACACACACACACACACACACACACTGGCACCTAGTAATGGTGCATTAATTGATGTGCTGTGTGCTTCACGGCCCTCGGCCAACACCTCCACCAGCACCCTCTAAAACCTCCTGAAAAAAGCGAAGGATGACAATGATGATGATGATGATGATGATGATGATGATGATGATGGGAAGATGAGTACGAACAGAGGGAGATGAATTGTCCCTCTGGACTGATGGGAACACACAATGAGGATGGGGCCGGGTGGAGGAGGTGGAGGTGGAAGAGGGGGGGTGATATGCATTGACACACCACGCGCTACTTCATCGACAGTGATCAGCACTCACAGAGGACAAAAAGACTCCACACACACACACCAGCGTTGGTGTGAGGAGGAAGGCGTGTGTTGTGTGTGTGTGTGTGTGGAGGGTTGGACTGATACCAGTCTTCATTTTTAATTTGATATTTTCTGACAAAACAAAAGGCAGGAAAGATTTGTGTTTGATTGAGCCCATCATGTGAAACCAAAAACACAGTCAGCGCTGACATTCATCCCCCACAATCCCCTAAAATTCATTCTTTTATTCAGATCCCTCAGAATTGTGTTTTTCCTCTGCGTTGAAGCATTCAGACCTTCACAAGACACTAAAACTAACCAATCACAGAGCAGCAGATCCTTCATTTAGGATTACACATGTCAACACAGGCGAGCAATATCTTCTGATATGAATATGAACTAAATGTTCATGAACCGTCACACGACGACCGACCAGATCACATTTGTAATAAAAAGCCAGGATCAGCAAGTCAGGCCACTGTATTTCTGTGAACCTTCTGAGTGAGGACGCTGCTGCTTGTAGAATTTCCCTGAAACAAAAATGCACAAAGACAGAGAGGAGAAAAAAAACAGAAGAATGAAAGCAAGAGGAAAAATGAAACCAATTTCCTCAGGGCTTATTTAAGGTCTCCTTAATGCCAACTGGTCTCTTAACTCGCTGCAACAGGCCTTGACTTTTCAAGCTGACATTTTAAATTAGTAAGGCTTAAAATTATTTGAGCAGAAAGAAGGAGAGACCCTGTTTTTTAAGCGCAGATAATGGTCAGATAGATAAGATTCCCTGTGGGTGTCCAGATCACACACACAGAAATGCAGCACATCATCAGTGATACCATGCCATTGTTTTTCTTTTTTCAAAGTAGCGAGACATGAAATGTACACACACATCAAACAAGCTTTCATGTTTTTTTTTTCTTCTTTACATTAGCTGCACTGAAAGGCCAAAAAGCCTGAAAAGCCATGCGGCACGCGGGAAATCTCTCTCAGCGACGGCTGGAAAATTAGGGGATGTGATCGATCGGAGCGCTTTGTGTGCTGATAATCATTCCATGTGAGTGTGTTTTGTCCCTGTTCTGACCACCCCCCCCTTCATATTTGAGGAAAGTTGACCACGGGCAGACAAAACGAGCCACGCAAAAACGTTTCATTCCAGCAGCGTCTTCATTTCAATGGAGCAACAGAGCAATTACATTTACATTTCTGCTACTGCCTTTGACACGCCTGAATCTCCAGAGTCAAAGGAAATTAAAATCTCTCAAGGATTCTACAGCCATCGTCGCTGTCTTTGAGGGCGACTAGGGGGGTAAAATAATCATACACGGTTTTATCTTGGATGGAGATGGTTCCTTAATGTATGGAAGACAAAGGAGCCGAGCTGGGGGACCGGCTCTTTCATGGCAGTGTAGTGCCCCCTAGTGACCACTGGCGGCATGTCATCTGTTGCTGCTGCGGTTGGCTCATTGTTCAGCCTCAGCAGGTGCTTTTAGAGGTAAAACAGCAAGCGGAATACAGAAAGATGGAGGGGAGACAAAGGCACTATGTTTAACTACACATCATTGATCAGTGTGTGTGAGCGCGCATGTGTGTGTTTGGAATAAGAGAAGATGAGGCACAGTCAGAATAGAGAGTCTGCACAGCGACACAATACAAATCATCATATATTTGTTTTTTTGTTAAATAACAAGTTGTGTGAAGAGATTCATGGAATCCTGACATATTTTTATTGTTCTACCTGGAAATATTCTCAGAATACACACATGCACGATATGAAAAATGACAAACAAACTGTTATCCCTGAATGATGAGGTGTAACAGAGATGTTACACTCATCATGTGTTTTCTAATATAGAAATATGAGCAGGAAAAGCTGCATCCTTTTAGGGAAAGGGGAAGTAACTGGCACAAAATATCCACTATTAGGTTTACTATGAAAATATCAGTACTGGACTTTCAAATATTCATGTAACACACACACACACACACACACACACACACACACACACACACACATATTTTCAACTTGTCTGAATTGAGATGTTCTGGCAACAGCATTCATCCAACATTCATGCCTAAAAATCAGATTGGACTGAGAATCCAATTGCATTGATAGATACAGAGGGAGGGAGGCGCAGGGAGAAAGAGACAGGCAGGGAGAGAGAGAGAGAGAGAGAGAGAGAGAGAGAGAGGTAGACAGTCACTGGGGTGCGATGAGGCCGTGGGCAGCTTTTCTTCTGCAGGAAGGTCTCGTCTTTTCAAAGCAGCCAGCCTTACAAAAGGCTGTGAATTGGGTTTGAAGTGCCACAAGGCCAAATATCTGCACAGCAACATGGATGGCACGACTGTAACAGAGAGAGAGGAAGACAGTAACAGGAAGAAGAAAATCCATAAACTATTAGCAGCCAATTAGTCCCATGAAGCAGTTGAAGAACCCATGAAGAATGGCAAGGTGGAGGATGGTTTAAAGCTGTGTTTCCTCCTGTGTTCAAGAAACACCGGTCTGCTGCTGAACGTGTGACACGTCTCTTTGTGTTACTGTGAGAGAATACTCTAACGTCAGGGTTGTAGATCAAATAGCTACAGATTAGCGTGTATAGGCGGATCTGAAGGCAAAATGAATGCGAAATGAATATATATACATACATACATATAATATATATATATGCACATATGTGTGTGTGTGTGTGTGTGTATGTATATATATATATATATATATATATAATTTTTTGTATTTTGAAGAATGTATCTTTTAATTACGCATTCCTTTAATCACAAGCAAAATAAAAGCCTAATTAAATTACAGATTGATGAATCTTCAATACTTCAAGGAGGTAAAGAAGACCAATAATGATTTTCCTCTTAATACCTTGTCACCTGTGTTTACTGGACATAATTTAGCTTTTATTTGTTAAAGTCACGTGTAGCGTTCAGATAATTAATGGTATTTCAGAAATAAACTATTGCTTGTGTACTTTTTATTTCTCCATGCTCAGGTCTAACAGACAGATATGTTTGTTAGAGTCTTTGAGACTGCTCTGAAAGCAATACTGAATGCAGTGTTACCATTTGTGTGAAAACACTCAAGTGGTCTGTGGTCAACATACCTTCTGTTTCCGTCATCTATTAGAATCTTCAGTCATGAATCAAATCATCAAATCATTCTTTGATTTGAATGAAATGATTTCTTTAAAACACAACCACAGTTTCATGTTTAAAAATCCATCTTTATCTGGAATGAAATACCCTTTTCAAACTGACCACAGAACAGCTGGGTGGCATTTTTAAGAGGCATTGGAGCTTTGTGCTCTGTTGTGATTGGATGTAATTCTGATAAAATGCAGAACATGTCTATTCTATTTATAAATTTTAGATTCATTTTTTGTATATAAAGTATTGTAAAGTATAGTACAAAATCTTGACCGGGGGCAACAAGAGGATTTCATCCCTCCTGACCCAGAAACCCTACCGGACACGAGTGTTTCAGGAATGTTTATCCCTCCAGACTTTGTTTAATTGTTTAGATGTGGTTATTTTCCTGGTTTATCAAATCAAATAAAATTGAATTGCCAACAAAAAAAACTTACATGTTTACAGATGGTTGTGGTGATGGAGAGAGAGAGAGAGAGAGAGAGAGAGAGAGAGAGAGAGAGAGAGAGAGAGTTTTCAGTAAAGGGAGATGTGACTGCATCTTCAACCAACACCATGCCTGACAAGGTATAACCCTGAGAGAGAGAGATAGAGAGAGGGAGTCCCCCAGCAGTCTAGTCCTATAGCAGCATAACTAAGGGATGAGGGAAGACTGCCCTAAATATAAGCTCTATGTGCTTCTAAATATGTTTCTACATGTGTAAATAAGCTATGTAGTTAATTTGTTTCTCTTTTGTCTGTTTTTACAACCGGCAGTTTGAATGGAAGTGTTTTATTTTGAAAACCCACTGGATTCTCTATGCTGTTTCTGCATCTGGCATCCTGTCAGCTCGAGGTGCTCTGTGTAAATTGATGCAGGCTGCTCACAGTGTCCGTAAAAAATAGACCAGCAGCATATTCAGTGTGGAGCTGAGTAGAGGCCTGTTCCTGGGACGCTTCTGAACCGGACCACGGTGGAGCTGATGTGGTTTGAAACACTGACTAGAACGACCATGTATCATCATCAGTGTACTTCGCCTCTCAGTTTGTACATGGACAGGACTGCTTCTCTCCAGCGTTGCCACATGATTATAGCATCATAATTTGACTTATTTTATTCTGACCAATCACAAAGGACATCCAACTGAAACAAGTGACTGATGTCATTGCCACTTCATCAAATGAAGAAATCCCTCATCATTTTAAATGGTAATGCCTGAATGTGAAGGCAGCGGGGGAGTTGAAGGGAAGACATTTTAATGAGTTGGTGATAGTAAGACAGACAGGTGGGACCAAACTTTGAAATCAACAAATTGAATGTCAGCACCTCTAACATTTGCACACTTCTTCTTCATCACAAAGAGTGTGTGTCGTACTCTCAACCAGGATAACACAGCTGTAAAGAAACATAGCCAATCAGCAGGTAAAGCTTTAAACATGTGTACAATAAAACAGCTCTGTACCTGTAGTCATACACACACACACATTTGCATAAATTAGTGCTTTAAATGTTCTATTTTAGATAAAATAAGTTTTTTTGTTATACATCACAAACACGCACACACAAACACAAACAGAGAGGTCTTTATACAGTAGCTGCATGCATCATCTAATCTGTATGTATAATGAGGTTTTATCCAGACTGAATCAGCAGCAGACCAGCACTTAAACATGTTCACTAACTAACTGTTTTTGATAGGTGACATATATAATATAGCAACAATATAGTGTTTGTTCTTTCCTTCATACACATCGTCTGTCTTCTGTATTCATGTGACTTTCAGTATAAAATGTTCACATCAGTATATTTGCTGGTGGAGACACATCAAACAGGACAAACAGTTATCATTTGCATTGGCTTGTCTCTAAGTCAGCGTCAGTGCTACACTGGAGCCTCTGCAGACATCCTGTTAATGAGTAACAACGCTCCATCCTGTAATACTAAGGAGCTTGGATGTTATGCTAACAAGCAGCAGCCTCCAAGTCGAGGCAGAGCTGCTCCACTGTGGGTTGTAGATTGGTGACCTCTGGCCTTGATTCACAGAGCTTTGCATAACTGCAACCTTACCTGGGCTACTGATGCTACTTGTGGTTCAAGAGGTCAGTGGAATGAAGGAGAAGGTTATCATGTGCGGGAGCTTGAGAGGGCAGTCAGGGATCAAGAGGGACACAGCAGCTGGAGGCTGGAGGGTGGAGGAAGAGCGTTCTGTGGCAGTTTAAACGGCACTGTCGTTTTTTTCTGAGATTAGTTCATTAGGCAGGTTTGCTATATATTCATCTTTTTCAACAATGGAACCCCTCAGTGGCATGGGCCAATCACAGTTAGCAGGGGTTAAGACAGCAAAAACTAAGGTATTTCAATTCATTTCAGTGGGGGCTGTGCGTTTCCGCACCGGCAGTCTGCAACACAGGGGTTTCCACAAAAAAACACACCGGCATTGCGGGAGAGAAGTTGAGCCAGATCCAACTTTGGGGAAACCCGGAGCCTCATGTCACGCTCTGCAAGGCAAGCAGACACTCAGATCGATCAAACCTCCACAGACAGCCTGAAATGTCTCTGAAGCAGAGACTATCCAGGTGGATTCATGGACTAAACTCTGATCATCTACCTGTGTGTGTGTGTGTGTGTTTGTGTTCTCTTGTGTTCTTTGTTTACTTCATGTACCAGCTTCTGAATTTGAGTCTGGCTTGCAATTTACACTGCAAAATAGAGACACAAAGAATTTTAATTTGATTTGTGTCCGATAATTAGAGATAGACACAGCGCTTTGGTTGGGAGACATAGAGTAACAACAAGAGAGAGCGAGTGGCGGCCTTGATAAAGCTGTAAATCAGAGACATAAAGTTATTTCCTGATTGTTTCACAGTTACACAGCAGCAGACACACCCATGGCAACCCACCTCAGCTCCCCTCACCCCCGCACCACTGGACAACCCTGCTACGACTTGCCACAATCCCTGATCCTGTGTGAATGCATGCTTACAATGAACTACAAGAAGTCCTGCTTTATATTTTGAAGTGGGGCTGTATGAGGTACTTATCCACAGTCAATGCGTTATCTACAGTAGAAGGAGGTGAGTGTGCACTCAGTTTGGAGAAGCAGGCAGGAGTCCCAGCACAGAAGCAGAGCTTTGCACTGCTGCAAACAGGGTCAGCACAAAAACAGATTTTTGCCATGTAAAAGGCTCATCTCAAAAAAATCTGTATGTGTTTGACTATATGCTTCATTGATTCATTCAGTTATACCTCAGACAGCCTCTTTCTTTGGTAGTCACTGAACTTCCATTTTATGCACAAGTCCAACTGTATACATGTAGGGCTGCAAAGGGGTGGAAATTTCCATGTATAACCGGGCCAAAGCAGCCTCGGCTTAAATATTATTTAAGTTTATTGGACAACCCCACCTTGGAAAGATTTACTAGTTAGTTCACGGGTATTTTATAATGGGTCCCCACTGGTAAATCGGTAAGTAGACAGGTGAAAGGGGAAAGGTGAGGGGTCGCTATTTATCGTGGCGGTGACGTCAATGTGGGTGTACCTAACAGTTTCCACTGGTTACACATGGGAAGTTGCTGGTGAGTTTTGGAAATATTCCATAAATAAGTGGGCATCATGATAAGAGAGCCTCATAAATGGTCAATAAAATGGTGCTTGTTATAGTTTATTTATCATCTAACTTACCAGCTGGCGGAGCAATAATAAATCCTAAACCTAAACTAAATTATAATTCATTTGAAAGTCTTGTTCTTAGCGTCTTTTTCTGGACTATAAGGCTTTTGGCACAAACTCCTGCAGCAGATGTTTACCTTACCTTACCTTAAATTTGGCTAGAACACAGATAAAGTATTGAATTCAGTGCCATGTCTCAATGTAGCAGAGGACTTGTCTGCTTCCTTTAGCCCCTCACAAATAGATCATCTTGTTGATAGCACTACAGGCTCATTACAGACAACTCTCGACTCTATTGCACCTCTGAAAAAGACGATAATTAAACAGAGGAGGTTAGCTCCATGGTATAGCCAGCAGACTCGCAAATTAAAGCAAGTGGCACGTAACTCTGAACGCAAATGGCGTGCCACTAAACTAGAAGAATCTCGCTTAGTCTGGGAAGATAATCTTAAAACTTACAGGAAGCCTCTCTGTAATGCCAGAACAGCCTATTACTCTTCATTAATAGAGGAAAATAAGAACAACTCTTTCTCTTCAGAGAGAAAGCTCTACTGAGCCATCTATTCCTTTAGGTCTAACTAGTAATGACTTTATGAGCTTCTTTAATGATAAAATTACAGATCAGACAGGAAAATTCATCACCTCTTGCTTGACTGTTTTTCTCCCATTGACCTTCATTAAATAACTTAATAACTTCATCTCAGCCGTCAACCTGTCTCTTAGATCCCATCCCAACCAGGCTGCTCGAAGTCACAGATGACCTCCTAATGGCATCAGACAAAGGACTCATCTTTGTACTCGTCCTGTTAGATCTTAGTGCTGCATTTGATACCATAGACCATCAAATTCTTTTACAGAGACTGGAACATAAAATTGTCATCAAAGGAACCGCCCTAAGCTGGTTTAAAACGTATGTCATCGATCTCAGTTTGTTCTTCTATTCAGTTTATATATGCTTCCTCTAGGGAACATTATTAGGAATCACGCCATTAATTTTCATTGTTATGCTGATGACACCTAATTATATTTATTTTTCAAGCCTGATAAAACCAATCAGTTAACTAAACTCCAAGCATGCCTTAAGGATATAAAAAGTTGGATGATCTACAATTTTCTGATGTTAAATTCAGAACTGGAGTTCTTGTAATTGGACCCAAACACCTCAGAAACTCTCTTTCTAGAGACTTAGTTACTTTAGACGGGATCACCCTGGCCTCCAGCTCCACCCTAAAGAATCTTGGAGTTGTTTTGATCAGGATTTGTCCTTTAATGTCCACATCACCAAGATCAGAGATCTCATCTCCCATTTTGGCTTCCTTGCATTGGGTACCTGTTAAATCTAGAATAGAATTTAAAATTCTCCCACTACATACAAAGCTCTTCATGGCCAGGCACCATCATATCTAAAAGAACTCATAATACCTTACTACCCCTCTAGACCACTGCGCTCTCAGAATGCTGGGTTCCTTGTGGTTCCTGTAGTTTCCAAAAGTAGATTTGGAGCCAGAACTCAGCTATCAAGCTCCTCTTCTGTGGAACAAACTACATGTCAGGAGGCAGACATGGTCAACACCATCAAGAGTAGATTTAAGACTTTCCTTTTTGGTAGCGCTTATAGTTAGGGCTGGCTCAGGCCTTCCCTTAGTTATGCTGCCATAGGTCTAGACTTCCGGGGGACTCTCTCTCTTTCTTAATGCATGTTACTAACTAAACTTCTTCCTGGAGTTTCTGTGCTCTCTCGTCCAGCAGGTTCTCATGGATCGTTGCTGCTGCTGTGGAACTGCACGACGTCCACTACATATATTATTACTGTCATTATTGTTACCATATCTCCATTACAGTTTATAGTTAGTTAATGATTTACTGCTGCTGTGCATCTGTGTCTCTCTATCTCTATCACAGGTTCCACTGCTACTGTAATCATTCTATCATTCATTGTAATTCATTGTCATTTCATCATTCATTGTAATTGTACAATATGTTTGTGTTGATTGTTCTGTACATGTGACATCCATTGCACGTCTGTCCGTCCTGGGAGAGGGATCCCTCCTCTGTGGCTCTTCCTGAGGTTTCTTCCACATTTTTTCCCTGTTAAAGTTTTTTTGTGGGCAAGTTTTTCCTCACTGGAACCGAGGGTCTAAGGACAGAGGGTGTCACTCCCTGTACAGATTGTAAAGCCCGTCTGAGGCAAATGTACTTTGGGCTATACAAATAAAATCTGATTTGATTTGAGCTAACAAGCTAGCTAACGAGCTAGCACTGAGATCTTTTTGTGTCTAGCTCTGTAGCAACAATATATTACCATCTAGTCTCGACGTTACTAAGACGATGCGTAGATGAATTTCACTGTGCCACATTAGTGTAACCAGGCCTTAAGTCTTATTGGCATATTCAAACATGATTCATTGAGCTGTCAGTCACAATGAGAAATATTAATAATCAATATGTTACCAGCCACAAGTCAAACTGTCACAGAAGTATTTTTTGTATTTTGCATTTGCAAAAAAAAAATCTTGAAATTTGATGCAAGAAGGGCAGAAGTTTTGCACAAAGCGTAAAGAAAAGTTTTAACGGATGCATTGGTGCTTGGATTTTAAATGTATGTATTTATGTTATGTAAAAAATAAACACACAAATTCAATGATAATTTTAAAATGAAAGAGAAAAGGGGGAGAAGAAACAAGAAACTTGTTATCAATCAATTTCCAGAAGAGAACAAGCAAACAAATTCCCTGCAGAAGAGAGTTATGGTGCGACCGTCAGTATTTACAGCCTGAAGGTAGATGAGCTTCAGAGGGTGGGCGGACACCCGGCAATTGTTCTCTGCTTATTTGTGTTCAAACTCTCCATATATTGACTGAGAAGATTGACCTCCACCAACTGCTGCAGTCCTGCCTTCCTGGGTATGCCTCTCCCCGTCTTCCCTTAAATAACCCTCAGCTCTAGGACTGTGTGCTAGGTCAGGGTCAGTCATTAGTAGAGAGGCCAGTGTTTGTATGTGTGTGTGTGTGATGGCTGTAAACCAAAAAGCAAATGAAGGGCTGTGACCGGGGGCAATCCTTAGGAGAGGCAGCCAGGCCTGCAGCAAGCAGCAGGCACTTTCTAAACTGAATCAGAGAGGCCTAATGATCAGTCCAGCTTGCCTTCACTCCATGACTTATGTAACATTATGCAGGACTTTGACAGGCTAATACACGATGAACAATGACACTTTAATTATTCATGTGAGGAAATCAGGTTGTTAAAAAAGCAAATAGCAGCATTCCAGCTAAGAAACAGCTGGATTTATTTATAGACAGAACAGGGCGAGGGTTGAAAATATCCAATATACCTTCCTGACATGTCACTGGAGTGTATGTATATAACAGTGTTACTGTAGAAACAAACAAAAACGCTCAGCTGCTGGTGATATGGGTCATTGTAATGTCTTATGTAGCTGCTGTTTGTCTGAAATGCATTTAGCAGTTAGCATTAAAAAGGTTTGAATACTTGAGATCCAGAGAAGAATGAATACATCAGGAAGACCTGATGACTATTGTTGCCACGGCAGATGTGAGACATCAAAGAGCTGATCAGAGATTCACACGACAGTCTGTTTGTTGACTCACCTTTATCAATGAGACTTCACCCATTACAATGTCAATACTTCCTCACACTCAAACAGAGTGTTAACAGAGGCATTTTTACATTTTTACTAGAACTGTAATGTTATCTCCAGCAGTTGCAGTGTGTGTAAAGCAATAAATACAGTGAAGGTACCAGTCATTGAATAATGTTTGCAACTTCTCAAGACCAAAGTAAGCATGGATTCACACAGGATCAGGCACTCTGGGAAAAACAAAGGTTTCTTCATGAATTCAGTGGAGGTAATGCGTTTCCACAGTGCTGGCAGCAAAAACCCTCACCGGGAAGAGAAGTGGAAGAGAAGATGAGTCAGATCCAACTTTTGGGAAAACAGTTTTGACAGACACTGCGAGCTGACAGGAAGCCAGACACAGAAACAGCATAGAGAATCCGGTCGGTTTTCAAAATAAAATACCCCATGCAAACTAGAAGACAAAGTTTGGCAGGCTAAACACTGGTGGAGTTTGAAATCGTGTGCAGGACGGACCAAAACAGCATTGCAGCAGCGACGTGGCAGGTGACTTGGTAATAGATAGGGCAACATATGAAAATCTGGGAACTAAATCCTTACCAAGAAATTTCTTCATAGTTGTGTTTAGGAAGGTGTGTAATATCATGTCTTAAAATGTTGAAATTCAACTCCCGTGGGAAACCTCCTATACAATTGCTCAAAGTTGGGGTGCCTGTAACCGATTTTTGAAAAATCAAAAATGTTAAATTTGGCTTTAAGTAACTTGTGAGGGGTCAAACTAGAGGTTTTTCATGATTCTGAGTTGATTGCAAGCATTAGTTTGCAATCAACTAATGCTTGCAAAACCACTCCTTAGTGGAAAAACAGCCACCCCCACTTTTGCCACTCACTGCATTTTCAGCCACTATTCACAAATAAAGGGTTCCAAACCCGCCCGCCTCCCCAAAAACAATAAAAATAGCCTAGTTAACACCATGAAAAATTCTATCTTTTTTCTGTTTGTCTAAAGCAATAGCCTCATAGAAAGGTAATAATTGTCAGGGCAGCATTAAGTTTTTCACCAAAACTGCTCCTTAGTGGAAAAACAAACATTTGAATTTGAAAAGTAGCGTTATTCGTACATTTCAGTATCTTGCATAATACTGATCCACTCTGCCACACACTTCATGTGTCAATGTCTTTACAAACTCCACATGCCGAGATACACTTGACACCATTCTTTTTGCAGCTGCACCGGCAGTCGCTGCAATCTCCATTGCAATTGCAGACTGTGAACTGAAGAAGCTCCTCAGGAGCTGGAACTGGCTCTGGCTCATATCCAACACCTAATGTCCATCCGTAGTCACTAGGGTCCAAAGACATGCTCTTAAGAAGGATCCAGTCCCGGGTTTGCATATATACATGGAGAGAGTGCTGTGCCCTCTGTTGGAGTTTTTGGTTGGATCACCCCAGTTGCCGCGTTTTGTGAGAACATGCTGTATCATGGTAAATGCACTGAAAGATGGCTATACCAACTTGAATCACTGCATCCACTCCACCCAAGCCTGTGTGTCAAGGAGTTGAATTTCAACATTTTAAGACATGATATTACACACCTTCCTAAACACAACTGTGAACAAATTTCTTGGTAAGGATTTAGTTCCCAGATTGGTCAAATATCTGCTAAAATGCCCTTACTATAAGCATCGCTCAAGAGTCACCTGAATCTGTATCTCTACTTGGTTAACTGCCATCACCCTCATAGCCCACTGTACACTACCTACTCTGCAGCAAACAGCAGACAGACAGTTGGAGACAAGCTGGTGAACAGCTGAGAAACCAGATATTTCTCTTATGGGTTGGTGGAGACCAAAAGCAGAGTTTAAAGAGAGTTCATTTTGCTGTATAAATGCTGGAAATGTAAATGAACAACTATGATCAAGATTATCAATTAAAATAACAATTTAACAATTAATTATAACAATTATGTATTAAATTAATTTCATAACCTCTGAATGTTTTTCATCATATACTTTTTTTCTATTTTTAAAATTATGTACCAAGTATGTTATATAGACTCTAATGTGTAAAGATGGTAACAAACCTTGAGCTATTTGTGTGAAAGCGTTACTCCGGGCAACAGGAGAGAAATTTTCCGTCAAGGTGAATAATCAGAGAAAGTAGAATGGTTTGGCAATGGACACAGCTGAGCAGAGAGGAGCTGAGAGGCCTTCAGCCTCCAGCAGATTGTCTGTCGAATGAATTCGACGACAAGTCCCCAAGGACCAAATAACAGAGAGGCGCTCAGAAACACTCATTGCTGCTCTGATTGCCATATTCTCCAGATAATTAACTGTCAAGGTTCTTGTCACCCCCCTTCTCAGCTCTTCCTCCCTACTCTTCTCTTCTTTTTCTCTATCACCTTCTCTGTCTCTCTCTCTCTCTCTCTGCTACTTCTTGGTGGTGTGACGAAGCTCGATTGGCCCCTCATTACTTACTGACACATATTAGCAGTGTTTATCCATGAGCGATCGGCTATCGCACTGAGCAGGGGAAGGAGGCAGGCATGGGGTAGGTTTGTGGGAGGAAGAGGAGGAGGGTGAGTGAATCGAGGTGGAACTAATTTTTTGACAGTTTCTTGATATGGGTTGGGGGGTGTAACAAAACAGGGACTCTCAGCCTCTGAAATCCTCTGGGCTAGGGGGGTGTGGAGGGGTTGTTTTGTTATTCATCCAAGTGGCTGTCTTTTGACATTCAGACTCTCCAGAAACATTTATTTCAAATGAAGAGGAGTGGTCAGCTCAAAGAGAAAATCCCAATAAAACTATTTTGTTCAATTCATTTCAAATTTATTTATAAAGCAACAAATCAAAAAACAAACAGAAGTTATCTAATGACACTTATCACACAGACTAGGTCTAGAGCGTACTCTTTATAATACTATTTTCAGAGACCAACAATTCCCACCGTGAGCAGGCACTTGGCGATGGCGGCGTTAGAAATCCTTTAAGAAGCAGAAACCTCAAGCATGGTGGACAGACAGCTGCCGTGACATGAAGGTTTTCATTGGGGGTTTCTCATACCAAAATGTCTTATAGGCTACTATCTGAATGTGTAATCGGGTCTGACATTTTATATATTATATAAGTACAGTCCATTTACCATTCTACATGTCATGACACAGTCCATCCATCCATTTTCTTAAACTTTTCCAGGGTCGGGTTTTTGTGGCAGCAGGTTTAGCAGGGCGCTACAGATGTCCTTCCCCAGGGTCCACTCCCAGTTGGATGTGCCCAGAACACCTCCAAACAAAGGTGGAACTACCTCAGCTGGCTCTTTTTGAATAAGAAGTTATTTCCTGACTTAAACTTGTGCACAAGTGTTAAAAAACATGTCTTCTCAGAGCCACACTAATTCAATGATAATTTATTAATTATAATAGAATAGGAAGAGTGTATGAAGGAACAATGGAGCATAATAACTCTGTGTTTAAGTTTTGGTCACTGTGGTAGTTCGCACTGCAGGGACAGCATGTAAACGCCCTGATGAGTGGCTTTAGTCTCTTTAGTTAATAATCCATGGCTGTGTTGTGTATCAGTCTCTAAACCCTGAACATGATGAAGGATGTGATGTGTGCGATGTTTTGTCTGTCTCATCCATATAGAGTGCTACTGCAGAGCGGTTGAACAGTATCATCTCCTTTGAATGAAATGCCTGCACTTTATGCCTGAAATGAAAGTAAATTAAGGCGGTACAGTAACTCCCTGAGTGAAACTACACCTGCCATGTTTGTTTTTGTTGATAATGCCACATTTCCACTTACTCACCTTCTTTGCATAGAGCACAGGAGAAGTGAGATCAGATCACAACGCACAACGGAGCAATGCCCAGCGTAAATGCAAAAGGCTTGATCAGTTTATTAACTGCAGCGTACTATCCTGAGCTGCACTGTCTGAAGGACTGGTCTTTTTCTCCATATGTGGGACACACTTTGAAGTTTTAGGAATTTACCTCTTGAGTCTCAAAATATGATGTGATATGTAGCATCATCCATCAGAAAACCATACTGGCTGAACCCTCACAATGATTGATCGCCTTTTTCAGCCTTAATTAAACGTCCCCCGCTGTTGAGTGCAATTTCATCTAAACTCAGAGGTGGCTTAAGCCTAAGGCCTTAAATCATTATTATTTGCACCAGAAACCTGGGCCGTAACAACAACTATAAGGGTATAAGGGCATTTTAGCCAAATCCACAATGGCCTGCCTTTAATGGGACTGAAGAGAGGAGGGAGGCTGAGGTAAAGTGAGGTGGTAGAAGATGAAACGCTGGAGAGAGAGGAGGCTGTGTAACAAAGCACAGGTTTCTGGTTGCTGATGCTGTGTAGAGTGTAGACTGGATACATTTCATGGGTGCTCATCATCAGGTTGTTGCTGCCGTGGCTCATTGCTCACTTTGCACTTCCAGTTATATTAAACTGCATACTTAAACTATTGTAGTGCACTCATGATAATGATGATAATGATGAGGGCATAGTTCTTTATGGTTACGGTTAGCATTTTGGCCAACAAGTTTCCCAGGTATATCACAACATCATTGCATAGAAATGTATATTTCTGAGATTTGTTGCCACCAGTTTTAGAGTGACTGTCTTCTAGCCTTTTATTTCACCAAGCGCTCACCAGCCACTAAAAGTCAGTCCCAGATTTACTCTTGTCCGGCGGCTTCTTCTCTCGTTTTCTCTTCTTAGATTACTCCGTCAGTGTCCTCTTCACTGTCTTGTCCTCTGCCATTATGTCCATAGTGACTGTTGTGCCTGGTTACATTGTCTGCTTGCCCAGCTTAACACCACTGCCAGGATTTCCCATGCTCCAGGCCTGAAAACCACCTCTTCTTCCCAGTGGTCCAAGATGCCTGTGGTAAAAACACTAACTGTGAATTCACAGCCTGGTTAACAAACTGAGCTAACATTAGAAACTCTGTTTCTCTGTAGTTTTATTGTCAGTGTGTTCTTTTACAAATGTGTAAGTATTATGTGTTCTGTTGAGGTTATATATAGTCCTATTAAAGGGAAGTAATCACTAGAAGTATTGCAGACAGTTTATTTTTCAAACCACATTTCCACTGGCTTAAAAAGAAAGAAAAGGTTTGACACAGCTCTCGTGGTAAAAAGGAAAGAAACAGAAACTTTCTTTTAATGTGTGTTTTCAAACAGTCTGTGATGATGCTGATGGTATTTTACTCTGCTAGACACAAATCTAAGATCCTTAAAGCTGTAAACCGTTTATAAAGTTGGAGGAAAAAACAAAGAATCGATGATTTAAGTAAGTTTTATTTAATTTGTCAGAAAGTGGTGGTGGTTGTGTGTGCGTGCATGCATGTGTATGTGTGTGTGTGTGTGTGCCATGTCTCATAGTCTGAGGAATTTCTTCTAGTTAAACTGGCTGCCCTGTAACATTAACAAGACAAATCCACGGATAGAATGGGATGGATGGGAAATGGCCACCTGATTGGTTACACTGCCTCCTTAACAACATTAAAGCAGTGTGAGTGGAACGGTGCAATCAATCAAGCCACAGCACGATGGTACAGTGCCTGGAGATTTGTACAAGAACTAGACTGGAAATGACAAGGGTCGAGAAAGAGATCACATTCATGTGCTTAAGGCTGCACATAGTGGACATTACTCAATTACTCAATTTTTGTTGAGTAACATGTCTGGTATATATATATATATATATATATATATATATATATATATATATATATATTTATTTATTTATCGGCTGCACATCCATGATGCTCTATTGGATTGAGATCTGGTGACTGTGGAGGCCATTTGAGTACAGTCAACTCATTGTCATGTTCAACAAACCAGTCTGAGATGATTCGAGCTTTATAACATGACACGTTATCCTGCTATAAGTAGCCATCAGAAGATGGGTACACTGTGGTCATAAGGGGATGGACATGGTCAGCAACAATACTTAGGTAGGATGTGGCATTGCAACAATGCTCAATTGGTACTAAAAGGCCCAAAGTGTGCCATGAAAATATCCCCCACACCATTACACCACCACCAGCAGCCTGAACTGTTGATACAAGGCAGGATGGATCCATGCTTTCATGTTGTCGACACCAAATTCTGACCCTACCATCTGACAGTCGCAGCAGAAATCAAGACTCATCAGACCAGGCAATGTTTTTCAAATCTTCTATTGTCCAAATCTGGTGAGCCTGTGTGAATTGTAGCCTCAGTTTCCTGTTCTTAGCTGACAGGAGTGGCACCCGGTGTGGTCTTCTGCTGCTGTAGCCCATCTGCCTCAAAGTTCAATGTGTTGTGCGTTCAGAGATGCTCTTCTGCATACCTCGGTTGTAACAAGTGGTTATTTGAGCTTCTGTTGCCTTTCTATCAGCTCGAACCAGTCTGGCCATTCTCCTCTGACCTCTGGCATCAACAAGGCATTTTCACCCACAGAACTTGCTCACTTTCGCTTACTGAATATTGTCTCTTTTTTGCACCATTCTCTGTAAACCCTAGAGATGGTTGTGCATGAAAATCCCAGTAGATCAGCAGTTTCTAAAATACCATGCCACGTTCAAAGTCACTTAAATCACCGTTCTTCCCCATTCTGATGCTCGGTTTGAAATGCAGCAGTCTACATGTCTACATGCCTAAATGCATTGAGTTGCTGCCATGTGATTGGCTGATTAGAAATTTGTGTTAACGAGCAGTTGGACAGGTCTGCCTAATAAAGTGGCAGTGAGTGCATATATGTATACACACACACACACACACGCACACGCATGTGTGTTTAATATGTATCATTTCAGTCCAATTATGCATATAAGACACTGGCAGTATAAATATAGTCTGTATAAAACATATATGTGGACGAGCTGTTGTGAAATTCAGTGTGGTTGCTCTGGCCATCGCCAACTTGGCAGCTTGGCAGTTGCATAAGAGGGCAAAAAGGTGGAGCTTGGGTAGAGCTGAGGCGGGCTGAATGAAGACATACAAACATGGGGACTTATGGAGACTGAGTCGTTTCTCGCGCCAGCCTCAAATGGATGTTTGATGAACAGCAGCTTTTGGCAAACATTATTATAAACTTTATAGTGATAGTGCTTTTAGACGTCGTGGGTGGAGCTGCCTGAAACCGAAAAGCATTTTCACAGGAAGGTGGGAAAAAGTCAGGGTGGTGGTGTCGTCTGTAGATGTGTTTGCTGTTTATGCTGATTGGATTGTGTTTAGTGAGTCAGGAGAGAGGAGGTGATGAAAGTTTTGATTATTATACAGTTGTTCAGACTTATGGCACATATGATAGGACATATGATATGAGCTCTCTAATCTAATGTCAGGGGTCAACTGTGATCAGTATAAAAGATAAAAATAAAAAGATAATAAAAATGACTGACTTGACTTATGACTCATGACTTATCAGGGATTCTTGATTTGCAAGGACAGTGTAGACGTCACGTCACATATAGAAGGTGTAGGCAGAAGATTACCAGCAGCCCAATGTCGATGGGAGGAAAATGAAACGCTTTGATTGACAGCTGAAGTAGCAGCACAAGTAACGCTGGGGGGACAGGTTGTCTATAGTTAGGACTTGTGTCTGTCCTCTACCCTTAAGTGAATAACTGAAACTGGAAATTGACTGAGATACATGGAGTGGGTGAAAGCCAGGCCAGTGAGTTTGACACATCTGAAGAATGCATAAAACACTATAAAGAGCAAATGGCAGGGATGATGAAGTTGTGTGTCATGGATGGCCATATGATGCTAACAGGTTGATTTGTGAAGATATGAAGTTATACCTGTCAGTGATGAAGCATATGACCAAAGGACTGGTCTGAGACATCTCAGACTGAGATGAATCTGAGCTAACGTGTGGTGCAAACTGTCCAACAGATGGACAACAGAAGGAACCTTGACTTCACTCACTCCTACAATTCTCCTCTGCAGTAAAACAAACTAGAACTAGAGTGAATCACTTTGTAACAGAGAGAGCTTTAGAAAACATTTAAAAAGATTGTCCTGAGCAACATTAAATGATACAGCAGCATTTACAAGCAGTCACCGCCTGAAAGACTTGTGACTGGTTCTACAGCTCAGCTTTTTTTCAAACTCTGATTGTTTCCACCGAGACTTATCAATGAAAACTAAAAGTCCTCAGTCTTTATTGAACAAAGTGTAACCTGATTAAAAGGTTTCTGAAATTTTGTAGTATTTAGTTTCAGCAATGTTGCCTCAGGTGTATCTTCAATTACCTTCAACCTTCAATTAGATTTCTCCTCTTTGGTACTAGTTCCTTTAAACTCATCACTGCAGTTGTATTACATAAAGATGGTGCCCTTTTTAGATTCATTCCAACCATGTCCTTCTCTGTACCTTACCTGGTAGTACTGTACCTCTGTCTGGGAAATAATAATGGAAGTGGAATGGAGTAATGGAAGTGCAATCAGATTCAGCCCATTTCTTCAGCAATGGGACCAATACCTGAAGAAGCAGGAACTGTCCATCAAATGACAAATCAGAATGTGATTGAAGTATTTTACTATTTTTTTTACCAGCAGTAACTACCTCTGTCTGTCTCTTTATTAACTGCTGTTTATTAGAGACATTTTTGTTGCTTTTGTTGTTAGTGTTTCACAACATTCACATTTAGTGCATATTAGGGTGTTGTATATTATCTGTTAGGACTACACTCTGCTCAAGTTCACAAAACTCCATCTGCTGCCTTGACAGTAGGGGGATGATTTCACTAAACAAGCCCTGAAAAATATTACTCTTATTTAGCAGTACTTGAACAGTAATACAATGTTTACTGAACTTTTTTAGTACCTTTAAGTTAGAGAGTCAGTATTAGCTTTCAGAATCAGACATCAGTCCCTAACCTCTAACCTTAATAGCTCAGGTCTGGATCCTGACGTTACCTCCAGTCACATCCACAAGCATCCCCTGCTTTCAGCTGCAGCTGATAACATGTTATTACCTTCAGCCTGCTGGTCCAAAGCAAAGAGACAGCCGTATCCGTCTCAATCTCTTCCAGTGTGCTGCCATAATGGCCCTGATTATTAGAGCCCAAATTAAATTCAGACCGGATATTAGCAATACACAAGCTCTCGTCAACAGTGCCATTTCCCTGGCATATGCAGGACATTATCCAGAAAGCATTGCTCTCAGCCCAATTAATCCCCCTCCACTGCAAATTCACACACACACACACACACACACACACACACACACACACACACACAGAGTACATAAACACTTACAAATACTTACCCAGCTCAATACAGTCCAATGTTATGCCAACCTACGACTGGAAAACACAAAGTGCACCATAGCCAGCCAAACAGTGTGAACAATGCTGCAGTGATTAGTGATTTGGGATTGTTTTTCAGGGCGTGTAAATTGAAAAATTCCAGCTGGTAAGCATGCAGAATTGATTCTGCGGAGGAGGCCGGGCTGATGCGTTTAGCAATTGTCCACACAAGCAAAATAATTCAATGGTAATAGGAACGCCAGCTCGAGAGGGAGGGGAGGAATTGCATTTAAGTGGAAAGAACATTGAGTCAACATTTCTTTCTTTGTTGTTGGAGAGTGGAGTGTACACTGTGGCTTTATGAGAATCTCTCTTTGCTTTGTGCATGCGTGTGTGTGTGTGTGTGTGTGTGTGTGTGAAAGAGAGAGCGGCAGCCCAAATAGAGATGCACATTGTGTTTTCCCACTCACAGAGTGCTTTGATGATAGAAGAGTTAGGGTCAAGTTATGTCTTTCTGCAGGTCAGTGCTCATATTTTTTACTAGAGCTGCAAATATTTTGTTCCAGCCATCACTATCAGGAGGAATTTTTCATTCATTCATTGAAACCTACACAATAAAACAATGGAATATGTTTTAGATGTACAGCTACATCTATGGTCATTGGATCATGACAGCACTATATGCATGTTAATTAGCTGCTGACATCTGGAACATGGCAATATCACAATAGAGATGTCAAACTCGGATCATTTTACAGACTACGGAAGTTTTTCTGAGTCACTCACTGAACAGATCCGGATCTTCCTTTGAGTCCTTTGAGTCAGTATGTCCATAAACATATAAATTCTTAGCTACACAAAAACAAGCCAACAAATTTATGTTAAATAAAGTGCAGTAAATAAGACCATTATAATTTACAACATATGATAGTGCAGTTCAAATTATGTTAATTACATTATGCTACTCTTACATTGTTTTTCCCAGCTACATTAAACACTTAGATTTCAACTCAGTTGAATCAGTGAATCTGGGTCTCCTGGTTCTGCTGTATCAGCGAGTGATCCACGGGTGTCTTGAGTCTCTTTGAGTGCCGGTGTTTCCGGCTCTGTACTGGTTAACTCGTGCAGGATGGATCTGTGGATCTGGATCTGGATCCAGATCTGTGATTCTGATTCTGAGTCTGCAGGAAGTTACACTGACCCACTGTGTCAGCTCAGCTGCTCATTGTCCACGATAATATCAGGATTTCTGTCAGCTTTATAGGCTGATGGACTGAGACATGTTGTAATGAGGTTAAAACAAGAGTAGTGAATGACACACTTTATCATTTTAATTTGTATATGTGGCCTGATGTTAGGCAGGTGTAGCACGGTAAGACTGGGGTTAATGGAGACTACAGACTCATTTAAAAACACAAGCTGTCAGATGATCAGATCAATTGTTTGTTTTTTTTTTAACTTTGAAGATTTTATATTTGCAAAAGACGCCTGGAGCCCAGAAGATATTTTTATACCCACGATGTCACCCTGATCTAAAGTCTACAGCCAGTCAGGTTCAAGCAGGTTTTGGTTTTACAGTATGTGATAAGTGAATGTCCAGTAGATCCATGCTAAACAGTGATGGATGATATTTACTGTGTAAATATGCTTCCCACCTGTTTGATCATCTCATTGGTCATGTCTCATGACCCTTCAAGACTTCTTCTCTTGACATCACATTTCCAGATATTAGATTTCCAGATAAATTAACTTTCTGATTTACATATTTATTTTACTGATAGAATCAACAGCAAAACCCAGGAATAGAAACAAATGGTAACTCATCATTAGAAGACATGAAAATACAGTAAATGTAAATCCTCCTGTTCATGAACACTCAACACTCAAATCACGAGGCTACTGTATAGTATGCGGTAGTCAAACCAGCAGCATTTTCCACTCTGTGATCTGTGTGACACTGGGAGACCAAAAAGCCCATTAAGTGCAAACAAAAGATTGAGCAATGAGAATGTTAATGAGGTGTAAGCTACGTCATCTCCAGGTAGAACAACTGTAAAAAAAAAAAAAAAATCAGTGAGAGAAGCACCTTCTCCTGGTCATAGCCTGTAATTCAATGAATAGGTGGAGTTACAGTAAATAAAGTAATAGAGGAGAAGGAGGGGGGTCACTCCAGCCACTGGAACTCAGCTGGCTTTCAGCTTGTCACTGTGTATGTTTTTATTTGAAATCTACATTGTGATCTAAGTGTCAACACCAGCCCCAAGTCCATGGCTCCTCCTGAAGAAGTAAATATCACAAATCTGTTTTGTTTCTGTTTAAAGGCTCAATAATTTTCCAAAACTGCAGTCCCCTGCAGTTTTTAACAAATACTATATATACAGGAATAAATAGTGCTTTTATTTAGGGACTATTTTCAGCAGTGGATTAATTAATTGGTGCATGTTTGGGGCAGCAGGACATTGTGTGTGTGACTGAATCCACCACCACCCACACTCACCAGTTCAACCTTGTGTTTTAATGTTTTTTTGGAAGGAAGAAAATGGAATTAGAGCAGATGCATTGTTTAAGTGAATAAAAAAGGGGAAAACATGCAGTTACTTCATCTGTGGTGGTAGAAATCTGGCTGACTTTCAGTTTTTATTAAAAAATCAGCCAATATTGGCTCCATATGGTGCTTAGTGATCTTATCGCCAGTAAACCTTTGTGCAGACAGTGAGAAGACAATGCCTGCCTATATGCACCAGCCTGAGCTGGATAGCTCCCTGATTACGTTAACAAATAGCGTTCCCTATTCAAAGTCAACAGAAAGGTTTTCAATGACAGCTAGCATGACAAAAGGTCAGCGGCAGGCTCAGCACTGCTAATTAAGTCCAATTGGTGAATGTCAGATCCACAAAGGGCAGCACTAATCCCAAGTCCTGCTTAAATAGGGATCTCTGGTGTGTGTGTAAGAAAATGAGCTGAGAGTGAGGTGATGCGTAGAGGTGTTGTTTGGGGGAGTGCATTGCTGTCTGTATGGTCAGTGTATATGTAGTCCGTGTCATGAATTTTGATTGCCCATGCTTAGAAAAATGTAACCTTCCAGGGATGTTTTGTAGTAACCAAAAGTGGCTTCTTCCTATCTAGAGTCAGTGTTTGGCTTGTGTGTTTGTGGCCTTCTGTAGAAACAAGGCAGTTCAACATGCATCTCCCACAGTATCTGGTGATATAAAAGTCTGAGGTAAGAAAAACTGAATATTATATTCCATTTCTGCCATAGTCTATAAATAGAGCCCCCTATCTCTGGCACAATGGACTTTAAGTCAAGGTCAAACATCTCACTGTTAAGATGTGTGGTGGGGAAATGAAGAGCCAAGAGAAAAACTGAAGAAAGGGCAGCCCGGCAGGATTGTTTATTCTTGTCAAACAATGCACCAAGAAAAGCCAGAAAAAGATTGTAGATATGTAGAAACATGCTCAACTTTAAACCACTGACAGTATAAAGAATGAATAGCGCATGTGTGGTGTCACCCCCAGGTTTCTGAGGAGTCGTTCTGAAGCTCAAAATTCGTGGTCCTGGCCCCCACCATGTTGGTAGTCCTGCTTCTTCCGCCTCTAGACATGGATCATCAGCTGACCCGAGGCAGGCCGAATGAAGCCTGGGTGCTCAAACGAGCCTGTAATGGCACCTACCTGTCAAAGCGGCTGCACAACTGAAAATAGGCACCCTTCACCAGTCAGTCTCTCGCCAATTAGCCAAATGTTCTAGTGAATTTCATTTCCGTATTTGGTTTGGCTTTCACTTGTTTTCAACATCTTTTGGTTTTGACTTTTGGAAAATACTTACTGACCTTATACCAGCATCTGGATAAGGTCACTGTTACAGCCACCACTGTTTGCCCCCAGTATGTTTTTGTTTCCTAGTTTTTTGTTGTTGTTGTTGTTGTGTATTATGTAAATGCAGGTGTGTGGCGGCCGATGCCGCCCTGCCCCAACTGATGGAGGCAGGGTCACTTTTGGCAGCAATTCCTGGATATGTGCTGGACCTGGATTGGAGCGGCTCTCACAGATTATCTAAACTTGGACCACTGAAAATCCAGTGCTGTACTTTTTATTATTAAAATAACAGAGGTCCCCATATTCAGTTCAGATCAAGACATTGTGGGTTCACATAAGGACAAATATGCTGAGGTTTATTTGTTTATTAGTTTATTGTCCACCTGCTGTTTCAGGTCAAGAATGAACTCAATCCTTCCCTTGTACTTTCAAACATCTTCTGGAAATACATAGCAGCATGAATGAAACACCTTCCACAGTATACATCCACACCTGCTTTCTTTAACTGGAATTGAATATTTTTTTGTAAAACATATAATGTCAGGTGTGAGCTTTTCATTAAAAGCATAATTCTAAACACAGTTTGGAATTAGGTACTGGAACTGCTATGCTTCCACCTATGCTAAGCTACTCTAACCACACCCTGACTTCTATTTCATACTGAAAAACAATGGATTAATGAGAGAGCCAGAGTTAATTGATAGATTGGTTGGATGGATGGATGGATGGATGGACGAGTGGGTGGGTGGATGGATGGATGGATGGATGGATAGATAGATAGATAGATAGATAGATAGATAGATAGATAGATAGATAGATAGATAGATAGATAGATAGATAGATAGATAGATAGAAATACAGTTTTCTACTTTATATTTTCCAACTTGTTTCTTCCAGTGTGTCTATGACCTTTATATATGTGTATAAAATTCACATATATATTACAACCTGTAGAAAGTCTTTGTGCCCACTGTGTGAACTTTAATCAGAAGTGAAGTGTTGACAGTATTTACTTTCTCCTGCTGTTTTTATCCAGAAATGCAGATTGGTAAATGCCTCGGCCTTCTCCCTCTGTCCTCACTGTCTTCAGGTCGCTGTGGGAGAAATGTGTGCATTGGTGCAATGTTTGATTAGCAAGCCTCTCTGGGGATGCGTGTGTGTGTGTGTGTGTCTGTCAGTGACAGTGTGGTCACATGTAGCTCCTAATGAGCCCCAGAGGTGGCCCTCCAGTGGGCCTGCCTATTGATCATTAGCCTGCTGTCCACACTCTAATTTCCAACAAGGAAGTACCAGTTGCAACAAGAGGCCAGTCAGATTCCCTGTTACTGGGAGTGTGTGTGTGTGTGTGTGTGTGTGTGGGAGATGGTACATCTAGCTGGCTGCTCAGAGTGCACTGTGATGTGGAACGCCAAGGTTTGATGTGTGTGATGCGTGTGCAAGGCAGCAGGTTGCCTCTACTTATTAGGATGTTTAAACTCTGAAAGCCAGAGGTTAGCAAGTTATGGAGACCCCATGCTGCTACAGTGGACCAACGCTGCTTTTTATTTAAAACAGAACATAGTGGAGGCCTGTCCGGGAGGGGGAAGAAGCAAGACTACCAACATGGCAGTGGCTATATTTCGGGCTCCTCAGAAACCTGTAGTGACGTCAAATAAACTTCCTCCATTTCAGACGACACTCTGACACCACTTAGTGTGCAAGGAACACCAGTAGCACTGAACATGCTTTTGGTTGTTTGTGAAAGACGGGTGCACTTCCAACTTTTGATAACACCTCTATGTAATGATGGGGGTTCACATGCAGCGTTACTGTTTACTGGATTCTGATCTGTAAACTGTTGAACGGTTTAATTGCACTTTTTTCTTTCACATTCTGATGGTTTCATTTCAAATTTCAAGCACCAGTGCTGATGATCACGAATGTTTCTGTCACATCATGGAGGACCGATGAAGTCATCTCCAAAAAGGAATGCTTCATTTTCAACTTTGCTCATGAAATATTATTATCAAAAGCTTTCCTAACAGCTTGACTAGGATTTTATATCAGCCTTCATGATACAACACACACACACACACGGACACACAAGAGCAGCATGACAACAATAAAATATGCACATCACCAAACACTTCATTACCATGAAATATCCACGTACCATATGCACAATGTATACTGCCCAGACCTAGATAAGTGCATACCCACATTCACACACACACACAAATCGACACTCTTAGAAGCTGTTGCTCAGAGACACACACAATATAAACAAATGCACACAAATGTGCCTGATTTCCATGACAATTAAAGCGGCTGTGTTGGATGCAGGAGGGCGTTTGCACAGCAGGAGGCTAATGTGGATCCCTGCATACTCAGCCAGGTGGCTACATCCCCCCCACCACCCACACTCTACGTGGGGGAGAGACAGACGAGGAGAGAGGAGGGGAGGGGGTCAAAATGGTCGTCATTGTCTGCGAGCAGTGCAGTGATAACTAGGACCCAGGCAATTTAACTCAGACCTCTCATTTTAAAGGCACAGATGTATGCCAGTAAACAAACTCTTCACATATTTGATTTTTGTGTTCTTTAAAGTGAGAATGAGGTTTTACAACATGCATATGCTGAAAATGCTTCCTTGTTTTTGTTGGTCCGCCTGAGCTGGCCGTCCACACACATATATTCATGACACAAACATAATTTACTGATACAGGTTTTTGAGACTTTTCACATTTGATGCTGCTGTTATTATTACCACTAAATCGACTTGTGGATGAACTTTGTTGGCCTGCTGGTATTTAAGGAATTAGCATTATTACAATGTCACTTTGAATGTTGGCCAGTGGGCAATGTAAGTGATGTGTGAGCTGTGTGTATGAGTGTGTGTGCACCATGGGAGGAAAGAAAATAATTAGCACTGGATTTCAAATCTAATTTTGCGACCACTAGTCTAATATTGGTGTCTCAGTTTTGCCCATTGGGACAGAGCTCCATCGTGGCATCTGATTAAAGCCCCGTCTTCGATGGAATCTTTCATTCCATGACTCCAGTTCAGGTTATTAGGACTGACTACTGTCATCAGGACACTTTATATGCTTATAGGTGTGGGCAAGTGATATTTGGAGTTATTCCAGTTTGCGATGTGCTGAGGCTCACTGCTGTTTGACCCATGGTTTCACTCTGTAACTGGAGTTTCTTTGGATCATTCAGTCCTTCTTGATGCTCCATTGCTCTCTGAGCTCATAGAGAACAGTGAAGTGGAACCCAGGACCCTCCGAGCTGACTGATAAACCTTCCTCCATCTCATCCTGCTACATTTTAGCATTCAAACAGAGTACCAGACTCCACTTTATCTGCTATGTGCCTGGGCCAACCATGGCCACTATCAGGAAGTGGACCAAATGCACTTTTCACATCATTATATGCTATAATATAGACCAGGGCTTTTCAGTGTGAGCCTCTCCTCAGACAATAGTGAGAAAAGGGCCTTTTCATCAAAATGTTTCATAAATTGTAAACAAGTAATTCAGCACTACCTGCCCTCCACTTGAAAACCTCTCATATAGACCATACATCAGTCCATCTATCATCATTTTAAAATGGTTAGCCAGATGCCCTTGTGCTTTGATGAAGTGCCTTCTATTCTGAAGAAGAAGAACTATGTCTGGATAACAACAATTCTATAGTTTAATTGTTAATTCAAAAGTTCCATTCCAATGAATCTTGAGGTTTCATCTTGTGTACCGCACAATTGGAAAACAGAAGAACTATTCTGAGTTAAGTCAGCACAAGGCCCAACAAATGTCCTAATGGAGGCTGAAATATTTAACTTTGAGAAGTGAACTTTGACACTTATGTTTATTTGACAGATTGCTTTGGGTCTGGTACAATAGAAGTCTGGTGCTGTGTTGCACCATCCACTCTTCATCTGTATATTGCGGTATAACATTCTCTTAGATAAACTGGAATTATTATTGTTCACTTAGAAACTGAGCTAACTAGCTTGAAATGTGACAGCGTTTTGTGATGGATCATTTGTTCTTCGGTAGTTCTGGCCATCGTTACTATCCGTGACATGACCAGTGTAATCACAAAGTGAATTACTGAGATCTGGTAACACAATGACATCACCGAAACAAAGACCAACAGTTCAAGACATGTGCAGTCATGCTGTGAACAAGCCCCCATGTTAGCCAAATTTATGTGCAGGACTAACAGTCAGGCAGTCAGTATCTTTGAACTGTGCAGTACAGTGTTGTCATATCCATCAGACATTATGACCTGGAACTATGACAATAAGACCATCTAAGTTTAATTACAAAGCTACTCAAACTTTATCATAGTATATGCTAAAATATGAAAAATGTTAGTGACATCTGTTTGATTTGACTGTGGCCCATTATGTATTTTACATTCCACATTTGCTTCCATCATGTTTGTCTTTGCTATATCATCTCTTGCTGCTGCATATGACCTCATTTTCCCACAGGAACTCTTGAAGCTTCATTGTGTCTAACAGCATAAACTGAGAGCCTGAGTGTTTGGTGTCTCATCTACAGCTGGCCTCCCTCAGGACACTGAATGTTGACTCAGAGTCTGTGTTGCTGAGTAAGCAGTGATCTAATGAACTGAACTTCCTAGGCTATGATCCTAGCAGCTCTGTGATACATTTCCTGCTCACTCTGTGTCATTTTAGACTCATATTTCAGAACTACAACCGGATTAACTGGGCTGGGCTCCATTTGACCCAAAACTGGAGCTGACTGGAGCTGTGTTTTAGATAGGACAAGAGATAAAATGATTGAACCAGAGCAGCTTGAGAATCTGACAGGAACAAAATATACCAGATGGTGGGTGTGTGTGGACACACCTCATTCTTCAACACTTTTTACCCTCGGGGTAAATCTGACCCCAGATGTATTTGCCTCCAGAAAATGAGTTACAGAAAATTGTTGCCCAAGTTTTTGTGTCAGACACTTTGTTTATTTGTTGAATACATAAATAAGCCCTTGATAATGAAGGCTGACCTGTTCTCTAGCGCCACCATCATGCCAAACTTAAACCATCAGGCCAAGAATAAAATTAATTTATCTTGAAAAGTTTTCATACAAATCTTCTCAAATTCTCAAATGAATGACCACAAGAGTATGTAACCTAGTGGTTTTGGTGATGATATGACCTTTCCTGTGGCGCTACCATCAGGTCAAACTTTGAGTTTTAGAGTTAGTGCATCTTGAAAATCTTTCATCCAAATCTTTTCTAATTTGGGGTGCACATTCATGACTCTCACAAAATGAACCATATTGATTGATGTTGGTGACCTGATTTGTACACCCCTGTCAAAATAAGCAAGCCAATGTAGGCTTCCAAGTCAACTACATCCAAGTCTCTCCAACTGTCTCCATACACGCGCTTCCCCTCTAAATTTGTCATCCCAACCACAATATTTGGTGGCATTATGAAGAGTTCAAATGATGATTTGATGTCTTCAGTGTGGCTGATTGCAAATCTGATGTGGCCTGGAACCATTTTGATAACATTAGTAGCACTAAGTCTACCCTGCTGTTTACGTGGGGAAAAGGACCATGTTATCTTTCCATTTTTGGAGGTGACCATGTCTGCTGGTTGTTGAGAGACAACAGGAGGGTCAACAATCTCATTCTCATCAAATGATCAGATGGTCACACACACAGACCTTCATGTCCATGGTTGGGATAGTTGTTTTCTTTACCCCCTTTCATGTATCAACTCAAAAGTATCACCTCTGCACCTGCAGGTGTGGGGTTATTAGGTCATTCACAGAGACAGACATATTTTACACAGCTAAAACGGCTTGGGGTCAAATTGACCCCAGAGGAACACCAATGTGTGTAGTATGTGTTCAGCACATTAGAAAAATATCATCATGAAAATGTTATGCTTAATCAGTTGTCCCCAAAGCCGGTTGGTTGTTGCCGAAACCGGGGATTGGACCGAGGACCTTTAGATCTCCAGTGTAACGCCCTCCCAGCTGAGCCATTTCGGTGTACACCAGGACAAAATTGGCATTTCCCCATCCCCCACACCATTTCGGAACCCTGACACTGCTCACGTTAAAAAAAGAGTCTTCCTTGCTTTTGCAAGAACAAAACCTTGGAACAAGGTTTTGAAAGTGCCCTTTTCACTGCCACTTCACCTGGAGCTGACAAGTGTACAAATTACAGCTGACATACATGGTTGTACTATTGAGGAGCTATTTCTTCTTGCTTCTGTAAGCCTAGGGATGGGCAAAGATTGCGCCTGAACAGGGACTTGAACCCTGGACCCTCAGATTAAAAGTCTGATGCTCTACCGTCTGAGCTATCCAGGCTCTGCATTACACCACCGGAGCTTCCTTCCAAAAGAAATTCAGCTGCATAGGTAAAAGTGCAACCTTTCCCATTAGCTAACTCCTGGCTGGATTCATAAACTTTCACTGATGATGTCACAGGTCACATGACCTCATCAGTGGCGATGGGGCTAAACATAAATAAGAGCTTGACATGTGACCTGTGACATCATCAGTGACATTCTAAAAGTATATAAATAGGACTCAGTGCACTGCTGTCATTGTTGTGGTGGTTTGGCAATGCCAAGATGCACACACAGACAGGCCCCTCGCCCTACCTGCCAGCGCAGGCGGACCCATAGGTCCACCGTCAGACGCCGCCGTAGGAGAGTGGACGTGCAAAACCGAGGTCAATGTGCGCACCCGCAGACAGGCCTCTCGCCCCCCTCCCCGCCGGCGGACCCATAGGTCCACCGTCAGACGCCGCCATAGGAGAGCAGACGTGTGAAATCGAGGTCAACGTGTGCACCCGCAGACAGGCCTCTCGCCCCACCTCTGCCGGTGCAGGCGGACCCATAGGTCCACCGTCAGTAACCGCTGTAGGAGAGTGGACGTGCAAAACCTGAGGTCAGCGTGTGCGTCTTGGCATTGTCAAACCACTACAACAACGTCACTGATGACTGTGCAGTTTGTCTGACATCAGCAGGTGTCAGACAAACTGCACTGCGGTCCCTGTCAACACCAACCTGACTGTAATGCACCCTCTCCCTGTACCAGTAGACCCACAGAGACACCTTAATGGACATCACAACAACCGATATTGGTTCAGGTGGGACCGCTTGTGTACCCTCCTCGGCCCCGTCCATTAGAAACGAATGTGCGCTGCCCAGATCATTTCCAAAGACAAACTCTCCTTGAATGGAACATTTACGTGCTGCATTGGAGTCTGCAGTTCAGATGACACTTTTTAACCATCCTATTCTCCACAAATTTACTAACATTTTTTTACCCTTGGGGTCAATCTGAGGTGTATTTGCCTCCAGAAAATTAGTTACAGAAAATTGTTGCCCAAGTTTTTGTGCCAGAAACTGTTTATTTGTTGAATACATAAATGAGCCATTGATAATGAAGGCTGACCTGTTCTCTAGCGCCACCATCATGCCAAACTTGAACCATCAGGCTAAAATTAATTTATCTTGAAAAGTTTTCATACAAATCTTCTCAAATTTACTGACAACATTAATGACCACAAGAGTATGTACCCTAGTGGATTTGGTGATGATATGACCTTTCCTGTAGCGCCACCATCAGGTCAAACTTTGACCTTTAGTGCGTATTGAAAATCTTTCATCCAAATCTTTTCTAATTTGGGGTGCACATTCATGACTCTCACAGAATGAACCATATTGATGGATGTTGGTGACCTGATTTGTACATACCTGCCAAAATAAGCAATCCAATGTAGGCTTCCAACTCAGCTACATCCAAGTCTCTCCAACTGTCCTCATACACGCGCTTCCCCTCTAAATTTGTCATCCCAACCACAATATTTTCAATTGATGGTGTTATGAAGAGTTCAATTGATGATTTGATGTCTTCAGTGTGGCTGATTGCAAATCTGGTGGGGCCTGGAACCATTTTGAAAACATTAATAGCACTAAGTCTACCCTGCTGTTTACGTGGGGAAAAGGACCATGTTATCTTTCCATTTTTGGAGGTGACCATGTCTGCTGGTTGTTGAGAGACAACAGGAGGGGGAACACTCTCATCCTCATCAGATGAGAATCCCTCAAAATCAGGGTCCTCCTCAACACAATCCCCAGTGTGAGTTCAGATGGTCACACACACAGACCTTCATGTCCATGGTTGGTGTTACGTTTCCCCTTTTTAGGTGGAAACTAACACTGACAATCAACAAAGAAAGGACTCAGGGAAGGCAGGAGGCGGTCAAAAAAAATTAGATTTATTTATCCCATTTAAGGGAAAAAGACACAACAAAAGTAGGTTTGAAAAATGTGGGGGGGAAGAGTGAACTGTGGGGGTTGTGCCAAATAAACTCACCAAAATACAAGAAAACAGGGCCTAACTCAACCTTTCTGTGGGAAAAGAAAAGCAAACAAAAGGCCTGACTGTCTTAGCTAACCAAAATCTGAAAAGAACAAAAATACACTGGAGGCAACAACCCATAACCTAGTGAGATAACAAATACTTACTACGTGTGCAAATGTATAGGGTACCCCAGCCTCACCTCAGTTCTAGCTCTGTTCCCCACAACAAACCTCCAAGACAGAGAGAGAGAGAGAGAGCACATCAGTGAGAGAGGCTTTTGAAAGGTGTCTTCCCTCTCTGATTGGTTGACCCACTGGAGGATGAGCCAATCCTCAGTCCCCACAGGCGGCAACCCTCTTCACCTGGAGGACAAAGGGAAGAAGGAGAGAGAGACACACAAACCTATACACGTAACACCCCCACCCATATGAGTCCAACCCAAGGTTTGGACAATCAACTAATGCCAGCTATAACGCACGAGCCAAGGCATCTGCGAGTACGTTTTCAGACCCCTTTTTATGAACTATCTCCAGGTTGTAATTCTGATCAGTGACCAACGCATTAGTCTGTGGTTACTGTTGTACATCCTGGAGAGGAAGACTAAAGGGTTGTGGTCAGTGAAAACAGTTATAGGTTTATCACTGGAGGTAAGATACACCTCAAAATGTTGTAAAGCATACAACAAGGCAAGAGTTTCCTTTTCGATTGTGGAATACCTTAGTTGATGTTTGTCAAATTTCCTTGAAAAGTAGGCCACAGGATGGTCGATGCCTTGGAGATCTTCCTGTAGGAGCACAGCACCAGCTCCAACAGCACTGGCATCAACTTCCAGTTTAAAGGGCAAGGAAAAGTTTGGAGCAGCCAACACAGGGTTACAACTGAGAAGACTCTTGAGATCCTCAAAAGACTGTTGGCACTCACTAGACCAGACAAATGGTTTCAAAGGCTAGCGCAGTCAATGGGGCTGCCACAGTAGAAAAGTTTTTGCAGAATCTGCAATAGTACCCAGCCATCCCAAGAAATCGTCGCAATTCCCGCCTGGTGGCTGGCACAGGAAATGCAGCAATTGCTGTGATCTTTGCATCCACAGGGCGCACCTGGCCTCGACCAACCTGCTGACCAAGATACAAGATAGAACCTCTCCCAAATTCCTCCCAAAACCTTGGACTGCCGTCCGACTTCTTATCCAGGAAGATGAGCCAAAAAGTGAGATAAATTGGAAAGTAGCTCAGAATTTTTCAGTCTCACCCCCTGTGGTGTGGCGCTACGCATAACCAACCCATCATCCTCCTCAGCAGAGCTCACTGTTGAGAAAACAGATACTGGTGACACGACATTGTTAACCTCGAACTCCAGACGTTCCACTTCCTTCCCCTGATGTAAAGTAGGGCTTCATCATGTTCACATGGCACAATCTGTTTCCGCGTCTGCAGTCAGGAGTTCGAATGACATAGTTCGTATCACTGACTTTCTTCTCCACAACGTAGGGACCTGAGAATTTTGCAAACAGAGTAGAACCAGAGATAGGAGAAAGAATCAAAACCTTATCACCAGGTTGAAATGATTGGGCTATGGCTTTCTGGTCATAGTGCTGCTTCATTTTCACCTGAGAGGAGGATAGAGACTCCTTAGCCAAAGAGCAGACTCTCTGAAGCTGAGCTCTGAGTTTCACCACATAATCAGGGATGCTATGCACTCTCTTCTCTTCTGGCAAGAGAAGTTGTTCCTTCAGAAGTTTTAAAGGGCCACGAACTTCATGTCCAAATACCAGTTCAGCAGGGCTAAATCCGAGTGACTCCTGAACAGCTTCACGAGCAGCAAACACAAATGGCATCATCCCAGTCCTTTTGAGACTCAAATCAGTGTTTCCTGAGCATGGACTTCAAAGTCTGGTGAAACCTTTCTACTGCCCCCTGGCTTTCAGGACGGTATGGGCTTGAAGTCACATGTTTAATGCCTAAAGTTTTCAGCACTTGGGAAAACACTCGGGATGTGAAATTGGTACCCTGATCTGTCTGAACCACTCTAGGAAAACCAAACATTGTGAAAAATTTCAGAAGTGCCTTACTGACAACCGGAGCTGTGATCTTCCGTAGCGGAAAAGCCTCTGGGAACCTAGTGGAAGTACACATAATCGTCAGAAGAAACTGGTTGCCAGATTTGGTCTTAGGTAATGGGCCCACGCAGTCGACAATTACTTTTTCAAATGGTCACCCATCACGGGTATGGGACAGAGTGGGGCAGGAAAAACCACTTGGTTTGGCTTGCCAGTTACCTGACACACATTACACAAACGGCAATGGCGTATCACATCAGACTTAAGTCCTGGCCAGAAGAAATGTCTAAGGACTCTATCATAAGTCTTGGTGACACCTAGATGTCCAGCCCACGGATTGTCATGAGCTAAAGACAGTACCTGAGATCGGTATGCCATTGGGACCACAATTTGATAGGCTGCATTCCAGTCTCCACCATCCAAGACATCAGCACTCCAATGGCGAACCAGCAATCCACGGTCCAGAAAGTATGCCTCTTCTTTCTCTTTGCCTCTTCAATACAAAGAACAGAAGACAAACAGTTTTTGAGTGTTTTATCACTCTGTTGGGCTGCAATAAACTCGTCTCTTGTAGCTGGCAGCGCCGCTGCCTCTGTACTTAAGATACCAGATTGGTTATGATGAGGCTGAAACACGGATGGATCCGCAGACTCCGAAGTTTTAATACCAGCTGGCTGTTCTACAAAAAAGGTGTCAGACAGGCCAGATCCATATTTCCTTGTCTGAGCCCTTGTGACTGCACAAGCTGGAAAGATCTCAGGAGATTCTTGACTGTCACAAACAGTGTCGGTTGCAACAGGGACATCCACTATTACTGGAGTTGGACTCACTTTTCCCCCAGCAATGTCATTACAAAGGAGGAAATCAACCCCAGCAACAGGCAAGTCAGGGAGAACTGCAACATCGAACCACCCACTAAGTAGAGGACACTGGAGATGGATTCTGTGTAGTGGCGCAAGTACATTAACCATCCCAACCCCCCAGACCTTAACACTAGACTGACAGGAGGTAGTCGATGACAAAGGCAAGACCCCAGCCCGAATGATGGACTGTGAACGAGCTGAATCTCTCAGTAAGGTGATCGCTTTATTGTCTTCTGAATTGCCGGTCAATGAGACAAAACCTTTTGAAATAAAAGGTTTGAAACAAGGGTCAGGTTCATCATTAATGTCCTCAGACTGTTTGATAACACGGGTTGGAACATTTTTAATCAAACACACATCCTTTTGCTGAGGAGCTGAGGATGATTGCTGTTTTCGTTTTAATGACAGACAGTCAGCAACAACATGGCCTCTTTTGTGACAATAGAAACATTCACGGTTCCCTTGTGTGGGCGACAAGGAACCCGTGGCCTTTTCGGGGACCAACCGGCCAGAACCAGGTCTGGTGGAACGTGAAATAGAAGTTCTGTCAGACCGAGGGGGAGATGTAAACACATTTTTATGAGTTAACACAAACTCATCTGCAAGGACAGCCACTTTTGATAATGAGGACACCTTCTGTTCATTCAAGAACATTACCACCTTCTCTGGCAAAGAGCCTTTAAAGTCTTCTAATAGAACAAGCTGACGAAGTGACTCAAAGTTGTTCTTGACGTCACTGGCGGTACACCATTTATCAAAGAGGGTGCTCTTCTCCCGTGCAAACTCAACAAATGTCTGTCCATTAGATTTGCAATGTCTTCCAAGCTTTTGCCTATAGGCCTCAGGCACAAGCTCATACGCACGCAAAATGGCTTCCTTTAATACATCATACTTCAGACTGTCTTCTAAGGACAAGGTGGACACTACCTCTTGTGCTTTACCTATCAACTTGCACTGGAGGAGGATAGGCCACATGTCCCTTGGCCAGTCAAGTGCTGAGGCTATTCTCTCAAAAGCACTGAAATATGAATCAACCTCGGCCTCTCAAAATGCTGGAAATAGAGAAATATTTTTGCTGACATCAAACCCTTGTTTGCCAGATACTGTTTGAAAAGGTGTGGATCTGTCAGACATGGTCAATGAGTGACCAGAGGAGATTTTGAGAGCCTCAACCTCAAGTTGCTTTAGTTTTACCTCTTTCTCTGCTTCAATTTCTAGTTTTCATACCTGTAGGCGGAGATCATACTCTGCCTTATGTACTGACTCTTTTTCTTGAGCCTCCAGCTGAAGGGGAGTTAAGCGAATCCTGAGCTTAGAATTAAAACTGGATTCCTGAGAGTGTGGAGGAGAAAAAGGGTCAAAATGAGGTAATGTAGCCGGCGCAGATCTCTCAGCGTGGTCTGCAGGAGGTGTGAACGGTGCAACTGGATCCTCAGTGCTCTGAAATGAAACCCCCACTGCAGTAGGAAGAACATTGTTAGCGGAAACCTCAGACACAGGCTGGACTGGACTAAGAATATTTAAACTAACCAACTTTTCTAAGATCTGTTTTTTGATTTCTTTTGAGTCCATACTTGGAAACAGCAATGTCAAAGTGTGCTGCAGTACACAATAAATCGTCCTTGCGAAACACATCAATCTTCTCAAATGAGGGATCATCAACAAAGTCTTGCAGATTGAAACTCATCTTTAATCACATGCCAAACACCATGAGTAATTTCCCATTGATTGTCAGAAGGAAAAACAGATATATCCCAGACGAGCCCCCAATTGTTACGTTTCCCCTTTTTAGGTGGAAACTAACACTGACAATCAACAAAGAAAGGACTCAGGGAAGGCAGGAGGCGGTCAAAAAAAAATAGATTTATTTATCCCATTTAAGGGAAAAAGACACAACAAAAGTAGGTTTGAAAAATGTGGGGGGGAAGAGTGAACTGTGGGGGTTGTGCCAAATAAACTCACCAAAATACAAGAAAACAGGGCCTAACTCAACCTTTCTGTGGGAAAAGAAAAGCAAACAAAAGGCCTGACTGTCTTAGCTAACCAAAATCTGAAAAGAACAAAAATACACTGGAGGCAACAACCCATAACCTAGTGAGATAACAAATACTTACTACGTGTGCAAATGTATAGGGTACCCCAGCCTCACCTCAGTTCTAGCTCTGTTCCCCACAACAAACCTCCAAGACAGAGAGAGAGAGCACATCAGTGAGAGAGGCTTTTGAAAGGTGTCTTCCCTCTCTGATTGGTTGACCCACTGGAGGATGAGCCAATCCTCAGTCCCCACAGGCGGCAACCCTCTTCATCTGGAGGACAAGGGGAAGAAGGAGAGAGAGACACACAAACCTATACACGTAACAGTTGGGATAGTTGTTTTCTTTACCCCCTTTCATGTATCAACTCAAAAGTATCACCTCTGCACCTGCAGGTGTGGGGTTATTAGGTCATTCACAGAGACAGACATATTTTACACAGCTAAAATGGCTTGGGGTCAAATTGACCCCAGAGGAACACCAATGTGTGTAGTATGTGTTCAGCACATTAGAAAAATATCATCATGAAAATGTTATGCTTAATCAGTTGTCCCCAAAGCCGGTTGGTTGTTGCCGAAACTGGGGATTGGACTAAGGACCTTTAGATCTCCAGTGTAACGCCCTCCCAGCTGAGCCATTTCGGTCTACACCAGGACAAAATTGGCATTTTCCCCATCCCCCACACCATTTCGGAACCCTGACACTGCTCACATTAAAAAAAAGTCTTCCTTGCATTTGCAAGAACAAAACCTTGGAACAAGGTTTTGAAAGTGCCCTTTTCACTGCCACTTCACCTGGAGCTGACAAGTTTACAAATTACAGCAGACATACATGGTTGTACTATTGAGGAGCTATTTCTTCTTGCTTCTGTAACCCTAGTGATGGGCAAAGACTGCACCTGAATAGGGACTTGAACCCTGGACCCTCAGATTAAAAGTCTGATGCTCTACCGTCTGAGCTATCCAGGCTTCCAAAAGAAATTCGGCTGCATAGGTAAAAGTGCAACCTTTCCCATTAGCTAACTCCTGGCTGGATTCATAAACTTTCACTGATGATGTCACAGGTCACATGACCTCATCAGTGGCGATGGGGCTAAACATAAATAAGAGCTTGATATGTGACCTGTGACATCATCAGTGACATTCTAAAAGTATATAAATAGGACTCAGTGCACTGTTGTCATTGTTGTGGTGGTTTGGCAATGCCAAGATGCACACGCAGACAGGCCCCTTGCCCCCCCTGTCGGCACAGGCGGACCCATAGGTCCAACGTCAGACGCCGCTGTAGGAGAGTGGACGTGCGAAACCTGAGGTCAGCGTGTGCACCCGCAGACAGGCCCCTTGCCCCCCCTGCCGGCGCAGGTGGACCCATAGGTCCACCGTCAGACGCCGCTGTAGGAGAGTGGACGTGTGAAACCGAGGTCAACGTGTGCACCCACAGACAGGCCTCTCGCCCCCTTCCCTGCCGGCGCAGGCGGACCCATAGGTCCACCATCAGTCGCCGCCGTAGGAGAGTGGACGTGCGAAACCTGAGGTCAGCGTGTGAGTCTTGGCATTGTCAAACCACTACAACAACGTCACTGAAGACTGTGCAGTTTGTCTGACATCAGCAGCAACCCCTGTCTGGGGTTATTAGGTCATTCACAGAGACAGACACGTTTTACACAGCTAAAACGTCTTGGGGTCAAATTGACCCCAGAGGAACAACAATGTGTATAGTATGTGTTCAGCACACAAAAATATCACCATGAAAATGTTATGCTTAAAGGGATAGTTCGGGATTTTTGACATGAATCTGTATGGCATCCCCGTCAGTAGTGTCGCACATCCACACCGACTTACCCCTGACAGTGTCCTGTGGGCCGAGTTCTGTCCAGATTTGGTCAGCAACGAAAGTAGTCCGACAGGTTTGCTGGGACACTTAAATAAAAAGTTTTTCTTCTCAAAACAGCATGTGTTCAAAAGAGTGATTTATTTTCATCACAAAACCGATGTCCTCGAAAAAGTCCCACCTCGTAATCAATTGGTCCTACTTTCTCTCTTTTTGTATCCCTGCGCTGCTGCAAGATGACAGGAGGGTTAACATCAGAGCACCCTCTGTGTGATGCTGTGTCAGGACACTTTCTCATGGTGTAGGAGTGGACATTCTTCAGTGAGAGGCTACCTGGAATTTCTGCAATTGTTTGAGGTGAAACAGTCTCTGCCTTGCCCCTCCCACCATAGAGTCAGTATGCAATGCCAAGGTCAGGCCTTGGATGCAAGTGCTTCAAGGTACCTGAAGTTGTCCACTCTTTCCACCGAGGAACTGCTGATATAAAGCGGGATGTAGTTCAACTCAACTGCATCTTTCAAAATTCTGTCATCTCCTTAGTCTTGCTGACATTCAGAAGGAGCACTTGGGCACCACTGAGTCAGGCCCTCAACTTCTTTCAGATAGGCCTTTTAATTGTTTTCAGCAGTCTGATCAGTCTGTGACCTCTTATGTCACTGTATGCATTAAATGGTGTATAACAGTGATCCAGACTGTTTAGTTCTCTTGTACCACAGTCAATATGCTGAGGGAAGTCAGACATAACGTTCTTATGGTTAGCCTGATTGAAGTCCCCAGCAATCATGAGTGCAAAATCAGAATTACTGGTTTGTGTTCAAGTCTTTGCAAATATTGGAGCAGCTTCTGTGCTGTGAGGTGGGGTGTGATGCACTTTTAGCTGAGCTAACATAGAGGCGAATAGACAGGTCTGCATCTTGTGGAACATTAGTCTAACAAGCAAATAAAACAGTAACAGAATCTCTGTTTACCTCAGTTGCACCAGTGATTCAGAACAAATGACTTAGCGTCTGTTTCTATGGGAAGAACAGTCATCAAAATACAGAGAAGCCCATGTGTGGACAGTAATGCTTCTCTCTAATGGTAGGAAGTGGTGGAATTGAAGGGAAAGGTTGGGCAGCTGTTGGAGCAAAACTATTTAACTGTAACTGTATCTCATTCTGTGTACATAATGGATTTGTAAATGTGTAAAAGAAAATGTAAATGCATATTTGTGAATGTGTACAGGAATCTGCAAATCTACATGTATTATATATATATATATATATATATATATATATATATATATATATATATATATATTAGCTATATTTTTTCAGATCATGTTGAACATTGATAATTTACGACTACAAGACACTCATCACAATAGGGAAATGGACAACTCACCTCTTTGTCTTTGTGGGCTCCTCCTGCCTACTGTGCTATGCCTCTGACCACAAATGCAAGTCCATCTGTGTGTCCATTCTTGCATCAAACTTAACGCCAGAAGGAACACAGAGGAAAACATGGAGGGATGAGACGACCACGCAGAGCTTCCTGCTAGACAACACACAGGATAACTGGACAACCTCTGTGCCCGTATTAGTTATCAGATCTTTTGTTTCACCAAAACTTGGCTATACTTGACAGCACCATTTCACCATATTGCTGGTGTCCTAGTTTTATCCAAAGTAAGTCGGATAGACATACTCCCCACCCACCAATGTTTTCCTTAGAAATTGTATGTAGGCTGCATAGCTAATGAGGCACATACACAAATATCCACCCATTTGCAAATACTGTATTTGCCATGGTGGTTCTGCAGAAGTCCCATGTAAAAATTCAGCCAATTCACAGGTTCACCTGAACTGTAACCAAGTGGCAAGCTCAGTGGCTGTGAAAAAAAAAAAAAAAAAACGCAGTTCCTCAAACGTCCACTTCATGCTGGCTACAGAACGACTCAGTCTCCATATGCCCCCATGATCAAATGTCCAACTTCACACCTCTCTGCCCATTTTGGGATTAGCTGGCAGAGGCAGGACTGCTAAAATGGCAGCAAACAGAGCCGCCACACCGAGCTTCATAATGGCTCTTCAGAAACCTGAGTGACGTCCCAGAGACAACGTCCATGTTTAATACTATCTGTGGTTGTAACTGATGTCTGTATTTTCAGCTCTTGGAGAAAAAATCCTCCAGCCACAAATATCTATGCACACAGATTTGTCCACATATTTTTACATATTATAATACAATTGAAAATCTCACATTTTCTCACATTTTCTCAATTTCTCACATTTACAAGTCTGATCATGCACAGAGATTCCTGCACACATTCGCAAATCTTTGACACATTTACATTGTTTTACTCACGAGGATGCAGTTGAACTACAGGTTGATGACTTTACACTCATCTGTAAATAATTTTTGCCACAATACAAGGGGGACAGTGAGGTGAGAGGGAAAGAGGAAAGGAAAGTAGAAAAGGAAGCCAACAGACAAGACAGGTGCTACATCCTGCTCTCCCTTCCCCCTCTCTCCTTCACCTCCTCCCTCCCCCCTTCCCCACTTTATAAATAATGCAGAGCGTGGCGCCCCCCGGTGTTGTGAAGTGTTTGTTAATGGCCGTGCTAATTGCAATAAACAGGAGTGGTGTTTGAGCCCTCTAACAGGCACAACACTACTAATTAGGTTGGCTCAGCCTGATGGGACGTTGGGAGGAGAGAGAAAGAAAGAGAGAGACAAAGAGAGAGGACAGAGGAAGGGAGGAAAAAAGGGAGGTCAAACTGAAGGAGGAGAAGGAGATGGAAAGTGGGAGAATGAAGAGAGGATGTTTCAGAGAGGGACACTTGTAGATGAGTGGAGGAAGGAGAGTTGGACACTGAGAATACGAAGAGGAAGAAGGAGAAGAGGAAGAGAACAACGCTGATGGTGAGAGAGGGGGCAAAGGGGCAGATGAAGAGGCTAACGTTTGAAAGGAGACAGGGAGAAAGAAAATAACGGCAAGAAGGAATCAGACAAAAGGAAGAGAGGTGGAGGAGGAGCCAAGGAAAGGTCACATCATATCTGATCAGAGGTCTGCTCATGAAGGAATACTGGGCGAGAAGGGGAGGAGATAAAAACAAGGATGTCATCATCTCTCCATCACCTGATGACCATGCATCCCTTGTTGCAGACAGACTGAAACTGCTAATTAATAACACACACCGTTGTGAAAATAAATGATTGTATCAGTGTGCAAGCTCATTTACTCAAACTCTTTTTAATAAAGCACACCCACAATTCTACAGTTAATTCTCTATGTAGTCCTTCTCATTGTTCCATTCATGTAGCAGGATTCAGACATACAAGGGAGTTCCAGTAAACAGTGCAGCTAGCACTATCATATTTCATGGAGAAAATGTTTTCTGGTTTTCAGTCTGATGTCCACCAGCTGCTGTTAGCTAATGTTAGCTCAGTTGCCCAGAGCCAGGGTTGCCCAGACTATGAGCAGAGCAACTAGTTTTGGATCATAAAGTATTATAATGATAATAATCTGTTTACAGCTGTGCATATTTATGACAGCACTCAAAAATACAAATTTATAAAGTGTCACTTTTTAACCTTGACCATGATGGTTAATTTTTCTAGCAGTTTGGAAGACCTCCCCTACACTGCCCCTGATTGGTCAATATGTCAGGCTCACTTCAAGGGATCGTGGGATTTGCTGTGGATGGCTAATAAAAGCTAAGCTAACGATAAAAATAACAATATTAATAATAATAATAGCAATAATGATAATAATAATAACAACAATAATAATAATAGTAATAAAACATTAGTGCACAGTCACAGTCAAAATAAGAATCGGTTGTTACTTTTGTAGCTACAGATATATCTTCCATCAAGTCCACCATGTTGAATTTAAATATTTCTATGGGAGCCCAGAGTGGACAAACTCAGCACTGAGGTACAGTGTCACTGTAGATTCTCTTTCACACTAAGACAGTCAGGGTGAGGTGAGCATGTTTCAACCCGCAGCTACACCTCTAGACGCCCTTAAAGTATATTCACTGTTCCTTTAAAGATTACACACATACTAGTAGAAGTATATTTACTCATGAAGCACAGGCATGGCAGAGACACACAAGAATACACATAAATGACAGATGCAGCACACACACGAAATATGTCACATGCAAAGTAAAATGAGAAACAATCTCAACATCTCACACAAAACAGTGTTTTTGCAAAGTGTGTGCACTTACAAACATAAAACACTGCTACACACAGGAACACAGTGTACAGCACTCTAGACTAATGATGTGTGAAGGCTTCTTCCGTCTCCTGATGAGCGCTTCACTCGGCTGCCAGCGCCCTGTGCTGCACTGAGTCCGGGCAGGTAGCATCACATGGCTTTTTGGCTGAGTGTTTGAACCCCGACTTTGATGTTTGGCAATCACTGCAGCCTCAAAACTAAAGGCGACATGCTAATGTGAGCAGATGAAAAGCTGCAGGGTCCACTTATGCTCCATTCAAGTCATATTGGATTTACTGTGAATACATCCTAAAACTATTTTCACACCAGCTTTTTGATGTGTGTTTGAACCCAAGGAGAGAGGAAGGTAGTTTTTCAAAAGGTAGAGTTCTGTTGCTCGAACAGCACAATATTTGGTAACCCATAATTCTACATAGAACTAGACATAGTATGACTTGCCAAATGCATTGCCAAATGTTTGTTTATTGTATCTTTGTTATTCAAATCTTTGTCTTTGGACTGTTTAGTCAGTTTTTAGATATAGAATTTTATTTTCTTCATTTTCATACTTTGGTTTTTCAGGTTGTAAAAGTTACCGTGGCGTATGTGTTTTGTGTGATTTGAGCAAGTGGGAGGTTTTTACAGTGAGAGTCACCTGGAAAATGACACTTCATCAGCACTGTGCATCAGCACCAGCCTATGGGTTTAGTAGAGGAGATAGATGGAGCCCTTCCACCACGCTTATGGCAAGAGGCGACATCACATTTTACAGCTGTAAGCAACACGACATTGGTTAAACAAAAATAAATGTGAGTGAATGAATGAAACAGACAACAGATCAAAACCATTCCCATCATCCCCTGGGAAGAAGTCAAAGGTCATGAAGTCATGACCAGAAGTTAGTGACAAAGATCAAAAGGTAACGCTCACACCTGACACCATCTTCACACATACAACCACTTGTTGTTGCTGACTCCACTTTCCATTTGCTGATGTGAGATGCCTGTGGTGGAGAATTCTATTCAAGTGTTCCAAGATGTCTTCAGCTGAAAGGTTTACTGAAGCTTGGCCAAGGAGAATGTTAGTACATCTGCCATGACATGATGCAGCCTCAATCCTGAAATAGCTGTCCTCTGGTTCATGATACACCTACACTCTCTGTCAATGAATGCTTTTACTCAGTGTAACTAGAATATTTGCTGATGGGTGATAAACGAGGAAATATGTTCACCCTTTGTCGTCCAACATTGTTATCTGACCTTGTAGAGGCTTCTACATTATGTACTCATCTGCTGTGTCAAGAGAGTGAAACAGCCCTATCCCCTGACCTCAGTTGCCATAGTAATGGTCAGAATGGCATCTGCATTCAAGGTAGACCCAGATACCACACAAGATGGTAGGGTCCAGTTTTCACACCACAGGTTCAGGTATGGGAGGCAGGAACCAGCAGCAGAAAGTAACACAGGCAGACAAATCCAAAATCCAGTAATCATGCAGAAGGTCAAAACAGAGAGGTCAGGCAGAGAGTACAGAGAGTAAAGACAAGACCCACATGGAAACATGACCTAACAATCTGGCACAGAGTGTGTGAAAATCTGTGTCTTAACTGGTAACAGAGCCAATGGAAAGGGTTTGTGAACATCTGTGATTGCAGTGGAGCAGAATCAGAGGGTGCAGTCCAATAGTCTATTTTGCTTAGGAACCTTTGTAACTGAGTGAAATGACCCCGAAGTATTAACATGCCTGCCATGATAAGAGCTGTTCAGATTCTCTAACTGTTAAGGAAAGGAGCTTCAATGCTTCCTTTGTTATCTCCTTTAGGATACACTGTCCATCCATTACGAAAGGAAAGGAAGTAATGCCACCCCACAATTCATAAAACATAAAAAAACATCAATGTATTTAAACAGTGGTACAGCCTGCAGCAGAGAGTGTGTGAATATGAATATCATGAAGTTACCGTTGATTATTAATCATATATCTTTGCCATAACTTGTTAATATGTTTCTACATGAGTGGACAGGAGGGTGAGCGACCATACCAGGTAACAAACACTTCATCTGACTTCTGTGACAGCTGGACAATATTCATTTATTATTTGAATTCTGACCTTGATGATGACGTCACATTTTTCACGGGTTGTCCACGTTTATAACAACACGGTCAGAGCGCACAGGGAGTATCTAGGAAGTATCTCAGATGCGTTTTGTAGTCCATCTTCTGGACTTTGAATGTTATTGATGTGATCTGTGGTAAAACTACAGTGCTGCATAATGACGTAGTCAAAGTGTAAGAGCTGCTGGATTCTCTGAACACCGTGGTAATCTTATGAATGAAGTCTTATGAAGTCCATTGAGGTAAAGGAAAAGCTGTCAGATTGACTAGGAGATTTTCTTGACTATTTGGCCATATCCAAAAATCAGCAGAAAAACACACCAAAGACATGAGAAGTACGAATACAGAAGACACAAAGGGGAGAATTACAAAATAAAACAGGAAACACAAAACTACAACCTCAAAACCAAGTCAGTGCAGTTCTGTCACATAAAACCTGTCCCTACAGTCCCTACAATATAGTGGAGTAGAGTAATAGTAAAGTCCCAAGTCTTTGTAGTTGGAAGTCAAAATTATTTTTTCAATTATATATACCTTAACAAATAGGATTTTTTCCTGTGAAATAGCTGTAAGTTTAAGCTGAAACTTACACTACGTACATGTTGTGTATCAGGTTGTTGGATGTTCAGCTCTACATTAAAGCTATATGATGTTGATAATTAGACATTTACACCCCACATGCTGTTTTTAATGTCGTATGTATCATTAACCCAAAAATGTATCTCAAGACATATTTGGTTTGGAAATTTGGGAAACGTTCTCTCCTTTGCAGCTCATGTTGAAGTCCTCTGGATTTGAACATGGATTCAGGCTGAAGTGATGGTGCAGGACACAGTGCTCAGCCAGTGACAGGTACTCAACTGTGAAACCACAAGAAACAGACAGCCACAGCAGCTTTTGCATCCAGTCAAGGCAACCTTTTCCCAGCAAAATCCTACTCATATCTCTGCTGAAAATAGCAAATACTAAATAAATAAAAATGAATAGCATTTGTGTGCGTGTGTGTGTGTGTGTGTTTGTTTGTTTGTTTGCGTTTGTCCTCTGAAACATTATAGAGATTAAACGAGGCTGGATCAGGACTGCAGCACTTTGTTTCCCTGAATAATTAACAAGCCCTAAACATCACTACTGTGTGTGTGTGTGTGTGTGTGTGTGTGTGTGTGTGTGTGTGTGCGACACAGGCAGGACAATAACAGAGTCTGCCGTAATGAGTCCTTCTGGATAGGAGAGCAGGGAGGAGACATGGAGGAAAGGAAGGGGGTGCAAAAACAGAAATGAGATGGTTAAAGGAGGTGAGGAAGCAACAAACAAGAAAGGATGGACAAGAGGAAGAGGAAGAGAGAGTGGGAAGCAGGGGAATGAAGAATGAAGAGAAAGGGGATAGTAAGAAAAAGATGGCAATTAAAGAAGAAAGAGGAAGAAAATCAGTAATCTACTCTCATTCTCAAGAAACTAAGAGGGGAAGCAGCACTGTCATGTGGAGGCCCAGCTCACACTGCAGTTCTGTCCTGTTGTTTGATGAATTCTAATTGGAATGGTATGAGGGGCTGCTGCACCTGATGCATCATTCACAGCATTGTTTGGATGTGATTATATGCTGGAGCAATTTCCACCATCTGTATTCAACAACTGTGGCTAATGTGACTTTTAGGTTAACTAGTCCTTCCTTTGAGCGAAGCAGCACAGTGCATCAAAAGCAGCCACTTGTTTCTGCTCAGGTAGCATTAGCACAGCTATCTGTACTCTTCACTGCAGAGCAGCTGATCATTCGGAAAATCATTTAGTAAAATAAAACAGGAAGCAGAGAGCTGTTCATTTCCTCATTTGGACATGTTTCCTGTGAAAAAGCTCAGATACGGAGGGGCTTATTGTGGAGATTGATTGGCATTTACAATACCCAATATAGAGCATGCATTACAGGTAGCTCTGTGAGCTGGTGTCAGCGTCCACCTTCCAGTGAATAGGACTGAATGCAACCTCCGAGACCAGCAGTCTGGCCAGTCTAACAGTGAATACCAAGGTGGCTTTCTTGTCGGGTTTGGCTCCTGGCATCAAGGCTGAGTCACTTCAGTTAGCCACTCTGCTGACCAAGGTAATAGCTAACTGTTTGGTAGCATTTCACTCATAAAGCCTGTAAATCACTTCAGTAGTGTAACATTTTTAAGAGCAGGGGTCAGGAACCTTTTATCAGGCCTGGGACACAAAGGTAGGACTTGGATGCAGACGGAAGGATTTATTGAGCAAGGTAACAGGGAATGTACAACAGAAGGCGCCTTGAATAGGAGGGATGGCAGTAAAAATCCTATCGTCTAATGGGAAAAAATGAAAACCGATCTTAACAGAAAATGCCTCTGAGGAGGGAAAAACTACCATCAGGAATGAAATCAAAAAAACTCTAACTAAGAAGGCTATGAAAAGTAAATGGCAAAAGGCCAACAAACAACTCGCTAATCGAGGCGGAAACTGTGGAAAGACTAGGACAAGATAACGACTGGTGGCTCGACACACAGGACATGCGCAGGACAAAAGGAGACACAGACTATAAGCACACATGAGGAAAGAGGAAACAGGTGGACACAATCAGGAATCAGGGAAGACCATCAGACTGAGGCACGGGAGGAAGAGCAAGTGACCTGGAACGAGAGGAGAGTTACTATTCAAAATAAAACAGGAAATGACAAAACAAACATGGAGACAGGACAAAAAAACTCATACCGGTGTGACACCTTTTTGGTTAAGAAAGCCATGAAAGCCACATATTTTAAAATGTATTTCTGTGAGAGCTATATTTTTAATAATGTTGTTACACTGAAGCTAACAATAATAAATAAAATACTTCTTAACATTAATGCGACTGGTGCTGCATGGTCCCGATCATGCACCGATCACCATAGCAACCACTGTGTTTCAGAGGTAGACACGCATGCGTGCTCATGTACTACTGTTAGCTCATCAGCAGTTTTAGTTTCTCTGAGCTCTTCTGTATCATAAAAATTGAACAAAATAACACGAAACACAACTGCTGGGACATTTTGCATCAAACGTAAAGATATTAAAGGTGTGGGCGCAGAGGAGACCACCGGGCTCTCTTCGAGGGAGGGGGAGAGAGGGAGATGCCTGACCAAGGCTCCATCCAGCATGGACTAAAAGACAGCACGGACACTTCAGAAACTATTCAGAATGAGTTCAAAGGAAGACTGCATGGGGCGGCACTTAGCTCAGCGCTTTAGTCAGTAGAGTGGCCGCCCCATATGTGAAGCCTCGCTGTGGCCGGCCTGGGTACGAGCCCCGACCTGTGGCCGTTTCCTACATGTCATTTCCCATCTCTCTCTCTCCCCACATTTCCTGTCACTCTTCAGCTCAGTCTACTTCTCCTCTCATTTACGATGTAAGATGCAGAAGTGAACAGCTCCTCACTGTCCAGGCTGCTGCACGGGGAGCAAACCTGACGCGACACCACAGATAACAATTAAACATCAGTCACTGACACTGACTGTGTGGCCCAAGGAACTGGTGCATCCTTGGTGCAACAGGTCCAGCAGGTACATCAAATTCTGAACAAGAGGTAGAGTTTTACACACCACAGTGACTGCAGATGAATAAGACTTTCTACATTTGAACTAATTAGGTCATCTATCTGTCGTTGACATTATTGTTTACTGTTTGTCAGGAAAGCAGGCCATTAATAAGTTGGGGTTTTTTTTAGATTAACACTGAACACAACATGGAGGCCAACAGCCAGACCATCAATAGCAGCTCTTAATGAAATTCCTGCTGTTTTGCCAGCAAAAAGAGATAATCAAGATATGATTTGGTATTAAAATTAGTCTGTTTCAGCAGCAGGGGAAGAACAGATTGGAATAAACACCAGTGAAATGTTTACTGAGATATAAGAGAACAAAATCAAATCCATCCAAAGTCATGAATACCAAACTCATTTTAATGCTATACAGACTGAGATGTCTCAGCTTCCCACATTCCGTTGTGCAAAAAACATTTTACTTCATGGTTTCTAAAGCTCAGGTTTGGACCTGGAGACCCTGAACCTTCTCTAACAGCACAATAATCAACTCTGGTTTGTGTCACAAAAGATTAACATTTCAATGCTTAAATCATGTGTTACAGTATACGCTATGTCATACATGTTAAACATCTTTTTGAGTTGTGTACTTACATTATCCCAAATCTCTCTAACAGTGTTCACGCCCAGAGAAATCCATCATTTGAGTCCTGTAACAGTATGTTTCCTACTTCTGGGTGAACACAGGATAAGCTTTATACATAAAAGAGTGACAGAAAGTCTGTGAATGTAACTGAACCTGATCAGCAATAAAGACAACTTCCATGATCCTTCACATCACTATCAGGATAGTCTTTTGTTATTATTTATATGATGTGTCAGAGAATATTGTACATGTAATCATTTAAAATAAAACTGAATTTGCTCATATTTTTACACATACATATAAGTAAAACCAACCAAAGACAAGTCCAAAGCTGATTTAAAGTCTTTGTACAGTAAGAATCAATATGTGTTCTGAGTTTGACAAACTAAAGAAGAAAGTGTTATTAACCACCCAGCCAAATATGAAAAACTAAAAATATCAACAAGTCAGGGTGTAGTTTAGCTCAGTTGGTAGAGCATCTGCCTCATGTGTGAAGGCTCAGTCCTTGCTGCAGCGTCCCAGGGTTTGAATCTGACCTGCGGCCCTTTGCTGCATGTCATTCCCCATCTCTCTCTCTCTCTCTCTCTCTCCCCACATCCCTGTCACTCTTCAGCTGTCTCTATCAAAGATAAAGCTTGCAAAAAAAAAATCCCAGTCCTGGAGCTGACCTCTGAATGTGCTGAAGCCACACCCACTCATGGGAGCAGTCAAGCAGCCATTTTGAAGTGACTGAAACGTGTCAGATGAGTTCAGAAAATGGCATGACTAACTTTGAAACACTAGATAACTCCATCTCTGTCTCTCTGCTAAGGGTGCAGGGGTATACTCAGGGTGGCCTCAGCGTGTCATCGAGCCACCCTTTAAGGGCCGCTTAAAGTTTGAACCTCTAGCACACACACATTTCAATAATATATTGTTCAGTCTTTTCACCAACTATTTTACAACATAAAAGAAAGAAATCTCAGAATTTTCTTTACACAGACTTGAAAACCCATGAGACAGATAGGGGTTCTGGGTAATCTTGGTTGTCATGCATCTCAACTTGGAAAATTTGTAGTAAAGGAACAACAATCTGGCCTCCTGGTGTTGTAAAGGTCCACCTTTAAGGGGGTTCTGGATGCTGGCAAGGACTAGTGAGGAATGAAAAGAGTCAGGTACAATGAAATGATTAAGTGGGAGAAAAGAGGAATGAAAGTGGTGACAGGATAAACAGAAAGAAAAGATGACATATGGAAGATGTGAAGAGGAGGTGTGAGGTGAGCAAAGTAAAGAGTTAACACGGGAGAAGAGGAGCGATAAAGGGAAGAGACATTGAAAGGAAAAGATGAAGAAGAACGATGGATGTTATACATTTAATATTAGGCCCTCTCAGTTACGTTAAGATATCTTTATTCCATTCACTCATTAAATTCATTTGAACACATCATCTTTATTAATGTTATCCGTCCATTTGGCAGATGGAAAATAAATCCTTTGTCTGGGTGCATTGAGTCACGCGGTGCCAAGTCTTATCAGCTGATATTTGATGCATTCATGCAGAACTTTGTTATTAGGATCTGTGATGGTGAGAGGTGACGGTGAATCACGAGGATGAATAATTCTCACAGTTGTTAATTATTTCCAGAGGGGATTCAGAACAAGAGGCCCGCAGGTTGAGTAAAAAATTGACACGCTGACCTGTGGACCTGACGAAGTGAGGTGCATCGCCCCGCATAGTTCCCCCCGCTGTACGAGTGCATTCAGGGCTAGACTGAACTTTCACTTTGAGAAGCTTTCTCCATTAAATCAGAATTCAGAAAATCTGAAAGAAGAAAGAGCTTGTGTCTCACAAAGAATTGTCAATTAGTTTCTACCCAGATTTGATTTTTTTTTAAATAGGTTTCCTGATATTGGCTTTGAATTGGGCCTTATGACAGGTTCCATCCCTGGCTCCTCTAGTCTGTATGTCAAGATACTGAACCCCAAACTGATCAGTGTGTGAATGTGTGCGAATGGTTAGCTCCTCAAACTGATGAGCAGTTGGCACCTTGCATGGCAGCCAATGCCATCAGTGTTATACAGTCCATATACAATTTAAAGCCACCCAGAGGAACAAAGGAACCAATTTCACTACATTTAGTCTAATAACCAAACTCATCACAACTTCAAACCCCACCAGAAGCACCCAGACGGTGTTTACTTGCCCAGATTTGGTCATTTTCCTGGTTTATGTGCTTCTAAATATGTTTCTATGTATAAATATGCTACGTAGTTAATGATTTGCTTTTAGCTTCCAGCAGCTCAAGGTGCTCTTTGTAAATTGAAATGAAAGAGAGAGTAGTTTAAATTCACTGTCAGAAGGTTCTGTCTCATGGCAAAGTAAGCAGTGAAAATATTCTAAATATATCAAATCAAATCAAATCAAATTTTATTTGTATAGCCCAAAGTCACAAAACACATTTTGCCTCAGAGGGCTTTACAATCTGTACAGGGAGTAACACCCTCTGTCCTTAGACCCTCGGTTCCAGTGAGGAAAAACTTGCCCACAAAAAAACCTTTTAACAGGGAAAAAAATGTGGAAGAAACCTCAGGAAGAGCCACAGAGGAGGGATCCCTCTCCCAGGACGGACAGACGTGCAATGGATGTCACATGTACAGAACAAGCAACACAAACATATTGTACAGTTACAATGAATGATGAAATGACAATGAATTACAATGAATGATAGAATGATTACAGTAGCAGTGGAACCTGAGATAGAGAGACACAGATGCACAGCAGCAATAAGTCATTAACCAACTAAGCTGTAGTGGAGATGGTAGCAATAATGACTATATATGGCATATAATGCTGTATATGGTGGACGTATATATATCGTATAATATATCGTGCACTGAGAATGCAAGTTTTTGAACTTTCTAGTTCCAATGGTTCTACACATTTATTTTCACTCTGCTTGATACCATGTATGCATTTTTACTATTTTAAGCTACATTTCCAAAGACTTTATTGGCCAGTGTTAACAGATCCGTGACACAGTACTTTGGTAGCTAAATGGCAGCATTACACTGCTAACATGCTTATAATGACAATGCTACCTATAGGAAAAATGTGTTGCTCATCAATCTTGTCTCTTGAGATCAATTTGAGCTTCTCCTATTCATATCATTCTGTGATCATTTGTTTCTGAGTTACTTCTCCTAAGGGGCAAGAGATAAGCTAAAAAGTGACAAGACATTACTAAGACAAAGGAGGTTGAGTTTAGAATACCAATTGAGCAATACTTGAGAAGTGGGATAAACAGAGGAGATCTTATAATTGTATGCCCCTGGTCTCAGTTAGGTCTTGGTTATTTTGAAGGACAATTAAAGAGAATAACATGAGATGAATCTGAGACTTTTATGAGACAAATCTGAGAAGTATGAGTAACACTCATTGTGTGTCCAATGTCTCTTCCATGTCTTGATTATTTCTCTTAAATGTCTTACTGAAGCTATATATGAGAATGATATCTGAGCCTGGTTTTGTCCGTGGTTACCGTAGAAATCAGTTGTTTGGAAAAAATTATGTAGTTACAAAACTACACTTGACTTCTTCTCAGCATGGGGGTGAGTAGATGATGAATTGAACTGAATTTTCATTTTTGGTGAACTATTCTTTTATGTAAAACAGAAATGCATTTACAAAATTGGAACCATGCTGTTTACACCCAGAGATCCATTTAGAACGGTGTGAAAGCTTTGTTTATGGAACTGGAGTAAGCACAATGTGAACTGAGCAATCACATTTGGGTCTGGATCAAACATATGACACCATGTGAAAAGAACCTGAGAACCTACTACTAGTAACTCACATACTACCAAACCTCAGAGTCAACTAGGCAGGTAGTGGTCCATGAAAAAGAAAAAGAAAGAAGAAACAGTGAGAAAGAAAGCAGTCCACATACTGTAGGCTATAGCAGCAGTGTAGTCCTACTCAGACCCTCCTACAATTGTTGACAGTGTAGGAGGGTCAAGTGTTTCTTGAGCTTGGCCTCCTTGATTTGTTCTCATCCAGGTAGAGTAACACATCTCAGGACATAAGCTGTAAGACAAGAGCATTAAAATCAAGCATGAGTAATTTGACAAAGAGACTTACCACAGCATTGCAATCAGCAAGTAAGATTTTTGGGTAAAACATAAATATAAATGTAAACAACACGTGTTATCCTTCAAGGTGTTGTAAGTGATACTGGATTAAACTTCATTTCCGGTGTTAAACTTCTATTCTGATAGTAATCATTGCTACACTGTCCTGCTAGCCTGGCCTGATAACACAGAGCCTAATTTTGAGATGACTTACTTAGCATTCCATCACCTTTTTTATGGTCAAGAACTCTCTTTCCTTCCTCTCCTGAGTGGTTGTTGGGGGCAACCAAGGGGGACTGCATTTTGACACTCCTCAACAGTGAAGAAACAATCAAAAAATGCATGAAACAGACGCATGAAATCTAGTTTTGATGCGTGATTCATGGCAGCAAGGCAGAACGATGAGATGCATACTGCTCCCAGGAAAGAGCTCCTGCTGGCCCAATGGTGAAAATGTCACAATGTCTCGTACCATTAAGTGACTGTGAACGTGGCATGGTTGTTGGTGCCAGACAGACTGGTCTGAGTATTTTAGAAACTGTTGATCTACTGGGATTTTCATGCACTACCATCTCTAAGGTTGATGCCAGAGGTCAGAGGAGAACTGGTTCGAGCTGATAGAAAAGCAACAGAAGCTCAAATAACCACTTGTTACAACCGAGGTATGCAGAAGAGCATCTCTGAATGCACAACACATCGGACTTTGAGGCAGATGGGCTACAGCAGCAGAAGACCACACCGGGTGCCACTCCTGTCAGCTAAGAACAGGAAACTGAGGCTACAATTCACACAGGCTCACCAGAATTGGACAATAGAAGATTTGAAAAATGTTGTCTGGTCTGATGAGTCTTGATTTCTGCTGCGACAGTCAGATGGTAGGGTCAGAATTTGGTGTCGACAACATGAAAGCATGGATCCATCCTGCCTTGTATCAACAGTTCAGGCTGCTGGTGGTGGTGTAATGGTGTGGGGGATATTTTCATGGCACACTTTGGGCCTTTTAGTACCAATTGACCATTGTTGCAATGCCACATCCTACCTAAGTATTGTTGCTGACCATGTCCATCCCCTTATGACCACAGTGTACCCATCTTCTGATGGCTACTTATAGCAGGATAACGTGTCATGTTATAAAGCTAGAATCATCTCAGACTGGTTTGTTGAACATGACAATGAGTTCACTGTACTCAAATGGCCTCCACAGTCACCGGATCTCAATCCAATAGAGCACCTTTGGGATGTGGTGGAATGGGAGATTCGCATTATGGATGTGCAGCCGATAAATCTGCAGCATCTGCGACCGGCTATAATGTCAATATGGATCAAACTCTCTGAGGAACGTTTCCAGTACCTATCTATGCCACGAAGGATTCTGAAGGCAAAAGAGGGTCCAACCCGGTACTAGCAAGGTGTACCTAATGAAGTGGCCATTGAGTGTATGTACATATACATACACAATAAAAGTGATCATAAATCATAAATTGTCTACCCACATCCACCACCATTCTCCACTCTGTCCCTTGGCTCAGGAGCTTTGATGGTGCTCCTGCTTGTGCTGACTGGCACTTCCCTGCCTGAGGAAGTGGATGTGCGGTTGGGCCCCCATTGCCTCTCCTCTACCTGCAACACGCCTTGCTGTTTCCACAATGAAGCACATATGCATGTCCTGGAAGTAGTTTGCTATCATGGCTTCGCAGGATAGCCAGCTTTCTTTTTATGTCCCCCCACCTCCATACTCTTCTCCTGCCCTTCCTCTGCAACACTGGGCCAGACGGCACGGTGGCTTTCTACCTGGCCTTGGACCCCACTTGTCTGACCTACCTGGGCAGTGCAACATTGCTTGAGGCTGGCTCCTCTGCACTTTTTCTTCCCCATATGGATGTGAAGACCCCTGAGTGTTGTTAGTCTTTCCCATCCGCACTTCCGAAGAATTTTGCTCTCGTTTGCCATCATGCTTGTGTTAGAAGTATGAGTAACCGTGTGGTCTGTCCTGGTAGGCCCTTCTTCTATCCCGTCTCTCGGAGGGCCTTTGGGCTATTTCTTCTGTTTTGGTAATAAAGAATTGTCTACAAAAAAGATATAGAGATAGTAATAATCAATTTATTGGCCCTATTAGATGCTGTATTCTAACCCATCAATCATTGCAATCTGTTTTTCATATCATGGATAGAATCCAGGCTTGAAGCTGAGAGGTTCTGTCTGTCCTGTCAGGGTTTCACTATATAACAACTTGCTCACACTATAGATTATCCCTTATTTGAATCTTACCTGTGAAAAGTGATCTGGTTTGTATGCTCCTTTCATTAGAGCATCCACATGCGGCACAGAAGTCCAGCATCTTTTTATTTGAATCTTCTGTCAGAAGCTCATCTGCTGAAAACATTAAGTGTATTTGGGTAGTAAAGCCAGCATGTTTAAAATATCCAAGCAAAACAGAAATTGGTCCAAAATTCAGTGAATAATTCTACTTTGAGATTGAGGACTACCTCTTTCCTTTGTAGGTTCCTGCACCGCTGCATCTGCTAGCCCTGTTCCAAGCCCTGTCCCTCCACTGTCGATGCAGTGTCTAATGGCCATACAGTATATGTCTATGGTCATTATGGTGATGACGTACAAAGGGCAGAGTTAATGGGGCAGAGAGCAGGTCAGAGAGCAGAGAGGACGCTTGTATTTTCCTATATTTTCTGTTTATTGTATCTCTCTCTATCCTGTCCTTCACCATGACACACACATAATAGATGGTTGATTAGCAGTCGTACCTGTGTTTAATTTGGCATATGTGTAACCCACCAACCACCATGTATTTTAATGATAAAGCTATTTTTCCACCTATTCCCATGGTCTTCTTCCACTGAAATAGTGAGGCTGGTAACAAGTTGATGTGACAAATCCGCCCAACAGTTTGTATTCATGTATTATATTAATGTTGAATTAACAAGAAGACTGTTGAAATATGAGAACCTTTTTCTTGTGTTTCTACAGCTATGTATTTTTATGTGAACAAATAATTGTTAATATATGGTATTTCTTAAATGGAGTTTGGCATAATATTGTCCGGGATTATGCAGGAAGCACCATGGTTTGATTCAAATTGCTAAAGTAACTAAATAAGTAACAACGACAATGATGGTAATAATAAGTATGTAGTAATGATAATAACAATATCATTTTTTTTTTTTTTTTTAAAAGTCATGGTATCGATAAGACTAATAACAATTGCAATAATAACTATTATTTTGATAATAACTTTTATTTTGAAACACTACACTCAGCCCACGTTTCAAGTGGGGGTCCAGACCATTGGTCCCGACTCAAGGTGTAGTTTGCTGTTCATATGGGACCTTAGTTTGATAAATGTATTCACACATAACAGACAGAGGGCAAAAATGGCAGACAGAGAGAATAGACAAGAGTAGGCATTAATAATAAGAAAATAATAAGAAAATAAAGCAGGTGATCCAATAGGTGTCTTTTGAGGACATCATGGCTGTTGGTGTTAATAGGTTATGTTTTGGAACTCAAATCTGTAATTAATGAATAATATGACAAAAACAACAGAATGTTGACTGTAAGTTGAACATTATGTAAATAAATGATTTCTCTGAATTTACTTATCATATTCTCAACATTTGCCATGACATAAACTGAGGTAATTAAGGTATGATATTAAATCATGTGTCATATTGGGACTCATTTCAGAGCTTGCAGTACTCTCATTTTTCTTTTTGCTGAGACGCTAGAAAAGAGACAACTGTAAGAGAATCTGAGAACTCAAATAGTGAGCTATTAGAGACAGAACCACTTATATTTCTCACTGAGACAAAACTGAGATAGTGTTTCCTAGTAAGGATATCACATTGAGACATACTGTATTTGAAGTGGCACAGTGTCTCATTTTTCTTTCAGCTGAGATCAGGAAAAAAGACAGCTGTGAGAAAATTTAGAGAACTTGCACAGTGTTCACTGTGAGACTTTTCTCAGGAGAGACATTTGAAAAGAACGAGAAAACCACTTTGGTCTCGATTAGTGCTCATTTATGTCTAGGAGATGTAAATGTGACATAAAGGAGATCTCATCTTCAATGTTGCTTTGCTAGGGGTAACATGCTAAAATGAAGCAGATATGATGTTTACAGTTTTCTTCATTCTAGTTTAGCATGTTAGCTTGCTTACATAAGCTAATAAAAGTTATTTAAATTAATATTTATTTCATCCTCAGAGAAACTTTCATGTGTTTACCAAATTCCATGTCAGTCAGGCCATTCATAGGACCGTGTGAATAAAATCTACCATACAATGCAGAATATGCAGCACGACACTTTTTGGGTAAATGCACATGGTTATCCAACACAAACACTAAGAAGGTGAAGTCAGTTAGGTGAGTCATCGTCTTGTGTGGTTCAGTGACATGACACCAGCAGCTATACAAACTGCAACATTCACTGATTTCATTGGAGTGAAGATTAGTGGGTTGTATAGATGGAGCAGTAGATGGACATAGTATGGGTTAAGGCTACTGACACATGCTTGGAGCATCACTCTATGCATTTCTTTCATACCAGGATCATGGACGAATGGTGATTCATACCAGAGCAGTTTGAATGAAATGTTTAACAAATATGAGGCAGCATAATAAATCATATTTTAATGTTCTTTTAAGACTCTCAACTGTTGGTATGAACCTTAAAAATCCACACTTTAACATTTAGTTAAAAACGAGGCAGTTCATGGGATTGGGATCTGGGTACGGAATATAAATGTCTCTAACAGATCCAAAGAATCAGGTGAATTGATGATTTGATATTATTTCTGAATCAAATATGTATGCCTTTATATTGCACTGGCCTCCAAAAACCTAAAGAGTTAGGTTGAACATTATAACAAAAAAAAAAAAAAACAAATACAATAAATTGGAGAGACATACAAATACAGAGATGGATGGCCAAAAGATTGAAGGGAATAAATGAATAAAGAAAGACAAAGGTCAAGATGACTGGCAGGAAATATGTATATCTGAGTGTATAGAGAAAACAGTGCAAAGACAGGAATAAATACAGTGACATTTGAAATATATTTTAATGAATTTAACACTGATGAATGTTGATTTGAGCTAAACTGAGGAGACAGGGAAGCTAAAACACACACACACACAGACAGATGGAGAAAGTGGGTGGGGGTGTAGAGGAAGACAAAAAATAAAAGCAAGTGAATGTTAATGTGATGGAGTATTACTACATGCACAGGTAGCAGGTGGACAAGTGGATTGGCTTTAGATGCTTTCAGGCCCAAAGCTAATGGAGGGATTGGGGGTGGGGTGAGTCTCATTAGGGAAACAGCAGTGGAAACACTACTAATCCCTGTGCTGTTGTGTTACTATATTAATCCCCCCTCTGTGGTTTAAATGTTCTCCGTGTTCTGCATCTACAAAAACTATGATTGTACAGCTTGTCAGAATCAGCAGCTTAGTCATCTACTCTACGCTGTACGTAATCTGCATCAGTTTTACGCATGCAGTTACAACTTTATAAGTTAACAACTTGATTTTGATGAAACTTGATCATATTTTATGTCTTCTGGTTTTCCCTTTGATGTCCTCCAGCTGCTTCACCTCAACTCTCAGAGTTTGCAGAGTTTCCTAATGGACAGTGAAATAAACTGCTGCCAACTGTAGTTGCTGTTAGTTAATGTTAGCCGGGATGCCCAGACAGTGAGCTCGGGGCACTGGGGAAGTGTTAGTGTTTGTACTGAAGAGGATGTTGGTGGAAGAAACTAAGAAGCTGAAACTGGGGCAGTAAATCATAGAAATAACAATTTCTAAACAGTATTACTATAAACAACACATTAAAATATTACACTGGGTCCAGAGGGTTACATACAGCATCATGGTAAGCTTCAGTTGAGAACAGGCTGACAAAATAAGACTTTCATCTGCAAGCACAGTCTTTGCATAGTGTGTATAGAAGTGGTGTACTAAGGAAGGAACCTCAACAGACTGTCAGAAATTCACAAATGGCAATATACTTATTTACATTGATGACTGTACCCAAACAATTATCTCATACATACATTAGATGGCTATCTTTGCTATTGTTGCTGAGTGGGGTCCAAGCATACAATCCATCCTCTGAATCTTTGTGAGTTCCAGTTGAATAAGTAGACCTTGTTCATATGACAGGCTTCAGGATGGAAAACATTAAGCAGTGACTCTCATGCACACACCATATGCTGAATTAGAAATGAAAAACACTATGGCATTAGTGGCATTCAAATGGTATTGGTGATATTCAGGATATTTTAATGGAATGATTCATTCTAATAAACATGCTGTAGAGCCCTCCCATCCATGACTGTCCTAACCATCTCTCCAGGTGAAGACTGTCATCATAGCCTGGCCAAGACGCTTCTACTTGTACCACCCTAACTCACCCTTAGACACACACCCTCAACAATGGTCTTGTTAAAGGATTAGCGAGACCTGTTGATGCCTGTGCCTGAGCTGCAGCATAGTCTGGGGAGCACAAGTATGATGATCTAATAGCTGCAAGCCATCTATACAACCACACACACAGCTTCATCTCTGATAATGTCTATAGTAGAGTTGAGCTGGTACTCGGCTGAAACAAGTACCGGCTTTGCAGAGTACGAGTACTATACGAGTAATACGAGTTAATATCTGTGCTCGGACTCAATGAAAATCCTCATTTTCATTCAGTCCAAGAACTGACTAGCTGACTGTGTCTGTGTTCTGTGATAGGCTGGTCACAGCGCCCCTCTCCTGCACACATACAGATGTAATGTGTTGCTGTGTCCCTGTCACTCTGACACAGAACAGCTCTCTGTCTCTCTTTGTTTTTACTTCAGTTTGTCCTTACTTATTAACACAGTGAAAGTAAGCCAGTCCGGTACTGCGTACTGCCACTAAATCCCTTAAAGCGGTCCTGGAAGGTGCATGGGAGTTCGCCCAACCAGTCTACATGTGCTTTGTGGACTTGGAGAAGGCGTGTCCCTCTGGGAGCGCTGTGGGGCGTGCTCCGGGAGTATGGGGTTCCGGACCCAATAATACGGGCCGTCTGGTCCCTGTACTCCCGGTGTCAGAGCTTGGTGCGCATTGCTGGCAGTAAGTTGGACTTGTCGGACTTTCCAGTGGGAGTTGGACTCCGCCAGGGCTGCCCTTTGTCAACGATTCAGTTCATAACCTTTATGGACGTTATTTCTAGGAGCAGCCAGGGCGTTGAGGGGTTGCGGTTCAGTGGCCTCAGGATTGGGTCACTGCTTTTTGCGAATGATCTGGTCTTGTTAGCTTCATTGGAATCTGAGGCCATGATTCTCAGCTGGAAAAGGGTGTAGTGCAGCCTCCGGGTTGGGGGCAAGATCCTGCCTAGGGTGGAGGAGTTCAAGTATCTCAGGGTCTGAGGGAGCTGAGCTGAAAGTCGAAGCTCTCGATTTACCAGTCAATCTACGTTCCTACCCTCACCTATGGTCACGAGCTTTGGGTAGTGACCGAAAGAAGAGATCGCAAATACAAGCGGCTGAAATGAGCTTCCTTCACGGAGTGGCTGGGCTCTCCCTTAGAGATAGAGTGAGAAGCTCGGCCATCCACGGGGAGCTCCTCCCGGATGCCTCCCTGGTGAGGTGTTCCGGGCACGTCCCTCTGGGAGGCAGCCCTGGGGAAGACCCAAGACACGCTGGAGGGACTATGTCTCTCAGCTGGCCTTATAAGGCTTTGGGGTTCCCCTGGAAGAGCTGGAAGAAATGGCCAAGGAGAGGGATGTCTGGGCTTCCCTGCTGAAGCCGCTGCCCCCACAACCCGCCCTCAGATAAGCGGGAGAAGATGATGACGACGACGACAACTTGTTCTGTAATTAGTTTGCTATCGTAATCAAAACCATTGATCTGAAGCTCAATGCTGATGCTGTCCTGTTAATAGTTTTCTAATCTGCAATAAATATAACAATTTATGATCAACCCATATTATTTGCATACTTAAAATAACATACCATTTAAAGCCCTGACCATTTCAAGACAACCCAACCAACTTCTGGGTTAAAACTCACCCACTTCAAGGTCAGACCGTGCCCACTTGAAGTACGGATACAGAAACAGATAATTCATATGGTTAACAGATACAGATACAGATAATTCATATGGTTAATGCTGTACTCGCTCATCCCTAGTCTATAGACAACCAGGAGAGAAACAGTGCTGAAGCAGAAGGACACAGCAGGATGTCAGTCTCAACTGGGAACATCACACAAGAGAATAGAAGGCATGAGCAGCAGCAAAAAAGGAAGATGCAAGGAAGGTGCATCTCAAAAAAATTGAATATTGTGGAATTTTATTTCAATAATTCAATTTAAAAAGTGAAACTCATTATATAGATTCATTACACATTCATTTCTTTTATTTTTTTTTAATTTTGATGATCATGGCTTACTTACTTACTTACTTACTAATGGAAACCCAAAATTCAGTATCTCGGAAAATTAGAATATTACATAAGACCAATAGAAGGATATTTAATACAGAATTATCAGCCTACTCAAAAATACATCCATATATAGGCACTCAGTACTTGGTCAGGGCTTTTTTTGCATGAATCACTCATTGCTGTGGCGTGGCATGGAGGCGATCAGCCTGTGGTACTGCTGAGGTGTTTCCATAACACCTTAGCAGTACCACAGGCTGATCGCCCAGGCCTCCTGGATTGTTAGATCATATAACCAGGTATTAGTACTTTTGTTAGTTCTGACATTGTCTCTGGTTCAGGTGACTTGACACGAGGAATGTGAATGTTGTAGCGCATGTCCTAGTTATGTCTGTTGGTGGTGGCTCTTGAAGCACTGACTCCAGCCTCACTCTGCTCTTTGTGAATCTCCCACTCTTCTTTCTTGTGAATTCTTGAATGGCCGTTGCTTCACAATCCTCTCAAGGCTGCAGTTGTTCCTGTTGCTTTGGCATCTTTTTTCACCACACTTTTTCTTTCCACTCAACTTTATATGAATATGCTTGAATATAGCGCTCTGAACAGCCAGCTTGTTTAGAAATGACCCTTTGTGGCTTACCCTCCTTGTGGAGAATGGCAATGACAATGTCTTCTGTGGAGGGGGCGTGGTGCCTCAGCTGCAGGAGAGAGGTGTGGGGAGGGCTCAGGAGAGCGGCGCCAGGTGAGAGAGAGGAGCACACCTGTGGAGGATAAGGCTAATCACTCTCCTTTGTCACACAGTAGCGTGCTGGACCGGAAGAAGGAGAGAGACACAGAAGCTCACGCAGTCGACAGACTCGGAGAGGCCGGCAGCCCTAGAAAGAGGCGCCTGCGATCGGCACTGCCGAGAGTGTGACAGTCTGTGTGAACAATAAATAAAAGAGTGGAAACTCGGCACTGGTTGTGTCCTCCTTGTGAAGTAACCCACAGTGGCATCAGTCCACGCCACAGTGGCACCCAACGTGCTCACCAGGAGGAAGGCAAAAGAATGACAGAGCCACAGCAACCAATTGTGTCTCTGGCGCAGATTCTGGCGGAGGTAGCAGCCATGAATCGGGACCAGGCGTTGCTCACCAGGCAGCAGATGGCAGCGCTCCAAGGCCAGGCGGAGAGACAAACACAGCTGCTGGAGGCGATGGTAAACCAGGTGGGGGCGGCAGCTCCGGCCCCCGCGCTAGCCGGTCTCACTATCCACAAAATGGCTGAACACGATGACCCACAGACATTTTTGGGGATGTTTGAGGCAACGGCGACAGCATGTCGGGGGATGCACAAACGGCGGCGCTCGGCCTGCCGGCCCCCTCCCGGGGGCTGTACGGGGACATCAAGAGGGCCATCCTCGATCGAATGGGCCTCTCGGCGGAGGACCACTGGACGGAAGCAGAAGCCAGGCTGGGGCCCGCTGATCGGCCGTTCATCTTCGCTCGACAGCTGAAGGACGCGGCGACGCGATGGCTGCGACCGGGGGATTCCGCAGGCGAGGAACGGCTGATGGAGCAGATCGTGGCGGAGCAGTTCATGGAGGGTCTCCCACCGGCGACGTCGGACTGGGTGCGCTGCCACCGCCCAGCGGACCTGGCGGCGGCCATCACCCTGGCGGAGGACCACCTGGCCGTCGTCTCCAGAGCCCGGGCGCAGGAGGGTCGGCCAGCCTCTCCTGCCTGTCCCGTGCCGACACCTCGGAGAAGACCTGCGCCGCCTGGTCCCCCGACGCACGCCCCTGCTCGACCCATGCCCCCTCCCCGTACTAATCCTCCCTCTCTTTTTCTCTCACCCCAGGTTCCAGCCGCTACAGGCGCCGCTCCCAGCCCACAGAGGGTCCCTCAGGCGGCAGGGCAGGAGTGTTGGAGGTGTGGACAGCCCGGACACTTCCGCTGTGAGTGTCCGCTCATGGAGGTCGGCCAAGTGGTCCGGGTTGTCGGCCCTCCCTGCAGTCTCTAGTTCACCAGAACCTGATTCAACCCGGGCTTTGATAGAGGCGGGGTGGGTGGATATTAGGTGTGTACATGGGGATATTCACAGATACCCTGTAGTTCCAGTGGAAATTCGGTTTCAAGGTAAAAAGCATAGAGTGAAGGCTGCGGTTAGTTCCCACCTGACGCACCCCCTGATTCTAGGTACTGATTGGCCAGGGTTTGATAAGCTAGTGGGGCAGTGTGTGGGGGTGCGTTCACGGCCGACAGGGACATGGGATATGTGTGCTGTACTCAGTGGTGACGCGAGGTCGTCCGACACTGCAGACGGGGAGGGGGAGCCGGCGGTGCCTTCACAGGAGGCACCGCAGGCTCCTGTGTTTGACTCCATGGAAGATTTTCCACTCGAGCAGTCTCAGGACGATACTCTACGCTTTGCCTTTGACCAAGTGATACAAATTGATGGTCACATGAACCGTGTAATGGCCCAATTCTATTGGCCGGGCATTTGGGCAGACGTGCGCCGCTGGTGTGCGTCCTGTCCCGAATGCCAGCTGGTTAATCAGCCGGCCATCCCGAGAGTGCCTTTGCCCCCATTACCATTGATTGAGGTCCCATTTGAACGCATTGGCATGGACCTCATCGGGCCATTTCACCGGAGCGCACGTGGATATCGCTTTGTGTTAGTTCTCGTGGATTACGCAACGCGATATCCAGACGCAGTGCCGCTGCGCACCATTTCGGCAAAGAGCGTAGCGCGGGCCCAGTGTGTATCACCCGCAAACTGATGGCCTTGTCGAGCGCCTGAATAAGACTTTGAAGTCCATGATCCGTAAGTTTGTTCACGATGATAGCCGTAATTGGGATCAGTGGTTAGATCCTCTGTTGTTTGCAGTGCGCGAGGAACCCCAGGCCTCCACGGGATTTTCTCCCTTTGAACTGCTGTTTGGCAGGAAACCACGCGGCGTTTTGGACCTGGTTAAAGAAAGCTGGGAGGAAGGTCCAAGCCCCAGTAAAAACGAAGTTCAATACGTTCTGGACCTGAGAGCAAAACTCCACACACTGGGACAGTTATCACGTGAGAATTTGCTCCGGGCCCCGGAACGTCAGCAGCGACTGTACAACAGAGGATCTACATTAAGACAATTTTCACCGGGAGATAAAGTGCTTGTATTGCACCCATCCTCCAACTCAAAATTACTCGCCAAGTGGCAAGGGCCCTTTGTGGTCACACGGCGAGTGGGTGACGTTGACTATGAGCTTGTGCGATCTGACAGAGGAGGGGCGACACAGATCTATCACCTCAACCTCCTTAAAGCTTGGAGAGAGGCGGAGTCTGTTTCCCTGGTGACAGCAATTACAGAGAGAGAGGAGCTGGGGCCCGAGGGTACCAAAATCGACCAGTCCTGCCTCGCTCCGTTGTGAAGACCATCTCTCACCGTCCCAGAGAGGAGACATAGCCAGGTTGCAGCAGCGTTACGCTGATGTGTTCTCCCCCCTGCCAGGACACACAAGCCTTATTCAACACCATGTTGAGACTCACCCGGGCGTGACGGTGCGTTCACGACCCTACCGGTTACCGGAACACAAGAGAAAAGTTGTTCAGGCAGAATTGAAAGCCATGTTGGAAATGGGTGTAATAGAAGAGTCCCACAGTGCTTGGTGTAGCCCCATCGTTCTTGTAGTCAAGAAGGACGGGTCTATCCGGTTCTGTGTGGACTATCGCAAGGTGAATGATGTTTCACGGTTTGATGCCTATCCTATGCCCCGAGTCGACGAACTCCTGGATCGCCTTGGCACTGCTCACTTTTTCACGACGCTTGATTTGACCAAAGGCTACTGGCAGATTCCCTTGTCTCCAGAGTCTATGGAAAAAACGGCCTTCTCCACTCTGTACGGTTTGTACCAATTCGTTACACTTCCGTTCGGGTTGTTCGGCGGCCCCAGCCACATTTCAGCGCCTCATGGACCGCGTGCTGCGGCCACATGCTGCATATGCTGCCGCCTACCTGGATGATGTTATCATCCATAGCAACCCCTCTAGACCACTGCGTTCTCAGAATGCAGGGTTCCTTGTGGTTCCCATAGTTTCCAAAAGTAGACTGGGAGCCAGAGCTTTCAGCTATCAAGCTCCTCTTCTGTGGAACAGACTACCTTTCTGGGTTCGGGAGGCAGACACGGTCACCACATTCAAGACTAGACTTAAGACTTTCCTTTTTGATAGCGCTTATAGTTAGGGCTGGCTCAGGCCTTCCCTTAGTTATGCTGCCATAGGACTAGACTACCGGGGGACCCCCCCGCCCCCCCCCCCCTTACTAACTAAACTTCTTCCCCGGAGTTTCTGTGCTTTCTCATCCAGCAGGTTCTCATGGATCGTGAGTGCTGCTGTGGTCTGCTGCTGATGTCCACGCCTTACTGTAAAGCCTCTCTCTCTCTCTCTCTCTCTTTCTCAATGTAAAGCAGTTCGATAACCCTTAGAGTCCGCATAAACGGGGCCTGAGGTTTTATTGTTCTGTCAATCGTTATCTCTCTTACACCTTTTCTTTGGATATTACTAACTACACCTCTTCCCCGGAGTTTCTGTGCTTTCTCGCCCAGCAGGTTCTCATGGATCGTGGCTGCCGCCGTGGTCTGCTGCTGACGTCCACCATATTTAGCATTACATGCCATATATAGTCATTATTGCTACCATCTCCACTACAGCTTTGTTGGTTAATGACTTATTGCTGCTGTGCATCTGTGTTCCACTGCTACTGCAATCACCTCACCATTTATTGTAATTCATTGTAATTGTACAATATGTTTGTGTTGATTGTTCTGTACATGTGACATCCATTGCACGTCTGTCCGTCCTGGAAGAGGGATCCCTCCTCTGTGGCTCTTCCTGAGGTTTCTTCCACATTTTTGCCCTGTTAAAAGGGTTTTTTGTGGGCAAGTTTTTCCTCACTCGAACCGAGGGTCTAAGGACAGAGGGTGTCACTCCCTGTACAGATTGTAAAGCCCTCTGAGGCAAAATGTGTTTTGTGACTTTGGGCTATACAAATAAAATTTGATTTGATTTGATTTGATTTGATTTGAACACCTGGGCGGAGCATGTGCAGCGGGTGGCTGCGGTGCTTGAGTCGCTGAGGCAGGCGGGGCTCACGGCCAACCCCAAGAAGTGTGCAGTTGGACGGAGGGAGGTACAGTATCTGGGGTACCACTCGGGCGGCGGGCAGGTGCGTCCACAGGTAGATAAGACAGCAGCGACTGCAGCCTGCCCAAGGCCCAAGACCAAAAAAGAGGTGAGGCGTTTTTTGGGGCTGGCCGGCTATTACCGGCGATTTATTCCCAGCTTCGCGGAGCTGACCAGCCCCTTGACTGACCTCACCCGAAAGGGTGCCTCAGATCCGGTCCAGTGGACGGAGCAGTGCCAGGTGTCGTTTGAGAGGGTAAAGCAGGCCCTCTGTGGGGAGCCTCTTCTCCACACACCTAACTTCTCTCTCCCGTTTGTCTTGCAGACTGACTGACAGACTCGGAGAGGCCGGCAGCCCTAGAAAGAGGCGCCTGCGATCGGCACCGCCGAGAGTGTGACAGTCTGTGTGAACAATAAATAAAAGAGTGGAAACTCGGCACTGGTTGTGTCCTCCTTGTGAAGTAACCCACAGTGGCATCAGTCCACGCCACATCTTCCAAGTCAGCAGCAACCAGACTTAGAGACTGTTTAAAGGTCTATAATATTTTACTTTTAAAAGAAATAAACATTTGAAATATTTCACCCTGTGTGCAATCAATCTATAGAATATATGAGTTTTCACTTTTTGAATTGAATTATTGAAATAAATGAAGTTTTCCATGATATTCTAATGTTTTTGGATGCACCTGTATGTGTGAATTGACTGCACTGGCTGTATAGCATCATCAGCGGACTGAGTGGGCCAACTTAACCTTAACTACAAGTGTTGACCATCATTTTCATCAATTATACTGACCAGTATGAGTAGTGTTATATCTCACCTTATAATGTATCATTACAATAAGGACCAGTCAAACAAACCAACTTAATGTCAGTAATAGTACCTCAGTTCACAGCACACAGCTGTGTCAGTAGTAGATTACTGCATCTTCTGCTCCCCTGTGAACTCTTACCATCTCAGCTGATCAGTGAAGCTAACTTCCACAGGAATTCAACATTGTTGCTTCCCCTGGTGGTTTTTGGGAGGCTGGCAGCCTTACAGAGCTCTGTTAACACACCATCAGTTAGAATAGAGTGTAGTGCTGCATCACTGAGGAGTCAAAGAACCTTCACTCCAGCACCTCAGTTATGCTTCTTAATCCAAGCAGTCCACATACAGCAGTAAGCCCTCACTTACGGTGGATGAGCTGGTAAAACATCTACATGGATCTGTTTCTTGTCTGAAGCAATTATCTAAATGTCATACCTTCCACAGTTTGTCCATCATATCACTGCTAGGATAATAGCTGTGATTAGGTTATGAGTATGGCTATAGATATGTGTATTACTGTCGCCATCTTTATGGCTATAGAGTAACGAGCCTGTGACAATCGCAGCTACAGCTAATGTTATAGCAGTGGCATTAGCCACCACAGGTGCTGACAGCCGTCAGAGCTCAGCTGGGGACATAAACTATGCAAACATTTGAGTTTTTAATGTTTCTGAAAAATGCTCTGGGGACTTCCACTAAGCGGGAACCCCACACAATACATCAAAGATGGTTACCACTGAGGAGTGTATTCACTGTTACAGTGCCACTGAGCTGAGAGGGGTCAGTATGCTAGTATGTCTGTCTTTTTCTTGACTCGTTATGCCCGCATCATGCTTCTCTCTGCATTCTTATTTATCACATCGCTCATTATTGATTTATAATGCCTATTTTGATTTTTGCCTATTCTGGTTCCTGCCAAACTAAATCTTAGACTTAATTAGATTTCACAGGTTACAGGGCAAATCTGAGTATCTGTTGATAATTACACCCACTCTTAATTGATGTAACAAAAGGTTAGGAATGATTATCTTTAAAGGAGTGGACAACTACAGTCCCTGGTTGGAACATCCAATAAAGACATGTTGTCTCACTAATAATCTTCAAACAGTAAATACTCTTGTGTACATGCTGGCAGCAATGATTCTTGGGGCATTCTAGGGAGCGTCAGTCAGAGAGTATTAAATAGCTTCGACCATCTATTTATCCTAACTACCAAACCCAAATTAAAATCAGGAATGATGCACTTTGTGTACTGACATGATGCACTGACTGTGGCTAACACAGACACACACGCAGCACACACACATACCAGGCCAAGCAAGGCTGCGTAAGTAGTGTATGTATATATATATATATATATATATATATATATATATATATATATATATATATATATATATATATATATATATATATATATATATATATGAAGGAATAGTCTCAGGGATCCATGGACGTGAATGACTATGAACATGGAGTTTAATAAAAGCCAAATCCTCTGCTGTAGACTGGGAATAGAATGTCCAAGTACACAATGTTCAGTCTAATTAGATATTATCATCACAGTGTATAAACTGTCCCCTGATTAAAAAAATAAATAAAAAAGATCTCTATTGAACAAATTATTTCAATTTGTGCAAATCTATTCCATGCCCCCACTCCATTCTAAAATGCAGAAGGTGGGCGGCCACACTGGCAGAAAGTCTCTCTGTTGTCTGATGGATAGACTTCTGTCTGCTCGCTTGTTTCTCAAAGTCATTGTGGTGAGAAGAACAGAAGTACTGCAAAAAGAAAACACCCATGTCCTTATTGCAGTGTGTTTCAATGAAGAAGACAGGAATAGAATAGAGCAAAAGAGGGGGAGGGAGACAGGTGCAGAATCAAAAACAGACAGGAAAACAAGGCAGGAAGTAGAAATACAAGACACAGACAGGAGAGAACTACAGAATAAAACAGGAAACACAAAACAAACTCAAAACTGTTGGTTGAGATGCAACAGTTTAGCAGTTTCAAAGATCAAAACATGTTTCAATAGTACATGACTATGGTTCATAGGTTAGGTATGGTTAGGTGCAAATAACATCTTGGTGAGATTATGGATTGTCATATATGTCATATATATATATATATATATATATATATATATATATATATATATATATATATATATATATATATATAACTGCTTCTGTAATCAGTGCAACCTGTTGGGTACGACAACTGATGTCACCGCCACTATAAATAGCGTCACCTTTCCCCTTTCACCTGTCTACTTCCAGGTCGCACTCCTCGGCTAATCGTTTGTTGCTACAAGACTCCATGGACTGAAGCTGCAAACCTACCGGTGTAATTGTCTGCTTGGTCAGTTTGCAACAAGATTGGCCAGTGCTGCTTTGTATGTGTTTTAATTACCTTTTACTTTTTCTTTTATTATTGTTTTTCTATAGTTTAATTCATTGTTATTTTATTGTCTGTTGACAGTCATAAGACAACCTGTTTTTAGACACTAGCTGAAGAAGACTTGTTGGCAGAGAAATTGATTGGCAAATGTTTTATATATTTTAGCCAAGGCTTCTTTGGCCTGGTTATACTTAATAACAAATAAACATAAACATAAATGTGGAAATCTGTACTTAGGTGCACAGATGGTATCTGCATGTGTGGTTCCCACCTTAAAGAATGGAGGAGGAGCTGCATTGTGGCTACCACAGCATTCTGCAGAGACCATCTGGTTTGAGCTTAGTGTTTTTTAACTGTGCAATGACCCCATGCACACCTCCAGACTCTGTGAAGGCTGTCTGACCAAGAAGCAGAGTGAACAACTGAGATGTTTTGGGATGAGCTGGGTGTTCAGCATAGATGGAAAGTCAAAACTGGAAAACCATTTCAGTACAGTATATTTTATTAATATTATCAAAAAAAATGTATTTCTATAGCCTAAAGTCACAAAACACATGCCTCATGCCTCTGAGGGCTTTACAATCTGCACAGGGAGTGACCCTTGGTTCGAGTGAGGAAAAACTTGCCCACACAAAAAAAAACATTTAATCCCTTTATTTTAATAAAACTATGAATTCATACTTGTCAATAATAAGTACAGGAAGAACATTAAAACAACTGCTCCTTAAAATACAACAATAATGTTTTTCTGTTGAAACTGTTTTATTTATGTTCAGCTCGCTAGAAGGCGCTTGTGACAATTGTGGTGATATATTCAACCAGTAGGTGGCCAAAAAAAAAAACTGCTAGCTTGGAGAATAATAATCAGTCCATGAGCTGTTTTTCTGTCTGATCTGAAGCCATCCTCTTGTTTCCAGCCCTTTGAGTGGGAATAATATAAGTTTTTTTATGTTAATTATGAATGTTGGCAGGTATATTTGTTGCACTTTGTCATAGTTTATGATATTTTATAGACGATATTTGCGTTTGAGTTGAGTTACCTCCCAGTTGTGATAGTGGAGCCAATTTGAGTTGTCTGTGATACTGCTCAGCTACTGTTAACCAGTTAATTGTCTACATAGAATACTTATTTGTATCTTTGCAGTTTCACACTTTTTTGCATTAAATCCTGGCCAAATACAACACTTGTCCGTTCCTTGGAGGAAATGATGCGAGAGAGAGTTTAGCTGGCTGTGAATCTCAATTAGGACACAGGGGCACGTTGGGTGCAACAGTACAGTTTTTATTTAATTTCAGTACTTTTCAGGTAAGTGAGATGATTAAGCTGTTTTCTTTGCTTGACTTATGGTAGCTGAGGAATATTAGTATAGAAAATGTGTATTATACAGTACACAATGCAAAGCAATATGTCAAATATAGACAATATTATATATAATACACAAGAAGCAAGTGTCAAGAACATCAGCTTTGACTGTGTGCATTCCTCTGTCATTACTTTTTAAATATGAAACACAGTGGTTAAAAGAGTCAAAACAAAGTATTCCATCACGGTGACAGGATCAACAACGTAGCTGCCATGCAAGCTTCCAAACTGTCAGGCAACGAGACAAATCCTCACTTCCTCTCATGAAGAACACTGAGAACGTTTTTTTTTTTGTTTGTTTTCCTGCAACATTTATGGATATATATATATATGCTGTATGAGACACTGCAGAGCTTCATGCTGTATGAAACATTGTCGTCGTCATCATCATCATCATCATCATCATCATCTCCAGCAGAATAAAGACCAGTCCAAACACTGCACACCTGCTGAGAGTCAAAACAAACGTCTCTCCATTTTGGCAGATACATTTAGGCTTATTGTACAAGCCCGTGTCTGAATAATACACTATTTAGCACTGCATTATCATTATGTGGGCATAAGCAGAGGATAGAAAAAACAATGGGATAGTTGGGGGGGAAACATTAACACAAATATGAAACATGTGCAGGGAGAAAAAAAAGCGGTGCCCTTCAACAGAAAAGCCCCTCTGGCCTGCATGCGGTCCTAATTAGAAGGCAAAGCTTTTTGACGGTAAATTGATTTTTAATTGTTCAGTCGCTGCATTCATCCAGGTGGCCAAGTTCCCCCATTTAATCTCTCTCTCTGTCTGTCTCTCTCTCTCTCTCTTTAAGTGGAACATGTTTGGAGCTGCCTGCCACTGTTAGCAGCAATTTCCTGAACAAGAGCAATTCATTCAGCATTAGACAGAGAGAGGGATGGAGAGGAAGGGGGAGAGGGGGAGAGAAAAAAAACATTGGAAACTGACAAACATAAGAGTTGTGCCATAATTGTGAGTAATGCTTTTCTACTTTAGTCATTTTGGACGTGGTACAGGGCAAACAGTCACAGTGGATGTTTTCCATTTGCTTTGATTTTTTTTCCTTCTGTCTTAGCGAGAAGCCACTCAGGCCTGTGCGGGCTAATGGCCATGACAGTGTGTAAAAGCAGTTTGACAGCAGTGATCTACGTAAGCCATTGTTGAAGGAGGTCTGGGGATTGGCTGATCTGATTATTATGCTGCTGGTGGCTGCACATGGATCCTGATACTGTGCCAGTTATCTGGTGAGCGGAGGACATGGGAAGTCTGTTTTAAGCAGAGTTACACCGATGAATCCATTTGTCAATACTGGTCTTTTATTAAGAATCAGCTGTGATCCCACCGGTCACATCAGTAGGTTCCTCTACCATATCAACATGTAGTCAATAGGTCATTATGTATATATATATATATCCCTCGTTACTGCATTTATTATTGTTTCAGTTTTTCCAAGTGAAGATGCTCTGTGCATCAGCAAACAGGCTGAATAATGTGACGCTTTCTGCAAAATTTCAGGCACTTCACCTCCATCACCCAACTATGGCTCCCAGAAGAAAAGTCAGGGTATCATCAAAAACATCAGGACTGCAGACTCCACTGCTGACCAGGAATCATGAAAATCTATGAAAATCTGTCCAGAAAAAACAAACTCAAACACACAAACACTCATGAGGACAATATCTTGTGAGCTTTTACTGTGAGAAAAAGTTCTTTGGTTGACGTGGCCTGACCACAGTGTGTAGTGATGGAACCTCCCTCCCTACCGGAGCACATACATTCAATTTGATTTATGTTGTGCCAAATCGTAACAGAAGTTATCTCATGGCACTGTCCACATTGTTAAGCTTTAGCTCATGGTGGAACAGTGAACCCATGTTGCAGACCACACACAGGAATTGCTAAGACGGTCTCATTTACAAGATGCAACAGGAAAAGACACAACAGGTGAGGTCCAGGGGGGATGTTCAGGGCAGGACGGCGAAGACTGCTGAACAGACAATGGTAGGCTGAGTGTGGCAAGCGGAGCAGGAGAGCGTGACAAGGCTGGAGGACAAAGCAGACAAGACAGGCATCCAAAAATACAATGACAGAAGATGCTTCAACAAGTAGGTTTTCTCTGATCTGGTGGGTTGTGAAGTTACCACAAAAGGAACAACAAACTGGCAGAGTCTGGGAGGGTGAAGCAGATACAGAGCCGAGCAGGTGAGGTTGTGTTTCTGTTGGTGCCTGTAATAGAAGGAATCATTTGTGGGCATGATTTAGATCAGATGTAGCTGATGGAGTATGGACCACCTACTACATATATTGTATACAACTGTGCTGTATATTAATCTGGGCCTAAATGAATGTGTAGACTGATCGTCACAGTCATCACATGCATTTTAACTAAATGTAACAACAAACAGGATTCAGTGTGAAGATTTTGTGCTGGAATGAAAATCTGAAATTCTCTAACAACAGGTCTCCTCCCTCTCTGAGCTGGAGGGCAGCAGACTCACTCTCTTACTTTTTTTACACTCCCACATTAAAGCCGGCTCGCTCGCCGACGCACCGTTCAATTTCCCCACCTGCTCAGAAGAAAGCGTGTGGCATTGCGGTGAACCCAGGCGAAACCCAGCCACCCGTGCGGCGGCAAGCTCTCATCATCATCATCACCATCAGAGGCAAGGAAACAGGACGTCTCTCTTCCCATCTAACACTCACAAAGCTCTAACAGCGTGCACCCTCCCCCTCCATTCTTCACTGTGAAGGAAAAAGCTGCTACACTGAGCCTCGGAGGAGGTGAAGCTTTATTTTTAAAAATCAATCAGACAGACAAACTGGTATGAAATGGCAGGGAGATAATGCAATGGTGTGGCGTGGTGACCTTTAAACACAGCCTGCCGCTACATCCCAACCACTGAAAAACCCTGACCTTTGTAGAACCATTACAGAGGCCTCTAATCTGAAAGGTGGGGGACGGGGAGACACACACACACACACACACACGTAATTTGCACAGGCACACACACGCACACACACCACATACAAGCATGTATTGCATCCGCTTCATGCATATGTACCAATGAAGGCACAGACACAGATACACACACACACTGCATGCCATGTCGACAAATACATTACATGTGTGCACACACACGTGCATGCATGAAAACAATTAACACAGCCCGTACAAACATGCAATCAAACCGAAACACACACACACACACACACACTCAGCAGCCTTCCTGTTGGCTGCAAAGGCCAGATGTGATAATGGCTTCCTGTATGTTAATGCTGCTGGCTGGAATGCCTCTCTGTGCTCCTCAGTATTCCGCTCAGGCAGCGCTCGCATCGTTTTGAATTGCAAAATGCCAAAAGTGGAGCGACACATTGTTTGTAACGCCATTGGCACTGTGCATTTAGAGAAAATACAGAAAAAATATCCCGTGGAGTGTTTGAATAGATAATTATGTGCGGCGCTGTGTGTGTTGTATATGTGAGTGTGTACGTGCGCTGAGTGCAGTCTGAACAATCTGACCCGGGCAAGTGGAAGACGAGCAGTAATTGTTACTGTAGAGGAGAGAATGGATCGATAAGTATTGATTATCTTCTGTCCATTAGGAATAATTGGTGATGTTTGAGCGGGCAACGTGATGACACATCGACACGAGTGAGCTGGGAGTAAAACATCATCGATTCCAAAGAAAATGCACATTTTGACAGTCAGTTTAGTTGATGCGTCACAACTTGATCATCCTTCGCTTTACTGGGATCAATCGATATGAGTGGCTGTGGAATCCCCTCCCCCATATTTTCATAGGGATATTTTTGTTTCATTGATATAAATCACTGCTGCTAATTGAATTCTTTCTTTTTTTCTCAGAAGTTTGATGGAAAGATAGAATGTTTTGCGTCAACATTTTCTTTTTTTTCTTCTATTTTGGATGTGCCATTGAAGAAAATGACAGATGAACTGGAGCTCATGAACTGGAACAATCTGAACACCATCATTAAAAATACAAGTGAGTAGGATTTAGTGGCACCTAGCAGTGTGGTGGTTGATTGAATCCCCTTGTTTCACTCCCTTCTTTCTAGCACAAGCTTTAGTGGCCATGAAATACATGTAAGAAACACAAAATGCTCTATCTAGAAAACATGGCACAGCATGACTATATTAAAGAGGACCTCTGTACCTTCCTCTGTATGTATCAAAGTCTCATTCTAACGAACATGATTCTTATTCCCAGGTGATTAAACACTCATGAAAACACAGTTATGAATATTATGTCCCATATTCTGGAAATAGAGCCCTTTAAATCAGACACACTGGACCTTTACATATAAATAATTTCAGACATAACCATCACATTATAATTTCTCACAGAAAATGTTTTGATGTTGAATTTGCTTTCTCTCCATTGTTCTTCATATATAGCATACAATCATGTCATTTTATTTTCTAGGAATTCATTAAACACTCTGATATATATCAAATAAAGACCATGCTACACACCATAACACACACTAATAATACCAGTGCACAGCATGCTCATCATATCCACATGGGGCTGCAGCAGATCATCTACATCATGTACATGTTTTAGTGTGTGACATATTTTACATTGGGAAATAAAAAACACAGTGAAGTAGAATGCATGGAGCTCAGTAATGACAAGCATGTGTATTGATGAGAGATTTCTGTGGTGGGAACTGAGTGAGGCTACATGTTGATGTATGGCGTTATGTGATATCACGTTGCTGCACCCTGACAGTGTGTGTGTTTAAAGAATATAGGAAAAGCAATAAAGAATGGATTCCAAAAACAAACAACATTTTTTGAGGGAATAAATGAAGAGAAGAATCTCTGTCTCCTTCAGCCTGGAAAATTTCATTCTCAGAATCTGTAGAAGAATCTCTTTTTGTTTTTTTTTTCCTTTCTGCAAGATTGTTTTTTCCCCTCTTCTCTCAGGAACAGTGTTTACTGTGGAGTGAAGGAATGGTGGAGTGCAGCCTGTGATCGATGGCCAGGATGCATCTATCGGGGACAGGCTGAAGCGTGACACAGAGCATGGCTTGTACAACACTGACATCTTCTGGTTGGTGCCATGCTGGTGGAGCTTCGAGGTGTGTGTGAGTGCAGCCTCACACACACTAGCCTCACTACAGTAAGTAGAGATTATGATCACATCATGCAAATGAGTGTTCCATCTGTACACAGCTCCCCTCATGTCAGCCTGCGCCCTCTCTTTGTGTCCCGGACAGTTATTTGCGTCCTCAAGGCTGCAGAGAGTTTGACTGTCCGGCCCTGTGTTGACAAGGCTGAAGGTGATAGGAAGCGTTGCCCTGACAAACACGCAGGAATATATGAAATTGTTTTTAGCTGCAGTGTGCTGGCTGAGCATGAAATGAGCTTTCAGAAGTAAGCTGAAGCAGCCAGCAAGTAAAAGTCTGGACATGGAAGGTGGAGACTTTTTTGGAGGTTTTACCTCTTTTTTTATGCACACAGGCTGCTGCATTTGAGATCAGGCCTTTCAGTAATGCATTAACCTGAAAGCAGGAGGACATTTTTCTATTTCAGCTGCCATTGGTTGACGGGATGTGATCTATAGATTCATAAAGAGAATACTACAGCATCACAATGGTGGCAATGGCTGAGACGGGCTGAATGAAGTCTGGTTGTGTCTACACTCTTAACTCTGCATAACTTTAAGCCTTAAAGAATTTTATTCTTTTATTGAATTTTATTTTCAGAATAAGGGAGATGTGGAATATATATATTCATAACAATGTTTTCATGCATGTATAATCACCTAAAATCTTTTTATTTTTGTTTCTAAAAAAATATTCTTTGAAATCTACTGTGGGAGTGGGCCCTCTTTTATGGAGGACGCCATATTGGTTCACCATGTTTCTACAGACTAAACTAAATGACAAGAGGAGCAGTTTTTGGTACTTCCTGTGTTGCTTCTTTCTAGTCTGCTGCAGTTTCTTAGTGCTCATAGCTCATGAATATACTTTTTGTTTTTGATTCTGTGCATCCACACGGTGCGGCAGCAGTCTGGAGGCAGCTCTGCTCTGATCACAGATGATCCTTCGTTCTATTTTTTTTTCTCTTTGTTTCATGTTAATCCTATTTTATCATATGAGTGGTCATCATATTTTTTCCCGTGTTTTTCTGTTGAATGTGACGTCACAGCTCAGATCATTTGTCACGTGCTCTTGGTGAGTCTCGTGTAAAAAGTTTGGAGCTCGTGGCGCCCCGCCCTCCTCTGATCCAGGATCAGTCATGAAGGGAGGGCGTGATTTGAGCTCTGATCCTTCCGCATCTGCGCTCTCAACATTCAGCTGCGTCAAGAGCTACACCATCATCACCACCACCAGCGCCACACCGGAAGTACTGTCATTTTCACCAACATAAAAGCCCACGCTATTTAAAACTACTTCGTTTTGCAGAGAAAAAGTTTTGATACAAAATTTTAAATAAAAATAAATAAATATTAGTTTAGAGAACCCCTTTCAAGTTCGCAAATATAACATCAGAGTGAAAAGATTGATAAAAACATAAATACGCATCACAGCAGCATTTGGAAGAGAACCATGCGTTAAAATGAACCTGAGATCAATCTAAATGAATATCTTTAAATTAAAACCTGTTCTTATTTAAATATGTACAGGGAAATTAAACATTTGCAAATAAATTAAATATATAACTGTGTTCAGAAGTTAGCCGGTGCTAACATCTATACAAATAGAAAACTGTATAAAAGGTAGAAAGTAAAAGTACAAATGAAATTGTTTGATAAAAATATGAAACAGAACTACAAACTACTACAACCACACGTCTATTTATCTAGTATGTATCTATCTAACCGCGATTTAAAGTGGGGTGTATTCATCTGATACGGAGGTTATCTGTGTCAGGACTAAATATACTAATAAAAATGTGACATGATGAAAACACGTGAACTCTTTCTATCATCAGTAAAATGTTCACATCAGGTCAGTGCTTGTTTTTAGCAATGACATACTTCACATGCTTTAATGTTCACCAGGTGTTTCATTGTAGCTCAGTGTCATGACCTGACACAGTACCGTGTGTGTGTTTGACACCACATCCATAATCCATAATCCATAATCCATAATAGTAATCGCAGACGCGCGGCTTTTATTTTGAAATGACTAAGAGGAAGTGCTGTCCTCGTTGTCTCTCGCGGTCTTTCCGGCTCTGAACTTTGCTGAAGTTTACCTCTCAGGTCTCTCATGAGCTCAGCTCATTGAGAAAGTTTGACAGAGACATGAGCGGACAGACCGTCCCTGCAGACTTTTCGGGACATATGTTGGACCTGGACGAGGACGAGGACCTGGAGGTTTTCAGCAAGGTACGGACAAACACACACACACACACACACACACACACACACACACACACGCTGCGTGGAAACAAGACGAGAGCTTCAAAGTGTTCACTGTTTTTCATGCTACGTGGATTTGACCCTGACACAACAGAGCCGCTTTAATCGGTAAACACGGTGTCTCCTGGTCAAGTCCTGGTCCAGGTCTGTGGTCCAGGTCTGTGGTCCACATCGAGACCACACAGTGTCACAGAGGAGGAAGCAAACCGAATTTCCTGGATCAGCTGATGAGCTGACCTTAGGACTGACTGTTCATCCTGTGCAGCATTCAGCGTTTCTCTGCTGCAAACATTCACACAACATTATCAAAACCTTTCAGAGCTTTGACTAGTCCACAGGTCCACAACAAGAAGCAGCACTGAGTCCAGCCCGGTTTGAAGTCAAAGCTCTGCTTCAGCACCAGTGAAGAAAGAAAAGTTCTGCTGATTCACAGACTTCATCAGCTGATGTGATGAAGGCCCTGCCTCAGAATGAAGGACACGCTGTGTGTGACATGTCTGCTAAATTCTCTGCATGCGACAGAGTAGCATTTATTCTGACTATGTCTATTACTTCATAACAGATCAGCTCAGTGTCCTCTCATCTAACAGCAGGACCAGGATCACTCATAGCACTACTTTCTGTTATGATGTCACAGTGAACTATGACTCTACTTCTGAGTATATTTCCACTAAATCATGAGCAAACATGAGCCTTGGCTTCATGGTGTGAACGTGGTGCTTGAAGAGGATCAGGCTGTCTTTAGATGAGCTCTCAGACTGTGTGGAATGGGCAGCTTCATGATCAGGTACAGTCCTCACACTCAGTCTGCCTGCGCAGTCTAATGCCGTCCTGCCACACAGTCTATGATGTTCACTTTCTGTTGACACTGCCGTTGTGTTCAGTCAACAGCAGTCAACTCTAGGGTTGCAAAATTCAAAGCTGGAAACTTTCCATGTGAATTACAGAAATTTATGGGAATTAACTGGAATTAATGGGAATAATCCTGGGGTTTACAAAACTGAGGTTGGCCCTTAACAGGGAACTTATATTTTAGCATAACCTTGACAACAACAACCAGATTTCATGTACACTTCTTATCTACCTTAGTTCTGTCATTTCGAGTCCTATGTAAAAAGTTTGTAGCTCGCTCAATTTCCAGTTAAATACCATAAATTCTCATAAACTTCCAAAATTCCCACGGAAAGTTTCTAATATGGAATGTTTCCATAATCCCTCGCCTTAACATCCTAGTCATACTTGTCACACCAGTCATACTAACCAAAATATCTCTTATTGATTATCATTATAAAGTTTCAGGGTGTTCCTGTAACCATGGTAACCCATGGTGCCAGAGGGTAGGGAGAGATGCTGAACGAAGCCGTTTACACAGATACACTGCAGACACACAACAGGAGACTGTCTGCGTCAGACGAGTTCTCACATGTTGGCTAAACTTTACAAACCGAGTCTCAAAATGACGTCACAGCTCTCTGACGCAGTCAGAAACTGATTGATAACATTGCAATGTGTCCATGTGTCTAAAGTCCATGCTAACTAAGCAGCTAAACTTTAGCGCTGATGCTCGGTGTTAAGGTCCTGTCCTGTGTGGGGATTTATACTGTCCCTGGTCACACACACACAAAGCCATCTTGAAACACTCACCCTCGACTGTATTAATGGGTTAATGGTGGCAGCTGTTAATGCCTTGTGCCTCTCCAAACTTGTCGGATAAGGAGTCGCATTAAACAACGTGTCTGTGATGGATGACTGAGTTTGCATTGACTTGCTGGTTGTGGCACTGGCTTTGTCTTTTATTGTTTCTTTATTAATTCGTCGTGAGTGACTGTGCTTTTGTTTGAAATGGTTGAATAAATTTGTAGTGTTACCAAGCGGAGCGGCTATTACCTTGTAGCAAATCTTGCACATTATGTGCTGCTGCATCTCGTTGTGTTGTGTTCCCATACAAGAGAACTTTTTTTTACCCTTTTTGTCAACCACGACTCTGCCCTCCTTCTGCCATTTCTCAGTCTCATTCACTTTCAATCTCACTCACTGTTTTTGAACACCAAATGACACACCTCCTCACTCTTCAGCTGCGTGAGGGAGTATGGGCTATCCTGTTAGTCAGCAGGGCCGCGTGTAATGGAATGTAATTGCGCATGTGCGTCTCTCAGAAATTGTGTAATGAAAAAAGGAAAATAATTCAATTATATGATTTTTGAGATCGTTTAACAACAAAATTGAAATTGTGATCAAAATTTGATTAATTGCACAGCCCTAATTTGTTAATTAACTGGCTCAGCTTAGTAGCCAACCTGGCACATGAAAAAACACCAGGAACTCAGGCCGAGATGTTCTGGCAAACAGAAAAGTGGGCAAGATTGTCCTGTTCCACTTGGCACTTCCATAGGTCAAGTTTATGCTGGAAATGTGATCATGTCTGACATCTGCGTGATGACCTGTTTGCATTCCTGCAGCTTCTGATTCAGCCAGGGGTTTACCTTTACTCTGCATGAAAGCAGCAATGTCTTCCCTAAGCTCAAAAAATTGTTTGAGGATTTTGCTCCTACTCAGCCACCGCACATCTGTATGGTCTCTGCGCTCCGAGCCCATCTCCTGCAAGAACAGCTGGAAATGGTGGTGATTCAGGCCATGAAGTTCACCATTTTCATGACTGTGGTCATTATATTATCCATCCCTAGCACCTTTCCACTAGGGGTGCGCAATATAGACAAAAAATAATACAGTCACCCACCCCCGCCTCCCTCCCGAATCTAGACTTTGTTCACGTGTTGGCTCGGCTCGGGAATCACGCAAGCTGATTGGCCGAAACGTTTTACCCAGCTTCTCTCCCTGCCGAGTGCCTATACCCAGCGAAGGAAGACCGCATTCGTTGTTCTTTATCACTCGTGGGGGGGTGACACTACTTCACGGATTTCACCTATTGTGGGTTATTTTTGGAATGTAACTCCCATGATAAACAAGGGTTCACTGTATCTCGATATTTTGGGGGATTTTGACAATAACGATAATTAGACAATATTCTTTTAAATGTGTGTTTTTAACAGCCTAAGTATAGTATAGCTCGTTAATCATTTCTCATGGATGATATGAGATTAATGAACACAATGTTTTAAAGGAAAAATGCTCCTTTTTATTTGTATTTGTCTGGAAGAGCAAATAAAAGTAATAAACAGCATTGGTATACCATACCAAAATATTACACAAACCAAACTAACTTACATATAGAACAATGACTAACTTCAAGTTCTGTCCAGTATTGCACAAAAATCAAACAAAACAAAAGAAGAATAGGTCTATTTGTCAAAACTGTTCACTTCACATCAGATTCTTAAATACTGTACAAAAACAAGAGACAGATGTGTAAAGAAATGTAATAAAACAAATGTGATTTTCAGACAAAAAAGAGTCATTATTATTACAGGAAACACTTGCATGAACCGATGCTGGAACTTTACAGAGAATAGGCCAAATGTTGACTCTTCTTCACATGTACAGGTCATTTACTTTTGTCTGTACTTACTACAAAGCCTGTGAGCCTGTCCACAGTGTCAGGCTTAAGTACAGCCCAGAGACATATAACAACATTCCGTCCGGTGCTGAATGCCCTTTCTGAGGGGCTGTTTGAGGCAGGGATGCATAGATATTTTTTAGCAAGTTTCCCCAGTCTTGTGATTTCCACAATTCAAGTAGATTGATTTCACTGTCCACCTCAGGTATCATCAGGTAGCTCTTCAGCTTCATCTACAAAGTTTGCAGACAGTTGCTCTTAAATTGCCAGGATTCGTTGATGAAATGCACCGTCAAGGAGCAGTATGGCACAGATGTCCTGCTGGACAATAAATCCGCTATTGTTGCAAAGTGTTGCAACTCAACTGCAGTTTTTCATCAGTTTGGCGACATGAATCATACAGGTTGGGCAGAGCAGTTTCCCTAAAATATTTCCAACCAGGCATGGTATATCTCGGGTCCAGCGTATTCACAAGTTGTTTAAAGTCTTCTCTCTCCACCACCTGAATCAGCACCATTTCTTTTGCTATATAATTGGTGATGGCATTTGTTATGTCTCGCCATCGGTTGGTTTTCTTGTCATAAGTTTTCTGTTGAAGGAGTCTGCTAACGTTTGTTGGCTGTGTTATGCAGCAGGTAACGTTACCTTCGAGTTAGGTTTTTCTTTGGCAGCTAGCTTTTGACATTCTTGGTATTCCTTGCGCTCTCAGAATGCGGTGTTTTCAGTTGTTTTAGTGCAGTCCTATGCATACTCGATAATGTAAATTTGCACATTGTTAAAACAGTGATGATAAATCGTAAATGATATATATCGCCCACCCTGACTTTCCACACAAAGCTTCTTGGTGGATAATGCAATATGTTATCAGAGCTGTGTGACAGTTACTTTTTTTGCATTTTCTCTTTCATTCATCCAACCAAGCCCGTTTTTCCTCCACACATGGCAGTGGCACCATCTGTAGTTAATCCCACCAGTATTTCCCAGGGCAATCCAGTTTTACTCACTGACTTCTCCACCGCCATAAATGTCCCATCCCGTTGTGGTCCCATGCATGGCAGCTACATCCAAGAGCTCCTCAGTGACAGAGAGGTCCGACTTCACGCCTCTAATGAAAATGGATAGCTGTGCTGTGTCCGTATTGTCTGTGCTTTCATCAACAGCTAATGAAAAAGCAGTGTAACTGTGTGACTCTTTGGCCAGCTGTGTTGAATGCACTGCTTCAAAAAGGCACCCTCTGAAAAAGACCTCAGAAGAAGTACAGGCGATTTCTTCAGCCACAATAAAGCTAGTTTTGACTGCCGCTTCGTGTTTGGCTGCAGCTTTTGTGAACACATTCTGTTGCGCTCGCAGTTTTAATTTTTTTGCAATTATTATTTTTTTTCTTGAAGGCTAACTTTAGCATACTTGGCCCCGTGTTTGGTGTCAAAATGCTGATGTAGATTGTACTCTTTGACGACCAACACTGCCTCCTACCACTAAAGACATACCAGTTTTTCTCCTTGAAGCACAAACATATATTCGCTTCCCATCTTTCATGAAACAGCCTTCCTTCTGCATCAATCTTTCGCTTCATTTGTGGATATTTCTCAAGTCAAGTCACCACCTGGATTTAACTAAGCAAATTGGTAAGAGCCTACCATTGGATAATTACTACAGTGATTCGTATGTTTCAGTTGGCAACAGGTTATTTAACCCTACTTGATGGGGTGAGTAGCTTCTTTCTTAAATAACCATGTCAGAAGACATATCCTGTGGTCATGGTAAGGATGTTAATCAGTTTCAGAAGGGGGCCTGCATCAAGCAAAAAATATAACTAAGGAGACTAATGAAACTACTAAAGTCAGATTAAGAACTACAAGTCTGTGGGCCAGTTTTATGACCTGGGGTTGTTGCAGTCAGGTCTATGGCACAGGCATATTCTAAGATGACAATGCCAGGATTCATTGGGCCAAGTAACCTTTACGCCAAGTAATGCTGAGTAATCATTACACCATACCACAGGACATAGAGAGTCAATATTGAAAGATGTGGTCAATGGTAAAAGTTGTCTCTGACGTTAAATGAGGCTGCTGAGTGACTTGTGATGTGTGTGAGGTTGTGTTTAGAGTTCATCCACTTCCTGTCAGATGTGGTGTGGATACAATTTAAATAAATGTAGCTGTAGGGCTCTGCCTCCACCTTTAATACTGTTAGTGTAACAACTGAGTGGCTACGGACATGATTACAGCCAAAACACTGATCTGATCTGAACACTGATCTACAGTTCTTTTTCTATGGAGTCTCAGTGTCAAAACACACACACACACACACACAAATAACACAAGTCCACACATGAAAGAAGTTTGTAAATGCAGGTTCAGTAGTGTGTATATCAATATAACAACATGCAAATATGTCTAAATGTATGTATTGTCTGTGCATAAAGGCATGGCCTGTGGAAACGGAGGTAGAAATGCTTCCTCCTTCTCAGGCTGTATCCATAACAACCAGTTGATCACAGAGACATGCATGTTAGCTGTGGTTACTCTTTGCATATCATTTGCTTTATTTGTTTTTAAGAGAAATTAAAAGTGCTGCCATGTTTCCATGGACGCTCTCACAGCAGACTGCGTGTGTGTCTGCAGTACTCAGAAAGAACAGACAGAGTGAGAGCTCCCTGCTGCATATGCATGGTCAGATGATAACCAGCTTATCTGGGGAGAGAAGTCATCACGTTTGCTGGCGTCGCTTTGCAGTGCAGAGCAGCGAGTGAGACGTTTGCTGACCTCAGCAGCTTCCCAGCTGCTGTTAGAGAACACAGACCTGCAGGCAGCCAGGGCTGTCAACAAATATTCTAAATTCAAATCTATATTCTAATATAAAAAAAAAAAAAAAAAAATCAATTGTGAAAATGAATATTCGACTGCGGAAAAAACACAGAAAAACACAGTGGGCACACTGCATGACAGGTCAGGGACAGGTCACAGGAGCTGCACTTCCACAGCATCACTCACTGCTGAAAGTGAGACGCAGCAAAAACCGTGGCAGATGCAGATGGCAGAGAGAAAAACAAGATGGCAGAAAGTTCAGAGCCCAACTCGGCAGCAGAGAGAGTGGTTTGGACTCCAAGCAACCTAAAAAGTATTTCCCCGTTTGGAAATACTTAGGTGTTGGTCGGTAGACAGCAAAAATGCGGAGCCTCGACTACGCATGGGGCTGTTAAAACTGAAAGAAAATACCTATACAAGTAGTTATGTCTCATATTAGTTTGTCCTCCTGCTATTGACATAATGTGCAAATTTAGATTTGAACATCATGGTGGAGCAATTTTGACAGCCTTACAGGCAGCACAGTTCACTGCTGTTTACACTAACTGGATCATTTGAATCTAAATATGACCAGCATGACCAGTGTTGCTGACTCCATTACTCTCTGTCATTTAAAGAATGGCCTGCTGCTGTAAAGGTTTACAGAGCTCTCATTCAAACTGCCACAAAAACATTTAAAAAAATCTCTTGACAACGCGAAAGATATGCCACATTACCGTCTTTGACTTTCTGATCAGCCATAAGATGACTGGATCATGAAATGAAATTGGAAGTTCCTTTTTTCAGGAGGAAGTGCTGCTGAAATTCTGCTATTGGCTCAGCACACTGTGTTTAAGTAAATGCAGGTTAAACAAAAGCTGTTATTAGAAGATGGCTGTAAAAAACAAAAAAAACACCATAGGGCATGGTTTCAGGAAAAAAGTGGTTTGTATGACAAGTTTTCTGACCACGTCTTTAACAGCCACACTCAGAAATGGAGTTTGTTTAAATATGGGGGATTACAACACACATCCTCATACAGTCCAGTCATATACACGGGGAGCTGTAAGGGGAGCCGTCCATTAATCAAATGATCGGTGGTTCAATCCCCGGCTCCTCCAGTCTGCATGTCAATGTGTCCTTGGGTAAGATACTGAACCCCAAATTGCTCCTTTTGAGACAGAGACAGAGAGAGAAGTGCATCTTCCTCACTCGAACTGAGGGTCTCACTCAGAGGGTGCCACTCCCTGTACAGATTGTAAAGCCCTCTGAGGCAAAATGTGTTTTGTGACTTTGGGCTATACAAATAAAATCTGATTTGATTTGATAAACTGAATAGAAGTGGTCCTAGTACAGAACCTTGTGGGACTCCATGACAAACTTTGGTATGCATGGAGGATTCATCATTGACGTGAACAAACTGAGATCGATCTAAGAAATACGACCTAAACCAGCTTAGGGCGGTTCCTTTGATGCCAGTTTGATGTCCCAGTCTCTGTAAAAGAATGTGATGGTCAATGGTGTTAAATGCAGCACTAAGATCTAACAGGACGAGTACAGAGATGAGTCCTTTGTCTGATGCCATTAGGAGATCATTTGTGACTTTGACTAGTGCGGTCTCTGTGCTATGATGGACTCTAAATCCTGACTGAAAATCCTCAAAAAAACTGTTCTTATGGAGAAAGTCACACAGCTGATTAGCTACAGCTTTCTCAAGTATCTTAGAGAGAGGGAAGGTTTGATATCGGTCTGTAATTCCTAAAACTTCTGGATCTAGAGTGGGCTTTTTAAGAACAGGTTTAATTACAGCTACTTTAAAGGACTGTGGTACATATCCTGATAATAAAGACAGATTAATCATATCCAATAAAGAAGGGCTAACTAGAGGTAAAATATCCTTGAGCAGCCTGGTTGGGATGGGGTCTAGTGGAAGGTTGACGGCTTAGATGAAGAAATTATTGAAGTTATTTGATGAAGGTCAATGGGACAAAAAAAGTCTAAATATATATCAGATTTTGTAGCTGATTCCAAACTTGCTGTATCAGAATGCAGATCAGTGCCTGTTGAGGGCAAGAGGTGATGAATTTTGTCTCTAATAGTTATATTTTTATCATTAAAGAAGCTCATGAAGTCATTCCTACTTAGACCTAAAGGAATAGATGGGTCAATAGAGCTGTGGCTCTCTGTTGGCTACAGTGCTGAAGAAAAACCTAGGGCTGCACCATCAGGAGAGCAGAGATGCATATTATCAAACTGATGAGCAGTTGGCACCTTGCATGGCAGCCAATGCCATCAGTGTATGAATATGTGTGAATGGGTGAATGAGATATGTAGTGTAAAGAGCTTTGAGTGGTCAGAAGACTAGAAGGGAGATATCTAAATAGTGTATATATGTACATTTACCAATTACCATTTTCTCACGTCCACAGAGCTGACCAATCACAATGAGATGTGGGTGTGAATGTTGGATTATTGGTTTCGGAAACAAAGGGTCAGATACACACTGCTGTAACCTGATGTTGGAAAGGTTTGACGAGAGGAAGACACTGGCAGCTCAAAGCACAAAACTCTGTCCATGTTGCAGAGCATTGCATCATTTGATAGTCACAGCACACTGTTTGTGTCACACAGACAGAAGAAGTCATGATGTGCCAGTTCTGCATGATTGTATAGTACTTATAGTAGTAGTAGTAGTATATAGTAGTAGTAGTTGTAGTTATGCTGCCATAGGACTAGACTACCGGGGGACCCCCCCCCTTACTAACTAAACTTCTTCCCCGGAGTTTCTGTGCTTTCTCGTCCAGCAGGTTCTCATGGATCGTGACTGCTGCTGTGGTCTGCTGCTGACGTCCACGCCTTACTGTAAACCCTCTCTCTCTCTCTCTCTCTCTCTCTCTCTCTCTCTCTCTCTCTCTCTCTCTCTCTCTCTCTCTCTCTCTCACTCTTTCTCTTATCATGCATATCAATGTAAGGCAGTTCGATGTCCCTTAGAGTCCGCATAAACGGGGCCTGAGGTTTTATTGTTCTGTCAATCATTATCTCTCTCTCTCTCTCTCTCTCTCTCTATCAATGTAAGGCAGTTCGATATCCCTTAGAGTCCGCATAAACGGGGCCTGAGGTTTTATTGTTCTGTCAATCATTATCTCTCTTACACCTTTTCTTTGGATATTACTAACTACACCTCTTCCCCGGAGTTTCTGTGCTTTCTCGTCCAGCAGGTTCTCATGGATCGTGGCTGCCGCCATGGTCTGCTGCTGACGTCCACCATATTTAGCATTACATGCCATATATAGTCATTATTGCTACCATCCCCACTACAGCTTTGTTGGTTAATGACTTATTGCTGCTGTGCATCTGTGTTCCACTGCTACTGCAATCACCTTACCATTTATTGTAATTCATTGTAATTGTACAATATGTTTGTGTTGATTGTTCTGTACATGTGACATCCATTGCACGTCTGTCCGTCCTGGGAGAGGGATCCCTCCTCTGTGGCTCTTCCTGAGGTTTCTTCCACATTTTTTCCCTGTTAAAAGGGTTTTTTGTGGGCAAGTTTTTCCTCACTGGAACCGAGGGTCTAAGGACAGAGGGTGTCACTCCCTGTACAGATTGTAAAGCCCTCTGAGGCAAAATGTGTTTTGTGACTTTGGGCTATACAAATAAAATTTGATTTGATTTGATTTGATTTGTACTTCAGCACAGTGGTACTTTGAGCGGAATCCCAGTGCTGTATGCTTTTTGATTTGGTGATATTGTGTAATGATGCAAATGAACGTTTAACTGGGACACCATGACTCCTGGAATTGTGACGTGATCAGCTGATCTCACACTTTGCAGTAGGAACCACAAAAACACTCCTGATTGTACAGTGGTGTTTCATCAGACTAGGTTCATTTTGGCTTGAATAGAACAGCCGTGTGATGCTGAAGAGCAGAAATCTACAGGAGCTACTGTTGCAGCTTGACTGTTTGCTGTCCAGGGCAAGTCTTGAGGAGACGATGGGCTTTGAAACCAGTTTGACATTGTGTCCAATAGCAATGTCAGTTCATGGCACAGTGGCCCCAAAAGACCCGGAAGCAGCTGTAAAACATCCATGGTCCATGGTCAGACCACTGTCCTAGGTGGGATTGTTGTCATGGTGATGGACAAGGTTGGCATGACTATCTTTTCCCCTGATGAAACACAATCTCAGCTTCTGTAACTCATACAAACAATGAAGACAAACTAGCAGCCGCTGCAGCACTTGTTATTAGAAATGAAAGCCTTCCATTATTTTAATAAATCACCAATTACTTTGTGAGCACAAAGTATACTATAAGAAAAGTGCTTGTAGTGATTTCATCATGAAGACCCTCTTCGAAATCCAGAAAAAAATAAATATATAAATAAAAAAATAAAAAAATAAAATAAAAAAAAATCACCAAAGATCTGTCCGAAAGTTGAAGTCATGTTGGGGTTTAGCCTGTGAATGTATATGGCTGATGAGGGTTTGTTAAAGACTACTGAAAAAAACAAAGTCAGATCTTTATCTCGACATATGTTGTCTGTATGTATATAGATCAGATGTTCCAGGGTTGTATTTTTAGTCATTAGAGATTTTCTTGAACCTGGAAGTCTCAGTTTGGCTCGATTTGATGGCCCTGACTGTAAAGTCTGATATTATCAGCAAACCAGTATCTGACCTTCTTTATGTAAATCCCACATCCCAAAGGGTTTCCAGTAACTTGGGTCCATGTCAGCCATGGATATGTTCATCATTAAAATCTTCAAGTAAAATTAGTGCTGTCACTGCTGATCATTGACCTCCTGGTTGTTTTGAATGTCAATCTGTCATCTTGGAATCAAATCTTATTCTCCTGCTATAAATTGTCTGTATTAGAGACAATGCCAACAGTTTCACTCTTTATTGCTGAATGTACAGTACAATCTGTCTGCAAGAGAGGGGGATGGACTAATTGGGGATTAATCCAGTCCAATTTTTTACTGAGCATATTTAGCCTCTATCAAGTTCTTACCCCACACACCATCTGGATAGGTTTGCAAATTGAAAATGCGCCCACAGGCCCCAGATGGCTCCCAGAGTTAGTAGTCAAAGATAAATTGGGTGTATGACTGTTGAAAACTTGTGAAAGTCACACTAGTCACAGTCTTCTAGAATGATGAACATATGCTCCTTAAATTGTATAACTTGTCCAATTGTGTCTTTCCATGCAATGAAAGGCAACAAACTTGGATGCAGCCATTTTAGTGAGAGCTAAAGTGGTTTGTTGTTACTTCTCAGTCAACATATAGCCCGATACTGCAGGGCTGTTCAGCTCATCAAAAAGACCAGAGTCTGGATGTCTACTATGTCTACTTTAGGTCATTTTTAGGTGATTATTCTTTGATTGATGTAAGATTGATGTAAACATCTGAAATGTGTGTGAGAAAGTCAACTACTTTGAAAGCTGAAACTTTGTGTGGAGTTCGTCACTGTCAGAACAACAGACTGGTGCTGAGACTGGCTATAGAGAGCAGAGTGAGAACTTGTACGTCTTGTGTTTGCTGTGAACCGTGGGCTAACTGCAGTGTCGTCCCTTTGGTCCAGAACACTTCGCGGGCAGATGGAAGTCCCATGCCCAACTCTCCCAGCTCCATGGTCAACCAGTACAGACTGGAGGAGGATGAGGAGGAGCAGCAGGATGCCGACACCAAAGACCTCTTCATCAGCGTTGATAACCCAGAGAGCCACGTGACTGCCATCGAAACCTTCATCATGTACAGGGTCGTGACCAGGGTGAGGAGGTCTTACTGTGTGTGTGTGTCAGAGAACTTTCTGAACTTCTGAAATGATTCATATCACTGCTGACATTTTGGTAAACATGATCAGCAGAGATGCATATTATCTTGCTAAAAGATGCCACATTGGCAGAAACTGAATGTGTGACTGACCTTGATGCAATCAGTACATCAACAAGTAGAGCACATGTTGCCTGTGCGGTCCCTGAAACCAAGGAGCCCTCTGTGTTGGCAACAAGGAAGTCGCAGCTTTGCAGCACTGATGATTCTGTCACAAACAACCCTTTTGGCAGGAATAAAGGAACATTTTGATTGGCCTCAGATACCGTGCAGACTCATCCCCAACCACTCAGTGTGACGTCCATGTGACAAAACCTATTCTAGGCTCTGTAAGATGCTGACAGCTGAGTCACACAAGCAGTTTACTAACAGTTACATACAGTATGCTATGCAGATGTCAGATATTGGTCATTAACAAGATTTAAGCTCTTTGTTTTTATTTTTGCATCATACAACACAATAACTCTGAACAAGGACCGATAAATGTGGGCTCAGGTCTGTGGATCATTACTAGGCATAGGTGGTACCACTTTATGGGTCCGGCTGAAGCTTCATGGTGTGTTGTTGTGTCAATTTCTCTCTCCAGACCATGCGGAGCGAGTTCGACTCCAGTGAGTATGAAGTACGGCGGCGCTACCAGGACTTCCTGTGGCTGCGAAGCAGGCTGGAAGAAAACCACCCGACGCTCATCGTCCATGTATGTATCAGCACACCGCATCGTCTGCTTAACACATCTGTGGGCTGCTCGGTCCATTTCTGGATGTTTCACTGACCACATGTCACACATACTTAACATCACTGCCAGCCATTTTCCACAGAGCTCAGTGCACTTTTACAGTTTTTCTTCCCATCAGGATTTTTTTTAATCATTTTCATACAGTGTGAGAATCACGTTAAAGGGACCTTATATTTAATTTTGACAGTTATTATGAGGTAGTATCTTAATAATTCAAACCTGTGTTTCACACACAAAAGACATGAATGCGTGTCTGACTGTGTTCTCAGCCATTGCCAGAGAAGTTTGTGATGAAGGGCATGGTGGAGCGCTTCAACGATGACTTCATCGAGACCAGGAGGAAAGCTCTGCACCGCTTCCTCAACAAGATCTCTGAGCACCCTATACTGTCCTACAGCCAGCACCTCAAAGTCTTCCTCACCGCACAGGTCATCTCTGTCACACGCACACTCACTCACAGACACCCAAAAGGTGATCTATCTAGTGTAACATGAAGTAACACGCAGCACTGTCATTAACCACACTATTCCACTACTAGTATTTAATATATTTTAATTAGCTATGGTCTTTCACCTGTTGTCTAGCTTTAGCATCACATTGCAGCCGCATCGAGGATAGTCTGGGTATCACAGCTGACAGCTGTTGTCATCTCATTAGCATTAAAAGTGTATTCAGTGTATTTTCTTGAGCTGCAGTTTTCCTTTTAATGCTTATAATGTTCAAACAAGCTTGTCTAAACTTTCAGTAGGCTCCTAAGCTAAACTCAGTGTTTATTACAGATTAGACTAGAAAAACTTGACACACAGTGCTGAGCTCCAGTGAAGCTTTCCAGCTGTCAGATGATGCAGCTTCACCCTCAAGAAGCCCCCCCAAAAAATGTGAAGACATGTTAATTATAAAGGGGGTGTTGTGTCTCCATGACGATTTTTGATTTTCTTTAATTCATCTTATAATTAGCAAATTAGTCAAATTGGCCAACATGCAGCTCTGAGTAAGCAAGATGAAATTCATCCACTGCAGAGCAGGCCTTAATGTACTCACAGTACAAACATTCAGGACCTGGATCAACATTAACACACAGGTGTAGTAAAGCCCTGTTGTGTGTCTCCATCAGGAGTTGACATCTCACAGGAAACAGGGTCCAGGCTTCCTGAGCAGGATGGGGGAGACGGTGAGGGCGGTAGCCAACTCGGTACGAGGCCTGAGGAGCCGGCCGGAGGAGTTCACTGTGATGCAGGAGTACGTGGAGGACTTCAGTAACAAGATCTGCTCTGTGGACAAAGTCACACAGAGGATCATCAAGGAGCAGAGAGGTAGGATTTATCATTAGATTACATGACCAACATGAAGTCCGAATCGTTGATGGAAAGTGTTTTTTTCAAATTTGTCAGCTGTTCTTCAGTAAGTGACAAACTGTTTGATCCAGTCTATGAGTGACCTCACAGACTACTGTACAAAAGAACAACTTCAGAACTTTATTCAAACTGCATCAGGTTTTATACACAATGTCTCTGATGTCCTCCAGCTGCTCACCTCTCTGTGACTTACACAGTTCATGATGGACACATAGCTTCAGCCTAATGACTTGCTAAAGTACCTAACCTGTTGCTAACTGAATCCGTGGCTGAACCGGGCTGAGTAGATTAACAGAGAACAACGTTCCCGAGGTGATTTCCAGATTTTTCTGGTGGACAGATTGCTAAGTACCAAACTGTTAGCTGTGGTTCAGTCAGCCATGTAGCTGGAGAAATCCTCGGTAGGCTGCTGTATTCCCTGCCAGACATGCCACCTCTGTCTCAGAGGCTGTGTCGTGTTCACTGGAAGGTAGACGCTGACACTAGCCTATAGCACTACTTGCAAATGATGAAGATACTGGATAAACAAATGGAATCCATCTGTCTGCTGTGTGTTGAATGTGTCCTCTGTGCTCACAGAGTATCTGGATGAGTTGAAGCAGTACGGCCCCACTTACACGCAGTGGGCGGGGTCAGAGGAGGATCTGGTGGAGCCGCTGAAGGGCGTGGCCGGCTGCGTGGAGCGGTGCAGCAGGGAAACAGAAGAGCAAATCCAGCATCTGTCTGAAGTCTTCGTCCCTGCCCTGCACGAGTACGTCCTCTGTGCCGAGACGCTGAAGGTGAGCCCGGACCACGCTGCTCACATCTCCACAGCAGAGGGTGCTTTAGCTGGGCCCTGGTCCAGAAAGCAGCTTTTAGCCACTACATTCATAATACATACATAATACATTCTGAGTTCAAGTCAAACTCCAGACCCTTTTTCCTTTTTTGTCTCTATTTGACTCATAAAGTTATGATCCATGCAGTTTGTGAGGCTGATCAGCGTGACAGACTGACCACAGCTCAGTGCAGTCAGAGCTAACAGAGCTAACCAAACCTCTCAGCCATGAGCAGCTGCTGTCAGACTCTCTGCGTCTCCATGACTCTCTGGAGCTTCAACAGTCACTGAAGCACGCTGACGGACACTTGTAAAAGTTTCTGTGTGCTAAATGATGCCTGGCGCTAAGATGGCAACTCAGAGGCTCCATCTCCAGGGGGTGTGTGTGTGTCTGTCTGGGAGGCTACATAGGAGGGGGCGGGGAGTCGGAGGTGGTTGGTGACAAACGCTGCCACATACTTACACAAACAAATATCATCTGGCCCAGATCAACTGAGAGAAACATCAATGATTATAGCCATGTTTTAACCAACAGAGTGAGGTCACTGCATATAGAGCAAAATATGTTGATTGTAAATGGGCTGTACTTATATAGTAACACTAGAGCCACAATTTGGCTAAAAGAATGTGGATACTTTTTGTTGCAGACCCATCCAGAGCTGTACACACAGTATAGTACATGGCTTAGCTGAGTGCTTCAAATAACTTGAACTATCACTTTTTAAACCCACAAATCGACACCCCTCTTTGCCTGTGAGCTGCAAATAGGTCCAAACATACAAACACACTGACTGACGTCGTTGAAAATGTCCCGAAAACCTCCTAGAAATGGATCTTAGAGGTTCAGTCAGCATCTTTTCTTTAAAGTGATTCCTCTTCGGCACCATCTAGATATGTGAGGATGTAAAAATGAACAACGTTTGTACAATCACAGTTCAGAAACTCACCCAGTTGTTGTGTGAAACAAGTTGTATTAAATGTAACAATATGCTGGTCTGTGTCAGGCGGTGATGAGACGTAGAGACAACATCCAGGCTGAGTTTGAAGCCAAGAACGAGGCCCTGGCATCCAGAAAAGCTGACCAAGAAGCAGTAAGTGCACACACTCACGCACACACACACACACACACACTCCCCTCCTCCTTCTGTGTCAGCCCATGCGGTTGTCCTCCAGTCATATTCCCAGAGATTAGGTGTAATAAAGTGAAGCATGGAGAGGGGCCTCTCCCCCAGGGCCACCCTCAGCTCATATTGAGGAGGAAAAAAGGCTTCCTGGGAGGATTATCTAGACATCCAGGCTTGTCAGCTGGAAGTCAGTTCTCAGCTCAGTGGGAGTAAGAGCTGTCAATATTATTTCACACTGTAAGCCCAGCAGCTAATCACAGCGTAATGAAAATTCCCATATCCTCTTTAGACAAGGACTTGCTTCAAAATGTCAGGAGACAAAGGACGGAGAGGAAAGTTAGGGAAGCAAAGGACAGAGCTATTTTTAGACACTGTACTCGAGGTGTGTGTGTGTGTGTGTGTGTGTGTGTATTTGCAGTCGTGTATTCCTGCTCGCCCAGCTGATATCAAAATCCATCTGTGAGATTTTAATTAAGAAGCAGGACTCAGATTTTACCCCAGATTTGTGTTTTATTATTCCTGCTTTAATTAGGTGTGTGTCTGTGTGTGTGTCTGTGTGAGCTTTACTTCAGTCCTCGGCTTCTAATACATATCATTGTGTTTGTGCCTTTATCAGGTCTGCACTAATAAGAAGGGAAATGTCAGACTCTGTTACAGGGTCCATCAGAGAGTTTAGTTGGTGCCGTTAACGTTAACGTGATGGTTAGTCCAACAAACACTCAGCTCTGAGCTCACTTTGAAAAACAAAATGTGGATAAGAAGTCAAGAGGTCGACCTGTGGCTCTGAGAGCATTTCCTTTTCAAAGGGTTCTTCTTCTTTTTCTTTTTCTTCTTCTTCTTCTTCTTTTTCTTTTTCTTCTTCTTCTTCTTCTTTTTCTTCTTCTTCTTCTTCTTCTTTGGTGGAAAATTCATATTTGATTTTTGATTTTATTTCACACAATTATATTAAATGCACTACACAAACATTACACTTATACACAATAATGTCATCTCCACGGACATTCCAAAAGGAAAGTGTCACCATAACATCTCCAATGCATGTGTTTTGCATATTCAGCATTGACAGTTGGTTGAATCAGCACTGCCACAAACTCTGGTGCTCTGTGTGTACTCTGTGATTGGTTTGTGTTTGGTGCTGCTGTTTTTTTAATCAAAGGCCACATGCAGAACTTTGCTCTTGTATCACAGTTGTGTTGCACTGCTTTGAAATGTTAGTGATGGTGACAGATATTGAAAATTGGAGACTGATCTTGTTAATCCCGGTCAGTTAGGGGATTCATACACCACTGTTAAAGATGAAGGTTTGGGATGGACTGCTGCAACATGAATCTTCCAACTTGACTCAGCACTGTTGTTTTCTCTCGTCCGGTTCTCTGGAAGTAATCGTAGTCTGTAAAGCGTGAGAACAGTGAGGAGGTGACAGACCAAACAAGAGTGTGTAGCTCTGTGCTGGTTTGAAAGATACAGAACATATGGATCAATAGTGGAGAAGTTTCTGCATGTGGTGAGACATTACAGACGTTCAGTATTTGTTAGTCAGAGGACAGATTTTCAGCGGAATGCTCTTCAAACATACGATCCAATATTTGATTCTAGCACATTGTTTGAATTGTATTAAAACCTCAGAGTTGTTCATTTGAGCTTGAATAAAATATCAAGGCTGTAGTACTTTATATTGTAAATAGAAAAATATGACATAAAATCCTTAAGCAGACACCCACAAGTATCCTGTGGAGAAGACAATCTGCTTGGATGCATCACTGAGTGTCTGCTTTCTATGGGAAGGTTCATCCCTTCTCTGGGAAACCTGCCTGACCTGTCAGACCTCTGATGAGTCAATCGAACAGTGTTCATATGAAAAATAACTTGATAATTAAGTCACATTATTTTAATCAAACGTTTAACCCTTGACAATGCCACGATGTTACTATACATTTTTGGTAATCTGATTACATGTGGTCCATTATTACCCAATCCTATGCGCGGAGACAGTTTCTGCTCTCTGTGCTGTTCATCCTGGACGTGTAACGATACACTCCTGAAGCCCCTCCAGTGGAAGGCATGAAGACAAAATCCACAGATGTTTTGTTTATATGTGAGCTCCAGACGATGTCTGCTGCAGTGACTGTTCAGTACTGATGCCCTGTAACTCAGCCCAGCGAGGAATCTCAGAGAGGGAGAGCGCGTGCATCAAACACAGACTGTGGATTGTGTTAGCTACAGTACGTGTCTTCATGAATGAATGAATAGTATGGACAGAATGAATGATTACTGTGTCAGAGGGACTGTGGACAGAGTTTAAAGTTAGTCTGAACCCTGCTTACTAATTTTCCCTTTTGCCGTGAGTCAAAAACACTCCGTATGTGTGTGTGCTGGGTTCAGATGCATTGTTGAATGGGAGCTGAACATCATAGAGCTGCTAGCATTTGGCCTCGAGGTTCAGTTTTTCCCTCACACGTGACCAACAAACAGCTGAGTAGACTTTATTTTTGTATTTCCGAAGGCAGCTCAGATGAAGCTTCGTCAGCACAGACGCAGCGGCTGACCTGATTGGTTTGTGGCATCTATTCAGTCCTGACTGAAGGCACATTCCATGACCAAGCTGCCTGAAACACAAAACATGTGACGTCTGCTGTTATTATCACGTTGTGCATCAGTACGTCTTCATACCAGAGTTGTGTTTGATGTCATATCTGGACAACAGAGCGTAAAGATCTGAAATGTCAGGTGTGAGCAGTAATTCACTACTCTGCTGCTGAAGTTCAAACAGGACAGCATCAGATTCTTCCCTTCTGTCAACATTTCTTTGACCTTTTTTATGAGTCAACCTTTCCAGCCTGAATGTGTTTCTATGAGACCTCGCAGCCAGCAGGGGGCAGTGCTGCTCTAGTTTAACAGCACACAGAGAAGAAGTCACGTGCAAATGTTTCTCTCAACGTGAAGTTACATTTCTGTTTTGCTTTGTATCATTTGTAATGCAGGACTGAACTCTTCACTGTCCTGTTGGTACAAATCTGCTGTAACTAAACATGAGAATAGAAAAATGACTTCTGGTAAGAGTTTGACCAAAGTGTTTGCATTAAATGAAGTGTCATTTAATGGCTGCTTTAGTGAGATGTATTTTATAATGTACTTTTTAATATCTATTCTGAATTTGACATCTGCAACATGTTTTTATTTTTTCGTAGAACTCAGGTGACAGTGTCATAATCAGGTATGACAGAGACATCCTCGAAGAGCTCATCAAAGGATGAGGCGAGGCTCATCAAAAACTGCAAACAGTCCAACAGTTTAAAAAGAACAGTTTTAATGAATTCATGGATTTTAGCATCCACAGTCCAGAGTATCATTCAGGGATTAAGAGAATTCTCTGCCCCTAGGCAGCACTGCATTAAAAAGCACATGACTGTGACTGTGATTACTACATGAGCTCAGGAACAGTTGAGAAAACAGTTGTCAGTAAACACAGTTCATCTCTGCATGTACAGATGAAGCTCAGTCTCTGCCATGCAAAGAGAAAAACAGATATCAACAAGATCCAGAACTGCAGACTTCTCTGGACCGAGCTCACCTGAGACGGACTCAAAGCGTGCTGTGGTCTGATAAGTCCACATGTCAAACTGTTTGAGTGAATCATGGACGTTGTGTCCTCTGGGATCACTTAACATTTTACTGCTTCTTTTGCGATTCGACGACCAATAAAAAGTATAAGGATAAAGTATGTGCAGTGCATGAGTGACATCAACCACAGGTTTCCAGAGCACGCTGTGAAGCTTAGAATATGTGTTATGGGCCACCGCCAATCTAAAAGTCGGTGGACCTGAGGCGGGCTGAACGATGATAATCGGACAAGCCATCAGTAATGGCACCCACCTGTCAATCAAAGTGTCCACATGCTTAGTCCTGCATAAGTTTAAGCCTTAATATAATGTGAACAGGTGAGTTGTATATAAATTCACCCTCAGTACAGTTGTCATGAACACGGAAATTAGCTATAGAGACCAAAACTGTTTTTTGAACCAGGCTGTAAACATGTTTATTTCTGCTGTGAAGGTGGCCATTTGAACATGGGGACTTGTGAAATGTTGAAATGTTCTTGTAGCCAGCCTCAAGTGGCTGAGAACTTAGAGTTTTTGGCACTTGGGCATTGGCTTCTTTTTCCAGCCAAGGTGTTTGCCACTTGGGCGGAGCATTAGCGCTAACATTTGCCTGGGAGGAACCATTGACCATTTGTTTGTTGCAGCATTGTCTGCATCCACTGAGGGCGACACCTGTTTCACACTCCACCTTTTGACCGTTATGACTGCACCATCCACACTGTGTTTTGACAGAACTGTGAATGTATTAAAAATATCGAGTCTAAGTATGGCACTATGGAAACTTAACAAAGGTGTAAAGTTGCACAAATATCTTTGTTCTGTGTTTGATCAAATACGTTATACAGAGTAGAGTTTCACTCTACTGTATTCTGCAGTTTCTACTCTGTACACAGCGCCTTGTGGCTCCTGAAACTTTGGTATTGGAGACAAGTAATGGTACACACACACACACACACACACACACTTGCTAGATGTTATTCAGCAATAGCACTGATGGCCTTGATAAGGTGGCTGGATCGATATCACTGCAGTAACAAGCAGACCACTGAGATCCCCACTGTGTGTGTGTGTGTGTGTGTGTGTGCGTGTGTGTGTGTGTGTACACACTGTGTGTAATCCCATGTTAAGCATGCTGTGTTTATTGAACTCGAGTAAATGCCATTGTCAGTCTAAATGTCAGACAGCTAATCCCTGCTCGGGCTCAGTGAATCCAGCAGCATGATAACATCTGATTAGAACACGTAATACGTGTGTGTGTGTGTGTGTGTGTGCTTATGGCTGTGTGTATAGTGTTGAATTCACTGCTCACTCTGTGCAGGTGATAATAACTCTGCTCTGCTTTATTGTGAAACTACTTCATCAGTGGCTGAAATGCAGGGGTCTTCTTTCAGTCATTCTCTGATGTTACCTGCCCGCTGCTCTAATTGTTTAGATGCCACTAATGAAGCATGTCACTGAGCAGTAAAACATTAATGTGCACTTCTTCCTCTGATTCAGCTGCAGTGTAGACACTTCATGCTTGAGCCGGAGGAAAAGATATTTATTTGAAACTGTGAAGCAGGTTTGCAAAAGTAAATCTGAATCCGTTTAGACTCAGCTGACACTGCAGACAGTTGAATACATTCACCATCTTTCCACATTGAAGTTGTTGTACAGAGTCACAAGCAGCATAATCACACAGAATGTTGGCTAGTCTGATCTCACCACTTCATTTCGTTCAGTTGTCTTTTATTCGATGCATCTATGAATACCTGAACATCCCGGCTCCTCGGGTGCTCCTCTCAGGGTTTCTGGTTCAGTAACTCGTGCTGTCTGAGGGGAATCAAAGCTGCCCTTTGAACAAAAGCTGCTTTGTACCGATGTCTTTCTCTGTGCTCAGGATCAATATGTGAAACTCGGAGCGGATCATGACTGGGCTGATACCATGTCACACCCAAGTTCGCACCTCGCTCTCTTCCTCCTGTGCACTTTGAATCAGATTAGATTATACTTAGATGTGGACACATAGACCTCAGCAGTGAACAGTGAACACACCTGGTTGGCTCACCTGCTGCTTTAAAACAGAATGGTGGGTGAAAAAATCAAAGATGCGTTGTGTGTTTCTTGGGCTCTTTATAAGAATGCTGCTGCTCCTGTTTGGAGATTGTAGAACCCCGCTGTATGTGAAGTGCATTTGTTTTACTTAATAGTTAATATGTGTGTCACACTGTGACCTTTGTTCTGTGGATGTGTTCAGTCATTGGTTTGTTTGTTTGATTGACAGCTGCAGGAGGAGGTGGATGGTCTGGCAGACCGGGTGGAGCTGGCCAACAACGCCTTGAAGGGAGACTGGTCCCGCTGGCAGGACAGCATGAGAACTGACCTCAAGTCAGCCTTTATGTCTACCGCTGAGAAGAACATAGAGTACTACGAGAAGGTGAGTTTGACATTCTGATTTCAGCAGTAAAGGTGGTCTGGGCGAGGGGAACCCCAGGGCCGCCAGCCCATAGTGAAGATCACGTACTGGCAGTAACAGCTGGACTGCCTGGTCATTTATGTTTGTATTAGCAGTTTCATTTCAGTCATCGAGGACACAAACACAAACAGCTGGAGAGTTGGCAACTTCTGTCGTCTGTAATGGCGTCTTCACTCGGTCAGTCACCTCCAGCTGTTCACCTCATTCTCTTCAGTGCCGACACACCTGAGTCTAACTTTACTAACTCCTGCTGAAAGGTAGTTAAACTAATATGTAATACTTTAAACTGGCTCTGTGTTGTGATATTTATTGCCCTGCAGTGTAGTGTCAGTAGTTTACAGGGACTGTCAGTCATGCAGGCTGTCCTGAGTTTGTCCAGATAACCATAGAGTGTAAGCTCAGTATTCTAACACACCAACAACTGGATCAAGCTCCAGCTCAAAGATCAGAGTGAACACACACCACAGACAGAAGTGCTGTCATAGAGGCTTTGAAGTAAGTTTCAGCCAATAAACGATGTCAGAAGCCATCAGAGACGACAATCAAGCCTCTGGGGACAAGAGTCAATGTCTGTGGGCTTCCGGTGCAGCAAGTGGATATCTGAAAGAAACGGGTTACGGAGATCTGGGCCAAGACTTCATCTGCATTAACAGCTTGATACACGAGCATGAAGAGAATGCTGCATTTGGCTAATCTCTACAAACAGATATGACCATATGAATACAGATAGAAATCAGAGTTTGCATTCTGGGCCAGTACGTCCCGTCTGTTTCGCTCTCCACATGGACTCCTGCAACAAAGACCCACTGTAACATGAGTGGCCAATGCTACTTGGGCAAATGGAAACTGGAACGCTTCTGGTGCCAACATCTTGGTTGCTTGTCTACAGATTCATGCATGCATCTGCAGATATCTGTTTATTCTTTGCTGGGTAATCTCTATCTATGTTGGACTGTTAGTAATTTTGAGAATCAGCACAAAACAGGAGAGTAGGAGAGTGAAACAGAGAAAAGGGGAATCCGAGAAAGAGAGAAGTTGCGATTGAAGAAGAGACAATCCCAGATCCAGATTAACGAGCAGGCAGCCCAGCAGAGACAGCAGGGATTAGACGCTGAAAAAGAACAATGGAGTCAGTTGGAAGGAGAGAGAGCATTACAGCAGGAGGAGAATGAGACAGGGAAGCTGTTACAGTAACAATCATTTACTCTGTTAATAGGTTCTGTTAGTCATGCTGGTGTATAAGCATGCAGTTAGGATAGAGATATGCTGGAGCTCTGCCAGCAGATGGTGGTGCCGCTTTACATTTACTTCTCCTTCTTCTACAGCTTGCCTATGGACTGCTCGTCAGATCTTGGATTTTCTGTGGAAACCAGTGTTGCTTTTCCAACAGTTAAAGGCCTTTTAATAGTGAGCGGATTATCGAAACCACTCATCGCACTCGTGTCCTGCTTCCTGTTTAATCAGTAGATTTGGATGTTGTCTGCTTCTTGGCTCTTCTGTCGAAGCAGTCTTGTTGTGACTCCCTGACAGACTGCAGCAGTTAGAGGTTCTCCTTGTGGCTGGTAGATGTTTGGCAGCTCTGGAAGCATTTTTCCTTTAGACTATAGTGATTCTATAGTCCTGACATATTACAGCCATATATTTAAACGTATATACTTCAAACTGCCCGTTTTCAATAAAACTTCAAGTGATTTCAATTTGTGAAATTTTATAAAGTTATAGTCCTTTGCTTCAGTGTTCACAACATCAGATACGTTACTATTAAGAGATTTAATAGTGTATTAAGAGACTTATTATTCAAATAAATACTACAAATAATACAAATGAAGCTGGCCATTTCAAGTTAAAGTTCAGAAGAGCTGCTGTGGACTTTCAAAATTCAAAATTCACATTAGGGTTAACAAGTATCTTTAGCATACCAGGCATTTTCTTGATTTATTCATTGTTTAATCATTTCAAATAGTGAACTAATGTCCATCACAGTTTACCAGAGCCTAAAATGATTTCTTAATTCAACGAAATATTCAGAGCCTTATTGGAAAGACAGCTGAAGAGTGAGAGGAAATGTGGGGAGAGAGATGGGGAATGACATGTGGCAAAGAGCCACACAGGTTGGGATTCGAACCTGGGCCCGAGCGGCGAGACTAAACTACAAAAGATAAGAAATTAAAAGTGAATTTTCATACTGAAGTGTGCATCTACAGAGTCAGTTCTGTTTTTTCCAGGTTTTTCCAAGTAAAATCAGTCCATGAAGGGGAATGCTAATGTTCAGTTATATAATCATATTTTAGACATTTTGCTTTCATGAAGAAATCATCTTCCCTGAAGCCTCCTGCTCACTGCCTCACCCTCCAGTACAGCATTCAAGGTTCATTGGTAAAAGTCTCTACAGTACAGATGACAACAATAATGCAGGGCAGAATTAGAAAATGGTGTTCAACAGCTTCCAACATTCAGTCAGAAAGCAAACACTCACTCATCCAGTCCAGCCAAGTGTGAGACTTATGAATTATGAAATATCTTCTCCTTCCTGGAACTTAATGGGAAGCATAGCGTAATAATGAAAACCAGTTTGGTGTGTAAGAAGCTGATTGGTCTGAATGGAGCCCTACCCGTAGCTCCATCCAAAACCTTTGGGAGGAGCAGCATCAGCATGGGACCTCACTACTGTGCTTGTGGCCGAATGAGAGTAAGGTTCAAATGCAGCCAGAGGAGCAGCACATCAATGCCCATGGATTCAGCATGACTTAGAAATGAACATATGGCTCTATGTTCATGTCCTTTTGGCTATGCCATGTAAATGTACATACTGTGAAAGAGCAACAGAAGTATCAGTCCATGTTGCTGAAAAGCTGCATTTTATTTCATTCAGTCAGCCTTTCTTGTTTCAGTTTCTAGTACTGGTAATACACCAGAAGACTGGGTAAAACAAAAAACAGTGAGTAGTTAAACTGTCTGTGTGTGTGTCTGTGTGTGTCTGTCTTTGTGTGTCTGTGTGTCTGTGTGTGTGTGTGTCTGTGTGTGTGTGTGTGTGTCTGTGTGTCATATTTGGGTTTTGTCTCCAGTGTCCTCTCTCTCCTGGCCTCTCCCTGCAGTAGCCCTGACAAAACCACTCATCACCCAGCACATTGGCCCCTGGCAAGCAAATGTAATACAACAAATGAATACCGTTGCATGTGCTCACATGTCTTGCATGTGTGTGTTTGAGAGAGAGAGAGAGAGAGAGAGAGAGCGAATATACAATATATAGAATGTAGGAGTAGCCGAAGGGCTCTGCACTCTGCTTCTGAATGTGAAAACATTTCTAATATGGCCAATATATAATGTAGCCATTTGTTTGGTTTGAACATTTCACAAATGAAATATTAATGATTCCCAAAGGTTCTTCATTTGAGCACTCAGAAGTTAAGAACAGAATGGTGTGTTAATGCTGCATGAACGGCTTCCTTTTTTTGTTAGTTAAGGGGCAACTTTTATGCTAATCTCCAGCTCTATATCTTATTTGGGCACTCTGCTGGAGTAGTTTGGATGATTCAGAGTTTTAAAAAAACTCATTTATCTTCTACCGGCCCTTTAGCAGTGCCTCAGCTCAGTCTCTGTATGCAGCAAGACACTTTACCTCTTTTTAGACTCTTTAATCCTCCCCCCACCCCCCTTGTGAGCACCATGTCATCAGCTACAGTGACTTGGAACCTTGCCTGGAAGAAAATGATTTGGGCACTGAATTAGATGAATTAACTATTTATCAGACCACAAATGAGACATTAGAATTATTAGGTTATTATTTTTTTTTTTTTTTTTTTTTTTTTTTTTTTTTGTAGCTGCTAAATGATGCTAACTTCATCTGTCATTAGCTAGTCAACTGTCCTAGTCTTGCCTGGACTGGGAGCTTGGAGTACCAGGGTAATGTTGGTGCTTCACCACCAGCACAAGCTTTTTGTGTTTATCTCCATGTGTGAGTGAGAAAGTAGTAAATTCACTACTCAGAACTTCTTGCCTGACAGCTTCTTGGAAAGACTCTTTCTTTCTGTCCATTAGCACTTGTCTTGTTTCTTAGCAGACCGATAATCAATCAGCCTTTAGAGAAAAAACCCACAAGTCCATAGATAAAACCCATCTTTGTACAGCATCAGAGTTTTGCAAGGTTTTGATGGAACAGCTTCGAGAGACAAGTTTGTCTCCATGCAAACAAAATAGCTTCTTGTCTGAAGGCTGGTTGGAGGTGCACAGATCAGTCACCCCCTGAACGTATGTTCAATGACCAGGATATTAGGTGTCTGCACTGCCAAGTCAGTACATCTGCTTGACACAGCTCAGCCACTCACTTGTCTTGTTAGCTCTGTGTTCTCTCTATTTATTAAGCAGCAGTGACCTCTGCGAGAGAACTGCTGTCAGTGGGAAAAGACAGAAACTCCATTACAATAACTCATGCACAGTTTGATGTATAAGTTATGTTCAATCCCTGTTCCGGCACTGCCTTTATCATCCACTGAAATTAAAATGCTGGACATGTGGGCATGTATCTTGTCCAGCCCAATAGCTTATTTGACACACTATCAAACACCCATGGAGGTTAAAAGTGCATTGCTAATGCTAACATTGGTTTGCTGGCTCAGTTGTAGCACACTGAGCAGCTTGAAATGCCTCAGTCTGTTTTAGATTTAGGTTTGTTTCTATCCTCCTGTGCACTTTAAGCACTGCAGGATGCTGGTTATTGTGTAATGGAAACACCAAACAACATTATGACACCATTTTTTTTGCAGAGTTAACAGAAGATTTGGCATAAACATGTATGAATGGGGGTTCACACATTCATACATGTTCATGAATTGGCTTGTAAGCTGCAGGTCACAGCACAAATGTGTTACATAGCATCTCCATCCTTCTGCTGGTCCAGCTGCAACTTCGTGTTACATTATTTTTGTTTAACATTACATGTCTGTGTGAATGTGTGTAAATCAGGGCAGTGCTAAAATAGAGCATGCCTGCTCAGCAAAGCTCATGTTGTAAGGCCCAATATTGTGGTGAAGCATAAAATTGGTACATTGGTACGGGATGATTTCCTGAGTTTTCCAAAGCAGGGTTATACCAGATTAAGACATCAAATAGACTTTTCTTTGATGAGAGGTCGACTATTTCCAGCGAGAGAATCCTTTACTGCGGTTTCACACTGATACGAGTAACCTAAAATCAATGCTGTTTCATCCTGTTTTTGGTGAGAACATCTTGTCTGAGTGTTCACATTTCAAGACGTGTTTGGACTGGATTTAGTTCTGTGTGGTTGGTAGGATGATTTTAATATTGCATATTCACTGATTTCAATCCCATCAAGAGAATGTGTGTTTATGGTTCTTCCGACCTCTTCCCCCAGTATTAATTACATCTCCAAATACCTGCTGCTTTTTGGCACACTTGTCAGTCCTCTGAGAATTCATTCCATCTGTATAATACCCGGTTGTTTCCAAATGTATTCAGGAGCTTTGCATATGAAAAGCAGCAGTTCCTGTTATTGACTTTTACAAATTTATACTCCATTTGCGCTGTGTGGGCTGTAATAAAAGAAAATGTATAAAGATTGTTGATAACCTTTTCATGTACATACAGTCTTCTTTGATATCATATGTTGTGATGGAAAAACACAAAATTCATTAGAGCTAGAAGGTTTTGTTTTATATCCCATAGCTGGTTTATAGTGTATCCTTACATTTTCTGAAAATTAAATACAATTCTAATCTAGTGACTCTGTCATTGTAATATTGGACTTACAAGGTTTTTGCTGGGTCAGAACCTTCCCAATACCTTCATGGTTTACATCCATGTTAGCTAGCTTGCAGTCTTCTTGCCTGTCTTCATCAGTCCATTACCATGTCCCTTCCCACACAGAAAGAACCTATATAAACATATATGTTTGAATGTAGGTTTTGATATAGGTTTCAAATATATGCTACATACATAAAATTGCATGCATATATGCACATATATACTGCATATAAGTTTCATATATGCGCATATATCCCCATATTGGTTCTTGCCATGTGGGTTGGTACACTACCACTGCAAACAGGTGATCCATAGAATAGCACACAAATCTATTTTTGGAATTTCTACCCAGCTATCTAGCTATTGTATGAGATCTAGCTATCTCATTACTCGGAAATGTGGAAATTCATTGTTGGCCACCAATCTCTAGACAAATACAGCACCACCAGCAGCACCCACAGGAAACATCAGCAGCATCAACTCACCCACCACACATCGTCACAGTGCTCCACATATTATAAGACATCAAGGCCTACCTAACGGGGTTTGTTTGTTCCATTGGCACGTGTGTTTGGAAGTAGAAGAAGATGAATTTGAAAGGCCTGTTGAACCTGTCATAGGTCCAGTTGTTCATGCATTTAAGCTGGAACTGAGCAGTAGTGGAGGTGGAAGAAGTCATGGAGCCTGTGCTTTGGGTTAAAAACCAAATCAGCAGCAAAAGCTGTCAGTAATCAGTGGTGTGCTGAGTAATATGATGTCTGCTCACCAAGGAGCATGGTTAAAATGAATGTTCCTCCTGTCCAAACGAGGCTTTAGTTTGTTTTATTAAAGCAGTCAAACTGATTTCATCTCACTGACTTATGGAAGAACTGATAAGTTGAACTGTACACAACCACTTGTAATGAATTTGAAATGCATTAAACTGGTTTACTTTCTCTTGACAGTGCAGAGCACACAGTGAGTAAATACTTGTACTGAAAGTGATTCCAAAGGATGACATCACTCTGCGCTATGTGCTGATATTGTTATTCAGGTGCAGATGTGGGCCAGTGTAGCCACAGGGCCTGTAAATGATTTATTGGAGTCGAGCACAGGGAGACGGCCTATAAGAATCTAATAAGACACCTGCACCTGGGAGGGTTTTATACCACCTATGTGGGGTGTGGAGGAAGACTAGGGAATGTGTGTGTGTGTGTGTGTGTGGGGGGGGGGGGGGGGGGGGGGGGGGCAACTAACAATCAAAATTGTTAGTTGCACCGCTTCTATGAATAATATTTTGTCATGGCATCTTGAGGGTTTAAGACAGCTTTCAATGCTTGACCACCACCGAGTCATCACTTCTCACACTGTCATGTCCTTCTGACATTTATTCCCTTATGACATGCATGAACCATTAACACAGAATGACAGAGGACCAGCCAGGGGAGGGTGTGAAAGGGCATGGCAGGACAGACTTACCTTACCTAACTTACCTTACATGACCATTTTTATTTTTGCTGTTGTTGCTTTGGCTCTGAACCACTGCATGTAAGATATGAAATGAAACACAGCCATAGTAGCTAACTTGTACATGAAACATATCAACCCTGTTTACATGTGGGATTAACATGTGGGATTGCTCAAATCACCCAAGATGCATGCTAATACCAAGTATAAGCAGTGCCTTTGATCAGATCACACTGACAACGGCTTCTGCCACATCTGACATCTGAAATCTGGTACCAGTTCAGAGAGGACACTTTAATCAGACTTCATCACTGCAGGTGTAATAACTAAGCATATTTAAGCTTTAGGTACTGACTGAAAGAATGAGACTGGATGAAAATGGACAAGATTAGTTTCCAAATGAGGTTGCATAGACTTACCCTTAGGAAGATGATGAGGACCTTGGACATCTAGACATGTGCTGAATGAGACTCTGAGACACTACGCTGAGCTCAAGTGCTGCTGTAGCATCGTATTATGGACAAGAAACCGGAGCCTAATAGTAAATACAATTCATGAATGTTTTATTTTTGATTAATTTTTTTTTCTAATTTTCACTTTGATTGATCAACTGAAAATTTTACAATCTAATTACAATTTAATTGTTCAAGTAATTTATCAAGAGGAATCAGCGACCAATGACCAAGATATGCAGCAGTTTCAATCTGCTATGCTAATAATTGCTATTTGCGTTTACTGAGTGAGCAGTAAGGAAAAGGATCTAATCAGTGCCAGCTATTGATACAGCTATTAATGTAGTAATATGCACAGCCAACTTCTCTAAGAGTATAATAAAGTTTTAATGAACACTAGGTCAGTGAACATCAATTAATCAATTACAACTTTAAGGGCGCAGCCACAAGCATACAACACACTGCGTATCTGTAAGTGTATGTATGCTGAGGGGCAGATGGCAATATGGCCATGTGAGGCACACTCAATATAAACCATGCAACCTCTTGCTATCTCACTCTACCTGAAGAACACAGGGTCTGTATCTTCCTTCTGTAGATAACAGGGAGGATTGGGCGGCTCCACCAAAATCTGTCCTGATCCGACGAAAAAAGGAAAGAAAAAGAAACAGTAGAAGAAATAGTCAGCTTACTCGTGCAGTGAGTTGAAGCTGTTACAGCGACATTGCAGGACACTTTCTGTAGCAATTTACGTCTCAGTGGAAAGGCGGGGTTTGGTGGTGTATGCCAAATATATCTTTTATCCTCAATGACGTCACAGTTGCTCCATGGGAATTTCATGAGTTTGTACGCATTTCACCAGGATCCAGGTTCAGCCCAGACTTCACACCTCGGTACGAAGTGGCAGAGCCTAGTGGGGGTCTTGGCATGGCCCCTTTGTTCAGGCCCTACGTTTCCATGTGGGGCTTGGCTCAGGATTTATGGTTTACACATAGACCTCTATTGGTTAAAGTCACACAGCAAGGTCCCAACATCGGTTTAATACAAACTGGATATTTGCAGTCCTAGACTGCATGAGAATAAAGAATAAAACTGTGATGGACAAACCGCTAATGCTGGCTTGTGATTTTCTTCTGCATCCAGTCTTGCTAAGCTAAGCTAATGCTGCAGTAGTTGATATACTGTACAATATGTAAGTCTATGGAGTGAATTTCATTTCTGGGTGGCACACATCAGTGCTGGTAGATTAAATCCTGATAATCTCACATAGAAAACAGTCAGCCCATGTATTGATGCATGTCACACATTGCCACTGCGTGTTGCTCTTCAGACACTTCATGCATTAGATACTTTGCAATAATACCTGATGTACTGATATAAATGGTAAATTAGGCATTGCTGCTGTTAAACATGGCAAAGAGAGTCACTTAGTGGTGCACTACATACTGTGGAGGTGCTGACCATCATTTCATGTGTGGATGTGACAAAGCTCCTGCTCAGTTTAGTAACGTTTATCTGTAATATCAGGAATAAACAGTGCACTGCTGTAATGTGTGATTATACACTGTCTGGTGGAAAGCACCTACAGTAATATTGTAAACTCGCAGTGGTCGGATTGCTGTGTGGGCGAAGCAGAGCGAGCATGTGTCCATATTTGCAGTTCTATTAGCATGTCTACGTGCAGTTTTTATCACAGTTGTTCCTTTTGCACAGTCTGCATATTGTTTAAAGACAGTGAAGTGACAGCCCATCATTAACATCAGAAATATTCAACCCATCTGACAAAACATCACAGTAACCAGCAGTGCCTGTCAGGCAAACACTCAGCCCACTCTGTTTAAAACGTCCATTCATTTAAATCACAAAGCTGCTCTTAATGATCTGTAGATGTCATTTATTTATCCATGTGTGGTGAGCGCTTGTCAGGTTCTTCTCATGTTAGACTGTACGGATCAGGAAGCGGTGGGATCAGAGGAAGAACATTTAACACTCTGCATATTTTCAGGCATCAAACTCAGACAAAAGCAGTTTGACCAGGACACAGTGAGAATTTAATAATGGATTAAAAACTGAGATGTGGCTGATCTGTTGACATTACCTCTCTACAGCTATGAAGAATGAATTATTAACAGGAAAGAGTAAAAATATATGTATTGTTGAAGATGTGTGAAGTTAAGCATCCTTGATGATATAGAAGGGTGTGCTATGTGCTGTGGCTGAGCCCAGGCAGCGCTGGCTCAGTTTAACCCCTGAATATAAGACACATGAATCAGATAAGTATGATATTAAGTATGTTATAATTATAATATATTAGACATAATTAGCTGTAAACTCCAGCTCTTTACATAGAATATGTGAGTGATGGCTCAGGAAACCAAATTTCAAGTTATTGACTGAAGCTCATAGTCTCCAAATCCAACAGTTATTGAAGAGGCAGTGATCATCATTCAGATGCAGGTTTGTGATGAGCAGTTCTGCCCTCACTGTGAATGGCAAAGGCAGAGCCTTGCAAGCATTGCCATGGTTACCTCATAGCAACAGGGACTGGAACTGATATAAAGGATGTTGCTTATATTTCAGGTCAACAAATATTTCATATTTTTTCACTGTCTGCTTGGACTAGTCGTTGAAGGGCAGTGCCGGTGCTTTGGAACTGAATGTGCCTACAGCTTTGCCAGTATATTTCAGAATGAGCCATTAGACTTTGGACAAGTCTTAGAACTCCATCTTAGCACACAGTGTAATTCATTCATCACACTGTAAGGATTTGTCCTTCTGTCCAGTTGCTCAACTGTTACCTTCCCTGTCTGCAGTCCTTGTCATGGATATGCTTGTAAAAAGATTGGTGTAACGCCCCTGTCCTGATAACTGAAATCTGACATCAGGTTTCGTATGTACCTCATGTCACTACAGTACAGCAGATACACACACTGGGTAACACTAGTAATACTAATAAACACTCCACAAGGTACCTATTTTAAAAGAAGCTAGAAGCTAGAATACATGAGAGTTAGTCAGATCATTGACCTTGTCTGAACCACCTCCCACATATCTTTCCAAAGGCAGCGCAGGGAGGGCTTCAGCCAACAGTGTTTGCAGCTGTGTGTGTGGAAGTATGGACAGGGTTAAAAAGTCTCTCCCAAGCTCACTCTTCATAGAACTACTTCTCATGTAAACAACTAAGTGCAACATCATGAATGCCTTTAAGGAGAGTTTGTCTTGAGTGTGCTCCATTTCCCTGTTTGTATGATGCATTGCATCAAGACAAGATGCAGGTGTACAAGAGCTCTGTTAAATGGACAGAAAATTCATCTTTACATGGCCAACATCGATTTAAAGTCCAGGCGTGTGTGTGTGTGTGTGTGTGATAGGTTGCAGTTAGCTCCTCTGTGTGTGTTTGTCCTGACTCTCTGTTTACCTGTTCAGCACCGGTGGGGTCTGGAGGATAGCTGTGGGCTGATCAGGCTGCTGCTTTCCTAATGAACCCTGTAATTAGAGCTTTAGCCTGGGGTGTGTGTGTCATCATGCATCAGGGTCGCTTACTGATATTTTAAACTGAATTATTGGTGATATGACTTGTTTGCACTCTGGCTCTTTTATAGGATACTTATTTATTACAACTTGGATCTTGTTTACAACATATCCCTCAGGTATGATTATGTTGTACTAATCAAAGTAATTGCTAAGATCTGAAAACAGAAGCAGAAGAAACAGTCAGGTGATCTGGCTGGTTAACCTCAGCCATGTTCCTTTATGGACGATGACCTCCTGTTATGATAGTCAGACATTGACAATGTTGTTTTTGAAACACTAAAGACAAACTGCTGAGTGAGTGAAGCAAAATATTTTTATTTTTACAGCTAAATTACATAGGAAGTGCTGAGATCTCAGATCATGGCTTTATTGCTAAAATACGATCCAAAGGGGCAACATTATATATGATGATTAATATGAGAGGTTTGCTGGTTGTCCAGAATCAGTTGAGGTTTAGAATGTGTCATCAAACATATTTTACAGGAAGAGAAATGTGAGAGATTTAAACATACTCAAATATTTGACCAAGGCATAGAAAAAGACTGCAGGGACACAGGATGGGAATGTGTCTTTGATCCCAGAAAGAAATCCAGACTCCAACTGTAGTGCAACACTGTGAATTCTTCCTGTGTGTAAACTAGAAATGGATCCGTCCTGTTTCTCCCAGCACGTTCTGGTTTTGTCAGACGAATGTGCTACAGTTTTCTTGTTTATTGGCTTTCTCTGGACTCTTAAACAAGGCTGCTCGGAGTCGACAGCCTGTTAAATCCCATCTCCTTGGAAAGATTTAGTGTTCCACTGGAACATCTGAATCTGCTTTTTCACAAACACTCTTGGTGTTATATATGCCTGTGGAACCAGTGGCAGCAGTTCTGTATGTTCTACCGTATGTGGTGCACTGAAAACTGTTCATAATGCTGCTCCCATTAGCTATTCATTCTGTAAAGTTTGTCTTAAAAACAAAAAGCATGTGCACATTGTGGAGATGTTTTGAAACCTCTGGCCTTGCAGGAAGTGCTATGCAAACAAATATCCTCTTACTTTTGTTTGTATCCACAATTTATTATTTTTTGCCATTTGCCATTTGATTTCTGGGATGCACCTTGTTTTCTGATTTGTCTCTTTGCTAAGAGAAAATTCAGGTTCAAATGGCTGAGAGTGGACACAGAGAAACATGGGTTTTAAATCTGAGGGGCATAAACAATGCATGGATACCATAACAATGATAATGGTAACAGTGAATCAGCCATGCCCCTTCAACTTCTGACCATTAGCACACCTGGGTAAGGGCAGATTTGGATAGTTCAGAAAGTTGTGCTGCATAAGGAGCCAACTTCTCTCTTTTTTTCTGTCTAAGGGAAAATATAAGAGACTGAATTAGACCCACTGTACGTATTGAGATGAGATGGATTGTGTTTACATCTGTGATAAAGCATGAGAGGAAACAGCAGACTAGAAAACCACAAGGACAACAAAGATACATTTCTTACTGGAGTAGAAAAAAAAAAACTTTGCTGGACTTCTGAGTTCAGTGTAGGCGTGTGAGCAAACTTTCAAAATGTTTTGAAGAGGAGCTTCTAGATGACTTCTACCAATTATTATTTTGCAAACCTGAAGGAAAATGATCTATAATGAAACATTCAGTAACCACTGTTTAGCCCCAGGCAGCAGTGCTTGTAGGTGGGAAGGTGAGGGAACCTCTGCATGTGTGCTTCATCACTGTCATGTGAAAACAAGTGGCTGATTACTGAGTGTGACATGTGGATGTTGACCTCCTCTTCATGTCAGCAGAAATTTATCATTAATGGCAAGACATAATATTTTGGAGTGAACATTGAAAAGAGTGAGCCTTTTTATTGGGATGTTTTCATAAGGTAACTTCTCTAACTGGACTTTTTGGCTCTTCCCATTGGGGGGTTCTTGACCAATGACATTTCAACCCCCTAAAATCATTTTGACATAACACAAACTCTGGCCTGCACTGCCACTGTGCTACCGAGGTGCTGCGGGTGCTAGTGAGAGAAATTGGCTGTTAAATAGAGAGTTGACGGGCCAAGGCTCTGACTTATTGCTTCCCCAAAACAAACTGCTATTACCTTGGAAAAACTGAGCACGCTTTATTGATGTGTGCTGACAGAGTGGAACCCAAGTTCACAGATTGGCTTTTGAGTGCCTGTGCCTGTCGGTGTGTGCTTGTCATTTTCACTTTCTGGCTGCATGGCTTCCTGCCTCTCCTGCTATCTAGATAACGGCTTTTATGCCATAAAAGTGCGATTCGCTTTGTCAAATCCTCTGCGACACACACTCACAAGCACACACATAACACATCCACAAAGGGACTTTCTTGGTGCCCCTGTCGGTGCAATAATATTCCTTCATTGATGAGATGGCAAGGAACTTAAAGAGAGAGAGACAAATCTAAAGAGAAAGAAGAGAGAATGCTGGGCTAGACATTTGGGAAAGTTCTTAACAGAACACCGTTTTATGTCTAATAGCTGATGGGAACCATGATTTTACATGAAGTGTAATAATGGTAAAGACAACTCTAATGATGTAACATTTAGAAAACATTTTTCATCTCCAGTCTGAAGTATGATGTCATGTAAATGCAAAACATGACAAGATAAATATGTACAGTCAGGCATGTAGGATGATGATCGTGATGCAGTGAACTTGAGTTTCTTGTGACGTAGTAGCATCCTCATCATCCTGTTATCAATGATAAAAAGAAGTGTGTGATTGTAGTAGTTTAGTGCTTTATTGCTTGCTTGTTGACAGTTACTTGAGCTAGACGAACATCCAAATTTGACAAAGGAGAAAAGGCTGTAGTGAACTGTTGACATATATAAAGACTGATGACGTCCTTCCAGTTTACATGAATGAAGCCAAAGTATCCCAGTTATAGGCGCTGCCATTTTGTTACTTGTTTCATTGTTTGGAGTCTGCGCAGTAGTGACCAGGGTTGGAATGATGCTATTGTGGCCCCACTCACCAGGCAGTCATTATGTTTATTATGTTTCTTACTTTAGATGGTAAATGGACTGGACTTATATAGTTCCTTTCTTGTCTTCCGACCACTCGGCACATTCATACACTGATGGCATTGGCTGCCATGCAAGGTGCCACTGCTCATCAGTTTGAGGAGCTAACCATTCACACACATTCACACACTGATGGCACAGCCTTCAGGAGCAATGGTAGTATCTTGCCACTTCAGGACACTTCAACATGCAGGATCAAGCCAATTGTCTGATCAGTGGACAACCAGCTCTACCTCCTAAGCCATAGTATCAAACAACTAATTTAACTGATCATAGCAGAAAAAATAACACTTGAACAAACATCAGTGATAAGAACAAGTGAAAATAATATCTTTGGAAAAAAAATATTTGACGTACACCTCATCTGTTAACATAGAGATGGACAGGCGCCTTGCATGGCAGCCAATGTCATCAGTATGTGAATGTGTATGAATGGTTAACTCCTCGAAATGAGTCAGTGTATGAGTGTACAGTCAGTCTGAATTTGTTCAGTCAGTCTGAATTTAACATAATAAGTATAACAATGAAAATTAATGAAGTGATTCCCAATCATGTTGCCTAGGGGATATAAGAATATGAATATGTAAAGGTGAACAGAATTGGTCCAAGCACAGGACCTTGTGGACCTCTGTGACTAACTTTGATGTGCATGCAGGATTTATCTTTAACATGAACAAACTGAGATCAATTAATTACCAGTCGTTCCTTTTTTGTCAATTAGATGTTCAAGTCTATGTAATAAAATTTGGTCAATGGTATCAAATCAATCAAAGTAAGCTGTAGAAAGTGTCGTCAGAACAAGTTTTGGAATAATCACTCTCTAGTGGAGGTGTTTTTTTCTGCTGTCAGACGCTATTAGAAAACAAACAGGCAGTTAAAAGTAGCAGTTAAAAGAAATAAATCAATAAAAATTAAGATGATGATGATGATGATGGTCTGTGTCTTCTTTCAGTGTCTGGCTGTGTGGGAGTCGTTCCTCCTGTCTCAGAGAGTGGAGCCAGCTGAGCAGAAGGATGTGGAAGACACCTCTTAAAAGTGTGCGGATGAAACATGGAGACATGTTTGCACATGCAAACATGCACACAGCCCCTGTTGTCTGTCCAACAAATCTAAAATATGTAAGACTTTGAACCGAGGTCCACATATGCAAACATGCATCATGTACAAAACAAGCACACTTTGTCTCTTTTTCTGTCTGTCTAACCAAAGACGTTAATTAAACCTAATCTCAGCATTCCAGTCATGATTGTGCATCACTAAAACCAACACTGTGATCCAAATATCCACAGATGAAGTGTTTACACACCACTATGTGCATTGCCAAAAGTTAAAGGAAGACTCCTGCCTCTTCGGGTTCCACTCTGCTGCATTATTTTTCATAGATATTGTAACTGTAGACAACATAGTAACACTTTGCATGGAGCCCAGTGTGGATTGAGAAGAGCTGTGTCCAGGTTCAGGGAATGCCTCCTTGGAAGTATGGTGAATGCTAAGGTGTGGCATTATCAGAAACTCTTGCCTCACGTCAAAACTAATGAATCACCCCTTCATCTCCAATTAGAATTTTCCAGGAAGTGGCACTCAAATGACAGAGTAGTAAGTTATAGTACACATCTGATACAGTCTGATATTTGAGACCATAGATAGAAGAATTAAAGATAAAATTTACTTGTTTGCCACTCGAGAGGCAGTAGAGGAAGCCGCCATGAACAAACAGACAGAATGTTATTTGTACAATGTAGTTTAAGATTAGTCTGCGTGAGTTGGGTTCAGATCAGTTTAGTTCAAACAAATCACACATTTTCATTTGTTCCAACACGATTAGAACTTTTGTACACTTCAAAAGATGACACCCCTGTAGTGAGACACAGCTACTGATGCCAAGCTACTGCATCATACCCATGTCATGGAGCCATGTTACTGACCATAACCTTCCAACCCTTACATGATAGCATTTTAGCTGTGATCATTGTTTGTTTTCCCAAATCCTAATCAAAATTTGATGGTACTCATTTAGTGACATGAATCCAAGAGACACTGCCAAACTATTGTTAACAGGATTAAGAAATCAATCTTCACTTAAGGTCAACTTGTTAGCTTTATCTACATTGGGAACTAGTTGAAAGTTCTAGAAAAAGTGAACCGAGTTTTTTGATTTTTTGTTTGCTGTTTCCTGGACAGTAGCCTTAAGTCAAAGGCCATAGGTCTTAAGTCTTAAGCCTTAAGACATCTCTAATTCCAAGATGAGACTACAAGACATCAGCCTGACAATAGTCTGATCCAACAGATGTTGTTTTCAGGGACACTGTTATTCACTGATGTGGTGCTGGATATCCTCCCAACATGGGCACAGAGAGTGTGTGTGTTTCAATTTTATACTACATTGTAGGGCTGCAAGTAACAACAATCTACATAATCGATTAATCTGCTGACTATTTTCTTGATTAATCACTTAGTAGCTCAGTCCATAGAATGTCACACATGTCCTCAAATCTCTTGTTTTGCCCAAAACCCAAAGATCTTCAACCTACTGTCACAGAGGACCAAAGAAACCAGGAAATCCAAAATTAGAATTTGGACAAGTTCTTAAATAATGAAAAATACATTCATCAATTGTCAGTATAGTTGTCAATTATTTTACCCCTCTTGGGTCCGAGCAATGGCCCTATGAATTGTTCTTGCAATCATTGGGGATTGCTTAATAGTTACCATCTAATCAATGACTTGACTGGTCCTTACAGTGTCTGCATGCATGTGCACTCACATTTGTAACACAAAATGATGTGATGTGAAGTTGGTCTTATGAGAATTAACATGCTGTGATTGGTTGAGGGTCTGACATGCCTTCCAGCCAAGCCAGCTTTTTTTGCTTCACACAGTGATCCTTCTTAGATATTGTGTAGTCTGAATGTGGCAGGTAAATGATCAAGCTTTCAATGAATATGCCTTTGACTGAATGCAACTTCAGGTCTTGTGTCTGTCCTGTATTTTCTCATTAATTTACTGCGAAGAAGAACTTCCAGATTTATGCAGAGAGCATACCAAAAAGTCACATTTCACACATTTCATTAGAAATTGGCTGAAGAAATTCATTAAATTGAGATGATCTCTACATCCTGCTAAAGTTTGAGTGTAGATATGTGAGATCAGAATGGGAACACAGCACACACTTTGAGCAGACAAGCCTTAAACTCTTTCTGAAATTCTCTCAAGAATATTTTGTTGTTTGTGCCGATAGAGATTTCATGTTTACACGTCTGATGAAGACTAGATACAGTATCTGCAATGTCTTTCTAGAACAATGCTTAAGTAATCTTTTTATACTGATATCACCTTCTTTTCTCTCTTTTTTGCTTTTATCATTAATGATTGTAAAAAAAAGTCTGAATAAAATCAATTTTGAGATATGACATAATAAAGACAGATATAACACTATGAACTCTTTGAGTTTCTCTTTGTTGACTCTAAAGGCAGCAGAAGTGATGTGAAAAGTTGTTCCATGTCTCTCACGTCAGTTTTTTGCAGGCTGTTTGTCCACAATAATTTGTCTTCTCCGCTGTCAAAGTCTCTGACAAAGTTGTGCTCCTCGACAGGTAAAAAAACCTGAATGCAGCAGCTCTGTTCAACACTTGAGCAGTCATTATTCCTATCCTATCTATCCTATTGAGTTACTTTCAAGTAATTTCTTAAATGTTCAAATGTTTAAAGAACCCACCTCCGTCCCTCTTTGACGGAACTTAAAATACATGTGCGTGTTGAGTTATGTATGATATATACTATACTATACTTCCATTTAAAGAAGGCTACTTTTGGACTATTCCTGTTTCTCTTTGACTCACATGAATGTCCTGTGTCGTCTTTGTGTGTCTGACAATTTGTGTAAGCAACACCCGCCCAACTCCACCTCTGATTGGCTTACCTTGGCATTTTACTCACCATCAGCCAATCTTTATCATTTATGTGACTGTCTCGTGTCCCCGCCCTCACCAAGGAAGGAGGAACAAGAAAATTCTTTGCTGCTCGGCTTTGGTCTGATGAAAAACAGCTGCCTTCAGTCACAGTAACGTGCTGCATTTTTGGCAGTAACGATAACGGCGTTGGGATAATGATGGGAAGAGTAATCAAATAGATCACTCGTTACTGAAAAAAGTAACGCCTCAGATGAGTTATGTGTCAGTGAACTATAGATGTAGTCTTCATAGAAAGTTCCTAAAATGATCACTAAAACTCCTCTCTGATGAAATGCTCATGGGAAATATTTTGCATAAAAATCATGCAAATCACCCCTTTGATACAAAATTCATGCAGCTGTTGTCTTTGTTATTTATTGTTCTGTTCTGTTCTGTTCTTGTTATGTATTGAATATGATGTGAAGCATGTATAACATATGTCAGGAGTCATCTGGATCTGAACTAGTGCAACTGAAGTCTCTGGAAAAGCTTGTGTGTGGACTGACAACAGATTCTGGGTCAGTTTGGAGGACTTATTGGCCCTGCAGACTTGGTGATTCACTATGGGATTAGTTATTGTGAGTGACCTCTTTTACACTACACATATTCATTTGTAATATAGCACCATTTTATGAAAAACTGTATTACTACCCCAAAATCTTCAAATCAAATGCTGTCAGAAGACCAGTGGTTTCTACATTCGGTACAATATCTGCGTAAGTGGAAACACCTCTACAGCTTTGCTTTCTGCATACAGAAACTGCCTTCATTGTCTATTCCTCTCTCCCTGCATGGGGAGGACTGTGCAGCTGTGCATGCTACTACTAAGTAGGTTATCCTACATAATCACATTAAAAATGAAAGAAGATTCTTTAAATAAAGCAGTGTCTTCAAAATTAGGCCCTCCAGAAGCTTTTTCCTAATGCACAGGGAATACAAGAGTGGGAGAAATAAAGAGAGGGGGAAGGAGGGAGAGAACATGTGTTTGCACATGTACATACAGCAGAGCTCTATACTGATCTTACAGTAAGTGTGTTGACGACTCGTGCCCTGCATGGAGGTCCCTGTAGAGAGAGACATATTATGAAATTGTTTGCACAACATGTTTTCATTTGTAAGTGATGGTAATTAGTCAGCTTGTAATTACTTCAAATAAGAAGACAATAAAGGTCTGGTAGCATTCTATATGTTTAATGAATGAAGGAAAGAAAAGACCCAAAACACCAACTAGTTCTTGTATCCAGTGTCCCTGTGCCACAGAGCTCCACAGTGATCTAAAAACTATTAATCACATCAATGAGCCACAAACAATCACCAACACTCACCAGAAATGTAAAACATAGAAATGAACAGCTCCACTCCACTCCACCTCACTCTCTCTGGATGTTACAATATTGTTACAATGAGTGATGCTGCACTGACTTGTAATCAGGTGAATGTACCTGCATGAAGTAAAGCTTTACAGCACAAAAAAATGTGCTGATTTTGGTGAAACTGGATCATATGTTACGGAGAAAATCAACTATCTGTGATTTACAGAGTTTCCTGATGGACAGTAAAGTAAACTGCTACCACTTATAGCTGCTGTTAGCTCATGTTAGCTCAGTTTGTTAGCCAGGCTGCCTAGACTGTGAGCTTAGAGCACTGTGGGAGTGTTAAAACCGGAGCTTGTCAAGCAGCCAATGTAACTGCACTCAGCAGCCTCTATGGACATACTGGAAGAGTGTCTTACTGCCAACTCCATAATTACAAAGTTTTCACAATAAATCTTTATGTTACATGTGATTGTATTGATTGGCATGGATGCATATGCAACTTTCTCTCTCTATCTCCTCTCTCTCGCATTAAGCCTGATAATTCAACAGCTTATACATCTCATCCTGAACTGCATGTCCGCTTAAAATGACTCTGACATCAAGATTGCTTCAGCTGCTCCACAAAATCTTTGAAGTTGTGGTTTGGATGGACACTGTGTTGACAGAATATGCCAGACAGAAGTGGAGCTGTGCATCAGTCACAAATGTTAGCAAGACCCAGTGTTTTTCATCTAAAACCTGTTCTTGTTTAAGAACTCTGACATAAAGCGTTTCCATTGTGATGGTATCATTCCACTGATGATGGTGATGTTGTCTTTCAGAGGGTTCTTATCCCAAACTCACACACACACAAGAATTGATAGAAAACCAGAGCAACAGGACACAATGAACAAATGAAAATTCAGTCAGTCACTCTGTCAACAAAGACTAATCCTTTAAACAGAATTATTGCTGTTAAAGGCTTGCCATTTCTCACTGCAACATGTATCTGTATACTTGAGGCCTCATAAAGGTGTTGAATACAATTCCTTCCTCATGAAGGATGGAAGGAAAGAAAGGCGATCTCTGAAAGAAATTGAAGCTCTTCATGGAGTTCTGTGAAACCACTGGCAGGGCAGTGTATTGCATAACCCGTCACACAGTCATAAAAAGATTGTTCCATTTTGCTTGGAGTGACCCATACCGCCAAAGTTTGTATCCATGAAATGTTTTATGTTGTCTATATTCTGTGTTTGCATTGCATGTTGTGCTCAACACATCTGTCTTTCCAATTCTTATTGGACCAATTTCCAGTCTGGCAATTGGCCCAATCCGGCCCACTGAATGATTTTGCAAAGTGTAAAAAGTTTCAAACGACTTATCAATTCCAATAATGCACTATTCCTAATTTGTGACTATGAGTAACAAGCCTTATGCTGGATTCATATGCACAGGTTACATGACACAGCACTCTACATTACTCTTCATGCAGGAGCAGCTGATGGAAAAGGTGTTTCCAAGAAAAACTGACCAGTTCGTATTTCTTCACAGAGGTAACTGGAAAGCCAGTGTGCCTGGCGTGTTCACAGCACTTTTCAGTGCTCAAAGAATTCAACCTCACTATCTAAAATGGCAGGGGAAAAATCCTGTGGCAGACAGGATTTTGGGTCTTGCTGGAGATATGGAGCCAAATTAAGCACAAATGAATTCATTTGATTCATAATCAGTGGTTTTACTGCTCAGCCCACTGAAGACCAACTGGACTGTATGTGGCTGATGAACTAAACCCTTTGAAGTTCTACATTGCAACTGCACCTGTATGTATGTGTGTATGAAGATTTCAAGCCTTTCTCTTGAAAAGTGTTTGTTTATTGAGTTAATCCAAAGACTGACCCCTTAAACATTCATCATGTTTCTTTATTTGCTTTACTATGATTAATACAAATGATGTAATATTCTCTGGTTTGAAACATGAAACAAGTTAAGATCAGAATAACTGAGAACCCTGTATGTGCACATCTGGCACATCTGTATTCATATTTGAAACAGTCTTTACTGTATTCTGTAGGACACTCCCTCAGCGCACAAGCAGCTGAATAATGTATCTTCGCCTTTAAACAGCTGGTTCTTCTATAAACTACAAGCTGCTAAGTCGCTGCCCTGCCTCATTTCTTGGAACCTTTGTGCAGCACATACGGCCTAATGGAGTGTCCCTCTGGTGGAGAGAGGATCGTCTTCATCAAATCAAATCAAATCAAATTTTATTTGTATAGCCCAAAGTCACAAAACACATTTTGCCTCAGAGGGCTTTACAATCTGTACAGGGAGTGACACCCTCTGTCCTTAGACCCTCGGTTCCAGTGAGGAAAAACTTGCCCACAAAAAAACTTTAACAGGGAAAAAATGTGGAAGAAACCTCAGGAAGAGCCACAGAGGAGGGATCCCTCTCCCAGGACGGACAGACGTGCAATGGATGTCACATGTACAGAACAATCAACACAAACATATTGTACAATTACAATGAATTACAATAAATGGTAAGGTGATTGCAGTAGCAGTGGAACACAGATGCACAGCAGCAATAAGTCATTAACCAACAAAGCTGTAGTGGAGATGGTAGCAATAATGACTATATATGGCATGTAATGCTAAATATGGTGGACGTCAGCAGCAGACCACGGCGGCAGCCACGATCCATGAGAACCTGCTGGACGAGAAAGCACAGAAACTCCGGGGAAGAGGTGTAGTTAGTAATATCCAAAGAAAAGGTGTAAGAGAGATAATGATTGACAGAACAATAAAACCTCAGGCCCCGTTTATGCAGACTCTAAGGGTTATCGAACTGCTTTACATTGATATGCATGATAAGAGAGAGAGAGAGAGAGAGAGAGAGAGGGTTTACAGTAAGGCGTGGACGTCAGCAGCAGACCACAGCAGCAGCCACGATCCATGAGAACCTGCTGGACGAGAAAGCACAGAAACTCCGGGGAAGAAGTTTAGTTAGTAAGGGGGGGGGGGGTCCCCCGGTAGTCTAATCCTATGGCAGCATAACTAAGGGAAGGCCTGAGCCAGCCCTAACTATAAGCGCTATCAAAAAGGAAAGTCTTAAGTCTACTCTTGAAGGTGTTGACCATGTCTGCCTCCCGAACCCAGAAAGGTAGTTTGTTCCACAGAAGAGGAGCTTGATAGCTGAAAGCTCTGGCTCCCAGTCTACTTTTGGAAACTATGGGAACCACAAGGAACCCAGCATTCTGAGAACGCAGTGGTCTAGAGGGGTAGTAGGGAACTATGAGCTCTTTTAAATATGATGGTGCCTGGCCATGAAGAGCTTTGTATGTAAGGAGAAGAATTTTAAATTCTATTCTAGATTTAACAGGTAGCCAGTGTAAGGAAGCCAAAATGGCTACAGAGTTGGCCTAGCAGAGAATGAACATTCTAAATGAACTAAAGCCAAGTATGCTGCTACTGCGTGGCACTGTGATGGAGTCGATCCAAGTATGGCACAATTGAGGGGCCTCCAGAGCCCTGCAGGCAGCTTTGTAAGAATGAATGTGTATGTGTCAATGTGTACATGCCCGTGTGTCCATGTGACACACTCACATTATTAATGTATTTAACCATGCGTGCCCTACTTCTGCTCTATCTGCTGCCAATATGGGAAAGACATATGGAGTGTGACAATATGGTGTCCTCCCATCAGGAGCTTCATTATGTTAATTTTGTGCTTACATTTAGCATATTCCTAAATCAATTTCTGTCTAATCAAATTACCACACACCTTACTTGGGGCCAAATAGTATTCCAACAGAGAAAACTGCAGAGAGAGCAGCATGAGCAGAGATTAAAAAGCCTGCTAGGTTCATCTGGAATACTTGTTTCACTGCACTGCAGTTTTACAATGCAGTGAACACTGATAATATACAGCAGTGTTCACTCTAACTTCGAAATAACACCTGTTTGATTTATTTTGGTTTTTTTTTATATATATATTTCTTTAAATATTTTAGATTTTCTTTATACTTTAGGACTCACAGGAGGATCCTTCTAGCTTGAAGTGACTGAAGTGTAACCAACAGAAATGATAATGGTCAGAAAGAAAACATTCACATTCACAATTATCAATTAAAAGTCTATTACAGTCTCTCTACAATAGTGAGGTTTTTGGTTCCTGTAATTCATCCTTTTGATACTGACCGTTAAAAGGTGTGGAGGAATTCCAGTTAGACATGAGCAAATAAACAATATTGTCTTTGTTGTTTATTTGCTCAACAGAATAAAACGAGGTAAAAGCAATACGACTATACAACTATAAGAACATCATTAGGAGAATATCACAGAGAAAGGGATACAGCCAAAGGGATAAAAATACAATACAGTTAAAGGTGTAATTGAAAATTTGCCTAAATTAAATGGCATCACCAAAACAGTGAGAACGTGGAATAGTCCAAGACAGCAAGGCTCCAGTGGGTGACACACAGGCTCAGGACATCCAGAAACAGCCCAGACTCATTCATCTTGACTGAGATCATGTGAGATGGACTGATGGAAATTGTGCTGATGTTTTTGGAAATCATTTTTTAAAGAGTGGCTGTAATGCTTGCCAATGTAATAATGTCCACAAACGTAATAAAAATCTGCAGCTTTTGATGCAATAATCCCACAAACGTAATACTGTACATTTTCCGCACACGTAATAGCCGCTGCCTACTACAAGCATAACATGCACTTTCCCACAAATGTAATAACTATTACATTTGCAGGGATTTATTACATTTGTGGGAAGTTATTACAATACTGAAGAGCTGAAGACTTTCACTTTCCCACAGCTATAATAAATCCCTGCAAACGTAATAGTTATTACATTTGTGGGAAATCTCAGATTTTTATTACGTTTGTGGTTTATTACATTTGTTGACATTGGTGGGCGTTACAGCGGCTCAGTGTTGTACTTACTGTAGTCATAACTGACTCACCAGCTGTCACAGCTTCCACATCAGATCATGTTGAATGATGTAAATGGTCACCAAAATAATGAAAAAGAAAGGACAATAAAGTGGAATCATCCTTTAACCATCTATGTTCCTATATTCTGCTCTGTAAAACATTGTTTCAGTACATGTTGAGTAAAATGTTTGTTTGTTTTGTTATCTTTTATTATGAGTAAAAGATAACAAAACAAATTGAATATGATTAGTATAACAGTTATTATTATGCAGGAGAACTGAGACTCTGAAACAAACCATCTGCCCCCAGGTCTGCTGCGAAGAATGGAAAGAATATTGTATAATTTCTCTTCCACCATCTTGTCCTTCTCTGAGCCACAGAATGTGTTCTTAAAAATGAATCACCACATTTTCTGCAATATCTCATCCTGCTCGTTCTATTTCTGACATCATGTGAGCACTGCGTCCCACGCATTGAGCCCCGAGGCCGGCTGAGATCCAGACTCACAGTCAGGATGACATAATGCAAGTTAATGACCACAGCCCACTCCTGATGCTGTGCGAGCATCACCACTTCACCATGTTATTGTCTTGTTTGCATTTCATCAGCCTGGCCTGACTTTGTTCATGGTGAGTATTGTTCATGTGTGAGTGTGACTTGTTTTGTGGAGTCTGTCCCTCCAGGAGCTGAAGTGAACCCTCTGTCCTGTCAGAAGAATCACTCACCCCCCACTCTGTGGATGTGTGTCTTTCTTTGCTCTTCACGAATCCACAATCTGAAGGCCTTGCCATTTAACAAAACCCGGGAGTGCGTGTAATTGCATGTGGATGATTGCAAGTGCAGCTCATTGAGATCGATATACAGTGGTATCACTGTGCAGTGACTCATCAGCCACAGAGCTCTGGGGGGCAAAGGGCCTCGCTGAGAATCCGGATGATCAGACAGAAAAGAAGAGGATTCATCAACCTCCCTCATGATGATACTGGACAACTTATGGGCAACTCGTAGTTGTTCTTTTACTGTATGATTCTATGTGACAAAAACAGGTAATGAGTAAACTATAGCCAGTGATAAACCACAGTTATATACAACAATCCTTACAAAGATCAGAAATTCCCATTGCACATGAATCATGTTTACTAGACTGTTGTTCATTTAAGTCACCCACAATGAAAGATGTAAAAAAAAAACTCACTCACACTCATCTGCATGCTCTGTGAAGAGGGGCTCTTGATAAGAAGACTTGATTTTCTGTGTATCTTACCATAATACTCCCCGTCATCTGACAAGAGCAACAAAACGTTTGATTCATTAAAAGCATTCCTGCAGGGTTTGATTGACTGTTACACTGGGCCTAACCCCCTGCAGACGCTGCTTTCACTGTAACTGACAGAGCAGGGGATCTCGCCTATGGTAATAGGGATGCAAACTTCTAAAACCTGATCCCCTATACCTACCTACCAATCTACCTCTTTCTGTCTCTCTGCCTCATTTCTTCTCTTTGTATTCTCAGGGAAAAAAAAACCTTGTGGGAGCCCGGAAATGTCTCAGGAGGTAGATTACTGACACAGCAGTAAGTAATCAACCTCCCATTCAGCCTGGCAGCCTTTCATTCATGCACACCGTGGCAGGAATGTGAGAAAGCCGCCTCGGTTTTGTTGAATGGGAAGAACACAGTGTGCTGATGTCTGCTGGATGGAAGGATGAAGAAGAAATGAGAGAAAATGAAGGAATGTTAATACAATTACAGCCCTCTTACCTTCATGCGGGACTCTAAAAGTCAAATGCAAATTAATGTAATGAAAGTATTGTGATAGACAGAAAGACTATGACAAGCTTGTTCCTTTTCAGTTGTTTTAAGTGGCCTGCGATGATGATGGTAACCAGGAAATGGGCATGACTGCTACTACTTTAAAGTTCCTGTGAAACAGGAAGCCGAGTGGCTTGCTTCATCATTTTTATGTGTTTCCCGTAAAAATGGTCAGCCAATAGAAAGTGTGCACTACACCACTATTCACTGCAGGTTGTGCTATGATCTAGTGTTGGCGTCTAACTTCTAGTGAATCCGTTTGGACTTACTAAGTGGGTTAGTGTCATGACTGACCAAGCCAATGGCAGTTAGTGGTTTGTTCCATCAGGAAACTCAGTAGTGTAACGATATTCCCTCAGAATCACTCACAGACTGGATCAAGCAGGAAGCACTCCGCTCCGGCAGCGTCAGATAAGAGAAAGCATTTCATTGGATAGAAAATTAGTACATGCCCCTCATCAACAACTTTTTATGGATCATCAGGGAATGACTTCATGGTACTCTAAAATACCATGAAGTGTGTGTGTCTGTATATATGTATCCACTTGTGTTGGTCCATGTCCAGCTTCTGCAGGACAGGGTGTAATTGCCACAAAGCTAAATGATGGGAATGCATCCAGAGACCTTCCATTATGTGAGCGGGGAGGACAGACAAGACAACAGAGTGCTGTACTGACAGAGCAGCAGACAGATACAGCTGCTGCTATGTCGAGACTCATGTTGGGAAGAATCTGAAGTACAGCAGTATGAGGTCGCTTTTTAACATGGTTTTAACTACTGGTAAGGTTTTCCTGGAATTCACTCCAGGACTGTACGTCTCACCCAAAGCCAGCTGGGGTAGGCTCCAGCTGCCCTTGACCCCGATAAGAATAAGCAGCTGATAGATGGATGGATTTTCAGTGTCTCCCGAGGATGGTTGTCACTGACTCACACTTCAGTTCCAAATTCATGTGATCAATGACAAGCTTACTGGACAGACTTCAAGACTTAAATTTAATGTGGTCCCTTGAAATGGATCTTAATTAGTTGGCGACCCCTTTTGCCAGTTTCACCTTCAGGCCCGACTTCCATGTCTACACAAAGTGTTTAATAAGCACAAATACATTTTTATGGACTTTATACCTGTTTTTGGTGATCCCGTAACCTTAATGTTATTTTTTGTTTCTGTTAATTACTCAATGAAATAATTCATACATACATTATCTGCTTATCCTCGCTAGCTTCGTGGGGATCTGGAGCCTATCCCAGATGACACTGGGAGAGAGGCAATGAAATGACGATTATATTACATTATTGCAAGCTTGTTTTTTTTTTTGTTGTTATTGTTTTTTTTGTACTGTTAACCTATTGTCCATGAAACTTAAGACTTCCTGTGAAGATATTTCACATTAAAAGCCTCCACATGGATCAGACGACACAATAACTCTCATTTCTGGTAGGTAAGTGTTGACTTTTATTAGATGTTGCTGAATGCCAACAAAAGCAAAGCGTAGAGTCACATAACAATTGCAAGGGATGTAGATGCTTCATTTTGTTGCTCCCCAAATATTTAAGTATTACTTTCATACCCAACACTTTTTAAGCTCTTGGTAATTTTTTTCTGTTTTGTGGAAGCTTTGTCGCACGGTGCAGTACCTGGACCCTGCAGAGGTTGCACAGGTAGTCCAACTCCTCCAGGGTGGGACATCAATATGGGCTGTTGCCAGAAGTTTTCCTGTGTCTCCCAACACAGTCTCAAGAACATGGAGGAGATTCCAGGAGACAGTCAGTTAATCCAGGAGACTTTGACAATGCTGTAGACGGTCCTTAACCCATCAACAGGACCAGTATCTGCTCCTTCGTGCAAGGAGGAACAGGATTAGCACTGCCAGAGCCCTACAAAATGACCTACAAGAGGCCACTGGTTTGAATGTCTCTGATCAAACAATCAGAAACAGACTTCATGAGGGTGGCCTGAGGGACCGACGTCCTATAGTAGACCCTGTGCTCACTGTCCAGCACCATGGAGCTCGACTGGCATTTGCCACAGAACACTAGAATTGGCCCACCATGGGTCACAGATGAGAGCAGGTTCAACCTGAGTGCATGTGATAGATGTGAACGGGTCTGGAGACGCTGTGGAGAACATTCGGCATGACTGGTTTGGTGGTGGTCAGTGATGGTCTGGGAGGAAAGACACACAGACCTCTACAAGTTAGACAATGGCACCCTGACTGCTATTAGCTATCAGAATGAAATCCTTGGACCCAATGTCAGACTCTACGCTTATGCAGTGGGTCCTGGATTCCTCCTGGTGCACGACAATGCCCGACCTCATGTGGCAAAAGTATTCGGGCATGTCCTGGAGGATTAAGGAACTGATACCATTGACTGGCCCCTATGCTTGACTGACAAAAATCCAATAGAACATCTCTTATGTTTCTGTCCATCCGACACTGCCAGGTTGCACCTTAGACTATCCAGGAACTCACTGATGCCCTGGCACCAGCCATCATCTCATTAGGAGCATGCCCTGACATTGTAATACAATAAAAATAGACAAATAAAATATATAAATAAAATTTGATTTGATTTGATTTGAATAATTTCTCACTTCTTTTAATTTCTGCAGTGGAAGAATAGAGGAGTGAATGTAGTAAAATATGTATAGTGTCCATGTTTTACGAGCTTTTAACAATCTTCCAAGGTCACCTTTTGTCTTCTATATGCAGTTAAGATCAGCTATGCGGGCATTCAATGTGTACTTTGTGTAGCTGAGAAATAGCTTATGTAATAATAAAAAATAAACATTTTGCATTTATTGTGATTGTATTTGAATCCATAGACTATTGTATGTAGTTGTAGTGTGGTGGTACATGTGAAGAGCAGCGAGAAGAAATAGTGATTCAAAAATCTTTTTGTCAATAATCGGGGCATTTTTTCTGTTTGCCAGGACGCTTGCATATTAAAAGCACACAGATGGTTTCAGTTGCAGTGATTTCTAATCTGTTGCCAGCATTTGTCTTTGTTTTTGGCACCCAAGCTGTTTCATAGAGACATGGCTGTATCTTCAGGGCAAGCTTGAAACAAAGCAAGAAAAAATGGTGCTTTCTGCTTATTTGTTGTCTATTTTAAAAATCTATAACAGTGCAGCACACAGCTGGTATGTTTGTATTCATAACAAGCCATCACAAATTAAAAATGCATTCATTCTTGTTAATAATGCATATTGTCGTGCAGAGCAGACCTTAAGTGCAGCTGCACAGTGATTATAACTATCAGAAAATAATGCAGATGAGATGGATCAATTGAAATATTCTTCAACACAATCACTCCCATATCATATTGTACAGTCGCCCAGACCCTATTAGTCTCACTGAGAGAGGCCTTGGTCCATTGTCTACTACTGTGGAGCCCACTGCCTAAAATCTGGGAGTACAATTTGATTCAGATTTTCACCTTGAAGCACAGATCAAGCACAGAGGTTTTCAAGCAATGTGGTAAAAAAATGCTCCTGTCCCACCTTTAAAGGGCACCCACAGAATCGTAGTTTTAACCAAGGCCACTGACCAAGCTGCCGATTTGACAACTTGGGAAAGAGAATGGTTTGACTGAGCAAATGCTGTTTCTTCTGCACTTACACCTGAAAGTACAGCTCCATTCATACATTTCTGAAGATGTATGAACCTGCAAAGTGTCACAGTCAGTCTTCGCTCCGCCTTCTCCAGCCCCCCAGTTTCCCTCCTTGTGTTTGCCACGCCCTGTTACCTGTGTATTTAAACCCTTGGTTTCCCCTGTCCCAGTGCCAGATTGTTAGTGAACCATGTGTCCTACTCTCCAACGTTTCCCCAGTGTGCTTCTCGGTTTCGACCCTCGCCTGTTTTTGGACCCTGCTCTACCCTGATTGTTGGATTGTCTTTGCCTGATTTCCTGTGTACCAAACCTCTGCCTGTAATTAAAGACTGGTTACCACCTGTATCTGCCTCCCGAGTCCTGCAGTTGAGTCCTGTCTCTGTGCCTTGTAACACAAAGAGGAAGCTCTTAAGGCCCCCAATGCATTTAACATCATCATCATCTGATATACTGACATACTGTATAGTGTAAGAGCATCTTAAGAGGGAGAATCTCAGACAAATATGTCATATGAAAAAAACAAAAAACAAAGTAATAATACTAATCAATAATACAATAAAAATGATAACAAAACTATATATATATATATATATATATATATATATATATATATATATATATAAAATTGAGTTGAGTTGAGTAGCAGCATTCTAACTGTTGGTAGTGTACATGTTTCCTTCTTAGTAACACACCTCGGGCTGTGAGTTTAACACCCACAGTGTCAGACAAAGGTTGAGTACAGTCATCCATCAGGGTCTGTGTGAAGGTAGACCCTGTACTGATGTTTATAGACCCGGCTCTGATGGAAAGCTCTGGCTCTGAGGAGCCAAGCTTATCTTACTGAGAAATATGGTGAGACAGCTCAGTGCTCAGAGTCCCCCATTGTGTAGTCTGAATCCATTTCATACTCGGACAAGGAGAACTAATATGGAACCTGTAGCTGTGCTTTATAAAAACTCCCTAATTTCATCTTTCTTTCCTTCTACTTTTCTTTCTGTCAGGCCTGTCCTGTGGAAAGGCGATACTGGGTGGAACATAACATCCATTCTATACTGTAAACCAATGTTCTCATTGGTCAGTTACAGATTAGAAGAAAACTTGAAGGAAGGAGGACAGAGAGCTACATTCACTTTCACATTTCATTCAGCACAGGTTACTGAAAGAAGACATCTTATTTATTTATCGCTGCAGACTCTCTGATTCATAAACTCTATGTTAAATCTGCATTGATATGCAGATGAGTATTCATCCATTTTGAGAGAAGCAAAGAATGACACCGTCTCCTCCAGGCTAGCTTTGGGGAGAGTTTTGTTCAAGTTTGAATGATTACTGGTATTGCATCTTTAGGGATCTAAGGTTTCAGTTAGTTGCCATGGTGATGACCTTTTTTTTCATGCCTTTCCTATTTTTGCTGTTAGTGTCTGTGCAGAGTCAACATGAATGGGAATATCAGAACTCATTATCCCCCTTCATAAATGAGTCATTTACTGCTTTTCATTCATGTACATTATGAAAAACAACTAGCAACGATTACACAACAATTATGATTCAAAGGCCAAACTGATTACACTCATAAGCAGTGCTGCCTAAAATGTGGCCCAGTGTGCATAGATACACTAACAGATCTTCTAACTAACAGCACATAGGAACAGCATTTCCATATAGCATAGTTAAGAACGTCACAGTGTACTCTCTTAGTCATTAACTTCATAATGACAGAATTTTCTCTGGGTAAATGATCCACTTCATCTTATATGCTGTTGGATATGCAAAGAAGCTATTTCATCTGCAGCAATCCAGCACTCACACATCCATAGATAAGTAGCAGGACCAGATTAAAGTCATTCATTTCAGTCTCCATATACAGTATGAATGCATTCTTTCCCTTTCTCCCAGGCTCTCTCCCCCTCTGATCTCCTCACACACATGATGATAATGAATTTCACACACGCCTCTGGCTGAGACAGGATCTTAAATCTAAGATGTGGATGTTTGGAATTAAGGATTATGGCACGGCCACACTGCAGCTACTACAGCGGCCTGGCTGAATTTCAGTTTCATCTTCCATCAACCCCCACTGGGAAGGATTTAATGTGTCCACCCCCAAAGCTGAGGCGAGGCACATCTCTAAAACGGCTCCTTCCATTTCTGTGCTTCAGAGGCTTTACTGAGCCGAGGTCCACTGTCTCTGCCAGCAAGCAGCATCCAGTCAGTCATACTGAGAAGTCCCTTAAGAGTGCATGCAGATGAGGATGAGGATCGTGAAGTGGCTCTACAGCCCTCCAGGGATCAAAGCCTAGTTCTCTTCTAGTTTGAGGCAAAGTGCCTCAGGAAAAGTGCTCTGTCACCACTTGACCACAATGGATTCCTTTTCACACACATTTACCAGTTTTGAACCTGTTCTGACAAAATGTACCTGCTCGTGAACAAGCTTGAACAAAATATTCAAAGCAATGTGCGAAAAAAAAAATGTTTGACAAAACATTCTTATGACACAGTCCACTTTCATGCACTTCATCCATGCAGCTGAATATTCATCCATGCTTTATCAGTGGTTGGCTCCTGGTTATTGACTTGTTCCTAGTGTTTTTGATTAGCTGATGTCCAGGGTCTTTGCAGTTTCACCAATGTTCCCTACCATCACACTCCTTGGAGGTCGTCTTTAGGGTGTATAAGCAGAGATATTTAAGGTCCAGTATGTAGCATTTAGTAGCATCTAGCAGTGAGGCAGTGATTGCAACCAGCTGAACAATGCTACTGTTTCAAGTATGTAGGAGAACCTACAGTGGATGTAATTCGTTTGTCGCGTCTGGGCTACTGTGGTGGTGCAACATGGTGGCCTCCATCCATCTGTAAATATAAAGGATTCTGCCAATAAATTCTCCATATTTCCCCACAAAATAGTCCTTCAAGTAGTGATTGACAGTCTTTTCTGACAGTTTATGTATTATGTTACTACTATTGTTCCATTTTTCCACTAAAATAGAATTAGGCAAATACTTACCCCTTCATTTCATTTTTCATTTTTATTTGGTTTTTCTTCCATTACCGGTGCAGCTTTGCTTTAATGTGATTAACACTGTGACAAGCTGAAGCTCTGATGATTTTTGTGACCACAATCGATCAGCATGTGGGAAGCCAGCCTCAAAGTTCCTGTGGAGCGTGTAGCCCCTCTGTCATCAACTGCTTTATGTTTTATATTTAATGTCAGCGTCTTCATTTCCTTTGACTTTTTGAAGAGAATACTGAAGTCAGACTGTGCTCTCCCTTGGAAAGGGAAACAGCCAAGTACAGTACTGGAAAGTTAAAGTGACTAAAAAGGCTTCAGTACACTTTGATGTCAAAGATACATGAAAGGCATAAAGCGTACATGAAGACAATCTCAAGCATGTTCTTACGAGAAACTGTGAAATCACTTCTTTGTGCTGCTATAAAGCCAAGTGTTGAACACCATCACGGGGTATTTGTTTGATCAGAAACAGCAAACCATCTGAGTCTGACAGGGACCTGTTTGACAGTCACACTACAGCAACTTCAAGACTTCAAAGCTGGCTCAGCCCCAGTGCTGCACACAGACTGACACATACTAATGTTACCAAAGCAGCCATCCATCACAAGAGACGAGCTGTCTGATGGTTCGTCCTTTCATTGGACAAATCGGTCACAGACCTCACTGTGTGGTAGAGAAGAGTCCTACACGTGATGTCAGTAACTCCAACTCACACTGGAGACTGTCCTTCAAAGAAGAACGAGCAAAGGAGAAAGTCAGCTGAAGTCCACAAATGGCGGAGGTCAGATAAACATCGTCCCGACAATCTTTACATTTCATTCCTAAATCTGTGATTCTGTCCTCCTGACCAAATAGAATTAACACTTGGTTAGTATTTGGGCACTTTATTATTATTAATAGCTGTGCATAGATTAGGGCATTCTGAAAAAAAGTCTCACAGTGGAAATGACATCGTTTACACAGTTCTCTGCTGAGTTGGACGCAGAGCTAGCTGTAGCTCTGGAGAGGAATTTTCTATCTCTTGTGTCCATAGACATTTATACATCAGTCAGTGACTATCACTACACCTGTGGGATGCTGTTTAGTAGATCAACTATGTGTACAATAGAAATGATGTGATCGCTCTCCCTCAAGAAGGTTTTATCAGTAGAGTGGCTGTTCATTTCACTTCCACTCCTATATGGAAAAGATATAGATCAATCTTATAAAAGTTGTATGTCCTTTGCCTGAAAGTCAACACTGACCAGATATAAGATCCTTTAAGAAAGGATTTTGAAAGAAATTTTAACAAAATGAAAATTGTATGATTTGGGTATTCATCAGAACAATATATGACAATAATGTTGCATACAATATCCTTAGTAGGCAAATGTAATATCAAGCTTATAGTTTCAGCAGGTCTTCTATTAATACACTTGTCGTGTTGTGTCCAGTGCAAAGGAGAGGATCGAGATGATGCTTTGCCCTTCTGTTAGTCCATGGGAGGAGTGGACATCATCAACTTCTTGAGGGACATTGTCCTAAATGATAGAAAAGAAGCACTGCATTGAAACTGATCAGGTTTCACTTGTTTTACTCATTACCTTGTTTTGGCAGACTGCACTTAGCATGGAAGACAACACACGAGAAAGAAAAAAGAAGCGGCGGGATAGAAAGTGTACACGTAAATGAACTGCAGAATATGTTATAGCTTGTCAAATAACTAATAAATCTAATGTTTTAATGTAATCTAATTTAAATGTAATCTAATGTTTTTTAAATCAACCTCTTATGTAAATGCTTCAGTTTTGTCTCAGCTGCACCATTGTGAATCATTCAGCTCTTTGTTCTTGTCTTTGGCTGCCACCTTCATTGTTTTCCTGCAAAGGACAGAAATTAACAGCTCATTAAAGAGAGAGGGACAGAAGTGGAGCGGATGACACTGTAGTTTTGTCTCACTCTGTGGCACAGAGGTTCTGCTCTCTCCTCTTCTCTCTGGCTATCATCTTCATCACTTTCCTAAGAAAGCACCAAGCACTGACAGCACCAAGCCACTATGAGCAGCTGGAGAGAAGACATCTGTGAACTCTACATCTCTCTCTCTGGGTATTATCTTCATCACTTTCCTTAAAATGCTATATCAAGAACTTGTTTGAGACAGATTTCACACAGCTCCCCAGGAAACAATTACAATGCAGTTTTTCTCCCTGTCCTTATTCTTGACTGGCTGTTTTTGAACCACAATAACATGCTGCTTTGTGCATGAGTTGAAAAGAGTTCATTTTCTTCTTCTAGTCAACATTTCACATTTACTCACATAACATTTTGGATAACTTCTGCAGAAATATTATGAAGTCCATTCTGGGTTTTCAAATACTGGGATTTCCTTCTCACAACAAATGCACTGAATTCACCATTCATGTGGCAAACATCGTGTTATAGGACCACTGTAATTCGTGCTAACATAATTGAGAATACATACAGCTAAGTGTATGAAGTTTCATACTTTTCATACTTTTGTGAAAAAGTGAACACTTCAGCTCACATTGGTACACATACTGTAACCTTGACTCGGGATTCAATGATTATAGTGCAGCGAGAAACAGTTCACCTTACATTGACCATGGTCAGCTGATAATGCTGAATATGCTAAAACAGAGAGGACAAGAAATAAATTGCACTTCCATGTTGTTGCGTGGTGTGCTTCCCGCTGTCACTCAAAGCTCTGTTGATTTTTTTAATGAAACAATGGACGGTAACTAGTAACGATATCTGTGCATACCTTTTTTCCATCTCATCAAAGTCCGTTTTTTGATCCAAAACTCAAAAAAGCAAAAAAACTAAAAAATCAGAGAGCACAAAGAGGTGGCAGCGAAACCGCAAAGACAAACAACAAGACCGCAAAGCTAGTGAGAGCAAAACCCTGTTTACTGCAAAAGAAACAGTGAACTGCAAACAAAAAACATTTATCCAAAAATTTTAATTATTATTATCATTTTTCATGTTTGAGATTACATTTTTTTGCATCAGTGAGTTTTTTTTCTCTCTTAAATTAATTTTGTTCATTCTCAAGTTCTTATTTTGTTTGACATTGGAGAAGTTTTGTTTGGATTGACTTGACACAAAACTAATTCAGGATACGCCAGTCAAAGGCCTGTAGGGCGGGTCATTCCCATCATTCCACGGTGTACCTGGCACCGATCAACGACACCTTGGCACTCATGCGAGGGTGTATCATTTTGAACCACAGCGGCTGCAGCAGTTGATGGTTGATAGTTGATGCTCTCTGTATATCGTCGCCCGATGAATACAATGCTGACAAATGAACCTACTGTTAAGTAAATGTATGTATTTTAAAGAGTTCTTCATGTCGTTGCTTCCTCATGGGAACCTATGGCACATTTAAAGCCCAGGGCACAGTCAAAGGTATTTTTCTTTTCTTATTTTGTCTGAGTACACCTCCGCTCAGGACAGTTTATTGCATTTTTGTTCACATGATTAGAAACACAAGTTTCAAGTTGGGCCATTAACAACCTTGAGGTGAGCAGTGGATACAGTTATGCAAACCAGTTCTTTAAGAATTCTGTAAATCAACTTAGAACCACTTGTACAGTAATCCAAGAGGGATATACTGTGTGGCACATTGCAGTATTACACAATAATTTCTCCACTGTTCATGTGTACCGCTGAGTGCAGGAAGAGATAGCATGACAGATGATGCATTTTGTCTGAATTTGGAGGACTACTTGTCCATGAAATCCTATTATTCATCCTGAAAACATGCACCTGTATTGGGGTTGTTTGTGCCATCGAGTGACCCTGCTCTAAATTGTACACTGGTAAAAGAGAGTGCAATTTGCCACGGACACACAACACACTGTCTATTCTGGTTCGGCCAATCAACTGTCATTATACAATTATCCTGTAAAACTTACCCTACAATCTCATAATTAAGTCAAGAAGTGACATATGTTAAGTTTCAGTCAGAAGTTTCACTGCTTTAACTGCTTATGTCCAGGATGCAGGTTTCTAATTAATTTCTAGTTAATAAAGAAGTGCACAATAACAATGAAGCACACTGTTTTTAAAACAGAAGAATGAGAGAGACAATTGCTTGAACCCTTTCAACGTTTTTTTATTCAAAGGCTGTAAATTTCTTATTTTCTACAGTGTAAAAGGTCACAATTTGAACTGAAGTTGAAAAGAAGGGAAAACCTATGCATGATATAAAAAGAACTGGGATAGAAGAAGAACAACAACATCCATACAAAATAGTCCACCAGAAGCAAATAAATCACATGACTGTGGGGGAAAAGATAAAAATCGCAAGTTTAGAAAGATTTATAACTCATGTCTCAATCGAGGGAAGGTGTGTAATACACAACCATAAGGAACTTAAACATTAACACGAGAACATGAATGCCACTATTCACAAAACAGAGTATAAAAATGTAACTGTAATTCTGAACAATAACATGAAATATACCTCATTTTAGTCAAATGACATGAAGAAACAGTTCTGAGGAATAAAAGAAACATTTATCGTGAACACTCACACAGTGCACAGTCATAAGAAAATAGACAGCAGTAATGTAGAATATGACCAAAAGGATATACAGTATATATATATATTTATTTATTTATATATATCAGTTCTCTTTTGCTTTACATATACTAGGATAGTGTAGCTCTTGCAATGCACACTTTAGCAGATTTGATTTTTTTCAGTCCTGAATATTCTGTGTGATGTCTGTTTTCAAGCAGCAGCAACATGGGTGGCCATTTCATTAGCAATGAGAGGATTTGCAGATTGATTTAAAGTGCTGCTTTTTGCATGTTCCTACCTGGAGTCCTTATTCATAAGTGCTTCAGTGATTATTACAAAAATAGAGATTTGAAGGGGCAACAGAATTAGACCTTCAATGCATTCACGTCCTCTCTCTTGATGGGAACGAAAGCCTGACATGTTATTGCTACAAAGGAGAACGAATTGCTTCAAACAAAAGGTGACGCTTCGAAACAATGCAAATATACAACATATGTCCAATTCATCGCTAACACTGACGTTGGCTCCTGCTTCAAACAATCAGTTGATTGCAATAATTAATCAATTGATAAAACAAGTTAAAGCTACATTATCTATTTTTGACAACAGGGGGCAGAAAAAACATCAACCTAAAACGGACACAGCCACCACCTATGACTGCTAAAATGTTAGTCCAACTGTTAACCCAAATCACACTCAGCAGATACAGAGCAAGACTGGCTCTTTAGCTGCGAAATGGTCCACTGTGTTCAACAGTTCGTCTCTAACTGTGTCTCTGTCCTCAGGCTGGCACTAAAAGATGTGGCTGCTACCCAAAAATATGAATAATGCAGATTTAAGTCATTTATAGGCCAAACATTCACTGTTTCAGCATTCCATCGTGAATGTATGTTGCTTTTTTATATTACTGTAATGAGCTCCTGCATTTGGGGAAATATGTTTGTTTGCTGTTACCCAGAGTAACATGATGATATAGATATCATGCCTGTGTGCACAGTATAGAGATAGCACAGTTACAACCTGTGAAGCACATGGAACATGGAAGTGCCAAGAGCTGCAGTTCCTCAAATGGTCACTTGAGGCTGGCTCCAGAAGTGAGTCAGTCTCCATAAGTCCCCATGTTCAAATGTCCACCTTCACAGCAGAAATAAACATGTTTACAGCCTGGTACAAAAACAGTTTTGGTCTCTATAGCTAATTTCCCTGTTCATGACAACTGTACTGAGGGTGAATTTATATACAACTCACCTGTTCACATTCTATTAAGGCTTAAACTTTTGCAGAATTAAGGGTGTGGACACTTTGAACGACAGGTGGGTGACATCACAGGCGGCTTCTTTGAGCAACCAAGCTTCACCCACGGTCCACCTCTCTGCCCATTTTTGGATTAGAAGTCAACAGAGGAAGTCAAAGAGGAATGCCAAAGATGGTGACGGCCAGAGCCGCCACACTGAGCTTCAGTTCCACTGCATCCAGTCTTTGTAATAAGACATGCTTAATACATCCCACACCAATTTCAGGACTGCACACACAGAGATAAAACTTCAATCTGGGGAAAAAACAAACTTAACAAGATTTCCGAAAATGCTGGAATGTTCCATTTCAAGCTGAACAGTGTGTGTGTGAAGTTGAAAAAGTCTCTCTGGAGGTTCAGGCCTTCTAATAGACGAGTAGTATAATAGAAATATGACTTTTTATTTATACAAAACATGTATATGTTAAAAGAAGCTGCATTATTTTCATTATGGGGACAGTAATCGATGTATAAACTGAACTACAATGTCAACCAGTGAGTCACACTGAGCTACATGACAGAAATTTTAGAAACAAAAACAAGTACAACAGCACTGCGAGCTGATGATCAAAGATGTCCTGATTGTGAGATGAACTACAGAGACTGCTCTCGCCCAGTGTGAAGGCAGCCCAGTGTGTCTCCATGTCTCTTTGGTACTGAAGACACAGATCATGAATAAATACTTTATCTGAGAAAAAAGGAGGAAATATGTAACCTGATTTGACAAAGCAAAAAAACATCAGATGGGAGAACACGAAGAGAACTCATTATATCGGACTGCAGACAATAAAAATCTCGGTTTTGGCCTGTGAGTCAGACTGACCTTTGTATATTTTAGCTTTCACATGAAAAAAAAAGCAAGTTGCATTCTTCTGACCACGGGCTGCAGAGACTGTGCTCTGTGTGTTGGACTCTTACTGTTACCAAGTAACTATTTGAATCTAACTAATCTAGGAAGAGGGATTTTAAAAAAGGAGGTGGTGATTGTCTGGTGCGGCTAAGAAACCCTTGACGTTTTCGTTAGAATAAAGAGTGTATCATGTTTTCATTGGTTGCAGTTGAATGTATACTGTACACACATACACTCTTCTACACACACCCTGAACCCTCCTAGAAATGTCATAAGAACTTAACGGTACATGGATGCATAAAGACTGACAGAAGGTTTTGCAGCTTTCCCAATTTGCTACTTTGACTTGAGCCCATATTTATCAAAGATCCAAGATTTACGTCCTAAATAAGTCCTTAGTTTATAGTTTTGGGTAGAGTTGAGCCGGATACTCTGCTGAAACGAGTATCAGACAGATAAAGCACTTTTGCAGAGTATGAGTATTATACGAGTAATACAAATCAATATCTGTGCTCGGACTGAATGATCCTCATTGGGTAGCTGACTGTGTCACTCAGGTTTGCGGGTCTTTTCCGTTAACGTTTAGGGTTTCTTCAGCTTCAGGTTTGTTTGTACTTCGGTTTGTACTTACTTGTACAGCATGGGTTCATTCAGACATGGTGATGGTAGAATGTGACCTGCCTGTCGGACACACTCTCTCTCTTTAGCAACCACGTGTTGTATTCATTATTGCAAAACTTGTTCTGTAAATAAATTGTTTGCTATCGTGATCAAAACCATTGATCTGAAGCTCAATGCTGATGCTGTCCTGCAAATAGTTTCTGATCAACCCATATCAATTGCATGCTTAAAATAACATACTGGTGAACTTGACCTACTTCTGGATTAAATCCTGCCCACTTCTGAGTTAGGCCCTGCACACTCCAAGTACGGATACAGATAATTCATATGGTTAACAGATACAGATAATGCTGTACTCACTCATCCCTAATTTTGGGCGATATTTGCTGTTTAAAAATGTTGATTTGCAACATACATCTGAAATCTGAAGAAGAATGAGATGAACTGCACTCCTGTCAACTAAATGCTGTCCAAAGGCAGCAAAACAAAGAACATCTCATGAGAACAAATGTTTTCTCACATGTGGCCTTGAGAAACAAGTAACAGAAACAGCAAGTAAGTCAGAAACAACGCACATCTTCCTACAAACAATTAGAGATAAAATTACAGTTCCTAATAAAAACAAATAAGAACCAATCTTTTCTTTCCACAGGCAATCAATCTGATGTACAGTTAACAGCAGACAAACACTGTGACCAACAGTCTGTGTCTCAAACATCCACTGTATCTTTAAATGATCAATGTGTTCATTCAGATTTTGTTCTTTAAATATGTAAACATCATCAGTCATAGACTATCTACTCATGCTGGTTATACTGTATATACTGTCACCTCCTATCCATCCTATCCACCTACCTCATGTACACAAAACAAACTGCTACATCAGATTTATTTCAGCATTATTTGCACCATTGCTCCATTATTTAACTTTATATCTGTGTATTACAGCGAGAGCAATATGAAGTTCCTTGTATGTTACTCATGCCTGGCCAATAGCATTGATTCTGATTCTGATACTTAGGGAGGAAATTCTGCTGCCACCCAACTCCTGACGCAGGACTAGATTACTATAAGACCATCCTGACGGGCCAGCCTGCACAGTGAAACCTCTTAAGGAATATGTTACCTCACGATCATTGTGTTGCGTTCCTCCAATGAATGATGCCTGGCTCTGCCCCATTTGCTCAACACAATCCAGAATCTTCTCGTCTGTTGTTCCCTCCTTGGTGGAATGCACTAGTTCCTACCAGATCAGGGGCATCCCTCTCTACCTTTAAACACCTCATGAAGACCTCCAGCTCTTCAGAGAGGACCTCCTCTACAACACTACCAACAACTTGACACGATAAATCTACCTGCCTCTAGTGCTGTCACAGTACTTATTGCTGCACTAAGTCGCTTTGGATAATCACAATCACATATAAACAATGAATCTATAAAAACAGACCAAAGACAAAAAAGTGTGTGGATTCAGGCTTGAATTCAGGCTTTAGTACCATTGGAGTTCACAAATTTGTGTGCACCACTTCCCACGTTGTAACCAGAAGCTTACGCATTACATCTTGCTCAAGGCAGCAATTGAATAACTAGCTTTCTTTCATTTTATGAATTAGTTTGATAAATATGGGCCCAGTGATCAGTGTCACATTCTCATATCCAGGTGATCTCAGCAACAACACACCGTGAGCAACATCATCTCTTTCTCTCTGTTTGGACACTGTCTGCAGGACAGATTTCCTCACAGCCGTCATAATGGAACAATCCTTTTTCACACCCAACGTGACCAAACCATGTGAAAATATTTGACCTGGGCAGAACTGAGATGGTGCAATCCAGTCCTTCGCTTGGTCTTCTCGTGTCCCACAGTGTGCAAAAAAGTCAGCTCCAGGGTTTGTCTAACAACAAGCTTCAACTGAGAAGCAAACAAGGATTTAGAATAAGTGCATAGGTGGAGAAAGCAGAAGCGACCTGTCCCACTGACTGACTGACTGACTTTTTTTTTCTTGAATACAAGAAGCTGCAAATGACAGGGGTCTGATAGAGACAACATAGAACAACATACCGCAGACCAGACACACACACACACACATAGAATGGGTTTAGCGCTCCGAATAATGTGATTGGACAGTAAAGAGCGTGGATGTCCAATGAGTCTGCCACACGGCCGACTCCACGTCATGTGACCTCTGCGAAGGCGATGTGATTCTGCAGAGAAGAAGGAAAACACAGAAGCAAAATCAGGAAGACAGTTCATCAAAAAACACTTATATTTGGACGAAATGCTCAAAAGCGGTTTTAACCTGGTTACTGGTTCTTTTTAATAGAGTTGTATAGATTATTATAGATATTATTAGTTTTTATGAATATACCAGCCATCTTTGAGGAAGGCCTCCAAATTAAAGAATTGAAGCAGGTTTTCACAGCAGAACAATTACCGTATATTCAACCGTATTCAAACCCTGTGTGTTTCCCATAAATGTGGCCATCATGACTCTACAGTACGCGTCATGCCAACTTTGCACTAACCACCTGTGGTGTAGAGATTCAGGGACATGATGTCCAGTTTGCCCCCAAATACATAGTTGCACTTTGAGTCCTTTATTCCTGAAATCTCTACGACAGAAGTGGTGAGTGTCAAGTTAGAACAATAGCCTGATTTATGAATTTTCCTTTAAGCTACCTTTATAGCTTAAAAAAACATCACAGCACTGCAATCCTTCTACTGATGGTCTAAACATACAGTACATGCAATAGAAAGAGACCTCCAGGAGATGTTTGTTCATGGACAGTAGAAGATTTAGTTTTCTGATCTAGTTTTTTTGAGTGTGCTGTTCTCACAGAGAGCAGTGGTGGATGGCTGGATGTGTGGCATGTATGGCTGACCACAGTTTACATGGTAAATGGACCACTCAAAGCACTTTTGGAAGCTTCAGTATCTGCTCCAGGACACTTCAACTGGACTGGAGGAGCTGGGAATCAAATCAGTGACCCTCTGGTTACAAGACAACCCACTCTACCTTCTGAGCCAAACATCTCTCTCCTTCCCACAGTCAGTGTTGGATTCACCATGAATTGGATCATTCTCCAAGTGGCTGATCATTCATATGGGTCATTTTGGAGGTAGGAATAGAATGAATGGTGAGTCAATGGTGTACAGTACAGCACTAAACACATTGGGTTTGTGTGAACTTGGTTCTGTCTGCTGAGGAACTGAATTCTTGACGCACCAACCTGCATGTATAGATTTAATAACTGGCAGGAGGGGTCACGGCACTTAACAACAGTTAATTGTACTGCTACACAAACTGACCACAGCGCTGAGACATGGGTCACATCATTTAAAAGACAAAAGATATGAGTGTGTCTCTGGACTGCAGCTAAATATTTCTCTCAGTCAAAGCCGTCTGGAACGATCTACTGATTTTCAGCGAGCATGCTGACATCCAGCACTCACTGGCTCACACGTGGCTGTTTTTCCGGCACACTATCTACATAGCAGGTCTATTTTTGGAGTGATGTGGAGGTGGGAAAGTGGCTGATTGTGGGACTCACATTGTTGTTTTAATTGGCTCAGAATGGTATGTCACTGCCATTCTATCAACACACATCACTGTCATAAATGGTATGTCACTAATGTTCCACTGACAGATACCACCTCTCACTGTCATATACCAAGAGGATGCCTCTTTGTTTCTCAGAAACACACCCAGGGTGTACAGACTTGCAAAAAAAGGAGAGATGGTGGAGTGATGGGCTGCCACGTACTTACAATGACACCCAGTGCCTAAATAATACATATTTGTTTTGGGGGGGTGACTTTGGTAAGAGCCTGAAATGAGTGGTTGGAATTTTTTCAGTTGGGTACGTCAGTAGCTGTCTCAGGCTAGTTTTCTAACCCCCAAATTCCACCGGGCGTGGACGCGCAGCGTTGCGTGTGCAGTGATACGCGGCCGTTCTGGTCAGTGTTTTAAACCCCACCGGCTCTGTCGCAGTTCAGAAGTGGTCTATTTTTGATGGACACCACAATTTCCACAGAGCACCTCAGGCTGACAGGAAGTCAGATACAGACATAGCAGAGAGAATCCAAGAAAGAAACAGCCAGTCGTAAAAACAGACAAAAGAGAAACAGATGAACTATTACTAACTTAGAAGCACATAAACCATGAAAATGGTGAAATCTGAGCAAAGTCTGGCAGGCTAAACGCTTCTAGAACATACCGGGTGGATGGACGGACTAAAACAGCTTCGGAGATGCTTTTTAAAGGTCCAGTGTATAAAGGCTCACACATGATCAGCAGTGAAACCGCTCTGTGCTGGCAAGTTCAAATTAGTCAGATGGGTCAACTATCAGCTTTGTGAACGTGCATCTGGTTTCCAAACTTAGCTTGCTAAACCCATTACTTAGCTCGCCTGTTAGCTAGGCTGTACACTGGGGCTTATGCTTTGTATCACAACTACAGTTATGGCGAGGTTAGCTTAGCAACAGTAAATACCAACATGGTATATATAATTCTGATTTGTTTTTGTTGAACAATGTATTTCTGCTGACCACACCGCCTCTGCAAACACTATGCACCTGACCTCACGGTGAGCAAAGAGCACATCTCTTGTCATGAGTGCAGCAAACAACAAACAAAGCAGCAGAAACATACACTAGTCAAAGTAGTGTGCGGCAAACAATGAACATATGACCCTAAACCGGGCGTACACTATGACAGTCAACAGTGGCATATAACATGAGTGGAACACGAATGACATACCACACTGGTCCGAATATTAACAATTGAACTATGACATAGAGGTGACACGACTATGAGGTGTCACACAGGGGAAATAAAAATAACTGACCGTCTATAATGATTCTTAAAGACACTGATGTTGTCTCAGTATACAGTGGTTGATGGCTGTGTTAACATTATCCCATCTAGCAGACAGTATAGGTTTCCATTTTGAGCCAATGACTTGTCTCCTGTTTTATCTTTTAGAGTTTCATTCAACTAAAGGCTTTTATATTGGAGTAAATGAGTCAACAAGTGATAATTCACCCTCCAAAACAACAAATAAATGATAAATGTATGGGTATCCAGCCAGGTTCAGTATGTGTTAGAGGTGAGTGATAACATTCCACCTCACCAAAGAAGAAGAAATAACAAAATAAAAGCATTAGATTGAATTTCTTTGCTCCTCAAAGGTTCCTTTCTGCCCTGGCATTTTGTTCACTGTGGCTTGTTTAGCTTCCAGGCATCTTTACGCTGGGCTATTTTTAGAGCAGGCAATTTTCCGCCAAGCCTGTCGTAGTCGAGGTGAGAGTGTGAGATTCTCTACTCTTTGTTAGACAACTGAGCGCAGGCTCTCTCAGCAGGAAGTCTTGAATTGAATCATCAGATAGGAGCTGTGTATGTTCAGTGGTTCACCGCTAAATGTGTATCATGTAAGAGGAAGCTGAGAGAAAACACAGCAGGCTGGAATAAACACAAACATGCTGCTGTTTCATCTGATATTCTGAAAGGAGAGATTTCACTCAGATTCAAAGAGAAAGGAGGGAAAGCACTTCAAGCACAGATATGCCGAATACTCTGGACAGCGTTACATTTGGTTGCCTCATCCTCTCTCTGGCTTCAGTGGATACAAACTGGATTGGTCATTGTGGACCAAGATGGCTGCCAGCCAAACGGATGGGTAGCCAGTGGGCCAAAATACCAGTGTTTGACCAATATACACAGATTTGCTCATGTGAATTACACTTAATAATTATGGGCCCATTAATTATTGACCTTTCTTTTTTTCTGTCTGTTCTCTGTAATCTGGGAACATGAGGACATCACTAATGATGACATCACTAAAATACTGGATGACTAGGTCTAACAGGATGACTGTTAAATGAATGTGCAAAAACAAACAGATGCTTTTCCTTTGGTACAGACTGCAGACATGTTAGTCTGTGTCTGTAATGAACTGCATGACATCACTTAAATGCATGCACGACACAGGTGATGGCTTCTGACCCTCTCTCAACTCGAATGAATGATGAATGAATAAAGAATGATGTATTATCTAGTTGACATCATAACTTCTGTGCAGTAAAGCAAATTCACTATTTGCTTGATGTCAGGACTATCTGGCTCAGACAAGTTTATTTTCCATCACTGACAGTTCACCTGCCTGCAGCGGTGACAACGCAGACCTCTAACAAGAGCTTCACCTTTTATTTTTTATTTTTTGGGGTATTTTATTTTCACAAGGGGCATATAAAATACAACACTATAATTCTGATACAATGCTTTTTTCTTTTCATGTCTTTGCTTTTACTTTTAGTCTTCTATTTCATATATAAGAATATAATCAATGGAAAAAAAGGGTGAAAAAAGAAGCACTGAATGTAGGACTGCTAGTGTGCCACTAATGCTTCAGCCGAAGGTTTTTCAAGTTCACATTCACGTTTTAGTTCAAATGAAATCTGCAATTTAACTTGAATGTTAAATGTTAGAATGTTGTTTCTATATTAAATGAGTACTTATTTGGGGACTTCACTGAATCATTTGTAATGTATTGTGTGATATTTTTGCAGCTATGCTGACCTTTACTATACTTACTATACTACTATACATAGTGTAAATAAACATGAATCCATGTCCAGTTTATGTAAAATAGTTTTTTGATTCAAATGTTTGTATTTTAAAATGAAAATCAAAATGGTCTTTTTCATTGTTGTTGTTTTAAGGACCACACATAATGTTTGTGTCCTTCTGCCTTTGAGTCTTTTCTTCATAGTTTATTAAGTCTGTCTTTATGTTTATACTCTGTACAAATAAAGGTTGAGTGGAGAATGTAAAAGTACAGCGGGTCAGAGTTGAAGCAGGTTGGCTCCGTAAACTGTGATGGATGCTGTCATAAAATGTCACCTTGCTCGTCTCATTCAGTTTCACTCTGTCTGTCTCCATCTGTCTGATCATCTCACTTCTTCTTGACTCCTTTTTAGTGATGTCAGCATGTTCCCACATCTCACCAATTAAGTGACTATGATGGTATCATAACTGAATGATGCACAACGGATTGAAACAATAAAGGAAAGGTTATTCTTAGATCTGACCAAGGAACTGTCCAATACCAGACCAATATGTAGAACTATACAGACACAAGGCTCATCTGCTACATTGAGTTCCACTGCTTGCTGTTTTTTTCGTATGCAGAAAGTGAATCTTCCAATCATGTGACCTCAGAGAAACACACATATTCAATACCAAAGCTACCAGCTTCTCTACTCCATCAGTATCTGTACTGGTATCATAGAATAATAAGTGAGAGGACCTTAGAGTGCTCTGATGCTGCGAGTCTATCAGCAAAATTAATTCAACATTACAACAAAAACATAATGTGATGTAGAAAATGGAGGGACAGGGAAGAACGATGGAAGAAAACAAAAACAACCTTCAATCTAAAATATGACAAATGCCTAATACTCTCAAGATCACTGTCAGTATAGCAGAAGACTTTAATTCCTGCTAGTTTAACACATATTTTATCTCTGCACAGTAAATGAACTATAGTATGATACTACTGATATAAAACACACAGATGAGATGACAACAGACATCAACAATAGAACATCTCACCATAACCATACACCACTAATGTGCTCTACATGTTCTAAGGTACAGCATCGTCCCTCACAGAGGCTCACTTAGTTTTATTTCACAGTTTGTGCCAAACTAGTAGAAGCTAATCATCTATGAGCTGGTTGGTTTGGAGGGATGACGCCCTATGCCGTCTGCCTGAATGTAGCAACCTGGACAGGAGCGATGGAAGAGGGTCCATGTGTCTGTCTCAGTTTATGCATGAAGTAAAAACTTGTTCCTGAATGTAGCATTTCTGTGATTGTTGTTCCTAAATATTTGGAGTTGTCTACCACTTCTACTATACTACTACTATACTATCCTCCACTGATGCTCATTGTTGGTGGGTGTTGTCAGCAGTTAGTTAAAGTCAAAGATGATTCCTTTAGTGTTCTTCTGGAGAAAACTTAACCTACACACACCAACAAACTCTTCTACTCATACACTCTCGGTCCATCTGATGATGTTGCTACTATTACTCCTAACTGCAGTAATCTCTCCATCATAATATGATCTAAGATCCGGACGAAAAAAAAATACAAAAAGATCACAAGCATATTGTTGAATGTGAAATTTCTGTGGTCTTAATGAGGCAGGAGCAGCCAGTTGTGTCTGATATAAAAGAAAAGGAAGAGCAGATGTGTTGTCCAGAGATTTTGCAGAGCTCTGACTTTAAACCACTTCATAGCTTGTTGCCTTTTTTTCCTGAGACATTGGATCCACTCCAGACCCTGCAGCCAGCGCAGGAAGGCCTGGAGGCGCTCCTTGATGTAAATCCACCAACTCTCTTCGTCTTCATCATCTGTCTCCTGCAGCAGCAGTGAGTGTGTGTGTGTCATTAAAATGTCCTATCTAACTATCTCATCATGGACACAGTTTAGATGTTTCATAGGCGGCATGGACTGAAAGGTTGCACAGAAGATATTTTGGCTCATTAAAGCACCTGTGAGTTTCCTGCAGTGACATATCAAAATGTCTGCTGTGCCATCAGTCCACTTCCTTTTTGCTTTCAGTGATTCAGTCATCATTCACGTTCACGTTAGATGGGACGTGGGGTTACTTTGCCTTAACATGAATACACTGTGTCTGCCTGATCTATGTCATGTACAGTTGACACAGAAGCTGTGGTAGTGTTTGAGGAGCGGTTAGCTGAATGTTCACATGCATTCAGACAGTAGACATCAGATGAAGACCTTCTGGATAGGATGGCATGACGATTAAACACACGACAGCTTATTGCAGTGGTGATGTTGGACTGTCTACAATGAATGGAAAAAATATATATTAAATGACATGACGTTGTGTCCATTGTTTTATCTAATCTGGCTATAAAACACTCCAACATGTGGAGTGAAAAGAGAACTGTCCAGATCATCCATGTTTTAACTTCGTTTAAAAAGATTGGCTCAAGTGTTCAATCAGATCACTGAAGATGGAAGCTGCTATATTGGTAAGACAACAATAGTAATCTTATGATGTTCAAAGAAGCATTTTATGCAGACATACAGTACTGTATTTGATTCATGGCATGGAAAGGTGCGTGCGCGTGTGTGTGTTGTGTGCTGCACCGACCTGTGAAGCGATATACTTCTCCAGAGGACTCTCCATCCGGCCCATGTTCAGCATGGCTGTGTTAGGCCGCTGCTCTGCCGGTGACTCCTCGCCCAGCAGTAACTTGCCTTTGAAGTTATGGACCACACACACCACCTACAACAAACACACACATATGTTTGACACAGGTCTTCGAGCAGAGGACACATATGTGTGTGTAAGTGAATTTCAGTGGATGATAGACATTCCTGAGCGGTTGGTTGGATTAAGAGACTAACCCAAGTATGTAGGTCACATATGTGTGTATTGACTTTTTCCTGGGGGTACTACTGTAGCTATGATGGATGTGGGTGTTGCATGAGCTCCTCTAATAAGGAGCAAAATGTGGCTTTGAGGTTCAAAAATGAAATAACCAATTTCAAGTTGGCTGAGCAGAGATACAGAAGCTCTGAGAGCCCTGTGCAGGCCGTTATAGCCTACGGAGCAGTGCAGGCTGGGAACTTTGAACCTGACTTCTTAAAGCTTTCAGCTGCTTGCTGTGACCCAATGAGGCCAGAAAACAAAAAGAATGAGCTGAAACTCACAGTGCAGCTCTGCAACTTAGAGTCAGGTCATCACTTCGAGACGTTGTCACATTATTTTCACATTGTCATTTGATGCATTGTTATAGCCACTTTAAGTAATGTCTGTTTGTCATTCAGAGAGCAGCAGTGACTTTAAAATGTCGTTATAATAAAGGACGAAGAGTGTTTGGTCTTGTTTCACAGGCTGCTTCATCGTTACGCGGAGCCAACGGTAAATCCTCAAATAGATTTCATAATTGAAAGTGATCGTGTTTATAACCCATCATACATGTCCAATGTCAGGATGTTAAGTCACAAATCTCCTTTCATTTCTCTGAGCTATCACACTGAATGTAGTGACTGAAGTATTGCTGGATGTCATTTCATTCATCAATATGATGAATGAAATGAATTAGATCATTACTAATTCATGAGGTGTGACTTTCATATACAGTACAGGTCGGACAGGAAGGTGTCCAAAACCACATGTTGTTATAGGTGTAGGATTTGCAGGCTTCTAATGAGGTGCCTGTTAAACATTCACAGGACAAACTATTGAGAAGAATGACAAAATGACAAAGACAGTTTGCACAAACTTCGATCACTAAAATAGGAACATTTGACACCAAACTGAACCAGAACAACAAGCACTGACAGACAGAGAGCGGCCCTCATCACCTCAAAGATAATAGTAGATCATGATGAAGATGATGATGACCACTTCAATACAAACAGCTTTTTAATATTTATATTAACACATGTATATATAAACTTGACAAAAACTAAAGACTATTTCTTATTATTTTTGTGACTCCGATCGATTTTGAACCGTCATCAAACCTTGCCCTATTTGTCTGCACTAATGGGTTATAATTGTATATTGTATATATATAATTGTATTTTACAATAACAAAGACAATAAAACAAAGTGGACAAACAAAGCTTAATAAGGCTTTGTTTGGAGTACTAGTAAAATTAACTAGAAAAATTTCTAAAGAAATTTTGAGTGTGCCTGGCTCTGTGTGTGTGTGTGTGTGTGCTTGTATGGTCTTGTGTCTATTAATGAGAAAGTTTTACAACGTCTTTTATTTTGAAGGGACTTTTATTTTGAAAGGCTTTTGTCTTGTCTGTGTGTAGTGCCAGGTGGAGCCCACCAATCAGAGCAGAGCAATCAACTCCACCTGCTCCTGTGACATTTGACACCGCTGAGAGCGAGTGAGAGAGAAACCGTCGAAAGTACCCCTCGAACAGGAAGGATTTCTGGCCAAATTGTATTTCCAATCATTGAACCGTCTTAACTTTTAGCATCTTAAGCCCTTCCCGAACATCTACGCCTCCATCTTCCTGCCTTTTAACATGGCAGTCTATGAGACTGTGGTTGGGTGTTGCTGGTGCATCTTTTTGTCTTATGCCAAAACTCTAAAGCTGACAGCATCAACAGTGTTATCACTGCGACCACCACAAATTTTCCTACGTTTCTATGTATAAATTATTTCCGTAGAGTGAAATTTGTGGGCTCAAGAGCAGTTTATGAATTAATTTTTTGACAGTTTTTTCTCTCCCTCTCCACTCTAGCAAACTCTCAAACATTCTTCCAGCACACACCCATTCAATTTTGGCGTATTTTTTTGGCTATTTTTAGGCAAACCGTTTGGTGAAACGCTTTGAAAAGTCATAGCAGTCATTTCCCATCCGAGCCAGTCATTTTGATACCTTTTTTTTTATGTATGTGCAACAAAAACTCTGGGAGGAGAAGCAAGCCAAAAAAAGGGTGTAAGTATATAGTGTGCTCTTTCACGCACACTCAATTATAAAGATCCAGGTAGCAGCAACGTGTTTCTGTCTTTTTTTCACTATTAGAAATGTCTGTTTATGAGTTTATTTTCCAAGAGCTAAAACCACATTGTTATGCACCACAAGCCATCTGCAGGTCCTTTAAAAGCTTTATTGCTCCCAGTGTATCAGCTGTCTCTGGTGCAGATCATTTGCACATATAACATAGCATCCCTGCAAAGCCATGAGTGGAACAGTCTGCTCTTTGATTACTGTTCTCTGTGATTAGAATAGGAGAGGAGAGGACGGGAGAGGAGAGGAGAGGAGAGGAGAGAAGAGGAGAGGAGAAGAGAAGAGAGGAGAGGAGAGGAGAGGAGAGGAGAGGAGAGGAGAGGAAAAAAGGAGAAAGGAGATGAGAGGCAAGTGAAGGAGCGAAGGCGAGGTAGTCAGTTTTTTTTGGTACTGGAAGAGGAAAAACAGAAAGACGACAGATCTTCCTCTGTCCATCACTAATGGCACTGTAGTTTTTTTAACCAGGCCAACATTAATGGAGCTCAGTGTGAAGAGGCCGCATCACAGAGCCTCTGTCTCCCCAAGCAAAGAATGTGTCGGCCTTTCTGTGTCAAACACAAGAGGAAGAAAGAGCATGTGAAAGGGGGAAAAAGGGGAGAGATGATCTTCTGCTACTTTCTTTCAGCTGCTGCTAGGAAACATGCTATATCTGGAGGCCACTCATTATCTCTGTGTATTTCATGAAAGCACAGCTGTGAGAGGAAGACAAGTCCTGATATATAGTTCTTCATGAAGGAACAGGGGCTACATAAAATCATGTGCATGCACCATGTAACCACTGTACAACTGTGCTCTGAGACACTGCTGGATGCTTTTAGCTGCACTGTAATAGTTGATATTTAGCATGCAGTTAAAATATGCAGTATAAGGTAATTTCAACAGAGCTAATTAGTGTTCTTCAGTGCAACAACAGAGTCATTTCACACTCACCACTCCACTGCTACCACAAATAATGTTTTTATTCACTTCCACAACAAGATTCAATTATTTTTTCTCCTTTATGTCTTTGTTTGATAGACAGGAAATCAAGGAGAGAGAGAGAGAGAGAGGCGGCAATGAAAGGCCACAGGCTGGAATCAAAGCCAAGCCCCTGCAGTAAAATGCTTTAGTACCATAATACCTGCAAAAGCACTGAGATGCCCATCATCCTCAGCTGTACTCTGCTACTCTGCTAGCAAATGCTAGCATGCTAAATTAAGATGGTGAGCATGACAAGCATTCAAGCATGATCTTTTTTAAGTTTAAGCATTATTTATTCTATAGATCATTTGATATGTTATTAACAACTTACAACAACCATGTTCTTGGACCATTTTCTTGGACACCAACTGAGACTTTACATGACCTGTGTTTCTATGTGTACTGTAGCCCTTTCAAGTGAAAGTACACAGTACCATCAAGTAAGTGATTATCACACGACATACCGCTGTCCTACAGAAACATACAGCACCACATGTGACCTTTGTGGGTGTGAATCTCACCAGGAAAGTGGCGATGGCTGTGCCGATGACAAAGCCAGCGATGACGTCCGACCAGTGGTTGCGGTATTCAGCCACACGGTTCAGACCAGTGAGAAATGCCAGACACATGAGGCCGAGAGACAGCACGGGCTTGGCAAGACGAGTGCCCTTTGCCTGCACCGTGCACGTCACATACATCTGGCAGGGAAGAGAGAGACACAAGAATTAGATCACCTGAACTTTTGGAAAATCACTTGTTCCATCAGTTTTTCAGTTAAGAAAAATTAGAAGCTGATTATTCAGAGTGCTGCTACTTTCTCCTCCACCCGCAGTACAGTAGGAGCAGATCTAGGTTAACGGACGTTCCCAACATATTTTGTATTGTTGAATAGCAGCAAAACAAGTAGCCTAACCCTCCATTAAAGAACTGATCTAATTTTTTTATTGTCAAAGATCTACTGTATATGTAGCTTATCATCATTGTCTTACTTATTATTATACTTATTTGTCTTACTCCAAAAAAAAGGTTTCAACATAGTTATTTGAATAAGAGAGTGAAGATCAAATCAAATGTACGAAAGCACAGTGCATGAATGTTGTCTGTTTCTATTGGATGTCTTGGAACTAAGTTTGCCATTATTACTTTTGTAGGGTGACAACAATCCAGTCTGCTGCCCCCAAAGTGACAAAAAAAATCAAATAATGCCACTTTAAATAAAGTCTGCATGTAAAGCTTGGACTCTATTAAAGGTCCAGTGTGTAGGATTCAGTGGTATCTAGCAGTGCCTCACCTCTTCCTGCTTAAGATGAGGGGAAAACAAAATGCGCAGTATGTTCAACTGAGCAGTCTGTTGAGGAGGACCTGCTGTGTTGTAGATATGAAAGGCATATTAAGGTAATAAAAAAATATTTTTGCCATATGTTAACAGTGGACACATTAAGTGTTCTTAGTTGAACCAATTCTGGCCCTACTGACAAACAAGATTTCAAAATCTGTGCTTTACAAGCAGGTTAAAGGTTAAACTTTGTCTTGAAGTTAGTGCTGAAGTAGTGATGGTGTATGGAGCTCATTGGTTTGACAGCTGATGTGAAAATATGTCTGTATTAGTTATTAAAGCTGTGTCAGTGTGTAAATGACTGCAGGAAGTAGAGAGATGTTTATGAGGATAAAAACTTTTCCACATTCAAAATGTTCTCTTGACATGAAACTGCTGCAAATGTACATTATTGCAGTTTGACTTCTAAAAATACTCTGAAAATTTCTCCCTGTGCTTCTAATGTTTTATTAAAATGTGGTGAAATGCCACCAGACAGCTGTGACTGTGTGTAAATATGAGCCGATAAGTTAAGTCTCTCCTCAGGGCATCTTTTCTATTTCCTCCCTGTATTTAGAGAAATGTTGGCTTCTGCCACTGGAACTACAGGATGAAAAAAAGAGGGTGTGAAAGAAATAAGGACGAAGAAGCAGATGGAGAGAAACAGATAGATAGACGAGAAGAGGAATGGCAGAAAAGAAAGAAAGAAAGAAAGTAGAGGAAATGATGATACCCAGAGGGAGAAAGACATAATAAAAAAATAAGGTGGCGATAAGAGGAGAGAAGATGGTGACAAGATGAGGAGACGAGGAAAGAGGTGATAGGAGGATAGATGGACAAAAGAGAGGCGAGAAAACACAACAGAAGAAAAACTGATGTTAAACTGAATAATCTAATAATATTATGATTCTGCTTTTACTCAGCAGAGAATGGATTTTAAGGGAAATGTTCACTGAGTCTGTGATCAGCATAAGAAGGCAACACTTCATTAAAACTGTTCATACTGAGTCTATCTGCAAAATCTTCACTAACAACATATTTCATATGCTTACATCATACCTACCCAACCCAGGACTTAATGCTTAATTATAAACATCAACATTATTCATCTTTTTATGGTTCTCTTTAGGGTATTCAAACCAGCTCTGCATCACACATATTGAATTAGCTAACTACACTACTACTGAAGTATACATACACTGTGCAGCCAAGTCACCAAGACAAATAAACAACTATATAAGTTAATGACAATAAATAAAGCACAAACAATAAAAAAAGCAAATGATAAAAACACATTTTAAAGCATTACCAGTCAAATAAATGTGATATATAATCTCTATCTACCATCTTCCATCTACAGTACAACTAAGACTATAAAGTGTAGCATAGAAAGTCAAGAGGAGAATTCTCCAGCATTCTGCAGCATCCTCCTCCTCCTCTCCTCCCCTCCGTTTCCGGTTTGCGTGAGTGAGCGTGAGTGGTGTTGGTGGTGGTTGTGCGAGTGGCGCGGAGTTTTGAACTGGTTTTCTGTCCCTGTTTCTGTTTTTTCCAACTAAGAGAGTTGGTAAGACTTTTTGATACTTTCTTGACGAGTGTCAGGTTGCCTGCCGGGTGTTTTTCTGGAGGGAGGACACCACGTCCGTCCATCCGGCAGGGAGTGAGGATAGTCCCGCCGGATGGCAGCGTCAGTGTGGAGGAGGTTTTGTTGGCTGTCGGTGAGCAGGTTGGACATGATAAACTCTGTTATGCATTACGAATGAACAAAGCGGTGGTCGTTTTCTTGGAGGGTGAACCGCATGTTCATCAGCTGATAGCGAGCGGTGTGTTTATCAGGGATTTATTTGTGCAGGTGTCCCCGCTGTCTGTTCCCTCTACGCGGATCACCGTGTCCGGTGTGCCGCCGTTCATACCCAACGAGCTGTTAGAGAATGAGCTCCGGAGGTTTGGTAAATTTGCCAGCGGCTTTAAAACAATTGGGATCCTTAAACCCCAAACAGGCGTCAGGTGTTCATGTTCCTGGATTCACCTGAACAAACGCTGGAAGTGTCTTTCAGGGTGAAGCACGGTGATGGCTCGTACATGGTGTATGCACACATGAGATGTTTTGAGTGTGGTGATGTGGGACATAAACGGTTTGCATGTCCGCACAAACAGCCGGTGGATGGGGCCGGCGCTGGGCCTGGGGTGGCGGGCTCCGCGGCTCCGCGCCTGGAGGTGGCAGGCTCCGCCGCTCCAGGCCTCGCAGTGGCGGATGCCGTAGCTCCGGGCCTCGCGGTGGCGGGCGTTGCGTCCTGCGGGGCGAGCGGCGCCTCGGAGATGGATTGTGGCGTTGTGGTCGTGGAAACCAGTGGTACTAGCTCACATTGTGAGGACGAAAGGGAGGAACAACAGCAGCTGGTGACTGCAGAGAATGCAAGCAGAGTTAAATCTGCAGACATTGAGGTGCAGTCACATTCAGCGGGGAATGTGGAGGAAACAGCTTCCACTAGTGCAGTGTGCAGTGGACAGGTAGGCAGGTAACAGCCAGGCATCATGTGAGGATGACTTATCAGAGGCAGAGTCAGATACAGTCTCTGTTGGTGACACCAGGAGCACTGAACTCTATTCTTTAGAGGAGATCAATCAATTTCTGGATGAAACTTATAAAAGGTCTGTGAAAGTGAGTGACTACTTTAATGACACTGATAAGTTTGTAAGATCTGTCAGCATATTGAAAAGACTGGTTGGTTTTGACCTCCTCGATGAAAAGAAACGGTTCCGTCTCAAGAAGCACATCACAACCTTGAGAAAGGCAGCACAGAGTAGACCTGTGAGAAGAACCAGGAAGTTATAAGATCATGCATCATCACGAGGTGGCTTTCCTTTCGTACTGCTCTCTGCTTGTGCCAGCTTGTCTGCTTCTCTTTTCTGTCCTCTCTATGCCGAGCCTAAAAGTAGGGTCTCTAAATATCAATGGGGGGAGAGACAGGCACAAGAGGGCCCTAATATCTGAGGTCTCTGCTCAAAAAAGGGTTGATGTGCTGTTCTTACAAGAAACACACACTACTGCAGCAGATGAGGTAGACTGGGGCTTATGGTGGGAAGGCTCAGTCTCCTTCAGTCATGGCACTAATTTCAGTGCAGGGGTGGCTGTCTTGATCAAAGAAACTGCAAATGCAACAATCTTATCTTCTTCCGAGATTGTGAAGGGTCGGTTACTCATTGTCAGGGCAGAAATAGAGAGTAGTGTGTTCTGTTTTGTGAGCTTATACGCCCCAAATCAGGGAAGAGAGAGAGTGGGATTTTTCAGTCTGCTTAAAAATGAACTGAAGAATCACCTTCAGGATCACCTCATCATTGGTGGAGATTTTAACTGCACTTTAGATTTCACTGTCGACAGGACAAGCGAGGAACCCCACCCACAGTCAAGTCAGAGCCTTTGCAGCACCATCACACATTTGGACTTACTGGACACATGGAGAGTCAAACATCCACAGTCCAGACAGTACACATGGGTCAGGATGAACAACAACAGAGTCAGTGCAGCTAGACTAGACAGGATTTACATCTCCAAAATTCTCAGTTCCAGATTAGTGCAGAGCAACATCAGCCCGGTTGGTTTTACTGACCACCATTTGGTTAGTGCAGAGTTGATTACTATACCAGGTGAGAGGATCAGGTCTTACTGATCCTTCAATAACAAACTCCTGCAGGACAGCAGCTGTTGCCAAAGTTTTAAACTTTTCTGGCAGCAGTGGAAATTAAAGAAACCTGATTTTAGTTCTTTGAAGATGTGGTGGTAGGTTGGAAAAACACAGACTCATGTTTTTTGTCAGCAGTACACATCCCATTCCACTGCTAAGATCAAGGCAGCTGTCAGATATCTTGAGCATAGAATTAAGACCATTGAGGAGCATATTCATAGTAATACGGATATTCTTGGACATTATCTTCATCTTGTGTTGCAGGAGTGCTACAGGACAGGATCCCTTCTGGTTTCTTGTCAGAGGGCAGTACTTTCCTTGCTTCCCAAGAAAGGAAACCTGGCCTTACTTAAGAACTGGAGGCCAGTCGCCCTACTCTGCACAGACTATAAGATTCTTTCAAGAGCCCGATCGAACAGACTCAAGGGAATCCTTGAAATAGTTGTACATTATGACCAGACTTACTGTGTTCCGGACAGGACCATTATGGACAGCATTTTTCTTCACCCTCTCGCTATATGAAAGGGCCTCCTCTGCCCGGGTAAATTGGGCCAAAAGTGAAGCTTTGCTAGTGGGGCAGTGGAGGGGGAAAACTATACCCAGTCTGCCTGCGGGTCTTCAGTGGGAAAAGGAAGGGTTGAGGGTTTTGGGAGTGTTTTTGGAGACTGAGGGCTTTCAAGCCAAGAACTGGGAGGGAGTGAAGGAGAAATGTCTAATTTCTAAATGGAAATGGTTGCTACCGCAGTTGTCATATAGGGGAAGAGTTCTGGTTGCCAATAATCTGGTCGCCTTGACTCTTTGGCATAGACTCACCATTTTAACACCACCGAGAGGCCTGGTGGAAGACATTCAGAGAGCCATACTGGATTTTTTCTGGTCTGGGAAGCACTGGGTCCGGGCGGCTGTTTTCTACCTGCCTGTGGCTGAAGGGGGGCAAGGTCTCAATAGCATCCAGTCCAAAATCACCTCATTCAGACTTCAGACTGCGCAGAAGCTGCTTTACAACTGTGGCCCTGGAAAGTGTGACACAGCCCGTCTGCTGTTCAGGAAAGCTGGGAGATTGGGCTATGATAAACATCTTTTTCTCCTGCGCCTCGGAGACGTGGATCTCACAGGGTTGACATCTTTCTACAGCTCTGTGGTGCAGGCATGGCAGATCTTCCAGGTTGCTCGTGAGGAAAGTGAGACTCCAGGCATGTGGCTGTTTGAGGAGCCATTGTTCTTCAACAACTTTATAAGGGCCCAAACTGCTGTCCGCCAGTTTGAGAGTTAACCTTAGAGAGGCTGGCTGCACCAAACTAGGCCACCTGATGAGGATGATGGCCAGATCCATGGACGCTCTGAGGGAGAGGAGTAACATCACCTCCAAAAGACTGATCAGCAGAGTGGTGGAGGAGGTCTGTGCTGCCTTGCCTCCATCCCACAGAGTGTTCGTTAAGAACCTGGCTTTGTGTGACCAGTGGAGTGAGGAGGGTGTATACAGCTTTCCCTCCTTATCCATTACTCCAGCTGTGGGTGAGTGGCAGGAGGGAGGTGGTCAGCTGCTGTCCTTCTCAACTCCTCATCTGGGCAAGTTGCAGGACGCAGGGAAGAAGGAATTGTATCAGAGCTGTGTGAAGGTTCTGAACCTGCACTCCTTGGCTGGGACAAATGAGTCGAGGTGGTCTGGGTTTTTTGGTCCAGATATTTCCCCGAAAGGCAGCTGGCGGTCCCTGTACAAGCTGCCTGTTGAAAGGCGGAAACCTCCAGTGGAGGATTGTACATGGGGCAATAGCTACGAACAGATACAGGGTACACATGGATCCGGAGGAGTGTGTTTTTTGTTCTCAGACTGAGACCCTGGAACATTTATTTGTTTGTTGTACTCGGCTGGTGGCTCTTTTTTGAGCTTCTAAAAAGGTGGTTTCAGGGTCTAGGGCAGAGTTTCTCTTTTGGTCTGTTTATCTTTGGTCCAAAATACTGTGCTAAAAGAAAATCTGTGCATACACTGATAAACTTTTTGTCTGCTACTGCAAAGCTGGCCATTTAGCTGACACGTAGGAACCAAACTCAGGGCGCCGGTAGTGTGCAGCTGGTGCCGGTTCTGGAGGGGTTGCTGAAGGCCCGTCTGAGGGTGGAGCATGCATATTATCAGAAAATTCAGGCTTTCAGCCATGTATGGGCTGTTGGGGGGGTGTTGTGCTCTGTGGGGGTGGATGGGGAGCTGATTGTCAACTTTTGAGGTTTTTGGTGGTTTGAACTGATGATGTGAACTGATCTGTTTTCTCCTTGGGATTGTTTATTAAAGGGATTTTGAAAACCAAAACCTCTCCTCTCCTCTCCTCTCCTCTCCTCTCCTTTCCTCCTCTTCCTTATTCCCTTCTCCTCTCCTGACCATCAGGGTTTTCAAATAAACTGCAGTAAATAATACATCAATATCATAAAGCCTGCTCGCTAATATCTGAGGTTATATCACACTGTAATATCACCTCATTATTATTGTTTCTGTTTCCCATCAAGTGGCTGGCTGAAGCTAAACATATTCAAAGTATATATATATATATATTAGATTTTTACAAACAAAATCACTTTTGTTGCTGCCATGTTGACCATCAGACACTTTGAATTTGAATGAATGAGCATAGTATTTCAGTTAAAATTAAAGTGTTAACGTCCTGGTCACTTGTATCAGTGTTTTCCAAACAGGCTGAAAGGCCACGCAGCTGAATCAGGGACTACACTTGCTGGCAGAATTAAGCATAAAAAAAGATAAAATAAAAACACTGTTTAGGATGTATTGGATGGGTGTATGTATTCTTCATGCTGGCTCACTGTGACACTGCCGTGGCTTAGTGAACAGAAATAGAACTGAGCCAATGTTATTATTCAAACCTGTGCTTTTCAACATCTGGACATCTGCTTACATTGTTCTTTTTATTCTTTCTGCCATATGCACACTCATGTGTTGTTTATACAGATATATACAGATATAGTTTTATTATATTTATGGTCAAAATAACAAATAAAACTTGAAGTGATCTTCATCAGTCCGTCACACCCTCAACAACAGGAGACCTGTTCAGAGTGTGAAGAGGACTGTTTCTGCCATCTTTAGCATCAGTAAGTGTTAATATGAAGTCTTGTTATAACCCCTGAGGACCTTTGATCAGACCTGAACATTGCAGAGGACAGTAGCCTGTATTGCTGTGTTCTTATGAATAAGTGCATTTTGTGTCTGAGTCGACATGACTGGGCTGATTTCTCACCACATACACTTTCACTCATCAAACTGCAAGAAGGACTAATGGAAGTGCATTTAGCACAAGCAGACAATGTGTTTTAGCAGCTACAAGAGCCATGTGATACATTATTATCCACGTTGGCCTCATTTAGAGTTATGATATCAAACTTGGAGAAGATGGATGAAGGTGGAGCAGAGAGAGAGAAAGAGACAAATATAGAGCAGAGGAAGCATGTCTATGTTTGCTTCTTAACACTAATCTGTTGTGTTGAGGCAGCAGACAGCCTCTGAGGGCCTAATTGTATTTTTCATTAGTGTGCAATGTCCTCCAAGGCCAGATCAAATGCTTCCATTTCTCTCTGCAATTCATTTATTCTCCATCTCATTTGGTTATTCGGGACAGAAATATCCTGTTTGTCTACTGTCAGCAGGGAAACAGCTACACAGCTGAGCGGTTTTAGAGAGCATTCTACAAGGATGTGTGTGTTTCTGTAGTGTTTACATTTTCATAACTCTTAATTAATCAGCACATCCTGCTGAAAAGGCTCAGGTGCTGTAGTGACCCAAATTTCTTTAAGTGGGCCCCTGACACACAACGCCCTGCAAGGCCTTGACTCCCTGTCCTTGTATACTGGAATACCTCACTGGAGACACAATGAGCTCTATTTTCATGAATCAGTGGATAGAGTACAGAGGTTCTCAAATGCCCTGCCCAGGATAAATATCAGTCACCAGGGTTTTCATTAGAACTGCATCACAGTGATTCACACATGATACCTTTACTTTTCATTGCCTTATTAGTTTCCGTCTGTGTGTTATCCGTTAACCTTTACTTGTGTGTTGAGTCTGTGTGTTCTGCGCTCTCAGTGTCAGTTCATTATTGTACTGTGTCGAGTGTTCAGCTGTGCGTGGCCCTTGTGTTTTTGGATCTTAACTTTTCTGACCTTTGCCTGCACACCAGCTTGGAAGTCTTGTGTTTTGTGCCCTTAATTTTGAGCCTTGTTTGCACAAATGTGACACACAATAAGCATCTGCAGGTAACTACCACTGGAATACAAGTAGAATTTAAATGTGGTCTAGTTTATTGTATTTCATTTTTCATTCTGAAAGTATACTTAAATTAATAAAACTTAAAAAAAATAAAATAAACAATGATTATATAACACTGTTTGTGACACCAGAATAAACACACCGTTTTGTTGCCACAGTTATCGGATGTTACGCGTGGAACAGTACCTGCTGCCTTCAGATGGCTGTGAATCAGCTCAAAGCTGAGGCAGCAGACGCTCTAAGTATGGTGCTGGATTGGCAGTGTCACAACCTCAACTGTGCCGCATCAAACCAGTGCATGCAGGTAAGTGACCTCAGTGTGCATCAAGAAAGTACCAGCTTCACAAACACTGCCAGATAAAGATTTAGCACCACAGTGATCAATGGTCTCTGCTATTGTTGCTGCTTTTACAGCTTTCCTCATAACATCGTGATGAGAAAGTCGGCCAAGCCTCAGTACATGATGATGTCATCAGCACTGTCAGCATTCATTTGTTCCAGTGAGTGAGCTGAAGACGAACTCTGCTCTAAATGTCTCCGTCACAGTGTGTGTGCACGTAATGCCAGTTGACCTTTGTCAGCGTGTCCGTGACTCTCTCTGCAGCGGTTGGATAAACTTCTCACTACAGGCTTTGTCCTCCTTCATTCCTGATTAATCGCTTCATTAAAGCAGACTTTTGAACAGAGCCTCTGTCCCATATGCGGTGCATCACGTCCCTGCTCTGCAGTTGTGATCCGTGTTACTTTGACAACATTAGGTTGGATCGCTGATGTTGTGTTGTGTGGGTTTGTGTGTGTGTGTGTGTGTGTGTGGCCGACCTTCACTGGGTCAAGGTGATTTGTCCCTGTGTGTTGCATGTTCTGTCACATACTATTAATTTAATCTTAGACGCACAGAAACACCTGTTAGTTGTCCAAAACACACACACACACCATGTCAACTCAGCGGACACTCATCTCAATGTACAAATAATTATGATGACGAATTTTAAGTTTAACAGCTGCTTTGCTTCACAATTCAAGCAGTCCATGTATTACCAAGAGAGGCTGATGTGACAGTTTAGGCTGTTTCAGTCACACGTGCATGTTAAGGCGTCTGAAGAGTTGGCTTTAGTACAATAGTGACACACGTTAACACTTACAGGTGTGAACGCTCGTAACGGGATGTTGAGGTGTATCAGGGACCGTACCATTGCTCAGACGTGAAACTGAAGAAGAGGGTGTGCATTCATGTATGAGGTACACCGGATCATCAGGACCTGACAGTTATTCATTTTCTATCTTCTGCAGCCAATCTACACAGATCAGCTATTACACATAGTCTCAGGTTCATACAGGATTGTTTAGAAGAAAGTTTAGGATTCTTCCCAAGCCCCATCAGAGCTGTCAAGACATTTTTATTTTTAAGTAGCTGAAATTGTTTTAGTTATCCCTTTCACCTTTGCCTTCCTTTTTTACGTTTCGGGGAAAAAAACAAAACAACAACAAGACGTTTTTTTCAGTCTGTATTTTTGTTTGAATCAAAATCGAAAAAACGAGAAAACCAAATTCAAATAACGGTCCGATTTTGGTTTCTGTAAATTCCTCTTTAATCTTTAATCTCATAAAGAAGGTGAAGAAAAGTAAAATAGGTGAGCTTCACGGAGGTTCAAGTAGCCTTAATGTGAGACTTTCAAAAAAAAGCCAAGAGAATAAACCCTGGTAGCTCAGCTCTCAACACCAATATTACATAAAGTGGAATTTGAATTGAGAGGACTTCTTAACAGAACCCGAACAAAAGACATAAAGCAACGGGGGAAAAAACAAGACACTAGCACAAAAAGGGAAACATTTTGGCTCCGTAGCATAGCGTCGCTGTGCCGGTGTGCACGGGGTGTAACCTAAGAGCCGGTGCACCAAAGCAGCAGCAGCAGGTCGTGGGGCCGGTGGTGCAGTGGGGAAAATGATATTTTCTAGTTATGAGTTACACTGTAGGCATTCACAGGTGTTAACGTGTGTCACTATTGTACTAGGGCCTTCAACGCTTCAGACGCCTTAACGTGCACGTGTGACTGAAACAGCCTAAACTGTCACATCGGCCTCTCTTGGTAATACATGGACTGCTTGAATTGTGAAGCAAAGCAGCTGTTAAACTCAAAATTCATCATCATAAAGTAAATAATTATTTGTATATTGAGACGAGCATGCGCACAGTCTGCTGCGTTAAGATGTGGCACGGCAAGAGTGACCCCTCACTATTTGATTTCCACAAACATACACAGCGTGTGCCTGTACGCTCATGGAGAATAGTACTTAACAGTCACGCGTGGTCTTCATGTCATCTGACGCGTAGTTCACCTGTCACATAGGCATATACGCAACAACACGCGTGCAGTGTCTGCGTGACGCCCGTCTGTCCATTGAAAATGAATGGAATGTACACACGCGCATTAGAGGTCTGATGTCATTGCATAGGCACATGTTTTTAGTATAGTGTGCTGGCCCCCCTAAAATGCCCCTCATAGCCCCTCACACACACACACACACACACACACACACACACACACACAGGTTGTATATAGTATATTTGAATGGTTCTTGCTTGGACCTCATTTGACCTCAGACTTCTCAGGTCAACTTGATTTGTCTTAACAGCCTTTGCAGGTGCTTCATAGCTGGGTGCTCTAACCTATATCAACCATTTAATGTGAGACATTAGCAGCTGTTGGCATGCTCACTATATCAGAGGCTTGTCAGCTAAATGGAGAGTGTGACATGAAAAATTCAATCCGGGGAGATGAGACTGAGCTTGTCCTCCGCTCTGCACTCTTTCAGACATCAATCTCTCTGTCTTGCTGAGTTCAAATGGTGTCCTGTGAGATGCACAGACAGTGCTGCAGAGCCACTGATCACAGGACTGGCGGTTCAATCCCCACCTCAGACTGTTCACATGTCAAAGTGACACGAGATGCAAGACCCCAATTTGCTCCCAAAGGTCAGGCCAGCACCCTGTGTGGAATCAAGTTTGTTGATTATACACACATGCACATATGTGTGTGCAGCAGTGTGTCACTTGCTGCATGATGTGCCTGTTACAGCCCGTCCAGACTCTCATACACTGGTATGAGATGGAGGAGCAGAAGGACTCACACAGATCTGCAGAGCTGTAGCATTTTAAAAAATCTTGTCAAATTATATTAATGATGCTTATTAGAGCTTTAATGTGAACCACTTTGTGGGACAATTAGAAGCCTATCTGGGTCCGGACCTGGATGATACATCCTCCTTTTATTCTTTCTGTTTGGTAGGGTGGAGGCCTGTGGCTGCAGGACATGAAGCAATCAATGCATCACAGTCTAGTATATAAGATTAACACTCATATTTTATGTGTTAATCAGAACAAGGGTGGTGGGGGATCCCCCAGCAGTTTAGTCCTATAGCAGACCATGACCTCCCAAAACCAAAATGGTAGTTTGCTTCCTGTCAGAACACGTGCAGCAGCATTCTGAATTAGCTGCAAAGTCCTAAGAGATTTATTGGGGCAGCCTGATAACAAAGAGTTACAGTAGTCCAGCCTAGAAGTAACAAATGTGTAGATTATTTTTTCTGCATCTGCTTGAGATACAGTGCATCTGATTTTGGCAATGTTACGTAAATCAAATCAAATTTTATTTGTATAGCCCAAAGTCACAAAACACATTTAGCCTCAGAGGGCTTTACAATCTGTACAGGGAGTGACACCCTCTGTCCTTAGACCCTCGGTTCCAGTGAGGAAAAACTTGCCCACAAAAAACCTTTTAACAGGGAAAAAATGTGGAAGAAACCTCAGGTAACGTAAGTGGAAGAATGCAGTCCTTGAAATTTGTTTTATGTGGATATTAAAGGACAAATCCTGATCAAAAATAATTCTAATTAAAGCTGCAAGCAGCGTTGAACGGGCCCTCGCACTCCCACGCAACTCGGCGGGCTGGCACGTCGGAAGGCAGCAGTCGGAAAACGCGAAGTCTTTAAAACAGTTTTGTGCAAGTTGACTACACACATTAGTCAGAATTGGGACAAATGGTCAAATCTGACGGAGCACCACGCCCACAGCATTTCATCAAAGTTCATAATTTTGTTAACTTGTACTCAGGAAGTCTCTATGAACACATCTACCAAGTTTGAAGTCAATTGGATAAAATACCTAGGAGGAGTTTGTTCAAATATGACCCCTTCTCAACCAGGTCGAAACAGCAAAAATGGTGATTTTCATTGTTAAATATCTCGCTTTCTGTTAATTTTAGCACATTGCTGCAAGAGACTTTTTTGTAGGTTATGTGTTCCCCTACAATTCGGCTGAGGTTTCATAACTCTGTGTCCAAAACTGTGGCGGGGCTGCTTGAAAGAAAAATTCAAGGGGGCGCTATAGAGCGATTTTGCCCCGCCCCCTAATCAATTATGCAGCCGACTTCTGTATCTTTTTGGTCTTAATAACCTCAAGAGGTTTCAGACAGGTCTGAGAAAGTATATGAAAGCCCAACACATTTGCCTGAAAATTACCCAAAAAGTCAATGGAGTTCCATTTTTCGTCAAACACTTGACTTTGACGCGCTGTCACGGCCACGCCCTCTGATGTCAAGTTGAAATTCTTTCTCAGATGTCAACACCAAGGCCTTGACAACATCTCCAACTAGTTTGAGGTGGATATGGTCAATATTTTCCGAGCTGGACGTCATTTCGTAAAAGTGGTCTTTTCTGTCGCCACTAGGAGGCGCTGTGAAAATCTGCAAATATTTTTATGGAAATGTATTCTAGGCCAGACTGCCATTATATACCTGAGGTTTGGTGAAGATTGGAGTATTTTTGGCAAAGTTATAGCACGTCGAAATTTCACGCCAAAACGCCAAATTTCGTGGCCCCGCCCCTCTGACGCAGTAAATCTGGAAGTCACGCTTTCTGATAACTTTTCATGGTCGAGGCCTTAAGAACACACACGCCAAGTTTCAAACAGATTGGATGAAAGCCCTAGGAGGAGTTCGTTCAAATACGACCCCTGAAAATGACCCCAAAAACACGAAAACGCCAACTTTGAAACAAAATGGCCGCCGTACGCTTCGCCGTAGCTGGGGTCACTAAGAGACTTTTTTGTGCGTCTCGGTACTTTACATACTCACGCTAAATTTCATACACGTGGATGAAACCGTGTCGAGGGGCTCCTCCGACAACTGAAACGTAGGTGGCGCCGTAGAGCCATTTTTGTTCGTCCATGTGCGAGACCCCCAAAATATGAAATTTTTCGCCTGACTTTGGGGGGGTAGGCAAATTTTCGCAACTTTTCGAGTACATATAGGCCGTCGAAAATGCGATTTAATGCGCGGAAGAAAAAGAAAGAAAATAATAAAAAAAAAAATAAAAAAAATAATAAACATTTGAAATGCAATAGGGCCTCGCACACAGTGCGTGCTCGGGCCCTAATAATAATAATAATTCTTTACGGGGGAGCTGGAGGCCATGGTGATCCTGTCTGTGCCATCAGTGTGTGAATGTGTGTAAATGGTTAGCTCCTCAAACTGATGAGCAGTTGGCACCTTGCATGGCAGCCAATGCCATCAGTGTATGAATGTGTGTGGATGGGTGAATGAGATATGTACTGTAAAGAGCTTTGAGTGGTCAGAAGACTAGAAAGGTGTTATATAAGTACAGTCCATTTTCCATTTATCATTTGTTTGAACAGCATCAGAACTGCGGCGAGTATTATTTACAGTCAGCAATTTGGTTAATCATGTTTGCGTTCCCTTTTAATTTCAAATCAGTGGTTTGGATAATTGCTTTAAGCTGGACTCGTTTCAAAGATGTGTAATGTCATGTACTTCTGAAATCACACGAGTGAGTGAAATGCTGTCATCTGACAGGAATGAGTCACTCAGAAAAAAGAAGCCCTAGGTTTTTAAATAAGAGCAACTGTCATGCAGGGACACTGGACCAGATGATTCACACTTGCCTCTGGTTGCAGCTAAACATGACACAAGCTTACAGTGTAGCCAATAAGCAGTTCTGAGTCTCCACATTACTGTTACATTACCATTTGAATGGGGTAATTACAGCCTCATTTCGATAAATCCTCTAGTCAGCGCATGCTGGAAGGCTGTGTTTGGCCCTGGCATCGCTGTAATGACAGAGACAATGAGAGTTTGAAGAGGAGTAATCATTATCTCCTCCGAGCTGCAGGCTTCTGTGTGTGCCCTTGTGCTGTAGTGTTTAGGTGTCTGTGTGTGCAAACTGCATGCATGTCCTAAACACTGAGCTGTACACACATAATGGCCTTCGCTAAATGACCTAGATAACGGAGGCAATCTGCTCTGTGGTCCAGAGCTGCACATCTATCGCTCATGGGCACTTGGGCAGACGCTGGCTCTCTGACACAGAAAATCAAAGCAATCAGACCATCAGCAAGAATCAGAGGCTTTGTGGAAATGTTTGATTTGTGTTTTGCTTAAAGGATAAATCCACAGTGAATCACAGGGCAGAAGTCTGCTGCTGCACCGCCCTCTGTGGATTCAAACTTTAAAGCATGCCGGACTGCTGAGCAAAGGTAACAGATGACATGGAAATGCTACAAAAGGATGTTCAGTGTCAGATTCATAGTGGCATAGATTCATGAGGTTTTGAGGTTTAAATCTTTATAGCCTTTATTTGCTTCCATGAATTTCAACAGAAACTCATCAGAGTGAAAGAATAAGATAATATGTAGAACTAGAATGTAGGTGTACTACAAGTACAAGACATAGCCATAAGTTAAAATTAACCAGATAAATCTAAATGATTAAAATCTATGCTAAAATATTGAACATTTGCAGAGAAGTTTGCATAGAAATTAAACATTTGAAATGAAATATATATCTGTGTTAAGAGGTTAACCTGTGCTAACATCTATACAAATAGAAAAATACAGAAAGAGTAGGAAATAAAAGTAGAAATAAAAATGTTTAGTTTACAAATAGGGATAAAGAACTATGTGCAATTATATTAGGCTGTAGACAGATGAATCAAAGTCACAGTGTGACCAATGTGTCAGAAATGACCATGACAGAAAGTCCAGGAAGTAGTACAAACAGGGTAGCTCCACCCATGAAAATAATGCATGTTTTCCACAACACTTTCTGGTGGTGCGTCCTGGCTTGGAAAGACTGTGCTGCTTGCTGGCTGTGGTACCTGGTTTTCCACTGCCTGAATATATTCCTCCCACGTTGGTGCACAGCTAGCCAAATCCTAAATACATGCACAGAGGCGTGGGGGATTATCTTTACATATATCAACATATCCTTCATCTCCTTTTTGTTGTTCACAGCTTCTACTATGAGTCAAATCACTTAGAGAGTTTTCAAGGTCATGATCAGGGTGTGTTTGTATCCATGAATCACGTCACACACAGACAACTTCTTTCAGCTCCATATGTTTATATGAACTGATAATAAAGTATAAACTGAATATAACTGACAGATGTCTTCCTGCTCTGACCGGATCAATGACTGGATCTGTGACTGATGGGTCAACAGCTGAACCAGCTGCTTTTAAACTAATGTTGCAGCATTCAGTGTGTGCAGTGAGCAGTTTGAGCTGAATATGATTTGCATAAATATCACTCCCATTCTCAAACACACAGAGAAGATAAAACATTTGGGAGAGACAACTGGGACTGGAAAATGCTAACGCGGTCTGACTTGTATAATCTGACTTGGCAGTCATGCAATAACTAGAAAATAGAATATTGGGATCATGGGATCATTTTAGCTCTTATACCATTACCTGAGTGACATCCAGCAGATAAACGTGACACACTGCTGCTCTCATCCACCCAATCTTTTTTCAAACAATTTCCACTTAGTCACACTCGAAAATACCCGTCACATTTCTAAATGTAGTTTTAAAGAACGCTATGAAATAAGTGTATTCTCCCTCATTCTAACTGTGAGATGAGAAGACTGATATGACTCATTTAAATATGGAGCTGGACCCAGAGGGCAGGTAGCTTGTAGCATGTGGAGACAGTTAGTCACCCTATAAATGTCACTAAGGAACATGCTGAGCCTTATTTGTTGAATCCATACAAAAAAATGGATATAAAAATAAAAAGCGGAGTCACATGCTGGACTGTTTCTTACAAACCAACAGCCTCAGAGCTTTGGAGCATCTGCTGGTTAGTTGCTGGCCTTACTGTTACAATGTGTGTTTTGTAACTATAGACAGAGCCAGACTGTCTAGTCGAGTTGCCAGCTCATCACATTTACTGTCCGCCTTTGTTCCTCCACCTGATAAGTTTGCCCAACTTTGCATGATCACGTGACTGCTTGTGTTTGTGTCATATCAGTCTCTGTTACTGACTTGGTGAGTACAATGTTAATTTTATTATATAGAAATGATGGGCAAAACTATGAAAATTGGAACAAGTTTGACAAACCAGAATTATCCTTTACTAAAGTTATGTAAATGTTCTGCCTACACCTGTGAGCTGCAGCAGAGCCTCACTAAATATAAATGTTGGGAAATTCAAACTTTAAAAAGTGGCACCATGAGCACCATGAGTCAGAGTACTATTCATCTGACCTATAGTCTATACAATGAAAGCAGTAAATGGAGGAGCAGAGTAACTCACAGCCAGGTAGAGTGCAGCGTAGACACTGAGTGCTGCCTCCTTGGACGGGAAGGTCTTACGGGCACGCAGGATATCGTCCTGGTTTCCTGTGCATGCATCCTGGTGGCTGATGTAGCGCACGGCCTGCTGACAGCCCAGTGCCGTGAAGTTTGGCTTACAGACGGTCAGGAAGTAGGGTGCAAGGTTCCCTGTCACTACTTGGCCAGCGTTGACAAAGATGTCAACTGTGAAGAGGCCAAAGGTGTAGACGCCTGTGAAGGAAAAAGAAGATGGTAAGAGGGAGCACACATAGGTAGATAAGCTGATAAGCTAAGACTGACTGACTATATTCTGTGTGGGTTGTCTCTCAAGCAGCAATAACATGAACCAGGCTCATCGATTGGCTTTCTGAGCTTTGGGTTGCCGGATAGTCCGTTTGCTTTCCCACTGTAAGTGAACCGCACAGAGGGACTGAGACCCATTTTTTCAGGCCAAACGAAGCTGACTATCTGAGGAAACAAACTATGGTCCATTGAAAGCAGACCAAACAGCGCTGGTGTGAAAGCGTTCTAACATGCATTTTACATGTATTGTATTCTAGGTCTGGACAGTAGTGTTCACAACTTTTACGGAGAGGGTTCCATTTGTAACTATATGAATTGGTCTTGTTAGCTGTATTTAACCTAGGAGTTTCTGATGACTCAGAATTCTTCTTCTTGCAACATCTTTTTTTTGCAGAAAACAGAAGATGCAGAGCTGAAAAAGACAAAGACAATGTAAAGAATTGTAACTGGGGGAATAATTTTGACTGCATTCACCTGTTTGACAGGGGACATGACTGATAGACCAGCAATATAAAAACATCAAGGTTGTCATTTTATTGCACAGTTTTAAGAAATGTACTCTAAGTTGCAGGCTGGTCATGCTACACATCCATGGAATGAAAAGTCTTTATAATATTCAAATAAGAAAACACATATACAATACAATGTACATATACAACTGCACATACAGTGGTTTATCAGGTATATATGGTGTAGTGTAGAGGGTTCAGTTGAGGGCTCAGGGCTCTGGCACTTGTTTACTGCTTGCCAGACAGCAGCATGGTGAACAGGCTGTGGCTGAAGTGGTTATTGTTTTTCAGCGTTCTTTGGGTTCTGCACAGGGACCTCACCTCACTGAAATCATTGATGTTTGGTTGGTGGGTAACATGTTCTGGGCAGTTTTAATCACCTGCTGCAGTGCCCTCCTGTCCAGGGCTGTACACACACCATGGCAGTTTGTAATGTGTTCAGTCAGGATGCTTTCTATTGCTCTGCTGTAAGTAATATATCTTACAATGGGAATATTGTTTTCTTACATTTTCTTAAAGTCAGTGTAAGTCAGCGTATTTCTTTCTGAAATGTCATTAAAGGTGTTGTAAAATAGTTGCTAAAAAGACTTTGAACGATATATTACTGAAATGTGGAGTCAGAGGTTCAAACAGTTTTTCACCAGTTTCAGTCCAGGATTTTGTGGGCGGTCCTTAAAGGGTGGCTCGATGACACGCTGAGGCCACCCTGAGCATACCCTGCACCCCTAGCAGAGAGACAGAGATGGAATCATCTCGCTCAGAGTGTTTCAAAGTTAGTCATGTCATTTTCTGAACTCATCTGACATGTTTCATTTGCTTCAAAATGGCTGCTTGACTGCTCCCACGAGTGGGTGTGGCTTCAGCACATTCAGAGGACACGTCCCCACAGTCCTGGATTTTGACACTTTTCATAAACTTATGAATATTCTAGTCAATATTTTTAACCATTCATATTTGACTGGGTGGTTGATAACACTTTCTTCTTTGGTCTGACTCAGAACACACATTGATTCTGACTGTACATAGACAGTTCTCAGTGATGCTGATTCCCATGAACCTAATGCTGTTCACTGAGACTGCTGTAAACAGCTGTGGGTGTCTTCCTTTTTCCTAAAATCAACAACCATCTCCTTCATTTTGCTGATGTTGAGTTGTTCTCTGAGCACCACTCTTACTCTCTAATAGATTTCCTCCTGATATGAACTCTCATCGCTGTTTGTAAAGCGGCCGGTGGCGGCAGAGTTTTTTCCATGTTGGGTATTGCAGTTGTGGGTGTGAGCAAGATTGGACTGAGCACACAGCCCATAGGGGCCTCCAGCATTAAGCACTATAGTGACCAGTGGGAACTGTGTGTGGTCTGTTTGTGAGTTTGAAGTGTAGTAGAGTGCAACAATCGATATCACTGGAGAGATAGTATGGAATGCTGAGCTGAAAACAACAAACATTCTGCTGGAGGTGTTTCAAGGTGTGTGAGGACTGACTGGAGGTCAGGGGAGATGGTGTACAGGTGCAATGGTGGCTGTCTGGAAGCAGGTGGAGAAACTCTCCTGTGACAGTGATCTGTTAAAGTCAGGTCCAGCAGCTTCGCTGCATTCACTCTCAGCAGGACAGTGTCCGCTCCTCTGGAGGCAGTTGACAGCTGACTCTTTGTTGAGGAGATAAAGCGTTCATAATAGGAGTTAAGTTAATTATACATAATGTTGCACTCTCCTATATGTCTGATTAAATGCAGAAGCAGCAAAGTTTCCATTCTATACTACTCTATACTACAGAGACTCCAGAGTTGATGTATCCTTTATCCTATTCTGTCTGTAGCTCAGCTGTCTTTCCTCTCCCTAATCTCCTAAAAAAGATGCATCATGTTGAGACACTAGCAGAGTGCTCCATAAAACAACAAGGACGGGACATAAATCATTCAAACACCATTTTTTTTTTTTTTTTTAGTGTGAATGATTCTCTAAAACACCAGACGAACCTTCACTGCACAGCAGAGACCTGCTGCTCCTCACACACGGTGACACTGCAGAGAAAACAGGTCCGCACTCTCCGGGGACACCTCAGTGCCATCAACACAATCCCCCGCTGCATTAACACACACACACACACACACACACACACACACACACACACACACCCAGGTGCCACTGTCCATTCATACTGCTCTTAACCAAACCAGCCAGGCTTTACGTCTCAGTGATGGAGGGGCTTTAACAGAAATAATTGCTTCCCACCTACAAAAGCCAAGTTCTCTGTCACACTAAATTACCAAACAGGCGCTTAGTCAGACAACTCTCACACACACCAAGAGGCCAACACAAACACACTCACACACACGCTTCCAGGATGCATAATTTGCTGGGGTAACAACAGCAGCTTTTCCAGTCACTGTCAAGTGTTTGTGTTACTGCAAAGAATTCAAATTTAGCTGGAAGACTTTGACGAAAAGGCGAGATGTCACAAGGCTCGCCTTTCTTCTTCTCCTTTCACAGGTTTTTAGTTGAAAATGTTTCCATCTAACTCATTGCCTTTCTCATTCTCCATCAACCAAGCAGAGCAGCACCGTGAGGCTCCAGATGCTGACAGGTCCATTTCTTAAGCATCAAATAGGTTTTGTGTAGTGTCGTCTGACTAACTTGACACATGGCTCATTGGCCCGACTCTGTCCTACTTTCTGACACGAATGGGGAAATGTGGGTGCTAACTTGCACTTAGTACCCCCTCTCTCAGCATGCCTGAGCACAGAGAGGGACAGCTAAATTTGCTTATTAGGGCATCTAATTCAGTTAGCATGCTTCACACAATCCCATTATAAGTCACAGCAGAGTCACTGTGTAGCCATGCATGTGTATGTGCTCTTTATGTTGGGTGTATGTGAATCTCCTGTCCTTGTGTGTGTGTGTGTGTGTGTTTGTGTTGGGTGAGCTGAGTTGAAGCAATGCACCTCTTCTTTGATCCGGTGCCAGCGTCTCCACAATGCTGCAGTGTGATGCACAATCCAGACAGTCTCAAAGTTATCACACTTTCCCAGACTCCCTGTGTGCTCACAAAACACACCGACACACACACGTCACAGGTAGAGACCTCTGAACACTGGGCCGACCCAAGAATATGAAGATGTGACCAAGCTCTGTGTCAGAACTAGACACAGTGATAATTATGATCATTGTGTGATCACTTCGGTGAAATGAGCTGCTGACCTGAGCCTGTTAGGTTCATATTTTTAACGTGTTTCTGTGTCTTTGTTTTGCTGTCTTGGTTTCTCTGACAGATACACGTAATCCTGTTGGCGCCCTCTGCAAACTATCCTCTGATTACAAGGCAAGGGATCACAGAATTTAACACTGTCCTCAACACCTTCACATCCAAACTGTGGCGCTCCAACAGAGCCACAGTCTTCATGTTATTTTCTCCCAAATCCTGTCTCACAACTGATTGAATACTTCCTCTACGAGAGGAGGTGACGTTTCAGACCATGATCAACTCAAGCTTCTCTGCTCTCTTATTCATGTAGGAGGATACAGAAAAGGGTGGTGGTTAGGTGGTGGTTAGCCTAGCTTAGCATAAAGAGTGGAAGCAGGGGTTGCAGTAACTGAGTCACTAAGTCTTGTTGCCTCAGTGAGTGTGTTAGATTTGGTACCATTTTGTTTTGACCTTGCACAGTATTAGGTACAATGACTATAGATCAGGCGTCTCCGACCTTTTTTCCTCTAAGAGCTACTTTTACAAAATAAAAATGGCCGACTCATGTTTTGTAACTGTCCACATCTCACATTCTCTATTAAAACATCACAAAATTATCAATATTATTATCATTGTAGCAAATACAGATATTGCTACTTATTCACTTATCATTATTATATATGTCCATGTCACTATATCACACTTCACAAAACTATTTACATGCACAAAGACATCTGAAAATGAAATGTTATTATGGATCACTTACAATTTCTGCAATCCAAGAATCCAAAACTTTACCCAACACATCATTTTAAATCCTCAGTATATCAGTGTATTCTAAATGTATTCTACACTACAGTCTACAGTCTACAGTCACAATAAAAGTCATTCAGTTCAGTTCAGTTAAATATTAAGCAGAGAAGGTGTGTGTGTGTGTGTGACTGACGCTGTTCATCTGTCAGTCTTTGATTTCAGAATGTTCATGTCAGAAAAAGCTGACTCACAGAGTATGTAGACCCAAACAAAGCAGAAACTTTCAGAGCTGCTTGGTGAAGATTTTCATAGTTATCTGACTCTACCAAGCTCCAGACATGCTGTGAATGCTGCTGAGACTTCACATTATTTTGATGGTTTATAACCTCCATTTCCATTTCCACACAGAACAGTTCAGCCATCTGTCCTGAAACCTCACTTGTCCACATCCATGGAAGGGTTGGCCATAAATGTCACACAGGGCTCAAGTTTCTCAAAGTCACTGAATCTGTCAGCAAACTGCTGTCCAAGCCTTGATAAGAGGTCACAATACTTAGACACATTTTGAACACTGACTACACCTGTGTGACTGTCCAGCATCTTTGAGACAGAGGGGAGGTGCTGAAATCTTTTGTTTTTCCCTTGCTGAATGTACAATGACAGTTTTGTACTGAAAATTTGCCTTGTAACTGTAGGTTCAGGTGGTTCATTTTCTCAGTTACATCGGCCAGGAAAGCAAGATCAAGTAGGCACTCTGCATCAGATTTGCAGAGGGACCAATTAAGTTTTCAAATTTATGTATGATTCACTGGCCCTTTGGAGAGCATAATGTTTGAGCACCCAGGATGGGAGGTGTTGGACAGCTACACTTATAGCAGTAGAGCTTAGAAATGTGGTCTGTTAAAAGTGGTGAACACTCAAGATAAGATAAGATGAGCACCTGTTTGCCCGAGGTTGGCTTGACCTGGCGAGCACCCAGAATGGGAGGTGTTGTAGTAAGACTTAGAGCATGGTCTGTGTTAAAGTGTGAAACTTACAATATAACTGTGTGAAAACTTGTAGAAATGTGAAACTTATAAGACTTTTAGGAAACATACCATATAACTGTGTGAAACTTATAATGATGTCAAACATATCAAGCTATCAGTTGAAGAAATCTGTGACATGGTGGTGTAAGAAAAAGTAATAGAAGGGGTTTTTGAAAAATAGAATAATACAAACAAAATATAATCTCATGGTGACGGTGCTTTTTTCTGGACTAAAACAAACTGTAATCTTTGCACAAACATAAGCATGAGGAAGTTGAACAAAGCTGAAGTCTCTCTCATTGAGGTTGCCTGTTTTGGTAGGAAACAAATGAAATACCTTGTCAACATTTTAATGAAAACATAATTTGGCTAGCATCACAAACTAAACTAACATCAACATACTTTTAACACCTGCATTATTAATATTATGTACTGTGTTATTTGTGTTATGTTCCTGAACTCGTTAAATTACACTAATCACCACACCGCAGACTTGGAGTCAGGTAGTATGTAAAAGAACGTCTCATTAGGTTAATAAAAACACTTTTTTTAATCCACAGTTTGCGACCTGTAGGGATCATCAGACTGCACACACATTTTAGTTGGATTTGAATCTTTTCAAATATATGAATATGTTTTGCAAATGCTAATGAAATCACACACAGTCTGCAATCTCTCTGAGAACTGAGGCTCTTTTATTTTCATCACTGCTCTCTTTTAAAGTGTGCAAGTGCGTGCCTTACAGCTGCACCATTGTGAGAACAGCCATTTTCCCCTTTACAATTCAAACTGCTGATAAGCCTTGCCAATGGGCATCATTACAGCAATTAGCCTTCCAGTGGTGATACGAATGAATCGGCACAGGATTCTTTTACACTGGCAATAATAAGGAAACACAGACTCAAACACCACCTACTGAACACACCATCCACCATCAGCACGATGAAGATGTCTCAGTCACAATAAAAACCATGAAAAACAACAATCAAGCCATCATCAGTGATGTAAAAAGAATTCATGTTTAACAAACTGCTGTTGTAAAGCAGCACTTTACTGGATTCACAGGTCAGCTTAGTCCATAATTGAGGTGTGGAGTGTGAAACACACCATCCAGTTACAGTTTTAGAGCTTGACCTGCTACTGAATTTCAGGATCTTAGCCTCACTATCTGTAAAACTGCTTTGTCTTAACTATCTTAATTTTTCAAGACAAAAACTGAACTAAACAGCTTCCATCCTTCCGTCACTGTACATGTTGGAGAAACATAAGTGACAGCATTACTGGAAATTGGGGGTAATTTAAACAAACTGTATTATATCCAAACATGCATGTCATTGAGGAATAGTATAGATATTCAAGTGTACATGATCAACCATCTGGTTGTTTTCGTCAACAATATGCTAAAATCTCTTTTCACCAACTATATTTAAGTTCCTTGTTAAGGGCCAACCTTCAATTTAGTAAATTCTCAGTTTATTCCTGGTAATTCCTGTAAATTTCCATTGATCGCCATGGAACATTTTCCAACTTTGAAACCCTATTTCTCACATCCTAAAGTTATAGTCATCATGAAATATGTATAGTTTTTATATCACACAATGGCAAAGTGTCATCAAGCACCAATCATCAAGGCCACGCCCCCACACTCTGACATACAAGTTAAACATGGAAATGCCAAAAGGTTAAAATATGTAAGCATATTAATAAAATCCAGATCCAGATTTTTTAGCAGTAGTCTAAATTCCTTTTTGATAACAATACATTTTTAATCATCATCATCATCATCATCATAAAAAAAGAATAAGAACCTAGAAACAACTGCATTAACAAGCATTCACACAGCTTTGAAATTCATGATGCATGAATATTATAATAGTCAGTGTGGTGCTGGTGACAGGTTAACAATCTGTAACTACTTATTACAGTTTGGATAATGTTAGTTCATTGGTTAGGTCATTCAGTTTTTCAAATCCACAGTTTGTGGCCTGCAGGGATCGTCACACGGCACACCCATTTTCCATTTTCAAATCTATGAATATAGATACAGATATAGCAGCCTTGGGAGGGAGGTTGAACCCAACCTGGGGAAGACAGAGGAATGTTTCTATGCTGAGTGAAATCTGAATGTCAGAGCAGAGCTGTGTTTAGCAGGCACACACACTTTAACATCAGCAACACTGCGGTCTGTAGAGACGCTATGCTTAATGACAGAGGAGTGTGACAGATTACAAAACGTTAAGGAGAGGCAGGCAGGAGGTGTGTGGTACTGTTAAGTGTTGATTATGGAGGGCAGCTCTTGGTGAAATGAGCTGCTGTAAGCTGTTCCGCTGGATGCACAGACAGTTGTGGGGCATCTGCTGAATGATATATAAATCAATTGAGAGGGCAGTGGCATGCTTTGGCATGCTCGTGAGCCCTGACTCCATGATCATCCTTCACATTGTGCAGCCTTGCATCACAACTGTATTTCAAATCCACTTAACAAATAGCAGTGTTATTTTTTTCTTGGAGTAACTTCAGGTGTTGTGGTCTTATACAAGAACACCAAGCCTTCCCACCACAGACATTCAGGTTCAGCGGAACACAAGACAATTTACCAGGAGTGCATGTGCAATGTTAAACATGGAGTCTTAGAATTAAAGACAAATTTAGACTGTTCAGTATCAGTCTTCTGAGAGACGTGAGGTGCACACACACAAGGTGAACACATTTTGACCCATGCTATGAGTCATCGTACACAACAACGCAGCATCATTATGTCCCAACAAAAACTATTTTTTTTGACATTCTCTCACCCTGCTTGTCAGCCTCCGGAGTGATGTTGACCAACAGCACTAAAGAATGCTCTTCTACACACTGTTAATTAGGAGGACAGCAGGCAACATTCATTTCATCCTGCAAGCATGGCCATGTGACTGTCATCCTCGACTCAGGAGCAGTTCCACTCCCCGCTCTGCAGCAAATCTGCCTCTGTTCCATTTCTTTTGCTAGAAAACACAATATACCTGCTCATGCAAACTACAGTTAGATTTCCACACCAACCTCCATGTCCATACTCTCTAACTTGCTACATAAATGACACCATAGTTTGTGTGGTACAGAATTATCCAATAATTATCCATTATCTTGGTTAGAATCCAAAGTGTAGTCTACATTAAGTCTTATCGCTTATGATCACTTAATCGAATCATCCTAATTGACATACATATTGCATAATCGAAGTCATTTTTACACTGGCATTATCTAAATGTGTAGTTTTTCAAAGTTTGGGAAATACTTTTGTTATTGTGCATTCAGAGGGAGTGGAATAATAGTGGAATGCATTTTAAAATTGCATACAATACTAGTGCTTTGGGTGCGCAATGGGCTAGCCTCACATCTTTTTAAACATGTATGTTCTGTGGAAATAGAGGGCAGTGCATGAACTTCCTCAAATTGAAGTTCAACAAACAAGGCGTTAAAATGCATGGATGTAAAAACACACTGAAGTTGAGTGTGAGAGAGCATGGCGACCCTCGGCTGTGTTCTAAATTTAATCTTTTCCAAACAGCACAGCCCTGTGAGTCATTATGCAAAGCAACGGCAGCGTGAGTGAAAGGGGAGCTGCGAGACGGCTTGGCTCACATGATGCCGCGCTGCTGCCCGGCAGATGTAAATTCTCGCAACAAGCATGTGCAAGCATACATACATGCACATGAATACATACTTAACAACGCACACAGAAATACATATGAACTGTCCAAGCACGCACATGGTGTCATGTGTTAACACAGACACACTCTTGACTTTAGCAAAAAGAGGCATAAAAACACAAAGGAGATGATCTGGGAGCAGCTAAGCTGAAAGAACTCAGCTTCTGCATGACAGATGCAGGACACAGCAGAGAACTCCGGGTAAAGGAGCAACAGCTTCTCACTCACAAAAACAACATGGGATTAAGAGTTTACATTAAAAATAATAAATTGTGTTTGGCTTGTCCTTTTGAATTGGGACAATTCCTTGGAAGGGATATGACTGTAATGCTGGGTATTGTAAGGTTCTGCATAGTAAATGGCATAGAAATGTTGCATCCTTGCATCCCACCAGCCTACCAACCCTGTATTCCACATGCAGGGACCCAATCTAGGTAGACCAGGATGGATGATCTCAGGGCAAGGCAGACTAGGCATCCTCTGTCTAACTGGATGGTCCATCCAAACAAGCAGTCAGTCAGTCATGAGTTTCAATTCCTGTAATCCCAGAGACACTAAAGACCTCTGCCTCACCTGCTTCCCTGGCTTTAAGCATTTAACAGTCTTGTGTCATCCATTCTGCATTTCCCAGTAGGTCACTTTGTCAACATCTCCACTGTGTGTATACACCTGCAGGCAGATGCTGACGCAAGTATTGACGTATGATTTGCATGATGTTCTGTTCTGGGACAGTCTCAGACAGTGTCTTCATTTAGGATTCTAGTGGCCTAAGGACAGACGCTCTTTCTGATCCTCTCACTGATGGTCTGATGAATCTTGTACAGTCTTCGAGAAAAGGGAGGCCATGAGGGCAGCTGGGATCTGCAATGATTCTGCTCCGTTATTCTTGGAGCCTCTGGTGTAAATGTCTTTTAGGCAGGGAAGAACACCACCAGCATTGTGTGTTCAGCTGAACAAACCATTCTTTGCAAAGTCTGCTAGGGAGGAGATTGTTATCTTCTCACCAGTGGGGCAGGCTCTCTACTTCCTTCAGATAGGCCTTTTTATTGTTTTCAGAAATCAGAGCCATCACAGCTGTGTCACCAACAAACTTGACAATGGTGTTGGACTCAAAGGTGTCTACACTGTTGTATGCACAGGGACTCATAACATCGTGCCAGGGTACATTGGTGTTAATGCCGAGGGTGGATGATGTATGTTCTAACCCTAACCCACTTCCATCATCTGGGTGGCAGGAAGTTTAATAATAACTTTAATAATTAGAGTGCATGTTTGGTTTTGGAACGTAACAGTTAATCCTGTGTGACGGGCCGCACTACATCTGACACTCTAGACTACTTGAAAACTGATTGACACTCTTGGCACATCACAGAATCTACCAACAAACACCACAGAGAACAAAATAATATATATATATATATATATATATATATATATATATATATACACCATGCTCATTATGCTCATTTCTGTTCCCGATGCCGAAGTCACATCACAGCCTCAGCCTAGCAATCCTCTGCGGTGCAAGGGAGGCACTCAGCTCCAGTGCTGCCAGCAGGTGCAGTTTGAACCCCACAGACATCCTCCAACTCTAAAACCTAATGCCCTCTGATCTCTTACACATAAATCCGTCCACATATAAGTCAAATCAAGTCATGAAGCCTTTGGCTTCAAGGCTCAGAAGGAAGCAGGCAAGCATAGCGCTCAGCAAAAGGCAGCTCAGCAGTCCAGCAGAGTTTCCCCATTCATTCACTGGGCTCTCTCACTGTGCCAGCAAGCCTGCCAAAAGTAGTTATCAATAGCCACGGATCAAATGCACCATAAAACACACAGGCAGAAACACTGTATGTAATGGGATTTCCAGATTGTGTATGTTAAATAGTGCTTTGTAATTTGGGATAACTGCTGTTGCTAATGCTGCTGTAAAGAGGCACTGACAGCACACCACAAACCCATTAGCTGATGTTGGTACATTAAAGAGAAGCAAATGCTGTACCTCTTATGCAGTTTGCTTCAGTGAGCTGTAAGCATTTAGTTAAAAGGGCACAGGCACTTTTCTGCACCCAAAGAGAACTGCCTCCATCTCTGCGTACAGTACGAGCTCTCTGAGTGAAATAAGTGCCACACGTGGAAAAGGTGCTGTGTGGCATCAGCACCTTCCTCTAAAAATACTTCAATTCAGATTTAAAACTTATTTTAGCAGTTCTGTACATGATGCATGTCAGTTCTCAACATTTTACTCACAAAGTAATTTCCCAGATCAACATAATTGAAGAGGTCGAGAAACATAGCAGACTGATGGTCAGGCCAGTTCTAATCAAAGCAGTTGTTCATCTTTATAATCTAAACCACATCATTTGTCAAACTGAAAGTGAGTGTCCTTGGAATGTTGCTAATAATCCATCATTGCACAAAACCATGTACACATGTGCATGTGTGGTATGGTAAAGCATAGACAAATCTTGTAATTGCTAAGCTTTAGCATTAACTGTTTGCAATTATTCCTTCTTCACTCAGCTTTCAGGATAAACAGTTCCACCAAAAAAGGTGGGCAGTTGTGAGTCAATTGCCTATATCTCCTGAATAAGGAATGGCAAACAGCTCAGCCATACACTGTGACTGAACACCAGCTTTAAAATGTATGAAATTAGGTCACAAGCTACTGTAGGTCACCAACTAGCACCCCATCACCAAGCTTCTAGCACCATCTATTTCATAAGGATTTTGCTGTGCTAGTTATGTTTGACCAGGCATTTAATAAGGTAGCCCCAGGAGGTTATTCCTATGTATGGAATATAATCCCTCAAGCACGTCCATTCAAATGGACATGTCTGGCATGAGGCATCCAGGAGACATCCAAATCACATGTCCTAACCATCCAGGTATTCGGAGCTTTATACCGTGTCTCTAAAACTCTCAGTATGAACCAGGTGAAGTGCTCACCAGAGCATCAAATAGCGTGTGAAACACCCGTCTACCACACTTTTCTGAAGTCAGAATTGTGGCCAAACAAGTGCAGTAGTATGAATTCCTTCGAGGAGAGGCCTTCAAAGTGTGCACTTTCTCCATTAGAACAATCGTCACATTTCATTCCTTTTTGTGACTAACTAGTTTATTGCAAGCTATTTCAAACTCATGCAGTCTACTATTACACAAAGCTCATTACCAGGTAGACCTTACATAAACTTTGTAAGGCCATTTCATAACAATTCACATGGTCAGAAACATGCCTTACCTGGAACTGAACCTGCAGGGTAATTAGAGAAACATCTTAAATAACAACATTCACTTTTCTTATATCATTCGTTAGCTGTTTACTTTTTTTGTAAAATACAGCTATGACTATTATTCATATTGAACCTGTTCTGTTTCTGTTAGCATAAAGCAGGCAAGTATAGCACTGAGATTAGATAAGCACATATTTTTTAATGAATGTTTCTTTGAACAGGCACAGATGACAGATTCTTACAGTGGCGTTCTATCACTAATAAAAAAGCACAAGATACAAAGGAAGCTCTGCAGCTGAATCGATTTATCCTCTTCCGTCTGCTTAGAAAAGGAAAGGATGATCAGAAATGAACAAAAATTCATGCATGGCGCTCTTTAAATGTGACATCAATTAACACTAAGACATAAGCCTGACTCAGATACAAGAGTAGACCAGTGTATAATACATGATAACCAATGAGTCTCTTAGGGATAAAGGGAGCTTTAGCCTGGAATGAGAGTCCTGTTAACATTAACGAGCAGCATGAATGGCATGCTGGATGTGTAAATGTGAGGGTAAACCCAGGCCACCAAGTGGATTCCTCCTCAGGGATCTAGGTAATAATCCTATTCTGCAGCCTTATCTCCTGCTCTCACTTAAGCATGAGAGGATGAAGAGAGGCCAACGATGCTGCAATGTGTGTGTATTTGACAAACTCTGTGTGTGTCTCTGTGTGTTTCGTTAGAAAGCAATCCAAGGGATTATTTTGCCATTCTACCTGTAAGAATGCATACATGTTTACAAGTCTGTATTTATGTTGTACGTGTGTGTAAGAGAATAATTTTAGTGATTTTAGTTAGACTAAAAGACATCCAAGGACATTCCAGCACATCACTGTGCTTCACATAAGAACATTTTCATATTTCTCTCTCTGCCCATGCAGCAGTGTCAGCTGGGACATTAGGGGATCTGACAAAATGTTAAAATATTACTACAGCTGTCAGCGCTCTCTCGTTCCACAGCTGAACTATGACAGAGATGGTCTGACATGAAGTTAGATGATGAAAACGTCTTGTTAAAGCAAAGCAGTCCTTTTGCCTCAGTCCAGAGAGAATCATTTAAATAAGACAAAACTGATGAATGTTAAAAGTTAAACCTCTCACAATCTCACATGGTTGTGTTAGAATGCCTGTTGTGCTGTACACAGCAACTAAAAAATAAATTTAAAAAGAAACAATAAATAAATCCAAAGTAAATGTATGTATGTATGTGTGCATTGGAGAACCCTTAAATATTCTTAAGTGAACAATCTATGGAGTAAGATAGCTATCATAAAGATGTGTGCATGATTCTAACCATTCATATTCATAATGTTAAACATTTGTATGTCAATAAATGTTAAGATTGTTTTTATGTGAGTATGAATCTAAAAGCTGTAAGTGCAAAATCTTCAAAGTCTTCACTGTGAACACGAATTCAAGTTTGTGGGTACAAGTAGAAGAGTGTTAAAATGACATCACGTAGGTCACAGGCAGGTCACAGGGGAAAATAATTGAACCGTGATTCCTCCAAACGCGCATGTGCCAAAGCCAAGATGTCTGACAGCACTTACTGCTTTAGCTTGCAAGCTAACGACATACCGGTTACACTAAGTTAGAAGTACTTAGAAGTTGGCTTGAGCTTGTTAATTAGTGCTGATCTGCAAAATATGAAATAATTCATTTGAGACATAATGTTGATCAAAATACGTGTGTCAATCGGCGTATAATGTTATGGAATTTTCGATTTTTGTGGTGTTTTGAGTGACACATATATACTTTTAAATGGAATTTATTAAAAGCACAAACATACAGACACATTACACAAGGTTACATGAAGTCATGTGTGGGCCTTGAGGTCCTCGGCAGTATTAGTTGTTTGTCTTTGACTGGCAACAGTAGGTGCCAGTCTATCTCAACACTGTGGGGGCCAGGGTCGAAGAACTCTGGTACTGCATGCTTGGACATAATAGACAGCTTGACGTTGATGTTTCTTTAACATAAATAGACATCTGTGTCTCCAGACTAAAATATGTTGACAATGACACCCCCATGGGCAAAGACATTCTCTTTAACTAATTCTGCAATAAAATGTATGGTAGAAATGCTAATAGTGCCAGTGCAGATTCCATGAGTCCTGTGAGTGAGCATTATAAAAGGCCTCAGACCGGTCATATCTGAACAGCCATCTATTCCACACCAAGATTCAAGATTCAGGTCCACAGTCACAGCCAAAATACATAGGACACAAACATGACATATCATGTAGCTGAGGCACAGCAGGATTTTCTACCAGCCACACTTTGTCTTAGTAGCACATGGTTGCATGCCTGCTTTGCTGTAAGTTTATTAAATTTGAATATGAGATAATACATAATACATAATACAGTTGGTTATTCAGAGTTTGGAAGTGTTAACTAGTACTGAATTAAGTGGGTCATGGATACACATCAATTTATGTTAATGTCAAATATGAAAAGATCCACAAGGTTTCTATGCTGTGTTGCCTCTGGGAGCCTGAGCTATTTTAAAATCATTTTCACCAACACATTGTACTCATAGTACACTGTTCTATGTGGTTTTTACGTGTCGGAGGGTCGTGTGCAGTGCATAGATAAATAAAATAGCTGGGAAGACAGAGATATGGCATGTCATTGGAATGGGATCCGGGCCACACAGTAAAGAACTTAGCTTTAGCACATGGTGAACTACTAGGGCACCCACCCTGTTTTCTCTTCCCCTTGCAATCGCTGGCTACAGTAACCACAAGTCAAAAGTCATGATTCTAGTCAGTCAGTTGACACAGCTTGGTTTAAAGAACAACTTGCAAGTTGATGACCCCAGTGGATCAAAGTGTGAGAAGATCATGTAGAAACTAGAGTCATGATAATATCTGGAGTCATTTTTTAATATGTCCACCTAAAAAAAAAAAAAATAAATAAATTAGGTGGACTTCAAATTTAACAATGAAAATGGATGTGCAAATCAAGAAAGCGTGTCAGTCTGAGCCCTAGAGGAGAACCTGACCTTTAGACTGGACACTGCACCCAGACTCTGAAGCATGAACATGAACACCAGGCCCTGTCCAGGCCAGTAGAGTATACAGTATGTGGGGCTGAAAAAATCTATGACTCTATTAAGTCCCTTTAATTGTCTGATCTTCAATACAAAGTAATGTGCATACTCACTAATATTCAGCAGGTATCTAACCCCCAAATTCCACCAGGCATTCTGTGCGCATCGCGGCTTATGGATCTATAAGGCTGTTCTGTTCTAGTCAATGGCAATAAGAATCTAGTTGATTTTCAAAATAAAAACACCCTGTGTAAAATGCCACTCATAAAAAGAGACATATATGCACGTAGAAGCACCTTAACCAAGGAAAACAACCAAATCTAAGCAAGTCAACAATGCCTGGTGGCCAAACCCCTTCTGAAACGCTCCTGGTGCAGTTTGAAGTCGTACGCAGGACCAAAACAGCATCACAGCCACAACATGACAGGGACGTGTCATTGCTTTTGTTTTGTCATTGCTCAAACACTTGATGTAGCCAGAAAGTTTAGGATAACAATCCAAAAAATAAATCACTAAGATTGTCTTTTATAAAAACATTTTATTCATTTAACAGATACATTGTACATAAAACAAACATGTTAATGGTTAGGCCTGCATGCAGCAGCCTAAGACTGTCCTATAGACAAAGAAGCCCACACTGCTCAGAAAAAAGTTAGCCCTACCGCAAAGACTTGATTTATAATCTTATTGGGCAGATTGTAGAAACAGGGTGTAGGTTGCAGTGGAGAACATGACTGCTCTCTCGAGTTCTCTCAGTGATGGTGAAGCACGTCCTTCAAATAACATCTAAGCTGTTATTATGCTTGAAACGCAAGGCTGCCAAGAGAGGCAGATTGTGGCGTTCAGCAGCTGTGTTCATGTGAATAAGCCCAGACATGAAGACATGTTTTTTTTGTTATATAGATGGTTCAGGCAATGCCAGTGACAAGTATAATTAATACTACTACTATTACAGACATCAGTCTAAACTGAATATATTATACTCTACATGTATATTCATGTTACAACGTGTTGTGTCTTTTGTTGAAACTCTCTTAGAGAGTTGACTCCACTTCATGGTTGTTTTCAGTCTGCAGTTCGTGCTGCTCGTGAATTGTATTGTGTAACACTGAGAGGTGTTTCTTTTATTTTGTCCACTCCACTCATATCAGTGAGATTTAGACTGCTGCACACTGCGTTTGGTTCAGCTGTGTTTATTTAGCTGCTGCATATCCCAACGAAGGAGAACCCAGTGTTCTTTGGTGCTAAGTGGAGGATGAGAGAGTGAAATGTCTCCAGTGTGAATGTCTAAGCAGAGCTGCACACAGACCTTCACCCTCCAGTCTGCCACCACAGATTCTACATAAACACGTAAGCCTATAATCATCGGACATAATCTAAAATGAAAAGTCTTACTTGAAGTCATGGTGAGATGCTCTTGTTCCTCATCATTGTTTCATCCTCTGGCGTATGTGAGACATCAGGTTGGTGCACAGAAACACATCACTGTCTGCAGGACTGAGCAGTGGCGCTCATGTCATGTTTGACCATTTTGGGTCATAAATGAACAGAAAGTGACCCATCTAAGATAATTATGCACCATTATACACTCACTTTATGACTGTATGTAGATCTGTGCAATCTAATTCGATTTAACAGGGTCAGCTATGCCATAAAGCACCTTTATAAAATCACATGGTACATTTTACAAACGTGGATGCTAATGCTAGCTAAGTTAGCTATTATTCTTCATCAGCTGCTGGGTTTATAGATAACTATGCTGCCTGACAACAACAAATACTGCCACACAATGCTTCTACTCATTGGAATCTTGATGCTTACATGCACAGTTCACACACACTTTGTCAATGTGAACATCTGATGGATCTGTGACCATCACTCCTGCACTGTGGTGCACTGTAGAAACAGTGACAGTAGCTGGGGGCTGAATGCGGTTTCTTACCACAAAAACATGGCAGAAAAAAGACAGAAAACTCTTTCACAGTGAATGGGAGGAAGAGTTCTTTTTTACTACTGTGAAAGAAACCTGCGTGTGTTTAAAATTTGCGAGGCGACTGTGGCGACAGCAAAGCTAACTACCAGTGATGGCAGTTAGCATGGTAACCCTTCACAGCCAGGAGTAGAAGAGATGCTACAAATCATCCGCACCATCGGTTCATGGGAAGATCTCTCCCCAGTAAGATGGAGGAGCTAATAGTGCTAGCCAGGCTACGGAGGGAGTATGAGAGCTCGCTGTGGATTTGCTGGTGACTTTGGACAGCTTTTATCTTGTGAGAGAGGACAGGAGAGCGAAGGCTGATGTGTCGGTGTCCTCTGGGCATAAAGGAGGTGGGACAGAGGAGGATGCTGGCCGGGCTGGCGTCTATGCATGAGACTGTGGTGAGCGTGGGCAGCTCCTTCAGCAACAGACTGATACTCACACCATGTAGGAAGGAGATCTACCACAGGTCCTTCATTCCAGCAGCTGTCTGACTCTTCAGCACCAGCATGACGTCATGACTTTTTCTATATATTTCTTATTTGTGTATATGAGCTACTGTGACAAGTGAATTTCCTTGGTGTGCAATAATTAAAGCCTATCTTATCTTATGTCATGCCACTGACTTTTGGATGAAGATATATTGCATAGACACATCCCTTCAGATTTCTGTTATGATATATTCGTATTTTAAACAGAAATAGCAGTCGATGATTATTAATGTGTTGGGATAACTGATCGAATTAGCACTGCTATGTAAACAGTGCCTGATGCTTGTCAGACTGCAGCAGAAGAAGCTCTGTCTCACAAACACACACACACACCCAGCTCTTTGTGATCACAGGAAGTAGACACGAAAGACAAAATAATGGAGTTGGAGCACTTCCTTGTTGCTGAGGTGGAAAAGGTCAATACCCCAGAAATGTTCTCCATTATAAGGATAGGGATCAAACACACACACACACGCACACACCCGCAGGTAGACAGCAAATCACACCTGCAGCCAATTTAGAGGACCAGTTTTCTCCCACGCTGTGGACTGTGGGAGGAAAGCTGTCTGAAAGATGCTCCACATCCCATTCAGTTCTTGAGCGGCGGATGCATCTCTGACCGAAGCCATTCACAAAGATGCTTCACTGAGACTCCACTGTGCATATAAAAATGCAGAGTAGCGTTGAGAAGGTCTGCAGTAATCAAAAGCTAAAGTAGCCGGCCTGAGACTTACCAAGGAAGCGGAACGTCCTGCGCACCAGCGGGTTGAGGTAACAGCAGTCCCCGGTGGCCACCGTCTTCTCGGACCGGTCAAACTCTTTGGACGTGTACTGGACCAGGAACAGCACAGTCTCCGTTATCGTGATCTGATGGAAATGAGAGACAGAGACACAGAAAGAGAATTCAGATGAAGTGAGTCGCAGTGTATTTGTCAGTCAGAGTCGCCGTCTTTGGCAGAGCCATTTTCTGTCACACAGCCCAGAGCTTGTGTGACTGTTTTCTCAGTGGGCTCCATCTGTACAGACACAGCTGTGGAATACACAGGAACATATGGGAGGGAGGAAGTTAGCTCAAGGTACAGTGGGAGAAGGAGCAGAGGTGTGTGTGTGTGTGTGTGTGTGTGTGTGTAAGGTGAAAAATGGGATCTACTCCACAATTCTGTTTATTGCTGATTTTTTAATGCAGGCTGATTTAGAGTAGATTACAGACATCCTCCATGATTTGAACTTAACTTGGTGACAGGTGTAGCATAGGTCAATGAAGAACCTGAAGAAGGCTGTCACTCATGCTCTGTCCATTCCTTGTACTGTCATTGATCCAAATTATAGGATAAATAAACAAATTTTACTTGACAATGTTAATTGACAATTAAAGACCAGACAACATCAGCTGTAACACTTGTCCATCCATCATTTAGGCAGAGGTCATCAACTACAAGGGCCAGATTTTTTCCTGGCAGACACTGTGAGCCAGATGCTCTCATAAAATTTGATATATTCATTTTCCTTAGACGTATGTTATGTTTTAGCCTCCGTCAGTATTAACAATATCACCTGTACGGCAGCAAGCCACTAGGCGAGAGCGATATTTTAAGTTTCATATTTGTAAGGGTGTCAAGCTGTCCATCACTGCCAGCTGCAGTGTCGTAATTTGTGGAGAACAAAGGCAGGAGAAAGTCCTTAAGAATATATGTCAAGCATGAAAAATGGCACTCTCAGAGAGCCTTAAGCAGGAAGTTGATTCAGAAAAGTGCAGTTTCTTGATTGACTATATGAGCTTCCTGGCGTGGGATCATTAAAGTTCATCTAATCTGCACTCTCTGAGTGCCTTACTAGTTTTTATTTTTTATTTTATTTCATTTTCTAATAAGTCTAATAAGTTAAAATAACGTATGCATCAAAACTAAACTTTTAATAATACTAACTAATAACTGATTTTTTTTTTTTGTCCAGAATACAAAAAAAGTCTGAAATCTAAAGGTGTGCTTTTTGTTTTTGAATACACAATGAGTTATTAATAAAAAAAAAAATAGAACAGCCACGTATTTCACGCATAGCCGAGTGGAGGCCCGCTTCTGGGACACTTCTGAACCGGACCAGGGCGGAGCTGGGGTTTAAAACATTGACTAGAACAGCTGCGTATCACTACGGTGACTGCAACACACACATTTGGTGGTAATTTCTAGACACTGAAAGAAGGACAGAGTGCGTTTATTGGGGACTAGTTTAAATGGTGGATTAATACACATTTTTAATACACAATTCACATCCACTACCAGTAAAATGTAAATATAATATATAATATTCACAGACTCATGCAGGGGCTAGTCATCAGAGCTTAAGAAAACACGCTCTACTGAACTGAATGAAGTGAACGTCAAATTCTGCCCAACCTAAGAAGCTCCACGAGCAGACACATGGTAACACACACAGGAGTTTATGCTGAACTTTACCACTGCCAGAGAATGTACCACCATATCTCTCTCTCTCAAACAAATGGACACAAACCAAATTAAACTTGTTATTGTCATTATTTTGCAGCACAAACTGAAGTCAGACTCAGGCTCATGAAATAAACCGTTACCTGGCAATCAGATATCTGGCAACCTGTGTTAGCTGCAGTCTGGGGAGGGGAGCGAGGGGGGTGACTGCTCTCCAGTGTTTTGAATTTGAGCTGTGGTGTCCAATTTTAACCACAAGATATCAGTATTTTGCAGTGTTACATATTCCGTATTTACAACATCTTGTGCAAAAATGGACATCTATTGAATACTGAAGTCCCAAAAGATTACTCTGAGCTTCAACCATCATCTGGTGTCTATTTGCATGTATCTGTGTTACCAAAATCAAAGCAATGTCAATATGTGACAGCTGCTGCATTTTGCTGCCAACAGCTCCACAGCTTGCCAGCTACATTACACCAGCTCCTGCTCTCCATCAGTTCAACCACCAGCGACCTCAGACATAATGACAGCCACTAGTACATTTACTACAATGCCAGGGGCTTCGAGATCAAAATTGCTCAGTATTACCAGAACTAAAGTCCCGACAGCAGTCCAACCATGGCACACCAGCCTTTTGGGCTGACAGCCACCAGGCCTTACATATATTTGCCACAACAGAGTAACTACCAGTAATATTTACATCCAGCAGATCACATCTTCTTGTTAGATGAGTAAAAAGTGGGTCAGTCATACAAACAGTGTATGTATGGGGCACTATCATACAACTGCTACTTTCTAACCAATTCAGCTTCTGTGTCTTTTTATGGCCCAGCACCCACATTGTCTGTGGTCAGGTACATACAATATATCTGAACTCGATGGTGCAGCATTTTCCTGCTGATGTAGTTGGTGTTTTACCAACGCATGTACATTGTGCTTGTCGCACATACAGGAAATGCAAAGATGTTTGCGTCATTCAGGCGAAGCTAGCGGAAGTGATCGCCTGTTGACGTGTCAGGATGTGAGAGGTCCACTGCCTCATCCAGGTTGGTGAAGGAGAGGGCTCTTTAATATAGCCCTGTGGTTCTCATATTTTCACAAGACACACCATCTATAAAAACAAGTATTTCCAAGGCACACTTTTACATATAATTATAGCTATAAATCATGATAAATAAGATTGATTCCAAGGCACCACCTGCACACACCAGTGTGCAGCGGCACAGTTTATGAACCGCTGGTCTAACTAGCCTGCACCCAGTGTGATAAGCACAGAGAGAAAGAGCGATGACCTTCCTTTGACTTTGTAGAATCCAACTGATCAGTGTTCAAATTATTCATAATACAAGAGAGAGAGACACTGAAGGAACAACAGAGGAAGAGATGAGGCTGTGAAGATAGATGTGATCAGATATGGAGAGCCCAGAATCCAGAATCTGATCACATCGCAGTAAGTAATAAATAGACATAGAATGCTGATGGATGTACATCTGTTGCTGCACTGAATGTTGGCCTGAGTGCGCACTCACACACACACACACACACACACACACATGCACCTTCACATCTTCGTTTTACATTTTACTCTGAAATAATCACATCAAATTACATTGCTTTTACTTTCATCCCCTTTAAAAGAGCGCTCTTCAGACATGACTGTCCTGTGGAAACATCTACCGTTGTTGTACCACCGTGTCCTAACCAGCTGCATCACAGTCTGGTACGGTAACTGCTCCATCTTGGACTGGAAGGTGCTGCAGAAGGTGGCGAAAACTGCACAGCGTATCACCGGCTCACCACTCCCCATCATCACGGCTCCGCAAGCCAATCAGATCAGCGGGTATAGACACGCCCACCACCAAAGCCTTTAGTATTATTTTGGTGATAGATTTATAGTCAGAGATTAGGCTGAATTGGTGTTTATTCATCGCTGTTTTGTTTAACTTAATATTGCATGCAATATTAAGTTATATCAAGCTTTGCTTGTTCCATATTGTCCATTTTTTCAATAAATATCAATGTTGGCCCGCGACTTTGTCCAGGTTTGATGTTGGTGTCAGACAATGGAGCCTGTTCCACAAGGGCCCAACTCATGAAGCAGAATGAATCAGCCAGTGACGTCAGCACTCTTCTAATCATCCTCTCATGTGAGGATCCAGACATTCAGAGGGGATGAAAAGGATGAAAGGTAAGGATGTCAAGATTTCTGTTCATTGAGTGCATCACAAGGTCGCCAACAACAGGCTTGTCACCTGCATTATGATGTCACAGAGACTCAGAGTGACCTGCTTATTTCACATGTGGAATAAAAAATGCATCTGAAACAAAAAGCGACCCCTGACACGAAGAGAAAACTGTTTGTTTCCCTCCAGGCTAATCAGGAAGCCTTCAGTGGACTGCCATCGTTAGGCACAGAAGTCAGGCACTATGAAGACACACGTGGAGTGTTACAGCCGGGCTGATGGCCACTGCAGACAAGCTTCTTTCAAACTAAATGAAAATCTACAAACTGATGGAGAACAAAAAGAGTGAAAGTGTGTTTTTCTCTCTTTCTTCTCTGAGGTTAAAACAAACGAGTACAGCAGCTCTGAATAAACAAACACTAATGAAAAAGGTCTGAGTTCATTCTGTGGGCATTCATACTGCAGCCGGAGCTTCTATTTCTACAGTAATGCAATAATAGAACCTGATAAAAACATCTTTATTTATGTAACACTTTGGTGTGCCTCAGGTAAATTGGAGCACAGTTACATAAGAGGAAAAGAACAACGAGGGCAAACGGACATGCTAAGGGAACACAGTAATAAAAAGAAGAGGCAAAAGTTCAAATATTTGTCACATATATTATAATATAATATAGTATAGTTTCTTAAAATAAAAACATGTATTTTGAATTGTGGACTTTAATTGTGAAGTACTAAAAAGGGCTGAGCAGCTTAGTCAGAGGAAAGTGGCATAACCTTGACATGACTCTATTATTATCTTCAGCTATATTTCTGTGAAGCTCATTTAAACACAGAGAAAGGTTTCTATCTAGGGACAGGTTTAATATCAGATCTGAATGTGTTTTTCAATGCCGAATCCTTTTAGATCCCTCATCAGCTCTTCTCAGGTCTGTTTGGTTGGGAATAAACCACCTCTCATTTTAAAAAATCTAGTTTATCTTTCATATTTAAACCATGGAGACCACGGTGCTGCTGTTGGGACTTTCACCACAGATTCTGTCACTTCACTGTCCTGATTTATGATGGTAATCAGAGTCCAATCCTCCCTGGCGGGCTGTGCTAGTACAAACAGCACAGTGGAAATAAGATCAATTCTACTTTATCACTCAGAAATATTGACTCAAAGAATTGAAGATTTTTTTTCTTGCAAGGTGAATTAAACCAGAGGCAGAACACTTTCACGTCCATGCAAATGACAGAGAGGCATATAATTAAGTACTAAGCAAAATGTCTCTAACATAACACACACATGAACATACACATGGTTCATATGGCATGTCTGCATGATTCAAGCCTGACAGAACTGTTTTAGCCTGAGAAGTAATTCAAGCCAGCCAGAAACTGTTCTCCATCTGCTCACATTCACCTACTGTATCAAGATCAAACTATCTGTACTAAAACTTTTCCAATTTTCTCCCCATACTCTTACCTTCTACAAAAATATGATGCTAAAAGTTGCAACATAAGTCACTGTTTCAGATCCGTGCACAACGAGGGCCCAGTGGGACTGTCAAAGACTCAACAAGGACAGCTGCCCGCAAACAGAACATCCACTCACTAACAACCGAAGATATTTATTTAGTTAAAATGCATTTGTGTGTGTGTGTGTGTGTGTGTGTGTGTGTGTGTGTGTGTGTGTGTGTGTGTGTGCGTGCTGAGGGCAGAACAGGTACAGTGTGCAGATGAGCTGCATATCCTTGTTCTGTCTCCTTTCTTAATAGGACAAACTAAAGAAACATGGACATGAAACCATATGTATGTATGTTTGTACGTATGTATGCATGGATGTATACACTGTATGTGTGTATGTATGTTCATAAGCTCATAAAAGCACTACTTATATATTTTAAGTCTGACCACTCAAACATTACATACACTGAGCGTGGAAGTGAAAGCTGCCAAAAGCTCATCAGACAGTAACTAATCACACTCACACACACATCTGGAGCACACATTTGGGGTTCAGTATCTTGCCCAAGGACACTACAACATCCAGACTGGAGGAGGCCGGAATCTAACCGCTGATCCTCTGGTATAACCCACTCTACCTCCTGAGCCACATATTAGGGGAGTGATTAGAATCAGTACTGATTAGTTCTACAATAAATATATAACTACACCATTACCTACAATTACATCATACCAACTCTGATGTGCAATGGAAAAAAAGGTTGACAAGCTGGTACATCAGTCTAAAGATAGTCACATTGTTTCATGTATCAGGATTGTTTCCTGGTGGAAAGCTGGAACATACACAAAGGCCTCGTCATATAAGAGCAGTGAAAGAATGGAAGCACCGTTGTTTGCTTTGTGAGACATGACGTGTTAAGTGGCTGTGTCTAAAAAAGAAGGGCGTGCTAGGTGCCATAACTAGAATCTCATTTCAAGTTGCCAATGGAAACCTGTATGAAGAGTGTGCATGAGTGGGTGAAAACAGCTCTGCTTTTTTAAAACTGCTTTTACTCCACAAATGGCAGCTATGGTAGAATTACAAAGCCTTTAAAATAAAGCCTTTGCAATTCTACCATAGTAGTATAAATGGGTGGACTGTACTTATATAACACCTTTCTAGTCTTCTGACCACTCAAAGCTCTTTACAGTACATATCTCATTCACCCATTCACACACATTCATACACTGATGGCATTGGCTGCCATGCAAGGTGCCAACTGCTCATCAGTTTGAGGAGCTAACCATTCACACACATTCACACACTGATGGCACAGCCTTCAGGAGCAGTTTGGGGTTCAGTATCTTGCCCAAGGACACTTCAACATGCAGACTGGAGGGGATCAAACCACCGATCTTCTGATTAGTGGACGACCCGCTCTACCTCAGAGCCAGATCTGTAGCACATGGAAGGAGATGATAACCCCTGTCCAGTTGTGTCAGCAGACCATTTTCTAACAGAGCCACACAGGTCGTTTTTCACAAAGATAAAGCAGCAATGACTGCAGGCCGGGTTGGCACCGCTGGCTGAAGCTCATTGTGCTCTCAGTAAGCAGGCCGTGACCAGAGGTTCACAATAGAACATGATAAACACTATTGTGGCTGCTTGTCTCCATGTGGCTGCTCGTGCCCAATGCCCCCACATCTATGTGTTTCCAGCTGATTTCACACTCAGTCCCACTGAGGGATTGATCTTTAATTTACAAGATCCCCCCATTGGGATTTGTACCGACAACCTCCTGGCCTTGTCTGGTCTGAATGTTTCCACCTGACTGGACATCCAGACACATAAAGTCCTGCCAGTGAGTACAGCACGGTGCATCCAAGCACACAAGCAACTGTGCAAATGTGCAGGTCAGTGTGTGGTAATGATGGGACCCAGAGCTGCCACACACACACTGTTTTTCAGGTCAACTGGTGAAGAAACCAAGACACTGGACTAAAATGAATAATAATGTCAAGACATGAGCAAAGGAAAGACATGAGCATGAGTCAAGAGCTTACAGACCATCATGTGGCAATGAAATTGCCTGCTGAGGCACCTAGATTAAAATGGTTAACCCAGCATGGAAGGTCAGATTAACCCATTAGGAAACCTCTGGGCAAAAAAAATGAGTGGTGAGCACTGATTTAACTGCTTCTCTGTTTTACTCAGTTAAATAACCCAATTAAGCACACTCATGGTTTGGTGAAATGCACAATGTGTACTGAAACAATAAAGTGGATCATATCACTATCACTTCACTTTCTATTATGCTCTTCTATTGTCTAGTGTCTATAATATCAATTAATTTCAATATCATTCAAATATCCTCTGAACTAACTGCCACATGGACCTGGGTCTTCTGGGCTCTTGAGGTCCGCTTTGCCCAGTTGGTGATCAAGCCTTTCTGAGATGTGGGCAGCTGATGTTAATTCACATCCTGGCAACAGTTAATGATGGTGATTATTCAAGTAGTTCCACTACAATTTAGGACTGAAAACATATCCATAATTCATTTTTTGGAAAAGTCATGTAACACTGGAAGTTTATTCTGGACCTCGGAAGCAGTAGTCTGTAAGGTAGCAATAAATGTTTGAAATTATACAATTATTATATAATTATTTAATAGTATCTATCTATCTATCTATATATATCTGTGGATATATATATATATATATATATATATATATATATATATATATATATATATATATATATATATATATATATATATATATATATATATATATGAAAAGAGAAAAGAGAAGTCTGTCCCATATGTGGGGTCCAAGATCTGAGCTGCTGTGTCCGACTCTTTCTGCTAATTGAAGGTTTGTCATCTTCACAGGCTCTCACCCACACTGATCATTAAATGGTTGTTGTGGTCAGAGATCAGATAAATGATTCAGTGACATGTTTGTCTTCTGTATGTGTTGAAATCCCTGGAGCTAACTGTGTAATAATATAGAGAGAAGCACAGAGGATCCACTGTCAGTGCAGAGCCTACTTCTACTCTGACTAGAATGAGTCTGAAACCACTTCACACCATCAGATTTCACTCCATCTCAAATATTTTAGAATTATTTGTATATGTATTATATTGTGTTATTATTTATATGTATCATTATACAGCAATAAATCAAAACCAGGGTGAATAGTGTACTAATATATTCAGATTGCATTTCAAAGCCGGAAGCAAATAACACAGCAGGCTTTCATTCATAACTTTCCTGCTGATTAAAGATAAACTACCTCAGTTTAATTATGAAACAGTCTCTGACATCAGTTCAATTAAATACAGACACACAATAAAGTGCTCTTCTCCAGACTCAAATGTGTTCTCTTTCCTTTATAGTGTCTACAGGATGATGCTGTAGAGGTCAGTGTCAGCAGGGGGAGGCGGAAAACACTCGATGACATGATGAAGATGAAGCCGCTTGTTGGAAACCAGTAAAATATAAAGGTAACATTTCCAAAATGTGTTAACCACACACCAAACAATGACAGACATCTGTCTGCTCTCACGAGTTACCTGAACAAATCCTACAAAACTAAGGGCCCATCCACACAAGTATGTTTTTGTCAAACCTGCATAAATACTTTATCGTTTTGGCCTCACATCCAGACAGATCCAGCTATTTCAAGGTGTTTTGTCCGGTTTTAGTGTATTGGTGTGGAGGTGTCACAGCGCCACATACAGGGCGGGCATATGTACTACAACGTTGTGGATCGTTGCCAGGTGAATTCGTGTGGACGCAGATATTTCTGGAAACCATGCTCTGTTTATGGAGATTTTTTTCAGAACGATAGCACACTGGGTGAGGCTGCGTATTCGTGTGGGCAGGGCCTTATAGGGAAGTGAGCAGACGTAAACCAAGCAGAGTCTGAAGTCCAGACAATATGATGAGTCAAAAACACCTGTGTGGGTGTCCCATGGGTCTGAGCTTTGAGATATTATTGATCAACCTCAAGAGTATCAACCTGCAATATAGTGCAACAACATGATGTATTATTCATCCAAATAATATAACTATAATAATCAGTATGCCCATCCATCAGCTGGCACACATGAAAACAAATATCAAACTGATCAAATGAGAACTGATCATAAAACATCCACAGCTCTGACCAGATCACAGGATTCTAAAAGCTAATTATTCACTCTGAGCTGGGACGAACGTTTACTTGGGATATTGGAATTTTCGTACACATTACTTATTACAGTTTGTGCTGTTTATGGTTCAAAAACAACTCTGCATCCTTCATTAGGGTTTGAACCCAACAGAGTGTTTTGGGAGCAAAGTAACATGAAAAAGTGAAGATGAAGATGGAATGAAGATGGTGACATAAACACTATGGCGGGCAAAGGGCTGTTGGATTTCATTTTCAGTTCCTTTGACACAACAGCATATTTGTTTTAAGTGAAGATCCATTACTGTTGCAATTACATTCTTGTCTAATTGTTGATGTTCTTTCTGCTCCATTCATCCGGGTCACAATGGCATCAAAGCTAAACAAAGTAGTCCAGATGTCCCTCTCCTGAGCACAAGTTCCAACTGCTCCTGGGGGATCCTGAGGTACTCCCAAACCAGATGACATATGTAGTCTCCAGCGTATTGTCATTCTACCGTGGGGTCTCCTTCAACGTTTACAGAAAATTTCCATGTGAAGGCACCCAGGACACATCCTGATCAGATGGCTCGTTTCAATACTGCAGGCTGACATGCTCTACTCCAAGCTCTTGAGCCTGAGGAGATTTCTGGCCTCTAAGGTCAACCCCAGTTCCAAATGGAAAGACTTATTTCAGCCACTTGTATCCCAGTTTTTCCCAAAGTTCACTTGAACAGGTGAGGGCTGGAATAAACAATGACAAGTAAATACCGTGGTCCATTACAACGCCCACATCACTGCTAATTCTGCGTCAATCTGCCTGTCAGTCTCAAACTATGGCATCTGTGATGCTGACTCTTATTCAGTTGAGTCTACCTTCCACTACAAATCACCACAGTGCACGCTGAAGGTCACAGCCTGATGAATCCTGCAGAACCACATCATCTGCAAATAGCAGAAAAGCAGTTGTGAGGTCCCCTAACCAGACATTGACCTCCCCCAAAGTGCACCATGAGACCCTGTCCATGAAAATCACAAACAGAAATGGTGACAAGTGTCCTCCCCCAGGACCAATTTACCCTTCCAGAAGCTATTGTCCCAGACAGCAGAGCTCCAGGCTCCCAGCGACACACAAACCCCTCCACCACAGTGAAGTGATTCCTCTTGCTTCTTTCATTCTTGCTCTCTCTGTTAATCATACATGAACACAGTTTTAGACTGTTATATATTTGGTACCCTGGCAACACACAACAGACAAGTAGAAAGAGTCTTTGGACAAAACATACCCATATGGACGAACAGAAGTATCTGGTGGAATGACAGTACACACAGCTTGTATGCTGTATTCTCTGGAAAATGTAACGTCATGTACTTAATCAAAATGAGAGAAGTGACTGGACATACAGAGAATCTGCTCTGCTCTCACAGAGCAGGGATCCCCTGACATGAGGAGCCTTTCTACATGTTTATGGTCTTTATGTCTGACTTGCATTGGACTAATCGAAGAGCAAAATGAAGATTAGCCCACTACAGAGCAGTTTGAAATATCTTTGTGAAACTGGCAGCCAGTGCATAAGAGGGAGTACTGCTGGAAAGCAGCACTGAGTTGGAAATTAATTATTTGAAGGAAGAGTGTCTCTGGTCTTTCACAAGCTGCTGATGGATTTCTCAAAAATATATATTTTATATTTGCATGTTCTCATGCTCATTTGCATGTTCTCTCCGGGTGCTCCGCCTTCCTCCCACAGTCAAAGACATGTAGGTTAACTGGTGACTGTTGTTTGGCAGCTAGGAGCGGCTCCAGATCCTTGCAAGCCTGATGAGAATAGGCAGTTTATGGAAAATGAATGAATGAATTAATGAACAGTTTATCTCTGTAGCTATATTGATTCAGTTTATTGACTTCATGGGTGTTTCCCTGTAGTTCAGTTCATTGTCATTAACCCTGGCCTATTAGAAAACAAATCAAGAAGATTAGGAAGATTGTTTGTGAATGATCAACTGATTATTAAGTCGAGACTATGACTGTATTGAATGCAAAGTAACAAACAGTTAGGAAAGGGACAAAGGAAACATCTTCTTCTGTTTAATTATGCAGAAACTTACTGTGGTTGTTATGGTTACGCTCAGTTTTTAATGAGGAACTGATAAAACACATGGAGGAAGAGACGAGCTCAATGCATCTCTGTTTTTACTGCTTCTGACTTTCAGATGCACCAGGGGAAATCCCTGATCATCTACATATGTGTTGTCATGGCTACCAAATAATCTTGTATAAATAGAAGCAGATCATTCATGCAGATCACTAAGAATGTTGTTTTGTTACATTTTCATGATTTGAAAATTATGTATCTATAATCATCCTGTTAGTGGACTGGTTGGTCCACTTCATGCTGCTTGTTTGTGGTGTCAAAGCAGAAGTTTCAAGAAGTCTCCACCAGATGCAAACAGAATCACCCTATGATTCTTCTTGTGCTACTGCAACCCTGTCTCCTAGAAATTGCATTTATAAATTACTAAATTGTCATAATTACCTTGTTATGACAACATACTACAAGTCAGACTGTCTTCTAACTTCTAACTTAACTTGTACGTCTGTTCTGGCGCTACATAACATGGAGTTCCGGGTACGATTGCCTGTGAGAAGTCACACATCACCACCTATTTGACTGATTTTGGTGAAACTGGATCATATTTTATGGAGAAAATGTTTTCTGGTTTTCCCTCTGATGTCCTCCAGCTGCTCTGCCTCAACTCTCTGATTTACAGAGTTTCCTGGTTGACAGTGAAGTAAACTGCTGACAGTTGTAGCTGCTGTTAGCTAATGTTAGCTCAGTTTGTTAGCTGCTGTTAGCTAATGTTAGCTCAGTTTGTTAGCTGCTGTTAGCTAATGTTAGCTCAGTTTGTTAGCCGGGCTGCCCAAACTGTGAGTTCAGAGCACCGGGGGAGTGTTGGTGCTTGTACCATAGCCACCGGACAAGAGTAAATGTGGGACTGACTTTTAGTGGTTGGTGAGAGCTTGGTGAAATAAAAGGCTGAAAGACAGACGCCGAGCTGGGCTGACTGCTGCTGGATTAGTCAGTAATATTAGCTGCTGCTGTTGTTGACCTTGCACTGTAATGTCACTTTAAGTTTTGGCAAAGCTTGTAGTTACTGCTGATTTATTAATAACTCCGCACTGTAAGATTACTGCACATTTGCTGATATATTTTAGTGGCTTGTCTTGTACGTTAGTGAACAACATTTCCTGACTGTTCATAGAAAATGTCAGTCGTCATTTCATTTTTCTAAAAAAAAAAAAAAAAAACCCTGCTGTTATAGCTGTATATAAAAATACTTTCTAGGAGACAGGGCTGGCTCCTGTCACTGTGTCTCAGATAACCATTCTAAAGGTATTACCACAAAAATAAAACACAATTAAAGAAACAAATAACAGCATGCACCTCACCAAGACACACATGCATATATTGCTTGCAGTTCCTTCCACTCAGTCTGACTCAGGCTGCCTGATAATGAAGTCTTTAAAGAAGTTCATTCTTGGCAAATGAAGGACAGTTCAATGGGCCATTATCAAATCAAATGTCGCTCGTGGCCACGGTGGTTGCTGTTCAGCAGTGCAGTCTCACTTAAATCCATGGAATTGCATTATTATTATCAGCTTACTTTTAAACTATTTTTATAAAATGCTATTTATATCATCATTGGTATTACATACTAGCGGTGGTCATGCACTTTACAAGTCATAACTTATTGCCTGAGATTTCACTGACAATGGCAAGAAGTGGCTGAAAGACTGTCTGATTGCCAAAAAGCCTGAGCAGCACTGTGACAGCCACAGGCCATTTGTCCTACTTTCTCATCGGCTGTAACACAAGCTGACAGGGCCACGGTGGCAATGTGCTGCTTGTTTAGTCCCTTAACTACCTCTCTGCCCTCGCTCTCTCTATCTATCTCCCTCACTGCAGAGCTATCCTCTGCTGGCTAAGTCATGATGACAGAGCCAGGGTGACCCGTGCTGCTTATTTACTCAACTGTTCCTGTGGTCAGGGCTGAACTCATTCAGTCCTCTCATTCTCTTCCTCGATATGTCTTCCTTATCTCTCACTTATTTAATCTCACACCAATCTATGTCAGCATACTAATCTATCTTCATCAGCACTGCGAGTCAGAGTGTAGCCAACAGGAAAAGGCATTGACATTGAACCAATATTTGGGCAAGGCTTTGCTGGTCGATGCCTGCCTCAAGACACGCTTTTCACAATAAAGCTCAATGTCTCAATATGTCTCCATTTACAAGTTAATTGGGCTTGCAGTGGCAACAAGTTTTAACAGGAAAGTGAGACACTGCCTGACATCTGAACGAGTGAAGAGGCATTTTGAACACGCTAATACAAAGAGACTCCGGGGACAGACTATTTCATTTTTCGCCACTGAGGCATGAACGAGGCCTCCAGCCTCTGTTGTCCGCAGTGATACATGGCAGTCATTTTGAATAAAACAGCACCCCAAAATGAGCAGCGAGCATCACTGAGAGATGAGGCCAAGGTGGCCACTCACAACTTTAGAGAGAAAAGAAGGGACAGTGTCACAGTCACCGTGTCCATAGAAGGTGAGCATTGTTGAGCTGATATTGGGTAGAAAGAGACACTGGTGCACACCTGACCTAACTTCTCATCATTTAAAGGTCCAGTATGTCAGATTTAGGGCTCTCATCACAAATGAATATATAATCTTTCGCTTTATTTCTGATGGCACAGTGTGTTGTTTTTTTTTTCATTGACCGCAGCTAGTCTTTTCACTAATTATGGTATTCTCTATGTTTTCAACTTAATTTCACATCAAACACAGCATCAAGCATGTCAACAACAACAAAAAAAATCTCTGATTCTCTGATTGATGGTTGTGACAGTGAAAATCACCTTTTAAGGCCTTGATTGCAGAAGTTTAGTCATTTTGGGTGTTTCAAGATGTAACAGCAGCACATTTTACAGGCAGGATGTCAGAGGGAAGAAGCTAAACTCTGACACATGTCACCGGCATGAGTTTGTGTTAAGACTTCCTCCTCAGAACAGAACAGGCTCAAGATCTGGATTTAAACACTGTCAGCTCAAACATACACACTCTTATAAGGGGTCAGTGAGTGGCCAGGCCCCTGGATCGACCATTTCAGCGTGTGCGCGTTAGTGTTATCACCATCACTGACACCAGTACACACACACACACACAGAAGCAGAAGAAGGTTCAAGTCCAGCACACAGTCAGCAATGGATTGGTGAGTGGGTCAATCCACCTCACCTCTTGAGCAAGGCACCAAACTCAAAACTGCTTGACACACCAAAATATCTGGCTCTGTCTCTGCATACATGAACGCATGTTTGTCTGTCCTGTGTGTGTACAATGTGTGTTGATTTGTTCTGTACATGTGACATCCATTGCACGTCTTCTTCCACATTTTTTCCCTGTTAAAAGGTTTTTTTTTTGTGGGCAAGTTTTTCCTCACTGGAACCGAGGGTCTAAGGACAGAGGGTGTCACTCCCTGTACAGATTGTAAAGCCCTCTGAGGCAAAATGTGTTTTGTGACTTTGGGCTATACAAATAAAATTTGATTTGATTTGTTTGTACAAAAACAGTGAAAAAATAAATTTGTTCATGAGAAATATATGTCTTATAAATTTGGAGTTTTTGCAGATTTAACTACTCAAACTTTAACAAATATTCACGATCACATACAATTATTCTGCTCACATCATTTGCACTTTTTAAAATAAAGTTACACAGTGTGTCACACAGGATAAAATACTCACATAAAAGTATACAAACATATACATATATAGCTGCATACATCTAAACATATATGTTATGTTACATATATGTTCTTCATACTGATGACCCATGACTGCCGTGCACAGTCCAGCATTAATCACATCAGTCATAAAGTATGTGGATGACAGCCTGTTCTGGGACCTGCACACCTCCTCCCTTGTCAAAAAGGCACACCAGTGTCTGGTCCTGCAGCGGTTGAAGACCTGGAGAGGGTTGAGGTCTTTCCCTTAATACTGTTGTCTGTTGGAACGTGGCCATGGTAGCCTTGTCCACCCCATAACAATGAGTGACTGGACTGGTGGAGCTTGTTAGGAGCAGCACAGCCCGTCTGGACAATTACCGCCATTCATTTGTGCAGATCAGTGTTTCATTTTTATTTGATCAGGGATCTTAAAAGATCATAAAACAACTTTTTTTGATTGCACCATCTTTTCTGCTGCAGACAATATAACACACACACACACACACAGAAGCTTCATGGGACTGAACAGGAGATGCATAATAATCAGAAGAATCGAAAACAAACGTCCTCCTGACCAGTGTCGACAAAGAGCAAGAAGTCCAGAATTATTATTATTATTGAAACATTTTGACTGAAATCAAGTTCATCACATGAGAACTCCTCTCCATCAGTTTGGTTGATGAGGATATTTCTTGAAGAATATTCCACGCAGTGTGTCAGTCTGTTTCATTCGGGGTTCTCGCCATGCACCAAAATGTTTCTTGCTGCAGATTTAAACTGTCTTTGGTGTCAGATCTATGCCCTGATTCTTCAGAGAGGTGAGCTGGACTATGACAAATGACGATGATAATCCTTTAGTGTGTGATTTATAATGTAGAATGCACAAGCTAGAGTGGCGTGTCTCTCTTGGCTGCCCCCTCCCTCCCTCTCTTCCCCTTATTACTTTTCAAGCACAGCTCCATGCAGTAATACTTTAGAAACCCCTATAGCTGATGTGTGGGCTGGAATGCTAATTACAGTGCAGATAAGAGAAGGCTTCATTTGCATATGTGAGGTCATATATTCATAAAGTTGGCTGAAAATGAAGGGTCAGTGGACTTAACCACAAGCTACACCTCCGGCCTGATCACAAGGGGAATGCCTAATATAACTGATGATCGTCACGGCAGATCAGTCTGGCTGAGTCCAGGTTTGGTGATCTGGTAGTCTGAGCTTAAAGCAGCCTGTGTATCAACATTTTAAGAGAGGAAATCTGCAGGATGAATAGGCTGGAACTCACTGACTCCATGTTCTTGTTTCAGTATCCCCTCAGACCAACTGCTCTGATTGGTGGAGGCTGTAGGGGCTGCATAAAGCGTGGAAGACCAGGTGCTGCTTTACTGTATGTTGTTTGAATACATTCACATATTTAGGTTACACACCCTCATACACACACGCACACCTTGCACCTCTTCTTTCTGTCTCTCTCTCTCCCTCTCTGTTTCAAACAGGAAGAGTAGGATTTTTTTTTTTTACCCATGATTCACATGAGGTGAGCTGTGTGTGGAGAAGGTTTGTTGTTAATGATGAAGCTGATCTAAACCCATGTGGTACTGATGTGTGTATATTGTTACACTGTGCTGTGGGCATGAGTAACACCAGACAACGTCTCTCACTCTGTGACTGTCACCAGACCGCACAGGAGTACTTAATCGAAACGATTTTTTTTGTTCTATCGTGACAAGTTTATATGTCATAATAATATGGGATGTTATCTTTTTAGAACATTAAACTTTTTCATGTGTTAATACGATACTGATCAAGCTGTCTTTTCTGCTGTGGCAGCAGTACGCTTCCGTGTGTGTGTCTGTGAACTGGCTACTCTTTTCTTCCTTTCCTTTTGGTCTGCTGAGGTTAAGTGGAGGAGTTACCGACACAGTTTAATAAGCACGGGGAGATGCTCATCCAAGTGTTATGATTTGGTTTACTGAACTGAAATGTCCTGTTGACTTTCCAAAATTACAACTCGTGAGATCCATACGCATGTGTGTGGTCCATCTGCATATTTGGAAAACTTTAGCAACTTTTAAACTAGGACTTCACCAGTTCTGGATCATTTCCTGCATAATCATTAGTTTTATAAATGAAAATATCATAATTAACTCAAAACAAGTTGGCATATTTTTCTGATTATTTCTGAAGATTTAATATGGCTCCAGTGTCCCTCAGTGACAGCGTAATCAGGACAGGGAGAATGATGTGCTTTAACAATGATCTGTTTATTAAGGACATTTTGTAAACACTTCAAATCAATTCAGCAGACTCATTATGGAGAGCGCAGTCCCAATTCAATTAAGTTTGTTTCTTTAATAGCACTGTGGAGCGTATCTTCAATCTATTAGCTGACAGCTATTATATCTCCGCTTTAGAAGGAGTCTGCTCAGAGATTTGTTAGACCGCTTTAGATTTCAGAGCATTCCAATGCAATGAGTGTTGGATCTACTCTGCCTCCTCATTTCTCTCACCCTGCTGTCTATTTTTACTGCAGTTGATTTCCTTCATGTTCACCAGTGGCCTTAAACACTTAGTCACAAAAAAAGAACTGTCTCACAGCTGCATTCAATTCGTGTCTACGGTGCTGAATGTGGGTGGAGAACGAGTATATATGCTTCTACTAAAAGTGGCTCCTGTCTACTTGTCTGATGTCAGCTTCTTTTATTTTGAAGGACGGACACCAAGTACACTGGTTTATTACTAATGTTTTAGAATGCTGCAACATTTTCTCACTGACTACCTTACAGGCCAACGAACTGAGACTTTTCCAGTGAACACTGAGGTTTGAACTCCTTCCTCTTATTTAAGTCCTGAGGATGGAGTGTTCAGATGAGTACACCCACTCAGTCTGTGCTGCAGCCAACAAACTTTCAAATATCAGCACTCAGAATGTCAGCAGAGCAAACAAATCAGCTCCTGATGAGCGCCTTTTTATGGATTCATGTTCGATTATATTCCAGGATGTTTCAGAGGATTTTATTTCACATTTATGCTCTAACAATAACGACACAGCACAGAGCCTTATTCGATTTTAAATGAGTTTTTTGTCAGTCTTATTATAGAATTTTATGTTTCCATCAGTTACATTCATCCAGTCACAGTGGGCCACTGGCTCTGCTCACTATAACTCATCACTTAACTCATCGCATATGTTTCACAATAAACATGTACATGTACTAGTTCTGATGTTTTACAGATCAATTCAGTTTTAAAAAGGAAAAATAAGACTAAAGACAGAGCCTGCTAGTTTCTTCTGTCAATGTCCCCTTGGTCTTTTGTCCATAGAGGCTGCTTGGCCCAGAAACATTGCCTGCTAAATCCTACACACTGCTCCTTTAAATCACTCACACATGCCTCATAAGAGCAAATCTGTTCATAAAAACAGTTCTTGTATGAGCCCCACTGTCTTGTTCCAGTATACTATTCATAGAGTAGGGAGAGAAAAGAATCACGAGGAAACATGAGCAGGAATGCTGAGCACACTGTGATGAGTTGTGTCACAGTTCTCCGATGGATTTCCCTCTCAGTGGCTCAGTGCTGCAGGCTGATGCTTTCTGCCAAACTCTGCTGTGCAGATGCATGATCCATCTTTATGGCACTTTTATTCTTGGAAAGAAAAATAGTTTGCTGAGAACAATGGGAGCCAATGCACTGTCACACACTGTGTGTGTGTGTGTGCACGCGTGTGTCGTAGTGAGTGGAAAAACAACACGTACACCCTGTCGTCTTCATCATCACTCACATGCAGCACGATGTGGGTAATTAGGAATTTGTGGGATTGTTTATCTGCTGAAGCAGTCCTAAACACCGGGGAAATGATATGAAGAGCACGAGAGGTGAGCTGTGCTGTAGCTTCACTGTTCTAATCATATGTTTACTTCAAGCCTCCAGTCCAGCAGGTTACATCTGAGCAGCTCTCACTCTCTCCATATTATCATCGGTTTGTCTGCCACTAATTATGTTCACATATCACTAATCTGATTAGCAAATATGTTCTGAAAGACAGATAATGCAACTAGGACGACAGGTTTTACCAACATAACGTATCTTATATCACAGTTGTTTCAGCTCCAGTGCCAGCTGAAGCTACTGACCGATGCAACTTGTTAATATCAGACCAGTTTAAGAGGTAACACAGAATGGTCAACCTATCTGACTTGATCCATAACACTGGTTAATAAAGAAAAGCGGATATGTCATAAATGATGTTCAGCTTGATGAGGGATTTTCCCACAGCATCTTGTCGGACATCAGATCTTTTCTCCCTTCTCACACGAGGCCATTCAGTTTAGTGAGCAATGTCAGATTTTGAAAGAATTGGGCACTGAAGCTCTGACTGTTCCATCCGTTCTCCCACTTTCTGATTTTAAAAGGAAAACTGGAAACTAGAACACCACATCCCTGAGCAGGGCTTTTATGTCAATACGTCTGATTGAGTCTATCAGTCATCCAAACAATCTGTCTCAAAGCAGCAGCACACGCAGCAGTGTTAACCAGACCACAGATAAACATCAAGCTGCTGTTCTCTCGGTGAAAAACATCCTCTGTGCCGCTCTTCCATGCAAACAGACTGCTTCAAACCACAGACATTTAATCACGCAGGACAACAGACAAGTGACTTCTAACAAGTCAGCTGAGTTTCCTGTCCAGTCTGCGTGATGTATGTATGTATCTCCTGTATGCCCAACCTCAGCTGGCTGCAAGCTGCCAAATCCATGTATCACCCATACTCAAAGCAAATACTTTGTGAGCTGAGGAGAACATACAAGATGTGTTGAGTATTAAAGAAAGTAAAGAAAAAACAAATCATGATGAAAGTGGTGAGACCTATGATGACCGTAAAGTTGGAATGAAACTAAATCTACACATGCAGAATGGAAAATAACTCACTGGGTGGATGAATTCAGTTTATAGGTAAGCAGGGCTGGGCGATGTATATCGAATATACTTGATATATTGTGGCTTGTTGTCTGCATCAAAGTGTTAATTCAAGGCTAAGTCAAAATATTGAGATATATATTGTGTATCGTGTCATGGCCTAAAAATAAAAGGCCATATTGCCCAGCCCCATATGGAAGTGCTGAGCTGACAGGCAGTGATGAGAGAAGACTATAGTTGTGTATGTCAGCTGCTGCTGTGGAGGTAGACAGCCAGGACCTCAGTCATAGTGGACCTCACCAACTGTGCAGCTCATGATTTACTCTGACAGTGTCGGCTGGTGAATCTTCCCCTGGGCAGCAGCTTTTGCTTACATACAGACAACACATACAACAATGATGTCGTACTGCTGCACCAAACTTTATGTTCACCTATAATACATATGCAAGAAAAGTAAACACACTCCATCCAACAGCCTGCTGCTGCTGCTGCTGCTCTTCCCATCATCAGTTCAGCACAAAGATTGAGTGCTGGATGTAAAGAGGAAGAAGTTGAATAAAATTGGAGCTTAGTGTGACACAGACATATTGGAGACATAACTGCTAGACATAATTTAACTTTCCACATTTTTCATTTTCAGTCAAACATCTTGTTTGATCTGTTAAATCCTGACATCAGTCGACATCAATTCAGTTATCTTGACGGTTACTGGAAGAGGTTCATGTTTGTCATTAGGGTCATTAAGAGTTGTGATTTGTCATATTTCTGGCGCTGGCATACAATAATAATGTCCCTGTTCCTAATTCTGCCCACAGAGATGTCGCTGGCTGCTTTTCCAGCTGTACACAATACTGAATGAAATCAGTGACAAGTTTGAGAGTTCCCAGAAAATCCTGAAAAACCCAACAACATTGTTAAAATTCACACTCTGTACATTATCTATGGACAGCATACGGAACAAGCGTCGGACAGATCACGGTTAAGCCAAATAAAAAGAACTGACACACTGAGCCATGGAAATCAGATTCACTATGTCCATCCACCTCCCAGACCTCCACGCCCTTACTCCACCTCGCTACGTGAGACACACTGTATGTATAATGTTCTACACTGGTACTGATCATGAACATAAATGGTACAGAACTGTCCAATATGGATGTGGTTTCAAGGACTACTGGGCTAGAGAATGGACATAAAGGGGTGAAGTGCTTAATCATCTTTAAACAGCAGAGATTACTACCAGAAGGCCAGGAGGATGACACTACAACCTGCAGCTGTCTGCATGACTAAACTAGATTAATGCAACTCTCTGTGCTGTCTGACCTTGAGAGAGGCACTGAGCCATCCAAGTGGCCAGCAGTGCTAATTCAACAAATCCCATTCTTATCAGAGCGATGTCTTACTGTGAATGACTGAGCAACAAGCGCCTTCACACTTTTCAAGGTCCTTCTGTCCTTCTGTGCACAGACACATGGCTTTTTTCTCAGTGTTACACACAAGGTTCTCCAAGATACTGTAGCGTTTCTGTGTTTGTGCTACGGCCACCAGTGATCCAAGAGTCCAATAGTGCTTCAACCACCATTCACATCCATGACTGTAACGCCCTCCTGATGGGCCTCCCAGCATGCACAGTGAAACCCCTGCAGTTGATTTAGAATGCCTTGGTGTGTGGCCTGGTTGTAACTACCAGTTCCCACCAGATCAGGGGCAATTTTGTAAGTCGCTTTGGATAAAAGTGTCAGCTAAATATAAATGTAAATGGACAAGAGGCCAGTCAGAGGCATGATCAGGGCAGGAGTGAAAATGAACCCATCTATCTGTTATTTTAAACACTTATCCTTCGCAGGGTGGAGGGGAGCTGGAGCCAGTGCCAGGTGAAACTTGGTGAGAGGTGAGGTACAACCTGGACAGGTCACAGAGCTGACACATAGAGACAAACAACCATTCACGCCCACACACAGTTTAGATTCACCTATAACCCTGCATGTCTTTGGACTGTGGGAGGAAGCTGGAGAAGGCAGAGAGAAGCACACAGACAGGCCGGCAGGTTCAAAGACCACTGCACTATCCAATGTATTCAGTGAGTAAGTGAACTGACTGATTTTAAGTTAAGTTGAGCATTTCTTGATGAAATGAACCTTTTTAAGAATCAAACATCTTCTGAATCAACCTTTGTACAGATGGTGAGGAGTTTCATGCTGACCCAAGACGTAGATTATTTCCAGCGTCTAAACGTAAAATTGAACCCTGAAGTTGAGCTGGTGAAGCACGACCACTGAACTCTAAACGATATACCATTAATCTTTAAATAATAGCCCAGGCCTTTATTTACCTCGAGTACCGAAAGAACAGGGCTTTTATTTTTAATTCTCCCTGTTTTATACAGTAGGTATCTCGTCTTTATGCATTTTGTAGACTTTTGTACACTCCTCTGGCTCTCACTTTCTCTTTCCTTCTCTTCTGTTGAGTTTAAACTCAACAATAAAGCTTTCCAATAGCTCCAAGGGCATAATCCTCTGTGCTCCTAGTTGGCTTTTATCTGCAAGAAGTGTTGAGCTTTATTCACAAGAACTTAACAGCACTCACAAAAACACAGCAGAGTAAAAGCGAATGCCCAAATTAGCAAATGAAAACAGCATTTCTGTTAGAGAGCCACAGAATGGCATGGCTTACAGTAATACACAGCACACTGAGAGGTTTAAAGGTAATTCAGCCCTCCCTTTATGAACACAACCTATATTACAGACCATCCTTTACATATCTGTAAAGACAAAGAGCCATGTTATTGTGAGCAAGGCAGACTTTGAAAAAATACAAACCTGTCCTTTAAATGCTGGATTACTGAATAAAAGCTCCTCATTACATTCACTCATCAGCAGCAGTGGGAGGAGGCTTTCCTGTTCATTAACAAATATTACAACTCCCACAAGTCCTTGCTGGACACGTGCGTGCTAGAGAAGCCTTTAGCACTCTCTTCACACTCTTCACAAAGTTGCCTCAGTTCTTCTGGATTTGATTTCCTGGCTAGTATTATTACAATCAGACTATAGCCTGCTTCAAAACTGCTGCCCAACAGCACATTTGACCATTTGTGCTCTCAATAAATGGTTTCAAACACACAGTTAGTAGTTCAGTTTTCATATTTTGGTCAAACTTTTTTTTCATCTTATTATCAAGTAGCTTGAATATAAATTTTGAAGAAGCAGGAGAAGATAGTACTTCTAGTTATATATATAATTCATCTGTGCCATGAAGCCACAGTTAAATAGTCAATGAAATAGACAAGGTTCAATCAAATGAGGCAGGGCAAAGTGAGTTGTTGGTATTGGCTCAGGTCATCCCTAGTTATGCTGCTATAGAACTAGACTGCTGGGGGACTTTTTTTTATTTTCTCTCTCTCTCTCTCTCTCTCTCTCTCTCTCTCTCTCTCTCTCTCTCTCTCTCTCTCTCTATCTCTCTATCTCTCCATCCGTACCTCCATCTGTACCTCCAACAGGTCACAGTGGACAATGAGCTTGGTTCTCCTCTAGGTTTCTGCCTGTTAAAAGGAAGTTTTTCCTCACCACCATCGCCAAGTTCTTGCTCATGGTGGAAGTGTTGGATTCTGTAAATAACATTATATGTATGGAAAGTCATGAGATAACTTTGGTTATAATTTGGCACTATATAAGATGAGTTGAACTGAGTTGAGGCGTGGAGCCGTACAACAACAACAACACCTCCACACACATCAGCTGTTCGTGCAGGAGATGTTGGAGCTCTGTGTGTCATTGCCTCTTTCCAATTTGTTTTTCAGAAAAAAGTTTAATGTTTTCTGAGAATCATGAGTAAACTGTGCTGGAATCATATTTTTTAATCCACTTGTGTTGCCTTAAAATTGATCATTTGTGATTAACAAATCTTCTTGGGTTAATAAAGATATAACACACAGATCTCAGCATCCATAATGATATTGTTTCACTTGAATGTTGGAGGTGCTTCACCCAGTGATGAAAGATTGACTCACCTCTTGCTTAGCTGTAGAATCTACACTGCTAAAGCTTCAACACAGATAACTTAGTGACAGAGTTTGTGCAGTTCAGGCCCAGATGCTACCGTCTTCTGAAATAAACAGAAAGCAGCCTCTAGCAGCAGAGGGGAAGAAGACTGGAATCTTCTAATCTGCTGACTTATGGCCTTTTCAGACACAATGCAATAACAGCAGCACTAAACTCTGAAACCCATTATTCCCAGCGACCCAAATCTCTGTCTTCTGGAAGGGCCGTAACATTTTCTGCTGTGCAAAGAGCAAATAATCACCAGCAACAGACTGATGTTATTTGCCAGCTTTGACAGAGCAATCAAGTGATCAGACGTCATTTACTGTGTTGGATTGTTGGTTTGGGCCAGATTCAGACCAAATCCAGCACTGTGGTTAAAACGGTTTTCCTTCATTTGAACGGTGTGTGTTTTGGCTGCAGTGGTGCAGGCTGCAGGAGGTGTTGACAAAAAAAGTCATCATGGTGGAGAAACACAACCCAACGTCATCCTGCAATGACCAAGTCCGATGATCGGATGGGTCAGAATGCTCGACCACATGTCAGCCTGAAATGTCTTTGAGTTCATGGACAGAACTCTGATACTCCACGTCCTGTCTGTGTTCTGCGCCTGGCTTGCAGTCTGTGACAGTGGATTTAAACACAATCCCACCTCACTGCTCACGCCGCACAATTCACCATGCAGCCATTCACCACAACACGGGATCTGGTCTGAACAGGACCTAAGCACTGATGAAATATGTGATCTTTTAACTGAGTGACGGCGAAGAAGAGACCATTTGGAGAGGCAGTTTGGACTTTAGGTACCACTTACTGAAACTGTGTGGTCCTAGCATGCATGTATTATGACAGTTTATGTATGCACAATATATGGTCATGACTGTTTGTCAATGATGAGATAATAGATGTCAGTGAACTGTGATGATGAACAGTGAATGATTATTCATTACTTGACTGATTCTTCTTCTATTATTTTTAATGGAGTGTTTTAGATCAGCTGCTTTAGATGAGTGCCCAACAGCCTGTACAAAGAATGACTTTGACTAGGGCTAGGTGAAATATCAATATTGTAATCTATATCGATATATTTTCAAAGGAGTATAGCACGAGACCATGTCGTTAATATCAATATAATTTATTTTGTGAGTCTCCAATAACTCCTAGTCGCTATTTGTTTTTTCAGGAAAAAACAAATGGTTAGAGGCTCTGAAAAGTCGCTAAATATAGCGATAAAGTCGCTAAGTTGTCAACACTGATTAGTGTGTAAACAAGCCAAGCAGCAGGGTGCCAGCTGTTGCAGTGCATTGTGAGATTTGTATATGAGTGGTGGGAGTGCAATTTACTGGTGGGCCATTAATAACAGAAAAAAATATTGATATATATATATCGAGTATCGCCATTCAGCTAAGAAATACTGCAACATGACTTTTGGTCCATATCACCCAGCCCTACCTGTGACTCACAACATTTTCCTGTTTTCTGTAGTCTTAACAAATCATCAATGATAACTACAGCTCCCTCTGTCCATGGTGCTGAAACATGCCAAACAGGTAAACTGCATGCAAACATAAGGCAGCGTGAATATGACAGAGAGTGTGTGAGTCACCTATCGACGTGGCTTTCACTGAAAGGAGCTGAGAATATGTGGAAATGTGAACAAACTTTTGCACTGCTCTAATTTTCAAAAGAACAGAAACTAATGTCAAACTGCTGTCTGTTCTCCAGCATCACTGCCTCTCATGTCTGTTCCACATCCATGCTTGTGTTTCACCGAAGCCGCACGCATCAACACCACATTTTCAATACCCCGTCAGTCTGAGTGAAAACATCCCGACTTAATTACATCAAAAGCAGTACATGGTGTGATGAAGACACGCCATCAAAGAGAAAGTCTCAGGGCAGCAGAGGAGATAGAGGCAAACGTATGCTGCTCCATCTGATTAAATGTAATATTGCTGCTTTGAGACTGTGTGCTGCGCGACGTGCCAGGATGGCTGGGCTGTGTTCACTTATTCACAGTGATTTCAACTGTGTGTGTGTGTGCAAGGGGAGTTGTACACAGGCAGGCGATAGCTGAAACAGACAAAGAGGCTGACAGACAGACAGACAGACAGACAGACAGACAGACGTACTGGGTCGGTGTGTGTAAACTTCACTGACTGCAGCATAATCACTTAACATTCAAGGTGCACTGCACTCTTGTTTGGCTACATTTTAGTTCATTAGTTCATTTTAGTTCATTCCTGGAATTGGAAGGGCTAATGAAACAGCAGCGAAACATAACACAAGCATCATTCATTCAGGGGCCGGGGGGTAATTATGCTGAGGCCTCTACAGTCCAAGTTAAATGTGATGCTGTTATTTAGTGATTATCATGAAAAACACAGATCAGGTGAAAACCACAGGAATATATACAGACACTATATTTAAACAGTCACGTCAGGCACTCGGGGCACACACTCCCCGAGGTGACAGCTTTGTGACTAATAACTCATCGCACTGACCACGTAAAAAACAGATGGACGTAGCACAGAACCACAGACAGGTTTCACATGTGATCACTTTGACAGACAGGCTTAATCATATCTTAAATGTGATTCTGTCATTTCGAGCATCACATCACGAACATGAGCTCGACGAGGAAGCTGTGTCTTAAAGCTGCACTCCTGATAAACCCACAGAGCCTCACACAGACACAGACACAGTGAGAGTCTCTGGTGAACACAGTGGAGCGGCTGCAGACTCAGACATTTTTCTCAGGAGATGGAGACCAAACCAAAACCCAAAAAAAGCACAACTCTAAATGAAGGCTTTGACTTACAGTAATCTGTGAGGTGATCACACATTAATGCTGTGTGTGCAGCTTGTTCTGCTGCCCCCTATTGACCAATTAATGCATCTTAAAAAGAACACAACAGGAATCTCTGAAGATCAATATTCACTCTGAGTGAGCAGCAGTCATTCTTCTGATAATTACTTCAATCAGGTCAGTACAGTCAGCTTTTAAATATCATTTGATCTCTTCATCTCTTTTCACTTCGGATCATCGAGACGAGACCACAGTCAGCAGGAATCTGTGCTGCAGCTCGTAATTCATCAGATTAAACACACTGATGCTGATTCAGAGAGCAAAGGTCAAGCAAATGTAAAAACAAACACCGATTGTGTGTGTGTGTGTGTGCGTGTGTGTTTAGAATACTGTGGGGCAGTGACTAACATTATCAGTTATTCTGTCACTAAGGATCAGAAAATGTTCTGACAGCCTGGTTTTCACGTTACAGTCACTCATGATGAAGAGAAGGCAGCACAGCATCACAAACAGAAAGGACAGCTTTGCTCTGACTGTTTATTGATCCACAGACTGTTTCAGCCTGCAGGTGTGGTGACTGAAGTTTGCTGATGAAGTGTGTACTCACCAGCAGCGTGGGCAGCCCGGCCACCAAGGCGTAGAGCAGCACAGGCGGAACGTTGCTGTGGTCCTCCGGTCCCAGGTAGGGTTTGGCGTAGGCGGTGTCGTAGCAGAAAAAGCCTTGCACGTGCACGGGGAAGGTGTCGGTGTACTCGAAGTAGTAGGCCAGCATGACGGTCCCGGCCATGATCACCAGCTGGAAGTACAGCATGATGCAGACGGAGAGCGAGAGGCATTTAATTAGAACAAAGCCTTTTCTCTCTCTCCCTCACACACACACCCTCTCTCCTACCCAGCCTCCTCCTCCTCCCCAGCGGTACCGACTCCCGGTGACCGGCTCATGATGGCTCGGTAATGAGCCGCTCTCTGATCGTTGTGGAGGCTCGACCGCCTTGGCTTCCTCTGCTCGCTGCTGCTGCGGGGTTGTGTGTGTGTGTGTGAGAGAGAGAGAGAGCGAGCAGGCGAGAGAGAGAGGAGTAGAGGGAGGGAGAGACAGTGGGTATGTGAGGATGTGCAAGCATGTAAGAGATGAGGAGGCTTGGCTAACCCTCTGCGTGTGTGTGTGTGTGTGAGAGAGAGAGAGAGACAGACCATTAGAGGGGTGTGTGAGCAAATAGGAGGAGCTCCATCTCTAAATGTGTGTGTGTGTGTGTGTGAAAACTGGACACAGAACCAAGACATGGATGATATTTTTAACCAGTGCAGACAGGAGAAAAGCAGAAAAGGAGAATAAAAGAGAGGAAAGAGAAAGAATGGAAAGAGAGGGGGAGGGAGAGAGACGTACACGTCATATGTGTCTCGACCACTGGCAGAGGCTGAAGCTCTGGCTCTTCATTCAGCCCATATTTCATCAGAGAGAGATGAGCTGCATGTATTGCTGTTTATTTTGTTTCCATTGGTGGGATCCTGAATGACGACATTTATCTGACTTTCATCACCGTGACTTCACCAAATCTACTGGGAATCTTCCAAAGTGACTTTTTAAAATGTGAAACCTCTCTGAGTCACTGTCAGCTCTGGCACAGCTATGATTAACACACACCACTAACAATTATGGAGCAAGAGCTGTAAAGCAACATTAGGAAGGGATCTATCCTCTGTAACCACGGGATGGCTTGAAAAGAGAGAGAGAGAAAACGAGAGAAAGAAAAACATAAAGTCTACTCGCCCAGGAGTCAGACACCTTTACTATCAACAGAGACATTTATGGTCAAAACACAAAGAATCTGTCTGGCAAAATATTCCAGTGTCATGATGCTAATTTCTTGCTGCACGGATTAATGTTCTGATCTTGCTTCATTAGATTCTGTTTTACTCTGAGACTTTTCTTTTTTGGGATTTGGAATTCATCGCCGGCTTAGCCAGGGAGACTCAAGTCTGGCAGCCACTGCAACTGCGGCTCTGCACCAACATTAACGTATGACATATGACCACACTTCAAGTGATCTGCTGATCTGGATCGCTCCTGTCCGCCTGAGCTGCATGTCATGATGGCAGGAGTGTGAGCATGCTCAGTGTCACCTCACTTTAATGAAGTCACTTTTAATAGGTCAGCAATGACCTATTAACTTGACCAAAGCCATTATCACTTCTTAAACCTCACCAAGTCAGCTGCCTATCCTACTGAACTGTCACTGAAAAAATAGACTGTCAGTATTTCGCACAGCCGTTGTAATAACGGGTTTAGTCTTGGTTTCTCTTCGTAGACTGCAGATGTACAAAGACAATCTAGAGTTACCATCTACACACAGCCATCTAGCACAACCACATGATGTCATCAAAAGAGCTTCAACCGGTGGACAGGCACAGCCGGTGGCTGGGTGCTTTGGACCTGGGCGTGCTATTCCTGGCATCACAGACTCATTGAATGTCATTCTGTTCTGTCATTCTCTACTGTGATACTTTAAAATGCATTACAGTACACTGATGGAAATGAGGCTCATGTCTGTGTGTAAAGTCACATCAAAACACAAACATGTAAATTACATGTGTGAATGCTAAAAAAAAGAACTTTCTTCCATCTCCTCGTGTCTTCTGCTAATTCACAGTGCCGTGTGTAACTGAAGCAGCCAGACCCTGCACGCCTCAAGAATTTCAACTGAAACCTTCTTATTCACTGTTCTATCATTCAGAGTCACCTACACTCCGTTTCTATGATACTTCCTTGCCATACTTTCAAAAGGTGCTTTTGTCTCTGTATTCTCTTGGTGTTGCACCTTTTCATAATTCTGTCATACCTCTTCATAGATTTCCACTTCCTGACATGGTGGGATGGCTGGCTCTGTACTTATTTATATTTTTCTTTTCTTTATTTCTTTTCTTTCCATTGCTGCAGCGACCCCATTTCCCCACATGGATCATTGAAGCCTCATCTTATTTCACACTCCACACTCCATCTCTTTCTCCAGCACCGGAAACACATTTATCTGGTGCACTGACACGCTGAAATCCATAAGTGAGGCCTGTCAGAGGAGACAGGAGACGGGTGGAGACAGAGAGCAGACAGGGATGGAGATGCAGAGGGTTTGTGGAGTCAGGTGGGTACACGCTGACAGCTCTGAGTAATGGCTGCCATTACTGTGTCACTCTGTCATCACTCCCCATTTTAATACTAACTAGGCCAAATGTACAGCATGCTCTGCTGGCTTCATGCTGCAGAGACATCATTATGATGTGTTCATACTAAGATCAACAGTATGCATACATTACGAGTCCAGTTGCTGTGTAATTATCCATTCAAGACATGAGTAGGAGAAGCTGGAATACCTCATGATGAAATATTTCCAGGATGATGTGTTTCCTCATGTGTATGCAGAAACACATAAAGCTACTCTTAAAGGAGTGACAATGTGCTACATGTGGAACCAGAATAATGTGCAAAACAAAATTATAATGACACAATAGCTACACATGATGTCTGCGACAGCCAAAGAGCAACTGTTCTGATAGATCATGGTCAGCAGGCATTAATCTCCACTGTACCACTCGTAAATGTACACTGCTTCTTCACAAATTTCTAGTCTTGCTAAATTCACAGAATAAACATTGAAACTACCTTGTTTAAAACGTACATTGACAGCGACACAAATGAACCAACATACTTTGGTAACCAATGACAGTGAAGAATAGACATGATGTCTATGATGTCACCCACAGGTTTGTGAAGAACCACTCTGGTGCTCAGTGTGGTGATACGGGCTGCAGCCATGTTGGAAGTCCTGCATCATCTGCAATTATGTCATGATATCATCAGCAAACATGAGGCGCCTAGTAGCTCAAACAAGCATCTTTAACAGCACCCACCTGTCAATCAAAGCACCCACAGTGTTAATTCTGCATAAGTTTAAGCCTTGATATAATCTGAACAGGTGAGTTGTATATAAAGTCACCCTCAGTACAGTTGTCATGAACGGGGAAATTAGCTACAGAGACCAAAACTGTTTTTTGTACCAGGCTGTAAACATGTTTATTTCTGCTGTGAAGTTGGACATTTGAACATGGGGACTTATGGAGACTGACTCACTTCTGGAGCCAACCTCAAGTGGACGTTTGAATAACTTCTGCTTCACGTTAGAGCCATGGAGGTTGCTACTTGGGACTAACCCAGTGATGCCAGGGATTAAATGTGAAAAAAGAGTGCTGAACACTTCCTCCTTTTATCCAGCAAAAGCTAATCAATGTAAAGAACCCAGAAATAAACCAATAAACAACAGCTACATTTCTGTTTCACATGATGTCTGTAAGGCAAACAGCCAGGACGGTCTGTATCTGCATGATCCTGATCAATCATGGAACTCTGGTTAAACAAACATTAACAGCACAGTTAAACAGAACAGTGTGCTATTGATGCTGAAACTGTGTGTCCTCACCCACTTTGTCACAATGTGGTTTTGGGGGATTTGAGTGAAAATAGATGATACGTTGTTCAATATAAGCACATTTCTCCATGCATCACTGAACAGTTTCAAGACTGGCTGGATGACTGGGATCATCATTAGCAGCTCTGTGAGGCTGCACTGAGCTAAATGCCACCGTCATCTTGCAAACATGCTCACGACAACTATGTAAACGCACAAGTCATAAATCCATGAAAGTGTCACCCTGTCATTAGAGTCAATAAAGCAGCATGCCTAGAAGCATTTATCACAGAGAAGATGTGTGAAGGATGACATGTCTGACACACAGAGCCGGGAAAAAAATAGATTTTTAGTATTCACAGTATGATAGAGTGTGAACATTTCTACTTTTCAGGGAGAGGAGAATCTTGTCACGTGTGAAAATTGGACATAATCGTGTGAATTCCAGTGTCAGTGTCGCTGCAGAGCTTTAAATCCGACTGCTTGTTTCAGGGACGTCGACCAGAAAGACATTTGCAGCCTGTGACACCTTTGACACTTCATACATCAGCCTGGTGCACATTTAACACGAGAGCTTCCAGGGCGGCTCACTGTGGACGTGTGGTAACACTGACAACATGTGACACGTATTAAACATGTATCACATGTAAAAGAAAATGAGATGAGACCATAAATATGGTAATTATTACCATGGCCTGATGTGAATGTTGATATTTGGAATTTACTGACAAGGTGAATAGCAGAAACCCCACACACTACACACATACACTCATTTTACATGTATGCAGCGTGTACTATTTGTTACACACACATACGTGCACACACAGGATCAATCGTGCAGAAAGGAGGCACCAAATCCAGCCAATCAGAGAGCAGTTCATGAAAGCAGCAGTAAGTGTGTGAACACAGTTGAGTCCTCTATAGACCTACATGTCCATCTGTCACTGTCCCACTCAGCCCGTGAGGAGTCCCACAGTCACTGCTCTACTGCTGAGGCACTGATTATGCTACACACACACACACACATAGCGCAATGTTATATTGTATACACTGATGGCATTGGCTGCCATGCAAGGTGCCAGCTGCTCATCAGTTTGAGGAGCTAACCATTCACACACATTCACACACTGATGGCACAGCCTTCAGGAGCAGTTTGGGGTTCAGCATCTTGCCCAAGGACACTTCAACATGCAGACTGGAGGAGCCAGGGATCGAAACACTGATCATCTGATCAGTGGACGACCCGCAGCACCCCCAAATTTACTACCGTCCCTGCCTAAAATAAACTGCAGCCAACAACTTTCTGGAGATTCGGCTCATTTCGATGCAGCACAGATGAATGATGATGGAAAAGGAGAAGAAATGCAGGAAAAGAGGGGAGAAAGAATTTCTATAGCTTAAATATAACTCGACATGTTGAACATTGTGAATAATTTCAGTTTCAGTAAAAAATATTATATGGATATTTTTTATGTTGATCAATACTTTGCTCACAGGCTTTCATGAATTGGTTTATCCAGTTTATCCAGAAACACAGCAGGTTTCTATGAGGCTATGAGAGCATTGTTTTAATGTGAACAGCAGCAGACATGCTGGTGAGGAGATGGAGGTCATGATGGTTCAACTTTGTCAGTTTGCTGCTGTGCTTTGCCAGGTGACCATGGCAACTGCAGAAACTGCAGCGAAGGAAATGGTACGGGAGCTAAGTTCAGATTCACACCTCTTCATCAGCAGACAGATCAATTAACAGTACTGCAGCTGCATCATCATGTACACGTACATACATACAGCAGATGTATGTATAGAAATATTTAAACTTGTGGGATATAGTGACGAGCAGGATGGGAGGTAGCCAGAAGCTACTGCAGCAAAGTTTCAGCCTGTTTGTGACAACTCACTGTGGCTTTTACTATTCTGTCATGTGCTATAGATGTCATCCTCGCCTACAAAGAGTTGCCACAGTAAATATGACATCAGAGCAAAGTGTGACAGGCACATTGTCTTTTTTCTTCTTCCTCTCGTAGGGAGCTGAAGAGTGTTCACTCTTCTCCCTGAGGAGTGACTAATGAGCCATGTTGTCTGGTGCATTCAGGTGTCTCAGTGCACAGCAGCAGCATTAAAGCATGAAAAGACAAAGAAACATGAAAGCACAATCAACAAGCGTTTAGACTTAGGCAACAAGTAGTTCACGTCAGAGTAAAGCAAGTAACATGTTGCTCTCTAATGCCACAAAATGAAAGTGAAGGATTTGTTTTAAGCTAAATGACAAAGAGCTGTTCATTTTCTTCACTAATGTGTCTCCTCCTGCGTGAATAAATATGACTTCATTATTACCGCATCACAGGGTGTGATAAATGTGTCATTTTCTAACATCAGCCCAAGGAAATTTTACCACAGTACCCAGGTAAAGTGTGACAATGGTGTCATCTCACAGTAACAGCAGAGCAAGTGATGATATCAGTGTGTCTGTCAGAGTGTTAACATCTTGCCATATTTCTCTGCATGCAAATGAGATTTTAACAAGTCAAAAAAAAAAAAAAAAAAACACACACATCCTGGTGATCAGTGATCACAGAGAAGGTTTGTTATTTCTTTCATACTGGTTTGATTTTTTTTTTGTATGAACGGCCTCGAACATGATGGCAACTAAATGACATGTCTGTGAAATCCTTTGGTCAAAGTTCCTCACGGATGAAGCGCAGCTGCCCTCTCTGTACCCCATTTTAAGTGCTATGTGCTCAGGTGTTTGATTTTCGTGTCTGTTCCTTTAAATGCAAATGAGCTGCCTTCGGCTGCTGTTCATTCCGCCCTCCTCTTCAGCCCTGCTTCCGCCCACCATGCTGATGTGAGTTCAGCATCAGGCTGCTATGACAACAGATGAGCACAAGCACTGGGCATGGCTGCCAATAAACACGTACGATTGTTTGAGCCAGAGTCAGACCCTAAAAATGAAGAGGCACCAGAATGCGTCAGAGAACTGAGGAGACAACAGGAAATTTATGAATGGTAAGTTTATGCAATGTGTTTTTATATCTTTTTATATGTTAGAACTTTAACTAATGGCTAGCACTATGCTAATGGTACTACGCTGTAGTGTGTTTATGTACAGACTATTGGAAAGCGACCTAGATATATCTAATTAAATGCAAGTAACATACTTAACATTACTCATTACTCACTCACTGTTCCCCTAACACCAGTAACATACAAGCTCAGCCAGCATGTTTTCTCCACAACCGTTCAGGTGGGAAATTAATTATGGGTCTTTACGTCTGAAGGGAATAGAGCAGTGAGTTCTTTTATGCATAGAAGTAGTCTGTTACTATTGTAATATAAACGAGTAAGGATCAAAGTACAATAAAATACTGTCCCCTCTATTTTACATTGCTTAGTGTTAATCTGTCATGTTTGCTACTTGTTGTGTTACAAATCAAACACTGAAAGCACACAAAACAGTTCAGATAGATTTAACCTTTATTGTCATGATTCCTTCAAACATCACAACTTTTGAACACAAAGTTATTCAATACACTACCTAGAACAGCAGTCTGTAAACGTTTTGGTCAGCACTTAGGTTTCACAGAATTTCAGAAGAAAAGATGGACATATAAAAGCATATCACTGGGCCTACTAGGCCTGCGGGAGCACTGTAAGCTGGCGTTGGGGATTTCTCGACCGGTGGTACTGCTCAGCTGTGTGGTGTGATGGATATGGAGTCCCCAGACTCTCATGGAAGCTACACAGGGTCAGACCAGTTCTTGATTGACACATAGTCAGCTACAACCTCTTGCTTCTCTGGTCTTGCAAACTGGGCTGCGGATCCTCGGAGATGAGGATCTTCAGTACCTCATCCACATATGGGCCAGAGTCTAGGAAAACCTTCTTGAAGATGAGGTTTAACATGACATATAATGTAGGAGGGAGGAAATTGATATACTTTAATTACCCAATTTACATAAGTTAAGAGCCTTCTTTGATTTATTGCCATTTTTAATAAAAGGTTGTAAACCTTACAGACGTTTGGTTCTGCCTTCACTGTCTTAGCTGTTGCTGTTGTTGGGAGGTTCAATCTGAATAGCAGCTCACTAGCTGATGTTGTAGCTTAGGCTGCCAGGTAGAGTCAAGGGAAGAAAAAAAATAACAGAAATATGATTGAGACACAGAGTCATGGACTGAACTGATGCTGTCCTTATTGTATTGTAGCTTTGGATCTAGCTTCAGACTGTGCTGTAAAATAGTAAGGGGTCTCTCTTTCTCTCAAACTGTGGGGGACACAGACAATAAAAGTGGGGGGGTGCCGTTAACAGAAAGATGAATGTCAGAAACGTTTTGTTCTTATCGCTAATGACAGCTGTTCAACACACTTGTGGGACTTGACCAGACTTGTGTAACTTGCCGTGAATCTTTGAGGCCATGCCTGTCAGCATGCAGCTGTGTATGCTGAACATAACGCCAGCTAGCTGTTAGGGTTAGCTTGAAACACAAAGCACACTTACATTTCCATCCTCTGTAGTTGGTATTACTCCTCTTCTGTGTGAGGTCTCTTGCCGTCCTGTGGTGACGTCTCTGTTAAAAGTAAACTTAATCCTCCGTTCTTCGGTCCTCTCAGGCTGGGCCGATATAGCGACTTGTGCCAGTCACTGCAGCCAACAGCAGAATGACAAGCATGCCTAGGTCTGAGCCTTGCCTCGCCATTCTTCTCTGTGAAGCAGAAACCTGAGTTTTTGTTTCCGTCACCTGTAGGGCGTGGCTGGAGAGATCAGGACGTGGGTCTGGATTATGTTGAAAAATGAAAAAAAAATATATATACAAAGCAGAGCTGAATCTGAGACAAGCCGCAACTGGGGCTGTGTCTGCAGCAGCTGCATGCGGTGGCTGTTTTTAAGACTTGGGGGGTTTGTACGCATCCTGAATTTAAAAATATTGGTGTAGGAGACCTGGAAAAGTGATTTTTACAAATGCCCCCTTTAATTAAGAATAATGATGAAATCATCTCTGTTATTGCATTAATTAATGTACTGTTCACTTATTAAGTCATGCAAGAATTTATGAAGTACAGCATGAAGGAATTCATTATTTTATGTAGCAGTTAGCAGTAATGCACTGCAGCTTCACTGTCTGTTTTTTACACTGACTTGTCAGGACAGTGGTGTTTGTAGCATTCCCAACCCTGCACGTCTTCTTGCACTATGTAACAGTAGCAGTAACATAACAATAAACTGTAGCCACTGTTAGCTTAGACTGTTAGCTAGGCTGTCCGGACTGTGAGCTCAGAGAAGTGGTGTGTTAGTGTTAATACCACAGGCATCTTTTTTTTTTTTTTAAACCACCGACTGCTATGATGGCCTCTATTTTGGACCACAGAAAAGAAGAGGAGGTTTACAGGGCAGGCAATGCTGAAGGGGAGCAGAGCCAGTATAATGCAAAAACTGGAGCTGGGCATTAATGACAGTATAATGTATGGGCAGAGCATGAATGATGTTTTAATGCTAAAAACATATGGTGCTGACTGGTGCCATGTCGTCTGTATTGCTTCTTCCTCCTCCCACTAATCTAAAAATCATCAAAGACTTGCATTATCGTGAACAGGTGAGTTGTATATAAATCCACCCTCAGTACAGTTGTCATGAACGGGGAAATTAGCTATAGAGACCAAAACTGTTTTTTGTACCAGGCTATAAATATATTTACAATATTAGTTGGCTGCTATGTCTCTTGTTGTTGACCTGTTAATGTTTGGCTGTTAACAAAGTTGTTGACTCGCTAGTTTTTGATCAGTAACGTAGTAATAGCAAATATGTATGTTTATTTAGATTTTATTCATATACCATAATTACCCCAGTGATATTAAACAGTCTACACAATGCTGCTCTCCTCTAGCCATTCAGATATAGTAGCCTATCTGAATATGGTGTCAGAACTCTGTACATACAATAATTATCCTGATAACCAGTCTGTTGTGGAGAAATTGCTGAAGTCAAAGATCAGTGGTGAGGTCAGGAAGGAAGAAAGTGTTCAGGAGCCTCTGATGTCTTATGCTGTATTATTTATTGACACTTGATCAAGGAGAATTAGAGACATTCTCATAATGTATCAGAAGTGCCTGAGTCGGTCTCACATTCTGCCCAGCTCATGCTGGTGGACAGACTTTAAACCCCAAGATAACATCACAAACACTATACGCCCAGAATTAGGTAAAAGAGAATGCTTTTACCAAGGATGGTGTCTTCGTCAACATGATTAAGTCTGGAGACACAGATGTCTGTTTACGCAGATTGGAATGTCAGTGGCAAGCTGTCTATTATGTCTAAGCATGCAGCACCAGAGTCCTTCGACCCTGGCCACAACAGTGTTGAGATAGGATGGCACCTGCTACTGCCAGCCAAAGACAAACAGCTAATACTGCTGAGGACCTCAAGGCCCACATGTGACTTCATGTAACCTTGTATAATGTCTGTGTGTTTGTGCTTTTATTATATTCCATTTAAAAGTATGTATGTGTCACTCAGAACACTACAAGAATAGAAAATTCCAGAACAACCTCCATACCAGAGAGTGCACTGGTATCTCATCAGTACTGGATCTAACACCCTGACTTTAGTTCTAACATATTAATTGGCTCCTTCACTTGGTCACAAAACTCTTAACGTACAGAAGAGACAAATTGGAACTGTTGAGTGAAATCTGCCTTAAATATGTGAAATGTTCAAAAGACACGAAAGCATTCAAAATGAAGTGGTATGCTGCCAAGACAACATCACTCTGACTGACTGAGAATCTATAAATAGGCGTGTTGTGCTTGAGATATGAGAAATGCTTACATTGTGTTTTATTACACCATTATGCCAAAGGCAGCAGTGTGACCCAGATACAGTCAATACATCACAGAACGAGCCATGCAAAAATACCTTAGCTAACAAGCGCACACATCACTTAGAAATGCATATCAATCTCAACAACTCAGTCCAATAATTTTCACACAGAGTCGAGCAACAGTTAGGAGAGTAGTGTGATTTGCTTAATTGGAGCTGATTATCACTAATATTGGTCAAAATAGATGGCTTTCTGATTTCTACAGGCCAGTCAAGTGCAGCATGTGAGATATGATTTCATCGTCACGTGTGAATAAACAGCTCTTATTAAAAGGCAGAGTGGCAGAGGAGAAAACTTCAAAGTAACATGCTTCAAGCAGCCCAGGCTTATCAGGCATGTCACACTTCATAAGAAATTCATGCAGTGTCTTTCTCGCGACCCGCTGATGTGAAGGCAGTATCTGCAGGCCCGTGTTCTTGAATGAAAATAATTGTGGCAGGCATGAGAGGAAGTGGAGACTGGAAGGCTAGGCAGCTCGTACAGAGGCAGCATACATACATACATGGGAGTCACAAGGTCACACCAAAGAACAGAGCACACACACACACACTGGACTGTGTCGAGGCTACAGGGGATGACTGTAAGAGCATCAGCATTTTAAATGGCAGTCCATTTCTCATGACCAAGACAATTCAGAATTCACAATGTGAATGTGGGCCACAAAGAGCAAAACCTCTCAGTCTGTGTCGTTGGCTTATCAAGACTGGGATGTCTACATGACTGTTGTCTGTGTTTGTATTGGATCTCTCTGGAATTTAAGGAGCTCTGGCATTTAAGCCTGTTAAAAGGCCACAAATGAGTATTATTCCCCCAGTCAAAATAATTCCCAACAAATGCAGAGTCAAACTACACTGACCAGCTGTTCTGGGAATGACTTACCTACTGAACAAAACAATGTATTCGTTATACATTTTTAAAAACTTCCATCTTCAAAAAGATCCAATGAGCTCTGAGTCTGAGAGCAACAGACAGTGAAGAGAAGCCAGGAAGCAGTGAGAGATGGACTAATGAGCTTATGACACGCTCCACTAAACAGGATTCATCTCACATTTGACCACATTCATGTGAGACTGCCTTCGAGGTTCATTCCTGACCATCACCAGAGAGTCAAGAGTGCAACTGTTCTGTACACCAGAAACACCAGAAACCACAGAATCACTCTGTGATGTATTGGCTGCAAAGTACAGTTAATCAAGATTTCCCATCTATAGTGCATTCATTTACTACAGAAAAAAAAAAATCACACAGACTTTTAGATTTTTTTTTTGCAGTTTCAGTAAAAATGAAAGGAGGAAAGTGAGAACATCTGTTCTGCAGGTAAACTTTGTTGCCGTTGGTTTACGCTTGAATGAAAGATGAACTCATAACTCATCACTTCTTCATTGATTGTAAGTGACAGAAACTCTGTGCAGCTGAGCCTTTACAAGACCGTAACATCAGCTTTTTGTCCTGTGGAGGTCAGAGTCCTTTCAACTCTTCTGTCCATTTATTTTATGCTTTTTGGGGTCATGGTCACTGTTTAACTGCTCTGACTCCAGTTTAGGGTTGCAAAATTCCATAAATTTTCAAAGTTGGAAATTTTCCATGGGAATTTGTGGGAATTAACTGGAATAAACCAGGAATTTCCAAAATTGAAAGTTGTCCAAGGAAACTTAAATACAGTTGGGGAAAATATATTTTAGCATAATCTTGACTAAAACAACCAGATCTCATGCAGGTACACCACAATATCTACTATTCCTTAATCACACGCACCTCACGCATAGCTCCTCTTCTGTGGAACAAACTACCTTTCTGGGTTCGGGAGGCAGACACGGTCACCACCTTCAAGACTAGACTTAAGACTTTCCTTTTTGATAGCGCTTATAGTTAGGGCTGGCTCAGGCCTTCCCTTAGTTATGCTGCCATAGGACTAGACTACCGGGGGACCCCCCCCCCACTAACTAAACTTCTTCCCCGGAGTTTCTGTGCTTTCTCGTCCAGCAGGTTCTCATGGATCGTGGCTGCTGCTGCGGTCTGCTGCTGACGTCCACCATATATAGCATTACTGTCATTATTGCTACCATCTCCACTACAGCTTAGTTGGTTAATGACTTATTGCTGCTGTGCATCTGTGTCTCTCTATCTCTATCACAGGTTCCACTGCTACTGTAATCATTCTATCATTCATTGTCATTTCATCATTCATTGTAATTGTACAATATGTTTGTGTTGATTGTTCTGTACATGTGACATCCATTGCACGTCTGTCCGTCCTGGAAGAGGGATCCCTCCTCTGTGGCTCTTCCTGAGGTTTCTTCCACATTTTTCCCTGTTAAAAGTTTTTTTTTTTTTTGTGGGCAAGTTTTTCCTCACTGGAACCGAGGGTCTAAGGACAGAGGGTGTCACTCCCTGTACAGATTGTAAAGCCCTCTGAGGTAAAATGCGTTTGTGACTTTGGGCTATACAAATAAAATTTGATTTGATTTGACATAGCACACTGCTTACTGCAGGGCTATTGAGGCCACGCCCCGTATCTGCACAGGTGATTTCTGTACCTGGACCAGACTTGAGAGCCCAGAGCAACAGAGACTATTGAAGACACACATTTGAGCTTGTTTAAATTACCCATAATTTACAATTAATTTCCATAAATTTATGGAGCTTCTGATTTGGAATATTTCCAAAATTCCCAAGGTTAACATCACATAGAAAGTTTCAAGAAATTTACAGTATCAGAAACTTTCTGCCGCAGACACTATTTGATGCTATATTAATAAAAGAAGATTACAGTGGCGATGCACTGTTAACACTGCACAACACAAAGTCTGCATATTTAGAGGATGAAGGTACTGCTTTATCATCAAGGTTTAAAGCTTCAGTATACAGTGCAATATTGATTTTGTAAGTATGAATACACATATACAGTGCACAGTAGTCTGAACTGAAGTGTCTCTGGAGGAGCCTCTTTCCTGGCGACTGGTGGGCAGATAATTACAAAGTGCATCAGGACTCTCTCTAGGGTTGTTAGTGTTTCAATTAATGATACATCCCAATAAAGCCTTCATGTTTCCTGGGCTCACTAAGCTGTTTACCTCATCACACTATCTGAGATGCTCTGCCTTCTGCACTGAATACAAGGAGCAGTCGGTTCCAGTGTTTTGTTTTGGATGTTTTGCTGCACCCGGGCTGAGGAGTCAGTCAGTCTGTCTGCTGTCTGTTTGTCAGACATGCTCATGTTGCTCAGCCTGTAATGGCTGCTTTACCAAGGCCTGGTGTTAGTGTTTTAATTAATGCTCAGTATTTGATGTCGACACTGAAAACAGACACACAAGGTTCCTGTTTCCAAAGAGCATTTCAGATTGGCTGACCCTGCCATCCCAAGAGCCACTCCACTTGTGCGTCCTCACTGGCCTCTCACATGCCATGACTGTGGTCTGTCCTAGTCTCTGTGACTAAATGTGAATTCTGTATAAAGGTTCATAGAAATAACTTGTGAAAGAACCCACACTGCCCAGACTCAGCTCCATGTTTTGATCGTGGCTGCAGCTCAGACTGCTTTGATTGATGATAGGGATCAGAGCTTTATGGAAGTCTGGCAGATTAGCCAATCAATATCAATATCCAAACTGTCAGCTGATCTGCTCAGACTGGACCTTCAACACAGGCTGGGTGCCTCTGGAAATTTCATGATACCTACACTGACTGATTTCAGTCCTTGAGAAAAGAACACCCTGAAAGAGAATCAGAGATATGCATCGATCTCTAAGAAATCTTTGAAGCAAGAGAAGGATACAACATAAACAGCCATGTCTGATGACACTGCAAGACAGACAGAATGAAATCACAATGAAATGTATTTCATTTAGTCTGGTACATGAATGTCTGTTTCTGCAAACACTGGAATAAGTTCAAGAAAGTACTTTTTCTTGTTTTTGTTTTTTGCATGAAAGGGTTTTCTTGCCACTTTTGGAAATTGTTGGGGAATAATATAAAGTGAGTACAGTCTAGACCTGCTCTTTGGTTTCTATGATATGGTGCTGTATAAATCAAACTGAACTGAATTGAATGTATGCTGGATTATCTAACACACATTCCAGCCTTTTAAGACCCTGGTTTTCTGCACATACACCACGCTGTACATGTAAGGAAGTCTAAACTCTTTGAGTCTTGAGTCTCCTCCCAGCAGAAATGCAGGACAGAGATGTAGGATGGAGGTGGTGTATTTACTATGTGTTGTGTGTCACCTGTCACTGTTTTGCTCCCGCCAATGTGTCCATATGTACCTGCACAAATACAAAGAGCTGCATTGGAGTGGCTGAAGACATCCCAGCCCTGCACATTTGTGTTTGATTAATGATCATATGTTTAATTAATCATACTGTCTCCCTTTGTTGCACTAAGGGATAATGAGCATTGTCACTGTGGACTGCAGTAAAATTTATCCTGAGGTCTGTTTCATTCCACTGCTGTCACAGCATCTGCAAGCCTTGAACAGGTAAAAAAAAAAAAAATTCACTGTTTTGAAAAAAAAAAATAGTGAAAAAACAGTGATTTTTTTTTTTCAAAATGCACTCCAACTTGTTGAAGTCTGAATTACAGTTTCAAGAAAAAAGTTTCATGTTTCAAATGTTTCATGATTTCCTGTAAACTCCAATCAAAACACAGACTACTACAGCTTCGTTAAAGAGACAAGTAACAGTGGTCAAAATGAAACCATCTGACACACAGCTGACTGTTGAGTGTCATGTGACGAAACAACAGAGCCTCCCAGTTTTAGACCTTTTTTAAATTAAACATAATTACATAATACAGCTCTTGTAAGTAATTACATTTCTTGACTGCAGTAAAATATAACATGAAGTATGTTTAATTCCCTCCACTGTACAGGACAGGACTGCATTACGTGTATGACCACAGTGCTGGATAAAGGTCTAAGTGTAGAAATCTTTCAGAAATCAAATTCTTTTATTTGCATTTTGAGGACACAAACAGTCTGTGATAACTGTACCTGCCTCTAGCTAGTTTGGTTAGTTAGCTGTGCTGCTGATCTCAGCTCCACTGCCCACTCATCCAGCTCCAGTTCTGCGTGCAGCAGCTTATATAGATATTTTACTTTCATTTTACTTGTATTTATTATTTAAATTGGAGCTGCCCAAGCTATGAAAGAGAAAATACTAACAAATCCTGAGGCAGTATTTCGGAAGAACAGGTGATGCATACATGATTTGTAAAGAAATGAAGATAAATGATTTTGTCATTTCTACTCAGTGAACTTGAAAAAGCGTTGAGATAAATGCTCTGTCACTCTGCATCACTCCTCTAAAGATGGATCTCTTTAAAGTGTAAGTATGGGAAGAGACAAACACATAAAGACATAAACAAACAGACAGAAAGACAGATGATGAATCTGTGCTGAAATATCACAGCAGCAGAAATTTAGAAAGTCAACAAACTTCCTGCTGTCTTTGCCGTGCATTGTACTGTCACCAAGTTTAATCCTCACATACAAATCTGTGATCCTTCTCAATAAAATGCAAAACTGCACGACGGATGAATGAATGAATGAATGAATGAATGAATGTTAGGATGACAAAACCTCTGCCTCAGAGGGCTTTACAATCTGTACAGGCAGTGACACCCTCTGTCCTTAGACCCTTGGTTCGAGTGAGGAAAAACTTGCCCACAAAAAACCCACAAGCTGCTTTATGAAAGAATATTACCTTTTCAAACTTAATAATGCATTGATAACTTCACAGACTGTCCATGAGCTGACTTCAGACTTTGAACTTGAAAGTTTTGTTCTGTTTTATTTTAAACTTCTTTTCTTGTTTAACTGCTGAACTTGGCTTTAGCATGTTGACTATGTTGTTACTATTCCAGGTTTTGGGCGATATTGGATTAATGTTGTAATATTAAAGGATCATCAAGAGAAACAGGATTAAAGTCAAGCCTCTCTGACAGAACGTGTAGTAGGCTGGTTTGCTTGCTAGTATGCTTGTTTTTTATGTTGCTTTTTCTGGAGCTGCAGCGTTATATTTTGCATGAGCTTTGTTGTAATTAAGCCGTTGTGCTCTGCAATCCTCACCAGTATGTGTGTGTGTGTGTGCGTGAGTGTGTGTGTGTTACTACTGTATGTAAATTTACTTCATATACATACATGATACAACAATACAGCTTCACAATGTTGTGTGAGTTTGATTAGCTCCCAACGGCTAGCAGCTTGAGTGCACTGCAGCTGATCTAATTATCAGAGATAACCAAGCGGCAGCCTCTTTGGCTGTGAAGTGAAGCCAACACAGGAAGTGCCAAAAACTGCAGTTCCTCTTCTCGCCCACTTGAGGCTGGCTCCAGAAGTGAGTCAGTCTCCATAAGTCCCCATGTTCAAATGTCCAACTTCACAGCAGAAATAAACATGTTTACAGCCTGGTACAAAAACAGTTTTATATTATGTTAATTATATTAAGAATCAAAGTTATGCATGAGAGCATGGCTGCTTTGACTGACAGGTGGGTGTCATTTCAGGTGGCTTGTTTGAGCATAGTTATTCAGAAACCTGCATGTGACGTCACAGATACAGTACGATGTCCATTCTTTATACTGTCAATGCAGATAACATCTTGATTTTTTTCCCCCCATCAACCAGTCTGTTGTGGAGAAATCGCTGAAGCCAAAGGTCAGTGGTGAGGTCAGGAAGGAAGAAAGTGCTCAGAAGCCTCTGATGTCTTATGCTGTATTATTTATTGACACTTGATCAAGGAGAATTAGAGACATTCTCATAAAGCATCAGAAGTGCCTGAGTCGGTCTCACATTCTGCTCAACTCATGCTGGTGGATAGACTTTAAACCCCAAGATAACATCACAAACACTATACGCCCCGAATTAGGTAAAAGAGAATGCTTTTACCAAGGATGGTGTCTTCGTCAACATGATTAAGTCTGGAGACACAGATGTCTGTTTACACAGACTGGAATGTCAGTGGCGAGCTGTCTATTATGTCTAAGCATGCAGCACCAGAGTCCTTCGACCCTGGCCACAACAGTGTTGAGATAGGATGACACCTGCTACTGCCAGCCAAAGACAAACAGCTAATACTGCTGAGGACCTCAAGGCCCACATGTGACCTCATGTAACCTTGTATAATGTCTGTGTGTTTGTGCTTTTATTATATTCCATTTAAAAATATGTATGTGTTACTCAGAACACTACAAGAATAGAAAATTCCATAACACAGTCGATTGTTTGAGGGTAGAATTTCAGTCAATTTTCTTTAGTGCAGGACAGAAAACTCAATAAGTAACATCACTGCAATTTTCTTGGCAAATATGATCTAATGAAATAGAGTGACGCCTCCATGATGTTTAAAATCTAAACTGGCAAGGATCTTCCAGCACTTAGTGTTTCTATTAAGCAGAAAGTTTCATATAGATCAGCAGATTGTGTAACCCTGATCAGCTCCAGCTCCTTCAGCCAGTCATGCTTTTCTATAGCATCTTCATAACGCCTGCTCTTTGAAACACTTCGTATCTGCTTGTTCCATTGAACAATCTGGAATCTTCATTTTATAGTTGTGTCTTATAACTCAAGCACATCTTACTGTTTTGCAAACTCCTAACATTTTATTAAGATCCATATGACTATTTTTTATTCATTAGTGCTGTTTATAGCTGCTCTGCTCGGCTGTGTTTGTTGTCCTGTTGCTGCATATCATTTGAAGTTTGGTGTCTTCTGTTGCTCTGCGTGACTTAAGTTCTGTTTTGAAGAACTTCTTTTTGTTACAGTTTCTGTCTCTGTGGCATCTTCTTGTTGTTGTCGTCTGTAAATTCCATCACTACAGGCTTCAAAACATCTGCACTTAAAAATTTGCCATCTGGCTACAACTGGCACATTTACAGAAATGCCAATTAATGTGTGCTCTCATAAATAAAGAAAGAAATTAAATGAAAAAATAATGATCTCACCTGCATCCATCTGCTCATGCATGTACAGTCTCACTTATAAACAGAATGCCAAACAGAAAAGAAAGAAAGAAAGAAAGAAAGAAAGAAAGAAAGAAAGAAAGAAAGAAAGAAAACATTTTTACTTCATAAAATGTATAATTTCTACACTTTTGTTGCCATTAATTACAAAGAGAAGTCTGAGACACATACATGCTCAAGGGCACCATGGCCACCTCTCCGCCAGGCTCCAGGCTTCATTCAGCCCGCCTCAGCTCCACCCACGCTCCACGTCTCTGCCCGTTTCTGGATTACGCGGGAGCCAGCGGAGGCTGGACTACCACACAGAGACTACATCCAGGTTTTAGACAGTCTCTGGACCTATCATGGTAGTTTTTACTAGTAGTATTTAGTGATAGCATACCAGTATGTGTGCAACCTTCATTCAATGTGTACATTCTACTGAGTACAGACTAACCCTGCCCTCTAGTGGTGAAACACTAAACAACGAGAGACTCAGCCCTATTGTTTGTGCAGGTTTCTGTAAAATATGAGAGAACCCACATCAACATTTGTTAGAGATTAAAGAAGGACAGAACTGTCAGACAGACAACACAGTTACCCCCTTATCCTCTTCCTCGCTGCCTGTCATATACAATCCAGATGATGACCACAAATGTTGTACTGTATCACATTAAGAGGTCTGGCTATGTCTTTTTACAGGCTCTACTTCTTGTTGTGATTTTAGGACATTGACAGCAGATATGATGAGCAGAATGTCACAGGAGACTCACAGAATGAAACATATGAAGCTCCACATCTGTATTCACACAGTTTAGGGAGGAGACGATCTGTTTTTGGAAATCCAAAACTCCAACCTAAACCGAGAAGACCGACCCTTATGACATCATCAGGGTTATTTTGTCAGACTTGACGTGTGGCTGCTTCACAGGATGAGGAGAAGTAACCAAATCAACCCTAACACATTGACAAAAAACGACTATTTGAGCTCACTGTCTCTCCAAACACATCTCTGCTTCAGAGCACTGAGGTCAGCGTTATTCTTTAAATTAAATCCTTTCTTTAATTAGCCGGAGATCACCATGGACCATTTCACATATCTGATATGAATAAGAAAAGGGAGATCATACTGCTGCTACTGCTACCGCTACTGAGCTGCATACTGCTCTTGAAGGTACTAGAGGGCACACCTGAACCTGAACCTCGCTCCCTCCTGTCCACACAGACACAGGGAGAACATGCAAACCCTTCTTTTCATATTGAGACAAACTCGAGCCAACCATCTTCTCGGGGATGACATCATATGTGATGCAACTATCAGTAACTAACTGCACAATATAATAAACCCTCAGAACCTGAAGCACAAACACCCTCTTTCAACATGGTGTGTGTCTACACTGGTCCAGTCTAAACACAGAAGTAAAATCACATCACACATGTCACATCACAACTGTTATCAGTCAAGTAGCATTGTGAGTCATGCAGTCACTGTTTATGGGCAGAATAATGTGCAGAACAAAATGAAATACAATATGCCTGGTTCTGCTGCACTGAGTCTTTTTAAAGTATTTATGTTGTGATGTTCTGAAGGTTTCTGCTGCCTTCTGTTTTCTTGTGTTTTTCGGTGAAAGACCAGTTCAACCTCCCACAATCTATACTCTATACACACTATAAAAGAACAGCCAGCCTCTGAAATATCTAACCTTGTTTTTCCAGCCTCCTGCACCAGAAGTCCTCTGCCATGACCAGCTCTGGACCATTGTGGATCATCCTGCTCCTGAGCACCGCAACGTCACCTCTGCTTCCATGTGTCTAAAGTCATTGTGGTCTGTGGCCAGTGTTTGCATTTGCTCAATCTGTGGATTACTTTTAAGTGGTTGGAACAAAAACCTGAGTGAAAAGTTGGTTTTGGTTGAGGTCCAATATCTAATGATACTATAAAATTCATAGAAACTGTCTGTGTAATTTCAATCTTGTATTGATTTTGATTGATCATTTTTTCGATTGATCATTAATTCAATTTGGTAATCAAATTTAGAAGCAACGATAAATCTAAAAGCTTTGCTGTCAAATGAGATTAACACACTGAATGAAATAATGACCAATCAATACAAAATCAATAAAGATTGCTGAAAAAGAAAAGTCACACCCTGATCATTATTGTCTGTCATTTGCCTCATCACTCTGTTTAATCAGAAATGGAGACTTTATATGGTAAATGGACTGTACTTACATAACGCCTTTATAGTGACCACTCAAAGCTCTTTACAGTACAGATCTCATTCACCTTTTCACACACATTCACACACTGATGGCACAGCCTTCAGGAGCAATGTGGGGTTCAGTATCCTGCTCAAGGACACTTGGACATGCAGACTGGAGGAGCCGGGGATCGAACCACAGTCTGACTGTTTTCCAGACAGCTGCAGCACGGTGAGATGAAACAATACGCATGTGAGCTTGTGTTAAACATCTTAAACACCAACAGGATCAGAGGTGAGGAAATCAGAAAGGCCTGTGAGATTAGGATAATTAGCACTATTATTATTAGAAGTAGTGGTGGTAGTAGTAATATCGCTGCTGTGAATCCATAATAATAATCTGTTGCAACAGATGAGCCATGAGCCGGGTGCTAAAGGAAGTTTTAAAGGAAGTTTTTCCTTGCCACTGTCGCTAAGTGTTTGCTCATGGTGGGAATTGTTACACAGTGCGCAAGAGTCATCAGATAACTTACCGTTTAGCGAACTGAAAAAAAAATTGAATGTCTTGACAGGAGCAGATAAAAAGAAGACCACCTGCTTGTAAACTTTTCACCGTGTTCTGAGATTCCTTTGTGTTCCGTCATAGCTTGATCAATTATGGACAATTGTGGATAATTAAGATTAGAGCAATGATGTCCTTTATGGACATAATGCAGCCTGACCAGCTCGGCCTGGAAGCCGATGAAACAGGCGCCGCTCTTACTCACTGCTTCTGTACTTCTTCTGATGTGGTTGGTCTCACTTGGTACACTTTTCTCTGTTATGGAACTGTTCTTCTTCACAGCTGTCTTTCCTCACACACTGTGCACTTCACCTCTTATGTGTCATGCATTAATAATGAGTATTATTCAAAGGTATAAAGTGAGTAAAGTTTTCATGAACACTTGTACTAAAAGAGAGGTAGGTAACTTCTGTGAAGAAATATCACAAAGCATGAGTCACTAACTTTTCAGTTCACCTTCAGTGTTTGCTGTCCTCAATCCACCAGCTTTCTGCTTTCTGCATTTTCTCAGTGTCAGATTTACCGAAGGGAATGACATTTCCTAAATCTGCACAGCAGAGCTGTTTGTATTGGGCCATCCACTCAAGACTCCATTGCACTGAAGCAGTTAGTATACTGTACACCTTCCATCAAGCCACAAGCTACCATGGTCCTCCATTTGTCAGAGCTTCACGTGAAAGAATGATTATTTTGATGTGAGCTCAGTGGCATTGTTTGTGTGTCCTCCTGTTACTAAATGCCTAAAACATTGCACGTCTGGTGTGCTGAGTAAGAGGTTAGACGGTTAGATGAGTAGGTTAGACTGAGCAGAGAACAAAGAGCATGCTGCATGAAACACCTCTTACCTCTCCTGCCAGTGATTTGAGGAGCTTCCTATCTTTTTGACTGAGTCGTTTAAAAGGCATCTTGACCCGCTCTGGTCATCAGCATCAACTGCAGAGAGAAAAAGAAAAGTCCAAATAAAGTTCAGAAAGACTGTGTGAATGTGTAAGAGACAGGGATGATGGAAAGAAAAGCCTGTGCTCTCGGACTGGGGGTCTGCGCTCTTGAATGGGGATGGAATAATTCTTCCATACTACTGTAATCATTCTATCATTCATTGCAATTCATTGTCATTTTATCATTCATTGTAATTGTACAATATGTTTGTGTTGATTTGTTCTGTACATGTGACATCCATTGCACGTCTGTCCGTCCTGGGAGAGGGATCCCTCCTCTGTGGCTCTTCCTGAGGTTTCTTCCACATTTTTTCCCTGTTAAAGTTTTTTTGTGGGCAAGTTTTTCCTCACTGGAACCGAGGGTCTAAGGACAGAGGGTGTCACTCCCTGTACAGATTGTAAAGCCCTCTGAGGCAAAATGTGTTTTGATTTGATTTGATGAGTCTCGCATTCTGTAAATATCAATATATCTGTGCAGAACATGTCAGTTTCCATCAAAGAACAGAATCTCTTTAACTGATCCTGTCTCTAAAATAACCACAACCTGCAGTATCCCTGTTTTCCACTGGGTGCCGCTAGTCAATCATTCATCACAAAGTGTGGCGACGATGTCACAGTGTCACAATATGACTTTTTTTTTCTTTGTCGGCTGAGAACAAGAACAACGAGAATGAGAACAATTTGAATTGTAGATATAAAAATGTGATAATCAGACATGAGAGACAGGAGCTGACTGAGAATTTAAGATTCACAATTTCTCTCTTCTTTATTGTTTCACACACATTTTAGTCAGTCGTGAGTGTGCTGACTCTGATTATGATGTCTGTAAAGGCCTGTGGTCTGCGGGTAATCTGAGATGATTTCACACATCAGAAAGAACTGTGGTTATCAAGGAGAACTCAAAGTCCTGCAATCTACCCTGAGTGGAGACACACACACACACACACACACACACACACACACACAGTGTGCATGTTACAGCCCAGCACAGCATGTGCATCCAGCTTGAACTCTTGTGACCTTTATCAAGCTGAGCAGCAGTCTGCCAGCACAGCATCACAGCAGATCACAGAGAGCCAGCCTCTTTCAGGACAATGTGTTATTGTAGTCCAACACTGATGCACTGTTAAGCCATCTCATTCTCACCCCATATGGGCAAGCAGGTAGGATTTAGTGGCATGTATTATGGTGGCATGGAAAATATGAAATGCCAATGTTTAGGTGTGGAACACTGTACAAACATGGCGGACTCCGTAGAAGAGGAGCCTTGGCGTGACTGACACTGGAAACATAGTCATGAATATTATATTCTATTCCTGACATATTCTGTAAATAAATCGCCCTACATCTGACACACTAGACTTTTAAAGCGTGAGAAGTTTGGAAAAATCCATCGATCCATTTTCTTCACTTATCGGGGGCCGGGTGGAGGTGGCAGCTGGCTTAGCTGCCATGATAAGAACTGTTTGAATTCTCTTACCCCAAAACCTCACCAGACACGTGCCTGTCATGTCACGACTGTGACCCTGTTCTGGTCCGTCCTGCATGCGACTTCAAACCCACCAGGAGTGTTTCAGAAGCATTTATCTCCCTGGACTTTGTTTACTTACTTAGATTTGGCCGTTTTCCTTGTTATGTTCTTCTAAATATGCTTCTACATGTGTAAATATGTTATATAGTTCATATGTTTTTTTTTTGTCTGTTTTTATGACCGACAGTTTGCATGGGACATTTTGTTTTTGAAAATCCACCATCAAAAATAGAACAGCCATACATGCGACTTCATGGACTAATTCCCAAACTTGTTTCCTACCCCAAGATGTATTCCATCTATCTGTGTCAACCTCTGTCTCAACAAATTATCTGTACTTGCAACAAGTGTGTGTGTGTGTATGTGTGTGTGTGTGTATGTATATTTTTTTTTTACCTATTTTTCTTTTAAACCTGTCACATTTTTGATTTCATTATACAGATAGGATGAAGGTGTCACACAGACATTATATTATGGCCACTATTCTATTATTTGATATGATGACGATGGTGACGACGGTACAGTGGACACAGGACAAACTTCCATGCTGAATCTTACTTCAGATACACAGACGCTGCCTTGTGGCCTTGTTTTGTTGTTGTACTGTCCAGTCATCTGGCCCACAGCCTCTTTCATTTATTTTATGTTTGTAAGCTGTTTTTATTTGTATCGTCAACCAAATAATAAAAGATAAATATAAAAAAAACAGAACAGCTACATATTCACTACAGAGATGAGCGGAGGCCCGCTTCTGGGACCTCTTGAACCGGACCGCGGCCGAGCCGGTGGGGTTTAAAACATTGACTAAATGTGTCACTGTGGCAACCGCAACACAGACACAGCGCTGCATGTCTGTGCCCAGTGGAATTTGGGGGTAACTGCTAAGGAAAGGAGCTTGAATGCTTCCTTTGTTATCTCCTTCAGCATAGGATACACCGGACCATGCTTTGCACCCCACAATTCCTTGCAGCAGCGACAAAAAAAAGTCAACACACCGTTCAGTCATTCACAACCAGCAAACATCAGTGTATTTAAAGAGTGATGCAGCCTGCAGCAGAGAGCGTGTGAACATGAACATACGTGTTGACGTGATGTACAAACTTTGATCATGAAGTGTGTTCTGTTGTTGACTGTGGAGCTGCGTTCACACACACAGTAAAAACTGTTTGGAACTGTGACATGCAGCGTCCTGCAGATCATCATGAAGTTACCGTTGATTATTAATCATATATCTTTGCCATAACTTGTTAAGATGTTTCTACATGAGTGGACAGGAGGGTGAGCGACCATACCAGGTAACAAACACTTCATCTGACTTCTGTGACAGCTGGACAATATTCATTTATTATTTGAATTCTGACGTTGATGATGACGTCACATTTTTCACGGGTTGTCCACGTTTATAACAACACGGTCAGAGCGCACAGGGAGTATCTAGGAAGTATCTCTGTAAGAGCAGTCGGATTCTCTGAACACTGCGGTCGTCTTCTCCTAACTCCTTATGACCTCTCCTTCACATCTTTCCTTGACCTTGTGACGTTTTCCAGTGAGGTCAAGAAAAAGTGGTTAGGAAAGGACCACACCCCCTGGGATACTTACTCCCAACCTGCAAGGAGCATTCCACTGTTTTCCAGCAGAGATCCATGGCTTGAGACTTGGAGGTGCTGACTGTCAGCCCAGACGCTTTACACTCAGCTTCAAATTGCCCCAGTGAGTGCTGAAGGTCACAATCCGATGAAGCCAACAGAAGGCTTTTGAGGGTATTCATTGCAAACAGGTTGCAATACTTTATTTTAAGATGTGGTCTGAAGGTACAATGACACAACTAATTTGTTTGCATCTTGAAGTCCTAACCTTAAACTTAAGAGAGCAGATGCAAGATGTCAGCAGCTCTGTCATCTACATGCTCAGATTCACACCTATGCATAATTTAGAGTCAACATTTACATGCATATCTTTGAACTGTGGGAGGAAGTACACCTGATAATGTGTAGCGAGGTAATAAAAGTCATATTTAGAATATCAATCTCTAGTCTTTGCAACTGTGAAGTTAAAACAGACAAGCCTGGAGTGGTGTTTAGCTCAGTTAGTAGAGCAGCCGCCCCATGTACGAAGGCTCAGTCTTTGCTGTGGAAGCCCAGGGGTCAAATCTGACCTGTGGCTCATGTCATTCCCTCTCTCTCTCTCCCCCCACATTCCTGTCACTCTTCAGCTGTCTATGTCAAATAAAGCTTGAAAAGGCCAAAAAAATCTTAAAGAAAAAATAACACAAGCCTGCAGTGGACCTACACTACACCAAAAAGTACATTGCATGTATTAGTTAATGTACTGATTTAATATGTTCGGTTTAGTTTTTGTCTAGTACTGTAATTTGATTAGACTGGGCATACAGTGAAGAATATTTAAAAACTTGTTTATTCTACTATTGACAGATACAAATCAGACTCAGAGTTCTACTTAAGCAGATTCTAAAGAGATCATAGAACACAGGCTACTCATAATATCACTGTAACATGAACATTTGACATTTTACATAAATTTCACCTCAAAGTTGAATAACTTTTTGTATCATCAAAGTAGGGCATTAATTAGAAGCATGCTAATGAAGCATGTTAATTTCTTCATCGCAAACAATGTATTGAAACAAAAACAGTGACAGTGCGTGTACCACAACAAAACATAACAATGTCTCAGTAACCTCTGTACTGTTCTGTATTGTTCTTTATTGTTCTGCTCCATATTGTTCTATACTGGACTGTTCTGTTCTGTATTGTTCAGTACTGTTCTGTATGGTTCAGTATGGTTCTGTTCTGTATTCTTCTGTACTGTTCTATATTGCTCTGTATGGTTCTGTATTGTACTATATTGTTCTGATCTGTTCTGTAGTGTTCTGTACTGCTTGGTATTGCTCTGTACTGTTCTGTATTGCTCTGTATGGTTCTGCTCCATATTGTCCTATACTGGACTGTTCTGTTCTGTATGGTTCTGTTCTGTATTGTTCTGTTCTGTTTGGTATTGTTCTGTGATGTTCTGCAATGTTCTGTTCTGTATTGCTCTGTACTGTTCTGTATTGTTTGGTACTGGTCTGTATTGTTCTGTACTGGTATGAACAGACTGGACCTGAGGCCCGCTCATGTAAATTTGTGTTATAGTGTCAGATTTAGGGGTCTTTATTCACAGAAATGGAATCATATTAAGAACTCTGTTTTCATTAGTGTATAATCATGCGAAAGTAAGATCCATTACTTTTTTGTTGTTTTAGAATAAGACTGCACAGACGCAGAAGGTCATGGTAAACTACCATGTTTCTACAGTAGCTCAGAACAAACAAACTAAACACTGACCTTCACGGTTTTTTGTATGTTTTTAATTCACACTTGGAAGCAGAGGGACGAGTCAGCAATCTGCAACTTTACTGATCACAGCTGGATCACCTACCACACCTACCACCTACCACCTACTCCTACCATTAGACTAGGGGTGGGTATTGGCAAAGAAGTCACGATTCAATTCGAATCACGATTCATATGCCACGATGCGATACTGTCACGATGCATCACGATACTTGAATTATTGCGATGCATTGCAATACTTCAGTGAAAATGTACCAAAAAAAGAGGATAACTTTATCAGTGGCTGTGTATCTGGGTAGTATCTTCTATTGATACATAACTCTGAGCAACTCAATTCATAACTGAATTTATTGAATAACAAAAAAAAATAAACCAAACCAATAACAAAGTTTCCTCTGATATTGCGAGTGTAGCTACTTTCATAGGTTTCATTGCAGCGACCTCAGCAGCCGTTATGTCACACTCGGTAAGGGTGCAGATGTCCTTCTCAGACTTCCGTATTTCGGCAGACAGGAGCACAGCGTGAATGGCAGGTTGTTGCTCTAAAAACCACTCCATCATGTCGTTCCAGCGAGTGGCGACGTCTGTAATCAGTTTGTGGCGAGGGAGATTTAGCAAAGTTTGCTTCTCACGCAGTACGTGGGAGGCAACAGTGCTGCGTCTGCTGGAAATGCCGCTGGCGTGAAGGCAGTGGTCGCCAACAACTCCAATGATATCTATAGGACTGGAAGTTGTATTGTGCTTGTTTTTGGCCGACGTTCCCCAACCATTCAAACCATTTTATTTATTTATGCCAATCGATATTTGGCATCAAGAATTGATGCAGTATATTGTGAAAGTTAGTATCACGATGCATCGTCCTGACAATTCTTTTGCACACCCCTACATCAGACCAGTCAATTGTGTCCACTATATTAGATTTCCCCTGCTGGATATCTTCCAAACTCCAATAACACTCTTTATACACAAAAATGTTGTTGTCTCCGAGCTCAAGGCTAACCTTGATGACATCACTATGACTTCATCAGGGTTATTTCCTCCTCCACAACACAGACGATATCACGCAACAGTTTCCACAGACTGAATAGTTCAGCTGACCTGGATGTGATTTTTGTCATGAGCTGCTCACTTTAAACACTTTGGTCTAATTTTTCTTACATGAAACATTTTTTCAGACTCTAGTGGAAAGAAAACTCTCAAAATCCACATGCAGGTGTTTATTTTACTTCACTTTGTCTGTTTGAGTCTTTAGATTTGAACTAAACGTACCAAAGACTGACATTAAATAACGCCTCATGCATATTTACACAAATCTACAAAATCTTTCCGTTTTTCTCAGAATCTTGGCTGGAAATCTCATCGTGAAGACAAAACAGGAATTCAGCATTATGAACAAAAAACAATCTTTTCAAAAATTAAGAACATTCACCGGATGAAAGCAGAAACCCACATTATCTGCAAATGATCCCACCTCATTTGCTGATGACCTGAACACTTACACCCGGTTTGTCACCATCAATTACTCTGAGGAATGCAGGGTACTGCTGGAAACCCTGTCCGTTCTGGAACCAACACACCACACTCCCTTTACAGTGGAGAACATGTGCTGAGCTGAGCTGAGCTGAGCTGAGCAGGCATAAACCAGCCAAGGCTCAGGGAGCAGATTGGCCTCCAGGCAAGGGTGCTCAAAGACTGTGCCACGGAGCTCTCTCCAATCCCCCATGCCATCTTCTGGGAATCCCACTTCCCACTGCTGCAGTACCCACTCTCTGGAAATCTATAAGGCCAAAAGGGGAGCAGAGGATGCTGTGGCCCCCTTCACTCCTTCCTACAGTATCTAGAATCACCCCACAACTTCACCAGACTCCTCTTCATTGACTTTGGCTCTGCCTTTAACACCACTCAGCATCACCAGGTAACACCACCACCTCAACATCCTTCCACTCCTCATCCACTGGGCCCACAGTAGTAATGTAGGAATACACTATTCCTACCTACACTATCCTACACTATTCCTTCCTATCTGCACGTTTTGTAGTCCATCTTCTGGACTTTGTAGTTTTACCACAGATCACATCAATAACATTTGCCATCGCATAATGCTGTAGTCTAAGTGTAGAGCAGTCGGATTCTCTGAACACCGCAGCCATCTTCTCCTAACCATAGACACAATAAAGAGTAGACACCACATTGGCTGCTGGGGCACAAGAAATGCGGCCACCATCTTGAACCTGTCATCCTACCCGTAAACCACCAAAGAAGCAAGATGCCTGAACACTGCGCAGCGTAGTGCTGTCAGAATCGGCTGACTATTCAAAACAGGAATTGGGGGATTACTTTTAGAGTTTACTTTTAGTAAGATTGAACATTATTATTGGTTGTACTTAGTGAATAGAATATTCCTGTACTGCATTCATGTCCACCAGCAAAATCAGACAACAGAACATCTGACTGTAGAATAGTTTGCAAACAAGCTTACTCACTTTCAGCAGCTGTGGTTCATTATCAAAGTCAAAATAGGAGTTTTGTTGAAGAAAGGTTCTAAGACATTTGAAGGAAGAAAATAAGAAGTAAATAGAATAATAGGAAGTAGAAAAATAGGAAGAAGAAGGTAGAAAATAAGCTTGACTTTGTAAAATGGTTTCTCCCAAATCTCCCGTTTTCATTTTGAAGGTTTCCCAAAGACAGGGAAGAGTGGGAAGTGGCTTTGAGGAGGGAAGGATTCACTGCAAGTGATTCATCCATGCTTTGCAGTGAGCGTTTCAAGCAAGACCATTTTGATACAATAGGTCAGATTGTCCAACTCAGAGATTGTTATTGTGTTATTCCATCCATCTTCACCTTCCCAGTTCATCTCCAAAGAGCAGCTGTATCATCATAAGGCTATTAGCATAAATGTAAATATTGGTAAATATGGAGAAAAGGAAGTCAAGCAAATACTAATACCTGCATGTTTACATGTTGAACATACAGTTTAGAAATAAGTACTCTGTTCTCTGTATATTTTGAATAGATGAGTATTGATTTCAACTATCTGATACTTAATGAAACCCTGTAATGATAGAGATCAGGCTGCTTGATACCATGAATGGACGCAATCCATCGCAGAGGAAAGCATTTTTGTCAAGAGCCAGGGAGTACTTGCTCACTTTGGTGACAAAAGGTGGAATACCGCTTCATCAATCTAAGAGGTCTATTAAAATAGTGCTTCTTATTCATGCATGAAAAGTTCATGATATGAGTTCAACACTGTTCTCTTATGGATCAAGGTCCTAAGATGCTCCATTCTCTGCATCAGGTTCAAATGACGCTAATACTGGTTTTGTATTCAGTCCCACACACTAAGTATGCTAACATGATGCTCTTTCATTTTCTATTTTCAGTTTTTTTCAGTGTTCAGTTTTGTTTGTTAGAATTATCTTGTATTCAGTGTGTTTCAGGCCCCAGGTACTTCTAAATGGTATGTATTACACCACATCGAGTTTACACAGGTGTCAGAAGGATGATACGTTGATATTATGTTCTCTTGTTTCAATGTTTTCAACCTGTGTTTCAGGTCCTAGATATATTTCTAAATGGTATGTCTTATACAACATCAAGTACACGTAGGTGTCAAAATTGTATGTATTGCATTCTTTCATGTGTTCCTGTTCTAAAGTTCTCCCAAAGTTCTAAAGTTCTGACACAACTAAAATGGATTTATTTAGATCTAAATAAAATATTTTTAATTAAGTATACAATTCACAATACACAAATCTTTAAAATAATCATTAGTTGCAGCCCTAGTTTACTCGCATGTTAATATTCTAGAAACCTGGATCAGGTCTTCACACACATGCAAACACATCTGACTGTTGTAACCACAACAACCACCAGGAGCATTTTGGCTAATGGTCACCAGTTAACACGGTCACTCATTAAGCTATAACACCAGTGTTTTGGAACACACCTGAACAAAGTGTTATCTGTAGCTAGCATTAACTCGTTAGCTCTGTGATTAAAGTCTCCTTTGACCTCTCGCAGCTAGCAGAGCAGTGCTGCAGACATTGCTGACGCTAATTAGCAATGTTAACATTGCCGTCTCGGCTTGCAACACGCAGGTGTGGTTTGGATGGTTGCGTGGAAATGGGCAGCGAGCAGAGTGCAAGGTGTAACACGGGATCTGAATGGAACTTCATGTATAAATACCCGCAGCTGAAAAAACGATACTTTCTGAGGAAACAAAATATCCATATATATAGCAGGATCAATAAAATTGCTCAGTCTTAGTACACAGCTTCCACCTGGGAGCCCCACAAGGTTGTGTCCTGAGCCCTTTCCTGTGTACCCTCTAGACCAATGCCTGTACCAGCCACTCACCTGTCACTACATACATCAAATACTCTGCTGACACTCAATGACGGTAACTCAGCTCTCAGTTATCAAGACAATCATCTGAAACTGAATGTTGAGAAACTGATCATCAATACTTCCAGCCCTCACAGCTCAGCTCGCAGCCCCACATGCATCAATAATGAACCACTGAGATGGTGGAATGTATCAAATACCTCGGACTCACCCTGGACAATAAACAGAGCTTTGATCAACACTGACATCCACAAACGCTGCTAACAAAAACTCTCTGCCATCCGCAAACTCAATGCACTCTCTGTTGCCCCCACCTTCTGTTACTGCTGTACAAAAGTATATTCTGCTGTAGTGTTCATCCTGCTTCTTCAACATGCAAACTGCCTCCAGTAAGAACAGTAGAACATTGCACTACAGTAGAAACATGGCAGTTCAACATGGTGGACTCTACTTGTAGCAACTTTATTCTATGAACTTGACCACACGAAGACGCTCATATTCTGCCTGCATGTCTTCAACTCAACTCAACAACATAAGAGTAGTCCTAAACAGAGTTATGAATATCAGCTTTCTGCCATATTCTGCCAATCCTACAGACACACTGCACCTTAAAATGATTACTGAAGAATGTATAATAACAGTGTGAATGGAAGTGGTGAGTTGGGGTAGGTTCATGGTGCTCTGCGTCTCCTCTTGCAGCTCTGGAGCAGCATGTGCACTCCTCTCTCCTCACAGTGACCAGAGGACAAACCAACTTCCTGAAGTGAAGGTGGAAGTTGGACGGCTGCACTGCTGCTGGAGGAGCGGAGAGAGCTGAGCGTGCTGCCGCTGCACTCCATCCCCGTGTCAGACAGACATGTGCCCGCTGTTTGTGTTCAGTTCCTGCGCTCTACTGTGACGCAGACTGCCTCATCGCAGCTCTCTGACCCGGTCCACTGTCACTGTCACACCGCTGCACTTCCTGCTCTGTGAGCCGCTCCGCGGCGGAGACAAGCGGCTACACAGCTGAAGGACACCGGGGGGCACCTACCTTGGACAGTTCCAGGAGTTTGTGCAGCCTCTCCGGAGTGTCAGCCGGTTGAACAAACAGCGACAAAAAGCGCCAGTTTCACGGTCCTGACGAGAACAATGTCCGCCGCCTGCAGCTGTCACGTGCTCCGGGAAGCACCGGGTCCGGTAGCTTCCAGCTTCTCTCCCCACACTTTTCCGCAGCTTCGTTTTTTTTAATTACCGGATCCCGAGTGCTGGTGCATGCACGGGGTTCCGCTGTTAAGGCGCATGCGCGGCTCAGGTCCGTCTTGAGGTGGGCTGAAGAGAATGCTGCCTTCAGGTCGTGTCGGAAATAAGCCAGAATGAAAACAGACTCCATGAACTAAAACCACATGTAAGAGTGAAAAGATCAGCAGGTCAGAGAGCTGCACCAGTGTTACTGTTACAAATGAAGATGGAGATTGAAAAGAAGACAACAGAACTGCCTCATATAAACTTTAAACTGTTTTAGCTCCCTTTTAGAGGACTTAAACTTAAACTTAACTTAGATTCCTCAGATTTTAGTAATTACAGACCAGTTTCAAACCTTTTTAGGCAAGATTTTAGTAAAAAAAAAAAAAGTTTCTAATCAGATCAATAATTTTAATTAAATATTATTATTAAATCTTTTAGACACTCTTATTGGACACAATTATTAGAAGCCGTAACATGTGGTATATCTGGATGGCAAATAACTTCCTGTCATGGGGTGATTTTGAGATCTGTTGGCTCTGTAGACAAAGAGACCAGAGACCAGGGATCCACAGGCCTTGTGTCTGTGATGACTTTTAGGTAGGACAGCACAAGGTAGACTTCATTACCACAGAGGTCAGGCTGGGGCTCTATCATCTTGCTTTTTTAAGCAGGGATGGGGTTGATGGTGGAGGATGGTGGAGGTGTCTTGAAGCAGACACAGCATTGCTCTGGTGAGGTGTTAAAGATGTTGTAGTGTTTGAACATCAGCAACTGCTGAATAACTGCTTGGTGAACTCAACGATATACCAGTTATTGGTTAGGGCTCACATGACCTTACTACACTCTTCCATGTATTTATGAAAAACTTGAACCTGCTGTCTTCAATCCACTTTCTGCATTTTTTCACCAGAACATCCATCTTGACCACCAGTGGTCTGTTTTCAAAGCAGAGCACCTCAGAGAAGTACATCTTCTTCTTCTTCTTCTTCTTCTTCTTCTTCTTCTTTCTTGGCTGAGAGTTGATTTAAAGATACATGAAGCCGTGGCTAGACAATGGTGTCACCTGTCAGATGACCCAGCAGACTGTATAAGCATGTTCATCCAATGTTTGTTACCTTTGGCTGTGTATTCACAACTGACACGCAGTCTGTTAAAGTGGAAAGAAATCCTCCATCTTTAACCGCCTTCATCTCAGTGTAACTCACATTTGGCAACATGTGTTCAGAACATACATCTAGCTTCAAGACGCCTGAACATACAACAGGATATAGATGTCAGAGATTAGAATGGACCATGAAGGCAGCATTGCCTGTATCTGTGACTCCTGTAGCAGTAACAAGAGTCTTATTCACACACACACATACAAACACACACACACGCATGCACTGACTTACTATGTGTGCAGTGTCCATTTACCAGCAGCAGTGAGAAGAAACCTTGGTAAGCAGCTAGTGTGTCAAAGCTGAGATGTTAAGTTCACAGTGGATCCACTGCAGGCTCTCTGATGACAGTTTCTCTCATCATGATGACATGATAACTACTGCTAGTTCTATATTGATGTGAAATATTCATGAATATTATATGTAATCTGATTATCTGATGAATTCAGGTTAAGACTGTGCATCAATCGTTTCTATGCATATGATATGGGTATGAATTTGAGTTTATGTGTTGTTAAGTCTGCTTTGTGTGGGGTAGTATAAAGTTATTTTCTGGTACTTTATAAGCCTGCATCCCACCAATTCAGGTACCCAGAGATCCCACAGATACTTTTTGTATTCCAGCATTCCAAATGTCCATGTCAATTGATGTGTTCGACATCGTGTTTTCAGTCTCCAGTCCAAAACCACCAATTCTGTCTATGCAGCTTTAATAGAGGAAGCTGTGGGTGTAAGGGCACTCTGTCACTTTATGCTAAATCTGTTGTTAGGATCAGGGGTAAGTGATGTTTATATTTTACCATTCAGACTTTTGACTGCAAGGTTCATGAGTTTTGTCTGTTCTTACAATGTTACCAACGTTTCTATATATCTATATATATCCATCAGATGGACAACAGTTGAAAACAGACATCACTGCCACATTTAGAGACCCTGTGATTGCTCTCCTTATAAATCAGCATGTTCACTTTAATCCAGATTTTTCTTTTTCCTAGACATGAAAAAAATGTGCTTTATATTTGACCACAATTGTGACCAGCGGGACAAGGTGTTGTATCTACCATTTATAGACTAAATTAACATATTTCTCCTATGCAGTCATAAAAAATCTAATATATTTCACTCCAGTTACAAATGCACAATTCTGTCACTGGCAGTCTTCAATATTGTGACTAAAATGCTCTATGACATTCTAGTGTGACTTTGGCCTACAGTATCAAAAATAAAACTATATGTGAATACTGAGAGGACCGATACATTGAGCCAAAAAAGAGAGTGCACTGTTGAAAGACTATGCAGAGATGGTAGAGATGTCACCACCACTTCTTAGACCTGATGGAGATATGATATATTGAAACATGCTGGTCAGGTTAGGTTAGAACCTTAATTAGTATCCTTGGAGACACCTGTTTTTAACCTGCTTCCAGGTGTTTAAACACATAACATTTTTCACTGCAGACATTTTGCTTTTTAAAAAAAGAAAAAAAAAATGTTATTGTTGTTGTTGTATTTAGTGCATCAACACTTGACCAGAGCACCCAGAGGAAACCAATTGAATGAACTTTGTGATGTCTAGGTATACTTAGGTGACATAGATTTGATGTTTTTTTGTTGTTGTTGTTTTTTGTTTTTTTAGTGTATGTGAGTACACCTGTGGGAGCACCCGGAGGGAACCCACTACATTTTTTAATGTAAACCTACAGGCCCAGAAAGTGATGGCCGCTTTTCCAGAGTAATGGTGTCCTCCTCCAGAGAGGGGGGAGGAAGGAGGAGAGACCTGGAGGCTGTACTCATTCAAATTTTCTGGTGTCCAGTGTCTGTAGTTTTCTCAAAACTACAGGCACTTTACCATCTATTTCACAGGACCCGTGAGCGTGATTTCTATGGGAACCCCCCCCCCCCCCCCCAGTTTATAATTAGTTAATGATTTACTGCTGCTGTGCATCTGTGTCTCTATCTCTATCACAGGTTCCACTGCTACTGTAATCATTCTATCATTCATTGTAATTCATTGTAATTGTACAATATGTTTGTGTTGATTGTTCTGTACATGTGACATCCATTGCACGTCTGTCCGTCCTGGGAGAGGGATCCCTCCTCTGTGGCTCTTCCTGAGGTTTCTTCCACATTTTTTCCCTGTTAAAGTTTTTTTGTGGGCAAGTTTTTCCTCACTGGAACCGAGGGTCTAAGGACAGAGGGTGTCACTCCCTGTACAGACTGTAAAGCCCTCTGAGGCTAAATGTGTTTTGTGACTTTGGGTTATACAAATAAAATTTGATTTGATTTACTATAGTAATTATAAAAGGACAACTGAAAATAAAAACAATTAAGCTTAGTTAGCTTAGTTTGTTAGCTGCTGTTAGCTAATGTTAGCTCAGTTTGTCAGCTGCTCTTAGCTAATGTTAGCTTAGTTTGTTAGCCGGGCTGCAGGGAGTGTGAACTCAGAGCACTGGGGGAGTTGTTTGTATCCGGAGGATGCAGGATGGAAACCTTTATGTCAGATGATCCTGTATGAATCTCTGCCACACAGTGATTGGTGTAGAACACAAATCAGATGATCGGAACGTCACGCTGTCACCGTGACCTGCAAAACTTCTTTTTTAAAAGGTGTGAAACAGACACTTGGGCTTGCAGACTCAGTCTGATCCATCCATTTTCAGATCCAGCAGTCAACCCGTATGCTGTCAACTCCCCTCCTCCTCAGTGCGCCTGCGCTCCTATCGCTCTCCACTCCCTCCCTCCGTCGGTGTTGCTCCGTTCTCTACCTGACAGCTCATCACAAGGCATGCACAGAACCAAGCCCGGTGCTTCTCACGAGCAGACATAAAGGGGCCGTGCAGGTCTGAGGATCGGGGGTCTGGGCTGGATACAGACCGGCTGTATTGTCCTGAGCATCCCGCTGCACACCGCGGCATGGAGCGCTCCTGATCCCGACAGGACGCCCGGAGAGCACAGCCATTCTTCTGTCGTCACATCTCGGATCTGTTTGGATATCTGGAGGCCTGACCATGTCTGCGAGAGAGAAGGGGACCCTGACCAAAGACAGTGTCAGCCTGCTGCCCTGTTTCTATTTTGTAGAGGTGGGTGATGCTTCTCATTCAGAGCCGCTCTCTATCATTACACCTCACAGTGAGGATGTGGTCTGATGTGGTCCAGTATACTGAAGATCATGTTCTCATGACGATCAGCTTCACAAGACTGATCATTTCTGATATGTAGGTCAGAAACATTCAAACGCAACACGAGACTCAATGAAATGAACATATAGAGCGTCTTGATTTTCCTCCAATAAGAGCCTGAGTTATAGATCACATCATCCCTCTGTTACATGTTCAGTCATACTCACTATGTCAAGACATTCATGGATTTATAATATTATAAAAAATGCGTTGCATTTGCATTCGTTTGCATTATGCTGCTTTCATTGCCATCTTCCACATTTTTTCCCTGTTAAAGGGTTTTTTGTGGGCAAGTTTTTCCTCACTGGAACCGAGGGTCTAAGGACAGAGGGTGTCACTCCCTGTACAGATTGTAAAGCCCTCTGAGGCTAAATGTACTTTGTGACTTTGGGCTATACAAATAAAATTTGATTTGATTTGATTTATTTCCCAGAACACCTGAGATTATCTGTCCTGCAGTAAAATGCTGTGTGTTTGGACCAACATGTGACATGTACTCACGCATACTTGAACATGAACACAATGAATGACACTGTGTGTGTTATTGTCTTCTCTTAATTCACTTTCCAATCAAACACATGTATTTCGATCACTTACATCATATTTACAGCACAGCGCTCTACACACTGAAAATGGCTGCAGCATCAACAGATGAATTTACACATTAGCAGACATTGTGTGCAGTGTAAGGCATAATGCAAACAAACAAGGCAATCAGAATGGCAGCATTACAGCGTCAAGTCGTTTTAAATGTGTCCTCTGTGTGTGTGGTGACGGGTCGTGCAGCTGCATGTGGGTGAGGGGATTCCTGAGTGTGTATTTTAATGTGGGGCCAGTAGAGCAGGCTCTTCATTGCATTGTGTCTTTAATAATCAGTTTTAAAGGTTTCTCAGACATTAAAATAGATGATTTCAATCCCCCACCCCCCACTGTGCACTTTATGCATGCTCTACTTCACCACTGGCCTGTGGTTCTCCTATCAAACTGGCATCGTGTTGTAGAGATGCAGCTAACGCTGTGTGATGGATGCTGTTGGGATGACGACACCGTTCCCATGGATTTCTTTCACAGCAGTGACTCGGACAGGGGATTCCCTTCCCCTGATTTAGTTGTTTGGAATCTTTCATTTACATTTACATTCACTCTCACCCGAAATTATAATGAACAAGAAATGTTCGCCTGGAGCTTTTCAAATCAAATAAAACTGCAGTTCACTGAAGGATTTCCTGCTGTCTATTTTTACAAACCACAGGAAGCATTTAAAGTAGGTCAATGCTGAAAGTTAATTTAGCGCTTGCATATACTGAAGCCCACTCAAGCTCATTCCCTGAGTGTGTGTGTCAGGGGCTGGTTTGCAGAAAGCTGAGGTGGTGGTCCGTTAAGCTCAATCCCATCCTGATCTCCTGTCAGCCGTGACTGCTACGTCCCACTGTAGACGTGCAGAGGAGATCAGAGCATGCCACTCAAGATGTGTCCCTCCTGCCTGAAGACATTTACCTCTGCAATCAGAACTCACTCACAGCCTCATGAATTCTTAAAGTCCCCATGAAGTCAAAATAGATCTTTGAATGTTTTTTTCTGCCATCTGTCCTCCATCCAAACTGTCTGACATACACAATTTCCTGATGGACAGGTAGCTTGAGATGGACGAGGGTGGCTGTGACTCGGAGGCAGAGCGGGTCATCCACTAATCAGCATGGCAGCCAATGGTATCAGTGTATGAATGTGTGTGAATGGGTGAATGAGATACGTACTGTAAAGAGCTTTGAGTGGTCAGAAGACTAGAAAGGTGTTATATAAGTACAGTATAGCTTTAGCCTAACTTTTCTAACAGTTGTTTAACTGCTGCTAACTGAATCTGCCGTTAGGTGACAGAACTGGGCTCAGCAGCCAAACCAGACAGGGTTCTAAGTAGGGGTGTGCAAAAGAATTGTCATGACGATGCATGATACTAACTTTCACAATATACTGCATCAATTCTTGATGCCAAATATCGATTGGCATAAATAAATAAAATGGTTTGAATGGTTGGGGAACGTCGGCCAAAAACAAGCACAATACAACTTCCAGTCCTATAGATATCATTGGAGTTGTTGGCGACCGCTGCCTTCACGCCAGCGGCATTTCCAGCGGGCTATGTGACTGCTATGTGCTATGCTATGTGACAGTCAATAGCTAGGGAGAGTGAGGGTGAAAGGGTGAAAGCTTTTTTCAGACGCAGCACTGTTGCCTCCCACGTACTGCGTGAGAAGCAAACTTTGCTAAATCTCCCTCGCCACAAACTGATTACAGACGTCGCCACTCGCTGGAACGACATGATGGAGTGGTTTTTAGAGCAACAACCTGCCATTCACGCTGTGCTCCTGTCTGCCGAAATACGGAAGTCTGAGAAGGACATCTGCACCCTTACCGAGTGTGACATAACGGCTGCTGAGGTCGCTGCAATGAAACCTATGAAAGTAGCTACACTCGCAATATCAGAGGAAACTTTGTTATTGGTTTGGTTTATTTTTTTTTGTTATTCAATAAATTCAGTTATGAATTGAGTTGCTCAGAGTTATGTATCAATAGAAGATACTACCCAGATACACAGCCACTGATAAAGTTATCCTCTTTTTTTGGTACATTTTCACTGAAGTATTGCAATGCATCGCAATAATTCAAGTATCGTGATGCATCGTGACAGTATCGCATCGTGGCATATGAATCGTGATTCGAATTGAATCGTGACTTCTTTGCCAATACCCACCCCTAGTTCTAAGACAGCCTCTGAGACCAACAGGGAATAGCTCATTCAGCCGCATACAGTAGCTAACTGATTTGACTCAGCCTTGGGATGCCAGGGGCCAAACTCGACAAGAAAACCACCTTGGTAGGCTGCTGTACTCACTGTTAGACTGGACACTGCTGGTTTCAGAGGTTGTGTTCTCTTCTGGGTCCACCTGTCTTTACTGGAAGGTCGAGGCAGACACAAGCGCATAGCACTACGTGTAATGTATAGCTGTGGGGAAAATCACAGTGCTATTGGCTATTATCGTCCACCAATCAGATCATCGCTGGTTCGATCCCCTCCAGTCTGCATGTCGAAGTGTCCTTGGGAAGCTTGTTGGATAGCTCCTCAAACTGATGAGCAGTTGGCACCTTGCATGGCAGCCAATGCCGTCAGTGTATGAATGTGTGTGGATGGGTGAATGAGATATGTACTGTAAAGAGCTTTGAGTGGTCAGAAGACTAGAAAGGTGTTATATAAGTACATTTGTACCATTTTCCATTTAACAGCAAAGCTGATCTCCTTGATTTAAAAATGACTATTCCAAAAGTTAGCTCTCTTTTCTCCATACACATTCCACATCCATTGCCAGTTGTACACCCGATGTGATTTCTTGAATCAAGCAGTTCACCTTCTTTCATTTGTTTGAGAAAGAAGACCTGGATGACAGTTAGCATCTGATATGTTGTTCAAAGATAAAAATGGGTCTCTTGTTGTGTCAGTGCTGCACTCACTTCATGTACAATGGATGAAAGAGACAGGAAAGATTCCTATGTACATCACCAGACACCCCAAGAAGGTTGAATGGTGGAGATCTGGTCATGTGAGGGTTAAAATACTGTCCATCAAAGTGAAATCTTTAGCTAACTTTGACATTTATGTTTGTTTGGTTGTCATCTATACTTTGACACGCCAAAACTGAGACATTAGAGTTTTTAGAAAAATAACATTTACGGTTTTGTGTGGCTGTTGAGCAGCCAGACGTCACATTCAAACTGAAGGATGAGTCTTTCTCCAGTCCCTCCTCTTCAAGCTCCACCTAGTCAGAAATAAGTTAAAGGCTTGATCTTAATACCCTCTCACTGAAGTCATATGATTATAAAAAAGTCCCAATATATAATTGGTGAGGTATAAATTTGTGCAGAGGATAGAATGAAACCACATCATAAACCCATGCCCGCTGGAATCAACACGTACGAACAAAGTGAACTAATATAAGACACTGTAATATAATTACTCTAATCCCATTACTGGTGATCAATTATGAGCTGGTTTTGTTAGACTGAAATTCCATATGCAGCGTTGAGGAGCAGCCGCAGATATGATCTGTGTGTCTCTGTTCCCAGCTGGCTGCTCTGCTTTAGTTTGGACTGAGCAAAGTGCAGTGGGGCTCCACTGTGAAGCCTCAGGCTGCTTCTCCTCCAAAGTGGAACAAATGGAAGCATGAGGAGGCTGAACAACTGTTATCTAAAACAGAGGAGAAACAAAAGATTAAATCACTCGTATAATTGTAGGGAGGGACATGGCCATTAGCCTAGATAAAGGACAAAGAGTCAAGACCCCTTCCTCACTTCCTCGTTTGTGTTGAAGGTATTCTAACTTATTTTCTCACACAACATGGTCTGTCTGTCAGATACCGGAGCATCATGTCACACTACATGTTGATGTATGAAGGTGACTGGCACAGAATGGCCCACAGACAGACTTCAGACAGAGCTGTTGACATTACAGATCTGTCTGAAGTCTGTCACATGTCATGCTTTAGATTAGTTGTTGAACCAAGTGAGAAAGGGCAAAACCTTGACATGTTAGCCTTTTGGTTTTGTGCCTTGTGAGGTGTACTGGACAAACTGTTGTGTCTGATGTCATTGTCATTCCCAAAGCTCTGTCTTCAGGTGGATTACAGGTTATACCACAGCTGTGGGGCAAGTGGTAAGAAAGCACAATGTTTGCTGCAGCATCACTATCAACACCAAAACTACAAGTTTAAGAATCTCTCAGTTAACTTTGATTCAGGTCAGGTGAATCAGGAGCTTTAGTACTGGTTGTGTCCGATACATTTATAGGTCCTGCTGCCCGTGTGTTAATCTCATTCACTGAGGAGCTGCCTCATTTCCACTCCCCCAGTTTGTCATTATGGACATAGGAAGTCACTGCATCTGTTTGCATATCAATATTTGTGGCTGCTCCACCACTAAGTAGGTTTGTCAATTTGAACAGCAAAGAAGATGTTCAGATTACTCCCTGAATCGACTGAATCAGTGCAGATGTCATTTATTGTGATTACTGTAACAATGTCTCTTTTTGAATTTAATATTCATAACTCTGTCACTAGTGTATAATCATCTGAAAGCCTTTATCTAAGTTGATCTGCCATGTTTCTACAGTAGCCCAGAATGGACAAACTAAACACTGGCTCTATATAACATGTCTTGCCTTTTTCAGATGTTTCACAGCCACTGTGGTTTCGCCTTCATACTAGGAAGAAGAGGGTGAGGTGAGGGGGTTGCATTCAGAAACTACACACTAAATCCTTAAAGTAATAAAAATGCTTTTTTCCCCTGTATGAACAAAAACGTGAGTTCCTGACTCGTATGTCAGGGCTGGACCAGTCATGAGCTTTGGTCATACTGAGCTATAATATTAATATATACTAATATAATATGTACTATAGTAATATTCTGTAGAAGAAAATCACTCCTGGTTCTCAGGAAGCGTAATGACTCCTCCAGAACAAGAATAATCCAGCAGGCAGTTCCAGGATCAGTGTTCACATAACAATGGTTATTCTAGCATCGACTGCTTAATCTCATGACATTAAGTAACCAAGACCAAACACATCCTCAGCATCCCAGCTCCGTCCAGTAGGTAATTATCTGCTGTCGTTAGGGAAGACTCAGTGATTAATCAGGTCATGGCAGTAAAGATGCAGATGTGTCTTCCTCTTTAACACAAAGTAAAAAAGTCAAAGCACAGTACGATGGCTTATTATAGTATTATCTGTAAACTCACTGATGTATATGACATATGTATATGTCAAACTAATGCAACATGTGTGCCTTGGGTTGTATCACATGTTGCTGAAATGAAACACATCACACTGACAGTTTTAAATATCTGTTTGAGGTATTTATTGGTTATGATGTTTCACTTACACTAATTATGTCACTTATTTAAACACAAACCAGGTAGTTTGCTCGACAGTTTAAACTCATAAGATGTGATATATTTCTAAACAGGTTTTATTTTGAAAGTCTAACTGTATGTTGCACATTAGTGTTAACTTGTTAACTTGACTGCAGAGCCTTTGACATGCAGAACTGATGCTACGTACAGCATTGTACTCTGAACACTATCAAAGCTGCCACATTTGACGAGCTGAGAGTGAAAACATGTTGGAGATGGTTACACAGTGACCTTGCTGTTGTCATACAGTATATACTGATTAGTTACATTGTGCATTTGGATTATTCAAGGGGAATCTAAAGGTTAAATCAAAGTTAGTGTATTTTCAGTACCTCGTAACTTGTTTGTAAAGAGAAAATGTGAAAAAGTGTTGATTTCAGACTAAATACACTGAAGTGTTGTCATCATATTAACTCTATTCATAGTGTGATTGGTCATGTACATGTCCGACCTGCTTGAAATCTGCTTGTGTAATGCTTTTTATTTTGAGCTTGGATCCAGAACCTTTAGCCTCTTATCAGACTTGGAAAACCCACATCAGGGCTGGCAGACAAACAGGGGGAAAGAGAAAAGATAGTCTTTGTGTATGAAAGAATCTGAGGGAGACAAAGAGAATGGAGACACAGAGAGTTGGCTGGCAGTGCGTGTTAGCAGATGTAGGGCAATGGAGCATCTCTGCTGAGCTGAACCCTCCCAGAGGAGCTGAGGCTTTTCAGAGAGAGCGTAAGGGATACTGGGATGCTCTGCTCGGAGCTTTATCTCTGCTATTCGTACTGTTTGCTCTTTGAGCCTGCAGCACATTCACTCATCACTGTCAATACAATCAGCCAGTTAGTTTATAAGGCAGCCTGCTCAACAGCCATTCAGTTAATGAAGCCAGTCACTAACTAATAGTACTAATAGTAACATTAGTTACACAGAAACACCTTATTTGCAAAAAATAAAGAAAGCTACAGTGTCAGTAGTATAGCTGCACGAGGCAGAGCATATGTTCAACAGCAACAGACACAGAACACAGGACGAGAACTAATTCAACGCAGCAGTTAAAATCATTCACTGCACTGATACACAAATAATAATGGTCCAGTTATGTCATAGTAACTGAACCTATCCTGCTTAACACATACTACATGAATCACTTGCTTCTTGTGGTTCACATTCAGTAGAACTGTTGTGCTGTTTTTTGTTTTTTTTCACATTTGTACATTTAAATTTACCGACTCTCTCTCTCCACCTCTCTCCACTCATTTTGAGTTTAAAGGCCAAATTCCAGCAGACACAGATGCAGTGCATTTCAAACCCCACAAGTGTTGAAGTACTGCTGTTCATTTCAGAAGCGTCCCAGATGCAGCTCTGTTCTGCTCTGATGAGAATACTGGGCTGTTCTATTTTAGATGGTTACTGTGAGCAGCCAGCATTGGTCTACACAGAACAGCTCGAGCTGGATGGACGTCAGACACAACATTGAGAACCCTGACGATTTTTCAAAATAAAACACCTTGTGCAAACTTTCATTATAGAAACAGCCAAAAGGGAAACAATTTAATTATTCATCATATTTACATACATGCCAAGGAAAATCACATCTATTATTCAGACTGCACTGTCTCCTTCCTGTTCTCTCATCTCTGTAATCACTGAGGCCCAGCCAGGAGCACATGGAAGCCAACAGAGGGACAGTTGTCAGGAAAACTTTGAGAGGAGTGACATATGGCAGAAGGCCGAAATGGACCCAGCGCTTCAGAGAGTATGTCCTCTCTAACACTGCCAACAACAGGGCATACTAAATATATCCCACTCAAGAATTGACATTTGATTCTATGCAATCAGTACTTATTCTACACTTTATTAAGTTATGAAATCCATTTTTTAAACCATTTTGATATAATTTTCCATCTCCTCTCTCACTCTCTTCTGATTGGCTTGCTTGCTGTTTATGAGCACGATGACAACGAGGGAGGGGAGTGGTAAGGTGTGACATCACAACCTTAACCCTTTATCAGGGGAGGAACCATATATGGTCACTTCCATGGGCTTTTAAAATGCCCCACGTCTTTCAGTGAAGGAGCAGAATCGTGACTTTCTCCAGCCAATCAGTGAATGTCAGGCTACATCACAGGTAGCCTTGCTATAGCCTCCACTGGATCCCATTCGTATCATAGGTGATATTTTGAAATAAGACACATAAGTTCAGTAAGACATATTTATTGATACCAATATATAATATAAGTAAGATGGCTAGGTAACTCTGTTTACATTGATCTGAACAGCACAAGCAAATATGATGAGATGAAAAGGTTGTGAAAGGAATGTGTGGAGATACTAAAGCGTATCAAATATGATTAGCTGCTGTTGGCCTGAGCAAATCACGCTGCACTTCCAAAGTAACAGGATGTGACATAAAATATCCCGCAGAAATCTACTTTGATGTCTGCAGAATACAGTATTCCTCCTTGAGCAGCTTCCTCTGCAGAGCATGAGCAGTGCGAGTGTCGACGTCACTGACCTACATTTCTCGTTTTCCACAAGCTTAAAGCTGGACGAGGTGAGGAAGGCTGACAGTGAGCCAAGAAAAACAGACCTGAGAGGGGGGTGATGGGAACTCAGCAGGGGGGGCGCATGAGCTGGTTTCAATATGGTACACAAGCAGGATGTTTCTTGCCTGCACATTTCTTCATGCATGCATTTATTTATCCATTCAAGATCCAACACACAACTCACTAGAATTTATGAACGGAACAATAAAGGCATTTCATCTTAAAGCAGATAGATCTTTACTCTCCTGTCCTTTGTACATTGTTTTCTGTGGAAAGGATTAGTGTGCTGGGTGCAGGTCACAGACGTCCCTTTGCAGGGTTTCTAGGTACCAAAGCCCATCAAGCATCAGCTGTAAAATACCTGTCTGTTCTCAGCATTCAGTCTTCAGGTGATGCTCTTTAATCCATCATAATCAGTGAAGTTGTTGTGATCAAGCTAAGTGTTGTAACATAGTTTTGTATTTGTTTTGCACTGAATTTTGTGGTTTGTGTGCCGACGTTATAATTCTGACAACTTTTCTTATTTCACACCCAATTTTTGGGTGTCAACATTTTTGTTTCTTTGTAGCATATTTAATTCATAACATGCACAAATAGAGCTGAGACCATTAAACAATAAATGGATTGGCCATTCCAGGAGAAAATATAATCAGTGCTCTCAGTCTTCAGGGCACAGATGTTGAGATTGGTGACCATGTAGCATTGTAATTATCTAGAGGACTGATGTTAATACAGAAGGATTTTTTAAAGTTGATTCAAGCAGTCTTCAATGTATAAACTTGATTCCTGAAAAGAACTGCACACAAGCTGAGATGTTTCATCTTGATGGAATCAGCCACGCCCTATTTGACTCTGAACTCTCAGGTTGTGAATATGGTCTAAAAGCTCATGGAGGATGTAGTGTTGACCTGTCTTTTATCTCCATGTCTGAGTGCCCTGAGGTTGCTACTAGTGTTGAATCAACCGATTGATAAAACCTCTCTATTTGTCAGAAAGGATGAGAGGAAACTAATGATAGAACAGAACAGAAAAAAGGAAGGAAGGAAGTCTGCAAACAGAGGCCCCCTGTGTGGTGGTGGTGTGTGTGTATAAGTGGCTCAGCTCCCAGCAGGAGTATGTTGACTTGAAGAGATGCCCCTGTGTTGGGCTCCTTGTGGGGCCTTCCTCCATCACGGTGCTCTACTTAACATGAGCCGAGTGAGCAGCATGCCTGCTGCCGTGTACCACTGAATCAGGGTATTAAACTGCATGATAAAGCCCATGATGCTGTGGGCCACAGAGCAGCTCCCAGTGACGCGTCTCACTGCAGGCCTTTGTGGACACTTTACTGCCTTCAATTACACATGAGCACACACATGCACATCTCCTCTCTGTGCTGCACAGAGCCAGGGGGGTGGTTAGGAAACATTTGGGAAGGAATTTCCGACACAGCAGAATGTGCGTACTTGAGTTTTCATTTCTTTCTTGTTAAGTCTCTCTCTCACCTGCTCACATTACCCCCAAGAGATCTGCAGGGTTATTACCAGACTTTTATTGAGTTGTAGGTCTTGTTTATTTGGCTCAGTTGTATCATTTCAGTCCATCTCTCTGCTTATTATATGATCAAGGTTTTTCATGAAAGGTTAAAACTGCAGTCTTGTTTCTGCAATGCAGAAACATGTGAGAGCTGCTGAGAGCAGCCATGCTGCTAGTTCATCTCATCATTAAAAAAGCCAAACAAACATACACTGCTGCTCACTAAATATTGATTAGATTAGATATCAACCAGGAGATTAGATAAGATATGATTCAGGAAGTTTTGTACTTGTTGGTGGGTTGGTGTGGTACAGAAGGCTAGGCTCTTGATTTTTCATTCCATCTACATTTTAACCCTCACCCATAGTCATGTGCTTTGGGTAGTCACTGAAAGAATGAGATTGTGGAAACTAGTGGCCGAAAATGACCTTACTTCGTCTGGTGGCTGGGTAGAGTCACTCCTTCTTTGCCCCCTGGGCGCCTTCATTTGGAGGCCTATCCAACTGGGAGGAGACCACAGGACAGACCCAGAACCCGGTGGGGGGACTATATAGCCCATCTAATGTGGGAACACCTCTGAACCCACCAGGTGGAGCTGGAATGGGTTGCTGGGGACATCTGGAGTGTCCTGCTAAACCTGCTGCCACACGACCTCACCCCAGATAAGCAGTAGAAAATGGATGGATGGATGGATGGATGGATGTTTTGTACCTTTTTAGACCCTTTATGTGCTTGACATCCCAATATAAAGTCTAGGAATTAAGGCCAGTGATTCAAGATATTTTCACAGTGCATCATCAGAAAAGGAAACACAACAAAGTTGTAATATGCAGTCTAAAAGCAGCAATGATTAATTGTAAGAGAAGTTCTGCTCTTGACATGGCTGGATAACCACTGGTAAAACATCACCAACTCATAGTGCTCAGCACGGTGACACTGACAGGCCAGTGGTGAAACTGCTGTGGCTAGCCGTTCAGCATGTCCAAAGCAGAAATTTGTCTAACCAACCAAGAGTTGATCTGTGGATCTGCCACAGACCACTGAAGTACTTTGATTACAGCTGAGTGATCGACAGCAGCTTTATTACTTTCACTTTTCATGGCTGGGATTGACGTGCTGCATTGAGATTGGTCACTCTGATTTTAAAACCTTGTTCTGGTTGTAATAAACACGACTAGCTGTTTCTCATTTGGTTTGTCAGGAGTACTCATATAGTAGTTAATGCTGACCTCGGTGAGACCACTTCGTGTTCATAAAAGCAATTCATTCCACATGCCATCTTCCATCAGCCTCAGCACCACCCTCACCCCCTCAGGTCATGAAAACAGTTTTCCAAGCCTTCGTTCTCATTATCAGATCAAATTAGCATGGTCATTGAACCATAGAGTTATGGAGACATTTGCAGTATGCACGACTTCCTGCTTCAGGTTTTATGACTTTTAATTCCTTCATATTTTTTTCTTTCTGCCTATCAATAGCTGCCAATCCTGGTATCCTCTGTGGTCAGTCTCTACTTCTTGGAGTGGACAGATGTGTTCAAGCCAGTGAAGTCCGGCTTCACCTGCCATGACCGCAGCCTGAGCCTGCCCTACATCGACCCCAACCATGAAGTCATCCCACTGCTGATGCTTCTCAGCCTAGCCTTCGCCGGACCTGCCATAACGGTAAGAAAACTATGACACTAACCGGATTTTAAGAGGATTTCAAACAGTGAAATATATCCTGTGACATTTGTCCACCTGACAGTGTCCTGTCAGGTATCCTGTACATAAGCATGTGGGGTCTATAACAGTTATTCAACATAGGACCTGCTACTTTTATTAGGGCAGTGCGACCAGAGTTGGCAAAGCAGGAATCACTCATTCAATCATTTTTTGTTTTGAAAAAGTGCAATGCTCTGCCATTTGAACACTTTGAAAAGTCATCCAAGATTAACACCCTGGTTTAAAGGGTTTTACTGCTAAAACATACTGAAGCTGCAAAAGTGGCAGGTCAAAACTACATATTGAAAAAGTGAGTAGAATCCTCAGAACACTAGAGGTCCTGAACAGGAATCAAACATGGGACATTAGTGTTACTTGGTGAAGTCAGTGGGATGGCCACATTTTGGTTTGTGTGTATACTGCTTATATCAGCTGTTCCTCCTCAGCGATCCATTTCCCTGCAGCTTGAGCAAAAGAAGACCTGAGGCTTTCCTCTATTGAGCTGCCCAACAGTCACTCTGTGTTTGAGTGACTTATGGGAAAATTAGTGGCTTCAATTAAGTTGAAGTTATTCTAATTTAGTTTGTGTTCCTCTGGTGAAATTATAAGATCGTGCCCAATTGGCTGGTTCTGGGGAAGATATTTGCTGAACTTGTGACGAATACAAAGATGGAGGCTGTGTTTGGGAGAGCTTCTGCTGTGAATTTGTTAAAGCTGTTGAAGCAAAAAAGACCACGGTGCCTTGCAGCATTGTCTCCCCATCCTGGTTCTGCAGACACTTTAACAGCCTTCAGTGTGACAAGCTGACTGAGTCATCAGTGACATGTCTGACACTGTCTCATACAATTATGTATATAATGAGCATATAGTATATATAATATGTATATACTGTATTTATGGCATTCACCTCTGCAAACCTCTGCATAAGCTTTACAAGGGTTACTATAGTTGAGCTGCTTAGTTCCATTAGGTCAAAGAACTGGTAAGGTCCAGATTAGAAGTTGTACAGCACAATCAGACTGATCAAACTTTTATAGGAGACAGGTCACAGCAAAGTGACAGCTGCACTGAGACCAGACAGACTGATGCTCAAGATAAGCCAACTTAACATCTCAACATAGCTACTTTTGTCTGAAAATGGTCAACCTGGTCAATAATCTAAATTCCAGAAAGAGAAAAGAGACGAGACCATTGTGTTTGCAAAAGAAAAGTATGATGTGTATGAGTATCAGTTTCATCATTATATATTAGACATAAGTATTAGTAAGCCCTCTTTCTGTCTATCACTGACATAGCTTCCTTTTCTTCTCTTCTGCCTCCTCCACCAAACACTGCCCTGATCTCAGACAGTTGCTCTGCAGACAGCCAGGTATCCCACTGCAACGCCACGTGTCACATATGGAGCGTGTATTTGTGTGTATGAGAGTGTCACACAGGAAGGAGAGCTCTTGGCTTGCACTCTTGGCTTAAAATTGAGTTTAGAGGGCCTTAGATAGATTGAGCTGTGGGACACCACCCGCATCAAACGCCCAATCCCAGCAGGTTCTGAGACTGAGATAAGACTGTTTACATCTGTGTCCGAGCACAATGTCAAGATATTAAACTATATAAATATGAATATGAAAATAACTATAATAACAAATAATCAGAAAAAAACAAGAGACTGGTCGCTTACCCAGTGCAGCGAGCTGCCCCTTGAGATATGGAATGGTAAACAACGAAGGCAGCAGCTGCAATAGCTCACAGCAAAAAGACCAGGAAAAGTATGGAAGAATTATCCTATCTTTATTCTGAGCTATATTTTCAGTTTAAGAGCACGATTCCTCCTTTTCGTGCTCAGATTTATTCTCCTCGTGCTCACATTTTGTGCTCGCACTCAGATTTCTGCTGCTTTTTTTTGCTTGGGCTCAAAACATCACATGCTTGTGCTCACATTTCTTCTTCTTGGACACAAACATTTCGCTCGCACTCAAATATATCCTGTGCACGCTCAGATCTAACATCTACGCACTCAAACCTAAGTGTGCTCGCACATGTCCTGTGCGCTCTCAAACTTTTTGTGCTCGCACTCGGAACAACACGTCCTCTCAGGTTGAGGTGTGTGCTCAGACTGAAAGATGCCCCTCCCTGCGCTAAGATTAGTGTGTTTCACCAGCCAATAGGGAGACAGCTAGAGTGTGGCCCAATCTTCTCCCTTTTCAAGTGCTCCGTAGGGGCGGGTATATGGTCTATTTGTAAAACTGCTTCTCTCTTTAAATACACCAGTTTACCTTATTAGCCAGCTGTTTGAATCGTCACCTACTGACATTTAGTCATTTAGCAGACGCTTTTTAAGACGCCAGCATCTTCCATAGTATTCATTGTTTTTGGGGACTTCAACCAGGCAAACGTGAAGAAAGTCCTGCCTCACTTTTGCCAACGTGGACTTGGACGTGCTACAAGGGGAACCAGCACCATGGACCATGTTTATACAAACATTAAGGGAGCATTTAAGGCATAACCCGCCCCCACCTTGTCTCATCTGACCATGTCTCTGTTACGCTAATTCCAGCATACGGACTCATCAGGACAAAGCCCTCCTCTAAGCAGGTGACAGTCTGGCCAGAGGGAGCCATGTCAGCTCTGCAGGACTGCTTTGAATGCACCGACTGGTCTGTGTTCAGAGATGCTGCCACCACAGACAATACCACAGACATCGAGAAAAATCCAGGGACACTTTCAGGACCATAGAGACAGCAGGAGGCTGTGGCAGGGAATCCAGACTGTCACGGACTATAAGACTGTTCCTCAGTCCTGTGAACACAGCATGGATTTCCTTAACAACCTCAACAACTACTTTGGAATGTTTGAGGCACTGAACACCACACCAGCAAGGAAAGCCACTCCACACCAGCGTCTGAACTTCCCACCTCAGTCCATCCATCCTCACCACTTTCTACAGGGGCACCACAGAGAGTTCTGACCAGCAACATCTCTCTCTGGTTTGAAAACTGTAGAGCTGTGGAGAGAAAGGCTCTGAGGAGGGTGGTGAGGTTAGCTGGATGGACTATTGGTACAACTCTTCCTACTGTTCAGGAGCTGGCCCACAGAAGATGCATGCAAAATAGCTTCTACCCCACTGCCATCAGGCGACTGAACTTAGAATCAAACTAAACCCACTGATTCTCAAATTAGATTCATCAGACTTATTTATTTATCTTCTTATTTAATTTATTCTGTGGTGTTTTTAATCTGTGAGTTTTTGCTCATAGTTTTGTTTTACAGTGCTGTGAAATGACAATAAAGCGATCTTGAATCTTGAATGTAAAAATGTAAAAATAAGATTTCCTGATGGGACACAATATCCCCGCCCAGATGTTCACCCACTTCTCCATATGACAGCTGTGCCGTTGTGTTGTGTTAACAGATAATGATCGGAGAGGCCATCCTGTTCTGCTGTCTGTCTCGGAAGAAGAGTGGTGTCGGTGCTGAGGCTAACATCAACGCCGCTGGCTGCAAATTCAACTCCTTCATACGCAGAGCTGTCCGCTTCATTGGTACACTGATTTTTCTTTCTTTCTTACTGGCCTTAAATTATGGTAACTAACTGTTTCCTCCTTTCCTCTCATGACTCAGTTAGCAACATCTTCTCCAGTGAGCAAGAACCAACTTTTACTATTGTTATACTGAGATTTCTCAACCCAAACAGACCGTTTGTAGCCGAATTGTTCCAAAAGGCCACCAGGCATGTCATTGACACATTCCGGGTGGAAGAGCAGATCTTGCTGGCTCTAGACAATATTTATGATTCCACTGGAAGCACTGCAGGTTTTGGAAGGATCCTAAAAGTTGGTCTTCGCTCTGCTCTGCGGAGAATATGTGGTCAAGTTTCAAAATTAAACACCCTGTGCAGACTAAAAACAGACTAAAGGGGAACAATCTAATGACATAACCCACACACTCGTGGCAGAAGCACATAAAACCAAGAGAAAAATGACCAAATCTGAACAAGTTAACAAAGTCTACAGGCAAAACAGTCCTGTGGCTGCGACATCACAGAGCCATGCCCAGTGGAATTTAGGGGCATTTGTTCTAAACTTACTTATTTAACTTATTTGTCAGTAATTACATTACCTGCATAGACGACAACTGTACAGCCAGTAGAGTTTATGCCTCTGTCTGTACAAACAGCTCTTTTACATGTTAACGCTGTTTACCAACCTTTACCTCGCGTCCTGCTCTGTCCTCAGGTGTTCATGCATTCGGTCTTTGTGCCACGGCCCTCATCACTGACATCCTCCAGCTAATGACAGGCTACCCAACACCCTACTTCCTGACCGTGTGTAAACCCAACTATACCACACTTAACGTCAGCTGCGAGCAGAACCCCTACGTCATGGAGGACATTTGCTCAGGGGCTGACCCCACAGCCATCAACCAGGGCAGGTGAGGAGGTGTTTGAGGTTTATGTCTGCAGTAGGACTTACCTGAAAGGAGCCACACTGGTTTAAGTTGAGAGAATCAAAATGTGTTGAATGAATACATGTAAATAAATGTTGATAAAGTAATGCTAGTGACCTGACTTACTTTGTCATAGCACTCATTCATCAGTACACAGACACCGGACCAGCCGGAGAACTGTTGCCCATTCAAACTGCAATTTCAATGAAAAAACAGTTGCTGCATTTACAGTTATTAATTATCCTGTCCTAGTATGATTCACCACAAACATTTAACACACCTACTGATAACTGAGTCCTTTAAATACAATAGTTCTTAGTTCTGTGACACAGAGTACACATGTACCATTCATGCTTTATGAAGGCACATGAATCACAGTATCGGATGCAGACAGTCAAACTTCATCTACACACAATAGAATTAAAAGAAAGAATCAAAGTGATATGAACTCTATGTCATGCTGGTGACAACAAAATAACAAAACTGCAGCTGCAGTCTTTAGTTCTTTTTCTACTTGTATGGTTGTGTCCAGCTAGGTTGAAGATTTTATAGCATAGTACATGGATTCAAGGTCTCCGTAGCAACGACAGATTTCGGTCATTCAGAGTTCACAGAAGCCACTTATGAGATCAATGTAGAGCCGAGGAGAAAAAAAAAGTGTTGGTTAATTTCTATTGGCAGATTGTCACAGAGCTGTGACGTCGTTTTTAAACTCGGTTTGTAAAGTTTAGCCAACATGTGAGAACTCGTCTGACGCAGACAGTCTCCTGTTGTGTGTCTGCAGTGTATCTGTGTAAGCGGCTTCGTTCAGCATCTCTCCCTACCCTCTGGCACCATGAGTTACCATGGTTACAAGAACGCCCTGAAACTTTATAATGATAATCAATAAGAGGTGAATGAAGCCTGATTGTACCTCTGCTGAAATCTTGTATTCTAACATGTAAAACAAATGTAAAGCCTCAGAGCCTCTTTGATTATTAACAGTATGTAGTGATGGCAGAAAGCTGAGAGCTCGCCATCACACTGAAACTGTCACAAGGCTGCAAAAGAACCTCTTATTGTTATTTAATCCTGCTGCTGTTTGATGTATAATAATAATAATAAGAAGAAGAAGTAATGCAGTGAAAGGTTCTGTAGATGGTTGATTGTTTGAAAGAGTAAAACTTGCCTGGCAAAAAAAGTATGGGTTTGAGATTGATTATATTACAAGGGCGAAAGGTAAAAGTGTAATAGAACAGCTGTTCAGATCATCCTCCTCTAAAACACCATTGGTCAAGTATTTAAACTTGATGGCTGCATTAGAGAACATTGTTATGAGTGCAGTGAATCTTGTGCATTTCTTTAGCAGGTGTCTCACAAATTACAAATGGGGGAATATGAATTTAAGCTTTAATCCATGATACTATAAATTCTTATTACAGCTGATTGTTGAGTTGTGTGTATAGATATGTATAGTTATTCATAATGTATTGAGCCCCATCAGTCAACCTCAATTTATGACTAGTCAAGAGCATCCAAGAGACTTGAAGTCATAGGCATTCCTCATGAGTCACATCTTGGTGAGACGAGTTCCTGGTGTATCTGCTATTGCAAGGTCTGCATAAATCTAGAGTTAGCATCTGGACGTGAGCTTACACTGATGTGTCCTCATTATAATAGTTAGCATGCACTCATGGTAGCATATGACTACACTGTGGTTTGTTTGTTTGTTGCTGTATGAGCCAGCCTTTTGATGGCCTCTTTAATGCGGTAACAAACACAAACACTGACAGACTGTACATGGATTTTGAAGAAAACTGGATCATTATGGTGTTTTCTTCTATATGTTGATGCTTCTTTAATTTAGTAATTGAGTGATGAGAATAATTAAAACATCACACATCATGCCATATTTATGGCCTCTATTTACAGAATATGGCAAAAATATATCACTCATATCTTTATTCTTATATATAGTGTATGTATTTTTGTTACCTTAGAATGGGTCTTTTCTATCTGCAGAGGCTGTCACAGGTAGAGATAAATCACTCAAGCATCCTGATGAGTGGATATGAATAAAAGCTGACAGCATGTATATTTCAGGGTTACAATGGGAGACTGAGAACCTTGTGCCCCCATGTCATCCTACAAACATGGAATGTTCAACTCCAGCTACTTATGGCTAACAAATCAGTCACTGTTTACACATATATACTGAGATCTTACTTTTTTGTCCTAAATAATATAAAATATAGCCTCTGATGTCATTAGAGCCATACTAGTTCACAAGGCTGAGTCAGTGAGAGAAATGTGCTGAATGCTGTCAGTTGTCAGCATGGGGAATAGCCCTCATGCTATACAATATCAGGTTGTTGTGGTTTGTTGCTTAATTTGTCCATGTGTCAAAGTGTCCTTGAACAAGACTCTAAACCCAAATCTGCTCCTGGTGGGGGACCCTGCATGGCACAGTAGCTTGCTGCGTGTCAATGAAAGACTAAATGAAAAGCTCTTTGGATAAAAGAACCATATAAATGTAGCCGTTTGGACATCCACATGGTTCTACATCACATGAATTCACCAGGAAAACCAACAGAGAGAGAGTTGTCTCTGGCATATCTGGATTGATACAAGCTTAAGTCTGTTTACACTGCACTCCATACTAAACCTGAATGTCTCATTAAACCAGGTACTTCAATGGAGATTAGTTTCTCTATTTGAATTTATGTGCGTGTGTGTCAGTGGACAGACAGGGCTGTTGATGAGGAGGTCAGGTTTAACCAGTACATGTAGATTTAAGTGCAGACTATAGAGTCTAAATATAACCTTCTGCTCCTGGCATAAACACTGCCTTCCGCTCTCTGTGGCAGCTTTAGCTTCAGTCTCGTTTCCAAGGCAGAATGGAAAGCTGTTTTGCTGCAGTGGTTGTGCACCACTGGTATTAAGAAATGGATAATTCATGTCATGGGAGTGAAGTAAATGTATTTTGCAACAGATTAGCAGTACTGTCGAGTGAATTACCTTAGGCCTGTTAGTTCCTGGAACTACTTTGTCAAATGGGGCTAAATAATATCAACACTAGTCTTACTAAATACAGTTAAAGGTACAACTGTTACTGTTACAACTGTTACATGTGCAGTTACAAGTGAGTTCAGTCGGTATAATGTTGGTCTCTCTGACCAGGCTGCTGTATACTATATATATATATACTGAGCTGGATTGTTGGCTATACAGTTGGATTTACAGTATGGTTCATAATGGCTAGAGTAGATGCTGTAGATTATATTATAACATGCATAAGTCTTGTTTAAAACAGTGTGTTCATAGTTTTTGTGTTCTGTCTCCCCGTCATTTTGCACCAAGACCCGAAAACCTGGAGCCAGTTTGTGTTCTTGCATGGGAGATGTTGATTGAAACGTCAGCTGTCCCTTTACTCAAAAATAATCAGATAATTCCTCATATTTCTTAGTTTTATTGTGTTTGTAACAATATACACTCAGATATGCATAATAAGATGCATAGTAATGTACATCTCTATTTTTATTGGCTATTTCAGTGCTAAAAGTGGGTCAGTTTATTTAGAAGCAGTGTTATTAGTTTACATATGAAATTTTTATGACTGCAAAGATGTTGTAAATGCTAGTTTAAGGAATAGAACACAAAACTCTTACACACAGACACACACACATATTTACACATGCACAGTGAGGACTAGAGATGAGGGCTGGTTGGAGGAGTGAGTACCAGGAGTTGTCAGAAGTAGGTCATTGGGTTGGAGCTTGGTGAGAAACTGGGCCACAGGTTCACTTTCATTATGTAGCACACAGTCAGCTCCTGCTGCTCCATGACTGTAAATGAGACATCCACACTGCGCGTTTCAGTGGTACTTAGCATTAGCATAGTAGATTCAGATTTCACTGCAATGTCTAACTGCCTGTTAAATCATAATGTGTTTTCTAATGTGAACACAAGGTAGAAGAACACAAAATGATGCATCTAATATGGTTTAGTTGTTCAACCGCTAATAGCCACGTGTGTGTGTTTAAGGAATCTCATTATGCTTGTGTTTTGTTGGATGTTCTTAAACCCTCTCTCCACCCTCTGTTGACTCACACATACAGATGTGTGAACTCTGGCTCAGTCTATTTCTGTTCTTTCATCTCTTGCAGAAAATCCTTCCCGTCGCAGCACGCTACCCTCGCATCCTTCGCTGCTGTCTATGTTTCGGTGAGTAATGCTCAGAGCCCACCCCAACACTTAACCCGGTTCACCCTCCTATGAAGAGCCTAATTATGTAGTAGAAGTTAACAAAGCGACATGTTGGGCGGTGGATGATGGAATTAGCCAAGATGAATTTTTCTGCACGGCTCTCTCCTCTACGCTGTTTCTGCTTCAGCATGTAGAAATCACGCTCATATATCAACTTGCAATATGAGATAAAAAAACAAAAAATTTAAGAAGCATAGAAACCAAGGACAAATTCTACCAGATCCTAAATACTGCAATAAAATCTTTAAAGTGATTAAAAGTCCATGAACTGAATAAAACATGGATGGGGTTTATAGGTGGGCTGTAAATGATGAGGCACCTTAAATGAAAGTCAGGCTATAAAGATGTAACTTGTTGTTGTTCCAGAGACCACAGAGGGCGCCAGTGGCTGAAGCATCTCCTCTTGTGTTTTTTGTTCAGGTTCTAGTTACAGATGTGAAGTAGAAGAAGTAATAAAGACCAATAGATATATTGATGTGCTTTTTATGTGCAACACATTCTCAGAATTTGTTCACCATCTGACAAATAAGTACTCATTTATTTTAAAGACACTGTAGCTGAGGATAATACTGCCTGGGAAGGAGATGGAGCAGCACAGCTGTAACACAAATCAAGGATAATGGAAAATAAATGTGTCATGTGTCCACAGATGTACTTCAACAGCACCCTGACAGACTCATCCAAGCTGCTCAAGCCCCTGCTGGTCTTCTCCTTCATTATTTGTGCCATCATTTGTGGTCTGACCCGGATCATTCAGTATAAGAACCACGCCATCGACGTCTACCTGGGCTTCTTGCTAGGAGGTGCTATCGCTGTCTACCTGGTAGGGGCAAGTCCAATCAACAGCCTCCTTTCCAATGGTTTCCCTGTCCAGAGAGCGGAGCAGCAGTTCTTTATAAACAAAGCTGCACTCTGTTGCAGTTTTACATCAATTTATACTTGAATTCAAGTAGAAAAGAAATTAAACAAAGGTTTATCAAAACTAACCTATGCTATACTAACCCTTATGTTGCAGTGTTTTGTTGAATGAAATGAACTCCTTCAGACAGGCTGTCGCCTCCCCTTGCAAAGTACAACATTTAATCAAACCTAACCCACAGCAACAGAAACTCACTGACAGTTGGTGTGTGGGCTTCATTCATAAGAAAACACCTGAATTGTCCACCTGAAAGGTCAATGGACTAACCCCTACTGTGTTAGTCTGTCTAGGCTAACTTGGATTTAGAAAATGACTGAAATCTTTGAGAAATGCTAAGTGCAGATGATGAAGAATTGGGCACACTTGACTTCATTTAACAAGATACAGAACACAGTTGTGTCCATGCTTTAGCAGGAAGCACTAGGAATTCTTTTATGCGGAAGTTATGTGGAACATGTCCTTCAAACCTTTGTGCATCGAAGAAGCAAGTCCCCGAGTCCACAGCTATTCGCATGGCAGTGCTTTCAGTTAAAGGGATAGTTCGGGATTTTTGACATGAAGCTCTATAGCATCCCCGTCAGTAGTGTCGCACAGCCACACCGACTTACCCCCGACAGTGTCCTGTGGGCCGAGTTCTGTCCAGGTTTGGTCAGCAACGAAAGTAGTCCGGCAGGTTTGCTGGGACACTTAAATAAAAAGTTTTTCTTCTCAAAACAGCATGTGTTCAAAAGAGTGATTTATTTGCATCACAAAACCGATGTCCTCGAAAAAGTCCCACCTCGTAATCAATTGGTCCTACTTTCTCTCTTTTTGTATCTCTGTACTGCTGCAAGATGACAGACAAGGGCTGGGCTGCCCGGAGAGAGCCTGGTGGGGCGGAAGGAACAAAACTAAACAGTAGCGGCCACTTGCAGCAGCGCAGAGATACAAACAGAGAGAAAGTAGGACCAAGTGATTACGAGGTGTGACTTTTTCGAGGACATCGGTTTTGTGATGCAAATAAATCACTCTTTTGAACACATGCTGTTTTGAGAAGAAAAACTTTTTATTTAAGTGTCCCAGCAAACCTGCCGGACTACTTTCGTTGCTGACCAAACCTGGACAGAACTCTGCCCACAGGACACTGTCGGGGGTAAGTCGGTGTGGCTGTGCAACACTACTGACGGGGATGCTATAGAGCTTCATGTCAAAAATCCTGAACTATCCCTTTAAATGTTGATTGCTGAAATGTTCACTATTGCAATGTTAGGTTAAGTAGTGGTCAACATAGCAGCTTAGCACGTTAGCATACCTACATTGGCTTATGGTTGCTAAACACAACTGATTGATGAGCTGATTACTCGGCACCAAACGTCATGGTGATTCATCCAAGAATGTCCACACATTTCACTGTAAACCAGGAATACCAGTCTGCTATAGTAAAAGTAAGGGGATCACTAAGATCACAGGTCAAGTTTAATTGTCACGTTTGTGTTATTGTCTTTAAATTCAATCAAAATGAATCCCAACACCACAAATGATTAAGCTCTGCTTTTCTGTAAGTCTGTTTGAAAGAGTTCCACAAAGTGAAATGTATGAATCGTTCTCTGTTTCTTCTCTTGTCAGGGATTGTATGCAGTCGGAAATTTTCAGCCCAGCGAGGAGGCCAGTGCCAGCCCTCCTCCACTGCTCCATCGCCCCCCTTGCTCATTACCCCACATAAGCCAGGAGGCTGTACTCCACCACCTGCAAATGAAAGCCAGCATGGCCGGGGAGCCCGGTATACACACCTCTCACTCTGAGGGCCTTCTCCACCGAGGCCTTCAACAGCAGAGGCCTGATGACAGTCTCAAGCGCTCCAGTGCAGATGTGGATGTGATCTCTCCCCGCAGCCCTCACAACAAAGATGCCATGGTGACCTTTAGCCACACCCTTCCTAGAGTCCACACCCCCCAAGCCATGGCAGCGTATGAGGAAGCAGCCAGACGTCATGCAGCCACTCTGCACCACGCATCGATGGACTCCAGCCGCTCAAAGCAGCTTCTGTCTCAATGGAAAAGTAAGAACAATAACCATAAATGCTCCCTGCAGGTCCCAGACTCCTTCTCCTCCTCTGTAGACTCATCATCTGGCCAGTCCTCCCAGCATCCACACCACCATGGCAGCATGGAGCTACGATCCAGTTCTGAACCATCAGCTATGGGCCTGAATGGAAGCTTTGACAGTCATGCATACATGTCCAAACTGGCTACAGGTGCTAGTACCACCCTCCCCAGTAACTGTAGTGGCATCACTGGAGGAGCCAGAATATCCATGCAATCTAGGCCTGGATCCTCACAGCTCGTCCACATACCAGAGGAAGCTCATGAAAATTACAACACCGCCTCCCCAAGGATGGGGGTGGGAGGAGGAATTGAGGGGATGTCAACATTAAATAGCACATCTCAGGCTAACTGGCAAAGGGCAGCAGAGAAGACAACAGCCTGCAGGACTAATGATAGCGGGCAGAACACCCAGCCAAGAATCATGCAAGTGATTGCTATGTCCAAGCAGCAGGGCCTACTACAGACACATTCCAAGAGCTTAGATGAGAGCAGCATTGGCTGCAGCACCACTGGGAGTTGCCAGGGCTCTGCTCGCTACAGAGGGCTAACCGATCAAGACCCCACTAGCACCACAGGGCCAAGTTCACTTGGTAGTACCACAGGCAGTATTTCAGGGAGCACTGGTGCAATTGTCAGAGTAGAAGCCCACCCTGAACACAACAGGCCGGTGATTCAAGCTCCGTCCACAGATGGAAGTGGATCATGGAGATGGCGCTCTCTGGATCATGGCACTGGAGTTGGTGGAGGTACAGGGACTAATGGAGCAGGGGGAGGAGGATCAGGAGGAGGGGGGGTGAGTTTGAAGCAGTCCTTTGAGCTTAATGATCTAAACAGAGACTCAGAAAGCTCAGACTCTTTACGTGAGGGGTCCATTGACAGGAAGCATGCCAATCACATCGTCACCACCACCACTACCACTGTTAGCACCCCACCCATAGTTACTGTTCATACCCAGAACACCAGTCAGTCAGAGCAACGGCTCCACCCACAGGGCCTCTCTACTATAAGGGTCACTCCAGGGGATGGTAGTGGTTCTGCAGGTGGTGGTGGAGGGGGAGGTGGAGACACTGCCTCAGAAACCCCCTCAGTTGCTTCCAGTCGTGAGTCTACGCTGCGGAGAAAAGGCAATAATATCATCCTGATTCCGGAGAGAGCCAACAGTCCTGATAACGCCCGGAACATTTTCTACAAGGGAACGTCGATCACTCCTGTTTTCAAGGACTAACTCTGGAAATGAGAAGATGTAGCTAATAACATAAGACTTTCAGAGAACCCCATATCTGTGATGACGGACAGTATTACCTGCCATTGTATATATCATAATAACTTGAAAAGAAAAGTTTTATTCAGCATGAGATTTTTGTATGTGTTTACACTAAATCACAACCTTTTAAGTGTTGTAGAAATAATCACTGTGTACTTTTGTGGTCACTCCTAACAACACCTATTGTAACATTGATGCCGTGCCAGTGCTTTGGGAATAGGAGAACCTTTTTTAAACAGTTCCGTATGTTTTGGATATAAATCAATAGAAAAAAGAAAAAAGCCACTTGCACAGTAACATTCGAACTGTAGCAAAAGCAGCAAATACAGCAAAAATAATTGTATCATAGCTGTGAAACCAGTGTTTACTTCCCTGCATTGTAAATGCTGTGTATGTTTGAAAAGGGTGCTACACCAGAAAATACTATTTACTATACAACATAATGTACAATTTGAATAGATAAAGAATGAATTATTTTACAAAGAGTGAACAACATTAATATGTGACAGAGATATGTTTTATATTTTGTCTCTTACTGTACAGATACCACATACTCAACAGAATACTGTTTTTACCATAAGTGTGCTTAGCATTCCTTCTGTAGCTATGAAGTCAAATATGCTGTTACTTGCACTGAAATATGAGTTTACTGTACCTTGCATACTGTAAACCCTGACCTTATCTTTATATCCTGTACTTACATTTTTATGTCCATGTCAGTTCCATATCTACAGCACAAAGAGCAGTAAAACAAACTGTAATATTATGCGTCTTTATATCATAGGAGAAATAGTACATTTCCCAAACTCAATGCAATTTGCCAGGTTTCATTCTGTGTGAAGTCTCTTTATAGCTTTCAGATGAACATTTTGCAAGATATCAAATCCACAACTCAATCCCAACTTTTACACAGTCATAAAGTGGTGTTTTTTTGACAGCGTTGAGGATGGGCTTGGATGGGCATTGAACAATCCCACTTCACTAAAGGTGCCACAACAAACCTTAAGAAAAATTATTTCTCAGAAACAAAATTAAAATTGTTGAGACCAGTCACCAAAACATGCACTTGTAACATTGTAGCAGGATGCTGGCATTGCTGCAATTTACAGTGGAAGAAAACACTACTTTGCAACCACAGTTGGTTGGGGATGTGTTTAGCCTAGCTTAGCACAAGTTCCAAAAGTTGCATTAGCATGATTCACAAGTTGTTAGAAGCAAGTTGTTGGAAACAAAAACGTTGCAGTGTTTCTTTAATCATCTTTTCTTCAGATAAGACTTAGCTCATTCTTTTAGACACTCTGTAAAGCACTATGCTCACCATCGTAGCAAAAATTAAACTTGATTTGTCGTAGCACACATCTACAGGTGCTACTTGTAGCATTAATACCTCAGTATAATTATCATCATAAGATGAAAACTTTGACATTTTTGGCTTTGTTGAACAGACAAAGCATGTAACAGATGATTTTGGTTTTAGCGCTCCTCCTTCATCATCTGCTGTATGCACTGGAAGAACAGCACCTTCTTCCAGCTTTGTGCTGTAATTTCCATTTGTGCCATAAAGCAACCAGCAGATTTTCTACCAAAACCAACCCAGTGTGTAAAATGTGAGTGTGAGGCCAGTAGAGGCTGCCAGATCTCTAAAAGAAAATCTGGTTTGTTTATGCTGATCATAATTGTGTTTGTTTTTTGCATTAATCCAGAGAGGATCATGACTGTTTGTGAGTTGAGAAATTAAAAAAAAAAAAAAAAAACGTTGTTTACAGTATTGCCATGATGATGCATATCATTAATTAGTATCTCAGTGGTTATATAAGCACCCACTGTATATAAATTCAGTTTGATACAAGCACTTCAGAATTGGCATTAATTGACTATATTTTGCCAGGGTGACTGTGAGAAAATTTGCCAAAGCTTGAATTTTTCATTGGAAAAGAACAAGAATCATCTGATGTAATTTTTTGTATTTGTATAGCAAGCCTGCATTATATTGTACATGAGTTATTGTATAGCCCAGTAACATTTGCATGGTCACTTTTATATAGTGCATATCACAAAATATTTGATCATAAATATACTTTTATTTGACCAGTATGTTGTTTTATTCAGTGTTTCATAGTGAAAGTTATATGACAATCTTTTGAATCTGTACTCTTCATGTCATCACTACAGTCTGCAGCATCATATTCATATGGACTGTGTACATAATTTAACAAACATGTAAAGAAGATAGCTGAGCTTTTGATTCAGGTGAATCAAACTCTTAAAAAGAAAATATTTATTTTTAAAGTATCCAAATGGATCGAATATTTTAAATACATCTAAATCTTTTTTTTTTTTTTTTAGTTTATTTAAACTGTCAAGTGCTGAGTGTGTCGGTGCTCCCAGCACTAAAATCACTGATTTGTTTTTTGTACAATATGTCAAAATGTGAAACATGAGAGAAACGTTGTGATTTCATTACAGGAATGTTTCATTTGTTTTTCCTTTGACTTCAGACATGCTTGCTAGATTAGCCAATAGTTATGGTCTTCACTGTCCTGTATAATGTTTGATGCAAGCCTTAGAAAGATAATGTGTTTCAGTGGCTCGTCCTCGAGAGTGACATATTTTATTCAAATGTTTTCTGTTGAATTTATATTTGCACAGCATGATACGACCACAGTCATAAATGTAAAAGTACAACAAAGCTGAGTAAGAGTTAGTGTTTCTTTAGGAGGAACAACCAAATCAAAGGGAAAACGATTCAGCGGTACTATCTTAAACCTTCTTACTGTCAACATCCAACCTCCTGTGAAAAGACCAAAACCAACAATCTCCTCCTACTGAAGACAAACATCTTGAAAAGCGTCTCATGAACATATAGCTTCATTAAAAAAAAAAAAAAAAAGAAGAAGAAGAAGAAGATGATGGTGTATGGGGGCATAGAGTAAAAATAAACTAGTGTGTGTGTAATGTGTGTTAATGAAGGAACATTTCAGCCAGCGGAGCTCATTAATGTGAAGACCAGATACACACAGTACACTTGTTATACATTCATTGTTGGTTTGGTTCTTTGTGAGATGTGACGACATTACAAGAAATATCAGCAGATTGATGCAAATCAGTAACACTATACTGATATAAATCTACTAACCTACATTCTGAGACCCTTCAAAATGGCAGACAGACAGTATTCATTCATTCAAGAGTAATATTTCATATCCTCCTGTTCACAGTGGATATAACAAGCAAACTGCCTTTTTACTCTCTTTACACAGCACATGATATATATGAAACCATTCTGTGACATCACGTGATCATCAAAGTTGAACTTGCATGACGTGAGGGTGCAAAAAAACAACAAAAAAAACAAAACAAGTAACATTCTTTAGATCGAAGAAGCCTTAACATTGTCCATACTCCCTTTAGGATGTCACACGGTAACAGAACCCCCCAGACTAACATATCTAACGTATCAATTGGGTAAAAAGAGAAAAGATGTGACGTGTATACTTCTAATGTTTGAAATGATTTGTCTGTTTTAGGCTGTCCCGATGAAGGCCTATGAAATCAAAGAGAGTAATCTGACACATGAGTGGAAATGTAGATCCAATGGATAGAACTGTGAATGGATGCTCTCGCTGCATGTGTAGCCTCTTGTGTTGTCTCTGGATGAATTATTAATGTCCTCTGATACTGTGATCAGCTGTGTAAATTCTATACAGCAAGAAAAAAAAAGAAACTGTAAATGAACGTTCCATCAGTTCTGTTCAAAAAGAAAAAAAGGCTAGTTACGTTTTTGTGTAACAGTAAAATAGCAAAGTGTGGATTGTTAAAGACGGTTGGATCTAACAATCACACTGAGTATTCAGAGCACGTTGATCAGGGTAGATGACCAATTGTGCATTGTCTAAATAATTGGAATAAATGTTTGCTATTGAATCATGTCCTCTCCTCAATGTGGCTGTTGTCATATTCACACTTTGTTTTTCTGCTTTGTTCATGATTCCACCACAGAATCTCTGAAACAAAAGCTAAATTCTCAGTTCTCAACTGAAGACGTCAACAGAAAAGGTTAACAACTGGGCATTTTTTATATCAAAACTCTTTAAAATGCCAACATTTCTAGATTTCTGTCATGTTTTCTGGCATTGTTTTCACCCCCTAATAAAAATAAAACTTCATTTTTGGATCAAAAAGTTACATTAAATTTGATTTAAATAAAACTAATCAAACAAAGAAATGAAGTGAATACATGAAGCTTTGTTTATATGTATTTCCTCTACTGTACTACAAATAAATGAAAAACATGTTAAAAGGATTTTAGCATAAGTGAATGAACGTGTATTGGAAGTGTATTACACAGACGGCTGCTGCTGTTCTGATCCAACCATCGTCTGATCTCACAGACTGTCCTCATCCTGGTCCTGTCGATGGTGGCGGTCAGAGGGTGGAGGCCCTCCTGCGTGTACGACTTCAGGAATGGCAAAAGAGTGATGGGGGTGATGTTGCCACAGACCTCAGCATCCAGGGAGTGAGCAGGTCCAGCAGGCTCTCAGATGGATTTTTTTAATGAAATATATAAATGATACTTGCAGAAGGAATCAGCTTGTGCTGGAAATGACAAGATCATAGATTAGATTATTTCAGATTATGTTATTCTCAGCTGTCCAATGAAAGACAGATTACTGAAGTTTGTTTCATTACAGGCTGAACTCTTGAACTCATTATTTATTTATTTATTTATTTAATCATTTATCTTTGTCCTCATTAAATTCATCTGCTTCCTATAGAAAATATACTGCTCTTTTATTCTTTACTGGGCAAAACTCTCGTGTCGTCCATGAAGCGTCCTTTTAGGTGAAAGCTGAATAATTCAGCATTCGTTTCACACACATTTAGTCACCTTTTTTTCTCCTTCCAGAAACTCTTTTCTCCTCGGCCTCCACTGAGCGCTCTGTTAGCATTGCCATGTGTAATTATCATCATTTGTTTTGAAGTAGGTCATTGTCATACCTAAATAAAGAGGTGAGTCTCCTGGAATCTGCAAGGCAGAGCTGCAGCAGCAGAGCTTAGGCCATCTGTGGAGACAAATACACACAAACACACTCACATTATCCAGTCATGATGACAGAATAGAATTTGCTTTTATAGAAGGCTGAGCCAAGTCTGTGTGTGTGTGCACTGTGGGTCAATGGGCTGCCTTTCACAGCTTATGTTTCATTACAACCTGAAACCCCCACTGTCCTGATGAGTCCAGTGAACGCTGTGTGCTTCCATTTATAGAAAAGTCACCAGGGCCCAGCGCCCTGCTGCACAGGGACTGGGGACATTTGGGGCTCTTCATAAATACTGACTGAGACTATTTCAAGAGAATATTTATTATGAATGAAGTGAAATGTGTGTTTTCCTGCTTTCGTACTCCCAGTTTGGAATGTTCGGTTGCTTCTGTATTACAGTTTTAACACTCTTGACTTGGGGAGGGTATAGATGAAGTGTCTCAAGTGAAACATGAGGAGTGTTGATACATTCACTTCAAAAAATGAAAATGAAGCATTAACATTCTGCTGTCAGACTGTACAGCCACGTCAAGTTAACAGTGAATAATTCAAACTGTAATAAATAATTCAAAAATACACACTGGAAATTCTGAAGTTGTCTCATTGAAGAGGATGAAGAGCCTGACAAATTATTTAAAGGTGCATTGCACTGTGAGCTACATTAAGCCTGTAGAGATTTGTTTCTGCTGCAGCTAAAAGAAAGAGGACACTGTTCAGCTTCATCAGTAGATGACATAAAGACTTTTTTATGAAAATCTAGATTTTCTACTCAGTGTCAGATTTGTCTGTCTTGAGGTCACTCATCACAACTGTTAAATCTGTAATGCACAATATTTTTGACAGTAAGTCACAGCACTCTTATCATTCAATTCATAGGCAGTCCGCTTTCAAGCGAACAAAGTGTCTTTGTTGCTGTCACTGTCATGCAAACTGGAAAAATAAATGCTGAGCTGAGGAAGCTGATATATTTTTCCGAGGTGAGTAAAGCTCTAACCAGAGCGCACAGAGAATCTTGGACATGCATTTTCATTCTCAGGACTTAAATTCAACTCAACCATCATGTGTGGTGGTTGTAATTAGGGAATTACTTTGGACTATTATAACTAAGGTGATGGTATGCAATGCATGAATTTCTTTTAGCACCATTCTGTCATGGTCAAAAATAGTTTACTACAGCTTTAAAGACTTCCTGCATTTGCATACATGTATTTCAGCTGCAGAGAGATATGTACTTCACTGCTTTTTACTGACTCTCATATGTTCAGCCACGAGTAGTGGCTGCACATCTTTCTCTCATGTTTGGTATAGACCATGAAGATCTCACTGCAGTGATAAGTGAGGATGACTGCGGTGAGCTAACATTTTTATCATCATTTATTATTGGATGATAAGAGGACATGATTTAAAGACCTCAAAGTGAAGTGACGTGTCTTCTTTAACCTCTTCTTTAACTGGAAATTACAGTTTGTGTCTCAACAGTGTCCCATTTTCCTTCTAGGACAATTTTAACTAACTTTAATTGACAGAAAACTTAGCTTTATTCTTGACCAATAATATGTCACATAGTGTCTGCCTGTGGTGTGTTGGGGTGACAATGGGCTGTGCTGTTATTATTTAGTGTCTTGAATCTTATTTTGGTTGTTTCAAGTGATGAAAGTTAAAACAAAAAAGTGCACACGTACAGTTGCATGCAGTTCAGTTTTACATGAACAATGTATGAAATAACGTTGTGTGTGTGTGTTGCTTGTATTAATGAACCCACAGATAATTATCACCTTGCTCGTTGTGTTATCCACGCATTGTGTCTTTCAGCTGATTGTTTTGGTTTTTAAACTTTTTTTTTACTCTTTTTTTAACATAAGTTTTCTAAAAACAGCTGCAACAATTCAAGTGTATCCAGCTGCCTGCAAGTTAGCGATTAGGTGGTTAGTGAAGAGGACTGAAAAACAGAAATACAGCACAAAGTATATACTTTAATACTGACTACTTATGAAGTATATACTTTAATACTGACTACTACCACAAACATACAGACACACAGGTTACACAGCTAGGACAGTGTTAAATGTTCCTGTGCCACCAGATAACATTCAGTCAGTCTGTTTTCAGGTGAGCCTTGACCAAGATCAGGGAGTCGAGCACACACACACCATGCAGGCTCATGGGAAACACATAGACAGAACGCAGACATATGACGGTTGGGTCCAGATCTGGTGATTTGACTATGTAAGAGTGATGTAAGAGTGACGTAAGAATGGTTATAAAAGGTTGTGAAGATGTAGTAAGTAAAGTTATGTTCGGATTCGCAAGCAGCTGTCTCCATGTTGTGAAGTTTTCTCCACAATATTCTCCACTCTGCTGAACCTTCACCATGTTCTTTATGTTCTCTGTGTGGTTGGTGTTCTCAGTGTCGTCCTCCAGGTCAGCTGGAGTCACATGGAGGATGTTTGGTCCTGTTGCCTGAAGACAGAACAACATGAACAAACTTTGACAGAAGGGATCTGCTGAAACACTGAAAATGATGGACTGGCTACCTCAAAGTCAACCCCACAGAGCAAATCTGGGAAATAAACTGGACAGATGTATGGTACATACAAAGGAAAGCCTTTGGCTTGAGTTGCAGGAGGCACGGGTTAACATTAGTATTGAAGTTCTCAGGAAATATATTAACACTATGCCAGAGAGATGTGCTGCTTTAACTGCTGCAAAAAGAGGATGTACTAAAATTAAAGCTAAAAGTGAATAAAATTTGTTGTAAAATAAAAAATTGTTGTGCTCAGAGTAACATCTGCATGTTTCATACATTGTGAAATGAAATCATGTTTTGGAGGCAAAAAAAAGTTCAGGATTTTCTTTGCCAGGTGTTCTAATAATTTTGGTCACCACTGTTATCAGGGTATCAGGATCATGATATATATATATATATATATATATATATATATATATATATATATATATATATATATATATATATATATATATATATACATACATACATACATACATACATACATACATACATACATACATACATATATATACACTGTTTGCAACGCTTACTCAAATATGAACTTAGCTTCATGAAGAAAAAAGAAGACTTTTTTAACCGGAGAGCTGCGGACCACAACAAATTCATGAGATAGCAGATAGTGACATTAGTGTATAAACGTATGTGCCAAGACCACTTTCTAGCATACAGTATGAAGCTTGCTCACTGAACAGAACAGAATGAAAACTGAGTAAGCTCTAATGGAGCTGAAAGCCATGTCCAATCAGATGTGTGTCATTTTCAGTCAAATCTAGCAGATTCAAATGTCCAGATCATCTTTGTGGAACACAATGTAAAATTTACAGCGGTTTTTCTCTCATGTGCTGTTTACAGTTTGCTAGCACGGCAAGGTATCAGAACAAAGCGTATTATTTATACCATTTGCCACAGTGGTTTGTTCAGTGACCTTCTAGTCATAGTAAATGGCCAGACCAGACGCTATGACTCATCTTAGTGATGAGTAATATAGCCACTGACTCAGGATGACTTGCTGTAATAGGATACATGTGATAATAGGCAACATTCTTCAAAGCAGCCCAAGCCCAGCTGTCACCAGCCAAAGGTTACGCCTCAATTTGTTCTCCAACATATTCAAAGTGTCTGTGCTCAATGGACCCAGTCAAAGGTGGTGAATTACAAGGATGCAACAGAAGATCGCTGTACTAAGGTCTGTCCGTGTAACAAATGTTGGCAGCATTTAGTTACTGACAATGGAAAGTGTCCTCATGGTACATCTGGATCACTGGAACTGGTGTTTCAGTCACAACATCGTCACAACCACAAAACCAAGTCATGTTATGTTTCTAGGTACACAATCATGTAGATACAATACACAGCTACCTGAAAGGCAGGCTCAAATAAAATATAGGTCAGCCAGCCTCACGGGGGGCTGGAGCCTATCCTATCCCTTACCACAGCCATTCACAGGCAATGTAGAGTCACAATTTAACCTGTTAACCTGTCTTTGGACTGTGTGAGGAAGCCAAACGAAAACATGCAAACTGCATGCAGAAAAGCCCCAGTCAAGGTTCAAACCAGGAACCTTCTTGCTGTGAGGCAACAGGACTAACCACTGTACCATCATGCCACCCAAGGTACTATTTAATTATAAATGTCTTGTATTCATTTCACACCGACAAAACAGGACTCAGATCATCTTTATGTGTATTTAGCCAACATTATATGGTCCTTGCACTAATCCTGATTGTATCCTCCTACATTGATTGCTATATGAAGTAAATCTGCCTGAGGGAGACATTTAAATCTGCCTTACAACCAGCTGCAGTTTCATGTTGACTATGCTTATGAAACAGAAACAACATCATGATATGAAACATTTCAATCAACGGAAAGGTCAATCTGGTACTGGAAGTACTCTGTGCTGCTTGACTCAGCATCTGTCAAAAATAGACCACCCATGTATTCTCTACATTCTCAACCACAAGGTTCTATACATCATTCACTTTCTGGATTCACCATCATCCTTACTCCCAATTTATGGTCGCTCCCCAGAGAGAACTTTTAATTCTTGAATTCTTTGGCACTTCCTGGATTCACTCATCTATCAGGCTTCCCACCATGCCAAGGAACTCCACAGTATCCCCTTATGCCTCATGACTTATTGATAGACTAAGTGCTTCTCTCCCTGGTCAGATACCTGAATCATCCCTGGAAAGGTCGGTCCTTCCTCTTACACTTACACCTTACTTTTCCACTGCATGGTACAGCTTGACTTGAGTTGACCCTACCTGTTTCCTTTGGTTTTCTATTATGGATAGAGCCACATGACCACCTGACCCCTGTGCTTTTGTGATCATTTATGATTGTGAACAACATGAAGCCATCAAAAGGTCTTTTCACGTGTAAAATATTCCTGAACTATTCAACTGTTCTCATAGTTCAGTTTTGAAGTGCACTGATGGTCATGTGCCTGCCGTGAGTGTGGAACAAAATCCTAAAGAGAGATGATAAGAAAAAGGCACTGCTGTTGTTGACCACAAGGGTTGTTTGTCATGTTTTTAACCTAGAGATTTTGAAACTGTTTAACAAGTGTCATAGAATCAGACAGAAGTATAAGTCGAAAGCCTAGTAACACATTTTCTCTCATTTATTCCCTTTTCATTCTGTATTTTAATTAGCCATACTTCTCCTTCTATATAACCATTTCCATCTTTCTTCCACTAGGTTACCATAGCAACACGGTCTCTGTCTCAGTGTATATTGTCTCTGAAATGAAAAACCAAAAGCCCTGTGCCTTGAGCTGGAAGCGGACATATGATGATTCTCACTTTCACCAACTAAACAGATAATTGTTGCAGAAAATACACAATCCTTGCCTTTGAAATAGCATGAAGGACTGACACAGTTCAGTTTTATGTAACACACTCCTTTAATGATTGATAAAGTGGTAAATTAACATCAAACACTCAACTCCATTTGGTAATCATCCTAATGACATTATAAGAATCAAAAGATTTTCAGAAATACTCAGATTGTGTGCCGATCATATTATGAATGAATGGAGAGAAAACATGCACGCCCTCAGAGGATTTTCAGTGCAGCTGTTGGCCTTGTCCTACTTTCTCTAACTGAAATTATCAAGAGAAGCGCTGAGATCACCAGTGATCCTCACAATTAACACTGGGAGATGTTTCATTTCGCCAATCATCAGATGTGTCCACCATTTATCAGGTTTTCACTGACCTGAGAGTTTTAACAATTTATTGGTGATGTAACTGTGACTGGTCTGAAATCATTAAGTTGCCTATGTCAAACCTTCAAGGATAGATTCATGAAACAAAATGAATGAATGAAAACTTTGTTATTGATGGAAGAATACATACATACAGCAAATCAAATGCAAACAACCATTCTTTGTATATCAATTTAAGTCCAGAGAGTCAGGAATATACAATGTTTCTAACCTGTCCAAATAGGAAAGTGTACAAAGGTACATCAGACTGCCATATCATGATAACTTTGTTGTTGTGCCCCTGATACATTCAAATGAATCATTCTACAGGGGTCACTGAGTCAATAGGCAGGTTTCTAAACTGCCCACAGCCCCCCAAAGAGCGAGATATATATCTGTATAGCTGTATGGAGAGACTGAGGTTGAGTCGTTCTGTCAACGCTTCAACATTACCAGCGACTGATGGAGTTAGTTGTTCCTGTCAACAGCATTCCCATTGCAAGTGCTGAATGTGAGCGTGGATTTTCTCAAATGAACCTGATATGCACTCCCAACCGTGGCTCTCTGATCATATCCACCATATCATCTTTGCTAAATATTGTTGGCCCCCCCTGGATAAATAAAGAAAATAAAGAAAGCTGTAGCTAATCAGCTGTGTGACTTTCTCCATAAGAACAATTTATTTGAGGATTTTCAGTCAGGATTTAGAGTGCATCATAGCACAGAGACCGCACTAGTCAAAGTCACAGATGATCTCCTAATGGCATCAGACAAAGGACTCATCTCTGTACTCGTCCTGTTAGATCTTAGTGCTGCATTTGACACCATAGACCATCAAATTCTTTTACAGAGACTGGAACATCAGATTGGCATCAAAGGAACCGCCCTAAGCTGGTTTAAGATGTATTTCTTAGGCTGATCTCAGTTTGTTCATGTCAATGATGAATTCTCCACACACACCAAAGTTTGTCCCACAAGGTTCTGTACTAGGACCACTTCAGTTTATATATTCTTCCTCTAGGGAACATTATTAGGAATCACTCCATTAATTTTCATTGTTATGACGATGACACCAAATTATATTTAGCAATCAAGCCTGATGAAAACAATCAGTTAACTAAACTCCAAGCATGCCTTAAAAAAGTTGGATGTTAAATTCAGAAAAAAATGAAGTAATTGTAATTGGACCCAAACACCTCAGAAATTTACTTTAAACTGGATCACTCTGGCCTTCAGCTCTACTGTAAAGAATCTTGGAGATGTTTTGTTTGTTTTCAGGATTTGTTCTTTAATGTCAACATAAAACAAATTTCAAGGACTGCATTCTTCCACTTACGTAACATCGCCCAAATCAGACGCATCATGTCTCAAGCAGATGCAGAAAAACTTGTCCATGTATTCAAGGCTAGACTACTATAACTCTAAGCCTTCAGGAGCAATTTGGGGTTCAGTATCTTGCCCAAGGACAATTCAACATGCAGACTGGAGGAGCCGGGGAGTTAATAACAAACTGCTGGTGAGTCACATCTGACAATTAAAGCTGAAGATATTATCTAAGTTTATCCTGCTGTCAGGATCTCCTCTAGAAGCAAAGTTAAAATAAAGCAAACTTTAGCTGTAGCATTAGATGTGGATCAGTGCTCAACTGCCGTGTACCTCCACATACTGGGCTTGAAAATAATGTGCACAGGCTGATGTTAGATTTGTTCATTGATCAGTGGTCGGTCTTTTAGTCTAAAAACAATTACCTTTAAGTTTTAAAATATCAAAATGAAATAAAGATGGATGACATATCTCCACTTTCAAAATGAAATCAAAATTTAGAGCCAGAGTCTGTGCAGTGGTGATTGAGCCTGGAGTTGAACACTTCACTTCAACTTACATCAGGGTGGTAAGGACTGCCTAAAATGATGGAAACTATCTTTGGCACTGGGAGCTATCGTGTCATCCATCTTATATACTGTAAGGGTACAGATAGACAGATAGAATTACATACACATTCCCCAGAAAACAGCAACATTTTAATTTGTGGTGTTGCAGCTTAAAAATATAAAAATTAGAAGCCTTCTAAAAACTTTGAGGTTTCTCTTTGGACGAACTTTGTGTCTACAGGTTGAACACAGCACCCTTCTCATGAAGCAGAAAACACATTCTTACAAAAACTGAATATAGAAATCCTTGATTACTGCAGTTTAATGCTCAAAGAAGTTTATTTCATTATGTTAACATCTTGCCAGATTGGATGGTAGTTTAAGGCAGAAAACTGTTCAGGAGTGTTAGTTGGACTCCAACGACTCATCATCCAGATGTAAAAGTGGCAGTGCATGACGGGGAAAAGTGTACTCAGCCACGTTGGGGTGTCCAGACACCACGCAGCAGCTCAGGGCACTGCGAAAGATCCCCATGTCACAGGCCCTAGACCACATGCCAGTTATTACGTCATAGTACTCAACATTACAGGGGGTGCCAAAGCCATTGTTGCCCCCAACAACAAAGAGCTGATCATTGATCACTTCAATGCCAAAGTTGCTGCAGGTGGTCATCATGGAGGGCACTGCGTGCCAGGTGTTAGTCCCAGGATTGTAGGCCTCAACGCTACTCAGAAAGGCGTTACCATCAAAACCACCAACCTATGAAAGGTAAAGTAAAATAAAGGGCCAAGAATATAATTTACTGATGACCAAAACTGAAACATCACAGACTTTGTGTGCTGAATGGAAGGTTGACTGCAGAGTTTCATGAACATACAGCATAGACATGGTCTGCATATGCAATGACGCCAATTCTAGAGCGCCGGTTGCTCATGGGGGTGATCATTGTCCACTGGTTGGTCTCTGGGGTGTAATATTCACAAGTTTGCAGGCACTCGTTGCCATTGAAACCACCACAAATGTAAATCTGGGGAAAACAGGAACACCATTAGGTAACTTAGTTCTTTTCTGGGCTTCTTGGCTTTTCTTGGCTTAGGTGTCAGATTCTGTCAGAGCCTCAGATTCATAGGTTAGGAACATAATGGACAAGACATTGTTTATGTTTTTATATTGGGTTAGGTAATAATAAGTCAGACAGAACTGGGTAAGTGCCAAAAACAAATAAATATAAAATAAAATAATAATATAATTGTAAATAATATAATTGTAATTTTCATTGTAGTTAACCCAAACCCAGAGAACACCCAGCTTCAAACTAGGACAAACCAAGACGTCTGGTCACTGTACTTTCATTGGAAAAGTAAAAATTACAGTAGCAATGTTTCAGTCACAATCAAACCACTCTCTGCTACTGGGTTATTCTTAGCTGCTCTATCGCTTCACCCACCTTGCTGCTGAGGGTTGTGCAGCTAGCATCGCTCCTCTGCTCATGCATGGGTGCAATGAGACTCCACTGGTTGGTCTCGGGCCTGTAGCGCTCCGCAGTGTTGAGTTCTGTATACCCATCATGACCTCCCATTACATAGATGCAGCCGTTCAGCACAGTAATACTCACATAGCAGCGGCGGTAGTACATGGGCGCAGCCTCATGCCAGGTGTGTGTGTTCAGGTCAAACTTGCACATACTGTTACTGAAATGCTCCACCATGGCAAAGCCACCAACGCAGTAGACATATCCATTGAGGAAGGCAGCACCGTGATGGGCACGAGGATCCTCAAGATTGTCTGTCACACTGATCCAGCGGTCAGCACAGAAATCGTACGCCTCAATGCTGTTAGTTGGATTTTCGCCACTCCATCCTCCAATAGCCAACAGCACTGCATTAGGCAGGCGAGGACATGCAACAGCATGACAGAACTCAGACATGGAGGAGCTGTTTGGGCTGGTACAACGGATGATATCTAAGGCTTCTATGGCCATGTGCATGCAATCAGCATTGCTGTTCACCAGCTCACTGGACATCACAATTTTGTTGATATAGTCGTCACTTGTCAAGGCCAGCCGGAGCTACAGAGAGAACACAGGACACAATCTTTAAATTGAACATAATGGACCGTAGCACTTGAGTCCAGTGTACCTCAGAGATTCTAACCGTGACTCACCCATTTATCCTGCCAGCTTAAATTTCATCTTCAAAGGATAAAACTGGTAATATTCAGTATATTTGTTAATGTCAACAGATTCCTTAAAACTGTTCAAACCAACATCCATACATCAGACTGAGTGCAGCCCCAAGTCCATTTGTGGTGATAGCAGATAGGTGTTTTTTTTAACATAAATTCAAAGAGCAAAACTGATATTAAATCCAACTGCTCAGCTGTTAAAACCATGGTTACCAAACAGTCATAAGTGCAGGGACAGTGGAATTAACAGGGGTGCGATATGTTTGTCTCCATGTCTTTTTTTTTTTTTTTTTTTTTTTTTTTTACATTTTTCCAATTAAAAAAAAATGAATGAATCTAGTCAAAACTGTGTGACCACACTGTAAAAAAGTCTCACGTTTGCTCTCTTTCTAAAGCATATGTCTGAGACTATATGCTATATTAAATTACCAGTAGCAGTCTCACTTGGTTCCCTCATAAGCTCTTTGTGACGCCAGAGGCAACAGATAAACCTATGAGGTGCAGCAAGTGCAGCACGAGTTGCTGTCAGTCTTAACAATCTGATTTCCATGTAACACTGACGATGCACAATGTTACCAAAACTGTTACAATTAATCAGCTGTCAGTCTGACATGACTAAGCTGATGACTCAAGCTTACAGCTCTTAGTCTGTTTGGAGTAAGTCAGCCTGAACAAGAACTGGACTAGACCTAAAAGACAACAATGATTATTTTCCTTGGTCCAGATCAAATTAATGGTGACAGAAAGGAAAGTGACTTCAACTTAATGTTTAAGGTGTAAATAAAAATCATATGCAGTAACAGAATGTTAACATACCTTGGAGAAGGGCCGAGCAATATTAACTTTCTGTTTATCAGGCTGGTAGTCGACCCAGTGAAGAATGGCCTCATACACGGTACTCTCCTTCCTCACATTGAGGTCATCTCTACAAAGGATGTCAGTGAGTTCATCCACAGTGAGGTGCTGGAACTCTTCACAGGAAACAACCTCCTCAAAGTGATCAAGGATGTAGCGGTAGGCCTTGCGCTGCAGTTCGGGAGAGTAGCAGATGTTGGTGAACTGCCAGATTCTGATGCAGTTCTCTGGGCAGAGCTTCTCCCCCAGGAAGTCGCAGCAGATTTGTACAATGTCTATCACATTGAGCTGATCTGCTGCTAGCAGCAGGTCTTGTACGTTGTCCTCGGTCACAGAAATATAACCAGTGTATGCAAACTCAATGATGAGCTGCATCATGTCAGAAGACAGGCCCGGTATTTGAAAGATCTTTTTGTCTGGAGATGACCAGCGACTGAAGAGAGCTCTGTGGGTCAGAATGAAAACACAGCACAGCACAGCAGTTGAATATGTGATGCCCTCTGTTTTTTAGATTAATTATAGGATTGATTTTTTTCTTTTTATAAATGTATTATAATATCTATTGCGGTCCACACAGATTATAACAGTAATCTGGAAGTGCATTCCATACAGTAAAAACTATTGTTATACTGTTTTTCTTCATGAATGTTTTCTAAAAAATCTAAAATCAATGTATAACAGCACCAATCATGAGAGTTTTGTTGTTTTTAGTTGTACACATCTCAGTGGTGTACAATGTTAATTTGAACTGATCTGAAACTATACTGACCGTGTGGAAGCAGACAGGAGACCTGCAGCTGCTACATTTATGAATTTTGAATTATCCTCTAAAATATACTCTCCATCCGGTCTTTAATAGCTTCCATAACATGATCCATGAAGTCATTACATATTGAGATGGCTGTGTTTCTGAGATATAGATCATTTATTGGACATTATGTTGCTTTTCTGCTCATTTGAAGAATATCAAGCTCAGCTTCTCATATAAACAACTCACCTGAAGTATGGACTGCATTTACACAGGATGACTTTGTGGACATGAAATTCAGCATCTTCCACTTTGATGACAGCATCACAAAAGTCCATACAAAGCTCCTTATACTCTGGCCCTAACTCGTGCAAAGGTTGCTCACCCATTTTTGATCTTTCAGTCTGATGATTTTGTCAGATTGAGAATGTGAGAGAGAATGTGAATGCGTGGAAAAAGGATGGAATCTTCTACAGTGGAATCTTAATACATCATACATTACAACAAGTAAACTGACAACTGTGCACTTTTCCTCTCCTGCACTCCTCTATAACTCACTAAAATAAGCAACTCAGTCATTTCACTTTTTATTTAGCCTGCAGCTCTTTATTAGGTTTGTCCATGTAATATAATATAGTCAAATACAACAAATTCATGAAGACGAAGATAATTTTTAAAAAAATATGTAAACCAACACACTGTGAACATAGTTTGTACTTTTCATTTGTACCTTTTACAGCCAGCAAAGTTAGAAATGACAGCTTTAATATTTAGGATAAGTTATATTTTACTGTATGATGGACATTATTATATGTCATGTACAGCACCACCTGCAGGCAACGTTTGCATCATTGCAGTCAGAATACTGTCCAGGTCATAACTTTTGCTAATTCTGTAAGTCATGCAGTACAATGCACATCATGCAGCTGCTTCACAGTAGCACTATAGTATCAATTTAAAATGTTAGCCATTTTCATTATGCTTGGCTGGAAACAATCATGGAGAACCAAAAAAATAGCATAAAAGAGGCTAAACATGTCTGTAAAACTGAGTGGACCTCTGTCAGGCTGTCAGTATCAGTGGAATGGTTTTAAATGAGATACTGTGGAGGACAGTCACTCTGCAGGGCTCTTCAGTGTGCTTTTACTTGCACCCCCAGTTTCCTCTCACAGTCCAAAGATATACAAGCAAAGACTAAATCATCATATGTCTGAATGAGGTGTGAGTCAGGCTGCCTTTGACCTCTGATGGACCTGTAACCTCCTGCCTTCATTCCCACTGCATGCTGGGATTGGCTCCAGTCTCCCCCAATAGCAGAATGGGTATACACACACACTTCTCTGTCATCACACATGTGTACTACCATAAACGACAGTCTTAATGGTCTGTGGTGATGTGGCCTTTTACTCCTGGCTGCTCTGTGTGCAGCCTGAACAGGAGACACATGATCTGACCACACACCGTAAAGATACTGGAATGCCACGGTCACAACCTCCGGGCTCACACAGCACATTCATTCTTTAATTGCCACTGTAAGTCAGAGAATATGTTTATGAATGTACTGAATATGTATAGTGTGCAGGTGTGTCAACACTTACTAATACATTTAGTAAGTGCATTGCATTACCCATAGCTACAAATGTGCATTTACACAGGGTTTGCACAGAAGTGGTTATGTTTATTTGTGCTTCAGGGCATACACAAATGAAAACAGAAAACATTGTTTCATGTATCTGATTCATGTTTTGCTCTTACTAACAGCGCTCCTTCTCTTCATTCACTTTCTAGCTCCCTCAATCACCGCTGCTCCTTTGCAGAGCGTCAACCGTTTAACAAAAGAAATGCAGCTCACATTTGTACCCATGTTGTACTGCATCAATCTTATGTTAGATGGTGGGTGGTTGGGTGTATAGGCTTGAATGTCAAGTTTCCTTCCTGCTGTGCTCCTTAGCAGTAATCCTGCTGTCTTTACTGAAGCTTCCAAAGCACAGAAACACTCACAATGGTGACACAGACAAATGCTGACATCTAGTGGATAACACTTGGTATTGCATCTATATGGAATTGACACGGTGACACAGCATGAAGCATATCTTTAGATATGCTGACTAATGATTAATCCAGTCCTCACAATACATTTTCCAGTTCTATATTTTCTTGACTATTCATACTATGGCTTGGCTGAATACTTGGTATGCCCCAACACAGTTAGTATTGCTCGATTCATGTGAGAATTGATCAGTCGTTGCATTGAAGCCTGTACAAATCTATTATTAAATAATTAACCATTTAATTTTAATTTAATATTTTCTCTCCTCATAAAATTGATGAAGAAATTGAGAAATAAGTGTTATCATCTTCAGTTCTCTCTGGTGAAACTAGAAAAAAAACGTAAGACCAAACCAGTCCTGAAAATGACTGAATGTCTTTTGCCTGTAAAAAAGTTGAATAAACAATAACACTATAGATCAAAGTAATGTTTTGAAAGTTTAACATTAATCTGTTGACCTGATTTCTGGAGAATATTAAAGGGATAGTTGGGGATTTTTGACATGAAGCTGCATAGCATCCCCGTCAGTAGTGTCGCACAGCCACACCGACTTACCCCCGACAGTGTCCTGTGGGTCGAGTTCTGTCCAGGTTTGGTCAGCAACGAAAGTAGTCCGGCAGGTTTGCTGGGACACTTAAATAAAAAGTTTTTCTTCTCAAAACAGCATGTGTTCAAAAGAGTGATTTATTTGCATCACAAAACCGATGTCCTGAAAAAAGTCCCACCTCGTAATCACTTGGCCCTACTTTCTCTCTTTTTGTATCTCTGCGCTGCTGCAAGATGACAGACGAGGGCTGGGCTGCGCGGAGAGAGCCTGGTGGGGCCGAAAGAGCCGGGTCGCCCCATTCCGACACGGCACGTCCGCAAACAAAACTAAACAGTAGCGGCCACTTGCACCACTTGTTCCAGTATACAAAGGCAGCAATATTCAACAAAGCTCATGAAAAGTCCCAAACTTGACAGTCTCTTAATATTTTCTGTCTTTGGCACTTAATACTTCTGAAGCTGTTTTCTAAAGAAGATGGAGATCTTTGTGAGTAAGATGTTTATCAAGGGATTAGTCCAGTATTTGTTTCAGTCACAGATTTGTTGGTCTAGTGGGATGGTTCTCCGTTGTTAGCAAAGGAACATTTTTATTATGAACCCAAAACAACAATTATTATTGCTACTGTAATTATACACTGTTGCCCATAAAGTTGGAATAAAACAACATACTCAGATTTATTCCACACTCCAACCTGAAGACCCCCAAACCTTGTAAGAGACCATATGAAATCTTTGCTGATGTTGCAAACATCCTTAAAGATAGATGTTGATTTCTTCTGCAGCAAGTTATAAAAACAGGAAAACTGCTCATGTGAGACAATGCTACACAACAAAGTATACCAAATGAGGTGTGGTTAGAAGCGCTGTGGATCAGTGTGATTGTCAGGTAGTGTCCTGCAGAAATGCCACCTGATGAGACTGAGGCATCACTGGATGAGGAAGAGATGAGTGGTGCTGACCTGAACCTTTGGAGAAGACTGATGTCATCTTCATGGTGTGCCTGCACCAGCGTGATCACAGTGGTTCAGGAGGAACAGCCTTTTCTATTTACCACTTCAAACCTTTGACCGATGTGTCACTCCTTGTGAAGTTATAAAGTTATGAAAATGCCAGACTTGTAACATGAAGACAAACTTGTGAGGTGTGTAGCTGAGAATTATTATATTATATATTATACCTTCCATCCATCCATCCATCCATCCATCCATCCATCCATCTTCTTCTGCTGCTTATCCAAGGGCGGGTCACAGGGGCAGCAGCTTCATCAGGGAGGCCCAGACTTCCCTCTCCCCAGCCACTTCCAGCTCTTCCAGGGGGATCCCAAGGCGTTCCCAGGCCAGCCGAGAGACATAGTTCCTCCACCATGTCCTGGGTCTTCCCCGGAGCCGCCTCTCGGGGGGACGTGCCCAGGACACCCCCTGCACTAGGAGGCATCCTCACTAGATGCCCGAGCTACAACAACTGGCTCCTCTCGATGTGGAGGAGTAACGGTTCTACTCCGAGCTGCACACGGATGGCCAAGCTTCTCACCCTATCTCTAAGGGAGAGCCCAGCCACTCCACGAAGGAAACTCATTTCGGCCGCTGGTATCCACGATCTCATTCTTTCGGCCACTACCCAAAGCTCGTGACCATAGAATCGCCTTTCGGCTCAGCTCACTCTTCACCATGACGATCGGCGCAGAGTCTGCATCACTGCAGAAACTGCACCAATCCGCAGGTCAATCTCCCGCTCCGTCCTTCCCTCACTCCTGAACAAGACCCTGTGATACTTGGACTCCTTCACTTGAAGCACTGGGAGTGCTGGGTTTTCGTATTCATCAGGTGATTGAGCTGCACTTTGTCTGGTCCCTCACCTAGGACCTGATTGCCATGGGTGACCCTACCAGGGACATGAAGCCCCGGACAACATAGCTCCTGCAGGATCACTGGAACATGCAAATGCCTCCACCGCGCAGGGGTCTGTTTTCTTTTTCTTTTAAGATTATTTTTTTGGCCTTTCCAAGCTTTCAAAAAGCATTTTAGGGAGAACATGGAGGTATTATGTTATATTGGTTATGTTTTCAGTAACTCAACTCAGCTGAGTTCAGCTTAGTTCTTTGGTGTTACAAAGAACTAATTCTCCATATTTATCTTCCATTATCTTCCCAAACTGTTTGCAATCAGCAGATTAATAGAAAGGTTTAGCTTTGGAAATCATTCTAAATCATGTTTATGATGAGTCATGCATACCAAAGTCTGTCATGGAGTCCCACAGGGTTCTGTACTAGGACCACTTCTATTCAGTCTATATATGCTTCCTCTAGGGAACATTATTAGGAATCACTCCATTAATTGTCATTGTTATGCTGACGACACCCAATTATATTTATCGATCAAGCCTGATGAAACCAATCAGTTAACTAAACTTCAAGCATGCCTTAGGGATATAAAAAGTTGGATGACCTACAATTTTCTCATGTTGAACTCAGGTAAAACTGAAGTTCTTGTAATTGGACCCAAACACCTCAGAAACTCTCTTTTTAGAGACTTAGTTACTTTAGACGGGATCAACCTGGCCTCCAGCTCCAGAATCTTGTTATTTATTTTTGATCAGGATTTGTCCTTTAATGCCCACATAAAACAAATTTCAAGGACTGCTTTCTTCCACTTACGCAACATTACCAAAATCAGACGCATTGTGTCTCAAGCGGATACAGAAAAACTAGTCCATGCATTTGTTACTTCTAGGCTGGACTACTGTAACTCTTTGTTATCAGGCTGCTCCAATAAGTCTCTTAGGACTTTGCAGCTAATTCAGAATGCTGCTGTACGTGTTCTGACAGGAACCAAGATCAGAGATCACATCTCTCCCATTTTGGTTTCCTTGCACTGGCTACCTGTCCTAGAATAGAATTTAAAATTCTTGAGAGGCACCTGGCTGCAGACCTCCACTGTCAGGCCCCTACCTCCACTGTCAGGCCCAGAAGTGATGACGTTTTTGTGGGGTGGGGAGGTGAGGAGGACATTTTGAGAAGGTCACTTTCACCTGCCTTTAAATTGGAGAGAGACGAGCAAAAGAGCGCATATGTACGAAAAAAGAAGAAGGGCAAGTAGCGGTGAGTTTCTGATTTTTATTATCCACACAAAGTAAATGCATGATTTCTTGTGTTCATCGTCAATATAGGTGCCATTGTAGTAGTCGTTATAGGTCATTAATTACCGAATGTTACACGTCGGTTTGGGTTGTCGATTTGAAGCTAAGTTTAATTACTTCAAAGTTAACTTTCACCAATGGTGGTTAGCATCAACACCTGAGGATTCTTACATTTTTAGTGTATGACATAAAGTTTGCATTTGTTTGTAAACTCTCCATGCATTAGTTGGGCAGAGTTACAAAGTTGAAAATATCTTTCTGAACTCAGAGACGTGATCAACACGGTGCAACACACCGATGAGCTAATTAGTGATATAACCTATTTAAGTGCACAAGTGGAATCAAAATGTGGCAGAACTCCATGGCACATTTTTCTTTATTTTTCCACCTCTGTTGTATACTACAGTATATAAACAAAACAAATAGTAACTGAAATGCTTCTGTACCATCAATACTTTTATTTTTGATACTTGAGTATATTTTGCTTCTGTCGCAGAAATCACCGAGTCCAGTTGAGAGGTCTGCTGTGATTGTGTGTTTATTAAGAAGCATGTCTGCACACTGGTAAACTGATGGTCCTGCCAGAGACAGACAGATATGTACCTCAGATCTTGAAGCCTATGTTGCTACATTAGAATTTTAAATATAGTGCTTGTTATGATATTGATTGCTTTTTTCTTCTTCAGTTATCAGCTTAAATACATATTGGACACTGACAGCCCAGCGGGTGAGTCATTGTTAAAACAGGAAAAAGTAACCTGACCCAGCTGATTTCTGGGGACTTGCATTAAACAGGGAAATAGAATCAACTGTGAGTTAACATTTGGACCCATTTAATTAATAATAAATAAATGATGTCTGTATAGCACAGCCATGTTTTTGTTTGGTTTCCAGATAGGAAATGCATGCTTTGAAGTAATTGAGAAAAATGCTCAATCACAGGTATAAAACATAAATATTATTTTCAGAATATGCTTCATTTTTATATTATATGGATATTTGCTCACATTTGAAATGTATTCCACCGGGGAAAAGTATTTTTGTGGCCGACCTCTATGTTGTACCAACCTGTTGAAAACCAATATTGTGTGATCCACTTGCAAGCTTACCTGTAAGTGCAACTTGTCCTACTGATTTTTATTCAAATTATTTATATTGTGTATTTTACCAGTTTGCTTTTGAACTTTTCCTTTGTATTAGACTGATGCTTCAATCAGAGATGCCATTGTCATTCCTGTATGGAAACCTGGGCATATCCTGCTCTCTGTAAGTAGTGATGCTTATTGTAACAGGTGCTTTGCAAATTTTGTATCAAATGTTAACAAAAGTATCTTTCTATTACAGTACTGGTGTTGTGTTGTGTTGTCTTCACACAATATTGAGTTCAAATGTTACTAACATTTGAACTCAATATTGTAACACCAACACTCACTTTTTTTGTGTGTGCATGTGTGCGTGGAGTTCATGTTCCAAAGCTGTTCTAAAGAGTTCTGAGATGTGTTTGTTTCAGATCATGTTCAGATCTGTGTGACAGCCTTTTTATGTTATACATAAGTGTAATTGTAGTTTTGTGTATCAAATCATGGTTATAAATTTTAGATTAGTTTTAAAGATTTAACATGATAACCTATTAACATTTCATACAACTGAGTCAAGAAACTGGCACAATTAAAAAGTGTTGCAATGATGTGTGGAGTGACTGCATGGAAAGGGATGCATGGATGATCCGTCTCGAATCGGAACCAGTGACGCATGTCCATGAAAAGAGCCCATATTGATGATTGAATGACTAAAATTTATCTTCAATGCAACTGTCTTTTAGAAACATATCCCAGTCACTAAATCCTGCCAGCTGGACAGAGGGACTGGACTACAAATTCAGGTAAGAGTATAAAGTATGTATATTTCTGATATCTAGGGTTTTCCATGGCAACCCTATGGGATTGACTGTGGCATCTTCATGTTGATGATAGTAGACATCATTTGTTATATATTAATTATTTTTAATTCTCTGTTCATTAAAGATTTCAGCATTAAATTTGCCATTTACACCACACTGGGTTCTCCCTATGTTTCTGTTGTAAGTTGAATCATGCAATCAAAGTAAGCTCAAAATTACAACATCAAAACATTTATTATGACTTAGTGTGAGTTTCTTTTTGTTGTTGTTGATCATTTTCCAGATGGACATGCCACTTTTGCGACAGTGGTGGTGAATCATACTCATGGAAAACTTTGACCTTGGAAGGTGAGACTGTAAAGATTGTTATTTGACCTGAAATTGTTACAAGAAGTTTTTATTTATTTCTATTGTTTAATAATTTTTTTGAGAGATGGAAAGCTGGTTGCCCACTGGACAGATGAATCTGAAGCCATTCTGTGAGGTGAGGTGCCACCAGTGTTTAGGCTGACATAAAGGAAGGTGGATGACATTACTGACGTCAGATTTTTATTTTGTTTGAGTTCTGTCTGAGTTTCTCTTGTTTCAGGTACATAGGTAAATAAGGTGTCTGATAATGCATGATTGGATTTAAAAATTAACATTTGTTCATCTCTACCTAATATCTACCTTCACATCTCTAATAGGTCTAGGAAGACCTATTAGAGGAGGGCAATGATGGGATCGTTACGGTGGCCCTGAAGTGCAAAACATAATAGCAAATTCAAAAACACAATAGCAAATTCAAAAACACAATAGCAAATTCAAAAACACATTACCAAATTCAAAACGGAAAGGGTAGGTACCCTCGGGCGACATGAATCGTCGCTGATTGGACTGATGGTCCTTTGAACCGGAAGGACAACGCCGCCAAAATACCGGCAAACATAAACGAACGAACGAAACCAAAACGGTGCGATGTATTGCCAAAACTGTGGAAAAGAGTTCAGGGAAAAACCGAACTTCTGCAGTGATTGTGGGAAAAGGCAACAAGAAGACGCGCGACCTTCAAGTTAACGGATGTAACGTTTATGTTTGGTGTTGGTGTATTCTTTAATAGCAGCGCGTACGCTGTCACTAACAGCGCTCATATTTTGAATACATGTAAACGATGCCCTAAACAATGTCCTTCCGGTTCAAAGGACCATCAGTCCAATCAGAGACGATTCATGTCGCCCGAGGGTACCTACCCTTTCCGTTTTGAATTTGCTAATGTGTTTTTCGATTTGCTATTGTGTTTTTGAATTTGCTATTGTGTTTTTGAATTTGCTAATGTGTTATTCGATTTGCTATTGTGTTTTTGAATTTGCTAATGTGTTATCCGATTTGCTATTGTGTTTTTGAATTTGCTATTGTGTTTTGCACTTCAGGGCCACCGTAGATCGTTTCTTTTTTGGAGCTTGTGTTTTGAATATTACATCATTTCATCATTTTGCTTATCTATATATTTTCAGGAAGAAGAGCAGCTGTTGGAAGGTCTCACCTGCCGTCAGACCTGCCGATGTGAACACTCCAGTGGAAGGCGTAAGCCTTTTCACAGTGTCTATTGGTCAGATACTGTGGCAGCTATGGCACAGACATCTTTCTTTCTGTCTCTTCCATAAGACTTGGTTGAAGATCGCGTTCTTCGTGATTGCAAACATGCAGCTGAGTGGGTTGAGGCCAACAACCCGCTGTTCTCAGCTAAAGTGGACCTGCCTGATGTTCTGAGCATGGGGGAGGAAGAACAGGCAGAGGCTGCTCTGTAATATGGGAGGTTGTGGAAAGAAGAACTGGATGACAATGAAAGAGAAGCAGTCGTGGAGCCATTCAAGTTTACTTTTTACAACCCCGATGACGTGCATTTTTTGGGAGGAAATAATGTACAAAAGAAATGACCTGGCATATTGTGAATGTCACACTGAGTGACTTTGAGAGTAAAGGGCTACAGAACATTTGATCATGTTGTGACTGTGTGTGTGTGTTTTCTCATTGATCGCTTAGATATAAAGAGTTAGAGTAGTATTTAGTGGTACTTAGGCAGCACAAGAACATACTTATCATAGACACCCTCTAGACCACTGCGCTCTCAGAATGCTGGGTTCCTTGTGGTTCCTGTAGTTTCCAAAAGTAGATTTGGAGCCAGAGCTTTCAGCTATCAAGCTCCTCTTCTGTGGAACAAACTACCTTTCTGGGTTCAGGAGGCAGACACGGTCACCACCTTCAAGAGTAGACTTAAGACTTTCCTTTTTGATAGTGCTTATACTTAGGGCTGGCTCAGGCTCAGATCTCCAGCAGGTTCTCATGGATCGTGGCTGCTGCTGTGGTCTACTGCTGACGTCCACCCTATATATAATTTTTGTCATTATTGTTACCATATCTCCATTACAGTTTATAGTTAGTTAATGATTTACTGCTGCTGTGATCTGTGTCTCTCTATCTCTATCACAGGTTCCACTGCTACTGTAACCATTCTATCATTCATTGTAATTCATTGTAATTGTACAATATGTTTGTGTTGATTGTTCTGTACATGTGACATCCATTGCACGTCTGTCCGTCCTGGAAGAGGGATCCCTCCTCTGTGGCTCTTCCTGAGGTTTCTTCCACATTTTTTCCCTGTTAAAGTTTTTTTGTGGGCAAGTTTTTCCTCACTGGAACCGAGGGTCTAAGGACAGAGGGTGTCACTCCCTGTACAGATTGTAAAGCCCTCTGAGGCAAATGTACTTTGTGACTTTGGGCTATACAAAGTTTGATTTGATTTGATTTAACTGCTCGGTAAAGTTTACAGTTTATAACTGCATGCAGTAAGTGTGTACATTAATCAGGAAAGTCATCACTTTATCAGACTGTGTGTGGATACAGAGATAGTCTGACAGGAAAGACATGCACACAGTCTGGTCTGATTATATTCTCAATACTCCACTGTTCAGTTTGATTGAATTGACAGCATTTTTAAGTGAAGGTGTCCGCGCTTTCACACCTTAGCTTGGTTAATTTGAAAATATTATTATTATATTATAGGCAGTGCCTGTTCACACTGACTGTTCAAACAGATAGGCATAAATGTGAGGTGCATCATCAAGGGGAAATCAAATTCTGATTTTGCCTAACAGATGTTAAAATCACATCACATCACATCGCTATCAGAAAATCTAGCTTGATGAACCAGTTTGTTCACTTGCTTTCACACCACAAACCAGTGTGCTTGGAAGTGGACTGCATCTGTGTGTGATTGTTGTGTTCAGTATCCTGGAGTACTGCCAGCAGCAGAGATGTCTGACCTGGTCCAACTCACCCCAGGAACCTCTCATAGAAGCAGAGACAATGACAGTTGTGGGGGTGGTGTGTGAAAGTGTGAGTGCTTTTATTCCAGTTTTAAAATAAGAATTCATCCACTGATCTGTTCCTAAATCTGAGGATGTTGCACGTACAGTGCTGTGTGCTTTCAGAGCATTTCTCAGAATGGCAGCATATGTGCTCGGCAGAGTGATCAGCAGGTGTTACACAATGCAGCCCGCTGCCTTCATCCAGCAGGATACTGGAAGCAAGCCTCTCATCCCAGGAACAATGTCTCGCTGTCCAGTGAGAGCTGCAGGAACTCCTCATCAATTCCAACTACAGAATTCCTCAGGAATAGGTGTGACAGTCTGTGCCTAATCTGTGGAGATGCATGAGGCGGATGACTTTTTGTTTCTCCCATGTGTCCTTGAAGGTAACAACAGCCAGATGTGGAACACCTGGGCAAGTGCTCCTCGGGATAAAACCCTGAGCCCAGCTTTGCTGTCTCTCTTACTGTGACTCATCCCTGCCACCACCAGCACATTTACTACAGACACACACACACACACACACACACACACACACACACACACACACACACACAAACACACACACACACACACACACACACATCTACACAACTGATCCCAAAGACTGACACACTCCATGTTGTCACTTATGTATGTTCATACTGAGTCTTATGGAGAAACACTCCTTCCTCTGATTTATGACCTCAGTAAACACAGTTTAGCTCATGAGTTTATTGTCTTGATCGTTAGTTTCAAGTCTTCTTCCATGCAGTATGATTTTCATGGTCCCATTTAAAATAAAATAGACAGTAAAGCATGGTGTGCTTTGGGAGGTGGCTGCTTTATTGTCGTTCTCAGTGAGTGAGTCCAGCTCAACACACTGGACTCAGAACTCAGATCAAACTATCAAACTAGGCAGTGCTGGTCAAATATGAATCCACATTCTGTTACTGAGCTAATATTTCTCTCCTCAAATCTTTTCAAACAAACTGATTGTTCAGCTTGAATACAAACACCTTTACACTCAGGCAGCATGCTCAGTGTTTGCATGAGGCTGATTAGCATGAGCTAATGGGCTAACTTAACAATACTAACAGTATCTATAACAGGTCTAGTTTGTTCGCTGAATGTCTGTGATATGAACTCTATCTTATAATGAACACTTGATTTGTGTGATATGATTTCTTGTTTCTGTACTTTAGAAATTGTTATTGCTTTTTAATTTTGTCCATGTTAGTCCACGTCAGCTTGTCATTCATTTGTGAACAATGGAGCTCTGTAATGTGCAAACTATAGATTTGTCTCAATACTTATGGCATTGTATACATCATGTTTTTGTATTTCTAAGTATTATCTTTTCTTCCCATGACTCTACCTGACAGCCATGCTCTTGCTCAGTGTAAACACTGATTATTTATTCCTTGACCTTCTTACTGTATTTGGTAACTTAGTAGGTATTTTTCATTAATATGGCAGGTCTACATTTGTTCAAGCCTGTCTTCACAGCAACATGTACATTAAAAGAGTTATTGGTGACAGTCATCATTCCTACAGCCCATACTTGTTGTGGAGATAAGGATCCCAAAGATCAGTGGTGAGGTCAGGAAGAAGAAAGTGTTCAGGAGCCTCTGATGTCATATGCTGTATTATTTATTGACATTTGATCAAGGAGAATTAGAGACATTCTCATAAAGCATCAGAAGTGCCTGAGTCGGTCTCACCTTCTGCCCAACTCATGCTGGTGGACAGACTTTAAACCCCAAGATAATACCATAAATACTATACCCTGGATGGTGTCTTTGTCAATATATTTTAGTCTGGAGACACAGATGTCTGTTTACGCATATTGGAATGTCAACGTCAAGCTATCTATTATGTCTAAGCATGCAGCACCAGAGTTCTTCGTCCCTGGCCCCCACAGTGTTGAGATAGACTGGTACCTACTGTTGCCAGTCAAAGACAAACAGCTAATACTGCTGAGGACCTCAAGGCCCACATGTGACTTCATGTAACCTTGTATAATGTCTGTATGTTTGTGCTTTTATTATATTCCATTTAAAAGTATGTATGTGTCACTTAGAACACTACAAGAATAGAAAATTCCATAACTATACTGAGTGTGAAGTGCTCTCTTCCAACACAATCAAGTGGGTGTCAAACTTGAATGTTTAGAACCAAATTCCCTAGAAGAAATAAATATTGCACAATTTACATAAACATAAAAATGAACCAGATCCTGTAAAAGGCATTAAACTGTTACCATCACCAAACCCAGAGGTAATTTGGACTGGCAGCAAAGCTTACAGCAGGGAGCACTGTATCTAATATGTAAAGATGTCTGTGGATCGATAAAGAGAGGAGCAAAAGTTAGCATCTTAACTCATGCCAGAGCTTGTGTTCTTCTGAATACATCATTTCATACAATTCACAATCATCATACCTCTAAACTCTGATGACACTGCGTGAAAATCAAGACTGGGCCTGCTAGAGAAACATTCAGTTAGTTTGGCTAGTTTGCTAGCCAGAACAATGCTCTTTGTGGTAATGTGGAGCTAAAGACGTGTGGGTGTGTGTGTGTGTGTGTGCAAATCACTCACCTGTGTCTCCTCTCCAGGGTGTTCAGGTGAAAAGAGTCCCCAAGTTAGCTGAGCAATATTTAAAGGTTCCGGACCATACCATGAGCTGATTGGTGTGCACTTTGTTGGGAGTTGAATTTTCTTTGGTAGTGTTCAGCACAGGTCGAACATGCAGACTAACTGATCATACTGAACAGTGTAAATGCATTTTAAGGTTTTTGTCTAATGTTTGTTATGTTGACATGTAATGGGAGGGGCAGAATCCCTCAGACTGTGTCAGGGTTGTGTCTAGGTTGGTAGCAGCAGCAGGGTATATGAGGCTGCTAGTTCTACCACATGCAGCTGCTGGTAGGACCACCTATGCTCCTGGTCCACAGCATGTTTTTTAAGTCTGTATATTTAATGTGTCATCATCAGTGAAATAAAACAGCTGGATGGTTTGCACACAACCTCTGCTTCAAGCCTCCTGCTTCATGTGTCCAGCTGCTACATGGCCATCCTAACAATAATGTTTTGGCACTCTTACTGCTGGCTTTAAACAATATCTGCAGCACATTTTCTCATATTACCGCTGCTTAGGTCAGTTACACTTATAAAAGGAGGAAAAAACTGTGTGTCATACAAGCAGCAATCTCCGCTGCTGGGAAATGAAGCCCGTGCAGAAGTATAATTCCTTGACTGCTTGAGACTGAAGTAAGTCATTCTCCATAAGTCGCCATGTTACAATACGCCACTTCCCAGCAAAATTAAACATGTTTACAGCCTGGTTAAGACAATGCCTTTGGTCTCTATAGCTAATTTCCCAGTTCCTGTCAACTGTACTGAGGGTGGTGAATTTTTTTTAACTCACTCATTTAAGTGATATTAAAGCTTAAAGTTACATATAATTAACAGCATCTATATTAAATTAGACTGGAGGCAGAAGAAGCAGCACATCCAACATGGCGGTGTCCAGCACCACATATTTCATCACTCAGGCTCTGTCCATTCTTTATATTGTCATTGGTATAATACTCATCTGAACAATTAACTACAAAATAAAGATCATTACATTCAACACACATCTCAAAATCATTTCACAACATTATATTCAACATTTCACATTATGTTGACTGTAAGACTACATGCAGTCTTAATTCAGACTAGATATAGAAATGGAAGTTTTGCAGTGGACCAATAGAGAGAGGACCATCCTCATGCCATTGCTTGTTCATTTGTGAGCTGTGCATGAGCTGAGTATGTAGCTACAGCCTCCCTAGTGGATCCTCAGCAGCATCAGAGCACCTGTAGTAGCTCCTGGATGACTCCACTCTTGAAATACTCAACCTTGTACTCCTGTTACCCTGTCAACACATTAAAAAGGGATCTGATTGGTTGCTGCAGGTCTGGAAGTTGTCTAAATGAGATGATGTTGTTTTTCAACAGCATGTTGACTCATTACTTATGTGTGACATCAGACATGACCTCATTGTTGTTGAAATCCAATGAAATTATGTTAAAGTTTACAGGAAGTGAGCATCTCTGCTGTGACCTTCTTTAATGTTGAATGGAAAACATGGAGCAGCCCGGGGACCAATCACGGCCTCAAGGTCAGATTTCATGTGGCCCACAGCTTCATTTTTATAATCTATAAAGGATTGTCAGATACTGTACGGCTGGAAGATTGTTCTGTTGACATAATGAAGCATTTGAACCTCTAAGGACATAACTGCTGCTGTTATATATCTGTAGATGTGACACTAAATATTACTCTCTGAATGATTTTGTGAAAGAGAAGAACAAGAGTGATACAAAGCAGACTTTGCATTACTCATAATAAGTCATGTTTAAAATGAACATGAGGTTCAGATCTGTATCAACTTCATGCAAGTTTAACACATTCCATACAATGTATTCTGTGTTATCTGACTCCAGATGTGAAAGAAAGGAAGAACTGGTTTTTAGATTTGTTCAAGCCTGATTGGCTTAGATTTGGTTATATTGTACTTAAAATAAATATTATAATAATAATTAATAATTGTGATAATGAAAACTAAATTGTTACAGAACATTTGTATACAACTTTTATTGGTAGTTTTTTAATTTTTTTCTAATGTTAGTATTGGGCATCTTCACATTGTCAAATCTGGCCTCCTTTATAAGAAGTTTGGACATCCCTGCTGTACACCTTGTGTCTCCATACACTGACCCTGTGTGTGTGTGTGTGTGTGTGTGTGTGTGTGTGTGTGTGTGTGTGTCAGCGGTTTAGTGGAGGTTAGAAAATCTGTCTCAGGCCATCAAGTCCAGTAGAGGGCACTGTCTATCTGAGTGTGTGTGTCCTCACACATATTATATTTTTACATCACACACACAGACATATATATATGGCATTTTTATTTTCCATTTACATAACTCTGTTGTATAAAAACGAGGTTCCCAAATGTACTTCTGATGCAGACACAATTAAATGCAATACAAATCCAAAAATCAGACAAAACAATATGGATGTTGTTACATTTACAAACTGCTGAGCCTGCATTAAGAAACTGCTTATGTGTGTGGGTGTTTTGAGATACCAGCGCTGTGGACATATTCACAAATAAAGTCTATCACAGTTACCAACCAGGGGCCCTGTCATGACAGTGACTGAGATTACAGGGTTGTGTGATGCTTTGTCTGCTCTGAGGTTGTCAACATTTTCAAATCAAGTTAACTGAAATGATAATAACACTTACTGGATCATTTAAAGTAGGCTTCCTCTGACTTTCCAGTCTTAGTCATCAGATGCGGCTAGCTCGTCCTCCTTTTTGTGTCACTATTTTATGAATAAAATTGTTGGAGAAACGTGAAAGTGCCGATGACTCAGCAATACCAAAAAATAAACCATGGCTATACCTGGAGAGTTACCTTAACTTTAGTTTTATTGACGGACAGGACAGGACAGGACAGGTCTCAGTAAGGATGTGTCACTTGTGCTGAGAAGTTAGTTCATGACAATACAACTGTGAATGTATGTACTAGTGAGCAGTGTGTATGGTGTGTATCAAAGCCTGATAAATCTTCCTCTTCTGTGCCACGTAGCTCCACTGTTGACCAGAAACTATTGGGTGACAACTTTTTTCATCAACAAGAGCGTACTAATGTTTAAAACTGATCAGAGGTTGCTCGACAGGTTTGGGAAGTTAGACAGGCAAACAGTTTGTTTGTTTTTGTCATGGAACATATTAAAAATAATCAAACCATAGAATAACAGGCTGTGCTCTTGAATTCTTCATTATTGCATTGTTAGAATAAAGTAAGCACCCCTCCCAAACAAAAGTCTTCTTGCAGGCATGCACCAAAGACACATGAATATTAAATGAATGTTAATTGTTAATTAATTGTTCTTATCACTGCAACTGCAGTTAGTGTGGCAGCAGCTTGTTGCTCAGCTGTGTGTTCAGCTGTCCTGTTGCTTTGTGCTGCTGGAGAACAGATCACCCATCTGCTGCTCCTCCATTCATACATTCATTCTATGCTCCTTCTGTGTCCGTCCCTCCACCCACCTGTCCATCTGTGTTTCCTTTAAATATGCTATTGAATCAAAATGAGGCAAAATGTTCGATGTTTTCTGCCTGATCCTTCACAGGTCTCTGACTGAGGTGTGAAGTTATTTAATACATGCAGACACTCGATCAATGGTGCTTGGATGGGCGTGTTTACTGTGGAACCTTGACACACCTTGTCAGGCAAAAAGACAACAGTATTTATTTCAGAGAGAAATGACTGTGCTGCAGAGTAGGAAAGGCAACAGACGTATATTGTAGCATATACCACATCAACAGTAAGAAACATGTGTATAAATGACATACAGCTATGTACAATACAAAATACAGGTGAGTTTATATGTTTCATTCAAACAAACCTCAATGATTACCAGGGTTTCCAGGAGTGCTTATAGAGTTTGTGTATTTGAGGGGAAAAAAGTTCTTAAAATATGTGTCATCACAGTTCTTGAAATTATAAATTTTATGCAATAATCAAATTTAATGTAATAGTTGTGAAATAAATGAACCATAATCAGCACTGATCCAGGGTTGGCTGTGGCTCAGGAGGTTTGATTCTCCTGTAGTCCAGTGTCCTTGAACAAGATACTAACCTCCTGATGGCTGTGACGTGGTGTGTGAATGTGTGTCGGTATGGGTGAAGTGTGACTTGGAAGCATTCTATCACTCCTGATGAGCGGTTGCACCTTGTGTAGCCTCTGTCAGTGCTGTATGAATAGGTGAATGTGACAAGTGTTATGCTTTGAGAGGTCAGTATATCAGAAAAGAGCTGTGTAAATAAGTCTATCTACAATTTTCTATGTCTTGAAAAAGAAGGAATTTGGCCTGGAAAGTCTTTAAGAATTTGGGAGGAGCCTGGATTATGTCCACTATATTTCAAGTAAATGGACTGTACTGATATAACACCTTTCTAGTCTTCTGACCACTCAAAGCTCTTTACAGTACATATCTCATTCACCCATTCACACACATTCATACACTGATGGCATTGGCTGCCATGCAAGGTGTTTGAGGAGCTAACCATTCACACACATTCACACACTGATGGCACAGCCTTCAGGAGTAATCTGGGGTTCAGTATCTTGCTCAAGGACACTTCAACATGCAGACTGGAAGACCGTTCTCTTGATTAGTGGATGATCTGCTCTACCTCCAAGCCACAGCCGCACCAAGTACCCCATTATTGTTATCAATGGAGAATCAGTGAGAGGAAGTTATCAACAGAGCTGAAAAGATGTGAGATGGAGGCTGGAGCCACCTCAGTGACCCCTGACTCTACTGTCTCTACTTCTGTAAGCCTGAGATTCAAGACTTGATTAGCACAGGAAGGAAGAAAGGAATTCCTGTTGGTGTTCTCTGGTGCAACACGGTGGTAACAGTGCTAAAGGTCTTCCCGTGTGTGAGCACGTTGAGAAGACAGTCGTCCTTCATGATGCTCTGCAGTTTGTGCAGCATCCTCTGATAGCACCCTCAGGACAGAGTCAGAGAGAGAGAGAGAGTCTTCAGCATGGTGCTGCAATGGAGGAATGGCTAAAACAATTCAGATGTGACAATGACGTCTTATCAGAACCATCCTCCATGTCTTAATTTGTATTATCATTATTATTAGCAGTAGTAGTAGTAATAGTCAGTATTCAGCAAAATGTGCATTATTAGTTATTAGGATCCTAAGCATGTAGAGGACATTTTAAAGACATAGTAATAACATCAGAATCAAACAAACATGTAGCAGTATTTATGATGAACTCGTTTAAACTTAGAATCCACCCTCACAAAGTAACATCACAACTACAAGAATGAAGCTTTTTTTTTTTTTTTGTTCCCGCTGCTGTCACAAACTGCAGGGTGTGCAGGTGTATCTTCCTCCTCTCCATGAGGAAACCCACCTGCAGTTCACTGTTCTCTGAGCACCTTCCACTTCATAAATAGTGGGCTGGACTTCCTCGTCTGTGTTTTCAAATATATCACCTTGATGAGTCTTGATGTTCCATCCGTGTGCAGAATTGAACTTTGTCAGACCACAGACCTCTGGAGCTTTAGCACTGGGGCAGTCAATCTATCCAGAGAAGAAATAGGTGACTACACAATTAAAATATAACTATTCTAATAAAAACTCTGTGTGATGCTCTGGCTTCCTGTGTTCTGTTTTTAAAGCCTGGTTGTGCTCCTTGTTGCTCTTGTTCTAGGATTTTCCCAATCAGTGTGTGGTTAGTGTGACTCGATGGGAGAGCACACTACTGCATGCAAAACACTCAACTAAAACACAGCAAAGTTAAAAGCATACACAGCATCACCATCACAATAGCAATTATCCTAACTAAGAACATGCTACATGAATAGATGGATAACTGATGGCAACATGTTTCCTGGTTGTTTGTGGCTCCAGTTAGAACCTTTTATCAATGACCTGAGTCATAACAACCAACACTGTTTATGGTGAAGTTGTATTAGCTTACATTTGAATGTTTTCAGTTGTTTTCCTGTTATCCACATCAGTGCTTTACTAATATATTATTACAGTAGATTCATTTGTAGGGTGAAGTGCTTGGACACTGAGCTGCTGCTGCCGTCATTGTTTGACAGGTGGTACCCGTCCTGTGTGAACGCGACAACAATGTCTGTTAGAACAGATCCAGCATGCTGCAAGAAGTACCTCGTTTCAAACCTTCTGTACTTTCATGCACTGAAATCCAGCATGAACACAAAGCATCACCGCAGAACATGGTGAACCTGATTATGTCAACAATTTCTACACTATGCAGTTAAACACATTTAACTAACAATAGTCTAGTTCTGTGAAATAGCTACTTTATTAACAAAGAACACATCAGATACCCAACCTGGTAGTTTAAAATAAAAGAGACCATTAAAGGCTGATTTGTATCATCTCATCAAATCAACGTTTTCCAGCTTTTTAACCCTCCTATTCTCCTCAAATTTACACGTTTTTCCCTCGGGGTCAATCTGACCCCAGGTGTATTTGCCTCCAGAAAATGATTTACAGAAAATTGTTGCCCAAGTTTTTGTGTCAGACACTTTGTTTATTTGTTGAATACATAAATAAGCCCTTGATAATGAAGGCTGACCTGTTCTCTAGCGCCACCATCATGCCAAACTTAAACCATCAGGCCAAGAATAAAATTAATTTATCTTGAAAAGTTTTCATACAAATCTTCTCAAATTTACTGACAGCATGAATGACCACAAGAGTATGTAACCTAGTGGTTTTGGTGATGATATGACCTTTCCTGTGGCGCCACCATCAGGTCAAACTTTGAGTTTTAGAGTTAGTGCATCTTGAAAATCTTTCATCCAAATCTTTTCTAATTTGGGGTGCACATTCATGACTCTCACAAAATGAACCATATTGATTGATGTTGGTGACCTGATTTGTACACCCCTGTCAAAATAAGCAAGCCAATGTAGGCTTCCAAGTCAACTACATCCAAGTCTCTCCAACTGTCTCCATACACGCGCTTCCCCTCTAAATTTGTCATCCCAACCGCAATATTTGGTGGCATTATGAAGAGTTCAAATGATGATTTGATGTCTTCAGTGTGGCTGATTGCAAATCTGATGTGGCCTGGAACCATTTTGATAACATTAGTAGCACTAAGTCTACCCTGCTGTTTACGTGGGGAAAAGGACCATGTTATCTTTCCATTTTTGGAGGTGACCATGTCTGCTGGTTGTTGAGAGACAACAGGAGGGTCAACAATTTCATTCTCATCAAATGATCAGATGGTCACACACACAGACCTTCATGTCCATGGTTGGGATAGTTGTTTTCTTTACCCCCTTTCATGTATCAACTCAAAAGTATCACCTCTGCACCTGCAGGTGTGGGGTTATTAGGTCACACACAGAGACAGACATATTTTACACAGCTAAAACAGCTTGGGGTCAAATTGACCCCAGAGGAACACCAATGTGTGTAGTATGTGTTCAGCACATTAGAAAAATATCATCATGAAAATGTTTTGCTTAATCAGTTGTCCCCATCAAATTAGGGAAGGTCATGAAATATGAAGCAAAAAAACCAAAGGCAACTATTATTTTTTGAATGATAAACATTGAACGGGGTCAAATTGACCCCAAGGAGAATAGGAGGGTTAAAACTGTTCATCCTTGTATTGCAGTTTAAACTGACAACTCACATGTCTCTTTATCTCACTTTTAAGTTCCTCAGCAGAGTCTGGTATTCCTGAAGGTAGGGTAACTTTTGAAGCTTCATTTTCTCCTACAACAATGTGAAACACTGCTCAAGTAGCCACACTGTTCATCAGGTTATTCTGAGGGAAAGAAAAAAAATATTTAAAAGACTGGACAGCATGTGGCCATCTGTATGAGTATCATTGGTATTAAAAGCAATGTTTTTTTCTGTACATGGGCAATTTGAATGTGTGCATGGATAAAGGTGTCTGCAGCCAAAGGGGCTATGTTTCTTCTTGCAGTTTATTCTGCAGTGCACTCTATTCAAGTTTTTAAAAAATCCCCGATTTCCCATTCCCGATTCGTGGCGTGAGCTTCTGAGTATGTGCAATGTCCTGTCCTACAGGACATACTTAATCTACTAGTTTACTAGAGATTCAATTAAGACTGTTGTGTTAGATAAAGTCAAGAGACTTTCGTGTTTTTTTTTTAACAAGTCTTCATTTTAAGTTGCACCTGCTAAAGTAGACTAGGATTAAAACGCAAACACATATTAAATAAATTGGGTATAGATGCATTTATTTAATCCAACAACTCACAGAGTTCATTTTTTGAGCGTCTTACCAGCAGGACATGTGTGTTCACAGGACAGAACGCATGACACCACAGCTATTTCTGTCAGCTGATGTTAACTGGCTGGTGAAGTGACTGCAGTCAGTGGCATGAGGCTCTGGAAATAAGAAGCCAGAAATGACAGTGAGGCGAGATATGCTGTAGCCAACAAAGTGTGACAGGCCTGAGATCAGCTACATCCATCAAACACACACAACAGGAAGACATTGTGTTGTTGAACACAACAGTAAAAGTTCAGGAATTTATGTTCAACAATACAATATGTACATGGATGTGCTTGTTGCAGATCAGGCTATGGTTTGGATGTGCTCTCCATGCTGCTGCAGCTCTCTCTCTCTCTCTCTCTCTTATAATCAGTTTCCTGTTTGCTTGCAAAAATGCATAACAATAAAAATGAGTCAAGGAAGTGAAGGAAATGTGAAGCCTAGCATAGGCCAACATTGTTCTGTGTCTGTGTTAGTGTTCAGTACAGTGTACAAAGAATATTTTCACCATTTCACTTTGTCATCAGACAAAATTACATTTACATCACTGTCTCCAAAGACAGCAGACTTCACTGACAGAGCACGATTTTACCTCATAGAACGCATGCAAGTTGCAGATGTGGCTGCTGCTTCAATCTGCAGCAGGTAGCTAACGTGTTGAAACACAGAAATCACACAATAACACAAACAAATTAACTGATCAAGGTAGCGGTAAACCTGCAACTCTGTCCTCTGTGGGGTCATTTTTTGTCAGTGCAGTCTGGTGGTTTTCAAGAGAGAGATCAAGAGATTAGTTTCCATCAGAAATGGCTGTCTGATAGCAAAGTAAAGCAGTCAAAATATTCACAGTATACATTTCGTCTCATATTTAATTTAATTTAAATTGAATTTATTTTTACGTGGCTGAAATACATTTTGTTGCTACCACCATCTCCAGCAGCTTGGCTTGGAGGTGTGGCAACTGCCATCTAGTCCATAACACACTCACAATGAATGAGCATTTCATGCCAGCCCCATTATCTATAACACAACAATCCAATCAAGAACCTGTATATGGTAACTGTAACAACGATACTTTGCCAGGAGTATTGCAGAAGTGGAGCATTTTACCTGCCAGACTTTGGTAACCTGCTCAGATTTTGTGAGCTGACTTGGTTAATGTGCTTCTAATGAGTAAGTAGACTACATTGTTAAATTGAAAAGACCATATCAAAAACAGCTATACATGTAACAAAAATAAATACAGAACACTGAAGAACAACTAAAAATTTAACTAAGTTAAACAGCAAAACAAGCAAAACAAATGTACTCAATATTACATGCACAGTTACACCTGGTTCTAGGTTCTTGCCCTGAGGGGCATCACCTGTCCGACTGAACCATTAGCGGAGGTCACTCCAATGCTTTATACAGTTACATTATTACACACATTTACAATAGAAACATATAACATACACAATACACACACTTTTATATATAACAGGGGTGCTCAATGCGTAGATCGCAATCTACCAGTCGATCGCAAAGGTAACATTGGTAGATCGCATGACATTAAAAAAAACAGACGTCAGCCGCTGTTTGCCGGCCGTAGGCTTGCTGATCTGGGATCCGACGTGATGATGTAGCGAGTGGCGCTCCATTTATAGGCTGACGGTCAGCCTATCATCCATCCTGTCGATTGATATACAGGGCAGCCAGTCAGATGACAACTGAATTTTTCTGACATTTAGGTCACCGCTCATGTACAAACAACAGCCAACAAGCTAGTCAGCGAGTTACCTCCAATTTTAAGGCCTTGCTTTTTTCTTTTAAACTAAAGAAAACGTAATGTCATCAAAAATTCTCAAGGGTGAGCACAGGACAGGGCATCTGGGCCTCAATTGGTGAAGGCTGCTCTACAACACAACTGCTAATAAAACGCTCTGCCCTTAATTTGTGAGTTACAGTTACCAATGCAAATTTCTGTCTTAAACATGAAACATCAGCCAGCAAATTGCTGTCAGTGACTTTGAATATATTTTGTGCTGGATAATGTGCAGTTAATTGTACTACATGTCCGTGTTGATTTGTTCTGTATACGTGACAGAAAGAAGAAAAAAACGTAATGTCATCAAAAATGAGTGGGGGAGCTGGACCAAGAAGACAAAACCGTATCACTTTCATACGGAATGGGAGGAGGACTTTTTCAAAGTGCGTTAGCCTCATCTGCCAGTCTACCATCGCAATACCAAAGAAGGGAAATGCAGACTGTTGGAAAATACAACACCGACTTCGGTTCCACCATGACTGATGAACATGTGCTACAGGCTGGCTGTCAGCAGCTACTGTCCGGACTATGCATCCCTGGCTGTTTCAATTCAGTGCAAGTCATAAGTAAGTAAACTCAGGTGATAACAAAAAATGTTCATAGTTAATTATTTTGTGTTGTGCAATATTGGCTGTGCTTATGCAATGTACATCAACATACATTGTACAAATAAAGAGTCCTCAATATATTTGAAAATAAATATATGTTTTTAATTTTTGTAGTGGGTAGGTAGATCATTTTGACTTGGTCATTTTATAAGTAGCTCGCGTGCTGAAAAAGTATGAGCACCCCTGATATATAACATAACTAAACTTAGTTTAGTTAAACTGTTTATAAAATAAATATATACAGTCATTGAGTTTTTGCCTAAATGTCCTAAATGTGGTCAAAAGCTCCTGAACAAGTAAGTCAGTGACTCAACTGTTTCCCAGAATGAATATTCAAGTTACATTCTTTAAGTAAATATGAGGAGAAGGCTGGACATCTGTAATTTTGTAATTTCTATAACTTTTGAAAATCTAATGTGTTGATAGACCATGTGATGCAGACAAAAGCAGAAGAACAAGTGAATAGGTGGGTCTTTGATTTTCAAACATCTTTGTTGACAATGGAAACAATAGGGGAAACTGTTAAGCTATTGTTCTCAATGATCTACTTAGCATCCTTAATATATACAGTATAGAATAATTCAGATTTTCTTGTCTTTGTATCACTCTGCTTTGTTGTGGCTCAGAGCTGCACACATAATTCCTCTCCAAGACAGAATGTGAGTGGGTGGGAGGCTGTGGATGTGTTATGAAGGCCTCTTCATAGAGACAGGCAGCCTTACATCAGGCCCACCAATGCCAGCGCAGATGCACCATACATTTCCATTAATTAGAGACACAGTGGAGAATGTGGCGTGGTCATGTGGCAGGGGAGGCATGCAGTTGGCTGGTGAAGTCATCTCTTCCTGTTTGTCCACATTTCTTTTAAGTTTGGCTTTTTGCATTTTTTCTATAGCACTCCTGGTGTGCTCACGGGTATACAGCCACCCAAACTATTTAACACAATTAAAATGTTCTAAATATTGTCTGCTTTTACGTGATCAGATTCTGTTTATGTGATCAGAATGGTTGAAGGTGGGTTAACTCTGAGCAAGGATGCAATATGGATAGGGTCCACTGTGCAAACTACCAGTCATGAAAACAAAAGTGAAACAAATTCACTATGTTGCATATTTACAAATTTAGAAACACATAATCCAGAAAAATGACTGAATCTAAGCACGGCAGGCTAAACGCTCCCAGTCGTGTAGAGGACGGACCAAAACCACATTGCAGCTATGACATGAGAGGTGGGGTTTCAAGGTTAAAGCCAGTCCTAGATTTACCCTTAATAGGCGGCTTCTTGCTTGCTCACCTTTTATCGTTTAACTTCATCTGTCAACATCTTGTTCTGCCATTATGTCCATAGAGGTTGCTGGGCCTGGTTACTTTGCCCACATAGCCAGCTCTGGTTCTGCCATTCTATGCTTGTTGAAGATCCTCCTGACTTTACCGATACACAGAGTGCATCCCTCAAATGTTCCTTTTCTTGAGCTTGGACACTCATCGGCAAACTTTGTTGACAAGTCCATGAAGTTGGAGTTGGAGTCTTGCCAATCAGTGGAGAAGCTTCTTTGATGAGAAGTGAAACATCTTCACAGATCTACAAGCAAGTCCAGTTACCCCAGACTTAACCTTTTTTGAAAAAAGACCAGATGACTGAGAACCTTCACAGACTTTTAAAAATCACAAGGCACAGTCCCTAGCAGTCCCTCCAGTAGGCTTAAGACAATACCTTTTTAAGGAATATAAAAACAGGCCTTACTTGACTTAATGTACTACCCAACTACTAATACAGGCTGTGATCATCCATCCATGACTTTAATTAACTGTAATTTCCTCCTGACGGGCCTCCCAATCTGCATGGTGAAACCTCTCCAGATGTTCCAGAATGCAGCAGCGCACCTGGTTTTCAACTCGAAAAGGCTAATGTTACCCTGTTGTTCATCGAGCTCCACTGGCTACCTGTAACACCGCACATTAAATTCAAATCACTAATTCTCGCCTACAAAGTTGTCTCCGGTTCTGCACCCACCTACTTGGATGCTGTTATACAGACATGTTACCTTGCGTGCGTTGCACTACTCCAGTTAACAATACCTGGCTCTGTCACCTTTTTGCTGACTCTTCTCTCTCTCTTCTTCCAGACTCTTCTCATTTGTTGTTCCCTGTTCCATGTATCACCAGTTCCTACCAGACCAGGTCCACAGAGGACCTCTGCTAGCATTTCCAAAACTGGACATGCTATATCTATCCCTCTTGTCTTTCCATTCAGGCAAACCCTGACAGGCATACCTGCAGTTTGTGCATAAACAACATGAGGTTGATTGTCCAGTAAAAAGGCGTTTAATGAATATATTTATCTTCATTTTGCAGGTAGAACACAGTGTACTACTTTCTGCTCTGGTTGCTAAGATCAAATATTGTAGCACCCCACCTCCCTCCTCCCCTTTCTGAAATGAGTCCTTGCTTTCAGGTCTGGGGTTGTTTGTTGCATATTCCTGAATTCATTTGTTTAATCAAATTAGTACACAGCTAATTTGTGGAAAGAAAAACTAGACATTATACTAGATAATGACTAGGCAATAACTAGAAAGAGATTGTGAATCATGTAAATCATGATTTGGAGCATTGAAAGGGGAATCTGCCTGACAACCACACTCCATGGCCACGATATAAAACATGCTCTTTGTCTTTCAAGCAGATTCTGTGTGCCACTTGTGTGTGTCATCCATTCACTGCTATAACCACTCTTCATCTGTCTTTGTTGAAAATGATTACTGTGGTTGGGCTACCCAACTGGTGTGTTTATAAGGGCTCTATCTTTAGACTAGAGCAGTAAAACACTTCACTTCACTTCAGCAGTTGCCATGGAGACGGGGGTGCCAGCCTAACAGTGGAATAGTACTGGTGTGCTGAGAACAAGGATGATGATGAAATGATGAAAATGATTGTGCTATGAAGGAGTGAAGCAGGCTCATAGCTCTTTCCATACATCGGTGCTCTGATCAAATCTTTTGGTTGGGCTAGTTGTGACAAACATTATTTTTCAATGTTCAATAATTGCATTCATCATACATTCCAGCATGTGGATACAACAAATGCAAAATCACACATGAACACAAGCACAACAAACTTCAGTAATATGCTGGACTACTTTGCGTGCTAGGTTACAAACTAAAAGGGTAAATCATTGCCAATCGTCCAGTCTTCTATGATATGCAAGTGCAACAACTATGTGTCTATTACTATCTCACTGACTCTTGTTAAAGTGAAAAATAATTTTTATATGTGCCACGTGATTCTTTTCCACTCCAAAATTGAATGGATTCTTCTTACACCCTATATCCCGTCAAGTTTCATGAAAATTGGGGTCAGTACTTTTTCCATAGTCCTGCTGACAGACAAACAAATGGCAATGAAAACATAACCTCTTTGGTGGATATAGCAAGACAACAAGAGAAAGTGGAACAGTGAGTGGTAGCTAGGTGCCCCACATAGTGCAGGAGTCACAAGCCAATTGGCAGTACAGTAGCAGAGGATAGAGGACGGGCTGGGGTGTATGGTTGGTGGTTGGCCTGAGCCATTCGCAGCACAGTATACAAGCGTCCAGAATTTGGGAGTCAGAGGTCATGCTTCCCTGGGAGCAAGAACAGCTCAGGTGGTGCCAGTTTTTAAAATTGGCACCAACTACCTGTTTTCTGCATTGTTGTTCACTGGTTGAGATCAACTGGTGTTTTAGTTACGGCATCTTCTTGTTTTATGACTGGAGAACTGGCACCACCTTCTGCTTATCTCAATAATCCTAATCAATAATACTAGAGGATGCAAAGAACTTTTTATTTTGCATATTCACTAGCACGGACCACACCATCAACAAGACACGTTAGAATTATTTATTCGAATCAAATTTTATTCGTATAGCCCAAAGTCACAACATATTTTGCTTCGGAATGGATGTCACGTGTACAGAAGAATCAAAACGACAAATGAACGATTGCAGACAAAGTATGATCTTGTGAAGTTCTTGGGTCTGATGCTGCGGTGTGGGGGAAGCGTCGGTAGGGAATCCGTTGTAGCAACCGGGCATGACGGACCCCCTGACAGGCCCTAGGAAGAGAGAAGACAAGGTGAAAGAAATGGGGTGGGTGGGAAGGGCGTGCGGAATACGAGCGTAAACGGAACCACGGGGTTAAGGAGGGTATTTATAGGACTGTCTGAAGTGGCGCTGTTGAGGTGTGGTCCGGCTCCTGAAACTCCACTTTAAGCTCCAATTCTTTTGTGAAATGACTCAAAATTCAGTTAATGACAGTAAATACCATCAAATGTATACCACCATTCTGCCATTCTCAAAACACACTGCCTGGTCTGTCTACAAACCATCTACAAATTTGGAGAGGGTAATGTTGCTATGGCAACATCTACCTCTCCAATTAAAGCTTTAGGTAGGTTCAAAAGGAAGAATGAAGCATCAATTACTAACAATGAATTTGTATCAGATGGACTGACAGCTTCTGCCTAACACGTATGATCGTCAAACAGTGAGTATGCCTCACCTTCGTGGAGAGTGAGTGTGAAAGACATGCAGACATACAGACATATGCCCATCCACACTTCACTGTTCACACTCTGAAGCTAAATATGGAGAGGATTGGTACACTAATTGCATGTCAGCACTGATGGTTGTGCATGTCTGTCATGGGCATGGACAGCTGAACACACTGTTCTCCTCACTCCACACACATTTTCAGAGATTCCCCCTGTGCTGCAGACCAAACTGTACTTTATAGTCTTTTACAAAAGAAAAACATGGTTAGTGGCGAAGGGACATACAGTACGTAGAGGACATTCAAAGTTTTTGACTACTAGTAGTCAAATATATAAATAAATATATCTGTACCGTAGAATAAGATGGCGGCGCATGCACAACACAAGGCTCAGCGTCTCTACAGATTCTGCAAATTAGTAATTATCTGCCTTTTTGGTGTAAGTCTGTTCACTCAGAACAGTCCCACACTAGACCCTCTCTAATTTGCCTAGCACCATAACAGGAGTACAGAAGACGCCATCTCTACAGTGTGTCACTCCACCCTCTCCCACCGGGATAAAACAATAACAACACCAGGTGAGAATGCTATTCCTCGACTTCAGTTCAGCATTCAACACTGTCATCCCTCCATCCTGATCGAGAAGGCTCACCAGTGTCTCTTCTTTTTGAGGAGACTAAAGGAGGCACACCAGTCTCCTCAGATCCTGGTGAACTTTTACCGCTGCAACATTGAGCGTGTCCTAACCAGCTGCATCACAACCTGTTATGGTAACTGCTCCATCTTGAACTGGAAGGCACTGCAGAAGGTGGCGAAAACTGCCCAGTGCGTCACCGGTTCACCACTCCCACCATCGAGGCAGTTCAGAGCAAGCGGTGTCTGTGGAGGGCGTGCAGCATTGCTAGAGACAGCTGTCACCCAGGCCACAGACTGTTTGCCCCCCTCACCTCTGGGAGGCATTCTAGAACCACCAGGCTCAGTGTGTGTGTGTGTATACACCCTGATACTGTATATGTTCTTCCTCTGCCCCACAGAGCTCCATAAAGTAGTGTCTGTAATATGCACACTACGTATTGTTAACAATCCCACAATGCAATACGTTGCATCATACAGATTCAAAAGTTGACCCTACACCGGCCAGTGATGACGCAAAATGATGATAAATGTCTGAAATTTACTGATCACTATAGATTGTTTATTATGTATGCGGTGAGGCAAGGGAGTGATTCAGACATGTAGAACTCATATCAGAGTTATTCATCACCATCAATAACTCTGATATGAGGCATTTTACACACCATTAACACAGATTTCCAACTTGTAAAACTGCTTCCTCTCAGCATCCATGTAGCAAATATAACAGATTTTTCTAAAAGCTCTTGTATATTTAAATTGGTGATAAATAACACAGATGTGTCTGAAAACACGGATGCTGCACAACAGACAAATTCTGACTTGTTCTAATGGCAAGCACCTTTAACGCTCACGAGTTGGTTGGTAATGTGGACATGGTGGTAGACTTTAAAAAAGAGCTGTCTCCTTCTTTAAGGTGGAACTAAGTAAACTAAGTAAGTAAAAAAAAATGTAGCTGTGCCTTGCTATGTATTGCAACATTTGTGCAGCATATACCTGTAGTGTGTGTGTGTGTGTGTGTGTGTGTGTGTGCTCGCGCATTTGTGGAGCAATTGTTTGGCAGAGGTATTTCAGGCACATGGCTGGGCTCTGTGACAGACTCACAGGGAACAGATAAAGGCAGAGAGGGAGAGAGAGAGGGAGAGAGAGTGGGAGGGAGTCTTCCCAGTCACTCTGAATCTCTCTCAGCCTACACAATCTCCCGACACAACCTCGGGCTCAGTAATGTTGGATACGCTGTGAGAGTGAGCTCTACCTTCCACACACGCTCTGCTATCAGCTGCTCAAGGACACACACACAGCACACACCCGGTGAGTAGACCTCTGTATCACTGTCATGGTTTGCATTTGCCTCTGCCACATTAATGAAGATTTCTCTTTGAAAGTGAAGCAGATATTCTCGTCAGATCAGAAAGATTGTTGTGTACAGACTTTGCCACTGTGTTGCCAACCCCTCTCCATACATACTTTCTCATAGGTCAGTTACTCAGAGGTGACTTGTTGTTAAAGGAGCTCAAATTAGCTACGAGGGTCTTTTGATTCTTTAATCTTTTAATTCCTTTAAGCTGTCGGCTGCTTGTAGCCTCTCAGCACTGGTCTGGCTTTAAGTACTTTTACACACAAGCAGGAGCTGAGAAGATGATATCTCGTCAAATGTTCATACTCTTTGGAAATCACATTTAAAAGCACAAAATGAACGTCTTCAAAGATGAAAAAAAATTGTATTGCATTGCATGTATTTGTGTGTAATAAATGTATGTACACACACCCACACACACACACGTGCACTCCTACATACATGCTGTTGAAAAACAGTCAACCTGCGCCCTTTCCTTCCCACTCATCCCAGATCAACATTTCAGCACATGTGGCAGAGCAGGGGAGGGAAGACACTAATGAAGTAGAGAGCTCATTTTCACACCTACAGAATGAAGAGCTGAAATCACACTGCAGTTATCGTCATCCATAAACATGTAGCAGTGACTTGTGCTTACAGAAAGATTTTCATATTTGCTTCAGAGTTTTAGTTTCATAACCCTGCTAGTTAAACAAATGGCTCAACATCTGGGAAATGTATTTTTTCTCTCTGGAAGTGCGATGTTCAGATGGATATCAGTCTCGTGTAAATACCAACATCAACATAAAGCCTATTATGAGCATATTATATCTGTCACACAAACAGGCAAGGACCACCACTGTACTCTGGACTCACTAAGATTAACAATAAAAAATAATTAGGTGGTAACATGTCAAGCTTCTGCTGTAAAATATGCATATTTTAAAAAATGTTGTTAAACTGTGGATTCACATAATGTTGGTACCTCCTCACAGAACAGTTTGTTGGATCATATTCCTTTAATCACAACTGCATTAGGAAAATGTCACTCTCATACAGTGCACCTTATACATAACAACAAACCTCAATAATCACTGTTTAGCAGAAGTACAGTACTGTGGCCTGTGCTGGACTGGAACAGCTGCCTGCCGTTTCCAAGCCAAGTCAGACTGAACTGTTGCAGCCTCAAAGACCATGCTGTAGACTGGTAAAGGCATCTGCTGTTATCTTATATGTTGTTAATCCATCAGAGATCAGCTTAAGGAAGGAGGAGCAGGGATTTGAAGGCAGGAAAACCTTGGCCGGACAGCCAGACAGTCAGGGAGGTATTGGGGTCATGTCACTGGGGCTGGTGTCTGGCATGGATCATGGAAAGGGCACTAACAGTCCTGAAGGTGTTTAACCCAAACTCTAGAAGGAAGAATGAGGAAGCCTTTAATGTGAAAGAGTTACAACTTCCCACTGTGGGGTTTTGCTATGGGTAAGATATTGAGGCTGTCTCATGAAAAACATGTATCTTCACTTTTGATGATTGTGCCTTTTCTCTTCTGTCAGCATAGAGTCTCATTGACCAATGATAGAAGGAGAGGGAGCAGAGCTCTGGATGAATAATGTTTTGAGTTTTGATTCAAGGAAAGAGTGACTAGCTCTGTGCTCTCTGAATGAGTCAGACTCATGCGCACATGCCAGTGTCAGAAGGACATTGACCTGGATTGTTCTGATTTCAATTAGTTGTGAACTACCGTCTAAGAAAAGTTTTTTTCATCCTCCCTGAAAAAAAATGTCTGGCTTTGTTTTAGCAAGTTTCTGTCAAGAGCTGGAACTCATTTCTATTACTGCATATCCAGCCATTCTCAGTACTGCTATTATTTATTTACTTATTTCCAGTAGTTTCATCTCAAAGCCACAACTGAAATGTGGATAACTGGCAGTGCATATACTGACTACTATTCACTTTACTGTGACATTACCCAGACCACTGCCTTGGCTTTATCTGCTTTGTTTTGAATATACAGTAATGAGAGGTAGCTTTTCGTGGGGAGGGAGAAGAAATGAAAACCTACAAGCCAAGAAGCTGTGGAAACAGCTCAGTGAACATGTACATGCCAGTTCCTGTGCTTTTGGCTAACTTGGGCATTGTAATTACTGTAAGTACAAGTGCTGTAATGGCACCCGCAGACAGTCTTGGCTCCCTTTGCTTGTCCTCCATTTGTATGTACAACTATTATTGACTCTTTTCTCTCTGATGAGCCTGCACGATATGGGGACTGTATCAGTTAAGGTGGAGTTTCTCAGGTTTACTGCATAATGTGCACTACACAGCACCTCTCTTTCTTTCTTCCTGTTTGTTGGATGTGGCTGAGAAGCCTGTGTCTAAACTGTGTGTGAATCCAGTTGTGTCTGCCTGACAGGCGTTGAGGGTTTTCCTCCTAACATTAGCTCTCTTTCAGAACATACTGTATGAACTTATAAACACACACATGCAGATTCTGTCTTGTGCACAGTGTCAGGTTGGTCCAGCTGTGAGCCAGGCAGCGTCTCTATTTTCAGCAGTGTGGATAAGGCCTCCATAGTGTCAACAGGTGGATAAGCTAACCAGCAGCATGACCTTCAGTATCCTCTTCTCCTTCCTTCATCCCTTGGTCACTTATATTTCAACCTTTACTTAATCCTGGAACTGGGTTTTCCCAGCATGTGTGCTGCACTTTATGTCACTGACTCACCGACACAAGCAAAACTACATCACCCAGCAAGACAACTGCAAAAAGAGCTCTGGATGACCTATTTATAGTATTTTTAGGATGATGATGGAATTCAGTGACATAAGTAATATCACACTGTCACTCACACTGCACAGACATTTCTTTCCCAATCATCATTTCCACAAACCTTTCCTTAAAAATACAATGAGGAATGAAGGCTTGTGGAACACACATGCTAGCCCAGGGCTAAAGAGGGACGGTTCTATATTAGATGCACTTTGTGATGTCCAACACTGACGCTTTACTCTATCTATGACATACGTATGTGTCCAGTACTGAGACTGAAGGATAAATATGAAAACTCATTTCAGGTTCTGTAAAAATGAAGATGGATGTTGACAATGTTCATCTTGAGTGAAACATTTAGACTTTAAAAATCTGCTTCAAAAACATTAAGAGAGGAAAAAAGAGACACATATCACATATCAAATCAAATCAAATCAAATCAGATTTTATTTGTATAGCTCAAAGTCACAAAATACATTTGCCTCAGAGGGCTTTACAATCTGTACAGGGAGTGACACCCTCTGTCCTTAGACCCTCGGTTCCAGTGAGGAAAAACTTGCCCACAAAAAAACTTTAACAGGGAAAAAATGTGGAAGAAACCTCAGGAAGAGCCACAGAGGAGGGATCCCTCTTCCAGGACGGACAGACGTGCAATGGATGTCACATGTACAGAACAATCAACACAAACATGTCGTACAATTACAATGAATGATAAAATGACAATGAATTACAATGAATGATAGAATGATTACAGTAGCAGTGGAACCTGTGATAGAGATAGAGAGACACAGATGCACAGCAGCAGTAAATCATTAACTAACTATAAACTGTAATGGAGATATGGTAACAATAATGACAGTAATAATATATGTAGTGGACGTCATGCAGGACCACAGCAGCAGCCACGATCCATGAGAACCTGCTGGACGAGAGAGCACAGAAACTCCAGGGAAGAAGTTTAGTTAGTAACATGCATTAACATGCATTAATGAGACAGGTATGTTTACAAATGGTGGTGGTGATGGGGAGAGAGAGAGACAGAGAGACAGAGAGAAATATTAGAATATTATTTGAAGTTACCTGAACCAGAAATATGCATCATTATTTTTGATATATATGATTTTGTTTGTGGGTTTCCACCCTGTTTCCTCTGACATTGTGAGTTCAAGTGTTTTGTTCACATTGCCGCATTACATAATCATTATCAGTAAACAGAGGGACTCTCACTGCCCAGGCAGAGGCTGTTTTCTGAGGGGCAGTTCAGGGAGGATGGGTCATGATGACTTTCCATTCTTTTTAGGTACTGAATCAGTCATGTTACAAATGCTACATTAGAATTCAATTAAAGAGGAAGTTGTTTTTTGTGTGTAAATGTAGATTATTTTATATAGCACAGATTACATAATTCCCTACATTTGATCTTAAGAAGTATCTACAAGCTGACAAATGAATATCTAGAGTCTTGTGTGACATGAATGCTGTGCCTGGGTTATCCATGTGTGGGTGAAAGGCTGATTTTCGTCAGTATGCGTGTGGGTGGGTTAGTGGGCTGAGCATGAATGCACAAAAACATAGGTGCCTGCTCTCATACAATATGGTATTCAGAAGAGATGTGTTCTGTCATGATTGGGGTTCATGTGATCCCTTCCCTCTCAGGTATCAAGGACTGTGTGGACTGTCAATGACATCCACATTTATCCTGCCTGCATGTGAGCACAGTATAATAACTCTTTTCATTTCCCTTAAGCAACATGTAATAAAATCTACTCAGAAAATATATATGGAGTCAAACCTCTGACACAATGTCCATATCAGGCAGATAATATTATTTATTATATGCTTATTATTGCTTTGCTTGCTGTGTTTGAAACAGATTGTGGTACATAGTTGAAGACAACCACAGGCAGTGTGACATGCAGCCATGTTGGTGTAGGTGGTGTAGAGAGTGGAACGGTGTTCCATGTACACTCGGTGAAAATGGTAAATAAAGAATCCACCAAAACTAACTTGACCACCATGTACATAGGGTTATTGGTACAATTCCCCAGTCCTGTCAGAGTGCAGTTGACCAGTATACATAATCCCAAATAGCTTCTGATGGCTGTCAGTGTGTGAGTGTGTATGCTGAGTTTAGTATTACTGTCTTTGGATAGGCCAGCTGAATCAGTGTATGAATACATGTGTTGTAAAGCAGACCAGAAAAATATGGAATATAAATCCATCCATCCAGAAGTGAAGTTCTATGTGACTGCTCTAGTTTCATGGATGCAGGTCAACAAAGTCCCAGGAAGAGTCGAGAAACAGCTCAAAATCATGACCAAGACCTTTTCCCTTTACCCTTTTAACTTCAGCAGACATTAACCAGAGGAGAAGCAGATCAAATAAAGAAAAAAAAAATAAAATAATATCATCAATACTGATAATATAATAATAGTGAAATATTCAAATTATTTTGCCTCTTTAAGGCCTGAATTATTGTTGCTGACTTGGCATCTTTCTCAACAGATTTATTGTTCAGAGTATCAGGGAAAAGGTTAGAAATATTATATTGTAATTCACTGCCATGCTGGCTGCACAGCTCTCCATGGTCTCTCCATCTCATCTCACTCTGATCACCGGCAGCATACAGTAGGTATGGCGTGTCGGGGTACTCTTCCTCTCTAGATCTCTGCATTTTAGGAGGTTCCTGAACTCTGTAAATCTCTGAACAGTTCATTCACTTCATCTTAACATAAGTACAGTGCTGAGTAAAATGTTACTTTCCATTAATGGAAATCAGAATCACTTCAATTCTTCAGGTGTGTGTGCACACACAAGGAATGCGCTTTGCTCTCATAGTGCAAACATCAAACATACACAGACACAGATGCAGTTAAACAACAGAACAGGTAAATGTAGACATAAACATAAACAAGAACAAAAACTATGAAAAGGAAATCAATCATCAATTATAACAAAAAAAACTATGATGCAATTTAACTCTACCACAGCTGAGTCCAGCTGCCATTCTCCACCACAGCTTCATACATTATAGTTACCTTGACATGGATTTGTTGAAAATGCCATACATAGCAGCTTTGATGGAACCAGTATGAAGTCTGTCACCCTTTGAGTTGAACTGGACATGAACCCATGTAACTCTGCTATACTGAGGAAACAAACAATGGAGAGCATGAACAGGATGACATTTACTCAGCTCAGATGCTACTAACATAAATAAACACATCCCTGCTTTTTATCACTGTGGGTCATGTTTCCCTCTGCAGTATGTATTTCCAGCAGTTTGCTATTTCCCTGCCAGTCAGATAATCCATTATTAAGTCTACACAGAGTTAACTCACATATAAACGATGACCTTTACTGCAATACTTTAAGGTGGAGTTATGTAATGGACCTATGGAAAGACAGCCATTCACAGCATGACTGTTGAAACAGATTACAGTATGGTGCAATGAGGGATTGATGGAGAGAATGAGGACAGACCCTCCATTGTGAGAGCAGCAGTTAAATTGAATCCTAGTTTTTCAAGTCTTTGTCTGTAGTTTCTCTGGCTACTGGGATACTTTCCTATACTTTCTTCAGGATGACACAGTATACAGTGTGTGCTTTTATTTGTAACATTTCAGCTGTTACTGCCTGCAGATGTTTAACATATGTAATTTGTACAATTCATGTACATAATCAATATGTTTTTGTGCCTAAGCCTAAACCAGGCCTTAGCCGGAGTGGTGTGCTAGCAGAGTGGTGGTGTGTTTGGTTTGTGAAACAGTTGAATTACTAAATCTGTAACTCAGGTTGGTATTTGCTGTTTTGACACTGGAATGTGACGCTGAGCTGAACCTTGAGAAACCACATCCATTCAAACTGTACTGCACGACACAAGTGTGTGTCCAAGTGTGTGTCTTTTCCTTGTTAAAGACAAAAATATAACCATACACCTTCCGAGGGTTAACTCATCTTAAAACACATTTCATTCACACACAACAGAAACAAAATACAAGTCTATTAATTCACAGAGTGAGATTTGAAAATATTCTGGTAAAATGACTGTTTTTGTCAAAGGAGGCTTCAAAGACAGAGTAGCTTCAGTTCAGAAGGTTCTGTCTCATGGGAGAGTTAAGCCTTGTCTGGGGAAGATACACTGTGCTAAGAAAAGGTCTGAACAGCTAAATGAGCTGATTTTGGAACATTCTAATAGTTATGAACGTTGATTTTAACTCCAATTTTTGGGGGATGCTTAATGAGACAACTTCATATGATATATGCATTTTTACTTTTTGAGGCCACATTCCAAATTAAGAGTCTGCCATCTGCAGTTCTTTATCTAACAGTTACATGTGGCTGCTTCTGCTTTCACTCTCCTCACTGGAATATCTGCTGATGACAATGTGTTGAATAAAAAGACAATGATAGCATATTTATTATTTATATGCTTAACATAAGAATGCTATGTAGCCATCATATATACTGTAGATAAGTTTAATTTATAAAACCTTTTTGAAAGTTCTTTTGTCAGCTGCAGATACAGTACGTATACATCTTTACAAGTTTGTCAAATAGGCATTCAATGTATATTCAAGTTATAAATATACTGCAATATATGTGGTTGGGTTGTGTTTAGTCTGTCTCATGTGAACTGAGGGTTTGTCGCTGTTGGTCCCAACGTCCTGAAAGTCTTGCAGGGGCCAATGCCTTCAGATGACTGAGCAGTCAGAAGGGCCCCTGGGGCCTGAACAGCCTTGAAACTGGAGGTGTGTTAGCAGCTAATGTGTTAATAGGCTGGTGAAAAGAGTTGGCCCCATGTTGCTTGTTTATAACTCAGAAATATTAAGTTACATCTTGATGAAAGAGCTCACAGACCACTGATATTAACACTATGAGCTCTACTCAGAAGTGATGTCATTAGCATATCTGCAGCCTTGTGCAGATATGCTAATGACATCATACTGTGTTTTATACTAAACTGACTTCAATAACATAAAGGGCAGCCTGTAGTGTGAGGTCGTATGACGTCACAAGGATCAATGAGTAGCCTATCATCATTGTTGTTTAAATTATTTTTTACACATTGGCTAGATGTATCTATCTAATTTCATATTATTGTGTATTTTTACACATTTTGAATTTTAATTTGTGAAAAGAAAAAAACACGGCCCCTGACAGCCCCTGAAGTAACCCCACTGACTCCTGGACGCTTCTTAAAGACCAGGTCATCAAACCTCAGTGTTTAGATGATGAATATTCAGGAGGAAAAGTACAAAAACACAAAGTTAAAGTTCATGTGTGTTACCATCACAGCCCTGAGCTATGAAACAGACTGCTTAGTGAAAACTGCAACAAAACATGACGGGACATGAGGAGAAAGATGTTGATTACTGTTGAACAGCTGAAGTAATGGACATTAAGTTGCAGGCATCACTTGCATCACTTTCTTTCTTTCTTTCTTTCTTTCTTTCTTTCTTTCTTTCTTTCTTTCTTTGTCTTCTCTCCCACCGTACATTTGTGTGTGTGTCTGTTTTACTGAGTCTTCCGTCACGTTGCTGTAGATGTGAACTGTGTTCAAACAGCTGTGTGTGAGCTTGCAGAGGGTCAGGTGCACTCATTCTAATCTCCTCTGATTAACTGACATGCGTTATGACACGTAACACCAACACGGCCATGTTACATTCCCTACAGTTATTGCGCCATTCCTCAGGCCTGAATCAGTCATCCATCTGACACATCACACAGAGATGCTGCTTCTCTTTCTGTGTTTCTGCCTGTCAAGGCTGATATACACAAATCTATATTGTGTGTTAAAATGTACTGCAGTAAATCACTGATGACAGGCATACACACTGTTTAAACTCAGCCAGTATGCAGCTGACCCTTTACAGTGTGTGTACGGTCACTGTAACACTGCGTCATTCTATACAGATGAAAGACAGTCGCACTGACTTTCTAAAACTAATAAGAATAAAAACAACTTTTCATCAATAATAAGTATATATTATTGTTTTTGTTTATTATTACTGTAATATTAATATGTCAACAGTGTGCAGGCATCTCAAGTTATTGGGATTGTTCACCAGCAGGTGTTGTGTTATAATAAGCACCTCTAGTTTGAAAGGCATCCTCCGGTACTCTCTCCCAGTAGGAAATGATGAATGCTGAGGGAATGTTTTATCTATAGACCATAACTGTCTATGTAGCAGGCTGTAAACATTAATATGGGGGCTTACAGAGACTGACTTTGGAGGAACTGCAGTTTTTGTCATTTCCATATTGGCTTTTCTTCACAGTCACAGAGAATGATGCTGTATATATGCACAGAGATGATACATGGTACACACATAATGGAACAACTTCACATCCACTAGAGATGAACTTGTATCCTTCTATGGACCTCAGTCTTTCTGAGTCACTCACTAAACAGATCCAGATCTTTCCTTTGAGTCATTTCAGTCAGTATGTCTATAAGTATATAAATTCTACCAGTGAAACACAAGCCCCACTGTGTTGGACTACAAATCAAATGTTCCTCTTACAGTGTTTAGGCTATTAGCCTAGCATCTAAAGTTCTTAACACTTTATTGTGTGAAATAAAGTGCAGCGAATAAGACCATTATTATTTACAACATATAATGCTGCAGTTAAAATTTCCTTATGTTACTCTTACCTTGTTTTTAGCCTATGAGCTATATTAGCCTCAGCTACATTAAACACGTGTTTGTGTTTTAAATAAAGATTCTGTCATCTGGGTTATTGCTTTATTTGTCGTCTTACATTTCGACTCAGTTGAATCAGTGAATCTGGGTCTCCTGGTTCTGCTGTATCAGCGAGTGATCCACGGGTGTCTTGAGTCTCTTGAGTGCCGGTGTTTCCGGCTCTGTACTGGTTAACTCGTGCAGGATGGATCTGTGGATCTGGATCTGGATCCAGATCTGTGATTCTGATTCTGAGTCTGCAGGAAGTTACACTGACCCACTGTGTCAGCTCAGCTGCTCATTGTCCACAATAATATCAGGATTTCTGTCAGCTTTATAGGCTGATGGACTGAGACATGTTGTAATGAGGTTAAAACAAGAGTAGTGAATGACACACTTTATCATTTTAATTTGTATATGTGGCCTGATGTTAGGCAGGTGTAGCACGGTAAGACTGGGGTTAATGGAGACTACAGACTTGTTAATCCCGGGTCAATAAGAGGATCCAAGTGAATGATTCGGATGAATCGTAATTCATACACCATTAACATCCACAACATATTTCCTCACTAACATATTGTAATATAGTGTTTTCTACACTTAAGTCAAGTCATGTTATGTTAATGTAACATAATGTTTTACTGCTGCATTCACATGTTGATATTTACCCATCACTGCATGTACTCTGTCTGCCCTGTAGGCCATTATGGAGGAGGCTGACCTGCTGAAGGAGAGGCTCCAGGCGATCACGGTAAGGACCAGTCCTGAGCTGCTGGCAGGAACATGGTACATCTAATGTGTCATATGCTGAGAGCTGCTTTTGACTCGAACTGGCTCTGAACTTAAATAAACATTGAATATCGAAAGTATTGATTTTTCAGCCGGGAGTATCGATACATTAATCCCATTCAAATCCCCACGTTACGCCTGGCACACACTTTCCCCCCGTTGGCTTTGCAGAAAGAGCGATTAGGTCAGCCAGCTGCTAGTCTCACTGTAGATCATTTCTAGCAAGTTACCCATTTAGGTACTCTCTTAAGCAGATGCCAACATCTTCCTCTTCCTGTTTACGCAGTCAGAGTGGAGATTCAAGAGAATGGCAGCGAACATAAATTCAGCACCTTCATGCTTAAAAGCAGAAGTGCTCCCAACACTGCAGGTTTAACCCTCTGGGGATGGATTGGGCAGAATTGCCCAAAAAGTCTAAAGCTTACATATCTGTCTCTGAAACGATGAGATATAGATGATAGACAGATGTGTGTTTTTGCAATGTTTTCCTGAGACTCTGCTGAAGATGTCTGTGTCCTTGTTGTTCTACGCCTCCGTGTAAAAGACCAAAAAGTAGATGTTTGGCCGACTGAAAACACAGTCAACGAATGGACAAATGTTACTAGGCAGGAGGATATCTACGTATTCTAGAGAGAGAGCTGTAGAACAGAGTGCAGGGGGCATGAGCACACATAGCAGAGTGACAGAATAACTACAGAAATACATTTTCTATTGAATGACAGGTTCCCCTCAACTTTCTGGAGGCTCTTTACTTTGCTGAGTGGCAAGCCTGAGGAAAATGAGGCAAAAACACATGGGAGCTTTTTTATTTTATTGTTCTTCACATACTTTGCAAAAAATTGCATGTATGCATATGCATGCAATTTATGTCAGGCAAAGGGATTGGAAAATAATATTTTCTCTCTTCACTCTTCACTAGTACTGTTTGAGGTGTGCTATGACAAAAAACAGGTTCATTTTGTCCAGCATTTGCACACTCATCAGTCCTACCCACAGAGGATGTTTTTTTCCTCATGAAGGTGGAAAGTTGATGATCACCAGTCACATGATCAGACTTCCCTCTTGATGAATGAATGCTGGGTGTGTGGACATATCTGCACTGTCAGGTGTCAGACTGTCAGGGAGGATCAGGATCACTTCAGCTTCATTTAGTGAGTGATTAAGTGACAGTGTGACTGTTGGCACACAAATGTAAATTAAGTGTATTGGTTGCATTCATGCATTTGTGAGAGTACATGTTCTGTGCTGAGCTGTATGTTTGTTAAAGAGTGAAGAGATTTAAAAAAAAGTTAAGTTGCTAGAGACATATTGGAAATTTTAATACCTTTACTGATTAGCCATTATAAAACCCTTTAAACAGCAGCGTGTGGATGCAGCCAACTACATGTGTCCCCTTCACAGAATTAGTCCAAATTCAGAACATGCAGTGATTAAACGGGCTTTTCACAGGTAACTGATGTCCCTCAACCATTTAAATATCTGCAAACAATCTCATATGTGTAATGTGGCTGTGTAGCAGGAAAAGTACCTGCAGCAGAGTAAGATGGCATGATGCAGCTGAAACTGGACTCATTTCCAAACAGAGTCTGAAAATAAAAAGTGTGGGTGTGAAGGAAGGTGCAGTATGACAGAGCTGCAGAGGAAAACCGTAAGAGTTGTGGAGTAGATATGCAGCTCAGTCCCTCTCAGAGTGCAGGCAGGCCAGGCAGCACAGATTTTGACTGTGCCAGGAAGATGTTAACACAATTCAGACAATATGAATACAAACTGCTGCTCACTTCAGAAGCAGGTGGAGCCTAATTCAGCATTGTACCCAACAGAAACAGACAGAATATAATATCATCACAGAGGCTTCATGAGGTCTTTTTCAAAAACAGGTGATGAGAGTGCTAGTAAGTAGAAGTATTTATGTATTAGTTTAATGATGTCACACCCTGTCTTTACATGGACCTCTGAGAGTCACAGTTTCTGTGTCTACTTAAACAAATCAAAACATCAAAATGTTTTTCATGCAGCCAAATAAAAATCAAATGTGAACTCTGTTTGCATGAAGTCAGCATCTCACCACTGACCTGTGATGACACGCTCACAGCTGCTGATATACAAACAGAAAAAAAGCACAGATTTAGACCTGCATCACATTTTTTTTCTTAATCTGCCTCCTAAATGGATCATGATGTCTCCTTTGTATCTACAAACATGAAGACTTGTCTGGTATTGCACCTCCGACTGCTGAATGAGGGACTGAGCAAGAATCCATTGAGGGAAAAGTGCAGACTCATTAGCTAATTAGCAAATAATCATCTTACACTAACCTCCATATGTCATCAGCAGTGAGTTTGGATTGTCCCTCCAGCTCAGCTGTCAATCAAACATGTATGCTGATCCACTACGAGGCTTGGGGAAATATTTATAACGTCTCCAAAGGATGTTTTACACAATACAATAATAATAATGCATTAGAGAAATTTGAAATATTCTAACTGCAAAAAACATTGAGTAGAAAAAGTGCCAAAGAATTGTAAAATATTTTTTTTAACTCTTTGGTCTTCTTACAGTATCTCCTGATAACTGAGAGTGGAAAACAAAACACAATGAGTAAGAAGGGTCATTTGATCAGTGAGCCTCTAATTGCCGTGGTGCCAGTTGTCTCTGTGAAATGGTTTTTATTATCCAGACATTTCAGCAAAGTGACATCACTGAGTTTGACCGAGTCAGACGCAGACAGAGACAGAACTATAAATACCAGCAGACGTCATCAGGGAGATCCCCTTTCACTGGGACTTAGTGCCTTAGAACTAATTTAAGCCCATAGTGACCCTCAGTGTGACATCCAGGAACAGAGCTGTGTGTTTTGATGCTGAGTAGAAGATTAAAGCAAACGTGTCTGTGTCACCACAATCTAACTCTGTTTAAGATGGATTGTCTTTTCTGCAGAAAGTGTTGATTAGCAGGGAAAGTGGTGGGAAAGTGGTAGAGGGTGTAGTGAACAGGTGAACCTCTCCCCGCCTGCACACACACACACACAGAAAGGCACAAACAACAGGTAGGCTGGGTCAGGTCATAAATGTCAAGATGCTTTTTAGCTATTTATGGCTGTTGGTGTCCAGCTGTCAGCTCAAGGTTGAGGTGTCAGCATTAGAAGACAACAGGTGGAATAGTTTCCATGCTGTAAAATGTACACATGACGCAAATGTGTGTTTGATCCCCCCACAGGACAAGAGAAGAATCCAGGAGAACATCGCCATGAAAAGAAGACAGATTGAAGAGGAGAAATTAAAACTCCAGTACATAAAGGTACTTTTTACTGTAATAACGGCAATTAAACCAACATCCAGGGAAAAAGTACTGCACCTGATGGGTAGCAGCGTGGTTTCTTCTTCCATCTAATAAAGAGTAAAAACAGAGCCTGTAAAGACTCCCAGGAGGAGCAGGGATGAAAGTTTCATGATTTCATTTACTCTATCTAACCTAATATCACTGCCAAGGTCTCACTTTCATTTCTCTACAAACTCAGACACAATCTGTGAAGGTCACATCTTATTTTCACTAATATGAACTGAGTCCCCCTACAGGAGTCTTACATAACTTCTAATATTGTTGTTATTCTACCTACAGATATTCTTTCACTTCAGCACAAATGAAGATGTTGGCATTTTTTCTTACCTTCATTACTGTCAGGCTCAACCTTTTCTGGCTCACAATCCCTTTTTAGGTGCTACGATTCTCAACTATTGGAACTCTGAATATTTGCAATTATATTACCACCAGGGGGCAGGAGGAGGATGTGTTGACACAACTTTTTCTGGCACAGCAGTGCACTGTATTAGTCTGTCTGTAATATTCTATTGTCATTCACATGTTCACAATTTGGATTTGGGATTTGGTTATGAGGAGGTAAAATGAACCTTTAGCTTCTTATATGGCGATCACATGGCAGATTTCTTTATCTCAGATGAGAATAGTTGAGAGTTAACACATTATATTCTCACACATTACAGACATTCAACAGAAATAAGTTAGATTGGGGTCTATAAAAAGGCTGCCATGCTTCCACAGTGTATTTATTAACACATCCATACTTGGCTCATTGTCTTTAATGTTGACATATGACATATAGGCAAACTATGAATAGAAAACTAACAGCCCATCACCCAACAGCAGACAAACAGACGTGCTACAGCAGGTTGTGCTGGCATGGCACTTCATGAGGAGCAGAGGGAAAGTGTATTACATATTTTCTCTGACAGAGAGTCCTGTCACAGCTTGGGTTATTGCTTCTCACCCTGGAGATGCACGTTTGGAAGAGGAAGGTCCTCTGTGAAATCCAGCATCTTGGGAATGGACAAACCTCTCCCAAATTGCTGTGGCAACATTGGGGATGATTATTTCCACTGTAGAAACTCCGATACGGTAGCTGGAGGCAATGCTGCAGTAGGAGTACCCAGTGACAAGGTGCCGTTTGGAGCACTCCATTAACAGTGCAATACAAAACATTTTGGACAGTCTCCAAGTCTTTGCCGTTTGTTCAGTAAAGGTGTAAAAAACAGTGGACATCTCTCTGTCAAGTAAACACAATACAAATAATAATAATAAATACATAAATAAAACACAGAACAACATATTTAAAAAAGTATAAAGTGAGTGAGTGGATGTACGGGACTGATGTGTTGGCACGGTAAGATGATAGCAACATTTTATTAAATCACACTAAGCTGAACGAGTGAGGAGGGTACAAACCTGATGCAAATACCACTGAATGAAATGTCTCTCCTTTCTTAGAGACAAATCTGACACCATGCCAATTTTTCAGGGATTGAATGTTATTAATACACTAACCTCTTCATCTTGTCTGGTAATCTGAAGGTACCAGTAATCTCCCAGATAGCAGACCAACATTGAATCAACACTGAATTGATGTTGATGCATCATCCACATTGAATCAATGTTGCTCAACAATGAAATTTAACATTGAGATCAAGACAGATATAAAATCAATGTTAGTTCAACTTAAAATTAATCCCTGTTTTATCATTGAATGAACATTGATACAGTATTAATTAAACCAATCCCCAGATAGCAGACCAACATAGAATTAACATCAAAAAAGCAAAGAATTAACAACAGTGATTCAATGTTATCTAGCCTTGACTATTCAACCTCAACAAAAATGATGGAATTTCAACATTGTATCATTGCCATGCTGTCTGTCTGCAGTCCAGAATGAACTGGGGAATATGTGGTATCTTTTAACTGATGACACATGGTGAAAGATTTCAATGTTTAGAAATGATTAAAATGACATGAGCTGTGCAACTCTGTGCTAACTGTATACTGATGCATCTATGATGCGAAATTGATAGAGAGGGCAGCAATGAGAGGTCTGTGATGATGCTGAGCTGAAGGGAACAGGGAGGCTGAAGGGAACATATATTCAAAATGTACAATATGAATCAAATTTTAAATACTGTAGGCAGCTAAAACTGACATTCCTGTGTGTCTGCATGTTTGATTGACAGAAGAAAGCCCTGAGGGAGCAGTGGCTGATGGATGGTCTGAGTCAGCAGTCAGAGGAGGAACAGGAGGCCATGAGGCTTCAGGCTCAGGATGAACAGCAGCAGAGTGATCAGCTGCAGAGCAACATCTTCAGGTAACCTAAGCAGCTCCAAACTGCAGTAAATCCCACAGTGCATCCCACACTGGACACAACAGGCAGAGAGACCATGTGGGTGAAAGCATTTATATTTGGTTCAGGTGCACTGAAGCATGTAAAGACCGAGTGAAACTTTAGTGATACTAGTGCAGAAAACAGGTTTCTAAAGAGGAAATAAAAACAAGCTTTGAAATCTCTCTCCTGACTCTGACATGCAAAATGAACTGCAGTATACAAACAATATTCCTCTGGCACACACATGCTTCTTTCTGTTGCCCTAGGAGTTATTTTGGTTAGTTAACTCTTCTATACTAGTCCCTGAAATGTCAAAAATTACAGAAGTAAAAATGAATACTTAAGCAAACAAATATAATAATTTAAATAATTCAAGTGAGTAGTACATAGAAGGCTTTATACAGACATCAATAAAGATAAAGAAGAAGAAAATGAGAAATATTCAACTTTCTGTAATGCAATGTAAAGTAATAATTTATAATGTGATTCTTTCATCATCATTATTATTGTAATTTGGTATTTAAGGTCGGTCTTAGTTGAACTTTGAGGTGAAGTTCCTGTAGTTGCCTGGGCCTGAAGAAGCTCTCTTCAGTTCCTCAAGTTCCTCTTCAGTGGACAGGAAACCCTTGTTAAAGAGTTCGGAAGCACTGACATGGAGAGCTTTGAGCCTTCACCCACTCTCTGATAGGCTGGTGTTCTGTTTGTGTGTATGTGGTCCACACTGGAAAGGATTGAGGAGGATTGACAGTTTCACCTGAACTCCCTGTGTCAGTCAAAGCACAGACTGTTAGCTTAGTGCTACTTAGTGTCTGTATATAAGAAAAAAACACACAAGCTTCACAGCCTCTGCAGAGAGGAGTGACAGGTCAACCCAACACAGATGCTGCGGGGTGTTCTATCTTTAATGCTGCATCAGCAAGTAATAACAATTCAATGTGGAAAATGAAAGCATGTTATTGTTGCGCCTGACCATGCATTCAATTAATTATGTTCCAATCAAGGACAAGGTAAAGGACATCAGGTACAGCAAAGTTTAGGCTTTTGGTCTTCTAGACACATCCCTCAAATCAAATCAAATCAAATCAAATCAAATTTTATTTGTGTAGCCCAAAGTCACAAAACACATTTTGCCTCAGAGGGCTTTACAATCTGTACAGGGAGTGACACTCTCTGTCCTTAGACCAGTGAGGAAAAACTTGAGAGAAAGAAGGGGGAGGGAGAGAGAGAGAATGAGGGAGAGAGAGGGTTTCAGTAAAGGGAGATGTGACTACATCTTCAACCAGTACCATGCCTGACTAGGCATAACCCAGAAAGAGGCGGGGGACAGTCTAGTCCTATGGCAGCATAACTAAGGGAAGGCCTGAGCCAGCCCTAACTATAAGCACTATCAAAAAGGAAAGTCTTAAGTCTACTCTTGATGGTGTTGACCATGTCTGCTTCCCGAACCCAGAAAGGTAGTCTGTTCCACAGAAGAGGAGCTTGATAGCTGAAAGCTCTGGCTCCCAATCTACATTTGGAAACTATAGGAACCACAAGGAACCCAGCATTCTGAGAGCGCAGTGGTCTAGAGGGGTAATAAGGTATTATGAGTTCTTTTAGATATGATGATGTAAGGAGAAGATTTTTAAATTCTATTCTAGATTTAACAGGTAACCAGTGCAAGGAAATGGGAGAGATGTGATCTCTGATCTTGGTTCCTGTCAGAACACGTGCAGCAGCATTCTGAATTAGCTGCAAAGTCCTAAGAGATTTATTGGGGCAGCCTGATAATAAAGAGTCCAAGTAACAAATGCATGAACTAGTTTTTCTGCATCCGCTTGAGACAGGATGTGTCTGATTTTGGTAATGTTGTGTAAGTGGAAGAATGCAGTCCTTGAAATTTATTTTATGTGGGCATTAAAGGACAAATCCTGATCAAAAATAACTCCAAGATTCTTTAAGGTGGAGCTGGAGGCCAGGGTGATCCCGTCTAAGGTAGCCAAGTAAAGAAAGAGAGTTTCTGAGGTGTTTGGGTCCAATTTCAAGAACTTCAGTTTTATCAGTTCAACATCAGAAAATTGTAGGTCATCCAACTTTTTATATTCTTAAGGCATGCTTGGAGTTTGATTACCTGATTGGTTTCATCAGGCTTGATCGATAAATATAATTGGGTGTCGTCAGCATAACAATGACAATTAATGGAGTGATTCCTAATAATGTTCCCTAGAGGAAGCATATATAGACTGAATAGAAGTGGTCCTAGTACAGAACCTTGTGGGACTCCATGACAGACTTTGGTATGCATGACTCATCATAAACATGATTTAGAATGATTTCCAAAGCTAAACCTTTCTATTAATCTGCTGATTGCAAACAGTTTGGGAAGATAATGGAAGATAAATATGGAGAATTAGTTCTTTGTAACACCAAAGAACTAAGCTGAACTCAGCTGAGTTGAGTTACTGAAAACATAACCAATATAACATAATACCTCCATGTTCTCCCTAAAATGCTTTTTGAAAGTAGTTACATGAGTTACAAGTTACATTATGAAGAGACATAGAAGATACACTAAAATCTGAAGCAAAAGATGGGTGCAAAATATGACACATATTTCAATTTCATTTGATTTTCAATTTTCCAGCTGTTTGGTTAGTAAACGAACACGTGTTATACTGTTATACCAAAAAGTCTATATCTTATGCAGGTAGTAATATTATATATGATTGTAACCCATTGGAAATTAGGTGTTACTTAAACACAAATTAATTCCTTTTAATGACAATTTATGTATTTTCTTGCCTTTTGTTTCTACGTTCGCTATTTCACATTTAAGTCATTATTTTATCTTAACCGCGATGTCTAATTTTCAGTCAGAAAGGAAAAAACTTGATAACAAATACGTTATTGGTTCAGGAGGAATGATTAATTCCTATTGGTGTAAGATGAACTAAGTCCCGCCTTTTTATTCAAGTTAGAGAGACGCAGTCTAACATGTGCGAAGGGAGACAATGGAGCGGAGCGAATGAATGAATACAAGTTGAAATCGCGAGTGAAACTTTTGTTAATTAAATCTGCTGTAGAAGAACTATTCCAACGAGCAAGAGTTGGGGAAAACCATGATGACATCTGTTCATGGTGTATGCTTTTATTTTCTCGGTGAGTTTTGAACATAATACACGTGCTGCACAAGTCCACATTAGCCGACCGTGTTTAGCTACTGAGCAGTAGCGTAAAGTTCTGTTTAAGTATTTTTCTTTATTGCAGAGCTAAATAAGTTGCATAATTTATGTCTGAACATATGTATTATTTACGTTTGTGGGTAAAGTGAGCAATTGCAAAGCAGCTAATGTTATAGACTACTGTATGAAACTTACGTGAATTACTCCCCTGTTGGTGTGTACGACCACAAGGTGTCAGTATTGTGATTAGGAATCTATATTCCTTACATGCATTATTTAGATGCAGTGAGCGTTTCATGTTAAATTGTAATTGTATTATGTTTTCATAATAATTTCCTTATGGCCATTAAATAAGTTGGTTGTAAAATGTAAAAGTAGAAGTTGACATTTCATATGTTAACATGGCAGTACAACAGTTATCCTAAATTCATGGATTAAATATTGAAGGTTGTATTAAAAGTGATTTTGATAAAGTTAGAGCTGTACAGTTAAGAAAAGTAGAAAATAGATTTGCATATGTTTATAAGCCGTGTTATGCTACACAGGCTAGGTTTTTGGACATCCCTGGATTCTGGATCCTGGACTGGATTTGATTCTCTCCCTGACGAGGGGGATGGCGAGCCACCCGTGTTGAGTACCTGGATTGAGGAAACCTATGAGCTATTCACCTGCCTTGCTATCAGCGCGGTAGGGTTGTGGAACAGGATTTCAGGAGACTGTTGAACTGAACTAAACTCCTTCTTTTTTTGGGAAGAATATTTTAATTTTCTTTTGGTGCACCAAACTTAAAAGACATTTTATTGAGTAAAAGACCGGTCTACTGTTGTGAAATGTTACAGAGTTATGTAAATACAATAATTTTGCTACAACTTAACCTTGTGTCCTGGTTACTCATAGTGGTGTCCAATCCAATTCAATTCATTACCCCTCCCTGCGAATCTAGATTGAACTGGTCCAGTGTGCACTTATCCTTTAGGTGGGTTACACAAAATACTTGGCGAGCCAGCCAGGAGGGGTTATTGAATTTCATTCATTGAAATTAAATAAATATGACTACTTGTAACCAAATTAAGAGGACACCCTTTTGAGTAACCAGAGAATAACCGAATGTATTTGGAGTATATTGAACTTTACATTCCAGATATTGGTTTTGCTTGTTTTATCTATTTTTAGACAGACTACCAAAATGGATATCGTTGTGAAAGAAAATGTGAAAATCCCAAATGCTGTTTTAGTTAGTGGCATAACTAACACAGAGGTAGATGAAGAAATCTTTGATTTTCTCAAGAAATATGGGTCTATCTCTAGGATAGTTAAAGTGCCTAGCACAGATCCTGAGCTCCAAGTAATTGTAGAGTATGAGCAGGGCACTGCTGTTGAAGCACTCGAAGCAAACTTTTTACCTTATCGAAGAACCTGTACCACAGACCCTAAAGTTGTTCACCACGTTCAGAGCCTTGCTAATGTTTACACAAGTAGTGGAGGTACAGCTGCAACAAATACTTACCTTTCAGGGTTGAAGGACTTAGCAAAGCTGAGTGGCAGATCATTTGAAGATATCCTACAAGAGGAGCTGGCTAGGATCAGTGAAACTGTTAGGTGCAAGACTCCATCTGAGACTAGTGAAGAACCTGTTGATCCCGAGCCATCTCTCACACAAAATGATATGCAAAACTTGACCCCTAGCTTAGTTGGCAGGCCATTTGAAGTAAGTCAGACCTCCCACGAGTCCCAGCCTGGTGATGAGATAAGAAACCCATCTTCCTTAAGAGGTGAAAGACGTAGCACCTTCCACTTGCCTTCAGATCAACTCAGCCCACCTGAGGTACAACGCGTTGTAGTTGAACACATTGTCAAGAGTGGTGAACTTGCATCCCAGATACACTCTTCATGCAAATTGAAATTGTTCTCTGGCCGACTTCCTCAGCCCAACTTTGAAGTTGACTACGACACATGGCGCAGTAGTGTGGAATTTTCCTTGAATGATCCCTCCATCTCTGATTCCCAGATGGTGAGGAAAATTGTTGAAAGCCTCTCACCCCCAGCGGCAAATATAGTCAAGTCTTTAGGGCCTCAAGCTTCACCCAAAGAATACTTGAATTTACTTGATTCTGCTTATGCAACTGTTGAAGATGGAGATGAGCTCTTTGCTCGATTCTTGAACAACAATCAAAATACTGGAGAGAAAGCCTCTGACTACTTGCAGCGACTACACACAGCATTAAGCTATGTAGTTAATAGAGGAGGAATTGCTGCTCATGACTCAAATAAACAGCTTCTGAAGCAATTCTGTCGTGGCTGTTGGAATAGCACTCTGATCACTAGTCTTCAGCTTGAGCAGCGCAAAAATGAGCCACCATCATTTGCAGAGTTTCTTCTTTTACTTCGAACTGAGGAAGATAAACAGACTAACAAAGTCAGCAGAATGAAACAACACCTTGGATTTACAAGGCCAAAGGTCATGTCAAATATGCAATCTGCACACATGTCTGGCACTGGCATTGACATACCAGAGGAAACTGAAGATGCTTTCTTAGTTTTAACTAGTGATATAAAGAAACAGATAGCTGAACTTCAAGCTCAGGTGGCCAAGCTTAGTGCATGCAACATAGCAAAACCTGTGCAAAAGAAAGTAACAGAAGACACAAGACAAAAGTCTAAGACTAAAATTGCATCAGAAAAACAACTCCAGCAGATCACTGCAACAACAAGACCAAAGCCATGGTATTGTTTTAGATGTGGTGAGGATGGTCATATTGCATCCACATGCAGCAGCCTGCCCAATCCCACTCTGGTGCAAGCCAAGAAAACAGAGCTCAGACAGAAGCAGCGAGCTTGGGAGATTCAGAACCGTTCACCCACCACTCCGAATTTAAACTAGAACCGGCTCCTGTTGAGGGACAAACAGAAGCCAAGAAACCACTATGTCCCCCATCTACAAGCAAACAAAAATCTGTGATTCATTCAAGAAAATTGCCAAAACGTCTTGTAGGCAGCAAGTGCACGGCCAGTGTAAATGTGGGTGGGGTGGATTGTAGTTGTTTACTAGACACCGGGTCACAGGTTACCACGGTAGCCAAGTCATTTTATCAGACCCATTTATCTGAGCATGCTATCAAACCTATCAGCGACATACTGGAAGTAGAAGGAGCCAATGGCCAACCTGTACCCTACCTGGGTTATATTGAAGTCGATCTTAAGTTCCCGAAAGCCCTCCTTGAGTCTGAGCCTGAAATTGCAACCCTGGCTTTAATTGTTCCTGATCTCCGTTCCAACAGTGGCGTCCCATTGTTGATTGGCACAAACACATTGGATCCCTTATATGATCAGTGTTGTGATGAATCCTCGCTTCTCAAAGACTCATTTTGTCATGGCTACAGACATGTTCTTCGCACGCTAAAACTTAGGAAGAGACAAGCAACAAGTGGACATCTAGGTTTTGTAAAGTGCAGAGGGAAGGACCAAGAAATCCTTCCAGCGAAACAAAAAGTATTGCTTGAAGGCTATATGCACGTCAATTCAGTCAACACAGAGAAGTGTGCACTGCTAGAACAGCCATCCAGGTCAACCTTACCAGGCGGTGTGTTTGTGGAATGTTGCCTCATTTCCCTACCAGAGCACAGCTCTAACAAGGTACCTGTCATTCTGAGAAATGAAACTGAACATGACATAATTCTACCCACCAACTGTGTCATTGCAGAGTTAAGTGTCGCAGATTCCATCATTGAAAACCCTCCTTCAGTTGATGAGGGTAAACAGAACGTTGTTGACTGTTCTTCTCATCAAACAGATGGAAAGTGTCCTAGACCACATTTTGAATTTGGAACTACTCTTCCTGAGGAATGGAAGGAAAGAGTTACCCGGAAGCTGAGTACATTTTCTGATATCTTTGCTCAGCATGACCTTGACTTTGGCCATGTAACAAAAATAAAACATCACATCAAGCTGAATGATGAGACACCATTCAAACAGAGAACTCGCCCAATTCATCCTCATGATTATGAAGCTGTCAAGAAGCACCTCCAAACCCTTCTTAATGCAGGCATAATCAGAGAATCAGAGTCCCCATTCTCATCACCCATAGTGGTGGTAAGGAAGAAAAATGGTGATGTACGTCTTTGTGTGGACTATAGGAGGCTAAACCTGCAGACCATAAAAGATGCTTATGCATTACCACATCTGGAGGAGTCATTTTCTGCTCTTGCTGGATCCAAGTGGTTTTCTGTGATGGACCTTAAGGCTGGATACTACCAGATCGAGATGAATGAGAGTGACAAGCCAAAAACCGCTTTCGTGTGCCCTTTTGGATTCTGGGAATTCAATCGGATGCCCCAGGGAATCACTAACGCACCAAGTACCTTTCAGCGGCTAATGGAGAAGTGCATGAGTGATATCCATCTAAAGGAGGTCTTGGTCTTCCTTGATGACTTGATTGTGTTTTCAGACACTCTGGAAGAGCATGAGACTAGGCTTATTCATGTACTTAACCGCCTCAAGGAATATGGCTTGAAACTTTCACCTGATAAATGCAAGTTCTTCCAGACCTCAGTTCGCTACTTGGGGCATATCGTGTCCAGTGAGGGAGTGAAAACTGATCCTGAAAAAGTCCAAGCATTAAAAACCTGGCCGAGACCACAGAACTTAAAGGAGCTCCAATCGTTCCTAGGGTTTTCTGGTTATTACCGCAGATTTGTTGAGGACTATTCAAGGATAGTAAAACCCCTGACCAATCTCACTGCCGGCTATCCACCTCGGCGGAAGGGAGTCAAAATCAATCTCAGTGATGGTAATTACCTCAGTCCAAAAGAACCCTTTGGTGGACGGTGGAGTGTTGAGTGTCAGGAAGCCTTTGAAAAGATAATACAGAAACTCACGTCATCCCCTGTCCTTGGTTATGCAAATCCAAAACGTCCCTACGTGCTGCACACTGATGCTAGTACCACCGGGTTAGGAGCTGCTTTATACCAAGAGCAAGATGGACAAATACGTGTGATTGCTTATGCTAGTAGAGGACTTTCTCGTAGCGAAGCAAGATACCCAGCACACAAGCTTGAATTCCTGGCCCTTAAATGGGCAATCACGGAAAAGTTTCACGACTATCTGTATGGCAACACTTTCACTGTTGTCACAGACAACAACCCTTTGACTTACCTACTCACCACTGCCAAGCTTGACGCTGCAAGCTATCGTTGGTTAGCTGCGCTGTCGACATTCACTTTTGACATTAAGTATCGAGCTGGTAAGCACAATATGGATGCGGATGGTCTGTCAAGGAGACCCCATGGTACACTGGAAAATGACGCCATATCAAAAGAGGAGAGCCAGAGAATTGATCGGTTCACTTCTCACCTGTTGGCAGCTAAGAACGAGTTTGAACAGGTGACCCCAGACATTGTCAAAGCTGCTTGTCAGAGACACACTGTAAGACAAGTTCAAGAACTTTCACCTTTTCTTGGCTATGTTGAGTCACTTGCTATTCAGGCAGATGCGATCCCTGCTGTCTTTGAAGAGGATGATTCACAGGATGGAGTCCTAACAGTGCCTAAGTACAGTGAGTCTGATCTCATGAATCTGCAAAGAGAAGACCCTGTCATCGGAAAAGTCATCAGCTTGATGGAAAGTGGCAATGACTTACCTGCAGATCACACAGCCGATTCTCCTGAAGTACGGTCAATCCTGAGAGAGTGGAAACGTCTTCAGATCAAGTCAGGTCTTTTATATCGGACAAGAGAATGTGAAGGAGAAACCCTATTTCAGCTGGTACTTCCAAATGCCTTACGACCTACTGTACTTAAGAGTCTTCATGATGACATGGGACATTTAGGTATTGAACGCACCCTGGAACTCACTCGGTCAAGATTCTATTGGCCAAAGATGGCTGCAGATGTGGAGAGAAAAGTGAAAACATGTGAGCGATGTGTTCGAAGAAAGACTCAACCAAATAAGGCTGCTCCACTAGTGAACATCCAGACCACCAGACCGATGGAGTTGGTCTGTATGGACTTTCTTTCACTTGAGCCGGACAGTCGGAACACCAAAGATATTCTTGTCATTACGGATCATTTCACTAAATATGCTGTAGCTATTCCTACCAGAGACCAGAAGGCTAGCACGGTTGCTAAAAGCTTATGGGAACATTTCCTGGTTCATTATGGGTTCCCTGAACGTCTTCATAGCGACCAGGGTCGAGACTTTGAGTCTCATACCATCAAGGAACTATGTGCATTGGCAGGCATCCGTAAGGTCAGAACGAGTCCCTACCATCCCAGGGGAAATCCTGTTGAACGGTACAATCGAACACTCCTCAGCATGTTAGGAACTCTCAAAGACAAAGAAAAAACACAGTGGAGAGAACATGTCAAACCTCTCACTCATGCTTACAATTGTACAAGGAATGACGTTACCGGGTTCACCCCGTACGAGTTAATGTTCGGGAGACAACCAAGGCTACCCATTGACATAGCCTTTGGATTGCCAGCCAAAGGAAAAGAAACCAGCTCACATTCTCAGTATGTGAGGAACCTGAAATCACACCTGGAAGAGAGCTATCAGGTTGCGATAGAAAATTCTCACAAAGTCGCAGAGAAGAACAAGAAACGTTTTGACAAAGTTGTCAGAGAATCTACATTAGGTGTTGGTGATCGAGTCCTGGTGCGCAATCTTCGCCTGCGGAACAGACATAAGCTAGCAGATCGCTGGGAGCCTACGATCTATGTAGTTGTTAAGCAGATGGGAGATTTACCTGTGTACTTAGTGAAGCCAGAAAAGGAGGAAGGACCATCTCGGACATTACACAGAGACCTTTTACTTCCTTGCGGTTTTCTTCCCGAAGCTGAGAGTGAGGAATGCAAGGAGAAAGGTAGTCCAAAAAGACCCAGAACAAGACAGCAAAGAACCATCCAACAAGATGAGGAAACTTTTGATTCAGATGAGGACAATAATGAAAATTGGTATACTACTATCATACCAGATGTCATAGACAGAAGATTTGTCAAAGTGTGTGATATACCAAAATGCAGTCCAGCACCTGTTCCGTGCAATCAAAGAGGAAGCCCTGCAGAACCTCACCCGTCCAATGTTGATGTGGTTTCAGTTCCAGGACCTTCAAGACCAAACGATAATCCTCAGTCTGAGAGAGAAATATGTTCAGATGCTAGAAATTTAACTTTAAGACAGACTGAGAAGGAGGCTATGTTTGACACATGCGTAAATGTTGAGTCCTCTAAGACCCTAACACCTGATGAAACAGAAGACTTACCTGTGCTGAATCCACTTGAGGAACAAGGAGATCAAAATTTACCTGAAATGGAAACTCAGAACTTACCTGGAACTGTACCTGATGCATTTTCAGTCAGTTTAGAGCCTAGAGAAGGAACTCTGGTACAACCAGAAGCTGAAGTTCTACCTTCCAGAGATCATTTAATCAGTCTGGAGAGGACAGTGAACAATACAGAAACAGAGACAGTGCGTCAAGAGGAAGCAGAGAGACAAACGGAAGCAGACATTCCTGTCAGGAGATCACTCAGACACCGTGAACCATCACGCCGATTCCATTATCCTGAGTTAGGGAATCCCCTAGTTTCTGTTGTCACTTCCTTGTTTCAAGGATTAAGTACAGCAATCATTCATTCTCTTAATGATGGAAACAGTAGAGATTGGTTGACAAATACTCCTTTAGAAGTAACAGAGCCAGTTACCCAGCAGCCCCTTAAGCATGCAGCGGGACGTGCATGTATTTAAGGGAGGAGGGTGTAACCCATTGGAAATTAGGTGTTACTTAAACACAAATTAATTCCTTTTAATGACAATTTATGTATTTTCTTGCCTTTTGTTTCTACGTTCGCTATTTCACATTTAAGTCATTATTTTATCTTAACCGCGATGTCTAATTTTCAGTCAGAAAGGAAAAAACTTGATAACAAATACGTTATTGGTTCAGGAGGAATGATTAATTCCTATTGGTGTAAGATGAACTAAGTCCCGCCTTTTTATTCAAGTTAGAGAGACGCAGTCTAACATGTGCGAAGGGAGACAATGGAGCGGAGCGAATGAATGAATACAAGTTGAAATCGCGAGTGAAACTTTTGTTAATTAAATCTGCTGTAGAAGAACTATTCCAACGAGCAAGAGTTGGGGAAAACCATGATGACATCTGTTCATGGTGTATGCTTTTATTTTCTCGGTGAGTTTTGAACATAATACACGTGCTGCACAAGTCCACATTAGCCGACCGTGTTTAGCTACTGAGCAGTAGCGTAAAGTTCTGTTTAAGTATTTTTCTTTATTGCAGAGCTAAATAAGTTGCATAATTTATGTCTGAACATATGTATTATTTACGTTTGTGGGTAAAGTGAGCAATTGCAAAGCAGCTAATGTTATAGACTACTGTATGAAACTTACGTGAATTACTCCCCTGTTGGTGTGTACGACCACAAGGTGTCAGTATTGTGATTAGGAATCTATATTCCTTACATGCATTATTTAGATGCAGTGAGCGTTTCATGTTAAATTGTAATTGTATTATGTTTTCATAATAATTTCCTTATGGCCATTAAATAAGTTGGTTGTAAAATGTAAAAGTAGAAGTTGACATTTCATATGTTAACATGGCAGTACAACAGTTATCCTAAATTCATGGATTAAATATTGAAGGTTGTATTAAAAGTGATTTTGATAAAGTTAGAGCTGTACAGTTAAGAAAAGTAGAAAATAGATTTGCATATGTTTATAAGCCGTGTTATGCTACACAGGCTAGGTTTTTGGACATCCCTGGATTCTGGATCCTGGACTGGATTTGATTCTCTCCCTGACGAGGGGGATGGCGAGCCACCCGTGTTGAGTACCTGGATTGAGGAAACCTATGAGCTATTCACCTGCCTTGCTATCAGCGCGGTAGGGTTGTGGAACAGGATTTCAGGAGACTGTTGAACTGAACTAAACTCCTTCTTTTTTTGGGAAGAATATTTTAATTTTCTTTTGGTGCACCAAACTTAAAAGACATTTTATTGAGTAAAAGACCGGTCTACTGTTGTGAAATGTTACAGAGTTATGTAAATACAATAATTTTGCTACAACTTAACCTTGTGTCCTGGTTACTCATAGTGGTGTCCAATCCAATTCAATTCATTACCCCTCCCTGCGAATCTAGATTGAACTGGTCCAGTGTGCACTTATCCTTTAGGTGGGTTACATGATGATTATCAACTTGTTTGATACAGTGTTTCAGCAGGGTTGTGTAGGGTGGCAGTGTAACAGTTACACACTTTATCAAAACCAATCTGACAATAAAAACACCAGACCTCATCACTGTCACACAGTCTGTGGACAGAATCCTCTTATCACACAGGATGGGCTCAAAGAGAACCCTGAACTCTTTGTGATTGACAACAGCTAAGACAGACTGAAATGGTAAAATCACAGATGCGTATGAATATGAACAGACTCTTGAGAAGAAATGAAAAATTCCTCATTGAAGGTCCATTTGCTTCTTGACAAGTTTAAAAGAGATTTACGTTAAAGAAATGACTAGATATGGTAAAATGCTAATGAATTGATTGCACTTCACTGGAAACATGACAAGGTGTGGTAGGAGATGTTGGGAAAACGGTTCCAGCAAGCTTTATTTTGCCTTTTCTTCAGACCTCCCCTCGAAACCACGCCTTCAAAGTAATGAAGGGTCTCTATTCGTTCACGAATGGGCAGAGGGGGAGGGAGAAGCGGACTGAAGTTTGATGGACGTGTCAGGATCCAATCATAATGAGCAGCCCCCTCAATGTGATTGGATGGTGTTTTCCCATGATTTCACCCTCTAGACTGGACTAAAACATTTAGTTTTTTGACAAACCTTCTATTTTACTGGCTGCAATGGAGTCGTGAGGAGGTTTTCAAGAAATATGGTAAAAATGCTCCAGAAAACATCTCCTATCCCACCTTTAATTCTTTTTTGGATTTTCATTGGCATCACCGTGGTTTAGGTTTGAAGTGAGCTTCATCATCACCGTGACATGCGTGACATGGAGAAACTTGTTGTCAAATCTCTGATGTAGGAAACTCCTGTGTTGATGTCTTTTCTGAAAAGAGTCTTGTTGACGTGACAATGCCACATAATGAAAATCAACACTATTACTATCAATTATTTGAAGATGATGTTGGCCTGGCAGTGTCACGTGGTACCGCTGCTGTAGGAATATCGGCTAAGAATCTCAGCAGTCTTGAGGGGGTACTGTGTGCAGTGGAGAATGGAACTCAGAACAGTACCTGATACCAAAAGCTTAGCCGTACCATACACAACCATAATATGCAGAATACCATGTGTTGATTTGGTTTATCAAAAGCAATTCAAGAACCCCCTAGCTGCTGCTGTTTTTTATGAAATGCTGAGGATGCTTTTCAGCTAAGTGCTTGTTCCAGTCATTAACACAGCTAATTACTCTCTTGTACAGAATAGAGAAGGAGATTGAGGCCTTGGAAACAGAGGAGCTCAACATCTCTGCCAATGAAGAAGTAGTTCTGAAGCGGTTAAAAGAAGTGGAGAGGACGGCGGAGGACATTATCAAGGTAGGCTCAAACAACTGTCTGCCTTTTAATGTTTGCTGCACTGACTCTTTACTGACGCTGTGTGCTGCTTACTGATTAACTCTGTGTCAATATGCAACTTTTAATCCTGAGGCAATGAAGCATGAGCTCTAATCATACTTTTGCTTTTGACAAACAGACACATTAGAAACACTGCTCCTTACAGATGATTTTGATGAAGCACTGATGCTGACACACACACACACGCACACACACACACACACTGAAGGAGAAAATATTGTGGATTTTAAGGGCAAATAAATGGCTGATAATTGATTTGGCTCATAATTAAAGGAAATCGTTTGTAGGTCCATATTGGTACTTGTTGCATTTTGACAGTATTGACAGTATAAGTGTGGAAGAATTGAAGAATATGAGAACTGAGTCTTCATATCTCAAGTCATCCCTTAATGTGCATTTGTTCACAATAAACTCTCATTTTAATTGCACACTGTATTCAACTCATCAATGTGTGTGCTGTGTAACCTCACCTCTCTGCATGTTCTTGGCGGTTAGAGAACATTCTGACTCAGATGAAGAGGGATAGAAGAGGTAGAATTTGAAATTAGAGAATAGGTTTGAGAGTTTTCTATGATTATAGGCTACTGCATGGTATTCAAATATCACTGTTGTCTACTCACTCTTCCTCTAATCTCTGCCTGTTTCTAACAAGATGCATTCAGTGAGGACTGTGTGGGTGTGCTTTGGCTCACAAGAGGCTGCTTTGAGTGAATAAGGTGGCAGGTAAATGGATTGCTCACATGGTGGGTGTGCTTTGGACTAATATGTATGAACATGCTTTCTGGTTGCTATCTGTATTTAGACTTAAGGACACAGTGAAATAAGTGTGACTTCAATGTGACATAGTCGTGGAGTGTTGATTCTGAATCTGCTGTGACGTTGACTTCCTGCTGTTTTCATCACCTTGAACAACTACTCTGTCTTCACATAGGAGATAAATGCAGAGTTCCAGGCAGGTAAACACCTTTGTAGCATTTTGCTGTAACTGCTTCACTTTTCTGCATTTCTGTAACATAAATGTAAATTATTTTAATAATCTTAACTTTTAATCTACTAACATTTCTGACCTCCATTGCTTAGCATTCAGACATAGATGATTTTTTAGGCCCATTATCAAGATCGCAATTGAATATAGCAATTAACATGTATACATGTATTTCCTAAAATAACAGTGATGGTTTTTATGTGTCGTCCTTTAACGTTCTTTAAGAGGCAGAAACCTTGAGCAGAACCCTGCTTATGGTGGATGGCCATGACCGCTGAGTTTAGAGAAGGAGCAAGGCAAAGATGCACCATGGCAATAATATTGATAACCATAATAAAAATGATGATGTTCATTCAATAATATCCATAGTATTCGCCTTGACATTAAACTATAATATATAATTCATGAATAACTCATTAATATAACTGTCATATGTCATATGCCCTTGCTATCTTTGCGTGTTAAAATTCTGCCATACTATCATATGTGTTTGAATTTCTAATTATGTCATGAATATTTCCCTTAACCTCAAGTGAGTGAGAAATGGGTATGTTCAGTGACTAACAGAGCACTGTTTGATTCCACTTGTCATCTGACTACGATACACCATAAAGACTGTACCAAGTTGTGTTTTGTGTCATGTCTAAAATCTTTAAGAATCCTTTTAAAAAATGCAACAAAAGCATAGTTTGTTATCTTGTGATATCTGTGAACTTTTCTTACCATAATAATGGTTTGACACTTTATAAAAAGATCCTCAAATAGTGAATGATGTATTTTCTTCTCAGTTCTGACACATCATGTAGCCTCGCCCCTCCCAGATATTGTTTCATTCATCCCACTGACATCTGCAAAAACTCCTGTATGTGAGCTTGGTCATGAAGAACCAAAGAAAGGTATATCATATTAATATTGCATATGATAAAGTAACAGTTTCTGCTTTGCTGATCAGACAACTGTCAGGACAATCTGTTCAATCTGTTCAAAACATGAAAAGGGTTAATGATGAACAAGAAAAGAAGTATAATTCATGCTGTGGAACAATTTCGGCTGCTCACCAGCAATTTCACAGCTCCCTCTTTCAGCACCATGCTAATGCAGACATCCATTTTGTGCTCCTGAAGCAAAGCTTCAAACTAGCTGTTCTAACTGAAAATGCCTCCTGGTTCTATTATGCTATTTTAAAAGCTGTAATTTTACATTTCACCAGGATGCCAATTACGAAGCAATTAGATTTCACTGGAGGGGGAAGCAGAACATTCCCATGCTTGCCATTTTGGAACATTGAAAGTCATAAATCAGAGAAAGATAGCTTTTAATCAGAAAGAAAAAAAATGGAGCACAGTGGAGAGATTCAAAAGGTTCTGACAGTACTGTGTCTTTATCCGAGCCAGAACCATTGAAGACATGAGGCAGATTTACATATCCATGACCTGGAAAAGATGTACATTAGTCTTAAGAGAGTAAGTTGAACAGAATTTCAATGGATCGAGAGGGGGACTTGACAATGTTTCATTAACCAGAATAACAGACATGCGTTACAGTTTAATTCAAATTAGTACTGCACTTATATGAATATGAATTATCAAGTAGAGAAACATGGCAAATTCAGTTCTTCATTCAGCCAAAGTGTACCTTAGAATCTCTTAGATGTAATTTTACACTGTTGCCATCATAATACTGTACAGGCCATTTTTTACAAAGCAAGTCTTTTTTTACCTTTTTAAAAATGAATCTAACATGAAGATACGTGTGATACAAACTAACCATATTGAACCATTTCCTAGTTTGTACCTTCATTTAAGTCTTTTCTTCATTCCAGCAACATTTGCGATGGAGATTAGTGTGGAACATGATAAGAGAACAGGCAAAAGTCAGGTGGTCTCTACAGCAACCATCACGCCAGAAATCATCCAGGACAGGGGGTTGAAGGTGTATGATGATGGGCGCAAGTCTGTATATGCAATACACCCAGATGGAGGTAAAATGCTCAACGGGGTGGTTGGCAAGATGACGCCCTCAGAGGTAGAAGAGCTGCTGCATCAGGCCACAGATAAAAATGTACCCACTGAGGTGCAGTACCATCAGCCTGTCTATTCTGTACCCTACACAGGGAACAGCAGGCCTGCAACACCAAGGACACCAAACAAAACCCCACGGCAAACCCCAACACCAAGCCCCAGCCCCTTCCAGGGCACGGCCTCATCTAGAAATGGAGCTCAAATCTACAGAAAAGACAACCAGATAACTCAAGAGCTGGAGGGATGGAAATCACAAAGCAAAACTCCCAGCCCTAGCCTCATTCAACAAAATTCCATATCTGGAGTCCAAGGACCTGGAGAAGAAACCAAGTTACCCATCGTCCACATTCCAGGCCAATCAAACAGTGCCAAAACTCCACAAGAACTCACCGACTGCAAGATGGATTTGAACATTCCAAACCCTGTAGCTCTTTTCTCAGTCAAAGCCAGGTCTGAAGGAATGCCAGCACCCATACAGCCGGTCTACAGGGCTGCAAATAATCACAGTCCTTCACTAGTTAGCTGTAAGTCTGAAGTTGATCCTGATGCTTTTATGTGGAGTTCAAGTGATTCTAACAGATACTCACCTTTCTGTGCAGAGAGCATCGACTCTCTGAACCTCACCGACACCCTGCCAGAGGAGCTAACATCAGAACCCATCACCATGATCTTCATGGGCTATGAGAACGCTGAGGATGAGGAGGAAGCAGACATCCAGGCTGAGCTGGTGATCGTAGGCAACAGTGATGATGATAATGATGATATTAAAAATGAAATGGATGAGGAGTGTCTTTCGTACCACCCTGAAGGATACAGGAGCAAAGTCTTTCAACCCAAAGTGGGTATAGCCAAGGTTACAGGCTGCAGAGATATTATTGAAGAAGCCAACACAAAGTGGGATGATTTAGAGCTCCACAAACCAACGTTCATCCACAAGCCTGCAAAGCACAGTCCCTACCTCCAGGAACAGGGGGTGGATGAGTCTGCAAACACAGGCAGCATCAATATGGAGAAGATGAAGCTCTGTTCAACAAGAAGATAAGGAGGAACTTCACCTGTTGCTGAGAAACTGATTCCCTGAAGAAGGAATGTACAAATTGACTTTAGGTGATTTATGAGGCGAATCTTTCTAGTCCTTCATCATGTATTTCTGTGGTTCATGGGTCTGAACATTTCTTGTGTGTAAATGCATAACCTGCTGCTAGTCAGCTTTATTCTAGACACATATCTTGTTCTTTTTCTGTCTGAACGTTTTATTGCTAAAAGCCTTATCTTGACATGCCTGTGCTTTTTCTTGGTTATAGAAGCAGCTGACAGCCACAGACATTGTGCCACTCAGTCCTTGTGCCTAGGTTCAGTTCAAAAAGCTTTATTGCCACCTCCTGGCAAATTAATTTCATAACACCATCACATTACGTAATATGAGCACTGAGATTGTCAAAGCCTGACCAGTGCAATGTAATATCCCCATTTAAAATCATACATATCCATCATATACATCGTAATACATTATGTAAAATTATACATTTAAAACGTAATGTATTAATTGTAAATAATGGTTCTTGGTCTGTCTCTTTAATTCATCAGGAAGGACAGCTAAGCCCTTATTGATGCCTTACCTAATCCAACCTAACCCTAACCTTTAATGAAACAGTCAGACATTGTAAATGTCAATAAAGTGGTCTTGGTGTGACAGGTAGATAAACTGCAGGGTGATAAATCAGCTAAAAGATTTTTCACAATCTGGCATCGTTTTTATGCTTCGTTACGAGCTACGAGCTAGAATGACCAAAAGAATGTGGACACTAATTTTGGTCAGTATATTGATGCACATGGTGTAAGAATTACATATGAGAACAATGTATTCACATATACATAGTTCATATAGTGTCCAAATACACAAAAACATGTAATGCTTTATAAATAAATTTACCATATTAGAAAGTCTGGCTAATGGAGCAGTGAACGTGGTTTTGTTTAAGCTGGCTGTCCTGTGTGTGTGCTAATACATGCTAATACATCTAACTGCAGACTGTCATTTAAATGTAGGTCTATTTAATGTTAGTCACCTGTATTCACCACTGCAAAGTCTGAGAATTATTTTAAATATTGTGAAATAAAATAAAATAAATGAATTTGTGTACATGTGTATGTCTAAGCTCTTCTGTATAGAGCCTGTAGAATGGATTTATTCTGTCTATCATCTGTATGGACTGAATGTTGTTGTTCTGCTCCTCATGTAAAAACACTCGTCCTTGGTTGCTTTCTCTCCCTCTCATCGCTCCATGGCATTATGAAAAACATGGAGGAGGGTGAAAAAAATGAGGTGGCACCTTAGACATCATGCTTAAAGGATACAGTTATATAACAGCAATTTGTTATGTAAGCCAAAACCTGAAAAGTGAGAAACCCTGGGCCATTGTTATTACTGCCACCAAAATTGAATATTCACAGTGCATCTTCATTTGCAGGAAGAGTGTACTTAACCACTGTGTGAATATTTGCTACTGTCTCCCTCTGACAGGAACGCACTTACACTGTTAACTGAGAAATATAACATTTCTCTGGTTGATAGGATGAGTCATACTCTCACCGTCGTGGAGTGATTAGAGTTAGTAACACATTGAGGATGTAGTTAGCACTTCCCTCCTGAAATCCAGGACAAAGTCTAACCTCATCCTCCTTTTGACTTTTCCTTGATTTATTTCCTCATCTGAACATCTAAGGCTTGGTCTGGTCTGGTTTGGTCTGGTTTGGTTGGTCTACATTCCAAAACAACTGTGACATGCATTTAATTTCACAGCCTCACTTTGATGCCAAAACTCCATGAGGACTCACCAACCAGCGAGATAGATGCAAACAGTCCAAACCTTGTAGCTCTTGTCTCAGTCAAAGCCAGGTCATACAGGGCTGACATATTCCTTCACTAGTTGGCCACAAATCTGAAGTTGATCTCAACAGAGAATTCAGGTCATTCTAACAGACTTTTACTTCCTGATCAGAACATCTGAGGTTAACGTTTGGTTAATTTATTTATTATGGAAAGATCCTGGTCACCAAAACAGTCAGACATAGGAATTGAGCTGTGGTCAAAAATGATACACATGCATCTTTAAGCTCAGCTTTGTTTTGCCTTTCAGAACATTCTGTCGAATCAATGCTCTTTTAATCCACACCAAAAATCCATACAACGCTGTACAACAATGAATACGCAACTGCTCTCCTTAGCCTCAGTAGCATTAACCAGAGGAGAGGACAGAGCTGCTCAGCTGAATACATAACAACTGACATTTTCTTCTTGAGCATGTGTTGCAATCCATCACTTAGTGTGTTGTTATAGAAATGGCATTCTGCAAAAATCTGCCCAAGGTTAAGACTGATTTTTTTTTCCCCATTCATTTATAATAGAAGCAGTCCACTCAGCCTCTGCTGCTGCACTAAACAGTCCTCATGGACCCATTCTGTCATATAAAATAGTAGATGGAAATTTTAATGCAGAATCAGTACTTTACTTCCTTACTTTTAAAGTATTTTGCTGATGATGCTTTTAGAAATTTAAATGCAGGATTTTTTTATTATTATTTTGAATAGTTATTTTACTGTTGATCCATTTTTTTCTTGCCATTTTCATCCAGGAAAAAATCCAGATTAAAATAATGTTGAGTATGAAATTTGAAAATAATTTCAAATCCAAGAAAACACAAAACTGCCATAATCAGTATTTATGGATGTACAACAATGACACTGACAATGACAATACACAGAATTATCACCTCAATCTGCAGCTGCACTCTGCTGTATTTAATTTTCAGTTCATTGTTCAGCTGTCTGGATCTTACATTCACTGTTTATTTGCTTACTCTCACTGTTCTCATAGTGTCGCTTTCACCAGTTTGCAGGAGGCTGTTTTTGACATGTCCCTCAGGAGCTGGTAGAGAACAAAAGCAGAGCTTAAAGAGGAGATAATGATAACGAGACATTTATCAACACTTGCTTAATGATAATAATACTTATTAATACTTAATAATACTATGCCTCGACCCCACTGAACATGTCTTTGTCACATCAGCTGTGACGCTGCTTTGGTTCATTCTCCACACAGCTTCAAACTTCAGGAGTGTTTCAGATGTGGTCATTTTCCATGGTTTATGTGCTTCTAGCAAATAGGCTACATAGTAAAATTCTTCTCACAATCAAGAGTCTGCACAATGTTTCATTTTGACAATGGATTGGATTCTCTAAGCATGATGTCTGTCAAAAATAGAACACTCACAGAGCAGAGAGACGCTGGGACTAGAATGGTCCCAGTCAGCTCCCTGCAGCCGAGACACAACTAACTTGTTAATACCGCCCTCAAGTGGACAAAAGCACAGTGCAGATTTAAGTTTTAAAAGGTCTAATGATTTAAAGCAATTAAATGTCAACAAATCATTCAAAGAGCATTCAATGACCACCTTTTTTATTAATGATTTGTTTTCTCACTCAAACTCAACTACCATTAAAACTGTTTTAGGTCATCATGTGATGAGTGACAAAGTATTTCTGGTCTACCTGAGCTGCATGTCGTTTACCGACCGAGAGCTATCTGAAGAGAACTCTGTGTACAGAAATGTGTGTTTGCAAAAATCTGACAGCGTGAAACATGAGTGTAACTTAAAGAACAATTTTTGACCTGTTTTTGAACAGGTGTTTTCATACAGATTCTTTCATGAAACAGAACCTGAGTTTCAATTTTAAGCAGAAACACAGAATGATGTTTCGAATGAATTTATGAGCAGGTTCAGAGAAATGGACTGCAGTTCTCCTGTAAGCAGAGAGAAATAAGCAGGCGGTTTAAATCAATGTCTGTGTGGGGTGGAACGCCTGTATGTATGAGCAGTGGATGAGCTCCTCTCTGAGTGTGTGTTCATCACAGAAAGCTCAAGTATTGGCTGTCTGTGGTACACCCCTCTTCCACGAGCCATCCAATCAGAGGCATCAGCAGCCGGCAGAGCTGCCTCTGTGAGGCTGCACTCAGAAACAGAGCAGAACCCACTGCATTAGCCCGCCACACTGTCTCAGGTAGGTCCATTAACACACACACGCACACACACACACACAAGCATCCGAAAGTTTACAAAGATTTTGCTTTTCTCCAGAGTGTCCGTCCACACTGCGTCATGTGCTGCGGCTGCTAAAATTGAAATCACGTCATGTGTTTGGTGTTGATGTGGACGGAGAGATGCTGACAGCCTCCCAGCAGAGCAGTTATTGGGCTGATAATATGCTGTGCATCGACTAGCTGCAGTACTCAGTCTGTGTGTGTGTGTGTGTGTGTGTGTGCGTATGTGTGTGTGTGTGGGCTTAGAGGGTGTGAATAAGCGGTGAGGTTAAACTGTCCTCGTATGGAGTGGATAAGCGTTGATGTTTTTGATGAGATAATATTGAAACATTGACTTAATTAGCTGATATTAGCTGATTAATGAATCCCTTCACAGGGTTGCCTGCCTGAGTCCAAACATTTTGTTTTGCTGTGGGGCCATGCGGACAGTCTTGGTTGGATTTATCTGAACATATCTGCCTCTGACAAAGATGTTTTTTTTGTCATCTTTTGCATGTGTTCAGTATTATGCACCAAACAAGTGTTTCATTCACCAATCGAAGTTGGCAGATACAAAGGTGTTTCTCAACAGCAGCATTTATGTGCAGTGATGTTTACGCTGATGATGTGAAGAGAGAGAAGTTAAAGGCTGATTGTCTCTGATTGAATGTACTCATGTTGGATTTAATAAAAGATTTATATACGTGGTGTACTTGATTATTAAGACATGTCTCTCCTGAACATTTGTTAAACTACTTCATCATCATCATCTGTTGGATAATCATTTTTGTATCTGTCAACAAATCCAATGAAAAGACTCAAATCAGCACATTGCACAGTGCTGAACCATCTCTGAATTCCCTCTCCTGCCTGTGGCTCTCAGCTCCGAGATGTCAAATTCTAATAACTCCTCACAAATCTATAGTTTCATTTTTAAAAAGCTCAGCAATTTCATAAAACAGCTGATCACTGTAGATTTTAACAAACGTCACTCACACAGGAGGAAGGAAGTCTGTTTGTTGGGGAGTATTTGCAGTGGTGGGTTAATTCACAGTCAGCGCTCTCCTGAGTTTTTGTGGCAGCAGGATGGTGTGTGCAGGATTGTGTCAAAATAAACTACAGTGTGTGTGTTTGCGATGATGAAGGGACATGTCACCCAGCGTGACTCACTGACGTGTTTTTAATGATTTTTGGACAACAATGGACTGGAAAATATAGACATATATATATCCTTATCTCTTAATGAGTAACTTAATGTTTTCTAGTTATTTCTGTGCTGCTATCGAAAGTATGAAATGATGCTATTTTATTTGCCTGCAGCTGTGTTGCACAGACCGCTGCAATGATTGCATGTGAATTCTGATTGTAGAGAGCGATGGAGCCAGTGTGTGTTTTCAAGGCTTTCACAAGCAGAAAATGAAAACCCTTACACGTGTCAGCGCCGGAGTGGAGTGTGGAGCTGCGACAAAGACACACACACACACACACAAAGCATCTGTATTTATGAAAAAAAATAGTTTTTCCTTCTCGCTTTCTGCTGATTTGAAGAAGACCCTGACAGCCCTCACCTCTTCATTTAGAGCTGGCAGGTTAAAATATATTATATTCTTTATGATATATATTAAAATCTATTCAGAAGAAATCAGCTGCTATAATAAGTGAGTGTAAACACACTGAAGGAATTCTTTGTTATTTATGTCATGTAAATCTCCTGTAAATCTTGGTGGAATGACTTCAGAGCAGAGCTGAGTGTTGTTCCAGTGTCTGGATGTGTTGTGAACAGTGGTCACGGACTGAACAGTCTGTACATCTCTGGAGAAAAGACTTCCACGTGCAGTGGCTTTCATTTCCACATGCAATGCAGCATGTTGCACATTTCAAGCTCCCGCTACTGTTACATAAACTCCATAGCACTGATTCAAGAGGCACTTCATTTCCCTTTTCCTCCAGGATTTAAAACAACCACTCCTCATTTCATTCAGATGTCAGCCTTCCCGATAATGGAAGAGCTAAATGTCTCGCCTGCTCCTCTCCAAGCTCGGACATTCATTGTTTCCAGAAAGCGAGTGACAAAGTGTGCTCTCAGCGCAAGTGATAATTCACAAGGTTCTTGCCTTTCTTGATTTTAGTGACATCCTCACAGAGACAGACATTGTGATAAGTTTCATTTGGAGTACACGCTGCTGTGATAACAAAGACTTTGACAGCAGACTGTTGGCTTTCATAACTCTCACCATAAAACAACAGTATCAGTTTGTTCAAACACAAAAACAACCTGTGTCCACATTCTCCTCCCCCACGCCTGTGTAACCCATGAATGTTGTGTTTCAGGAGACAAGATGGAAGAGGTGTATTGTCAGTATTAGCACCACAAATGAATAAATGGATGTCAGTGTTTTTAGACTGGTGACTGCTGTTGGCATCTGCTAGAAACAGTCAACATCTCTCTCTTTTAACCATGTTTGTCTCACCAAAACAAGCTTCTGTTGACATGACAACCCTGGCCGGACAGGCTGCTGGGAGAAGTTGGGTCATTATAAGCATGTCTGTATTAACCTGCTTTAATCCATGTATGCATGAAGCAGTTCAGGGATCAGATCGAAGTTCAGGGATTCAGAAATCAGCTTACTGGAGAACACCTTCTGTAACCCGGTTCCTTCGTTGTATTGACTCTTTTTGCCGCTGTATCATTCCTCCATGTGACTCTGAGAAAAGTCAACAGAGTTGCAGACTCATGGAAAGTGTGCAGAAGAACTCAAAAAAATTCAGCAGAAAGCTTTAAAGACCTTCATTTGACCTTGATGGAGTGTCTGTTTGGCTTCTCGAGTTTCATTTTTATTTTAATTAATTAATTCCAACTCAGGCTTGGTCTCCCTTTTTTGTCCTTACTTGGGCCTCGCTCCTTGACCATAACCTAGTTGTCCCTACCTACAGCACCAGAGATGTATGGTCATTTGGAACAGTTTTAGGTTGATTGTCTTATATTGTTATGTCAGACTGCCTCTGGAAACATGGAAATCATAACTACATGAGCAGCAGAATACAATGAGTCAAATGTAATATTCTTCTCTAAGCTTACTGTTGATTTGAATTCAACACAGCCACAGGAGTATCAGAACAGCAGTGGTCTGTTTTTAGCTGTAGTTACGGCTCTCATTGCCATAGATGGGACATGCATGTTTGATTGACACGCAATGTCAGTCATTAGGAAACAGCCTCAGGGAGCCTCATCTCCATTCTCAGTCTCATCTTAATGACAATTCTGCCAATACTGTGTGTGTGTGTGTGTGTGTGTGTGTGTGTGTGTGTCTGTCTGTCTCTGTTCACACATGAGGCCATCAGAGTTTGCTTTCATTCGTTTCACACCATCAGCATATAGACAGTACTGTAGTCGTGTTAATGTAGTTTGCTTGTCTGTGTGTGCATTGTTTGGATTCTGTTCTCTGGATATGATTTCTGTGTGGATGATCTACATGATGGTAGGTATAATCAAATTTCAAATCATTTTTTATTTGTATAACCTAAATTCACAAAGTACATTTGCCTCAGAGGGCTTTACAATCTGTACAGGGAGTGACACCCTCTGTCCTTAGACCCTCGGTTCCAGTGAGGAAAAACACACAAAAAACCCTTTATGTATGAGATATGGAGCAATGGAAAGATTAATTTGGCTTTTGTTAAGGTGGAGTTTCATCTTCAGATGTAACACTGAGATGCTCTGACTCACCTTTAAAAGGTACCATTTTAAAACTGTATATTGCAGAAGGCAAATGTAAATTTTATTTATTTCTTTTATGGGCATCTATGTAGAGTTTGTTTGGCTGTTCTTGTTCTTAAAAGACACATTGAATCATTTTAAGATGTTTTAATGTGTCATGAAAAGACTAAAACCAACCATCTGTCTCTCAGTATAAAACTGTCCTACCTGCACGTAATTCTCAATCCCAAACCCTTTAGCTGCCAATGAAGACATGCATTTTTGGAAACAGCTCACAAATATATCTCTCTCTTGTTTTTAATAATCTTGTGAAACAGCAGGTCACTGTAGTTTTTAACAAATGTTACTCAAACAGGAGATAATACGGCATTTGTCAGGGACTATTTTCAGTGGTGGATTAATCCACATTTGGTGTGAGTTTTTCTGGCAGCAGGACAGTGTGTGTGGGATTGAGTCAAAATAAACTTCAGTGTGTGTTCATGGTAATGAAGGAACATGTCACCAAATGCAACAGTGTGGCTCATTCATGTGTTTTTAATCGTTTTTTGGACAACAAGGATCTCTGTGACACACAGGAAAAAGCTAGCTTTAATGCTAGCTTGCCGAGGGCTGTCACAATACTAATACATAGAGTGCATACATCGTCTGTGGAGAGAGCTGTAGAATGAAAGCTGACACTAAATGAGAAAATGATGATAAAAAGCTTGGTTAGTAGTACTGAAACTAATAATCAAGACCACACATGGACATGCACTCAGACTGATGCACCGCTCTCACTAATGACTGAATATTACAATCAAACTAGGCCATGACTCAACACTGCAGTGCTTCACAAAGAGATGTCAGGACTGTCTGGAAAGGAGGAAAACTCACAGCCAGCCAGTAAGAAGCTGTGTGGATTCAGAAGAAATATACCAGAGTAGGCTAAGTTTTTCACTATTAATTATTGATGGAATTTGGGTATCATGTTCTGGAGGCATACAAGATTGCACAACAAGCAGAGAGCAAGAAGTGGATGTTGCTTGTGTTTAGGATGAGATTAGCACAGGCTTTTTCAAACTCGAAATGTAAAAACTATGCTGACTGTCAAATCTTATCTGCAGTTTGTGTAAAAAAATATTTTGTCTCTGTCCGTCAGCCATCAACAGCATAAAGCAAAGTGCAGATGGAAATCAGTAATATTCATAATATTCAGATTTGTGTTGCTGCTCTCAGTCTTATGAAAGGAACCTATAAACACCTATTAACTACTGATTACTGATCTGAAACTGTCCAATGGTTGAGATTGCTTGTAGACGTATTATTATTGATAAGCTTGGTACATGTGCATTTTAATTTGGAATTTACAGCAAATCAAATAATGTCATGTCACAGACAAAGTTAGGTCTTATTTTTAGAGCTTGAGAGTGAGAGTTTGGCATCTTATTAAAACTCAGATGAAAATATTTTATTCTAATAAAGTAGAATCAAATGTTCAAATGTGCAGATGACCTTCATGGTCATGTCCTTTGCCTAGCTAAGAACAACACTAGAAAACTAGCTAGCCTTGTAGTATTAGTAAAAAGCGGTAGTAAAATGTCCTGATGTCACTCACCCCTGTTCCAGTAGTTAGAACACAGTACAATCTCAGTTCATCTAGTTTAGGATCAATATTCTGAGTTGAATGAGAATCAACAACTTGATATTTTAATTTGAACCCATCATGGCTTAAACATGGGCTGTTCAGCTGCTGACATTTAATCTGCAATGGTCTTGGGTTTATGGGTAATGATGTTTGTCAACTAAAAGGACACAATATCAGATCATTAAAAAAAAAAAATTAGATGAGATTTTGAATGAAGTTTTCTGAGTTAGTCTACAAGTTCCAGTTCCTCTGTGGCTCGCTAAGGAAGGGTTAACATGTTTACAGGTTTACAGGTGTGCACACTGCCCCGACGTTTGTCTGTGTATTTTGATGATTAGCTTGCTAGCTAAGTAAAGTGAGTCTGTTTAAAGCATATAGCTCAGAGTTGGTGGAAGCCATACAGTATTTTTGCTTTTGTGATAGAGCTAGGCTTTCAGTTTCTCTGCATCAATAACAGATACATCAGACTAAACGGTTAATGCCACAGCGACAACATAAACAGCCTTTGTGGAGAAATATTGTGTGGCAATACCAAAAGCAGTTGTGGGAATAGTTGGCTGTCTTCAATGATGTGATCTTTTATTTTCACAAACATATCATGTCTGCTTGTCAAGTGAAAATGTGTTTTCTTTCAGTGTGTTGATTCTTCTGATCTTTCCACGGTGAACTTTTTTTTAGTAGACTTTGTATTTACCATTTTTCCCACGCGTCATGAACACAGCACTACTCCCCATCACATTCAACAGTCTGCTGATGAGGTGGTGAGGGGGAGGTGGAGGAGGCGACAGCTGAGCAGTGCACTAAGTGTCAGGCCTGTTGATGGTTACCATGGCACAGTGTGTCACATGCACGTGTCCTTGTAGGCGTGTGTGTGTTTGTTTGTGTGTGTGTGTTATTGAAAACTTCCAATGGCAAAAAAGGGAGTGCGTCAGTCATGGATAAAAAGAGGTGGACCTTTTTAAACCTGAGACAAAAGTTGACTACGTTTACAACGTTTCATTCATCAACCAAAATCTATTTTTGAATACACGAGGAGAACAGGCCATTGTGGTCCTGAGGTAGCAGGACATCTTTTCAAAATGTCCAAGTCCAAGTACCTTTCTGTACAAAATAAGGCAGGAATGGAATATAATATTCAGAGCTCTTTTTATTAGTGTCTAATCACCTAAAAATAGCAATCATTATGTTTCTATCTTAGACTGAGTCTTTTATATCTACACAGAGAGCAGATCCTCTGCCACCAAGTCTGTGCAAGAAGTCTCATGTTGAACTGCCATGTTTCTACATAGCCCAGAACAGACAAACTCATCATGTTTCTTGCAGATTTTTTGCTGCCACTATAGTTTCTCCTGCACACTCCTAATCTGAATGAACTCTGAGTTATGAAACCGAAATCAGCTAAAATAAAATATATAATTAAGACCAAAGGCAAATTTTATATTTTGTTCATCATATAATATCTCTGTCTTAATACAGAATCATCCTGGGAGCAGTCTGTCCTCTCACAGAGTAATACTTCCCTGCTGCCTCTTTGCTACAGAGATGAGAGACGACAAAGAAAGGCAGTTTTGTGTCTTTGATATATGGATAGCTGCTTTTCTCTGCCCTGATCTAGAAATGCATATTTGTCACACTGAAGATCATTCTGTCCTCTTAGGTGGGACTGATACAGTCAAATAGGCATGTTTCTCTATCATCACAAAGGCTGGTGTTTTTTGCAATCTGTTAACCAAAACTATTTATTAGAATCTAAAGTTAATATAATAAAACTGCTCATTGGACCTAATTTGAATGGTCTGCTGTTTGTGATGATGAAAGGAATGTGCTTACGGTGACTGTTCAAAAGAGACGTGGAGGAAGGTGAAAGGATTAGCTACTTGGTGGAAAGTGGACCTGCACTGAGAGTATTTGATGTTTGGAGTCAGCAGCCATGGATATCCTGTTAAATACTTAGAGCTTTGGAGTGAAAAGAGCCCACAGGGCCTGGTGAGCTGCTGGCTTGACACTTGGCAGCAGAAGCATATGACATCAGCTACAGGGTCAGGGTGGATTCAAGCAGAGCCTCACATAGAGAGGAGCAATAACATAGGCAACCAATACCAATACCAAATAGTTGGTGCTGATCAAACAAGAGTTATCTGTCTAGTTCATCCAGCAGTCGAGTCTGCCATACAATTTACATGCTTCATAATGCACATCATGAGAATGGACACAGCCCAGCTCTTTCTGCATTAAACAATAGAAGTTTAAGAGTTTAAAACTTTTTGTGCAAAACAATATCCACTATGACTAGAGCATGATTTTCAAACATTTTTATGACTATGTTTGGCACTGGTAGCAGTAAGTTATGTTACAATGTGTTTTGTAACATTTAACAAGATAAAGTAAGGTAAAGAAAAGTATTTCAAATTAGAATTCTGATGCAATGGAACTACCAACTAACTTGATGACAGAGGACATTCACTGGTCTTTTTAATCTGAATTTTTTATGTGTAGTGTGCACGGGTTGCATCAACAGCTGCACATAAAAGAATAACGTCCACTGTCCAGGACTTCATGTATTTAACTACCCCAAGCTATCCAAGAAATTTTATACTTTGGCATTTACATGATCATATACGAACACAATTACTGCAATCACAGTATTTAACCTTTCTGAATGAAGAACTTGTCTGTGCCCTTTGTGGCACTCCTTGTACCTCCTTGAGAGGTCATTATGGAATAAGAAAAGTCTTAAACTTTATTTACTAAAACACAAACAAAAGTTGGCATGTTATTAAAGCAGCAGAATGTGCACATCTTGCTGTGTATTTTGTACCCACAGAGCTGAGTTAGTGGCATTTCGAAAGTGTATCTTACTGTAAAAGTCAAGAAAGTAATACAGTCAGTGATTTTCGTAGTGACTACTAATAGAATAGAAATTGAAATGTCGGTGAGTATGTGTGTGCATGTGTGAACACAGAGACCGTGGGGCTCGGCTAATCATCTTGCAGGGACACACTGGCAGTGTGTGGGAGGCACACCCAGCCCCACAGACTTACATAAGAACAGATATAATGCCATCTAATTCAGCAGCTTTTGATGTGCTTCCTCTCTTTCTGCGAATAACCCACTTAGGGAAACATTCACTCAGCACTGAAACATAACCCCACACACACATACTCCACCACCATCCTCATCCTCATCATCACCCCCATCTCACTACACATCTGATACATCTGAGAGCGTTTCACCGCCTGGCACAAAACATTTAAGCGTTGTCGATGGAAAACTTCAGCACGCTTTACACTTCAGGACTTGTTCAAGGGGATTTGCCAAAGTCACAATGGTGTGTGATTACATTCACAATAACATTCTGAAGTGTTATTGAGCCGGTCCAGAGTGACAAAACAGAATGATGATCATTGTAATGACTTTTATATTGACAAAAAATATTGCAACTGATAAAATCCTCAATCAGATAATTCAGGGTCTTATTTGTATGCTGTTTTTATTTCATAATATATCTAAATATGATCAAGCTGTGATGGACTGATTCCTCTGTTGTCTGGTGGTACACAATATTGAACAAATAATAGCCCTGCTTGTCATTGGACTTCCTTGTCAACTGAGGAATTAAAGACATTTCCAATACAGGGAGAGCCTGGAGGAAGACACTTAAGGACAATACAAAAAAAAAGGTGTAAGGATGGTGCTATTGATTTAAATGCAGAGAAGTGCCCCACTTACTTATGCATTTAGTAAACATGCAAATAATCCTTCCAGAAAATGAAAGTCTTTATTTATTCTCTCTTTTCAGAAAGCTATCTTGGTGGATGGAGAAGCAAATGGAAAAGAACTGAGCGAAGGTTGCAGCACAACTGAGAATCACAACTCCTTCTTTATCACCATGGAAACCACTGAACAATCAGAGCTGCGGATGGACTGTGAAGTGGAGGTTGCTGTGTCCGATTCACCTGAGCAGGGGAAGGATTTCAGTGCAGCTGATGAGCCAGTTTGTATAGAGACAGACACATCAGATTCCCCAAGGGAAAACATGACACTTGACAAATTATTAACTGACCTGCCAGCTAACAAAATTGAGATTGACAAACCTAACTGCTCTGCAACCAATGTTTGCCCTGAAATGCCTTGTCAGGATCAAAAGGAGGCATTGATATTGGAACCAGGACATGAAGACCTCAATAGAAATGAGTCAATCACCTCATCGGTGTCCGACACACTGTCCAGTGCTGATAGTGTTTGTGAGAATGAGGCGCATCATAAGAGGCAGGACACGCCAGAACAACTTCCTGAGCAAGAACAAGTCCCTGAGCCAGAGCAGTATCCTGAGCCAGAGCAGTATCCTGAGCCAGGGGCTGAATCAGAGATGTACCCAGAGCCAGAACAAGATCCTGAACCAGATCAATACCCTGAGCCAGACGAAGAACTTGAGCTGGAGGACTACCCAGAGCCAGAACAATACCCTGAACCAGAACAATACCCAGAACCAGAACAATACCCGGAACCAGAACAATACCCTGAACCAGACCAGTACTCTGAGTCAGAGCAGAATCCTGGGCTAGAGTTATACACTGAGGCAGAGGCAGAGCCTGAGGATAATGAGCTGAATCCTGAATATGATGAGTATCAAAATCTGGCAAGAGACACAGAGGAAGACCCAGAGGCCCATGACATTCTATTTGAACCACCCATTACAAAGGAGTCAATATTAGAGCAGTGCATTAGAGAAGAGGCAATGTCAGATGTGTCCAATGAGTCCTGCCATGACCTTGACCCTGACGAAATGGATGAATGTCTGAGAGTTGAAATTGCAGCTGCTTCCTCAGACAGTGAGACAGACGAAAAATGGCGAACAATATTCTCGTCTTCTATAAATAAAGAAGATGATGACTCATATTTGGACAGTCTTCAGCTGAGTGCCCAAGAGCTCTTTGTGCAAAAAGTTGAGGTGACAGACTTTGAAGAACAGGACAACAACAACTTTGAAGAGGTCCACTTTGAGATTCCACAAGTGGAAGAAGTTCTGGAACAGCCTGAGGATACAATTTCCTCTCCCACACCTCCACAGGAGGTTAAGTATAACCCTTTAGGTCTTCAAGGTTTGTCAAAAATCTCTGAAGATGAGTGTGAAAATGGCAGAGATACAAATTCTAACCACACCAACCACCAAGAGCACATTAATGTGGATCCAAACAAGAAGTTACCTAAAGATTTCTGTGTCATACAAGAAACCAAGAGTGAGAATGTTAGCACGGAGCATGTAGACTTCCAGCTGGCTCGTAAACAGTGGAAGGAAATGGAGGAGCAAACCATGAACAAGATTGTCTTACCTACAACCAAGCAGCCCAGCTTCCATGGCAGCCACAGCTTCATGTACACACCAGTTCGGAACATTGAAAGAACCCAGAAGAAAGCACATGAACTGGAAAACTTAAATCTGGTTGGGGATTATCCTCACACCCAATTCAGCCCTTGCTCAGAAGATTCTGGCCTGGATGACTCCAGTTACAGGTCCCCTTGTGATGACCCGGAAACACCAGTTGAAAGGGAGATTCGCATATCAATGGAGAGGGAGGAAAACTTTAGGAGAGAGAGGGGTCTCTCCAGGATGGGCATATCAACTGATTGTGCTCCATCACGAAGTATCCCCAGATCCATAAGCACCCCCCTCACACCATCATTTATCATCACCTCCTCACCTACTAAGGAACCACTGAAACATGAAGTGTCAGCAAACAACGTTATCATTCTTGACCCTAGCAATGATTTCAACTCCAGCCCCAGGCATGGCAACGAGAACGTGGCAGCACATGGCGGCGAGTGGCACTCTGAAGACAACAGTTCCAACGTCATTATTCTAGAGACATCCAATCTGATTATTCGCAGTGCCTCAGACTTCTCTCTCAACAAAGCTTGTGAGCAGCCCCAGGAAAAAATGTTCCTGAGCAACCCCTTTTTCAAGCTCCGTTCAAGAAGCACAGTATCACTGGTGGATGAAGAGATTAGGATGGTTAAGCAGAGGGAGGAAGAACTGAGAAAAGAGAGGGCAAATCTGTATGGCAAAGACAGGTTCAATACGGAAAGGATGCTGTCAAATCACATGGACACTTTGGCATTTGACAATTCAGGTATGTCAGCAATATACTGACCTCAGAAAATTATTTCATTATTTCATTTAATTATCCAACACTGTGTTTAAATCTTTAATCTAATATTTGATCTTTGGTCTTTATTAGTTGATGTACCAGTGAAGTGCAAGTCATCTCCATCATCTCCAATGAAAACAGCCTACAGGATGGACCGCTCAGCTTTATCCTGTGATCACAGAGTAAGCTCCTTCTCAAAAAATCATTTATTCTATTTTACAGACACAATCATCAATAATAATAATAATTGAATATGGTTCATCTTTTGTATTTTATACATTACAAGTTTTTTTCTGATTTAAATTTGTATGCATGTATTATGAGTGTACCTTGTCATGATGCACTAAAAGAAATTATTGGGGCAAAATGTAGCTTGCTAATTCTGAATAGTAATATTATCATGCAAAACTGATTCGCTTATTCCACCTTCAGTCTAATAACCTGAGAGAGGAAGTGGAAGTGAAGGAGGTGGAGGTGAATGAGGAGGTGGAGGAAGTTCTTTAAAAGCAAGCAGGTAAACAATCGGCTGTGTTTCTTAGTTTCCAGAGGTCTACACAGGAGGAAGACGCAAGAGTGCCATGGCTCTGCGCTGGGAGGCCGGCGAGTTTACAAAAAACGACTGAAGACAAGTTTACCATACACGGGCATTGGTTGTTACTGTTATACTCATTCAAGTTAGATGCAGCATTGCAATGTTTGTTTCATGTTGTGACATAACCTAAACTCTGCTTCTGTGACACTTTGAGCAAAACTAGCGAGACACTGAGAATGTTGGCCACATTACTCTGGATGAAGTCCGTAGAGAACTAGTATACAGTATCATACTCTACTGTGGACATGTAACACTTGATACTGGCCGGACGGTGTGCATTATTTTCAGATACTCACACAACTCTGACATGTCCTTACCATTTCCAAATCAGCAGCTGGAAGGCTGCTGATTTCAGCTCTTATAAAGCTACACCTTCTAATATTTGTTGGAGGGGTAACGTAATGTGTATTACATAATCTGACAAAGATGGTGCCAAGACACACTTCACATTTAAATCAAATCATAGATGAACAATACTAGTAATTTGAATTATGGCAAGTGTATTGAAAATAATGCACTCCACAGGTAAATCCAGGTTATCAGTTTATATGTCATGCAATCATTTCAAATAACTGCATTCCTCCTTATGGATTATCTCTTGCCTTTAGAAGAACAATTTAAAAGGTCAAACCTAAAACCGCTGGAAGCACTGAAATAATATAGATTTTCCATATTATTCTCCAAATAATGATTTGGCCTTATTGTTGAATTTTATTTAATTTTTGAAGGATAGCAGTAAAGGATAAGACTGTCTTGATATCTTAATACAGTACTCATATGCCATGTGTACATTCAGTTCAGCTGAAACTAACATGGGTCTTCCATATTGTGAGTTAGACAAATCAAGTGGCAGATGTATTATTGATCTAATATTGACTGTAAAGTTGTTTTGCCTATGAAGAGTCCTCTCTGCAGTGCTGCCCTCAAAGGCCACAGATAGGTCTTTATTTATTGGAAGTTAGTGTGTTGGTTATGGTGTGATGACTTGTTGGAGTTAGAGCTAAGCCATTGAGATAACAGCTGTATTAATTCATTGTTATTTTGTGTGTTGTGGTAACTTTGGGGCAGCCTAAACTGAGACTGAACCAGTGACATCAATGTTGCAGACTGAAAGATGCTAAAATGTCAATACAGTGATCATTCTCTGTTGGTTTACCACTATGAGTGACACCTACTCATACTCATTTGATCCATTGTAAAGGTGATAATGATTTAATAATGGTGAGGATGATTTGTGCAGGGAAACCTCAAACTGACGGGGGCACAATAAGGACAAACAATCTTTCTGCTACACTAAGCTTTAGGAGTCTGCCTGTGCTGTGCCACAGTAAAGAAACAGACTGGAGGGGGGCAGCCTCATGTTTGCTTCAGCTGAACATTTGAATTTCACACAGGACTGTGTTTTTGTATATACCATACTTTACAGTGTAGCTGCACTCTGAAGAGTATATTCTGTCATCTTGTTATTACTGTGTATTCTGTTTGTTCTCCGTACCATGTGATCAAGGTATCAGCAAACAATGAGTCTTTCAAAAAAAACACATGACGTGATGACTGTATTAAGACAGACTAAAACAATCTTGTAACAATGTATCCTTTATATCAAAGATGATAATGTGCTGACAGGAAAAGGTTCTTTTGCTGAGATGCCTGAACAGTAGATACATGTATTGTTAAGTCCATTCTTTGCTAATCTTCTCTTGACATTACAAATCTAAATCAGATTTGAAAGCATATTTTGATGTTATTGTACGTCTTGATAAAGCAAATGGTACATTGCTCAGTGTATATTAATTGTATTTTCATACTATGCTTTTTGTTGCAAATGATATTTCAGGGTGAGCTGGATGGGCATAAATCAGCACAATATACTAAATATATTATACCTATGCCTTTCACTTGAGAAATGTAGTTTACTTAGACAACTCACATAGTGAATGTCAAGATTTTAGTGAGATTATGTATGTAAGGTTTGTGGGTTTTGAATCGGCCGGCTGGCTGAGGCCTTTCTTTTGTTCAGTTTGCATGTCGTATCTGTGCCCGTGTGGGTCTACGCTCACACGCACTCCAAATGGATACAAACCACTGGACATCAAACCATTTGAGTTGTCTGCCTGAACTGGCTCCATATTGTTCTGTCTGACCTACAGTAAGACAATCCAGTAAGAACAGGTATTGTGCTCAGCTACAGGACCAATGACACTAAAATGTCCACTGTCTTCAAATCCTCCATCCATCCTCCTCTAAATTCAAATAAATGAAAAAGTTTTCCACAAAAAAGTATTTTATTCCAAAGCACAATATATATATATATATATATAGAGAGAGAGAGAGAGAGAGAAGCCACAGGACATTAACTTCTTAATCAAACAGGGCATTTGTAGTTATTTTAGTACTTTTTGTGGTTTCCTTTGTTGTGAATTTACTGACGATATACAAAACATTTCCAACAAGGATTTTCAGAAATATAAATATAAACAATGAAGATTTTAATAACCAAATGTTTCTCATTATTTACAAAGCAGTGATATTTCCAGCTACTCTGAAAAGCAGCTTCTAAAGAGCTTGGTACTTTCTTGACCTTAAACAGCAATGTTTGAAATGTCATGTTTGTATGCTTCATTGTTAAAGTATAGCTTACAAATCTCAAGGATTGCTTGCTGGTGTTCAAACAATGTGAAAAGTTCCTGCCTGCCACGATGTTCAGGTGCTTATTTGGCTCTTCATGACAAAATGCCGTAGGGGCTTTTCACCTTGTATTTCTCATGCAAGTATTTAAGAGATTAGTGCGTGCAACAATAAAAGATGTATAAAGAAGGTGTGCGAGCTTTATTTGTTTTTCATGCATGAACGTGGTCTGCCACGTCACATTTCAGCCTGAGTTGGCAGCAGAGAGAAACTTGATGTTATGTTATGTTATTGATCTTAGATCCTCTGGGAACAGAACAAGAACATTCATATTTTCATCATGATTATGATCATCATTTATCACAATTATGTATTTATTACATTTATGTTCAGTTACGTTCAGCTAAGGTTTGGGTCTTGATTTGACTGTCTACCTTTGTATACAGGAGCTTGTTAGAGGGAACAAGTTTGGCTCTTGTCCTGTTGACTTCATTGTAACAGTGCTGCTGTGTCAGATCTCAGTTATTATATAAGTTAATAGTGATAGGATTGATGGACATTGCTACAAAATAAGAGTTTTCCGAAACTAGAAACAGAAACAAAATTATGCTTTAATTACAATCCAAATATTTGATTAAATGATCATTTGTGTTAATTATACACTTACAATAGCTTTTATAAATGCAGCCAGAAAGCCTGTATTTCCTGCTAGGAACACCAGTAACACCACACTCTTGACTTTGGAAATCTGAAAAAAATCATTTTGAAAAGTCAATAAAAAGAGAAAGAGATGTAAAAAAAAACAAAAAAACAGCGACAATAGAACAAGTGAACAAAATTAGAATGTGAAGTGTGCAAATCTCACCTCTCCATGCTGCTGTCTCTCTGACTGAGCAGACAAAATGTTCTCTTTCTCGTCACCGTTCCTGTTTCCTGCGGACACATAGGCAGTGTTCAGTCAGATACATGACTACATCATAATGCCGCACAGTGAAAGAACACAGTCCTCTGCTGTCCTCTTTAAAGATGGAAGAGTTCATATGAGGTCTGTCATTAAAAGACTAGTACAGAGGGTTGACATTTCCAAGCTACTTAGCATTCGCACTCATACACCCACATAGATACACCCACCTCTGATACGCACACGCACTCACACACAGCATAATCATTTTTGGCTTTAGTCATAATGCGTTGGAACAGAACTATTGATTTAGTCGCTGCAGGCAGCAGCAGCACTCATCGCTAATTGAAACAACAAGTAATACCAACTGTTTACTGGAGGCATTAGAAACTAATCCACAGCGAACAGGAGGGAACATTAAAAGCATGTATTGAGAGTGCACTGGTGGCATGGATGCATTCAATGAACACACTTGGTAGTGTGTGTGTTCATAGACAGGAAGCCAGTGAAGGGCCATATTAGCACTGGCTGATCAGGGTGTTTGGACAGAGGGGACAGAATCTGAGACATGCATGACACTATTTGAGTAAGTCCACACAGATCTTTGACATTGAGTTTGTCAAAATGTTATTCTGTCTCACAACTATCAGACATTTCATTTGCGCTTCATTTTTTCTGCAGTGTACACTAACGCTGGCCTGTAGTACCTCGACTTCTGAGGGTGCAGGAGTGGATTAACAGAAGCAGGTCTGCCAGCACAATCCACAGCAGCCATCCAATCAGCAGTGCAGGAGACCAGGGGCTGCGTAACAACAGCGCCTGCTGAGCAACACCCAGGAACACACACGCCGCTGGGAGAGAGAGAAAATTTAGATCATGGTGTGTACATTGTGCTGCACTTTGCACATTTACATTTACATATACAACGAGCCTTTAAGGTTTAAAAGATACATCTGGTAATATTCTATATTTTTCTTATTGTCAACAAATCCCAACAACCGTATGCTGCAAACATGTATATATATATGAAATATCTTCTTCCTCTGTGTCACAGAGCTCCATTGTTATATTAAAACTCACTAGAACATAAAATGGATCAATCTGCCACTGAAAGACAGAGAAGAGAAGTCAGAAAGTACTGAGAGATGGACTAATGCGACGCTAGCTTTGCTCTTTGCATGGTGAATGATGATTGATGTGGAAGAACTCCAGCCTCAGCAGCATCCCCATGTCATCATCCTGATTTTGAACAGCAGCAATCAAATGCAAATTCTTATTCATATTTTCCAATCGCGCGTCTTACCAGCGAGTATCTGGCAGACAGTTCCTGCTGCAAAGTGCATCCAGCTGAAGATGAACCTCCTGCAGATGCAAAGAGACAGGACAAGGTATGATTTCAGCTAATGTGGATCAATTTTAAAATCCTGACGCTGCTTCTCGATCGACTGAATAAGGATGAAATCCACTTATCTGGAACACTTATGAGGAAGTTAGGGAGTTATTAAAATCTGGTTTGAGGTCTCACCTGGGGGATTCAGGGGCTGGTCTGAGAATTGCCATAATTGGCTGGATGACAGACAGAGCCATGACAGTGCAGCCGATGTAAGGGTGTGAGCCTGCACGCTAAGAGGAAAGAGAAGCCGACAGACACAGAGGAAAAGGAGCTGCAGTCACAGACATCTTGCTTTAAATAGCAGAGTGGTAATAATCTGCATGAAAGTTCCAACAAACACATTCATGAGAGCTCCTACTGTTAAATCACAAGCACTCTGATCTGCTGCTGCCTTAAGAAAGATTTCACTTTACTGAGACTAATTATTTCAGACAAGCCAGAGTTCATCCAGATTATCTATACTGACAGTAAACATACTTAAAATGTCTTCCAATAAACTCTATGCACACAGCTGCAGTGCAGAAGGTCAAAGTTGAAGCAGGGTGGGGTATTTGGATTGAATTATGAGATCAATAAATACAAGAAGAAAGAAGTAGAAAAATGTTAGATTTGGACAAAAATAATGTGACTAAAAGACATCAACAAATTTCAAAATTGACAATATTGAAATTAAATATTTAATGGAAATACATGTATGTAAAGAAAATATGATCTCATGTAATGAATGTGTGCCCTGGGATCCTCCATGAAGCAGCAGCAGGAGAGCTGAGCTATGGACTTCAATTGATGGTGGTGATGAGATTAGAGCAGGTTTATTGAATTGTAGCAGTTTTGCAGCTCTGATGTTTTCTGGCTGGATAGGATTAAAATCAGAGTGAACCCAGGCCACTTATCCAGTGGAAGGGAAGGCTTTTTTTTAGATCTAACAAGTTGAAAAGCTCCGTGAGAAGGACAAGCAGCAAGTGGTGTGCGAACATCACACAGCGTCACACCATAATCAGAGACGAGACATGACAGAGGAGACGGGGTCAGAGTTTGAGTGAAGGTAGGGAATTGTGGTCAGAAGCACTTGACTCTGCATGGAAGCAGCTCCGCTTAATGACAGTCTCAGAGACTGCATGACACTAAAGCCTGAGCTCCAAAGACAACGGGACAGTGACTGCATCATTAACAAGTGTGTGTCCTTCCAATCCCTCATGGCTCTTTAGACATGGTTAGCTATGGTTGGTGAAAAGCAGCAGTCATTAATACAAGTAGACTTCAAACACACACTGAAAGATGAAAAACTCTCTCTCCTGTCACCACACAGTTTGTTTCTGGCTAGAATGTCAGTTTATGATTTATTGGTGCTCAAATCAGTCAGGATGCTCGGATGGACAGACCCCTAGAGGCCAATGAAACATTCTATGTAGAGTGTGTGTATTATTTATTGTCTATTTGCAGCTGCTACTTTTTTGTTATGGAACACCAAGGACGAAGCTGCCCCTGGATTTGTTTGCACTTTTATGGTTTGCTCTTCTGCTCTTTAAGCTTTCTTGGATGTATCTAGTCTAGTAGAATCAGAATTTCCTCCCTGATTTTCCTGATTTTAAAGAACTCTAATTTAAAATTTAAAAGGGATTATTTAAAAAATTAGGGTGTTAATTTTTATCTATGACAAGATGTGTAAGTCAGTCAAGTGTATCACAAATAATATCTCCAAACATGACAGACAGAAGAATTCAAAGTTCAACTTGATGTGACCCTTCTCTGTAAATGCTTCTATAACTGGGATTGGTCAAAGTTTGTATTCTTGCTGAGTTTCTGTTCACAGGAGGCTCTGTAGATCTCTGACAGCCTTCATGATGAAGCAGTTAGACCAGTGAAAACCTGCCGACAGATTCTGTTGGTGACTGAGAGCTCAGCGTCTCTGCTGAGTCAGGATGAACAAAAATTATGGATGGATTCAACATTGTGCCACTCACACCACAGAACAGCACAGCATGTAAGCTGACACAGCTGAGTCATTCGCACACACACACACACACAGACACACACACAGGGAAGATTGAGGAACACACATAGACAGCAGTGTTAGCTACAAGCTAGTTCACAGCAGGAGAAGCTGAAACACAGGAACAGTTTCCTCCAGAGAAAGAGAGTTTATCAAAGATAATCATCATATCACAACACCACGATAAGAACGTATCTTAGAATACTGTCACAAACTAAGGAATAAACATTTAAAAACAGCCTCTCGGGATGAAATGGAAAAACTTAAAAACTGCTGTACAAAGTGTTAATTAACAAATGTTAGCTTGGCTGAGCTCAGATGATGAACATGCTAAATATTATAGGCTACCTGCTGAACAACAGCATGTTAGCATTACCAGTGTGACCATGTTAGCATGCTGATGTTAGCCTTTAGCTCAAAGAACCTCTGTGCACTCGACTACAAGACTACCCTCACTGTGAAGTTGTACCCCTCACATCAGGACCAAAACCTCACACGAGCCCACTGTGACTGGCCTCATCAACAAGGCCCGGGGCCCTTCTAACTTAAGGTCTACTGGTGGATACTTCTATCTATCTATTAGATAATAATAATAATCGTGTTGCTGAGAGAAGATCCACAGGAGAGCAGGGGGTCAATGAAACATGAACATTAAGAGGTTTCCTTGTTCCAGCAGAAAAACTGTGTAAGTGTAGTTTCTTGTTTTACAATGTTTTTTAAGAGTTTCAACTAATACACACTCACACACAGTCTGAGGTCCAGCAGCACAAGAACAAGCTATGATGACACAATGGGTTGTCGTGGAGATGTGTGTGTGTGGGACTGACAAAGAGACACAGAGCAAAAGCTTTAGCGATGCCAAGAGCCAGTTAGACAGATGGAGGGACAGGTGGACAAGCATGGAGGGGGTACCAGAACACAAACACACACACACACACACACACACACACACACACACTCGCACGCATGCACATGCACACGCACGCGCACACACAGACACACACACACACACACATACCTTGCTCCATCCCCTTCTATATATGAAAGGCAGGCTGAAGGCCACACCAGTTAGGACCACAGCCAAAACCATCATGGTTCGATGGAGCTACAGACAGAAGGAGAGAAAGAGGGAGGTGGACTATTTAAATCCTTGATGAAGACTACATTACAATTCCACAATTCCAATTCCACATTGGCAGACTTTAATGCTGCAGTAACAGATATATTGGGGCTCTCACCTGAAACCACAGCCTTTGTCCCAGCAGAGTTGTGTCAGGCCACAAGTGTTTGTAGTGGCGAGCAATGAAGACGGCCGAGCTCACCGTCCACATCCAGGCAGTCAGCATCAACACACCTGACAGGACAGAGCACAGGAACTCTGAACTGTTTGTAGATAACACCTGAGATCTATGCCTTAATTCTACCTGTCACCAGTCACCTGACTAAACAACATCTCCTTTGATAACTAATAAAAATAGTTAATATTATAATTCATATTGGATTAGGTTACATCATTACATATTTGTGAGCACACACAAGGCTGCAAGTGCATTTGCCAATCACACAGCATGGCTGCTAGGAGTGAAAGAGTGTTACACAATGACAGAGCCTACTGCATACTGGATCCATAAGCAAAAGTGTTTCAACCAACCATGGAACTTGATCAGCAGGGGGGAGCGGGAGCCACAGAGATCTTCTGGATGTCCGGTCATCCTCTTCTGAGTGGTGGAAATGAGAGGCTGCTGATCATGTCTGTGGATTAAACCTGTGGAGAACAAAGTTGTGGAAATATGCACTTGTGTAAAATGTCACATTACACACACTGGAAGTTTAACATGAGTATTTATGCTCAACCTGGTGTCGCGCTGTGTTCCAGCAGTAGCTGAAGAGGAAGCAACACTATTTTCAGCGGTGTGATTCATGTAAAGACTGCGTCACTTGAAATACACATGACCTGACGTGTGAACAACCAAATCCAACACAGCCTTGTTCAAAATGTCTTCATGAAAGCAGCAGAGTCAGACCCAGCAGACACCCAGAGAGCACCCAGCGACCCACAAGCTGGGCTCAAGATGAAAACTCAAGATGAAAAACAGAAATATTAATTTTGAAAAAAATTAAATTTTGAAAATCACAATGAGTAACCCTCAGAACGTAAGAAGAAAAAGAAATAATGTTATTTGGCTGTTAAGATTTGTATGAGTCTTATTTCAAATCAAAAGCCTCAATATTGACTCACTATTAAAACCAACTATTTGGTTCTGAAGCTCTTTCGGCTCTTTAGTATTGCGCTTGTCAACAAGTCTTCATTCCTTTCCTCTCTGCTTTCCCTGACAGACTGCCAGAATCCTGCTCACATGTTTGTGCAGCTCTGTTCAACACCGTGAGGCAGACTGCATCCTGCATTCTTAAACATTGTAAGTGGTTAATGACATTGCTTATCATAAGGTATTCAAGTGCATCACACTTTTAATTAATGACAACTACTCATCTTACTGTATTTAAGTCATAAGTCTGAACTTCATTCCTGTGTTTGTACTTGTGTTTTTTTTTTTTACTTTTACTTACACTGTGTTATCATAACTCAGTATTCAATGGGTCTACAAGTTAGCCTACAAATATAGCCAAAGCTTTCGTGCATATTTTTTGTTGTCACAGCAGGGACACACAGGAGGCGGAAGCTCCCCGAACATGCTGCCCGCTTCCTTTCAGCACCCATGTTAACCAACTGGGCTGGCATGCCTCAAACGAATCTGGCAGGGAAACATGTTGTGGTCCAATGAAAAGCATGGAAAGAAAAACACTGCAGCAGTGCAGGTTTGGAGAGGTGACCAAACTGACTGAAGATCTGCAGAAACACGTTTTATCATTTATCAGATACATTTGCAGAAAGTAGACTGATGATGATAATGGATTAAACAGTCAGTTATTAAAAAAGTAACTCTAAAACTGGTTGGATGCTCACCAGACCTGTGTGACAGATCAGGTATGTGTGTGCTGTGGGTTCATCAGGATAATGTTTGTTTATGACCACTGATTAAGATGCAGTTCATGGTATTGGATTTGTCTGTAGGTGTTCCAGCATTACACAGCACCACCACACACTCTAAAAAGCAAAGATTCAAGTGAGACTGAAAGTTTCTATTTTTCTGTCCACTCAACTGGATCCTATTGGTATTGGTGTCTGGTCAATATTAGTTGTGTCATTCAGCCAGTGGCACTAAAAAGATTGTGCATCAACACATGAAGGCTGTCTTACCCTGCTGAGATCTACCATGTGCAAGAAACAGGAAGTAGCTCTGATTTAAGCTGAACCTGTTCTCCCGCTGAGGGAGGAGGATGTTTCTCTGGAAACGACACTGAATGACCCCATCAGCCAACCTCCAGGCCTGACCCCACAGATCCTCCTGCAGACAGAGACACTGACTGACTGACTGTATATTAAACATACAGTGAGTGTGTGTTGATGACGATCAGTGTGTGTACCTGTGTTTCCAGTTCAGGGTGTGTTCGTCCAGTGACATGTGCAGCACTGATGGTGACTCTGCCTCCATCATTCACACACAGGTAGACATCATCGTTCCCCTACGATGAAAAAACACTCACATATATAAAATTACAGCTCGATGCATTCAGCTCCCAAACGTTGCTGTTTTAAACAGACTGCAATGATCGCTTTAACAACAGAGGTAACAGTGAAACACATCAAACAACACACACCATTAATCACACATTAACAGTTCTGTGTTTGAACGCAGACAGGTTTTGTGCGGCCTCTGTGAGCAGGGAGACAGCAGAGTTCTGGATATATTGGATTATTATTATTTAGGACTTTGCTGCAGTTGTCTCTTCTGAATGTGATGTCTTGTTTGTCATTGTGTGATTGCTTGTGTGCTTCAAACGCACAAAGCAAACAAATGTTTTGAGGCTGTCCGGTCTATCTGTCATTGCAAAGTCAAGCGCTACTGCGTGCATGCGTGGGCATTCTCAAATCTACAGTTATCATCTGGACACGACTCACAAGCAGCAGGCGTCTGTTCATTCAATCTCTTGTCCAGGGTTACAGTCCCTGCTGTTTCACTGATGTACTATTCCCCACAGTTGCAATAACATGAGCCATCTCCATGACAACTGAGCAAACTCCATCCACTGATGAAGGTCAGACAATGCGGCTGAAGGCACAGTCACGGTGAACAATATAGTCTGCATAGTTATATATGAACATAAAGTCAACTTGAAGTTACTGTACTGATCAAATGAATTATCCCATTATGGAATGAATATGAAGAAAATGATGCAGAGTGGTATGATACTGGTGTATCAAGCAAAAAGCTGGATGAAACCTGGGAAGCCTGTCCATTCTGTGATGAAACTCACCATCCATTTGTCCAGAGACAGGGCGAAGGACACGTAACCTTCAGCAGGCCCACTAAGTTCAAAGATCACACTCGATGCTTCTTGGTCAGTGATGAAGGACAGGAAGAAGCAGTGGGGATCTGATTCTGGGTGACAGCCCGCTGGGTCTCTGAGACAGGATTTATTGTGGCTACACCCCACTGAACTAAACTGAGGAGGAAGAAGAAGAACAGATGAGACATGAAGCTCAAATTCTCAATCTGAATGCCAATGATCTGGTTACAACCTGACCTCTGGGACAACTCTCTGCTGAACAATCAAATGTTGACCACATATTCTGTGCTGCATCAAAAACTAGACACGGACGCTGTTTCTGGATGCTGATCTGATGCTACTGGACTTTGATGCCATTTTTAAATGAATTTTCTTCACTATACAAACCTAGCTGCGTGGACAGATACCAAGTAATGTTTATTTATTAGCTTTTATTTTGAAGCCATGGTTTTTAGAATTGTTGGATGCACTGCATTATATTTGTTCCATTATAGGACAACAGGGAAGAGAACCTGAATGCAGACACATAGGCAGAGAATTAAAGGCACTTCACTGAAGTGTGTGGTCAGTGAACAGAAGACACTTCAGAATAAATGTCCCTATTCTTTGTACAAAGATACTGTTGTTATCCAGGTTGGAATGTTGATGACATCACATACGCCTGAGCAGCTAGTGGCCTGTAAAGAGTCCTGCATCATATCTGTCATATACAGAATGTAAGTAAGGGTGAGTAAACTATTTAGAACAGCTTACGCCAATATCATGGAGTCCAGCAAAGTCTAGTCACATCAGCAGCTTTCTGACAGCCAAAAACTGAATTAAAATGTGAAAAACTAGTTTTTGCTAATGTGACACAGTAATGTATTTTGTTTGAATTACTTTTTTAGGTGTATGTGTGGGAGATGAGTCCTGATTCTTGCCACAAGGGGGCATCGTCTCCTGAGTGAGATGGTATTGTCATCAGTATGACAGAAATAGGGGACAGCACTTTGTCTGACCTGCCTCATCATTTCACTGTTCTTTATGAGACAGAGTTATAGCCTGCCTCATGGCCAGGACCTGATACACTTCCATGACATGTTTAAACTAAAATGGACAGAGGAGAGGCTGCCACGCTCTCTGTGTTTGGTTCATTCTAAAGTCTTCACATTAACATATAGATTATTATGCACATGCCAAACCCTCTCTCTTTATCATTTGTCCTCTGTGATGATGTGGGACACTGACCGGTGTGGACAGGGCTGCTGTGGCTCTGGGGCTGGTGGTTGGAGCACGAACAGTAGTGGGTGGAGCGGCGGTGGCTCCTCTGAGAGACACCACAGGACCTGGAATTCTCACCCAGTACAACTTATATTCATGCACCACTGTCACCCTGCAACGACAAATCAAACACACTTTCACAAAAGTGAGTCAAATCACTGGAGTGTTGTGACGTAATTACTCATCATTCACACACCTGTTCATCACAAGACCTGCTGATATGTGGGAGTGATTCCAACCATGTTAATTATTTTTGTTGATTCACAGATTGTGTTCAGTACAATGGCTGAGTCTATGTATATATGTTGGCAGTGAAGTGAAGTGTGATGCATACTCACAGAAAACGGACTCTTTGTGGAGGGTCTTTTGGAGCTACCCACAGAGCCTGAACGTGAGTCTTCTTTGTGCTTCTCCTGTGGCTTACCCCAGATCCCTGCAGATGACAACACACACACAGAAAGAATGAGCTCATTAAACATAATTCATACTGAGGTGGCAGGCTGAGGCTTTGAGCTCCTTACCTGTGGCTTCAACTCGTGCTTACATACAGTGAGTAATAATTAAGTACAATAGGCTCAGAGAGAGACTTCTAGACCCGCTTCCATTTTTCATGAAACCTTTTCTTAGAAAGAAGAGAAGAATTCCAAAAGCAAATATTATATTTATTCATCCAAAGAGTTATTTGACTCCATGACTGTTTGTCAGAAGGTGATCAGTATGACTAAGTACATATAGTATAAGTATTAATATACGTATCAGGGATTAACTGCCGTCATGGGGCACTATGGGATCCATTATAGCTTCATCAAAAAAATTAAATTAATTTAAATTAAACAATTCTGTATTAAACATGAATTGTTTAACATCAGGGTAGATTCACATTGGTTATTGTGTGTATGTGGCGGCTGTGGCTTAGAGGTAGAGCGGGTCATCCACTAATCAGAAGATCGGCCATTCAATAGTAGATGCCTGTCTTTCAAGTCATAAATCTGTATTAAACATTGCGTTTAGTTCAGGTGCCTATTCAAATGGAGGAAGTTGCAGAGAGTGTTTAGGGCTGTATAAGAGCTTAGTATATTATGTCAGACGGATTTGGTGGCCATTCCCATGCTTCATTATGTCTCATTTGTTAGTTGCTGCAGCAGATTTGGGTTGATGCCATTTGTTATATGGATGAGGTGCAAAATGTAACTTTTTTTGAGTACTCAAAGATTCATAAAAAAAAGGGTCAGAAATCCCTCCAAAATACCACATAAAGACCTTGAGGAACCACATGAAAAATATTTCAGCATTTGGATGGTGAGCATTAAAGTAGAGTAAATTAGAAAGTCTATCCATTTTCTAAATACCCTCAGGCTGATTTGTGGTTGTACAGTTTCATGAGGATCGTCACAATAGGTAAGCTTATACAGCAAGGTTGAGTTTCAGAAAATCTCACTACAATGAAACGTCTCCTGTGGGGACTAACACTGTTACATATGGATACAATAGAGCTCTTTTAATCAACAAGAGTTTTGGATTTCCTCAGACCCAATTCATGCAATTCCAATACTTTATAGAAACATGCTGTTTTTTCCCAAAGCTCCATGGGATTCATTTAAAGTTAAGATCAGTGATATTAAGGATGTGAAACTGCTGAATACCTGAGTGTGACCACACAGTAGCAGCTGGGACTCCAGTGGGTCAGTCAGGATGAAGGACCCCACTGCTGAAGAGGTCAATTTCCCAGCATCCCGAGCTTCAATCAGAAACCCCTTGAAGAATGTGTGGGAGGAGGAGGCCACTTGTAAATACACTGTGGATCAAGAGTCAAAGGAAAGGGAGATGTCAACTAACAGGAGTGATGATGTCACAACTGTGAAAACTGTCAGCAAGGGTCGCAGTCTACCTGTGATGTTGTCGCCTGGACGGTATGTGGATTTATCCACAGTGATGTTGTATGGAGGCGGGTCTGGGCTGGGCTCATATCCATGCTGAGGAACCATGTCTCCACAGGCAACACTCACTTCCCCGTCACTGTACCCTGTGATTGGGCCTACATGCCCAGTCAACACTCCCATCAAGAAGTACAAACGCCACATGGCTGATAGCTACAAGAGAGAATTGAACCAGAACACACAACACTGAACACGTAGACACTCTCGCACACTTACTACATAAATTTAACATTTATATATTTATTGGGTTGTATGCAATGTGGCACACTTTGATGATATATAGAGGGCATTGCATACCACTGTATGAATTTCTGTTTCTCATCAGTATACCTATTTTTATTAAAAAATATGTTAAAGATCATTTCCAAAATTATTTTTCGTCACTGAAATTAAGATGTTTTCTTACATGATCCTTTAAATAAGAAAGAGCCTTGTGATGCCTCCATGAAACTTTAGTGACCCTAGTGGTGGGTCAGAACACCCAGGATGCGGACTAGTGCTCTATCCTATTTGTTATGGAATTTTCTATCCTTACACAATGGTACGTGTGGGCCTTGAGGTCCTCGGCAGTATTAGTTGTTTGGCTTTGACTGGCAACAGTAGGTACCAGTCTATCTCAACACTGTGGGGGCCAGGGTCGAAGACATCTGTGTCACCTGCATCCGTAAAAGCATTCTCTTTTACCTAATTCTGGGCGTATAGTGTTTGTGATGTTATCTCAGGGTTTAAAGTCTATCCACCAGCATGAGTTGGGCAGAATGTGAGACCGACTCAGGCACTTCTGATGCTTTATGAGAATGTCTCTAATTCTCCTTGATCAAGTGTCAATAAATAATACAGCATAAGACATCAGAGGCTCCTGAACACTTTCTTCTTCCTGACCTCACCACTGACCTTTGGCTTCAGCAATTTCTCCACAACAATGTTGTTGCATTGTGTTTCAGATTGTAAAGCCCTCTGAGGCAAAATGTGTTTTGTGAGTTTGGGCTATACAAATAAAATTTGATTTGATTTGATTTGATTTTTGCATGCTTTCTCTTAAAATGAAGTTAAGAGAATGTTCATGTTTCTTTCTTTTCTGTAAACGTTGGATGTCATACCCAATGAAAGAATATAAGTCCTGCATCAAATCTGCATCATATAGTTTGCTATATTATGTTATGTATTGATATAAGTTTCATATTGATGCATCAAGGCATGTTTATCTGTAGAGGAGTCAGAAAATGTAGTTTTGTCTTGGGTTGTCTTGGAAGAAAATGGCTGATGACTTGTCTTGTCTGGAGGATGTCTTGATTCCTTCAGCTGTGAAGAGATTTGAGTTTCTTCAACAGGAAGTTGACATGTGTGGATTTGGTGGGGATATAAACAAAACAAAAGGAGTACATCTATCTATCTAATGACTCACATGGAGAGTTACTCCAAGCAGACCAATGATAGATGATACCCAAAGACAAAATAAGATGTAAAATCAATACATAGGCTGTAAGATTATAGAGGTTATATAGTGTGACATGGAAAGACGAAGTATGTTATATTATCAGCTATAATGTGGCTTATTTCAGGGGAAATGGGAAGTCACCATGCAGCTGACTCACTGGCTGATATTATATTTGTACAGACGCAGAGGGAGGCTGCAGAGAGACTGACACACCATCACCACCTCCAAATAATCAGTGGACTGCAGATCAACAGGCTCTGAGATAACAAACCACAGAGTGAGCAGCTTCAGTTTGACAGCAAGGACGGACCTTTGCGCCTCATTCTGATAATAATAATAATAATAATAAAAGATATTAAATCATGCTATTTCTGTTTAGCTTTCTTAAAAAGAAAGAATGTTTTGGAGTCACAAATCAAGTTGTCAAATAAGAATATTTCTGTCTATGAAAAGAAAACTATTTTATTCATCTTTGCGGTTACTGTGACCTGGGAGGAAACACATCTTATCTCATGTTATGTTGAAGTTTGTCTGCTGAGCACACAAGTTCACTTCTCAGTAGAAGAAGTCATAAAAGTCTTCGGGTTTCGGACACATGCGACATTGGTGCTGTGAGCAGCTTTAGAGGTTCATCATGTTAAATCAAAGTGTGTGTTCTTACCTGCACACGGTCCTCAGCTCTCTGCACACTCTAGGCACAAAGTTGTGTCAACACTCAAGGGACGGCTTCTGCTGCCTTCACGGCCATGGAAGAAAATCAGACATTCAAGTTCTCTTCTAGGAAATCCATTTCCTTCAGCTTGACATTCACATATGGAGTAATGACTTACCCATTTAATTTGTTTGATTTTATCTCTGTATTTTTTCATCTTGCATTTAATTTTCTAAATTTTTGGGCCATTTTTTTTTTTAATCTCTTAACAAGAATTATTGATTTACTGATTTAGTTTCGAGAGGATAATACTGGTTACGGCCGCAGGCCATCACAGGTGAAAGCATTTAGAGTAAATGGAGTTAGTCATACATTAGATTTACGCCATGGTTTAAAAGCTAAATGTGGACGGTTCATTGTTTGGAGATCTTAGCTTGTAGTACTCCGAAAGCACCAGCAGATGGCGCTATTACAGCGTGGATAACATGCACTGATGGACATGAGCTCTGTGTTGGAGCGTAACATTTTCAAACGGATGCACTCTGTTACAGACTGATATTCATTTACATTTAATGTTCCTAATATCTGAACTCCGCCACATCATGTATCTGACAGCTGCAGTGACCACACCAGAAAACTGAAACACATTGGATGATGTAGTTTTTTTTTTTTTTTCTTCTTTAGGAAAAGTACCTGCGGGCGGTACAGGCATTGGCTACGGGTGTCACGTGCATGCTGTGCAACCAATCATGTGAAGATTAACAAGGATCATACCACGAAGCAGTGAGCGGCCGGGGTAGCAGCGCTGACACTGACAGAAGGCAAGAGGAGCGAAGACGAGAGAGGAGTGTGGTGCAAAGATTTATTATTTTTACTCTGTACCAGAAACATTTTGGTTTGATTTGTCCAGATGTCAGTGGTGGGCATTAACAAAGCACATTTACAGTGTGTGCTGTATTTAATGTATCTTTCTTTCATTTACTTGTTGGGTGTGCTTTGTGTAGCAGAGTGGTTCTACAAGCAAGTCAGTGCATTCATTGGGTGGTTTCAGAAAGGGGATTTTACACCTGTAAATGCAACTGGCTGCAGCAATTTATTGAAATTGTAGTGCTCTATGTGTTCACATAAAAATCACAGGTCAAACAGTCTAAATTTGCCTGAATTACAAAAGTGGTAAAATGGGAGCCGTTTGGGAGCCGAAAAAGCCGGCTCTTCTCTGAGAGCTGAGCCAAGTGATCCGGCTCACTAAAAAGATATGGAATTCCCATCACTACCCTGCACTGACAGTGAAGTGAGAGGAAGTCTTTGGGCTTTGGTGCCTCCTGTGGTATCTGCGTAGAAAGACAGTGTAAAAAAACAGCACACGGGATGAACTCAAATCTGCAGCACTTCTAAATTCTTTACAGGAAGAGACAGAATGACTCATTACATCTAAAGTGAAGTAGATGGCCATAACACTGTGCTGCCATCGTGTGGCAGTATCACCTACACCCCCACGACAGCTATGACACACCATTTGTTGTTGGTGTTTCTATGGTAACAGTCTTGTGTTACCTGGTGCAGGTGAGAATCAGCTGAGGCAAACAACAGAGCAGAGGAAACATGAACAGCCTCTTCTCCAGGTCAGTCACTTCTTTTTTCCCACTATCCACAGAGATGAAAACATAACATAACATGGGGATGGGCACAATGTTGAGTTAGCATGTTCTCAGTATGTTAAAGAGTAAAACATATCCCATTGTGAATTCTCTCTTGATATGTCTGCAGGGATGTCCAGGTTAAGAGCATGGAGCAGACGGTGAAACACGCAGAGAAGTACCTGGGTGAGATCTGCTCCCTGCTGGCCTCCTACACCAGGAAGACAGCCAAGCTCAGAGACAAGGCAGACCTGCTGGTGGCTCAGCTCTATGACTTCTCCAGCACAGAGGACCCTGAACTCCAGATCGGTCTGAAAAACCTGGCTGAGGACTTGGCCATGGTGCAAGACTACAGGCAGGCTCAGGTCAGGCACAGTGCAGTTATCCATGCGTCAATGTGCAATGTGATTTTCTGCATCTAACTCTTTAACATGTGGTCGTTGTCATGGTGAACGCTGTATTGTTACAGGTAGAAAGACTGGAGATGAGGGTTGTTGCTCCTTTGAGAGCCTATGGAGAGATAGTCAAGAATAAACGGGTGAGTGTGTTTCTTGTGTTTCTGATATTAATGTATGCAAGAAGCTTAAAAAATCATTAAACAAGCATTAACATGCATGTGACAGCTGCCATTCTGGGCAGCAGTTACACATATAGGCCTTCAATACATGAAAAACTGGTCTTTGTGTGTGTGTGTGTGTGTTTGTGTGTGCGTTGTTGTTGTTGTTGTTGTATGAGCTGACATTGTATATACCATTCAGGCAGATCTGAAGAAGTTCAACACAGATCTGAACAGGGAGCTGAAGGAGTTACAGAAACTGGAGAAAATCCGACTGAGAAATCCAGCAGATCGACAAACCATTGTATCCTTCACATACTGACACATTTGACTTAATGAACTGCCAATAGGTCAGTCAGTACAAATTAATACTGCACAGCCAAACACAAACAGCTGGTGGTCAGCTATGATACTAAGCTCATGTGGTAGAGCTGAATATCACTGTGAGCTCCAGAATCACTGTATCACTCCTAGTGTACAGCTGGCACAAGAAAGAACTTAAACTTCCAAAGATGGATACAAAGCGGACTGTGAATTTTGAAGAAATATGTCTAAAATGACATTCCATACGTGAAGCCACTGCTAACTAGAGCTGTGGTGGGGTAAAGTACAATACTTATTTTTATGTGGTGTGTTATAAGAAACCTAAAGTATGTGCATCTCAAAACGGCATCTACAGAGAATATACATAACTGGAAATCTGTCTTACTTAAGGAGACTTAGCTGACATACGAATACAAGTATCTGAGATTTGTGCACCTGTGTGGATGTAGACACAGTTATCTGACAGAGTGCACATGATTCACTTAAATCTGATAAAGCTAAGTCTCCAACGTAAAAAAGAAAAATCCATTCAGATTATGGGGAAGATGTTGGCAGTGTGGGTGTAGACTCCATTCTGTCCAGAAGCAGAAATATGATAAGGAAGTAACACAGCAAGTGTGTCCTTTGTAGTCCTTAATATCACAGGATCCATTGCGCACCAGTCCCTTGTTTACAGTGGAGTGTGTGGGATGATTGTGCTTTGGACCATGTATTTTGGGGAGGAAGTTCAGATTCAGCACACAAATTGTTATCTTAAGAAAAGAGAAGCCATCACGGGGCAGGAAGTTTACTGTGAGCTCAGCGCAGTCTGTACAATGAGCTACACGTTGGTGCAGCGGTTAGCTGGGTGTGTTACTCTCAAACATGTTTGTAGTTTACACACATTTTCACTCCAATATTTCCTTGACAAAATCTTTCAGTCTCAGGTAATGTAAATGACTGATGATTGTCTCATGAACATTGTCACATTATTAACCCTTCAAGCAGCTCGGACACACTGTGAGTACAGCTCTGGGTGCTGTGTGCTGTGTTCACTGACAGGCAGAAGTAAATGCTCAGAAGGCAACAAACAATGCCCAGCGCAGTGTCAAACAACTGGAGGAGACCATTACAGAGTTCCAGAGACAGAAGCTAGAGGATATCAAAGTCAGTCACACACACACACACACACACACACACACAGGTGCACAGCAGGTGAAGCATCAGCATTGCTCTGCTAAGTATTGCTTGGTTGTGTTTTTTTTGACAGAGGATTTTTACAGACTTCGTCACAGTGGAGATGCTCTTTCATGCTAAAGCACTGGAGGTCTACACACACACGAGCCACAACCTGGAGGCAATCGACACTCAGAAGGATCTGGAGGTAGCTAATTCTAATGATTCTATGCTGACAAAATGTGTGCTTATTGACGACAAAGCCACTGAACACTGTGAACACTGGCACCAAACAGCAGACAGGTAATGTTAGCGGTTAGCTGGTGAACCTAATGTGGCAGCTATAGAGGCAGAGCTGATCGAGACCGAATCAGAGCTGAAGAAAATGAATGTTTGACTGACACGATTTTGAAGTAAGTGTGACATTGTCTTCATGATAGCTGTTCAGTGGACGGATCAAGATGTCTGACCCTCTGGCTGGGCACATGGGCACTACACTGAGTGGATACTCCTCTCCCCTCATGACCGGCTACCACAGCCCCCCTCTGGCCTCCCCCAAAAGCAGAAGCTTCCGGTCAACACTGGGCTCTACCACAAGCCAAAACCACAGACAGCAACACAGCCATCATCCACCCACAGCCAGGAGGGTGAGCCCTAATATCTTTGTTACCATTTTATGCCATTATTAAAGGGATATTATGGCTATTTTGAAGTGGGGTTGTATGAGGTACGCATCCACAGTCAGTGTGTTACCAATAGTATACTGACAAGTGCGAGTTGGAGAAGGAAACAGGAGTCCTGGCACAGAAGCAGAGCTTTGTTCTGCTGTGGACCGGGTCAGCAGACTAAACTCATTTTAGCTGTTTGTGTTGACTAAGCTAAACTATCACAACACTGTCACTTTCAGAAAAGGAAAGAAACCAGTTATACTTACATCACTTTTGAAGTGCCTTTTGAAGTTCTGAGAATTCTCTCCATGCTTCATTTGCAGCCTCACAGCACTTTACAACGCCAGAGAGGCATAGAGGAGGAGGAAGAGCTGGAGGAAGAAGATAATGAAGAAGAAGAAGACGAGGAAGAGGAAGAGGAGGAGGAGGTGTATGAATCAGAGATAGACGAGGGTCAGCACAGCAGCAGGCAGTCTTATGCTGCTCAATATGCTCAGATGCGCAGATGGCAAAAGTAACAGTCTTCATAGAAACACACGCAGACATACACAGCGCTGTGTGTGTGTAGACAGCTTTTCTTTCATCAGCACCTCTTATCATTATTGTTGCTACCAACAATAATGGTGGTCTAGACTGGTTTCAGTCTTTATGTTTATAAAATATAAATGCTGTTTGTTCAGATATATTCATAATGTCTGTGTTTTCTTATCATCTCTGCCAGAAAAATGTTCCCCAAAATAAATGAAGCTGAACCTCATCAGTCATAACTGAATTTGAAACTGAGACATCTTCCATGTTAACAAATAATGTTGGAGATCTGTCACAGTCAGATACTGGCTCGTAGGTACACGTCCAGTAAATGAGTTTACAGGAGGCAGCAGTCATTTGGCTGACAGTTAAATAAAGAGTCATGATTTTCTCTATGCTCCAACGTGGACACAACACAAAGCTGATTATTATGATGAGGCCACGACTAATATTTGCTGCTTACATGTGAACATATTGATATCATGTCATTAGATATGATTATCTATAGACCGTACTCTATATATCATCTACAGACCAACAGGAAAGACTTCCTTTAAGAGGCAGAACCCGGCTCATGGTTGACGGACATGTGCTGTGACCTGTTGGGTTCAGAGAAAGACAAAGACACATAGCAGCAATAATAATAATAATAATTATGAACAGTAATGGAAATATGACTAATAGTAGTAATAATGATGATAATAGCTACATTGTGATAGACTGGCTGGGTTTCCATAATCTCCAGCCTCTTGCATGAAAGTCATGTGCTGCATATTACTGCACTCACTGGAACTTGTGTTCCGCCTCGCTTAAATGTGCAAACTACTTCCTATATTGGCACTGGACATAAACTGTGGTGCAGAATTATCCAATACAGATGTAAATCCTCAGGTCTGGATAAGCCTTAATGGCATAGAAGCTTGTGTGCAGGTTCCTATTCACCACATTACCTGCACAAGTCATCTTGACTGAAGCAAGGATGATGATGAGGTAGTCGAGGCAGTGATGAGTATTGTGCTGTGTCCATAGTCCATTACTGGCTCATCATTAGCTGAGAAGCAGTGACAGGTGCAGCTCTCTCCTACATCCACATCTTGAAATGAAGCTCAGATCTCATCGTATCAAAGAGTTGTCAAGCCTCATCTCACTGGCCTACTTCTCAGGCTGTTTGAAGATCTCCAGTTTGCTCCGTAACATACTGTAAGCAAAGAAACATCACAACAAACAGCCTGTTCTCCTGTTCTCTCGCTTCTATACAAGCTAAAGGTGTGGTCTCCATGGAGAGGCAGGCAGAGGCTGCAGTATGAGTCTGTAAACGCTGCAATGTTATTGCTCTTCTAAATTTACACTAAATCATGTGACTGACAGGACAGCAGCACAAAAGTCAGTGCTTTAGATGAGCTTGCTCAGTTGTCATGGACTCGATGGACTCAATGATGAGTAAATGGAGTAACACAACATTATTGTGAGTAGGTGTAGGTATTGGTTAATATGGAGTGAATGGCATGTCTGACTGGGGCGGCTGTGGCTCAGGAGGTACAGCAGGTCATCCATCAGAAGATCAGTGCTTCAATCCCTGACTCGCCCAGTCCAGTCCATGTTACCATTTACTTTCATGCTGTAAACCAGAGTTTGCATCCCATCACACCCTCCCATCCTAAATACATTTGTTTGTTTTTTTTATCAGCAGTTGCCAAAAAGAATGTTATAATAATTGAACTGTAGCTGCACTGTAAATAAATGCAGACTTGATGATACATAAATCTAATATATCTATCACATTTCACCAGGATGTGGCGATGATGACACTTCAGTGTGAAATAAAATCAGCCCAACTGATGGCCACATTTGTCAGCTTAGGAATGTTTAATATTCCATATCGTCAGAAGCTAAAACATTTGAACAGAAAGGTGAAAAGAGTACATTTCACTGAATGCACTTACAGAGCGATATCACTGGGCTGCATTGATTTGAAACGAGATTATACTGGAGACCAGATACACAGAGCGGGAATACTGGATATCAGAGGTACAGGTAGATAAAAGAACGTCAGTGAGAGAGAGAGAGAGTGTGATGCTGTCAGCCTAGTAGCACTGCTTCTCTGGTTAAATATAGCAGGGTTCTTCAGAGATAAAAAAATATTCTTCACAGTTTGTTTTTTTTTTTCATCACATCCATGCATGTCATTGTAAATCATCCATGACACACTTCAAATGGCACTTAAAAAAAAGAAAAAGAACAGGTTCTTTACTTTCGTTGACATGGTAGGTGGAAGGAGGAGTCGAGGATCAGACTCGAGGAATGTGTGTTGCTGGAGTGTGTGTGTTGGGGGGGGTTGCCGCTGTTCGTTGGGATAAAAAGCTCCTAACCTGTGATGAGCTCAGTCTTCTTTAGGCTGCATTCGATGATTTTTATCAAGTTCTGCATAACACCACAAATGCACCAGAGACATAGAGGAACAGATGTTGGTGGAGGAAGATCACAAAATACTTTAAACCAGCTGAAATGATCCTGAAATTATATATTTGCACAGAGAAAAAGTACAGGAAACTTTACAGCCCCCGCCCCAATGTTCCCTTTGTTTCAAAGCAGACACAGAACAAACAAATACAAAAACAAATCATCTGGCACTGTGAACACTTGGCATCTGTCAAATCATAAAACAACAGAACAGTGGAAATAAAGGATGTCTTCACGGAGGCAGCACAGTCCAGAGTCCCACGCTCACTCTCAGCAGTACAGTAGTAGTATTAGTACCAGTTGGCGTTTGATTGAAGGTGTAGAAGTAGTAAGTTAAGCAAGAGGCCACTCTCCCTGTTTGACTCCGTGTCTCCAGGAGACCATTCTCCAGTCTGATTGTTAGCCAACCTATAAAGTGCTTTCAAAAAATATCTTCTCCTCTTCCTCCCCCTCCTCACCACCACCACCATCATCATCATCATCATCATCATCATCATCATCATCATCATCATCCACATCTATACAACAAACCGGTAAGTCAATTAGGGCAATGTTACGAGTAGGAAAGAAAAGAGGAAAAATGAAAAAGGGTCTATTCAGGCACGAGCAAAGAGCTCTTCTCTTTTTTTCCTCCTCCATTCCTTTCTCTCTCTGCAGCTTTCCTTCTCCTTTCAGATGTTTCTTTACTTCTTGAAGGGTGTCAGTCTGCCGATGTTGTGCCAGAAGGTGGAGGTTTTGCGCTTGGGCTCAGCCAGCATGAAGACCTGCTGCTGGGGCAAAGCAGTAGGGAGAGAAGGGTGCTTCTGTCGCAGCAGGAAGTCGTAGTAGGGTCTGGTCACCGCTGGAGATGAGATATGATAAAATATGATTACTTATAACAAAAGCTGACAGGCAGCATGCCTGTCTCACAGGCCCACATTTCTACGGATTCTAATGAATTGTAAAAGTGATTTTAAAATCAAAGTCAGTCATCACATGATGATTAATCCAGCATTAAAGCTGCAGTTAGTGACTTTTAGAAGAACTTTTTGTCAGATTTGCTGACAACAGCTGTTTCCAGATCCAAACAGTAGGACATGAATCAGGAGGTTTGAAGTTCTTTCTCATCCCAGTTTAGGATGACATTTAGCTACATGTATCTGCATTCAGGAAAGGATGCCATCAGATCTTAGGATAAACATGAAGCTTTTTACAATTGATTTTCTGTCCAAAAATGAGTTCAGGCAATGAGTTCTAACAAATGACACTTCATAGACTAAACATACAACATCATGTGAGCTCAGAGTTAAAGTGATGTATTTCTTTTGCTCTGTGGAAACAGGATTTCTTAGGTTAAGCTTAGGTTGCTCCTGATGATGCTTGCTGCCTCTGTTTGCTCTGACTGCTGGTTTTCATCCAGACAAAAAAATGTTATATTTATAAAAGATACCTACTGCAGCATTGTGTAATGAAGATCAGTGGCTGTTAAAGGTCAGTAAACACACTGAGCAGGAAGAATTCCTTGTGTTTCAACAGCACTGATCCATCAGTTCAACGTTTTTCTTGAACTTTTCTCACAGAACACTTTGAATGTTAAACATAATCCATTTCCTTTCACTCTGCCATGTTTGGTTTGCTCTGGTGCTTCCTGCAGATGGTTCACATTAAAAGCCTTCCAGAAGAGGGGAGGATTATTCATCTTGACCTACTGAAGCTTTAGTGTGATAACTGAATTGCCATTTAGTTTCCACGCCCTGATTCACCAAACTCATCCTGGACCAGGAAAATAATGTTGTCACACAATCACACTAAACATCATTTCACTGGACATGTGGACACCACTGCACTACAGCTGGAATGCTGATTTTAATTTAGCAGCATCTGTTTTGTTGAGAACGTTTAATCAGAAGAACTCTGCTGCTCAGCTCTTTGATGCAGGAGGAGAGATTTCAGCCACATTTAATGTTTTACTGTTCCCCCTGAAAGGGACTGTCACCTGCTTGAAGAATACAGGGCCTGCTGACATACCATTTCAATAGAAAGTGCTGCTGTATGCAATATGGATGAGTGCTTATATATTATACATAGTAAGGAGGCCCATGTCCAAGCCCGGGGAGAAAGGAAGACATCTGAAGACAGATGCAACACAGAGACCCAGAGGAAATCAAACAAATGGGCAATAAAGAGGATGTCAGATCTGCACTGACACAAACACTGACACTCAGGTGTCATTGTCTACCTTTGGGTTTCCCAGCTGGATGGCTTTTGCAGGCATTCAGCATGGCCTGTTTCTTCTGGACCTCTGTGAGAGAGAAGCCTGACAAGAGAAGAAGAAACATTAGCAGAGTTATTCTTTCATTCAGACTAAATGTATCCAAAACCAGCAGCATGCGTGCGCCTCACCACTAGTCCCAGAAAATGGCCTAAATGGAAGCGACGGAGGCACAACTGCCAAGATGGTGGCAGGCTAGGACCGCCGCAGTGAGCCTCACAATGGCTCTTCAGAAAGCTGTGGGGGACGTCACTGATACTACGTCCATGTTTTATATGTTTTATACAGTCTACGGTTGTACTTTAACCACAATGCTTTAACAAACTGTCAATCAAGCATACTCACCATGACCCAACATGCTTTCAAATGAAATGAGCAGAAGTCAGCATCAGTCCAAAACAAGAAAAACACTGCTTTGTCATAATTCACAGTGTCTGAGTGAAGCAGCTCCATAATGCAGACCACATCTCAGGACAGACTGACTTCTGCTTGTCTATTGCATCAGCATCATAGAGATATATTTACTGCTGGTGTGTGTTGAGGACATTAAAGTATTACTGCAGATGTAGTGTGGGTTTATGGTAACAGCAGAGAGGGAATATCAACCAATCAGAAGATCACATATCAGATCACAAATATCTCAGCATTTGACTCAAAGTGTTGAACTGTACATGTATCTGACCTGTCTCGCGGTCATGCTGGACCTGAATCCTCTCGTCAGCAAAGGCCCGGAGCCAGCGTTGTTTATGCTCGGGCTTTTTGGCACACAGAAGGTGGACCTCGTCACCAGCCAGCGACCGCAACTTCAGGGCATTCTTCACACTGATGTTGAAGTCCTTCTCCTTGCCGTCCTCCACGTCTATCACCTCCATGTGGTCCATGTCCATCCGACCCTTGTAGTACAGCATGTCCCGGCGCAGCAGGTCCTGCAATGATAAGGATGCCAAGAGTCAGAACTAGAAAGAGCCGACATGCCTGACCAGAAGAATAACATTTGTGCTAGCAGAGGAGGTGGAGGAGAGAGAACAGGTGAAGCTATGGCCAGTGATCAAAAGAACACGATCTTGGACTGAAGTGTCTGAAATGAGTGTCCACCACAGGGTGCCGAGACTCAGCTTTAGAGATCTGGAACGAGCTTTGCAGTTGCAGTTTGCAGATGGTTCGGCATCTGATTTGATGGGCAGACCCAGAGCTCACTGAAGGGATAACACAACCCTTCTAAAAACTTTGGGATCTCCCAAGAAGAAGGTTGCATGCAGGGAGGATATCTGGAATGCCCTGCCTTAACTGCTGCCAACACCACCTGATCCTGAGTACGCAGGACAGAATGGATGCATGGATATTTCCAACATATGGCAGAAATCAAATATAATATGCATATCTATGTTGCACAGAATGACATGTTCGCAGTGGTTTGATTAGTCCATTAGAGTTCTATTATGGCCTATACCTTGTGGATGTGGACAATAGTGACCTATTGTGGTAATTACATTACATTATAATATTTCTCACATATAAATATAAACTAATCATAGCTGAGTTACAAATTCACTTAAGTTGACTATTTTCCACTCTTTTAGGATTACTGGTCGGTTACTGTCACACACTGGTATCAGGGGAAAACTGTGTGAAATGCTGAGTCACCTTTTTGCAGTACACCATCTGATGGTCAAAGAGGAAAAACATCCTCTGTTGGCTCTTGGCCTGAGGCTGGGACAGCTTGGTCAACTCCCCTGAAAAGATGAGATCAGAGCTTCTGCTGAGGACGTCTTCACCCTGCAGGGATTCAAACACAAACACACACACGGCTGTTACTTGCTGCCCTGTTGCAGTTCCATTGAACAATACAAAGTGAGAGACTTTTCAAAACAAAGACACTTTTTGCCACACCTCCCAGTCCTCTATGGAGCTCTGCCATTGGGCGATCTTGTCAATGTTCTCAAGGCGCCGTTTCCTCTCGTTGATCAGCCTGGCCACATTCTTCATGGCATTTAAGGCTGCCTCCACGTCTTTGTAGTCCCTAAAGATCCGACAATGAAATGTAGTCAGTGTGTGGAGCTGAAGCTTAAATGAGAAGTCTGGTGATGTTCTACATTTTTCTTATAGTCAAGAAATTCTGTCAAAATCTAAAATGAACAGTGTGTGCTGCAGAGCACCATTGTTTCCCAAAACTATTAAAAACATGTCAATGAGCCAGACTGTTGTTCCTTTATTACCATAAACACACACACACACACACACACACACACACACACACACACACACACACACACACACCATGCTGGTGCCAGGAATACTCAAGAAAGGACCAAAAGTAGATCCACTACTGAAAGTAGTCATCAGCCACCAAAAACACTATTTCTTTCAAGTCTAAGTAACGTCTGCTGAAAACTGCTGTGATCTGCTGTTTTAAAAATGAATGATGAGACTTTTGTGACTGTTAAGAGTTTTAGTGACTTCATGGACTCAGTAAGAAGATATAAAAACAACAGCAGCATAATTCTGGGAGCAGGTGCTGAGTCAACAGTTTTGATATATGCTATGTCAGAAGTTTTAGGGGACTTGTAGGGGACCCACAGCATCTGTTTCACAAGATTATACACTCATGAAAATGAATAATATGTTCTATTAATAGAGCATAGAAATCTGGACCTTTAAATACGTTTGGTAGAATTTACCAAATTATACACTACTACACTACTACCAACTCCAGACAATAAGAATTATGTGGGCAGATACAATGCCGTATCTTTCCCTGTGAGGCATGCAGTGTGCACACCTGTGCTGTGGGTTGGTGTACTTGAGCAGCTCAGCCAGCTGCAGCGGGTACTTGCAGATCTTCTGAACCGGGGTGAGCAGGAAGCCATCCAGAGAAATGTCGATCATCTTCTGAAGCAGTCGGCAGGCCTCAAAAAAGAACACGTATTTGTTGACCTTCATGAGCTTGGACAGCTGGACACAGGCGTTTGGATGGTTGTTGCAATACTCTGAATAGATCTGGAAATCTGTCTGCTACACATAAAAACAGAAAGAGAGAGAGTTAGTGACAAGAAAGCTCTGACTTCAGGATCAGAAGGGGTGCAATCACCTCTACATTACTGATTATATCAATATTACTCTGAAAGTTTAGAAAACAAAATGAAAAAGAAATTCATCAGCATTCATCCAGTGACTGATTGGCTTACATGTTCCAGGAAGCAGCAGCCGATCTCACTAAGGTGCGGCTGCTCCTTGTTGAACTTCTTTTCCAGGCCCTTCAGGAACTTCCTTTGGAACCGATAGATGTCTTCAATGTTGCCAAAGATGGTGCGAAGCTGCTCTTCGTTGAACATGTCTGTCCTCTTGCGGCACTGTTTGATGTAACCCTGAGGGAGACCAAAAGCATACAACAGAAATGAAAAGAATCATAGAAGAGTATTTCCCACCGTTATGGTAAAGGAACGGGTGGACAACATGGTTTTCACATGATCCCATCCAGACCTCACAAATGTCTTTCAGGTGCTTGATGTAGTCCCTCTCTGTGCTCATGATCTCATTGATGACGTTAGTCCTCATCTGCTCTTTGCAGGGTAAACCAGGTCCCAGAAACAAACCCAGACCCGCCTGGTCTTCCTCTCCAGCCTGAGCCTCTTCAAGGTGGGCCAGATACTCCTCCATGGGCTCATCCTGGTTCACACGCAACTGTGGAGGACACAGGGAACATGAAAGCTGGGAACAGATCAGATTCTCTGTAACAATTTACTCTGTATGTCCTGGCAACACTCTCCAAATCGCATAAGCGTGAACTGTGGCTCCAGTTTATAAGAACTCCTGAATTCAAGCTGTGCTGAAGTGATTCAACGAGAGAGATGAGCACTCAAACATTTTGATAAGTCTGCTTTCTGTCATGACATGTATCTCAAGGTGTTTTCTTACTTGCAGACCTCCATGCAACTTTTTATGAGATACATCTTTAAAAGGATCCACAAAAAATAAAAAAAAATGTCATTTTGCAGATGATGACATATTGATAAGAGGAGGAGGTTGCATCTTGTTCAGTCGGCAGTCATTCATCAAAGCGTGTAATAAGAGCTGTGTGTCTGAACAGGACACTTTGTCTCACCCGTACAAAGCTGGCAGGGAACCAGCCCTCGCTATCCATGATGCGACCCCACCACCACTCCTTGTTCGTGGCATCCACTACTTCGATGACATCACCAGCCTTGAAGCCCAGCTCCTGGTCGTCCATGGTGACATGGTCCCAGAGGGCCTCTGCGTACACCACGCTGCCATCACTGATCAGCTGCAGAGGAAGACACTTTTTGTCATCCAGGGAATATTAATATAAAACAGTAAAATGATAAAGATGAGATTCACTGATGTAACACTACATCATCAAGTTCTTGTTAGTGTATTAGTGTCTAATAACAGTTTAATGGCCCAAGTAACCCCATGTACACTCATCATTATGAATTACCTCATGTTAATTACTATAATGGTTATCATTACATTAGATTGCATATAATGATGGTAATGACACTTTTATAATTATTTCAGGGCTATCACTGTTTAATGAACTATTCATCATTACAACAATATTTACACTTTGTCCTCACCAGTCACACACACACACACACACCACTTATACTGTTCACTAATAAAAAACAGATACGTATAATAACCAGGAAAACAGTCAAAATGACTTTCAGCATTGATCATAGATCATGTGCACTGAACAGAACTGCCATCACAGGTTTGATGTCATGAGGTCAAAGGCAGCACCATTAGTCAGCACGCAGAGGTCACTCTGTTTCTGCATGTACCCTCCACCTTCATCATTGGGCTTTGATGCAGGCTAACACACAGGGCAGTGGTGAGCAGACATTGGCTGCTGCTAAAGTCTGAGTGCAGAATGAGAAATCAATGAGCTGAGGTGGAAGTGCACTAAGACATACAGCAGATACGGTGGAGGGAAGAGGAAGCATGAGAGACAGAGGAAGAGGGGGCAGGAAGAGGATGGAGCCAGTGTTATTGATGAAGGCACTGCAGTGGGCATATTTCACACCACCTCAAACACACCACCAGTTTCACTGCGTCAACATGGCCCCAGGCTCCATACAGACCATCCATTATGCTGCTAAGGCTCATTTCTGCAGAGGAAATACAAATCCTGCCTCCACCTCTGCAGCCTCAGCCAGCCTAGTCTTTCACACAACCTCACTAATGTTGTTTAAAACACACAGTCATTTCTTAGCTCCACTGATCCAACATGGCGATGAGGAAAACAGACGATGTAACTGTTGCTAAGCAACACACCCACACCGTCTTGCCTCTCTGCTGCCTTTATCTCCAGATTCCTCTTTGACTATGTGACACCACAATATCCTCTTATTAAATGTTGTGATAGTAAACAGCCACATTCAGCTTGTTGTAAACAGGTCGGACATCATTCAAGGACCCATAGCTCTGATCACCATGGCAACAGCAATGGCAGAAATACACACAGACATGCAGAGGTGCATATGAGCATGATTCTGATGTCAGGTTCTTAATTGGTTCTGAGGGGTGGTGACTCTGGCATAAGCTTTTCTGGACACACACACACACACACAAACACACACATATATGACTATGAAAATGCATGCATGTAGTAAATGTTACAAAGTGAGGACAATCTGAGAGAAATCACAGCTCACAGACATGTTCAACGTGGATTCTTTTAAAGGGTCATGAAGCAAAGGTTGATTGGGAACAGCATGTTTATTCCATATTTGAAGTATTTGAATTCAACTGATGTATTCAAGTGATGCTCTAAAAAACACCTTGGAATAAAAGAAATATGTGACAATGTATGAGGCGGTGAAGCACAGGCAGAGAGCCACAGCATGGAGCACAGAGGTGTTTCCTCTGCAGCCACTTACCGAAAGAAAACGTAAGGAGTGAGGGAGAACTTCCATCAATTTTTAAAACTGAAAGAAGAAACACGATGGAAGCCTTTCTGCTCCCACTGTCTCTTCTCAAACAGAAACACTGCTTTCATTCACTCATTACTTCCTTGTCCTGCTTTGCTGTTTAAAGTGTTAATGTGAATGTGTCATGTGACAGACGAGTTGATGAGATGATAAGATGAAGATGTATGAAAGTTTTTTGTCATATTTTGGATGCCACTCCATAGTCAAATATCAGAAGATAAATGGATGATGGGAAATTTCTTCAGATATTTATGTGTTTGACAAAGCAGGCAGGAAATAGAAAAGCGTAGTCTCTTTAGTGAAAGTCAATAATGTCAGTTCTTTATTTCAACATGGAGGTCACTGTTACTGGGAACTGTCCTGCCTTTAGTTATTGTCTCTGACTTCAAACACTGGATCCTCCTCTTAAACAACAACATGGTAACAGCAGTGCAAGTGAAAGCCGCTCTTCACGTGAGCTTCGACAAGTGTTTCCAAAACAAACACACATGGTTAGCTGTCTCAGTACTGACTGCATCACGAAGGGTTAACATTTTTATTATATTACATTAATGTTCAGTTTGAATAAATAGATAGAATGGACAGATCCATTAACCCCTCATTCATGTCAACTGTATGTTCACGACACAATCAGCCATGGTTCTCTAAGAGATGAGGAGCAGTAACAGGATCGACTGGATCATCCAAACCAGGAAAAGAAAACACATTTTCTCAAAGTGCCAAAGAAGTCACACAGCCCCCTCTGAGCCCCCTGGAGGCTCCCCTAAGGTACTGCAGGGGGGGGGCGCCAACATGGTTTAAATATGTTTAAAAATACAAATGAACATTATTATTAGATAAATCTGTCTATTCATGAAAAATATGGATTTACATAACACTGATGATAGGCTACCCACTAATCCTTGTGCACTCATGTGAGCTAGCATTACAGGCCCAGTTTAATATGCGAGGAAGTCTTACACAGCATATGCAGCAGGGGTCACTGCTGCTTCGCTCAGCTATGAGGTCCCTGGGCTGAAAAGGTGTAAGGTTGGTAACTATGTTTTGTTTTAGTCGACAAATCCCACATGCAGAATCAACCCAACAATGAGTCTGACCAACAAATACGGCTGTCTGTAAGTCTGATATACCTTCTTTCTCTGTTGTTTTAGGAAATGACTGAATCAAACTCAGGATTTTTTAAAGTTTCATGTCACCTATGAGCCACAGGCAGTGTACGGAAGTCAGAAAGTACTGAGAGACACATTGTTGGATCATTTTATGGAATTTGTTGACAGTTATAGAATAGCATAAGCCTGTACTCCATCACTTCTGTTGTATCTGGCCGAGCAGATATCTCAAAGCCTGGCATTACTGAGTGGAAACCACCACCCTTCACAGCCTCTAATGCAACAAATTCCTCTTGGCGACATGTTTCTGATCAAAATGGGTACACAAATCATCCATTCCCACCCTAGACAATCTTCCCTCTCCTCCTTGTTGTACCTGTGTTCTGCTGCTGCCATGTTGGACACCCATCAATCCCAGCAGTCCTTCTCATCAACAGGACAGTCCTCCTCTCGTTGGTGCCTCTGTGTTTCAGTTTATCTGGCCTCTTCCTCCATCTGAAAGCGTGCGTGTGTGTTGGTTTGTGTGTGTGTGTGTTTGTGTGAGAGTGTGGTGGTCTGTGTGTGGGCCCTACTGGAAGGCCAGCAGGAACATGAGCACCACGTTGATGATGATGAGCAGCATCATGATGAGAAACACCACCACCTTCTGAGTCTCCGGAGGGAGGTTGCAGCGCAGCATGGAGCTGAAGAATCCCATCCTCTGCCTGCTCCACCTTCCTGAGCCGCTGCCACGAGCCATCAGTCCCCTGGCCTCCTCCTCTTCCTCCTCCTCAGCACCGCTGCCCCTCCCCCGTCGCCTTTCCCTCAACGCCGAGCCTCCACACCACACCGCGTCACCTCGTCCTCCTCGTCGACTATCTCCGTCACTGTCCTCTACTGCTGATCTCCTCCTCCACTCAGCTCCAGCGATCGCCTCCTCTGCTTCTCCTGCCACTTTGACGATGCCCAGCGTTGCCCCGGCCTGCCAGTGGAGGCTGGGTGCCTATCTGTGTCAGCGTGTGTGTGAATCTGCGCTCTGTGAAGCTATTTGTGTATTACGTGCTGAGCATCCCCCCTTCCCGTCCTCCTTTACTCCCTTCCTCCTCTTTGAGAAATAGGCACCTCCCCTCTCTTTTTTCCTCTGTCTTCCACCAGTTTATTCTTCCTTTTCCTTTTCTTCCTCTTGTCTCTCGGTCAGGATGTCAAGATAAAAGACGGAGGATCGGATGCAGCATCTCTCCGGTTCATGCTCATGCCTCTGTCTTTACCTTCCTCTTTTTTTATGCTTCGTCCTCTTGTTTTCCAGCTTGTTCTTCTCTCACTGTAGCCTACATATGTTCAGATACCTCTCAAACACACCGGCCATTTGTTCTTCTCGCTCGCTTGCTTTCTTCGTCTTCTATTCCTCCGTGTCTACCCACCTTTTCTCTCTCCGTTAAGAGCTCCTGCTAAAATGGTGCTCGGTGCTCTGCCTGGAGCTGTGCTGCCTCAGCCATCCATCTAACTAGCAGGATCACCCTCTTTTCTTTTTTTCCCCTTTCCTTCCCATCCTTTTTTTGTGTGCCCACCCTTGCATAGCTGGCAGCCAATCAGGATACGGAGTGTGTCACCGTATCCTGGATACCAGAATAGTTGAAGCATGGCCATAGCAACCTCTAGGAGGAGAGGAGGGGGTGGAGTGTTGGGATGAGAGCGACGGAGGGAGGGGTATGGTGGAGGCCATGCAGAATAATCGACGGATCTCAAGGGAAATGTGTGTGTGTGTGTGCATGCACCTGTGTAGGGGTTTATGGTTGAGTGCTATTTGCTGTATTCATATACATTTACAATTATGTTAACATTTGTTATTGAGCTAAGACATATCAGATTGATACAAAATTTGATTGCAGTTGCAAAAGAAAAAAACAACTAACAAATCAACGATTGTTCCTGATACTGTTAGAGCTAATAAGATAAAAACCAACAGTCCATCATTCATTAAAAATGATTCAGCTGGAGCTCTGAAATCAAATATTACACCAGAGGAGGAAATAGTGAATCACAAAAACTTGTGTAGGAGCAGTTTGGGCTTCAGTATCTTGCTCAAGGACCCTTCGACATGCAGACTGGAGGAGCTGGGGATCGAACCACAGACCATCTGATTATTGGACAAACCGCGCCTCAGCCGGCCCAGCAGCAGACAGGACCTGTGATGTGGAGGCAGCAGCTAGTGGTTTGCTTCCACAAAGCAGCGGAAATATCTGCCTGCCAATGTTTTATTTGAAGCATGTGAAATAAAGCAGATCAGTTGTTTAGATAATATTAGCCCAATCATGATGCTTTTATGTTAGCACGTTAATGCTAATTCCATCATGTTAAGCATACTTAGGTGAACTGTTTTCATCATTGTCTTATTGTGTACAAATGTTTTTGTTGTTTATATTATATTATCATATATATCTATATACTGTATATCTGTACTTAGTTTAATGTTTGTGTTTGCCAAACTGAGTTTGTCTTTAGCTGCCTGTTGTCTTTTTCTGTGTATGTACATTGAGAGTAATAAAAAAACTGGGGTCACATTCCTGTTGGGGACTATTTTTAACAGCAGATTCACCCACATCTGGTGCTATAGTGTTTATGTCTGGTATTGCCAGATTCTGTGACAATCATAAATGTGGCTGCAGGGTAACCTTTTCAAGTGTTTAGAAAAATGACATGACATATTCTTTAAGTTATTTGTTTAAGAACAAAGTAAAGTGCCTTTACATGGTCATATTAAAAAAATCCATCTTGAACTATGATTAAATACTAGGGGTGCAACAATACATGTTTCTGTACTGGACTGGTTTGGTACCAACAATGAATCAAACAATACACAATTTTATATTTATCTTACCAACTTTCTGAGGACGCGGAAGAATAAATAGAATAAAGATTAGAGAGTAATATATGATTAGCAGTAGCATACTGTGTTATTCTACTTGTGTTTTAGCTAATTAGCTTGTAGCAAAAGATGCCGATCCTAATATATTATAAAGAGTACAGACCTGCTCTGTATGGAAAGTGCCTGAGTTAACTTTTGTTATGATTTGGTGCTATATAAATAAAGTTGAACTGAAAAATTGAATAATCTCCCAGAGCCCTCCTGTATGTGACATATTCAAATCATATTCAGGTTGATTCAACCAAATGGTCAGAATGCTAAAGATGAAGAGTTTCCAAGAGTATATTACAGAGAGTATGAGACAGAAAGGATGCAGATCTTCATATTAGAGAGGCCATGGACAAGTGGCCCCACATGAGCCACCAGAACAACTTCAACGTGCCTTGTCTCTGACCTCTACTGGAGGGATGAACTCCATCCTTCTAAAACACATTCCCTCATCTGGTGTTATGATGATGGTAGTGGTGGTGAGTGCTGCCTAACACGTGGGTCTAAAATCTCCCACAGGTGTTCAGCTGGGTGGAGATGTGGTGATGTTGAAGGCCATAGAGTCTACTTCACATCATTTTCATACTCATCAAACCGTCCTGTGATCCCATGTGGCCTCGTTGGCATCTGCATCCATTATAACAATATAATATAAAACAATCAAACATTTGACCTAACTGTGAGTCCTCATTCCTAGCACCAAAGACATTCTGCAAGAAGCCACGCTGCATCATTTTGTTGACTGCTTATGTTCCTCGATAACAGCCATCGATGACCCACAGGATGGCAGCAAAGTGCTGACTCTGTCTGCTACTCAGGGAGAAGAAGAAGAAGAAGAAAACTGGGCGATGTACAGCTAACCTGCCTGGCTATCTGTTTTGATTGGCTCTCACTATCAACCAATCAAACAGAGTTTACAAATGTAAACGCAGCAGAATGGGGGAGAAAGGCCAAAAGACAGTGACAGATTATAGCCAGCATTATTACATTGTTTAAAATTTAAATATGGCACCATAGAGAAAAAACCCTACAACTACCACACCACAGGGCTGACAGCTGAGTCAATCACATTATCAAGACTAAATAATATTTATATTTGAGTTTTCTGAGAAATCTGAATCAGAAACAAGTTTTCACATGCACTGAGGTGATGAGCTGAAACAGATCATAATGTTCCATGTCACTACGAGCAGCGCCTTTCACACCTTCGATCATTTCTCAGTGGTATTCTAAAAGAATAAAAAGGGTTTGCCCAAACGAAGCACAGCACATGTTTCAGCTACACCTTTGTCACAGGGCAAAAATCCTTTATGTCGAGTCAACTTAATACTAAGAATTAGCAGCTATAGTAGCTGCCTGTAGTCAGTCAATCAGTCAAATACAATACTGTACCACTGACAGCATAGTTAGAGGACAGACCTTCCTAGTCTATCAAGTGTCCTTGGCACAGTGCATTCTGTCTTATAGCAGGCAGGGGGCAACTCCACTGGCTGCCAAAAGAAGTCTGTATTGAGATTCATGTAAAAATGACTCAGCTCCTGCCTTAATTTATGACTTCAGTTTACACATGAGTTTATGGTCTCAATCTCTTTTTTCAAGTCTTCTACATGCTTTTGTAAATTATGATTCCATTCAGGGTAAAACAGATGATACAACTGCATATATTTTAGGGTGTGGCTACCAGGCGATTCATTCTCAGGGAGTCTGTCCAGCTCAACACATGAAACTCAGATCAAACTGTCAAACTGAGGCAGTGCTGATCAGATGTGAAACAAGATTCTGTTACTGCACTGTAACCACAAAGGCAGCTCATTTTTTAATACCGAAACAGAAAGATAGATTTGCTATAATGTGACAATCAACAGGAGAGGTGACCAACATGCCTGATGGATGATTTATGTCCTGAGATTCTAACTTATTTCCCATGGATTTTAGGCCACATTCTATCCACCACATTTTTATCAACCTAGATCTTTTCTTGTTTGCACCGAGTTTGCAGTCTGAGTCACAATGTTCTTCCACCATGTTTCTGCAGTAGCCCATAACGGACAAACACTGGCTCTAGATACAATATTTAGCATTTTTCACTGTAGGCCACCGTAGTTTCTCCTGCAGGCTTAGAACAGAGGGCAAGATGAGGGAGCTGCAATCCACAAGTAGACTGTTAGAGGTTCCTATACACTGCTCCTTTAAAATCAGGGCACAAAATCAGGACTGAAAAGTGAGGGGGCTCTGCCATCGTCACCGTCAGTGGAAACTGCTGCACAGTATAAATACCTGCAGAGTCACAGCGAGACTTGAGGTGCTGTAAAAGTACACGTATCTACTCACACAGTGAATCACATCTTACTGAGCCTGTGCATCAGCAGAATCCAGAACAGGTATCCATGACAACCAAATAACCCAGCAGCCTCAGAGCTCGTTTTGCCACCCCGTATTAGCCAAAAGGCAGTGAGAGCCATTCCTGGTCGTCAGCTGAGGCCAGCCTCTTTTTCCCTTGCTAGCATCCTAACACTGCAGTTGCCATTTAACTGTGAAGCTGGTGTCATTAGAAGAAGTCCAAGGGAGGGCAGTGATGGTTCATATAAAACACGGCACAGGCTGTCGTTCAGATGCAGACACTCTGTATCCCCGTCAGGTCAGAAGAATTCATGGCATTTAGTCACAACAATGAACCAATCTCTTGCAGTCCCTGGAGGGGCTGACTTCAACAATTCTGCCCCCACTGTCTCTGCAGCCTCCACATTGTTTTGTTGTTCTTGTTAATTAGTGCATTGTTTAGGTGGCTTGTGGTTTTTAGTAATCTGTCACAGCAGCTCTGCCCAGCGAACATAAGAGGAAGGATTCTGGAGAGGCCTCAAAATACACTGGAACAATGAGAGAAACTTAACAGGCTGGTCATCTTGGCCAGTCACAGTGCTTCTAACCATGACATCAGTGAACCCCGTCATTTCATGGTACAAAGAATAGCCCCGTGTGCCTACCTCATTGATGGCTAGCTGCTCTCCTCCGCCTCCTCCCGGATGTCCAAATCGATGTCCAGAACCACGAAACTCTTCATACAGTAGATCCTCTTCACTGCCCAGTTCATCCCCAAGACCCACCTTCTCTGATGCCCCATCAGGAACAACCACCGCTGAGAGGACAGAGGAGAGACAAAGACAACAGATTAACTGAGTGTCAGCCTGAAACTGTGCTTGTCGACACCCATCTTCAACAGATATAAGTATGTGTAGTATTTTCATCAAAAACACAAATCACAAACGGACTTTGCAAAAGCGAGCCAAGCCTAGATCCAATCAGAGGAGGCCGGTTTGTTAACACGGTTTTAACTGAAAAATGATCATTGTTCCGGTCACACACCCTGATTTATACTTTCAATAATTCATATTTGCCCTTCCAGTAAAAGTGCCCCAGTCACTCAGGAAAAAGTGTGTCATCACTGTCACTCTGGGCGGGGTTAGACAGTGGCTGCATGTTACTGTGCCACCAAATAAGTAGAGCACAGAAACGTCGAACACAGGCTCTGATGTCATCCCATCACCTGACAACAGCTCTGCAGCTGCAGTGCTTCAAAGCCTGAAAAGATCCTTTTAGTTTGATATTTTCTATTGAACAAACAATACTCCTCTGATCTTCATTGGACCTTGCAATAAGAGTACCTAGCCACAATAATACTCTAATAACACTAATGTGTTGGTGCAGAAAATACTAGCATTATATTCATTCTAAGTTTGAACAGCTGCAACCAACTCATATTAACACATTCAGTTTTACTGTTAGCTACTTCCCCAGGAGGATGAATAATGGATCTGTCAATCAATCAATCAGTCAGTCCTGCCAGGAATTATTGTCAGTCTTTTCACTGTGAGCATTTGTTGATCTGGCAGTAACCCATCAGTGAATAAAGTCAATGTTCCCAAGTCGTACCCATGGAGATGGTTCTATCACTACCTTCCCCTACATGAGCACAACATTATCCACAGCAGCACACAACATATCAAGGTGCAGGGGCGTGAACACAATAAACTGTGTTAATATGGAGGTCTGCTGTTACTGGCCTGATTTTAAGAGGTACTGGTCAGTCACATGTGATATGACTGCTCATACCAGACTGATGGAAGGCTTTTTGCTTCCCATCATCCTTTGACATGTCTGAACTCACACTCTGTGGCTACCTGCTGATGAGCTTAAAATACACTTGCTGCCACATCTCATCATGGGCTTCCCCTCAGCTGCGTCGCCGACAGCTGTTGCCCTAGACGACGTATCCGTGGTGACAAATCACCGTGGAGACAGCGGGAATATAATGAAAGGGCACATAGAGCCCCATGAGTGGAGTAGAAAAGACTGGAAACAAGACTCTGCTATTAAAGAAAGACAATAAGCAGTTATACAGTCGGCTTCTGCCAGTTCATAATTAAAACGGTCATCCTCCTGTGAATACATGCAGCACCACCTTACATCACATAACACTATACTGGATATTGTAACATCGCCATCACTGCCATCACTGAGACTGTGGAAGTTGCAAGCTCTGCCCTCATGGGGGCAGTGTAGGACACGTTGACTGGTGATGTGTGGCGCTGTAGAGAGATTGAGGAGCTCCAGGTATTGACTGGCCTTTATTCGTGTGCAGAGAGCTCCTGCAGTCTGGCTTACAGCAGCATGTCGGGGTGAAGGGAGCGACACCACGTGAATTCACAACAAGGCACTGTTCAACACTGATAATCTACCCCACCTCAATTCACATTTCAAATGATGCTGTTTGAAGTTTGACAGCCAGAGAAAGATGGATGATTAGAATAAAATGCATCTACATGCAGGATAATCAGTTCATATGGTTACACCCTCAACAAAATCAAAGACTGTATGTAATGAGACAATCAGTCTGTCCAAAGAAATCCAAAGATCCTTTAAACAACAAGAAGTTACCACTGTGGATGACCCCTCTCTGACCACCTACACAACTGAACCTCCATGAGTATATGTACACCTCAAAGTTCCCATCAAGTATTACACAGACATACATGACAGTTTAATCAGGGCCAGAGACATGGCCAGTCCTCAGTATGCACTCAGCATGTTATGTGTTGATTAGCTTAGAAGGTTTTCTGTGTGTCAGTTTGATTAAACTCAGGTTTATTTAGGAGTGTGCACGAACATCAAATGTGAATCTGTTCAAAGTTTTACCTGGTTAGTACAACCAGGCTAAATATATCTAAAGTCACACTGCAATGTTTACTATTTGCCTCTTCCTCGGCTGCTCAGTCTGTCCTTGAGAAATGTGTGTATGTGTTATGACTGAGCTGCTGAGGGCATCATGGAACAGAACACTGATTTAAATGTCTGTTTGTGTGTAAGTGTAGGAAGCTGAAGCTGAGGCAAAGCGTGTTAGTGTGTTAGAGTTTGGACTGTAGCATTTAATCATCCTGAGCCTCTGGATGTGGGTTAGCCATGTTAGTGGATCAGATTTGTCTGCATAGAGAACATTCAATACTCACTGGCACGGGTGTGTGTGTGTGTGTGTGTTTGTGGTTGGCTGAGGAATTCATGCGTAATGGTTGCATTTTCATTAAATGTGTGTGCTGCTGGCTGCAGCGTGGCACGTGTCTACTAGCAGCGCGTGACTGGACAGCCTCATACGACTGACTGCCCTCAACCGCTTGGCCTGCTAACCAGGACGAGAGGGAGGGTGGGGTGTGGTTGGGGTAGTGTGGATGGAAGTGGTCACAAGGCTACACATTACAAGGCTACATGTTAGACTTCCTAAAGAACTAAGAAACTAAACACTGCAGACATTTTCTATACTCATCTTTGTCAATAGTGAAAGTATGGATTAATAAGTCTTGTGTGTGTATCAGAGCCTGATCATATTTCTGTGTCCAGAGCTCCACTGTCAAAAACACATGAGCCACACTGTTGCATCTGGTGACATGTTCCTTCATCACCATGAACACACACTGAAGTTTATTTGGACTCAATCTCTCTCTCTCTCTCTCACACACACACACACTCCAGCTGCCTCAAATACTAGCTTAGCATAAAGAGTGAATACAGGAGGAGCTTGGCTCTGTTCAAAAAGACACCTACAGTATAAGATTCAAGATTATTGTCATGTCACAGCACTGTAAAACAAAACTATGAGCAAAAACTCACAGATTAAAAACACCACAGAATAAATTAAATAAGAAGATAAATAAATAAGTCTGATGAATCTAATTTGAGAATCAGTGGGTTTAGTTTGATTCTAAGTTCAGTCGCCTGATGGCAGTGGGGTAGAAGCTATTTTGCATGCATCTTCTGTGGGCCAGCTCCTGAACAGTAGGAAGAGTTGTACCAATAGTCCATCCAGCTAACCTCACCACCCTCCTCAGAGCCTTTCTCTCCACAGCTCTACAGTTTTCAAACCAGAGAGAGATGTTGCTGGTCAGAACTCTCTGTGGTGCCCCTGTAGAAAGTGGTGAGGATGGATGGACTGAGGTGGACCCTCTTCAACCGCTGCAGGAAGTTGGTGTGCTTTTTGACAAGGGAGGAGGTGTGCAGGTCCCAGGACAGGCACAGAAGCCACATGAACCCCCAGGAACTTTGTGTGATGAACAATCTCCACAGCAGTCCCATTGATGTGGATTGCAGCATGCATGGGCTGATTTCTCCTGAAGTCAATCGCCATCTCCTTGGTTTTCTTGACATTCAGGGCCAAGTTGTTTGTCCTGTACGAGGCTGCGAAGAGTTTCACCTCCTCCCTGTATGCCCTTTCATCACTGTCCTTGATAAGACCCACTGTCGTGTCGTGTCATCCGCATACTTTATGATGTGATTGGTGCTGGATTGTGCACGACAGTCATGGGTCATCAGTGTGAAGTACTGAGTGAGATGGTGGTGGATGTGTTGTTGCCTACCCGCACAAACCGAGGCCTATCTGTGAGAAAGTCCAGTAGTTCAGTGCCTCAAACATTCCAAAGTAGTTGTTGAGGTTGTTAATGCTGAACCATGCTGTGTTCACAGGACTGAGGAACAGTCTTATAGTCCGTGACAGTCTGGATTCCCTGCCACAGCCTCCTGCTGTCTCTATGGTCCTGAAAGTGTCCCTGGATTTTTCTCGATGTCTGTGGTATTGTCTGTGGTGGCAGCATCTCTGAACACAGACCAGTCGGTGCATTCAAAGCAGTCCTGCAGAGCTGACATGGCTCCCTCTGGCCAGACTGTCACCTGCTTAGAGGAGGGCTTTGTCCTGATGAGTCCGTATGCTGGAATTAGCGTAACAGAGACATGGTCAGATGAGACAAGGTGGGGGCGGGTTATGCCTTAAATGCTCCCTTAATGTTTGTATAAACATGGTCCATGGTGCTGGTTCCCCAGTCCACATGTTTGTGAAAGTGAGGCAGGACTTTCTTCACTTTTACCCAGCAACAATGAATACCCCCTCAGGATGGGTGGTTTGCAGGTCATTTATGGAGTGAGAGAGAACTTTTAAGGCTGCTGTCGTGTCTGCATCATATGTAGACAGCAGTGATTATGACAGAACTTCCATGGAAGATAGAAGGGGCAACATTCAACTGTTAGAAGCTCAGCAGAGCAATGAGAGTAGATTCTATTTGTGTTCATGCACCATTTGTTGTTGATATAGATGCACACACCACCGCCTCTTGTTTTGCCACTGAGGGCTTCACTTCTATCTGTTCGGAAAGTAGCTAGCCCCCCAGTACTAATGGCGTTCTCTGTGACTGTCATTATCCAGGTCTCAGTGAAAATCAGTGTACAACAGTCTCTCAGTCCAGCCTGATATAGTCCAGTTTATTTTCAAATGAGCGGATGTTAACCAACAGGATCAATGGTAATGGTGTCCTGCATATGTTAGCTCTTAGCTTGCCGCTGGTCCTTCCTCGTTTGTCCCTCTTCTGCCTCACACTGCCTCTGTTTCCTCCGCATCCTCTCATGTTGGACAGTGCTGTAGTGAAGAGCCGGTGTGGTGCAGGTCTCTCACTGGGGATGCAGCAGTCCGAGGGTCTGGAGTAAGCCCGCAGCGTTTGGACTGATAGTTCCTGTTACTGTGTGCAGTGACAGTAGGTTTTGTCGATCATAGGACAGTTGAAAAATTGGATGTCGGTCGGTGTTATTATCACTATTCCTGATGTTTTTGCCTTGAGCTATTGCAGCCACTGCCTTCATGGTGCCACCAGTGCCCATGATGTTTTACTTTTGTCTATACATAAACAAAAATATAAAAAATGATGTCATGTCAATCCTCTCAGCTCATCATTCCTGTGTTACTCTGTCCTGCGAGCAGGCCCAGGTCACAGTATTGCTGTTTCTGACAGCTTCAGCAAAACAGCTGAGGAAATGTTGCATCATAGATAATTGTAATAATTGTGAGCATTTTCATTTACTTTCAACTTTATTTGATGAGATAAATAAATGTACGTGTGTACACAAATTTGGGATGCTGTGTGAAATGTACAGCAACAGTCAAAACTTTGGACACATTGTAGATGAACATTGAAGAACACATAAGGAGCAAAAAGGTGTGAAGAAAGCAAAATATTTCAGATTTTAGATTCTTCAAAGTAGCTCCCTCCTTCAAGAGGGTTTAAAATCTACTCCAGGCGATCATGACGTTGACCCAGAGAATGCCAAGAGAATACAAAGCTGTCACCAAAGCAAAAGGCTACACACTCTGAATTCGATCCGTGCAACACGTTACAAAGAACTGGGACAGGGACAAAAAAAGATACATTGATTGCTGATCACCCCGATGCTCCACTTTGTTATAGGGATGGAGATGATATGGTAAGTGAAAGAAATGATGGACAGTTGTGAATGCAAAAGAAAATTTCTATCAATCCAGAATGATTCTTTAAGATTACATGCTACATAACATGTTGTAACTATGTAGACTGTAAAGCAGTTTAGTAGGAGACTGTGTAAAATGATGGCGGGTCAGCATGATCCGTTTATATCTACTTTAATGACAGCTCAAAACATCAACACATACCGGCATAAGAAAGCATAGTGTAACCAGGGCAACAACACATTCCCAGCCGCTCACGTTACAAAGTACTTGTTACTGTGGCAACATTAGTTCCACTATATAACTGTGTATGTCATCTTCCCCTTTTAAGTTGTTATCATAACTGACTATAATGAACTATAACAAACACATACATTAACAGCCAGCCAAAAGAGTATCCTTAGCATGTAAACTCTACTTCTATAATAAAGACACTTCTGAAAACATTTCCCCTGTAGGCTATTTAAGGTAATCCACACAAGATGCCATAAATTGTAATAATAATAATAATAATAACAGACTCTCCACCTCGCTATGTGTGTCAGTCTCTTTTCTGTAAGTTTGTGAGCTTCGGGACAAAGCATCAGCAATGACGAAGATTTTTCCTGGCACATATACGGCCACTGGTTTGTACCTCGTAAGTCGCATTAGGAGACGCTGATATCTTGAATGAGCATTGTCGAGGCTCTGGCTGTTGGTGAGTGGCACCAATGGCTCAATGGAGCAATGGAGTCTCAAGCCTAAATTCATCTAAGCCACACAGATATTTGTCAAACTTTTCACAAGCCCACACATCAGCCAGACACTCCTTCTCTATCTGGGCATAGCTTCTGTTTCAGCTTCTGAGAGACGTCTGGAGCACAAGGCTACTGGCTTCCACTCTTCTCTGTGAAGCTGGGGCAGCTCAGCTCCAAGTCTATAGCTACTGGCGTCTGCCGATACAGCTCTGGGCCTTGTGACATCATAAAAGGTAAGAACAGGTGCTTTTATCAGCATTCTTCTAATGTCTTCAAAAACTGATTGCTGTGAACGTCCCCAGGTCCAGATGTTCCTGCTCTTTAGCAGCTCATACAACGGCTGTCCCACTGTTGCAAGGCCTGGGACAAACCTCCCCAGGCAATTCACCATGCCAAGGCTCTTTTTAGCTGCTGCACACTTTCAGGTGGTGGCAGCTGGTCAATGGCCTCCACTTTGTCAGAATCCCATCTGACCCCTGACTGGTCGACGAGATGACCCAGGAAGTGTAGCTGGCTCTGTCTGGGGGAACATTTCTCCTTGTTGAGTTTCAATCCTGCCAACTCAATACGCTGCAGCATCTTCTCGAGTCGTTGCTCCATCGAGGTCCCATAGATGAGGATGTCATCCACGAAGACTGCCATGCCTTCCAGTCCTTCTAGAGTCTCCAGCATCTTCTGCTGGAAGATCTCAGGTGTGCTTGTTATGCCAAAAGGTAATCTCTTGAAACAGTATCTGCCAAAGGGTGTTATGAATGTTGTCAGCTTACAGCTGTCTGGATGCAGAGGGATCTGCCAGAATCCACTGGCAGCATCAAAGGAGGAGAACACAGTTACACCGCTATATTTGCTACATTTCTTCTCATCCCCCCATTTCCTGTCCTTTGACTTGCCTTGTTGTGGTTTCCAGTTCATGCTTTTCTGTTTGAGCTGCAGCTCCTGTACTGATCCCGCAGTGTCTCCTTGGAGACTCACTTGTGCCGTGACCTCCTCTGACTGTCTGACGGTCTGTATTGTCTGCGTCAGGTTTGCCATCAGCTGCAGCCTTCGGGAGAGCTCTTTATCCAGTATCCCGACGACGATGCGGCCGTGGATATTTTTATTTTTTGAGTTGCTCCAAACTCACAGTGCTCTGAGAGATCACACAGGGCTCTGATGAAACATTCTGCCTTCTCACCCGGCCATTGGATCCGTTGGTAAAAACATGCCCATTCCTGGATAATGTTCCTCCTCAGAAAAAGTAGTCATTAAAGTTCCCCATGATGATGACAAAGTCACTGCGGTCCTCATCTTGAGCAAACATGAATGACTTAAACATGTTTTCTGCCTTGTTGCCCATGTCATAAATCAGGCAGCTCACTTGTACTTGCCCCTCGTCTTTGTGAAGTTTTGTTGTTATCCTGTATCGCTCAAACTGTTACTTTCACTCGGGCCATTCTGTCGGCTTGTCAAACGTAAAGTTTTCTGGAGGGTTAAACTTAGCCTTTTTTTTCCTCTCCGTCTTCTTACTTTGTCTCTTGAAACATTGATACTATTTCTGACACCATGTAAAATGACAGAGGGTCGGCTTGATACATTATATCTACTTTAATGACAGCTCAAAACATCAACACATAAGAAAGAGTGGCGTAACCAGGGCAACAACACATTCCCTGCCGCTCACGTTACAAAGTACTTGTTACTGTGGCAACATTAGTTCCACTATATAACTATATATGGCAGACTGTGTGAAGCGTTACATGTGCCCTCCTCTCAGCACAGTGTGACACCATCACTGACCCTCTCCTCTGTTATAGGAAGTGATGGATTGGAGACGGCACCTTGCCAAATGCTCCTTCAGCTGCCACTTCTCTACAAGTCAGAGGACAGACACACAAACACACACACACACTTGATGAACATTTCCCCTCTCTCTTGATGGATTTGCTCTGAAGAAAAGGGGAACAGGCTCTTTTGATACCTCAAGGTTTTAATCTCGAGCCTCAGTAATGGATGGGAATCAAGTTCAGCTCTCCACTGAGACCCTGCTATGCCCTCAAACCCACCTGTGCCAATGTTTTTGTCACCTTCCTCTTCCATATGTGCTGGAAGTAAACTAAACAAATGGTAGAGCAGTTTGGAATCGGAAAATAAGGTTGCTGAAATGCAGAAAAAATTCATTCGAATAGAAATAGTGATGAAGTTTTGTGTTTACGGTGACAGCACACAGCCAGAGCACCTGTGCACACACAGCAGAACTGCGCACACACACACACACACACACATACACACCTCTACTAGATTCTGACCTTATTGAGAAGTTCTTTCATAGCAGCACGAAACTGCTGTCTATTCTTCTCAGTGGAAATAAAATAGATACAGATAGAAAATAGTATAGTATAGAAATAGTAGAGACTCACACGGAGCAGTATCTGAATTTGAATCAGCACTTACGCCATCAAAGATCAGTGGTGAGGAGCCTCCTACACAGAGCACAACATCTCGTCAGTGAGGAGGACAACAGAGAGAGATGGAGGTTCAAGCGAGTCCATCAGCACCCTAAGATCTCTGCCAGGTGCCCCAGAGAGGAGAGTGCTGTGTGACATCACACAATGACATCATATGTGACAGCTGTGAGGCTCATTACAGAGAAACAGTCCAGACAACATCAGCTGTCTGTGAACACAACCCAAACACACAGCATCCACTGGGAGCAGGTCAAAGGTCAGTGAACAGACAGAGGAAGATCAGGGATATTCAAAATTGTACGATGACACCTGAGGTGTTGCCATGACAACTAAGCAAGTATCCACTGAAGAAGATGCAGCTTGAGAAAGAGATATAAATAACACAAAAGATTTAAATGAAGAGATGTGGACAGAGAGGAACGGCCCCTGTGTTGGATATGAGCATGACCTGACCTGTCCTGCTGCTGTGTGTCACCCTGTTGGTAAGGATGGAGCAGCAGAGGCCGCTAGTAACACGTGGTATGGGAAGCATGACTCATCACCAGCAGTGGTGTTAAAGGTGACTCTGGGCCACCCATAATAAATGTTTTCCCTTGTCCTTAATGGTATGTAGATAACACGCATCCACTGGTCATTACAGTGGTAAGAGAAGGCCTCAGCCTGACTGAAGCTGTGCTGCCTCCTTCGCTGTGATTTTGTTGCAATGCCTGGCTGGCTGGAGGACAGTTAATAGCTTGTCTGTTGTGGTTGGCCACATAAAACAAGTCCTGAGAGGGGTCGATGTGGATTATCAGCACAGGCACGGGTTTCTCTTTGTGTATTGATTTGGACCAAAATGACTTTTGCCTGTGAAGCCACATACACACTGCACTGACACGGCTGTGAGATTATGTGGCTTGACTGTCACCGTGTGTACTGAATGTACAACCTAAACTGTGACACACTCTCATATTTGGCTTTGGTCCCTTTGTATATGCAGAATGAGAAGTAAGAGGTTATATTTTTCATGGCTGCAGCTCTCTAACCATATGGTGCAGTTGAGGAGCCTCGGTGAACAGATCCCAGCAGAGCTCATTGAAATTCAAAATGGACATCTCATAAATTGTGTTTGGGTTCATCCAGCCGGGCCTGAGGGAGGATGACAGACGGAGGTGGGAGGAGAGAAGACACACACTCTGCACTGTTGACAGGTAGGAAGGTGCAGGAGGAAAGTATACATTATGTAGTCTCATAATGCCCTAAAAAATAACAAAAGAGAGACATATTCCTGAAGCAGAATGCCTCATCACTTCCTGCAGGTACATGGGGGATCATCAGTCTACACAGGTGCAGGTGTTCAGAAGGAGGCTGTATCAAACTAATTCAAATGACCTTACACAACTTTGCTTCTTTCACTTTTCCATACAACAAATATGATCAGGATCAAAGGGCTTCAGTACACAAACTGATGTCATAACCTCAAATAATATTAACCAAAAGCCTGAAATTTTCATCTATATACTGTTGTATACTGAGAGTTTAGGATGAACAACTTTGGAATAGTGAGGAAATCTGAAAGGGCAGTCTGCAGGAACTTATTTAGCTAGTTTTAACTGATAATATAAACTCTGCTTATTGCTTATGAAACCTGCCATCCTGACATTTCCTCTCGGTTTAAAGCCACATTATGTAACTTTTTACAGCTTCAAAATCATTTTGAGGCTATTTGTAATCGGGTGAATGGGGCTGATTTTGGTGAAAGTGGAAAATGTTTTCTGGTTCTCCCTCGAGAGCTGGCTGAGCAGTCATGGTAGAGACTAAGAGAGTGAAGAGGACGCTGACGGAGGAAGCTAAGCGAGGAAGAAGCCGCCGGACAAGAGTAAATGTGGGACTGACTTTTAGTGTTTGGTGAGAGCTTGGTGAAATAAAAGGCTGAACGACAGAGGGCGAGCTGGGCTGACTGCTGTTGGACTAGTCAGTAATATTAGCTGCTGCTGTGTCTGCTGTTGGTGACCTGGTTGATGTTTGGCTGTTGGCAAAGTTGTCGACTCGCTACTTTTCAAATATACGTGTACAGCTGTCCATATTTACCACAGTGCCATATACAGCAAGTGAATTACACTCTGAAACTGTAAGAACGCCAAATGGCAAAAATGTATTTCCTGTGGCTGCTGAAGTCGTTCAACTTGCCAAAGATAATGATGGTGCACTTCTACACCGCCACCATTGAGTTTATCCTCACCTCCTTGATCACCATCTGGTACGCTGCTACGACTGCCAAGGACAAAGGCAGACTGCAGCCAATGGAGATGGTGATTGGCTGCTATCTGAGGTAAGCAGGAAGATCATCGCTACAGCCCAACTGCAGCGTACTTCATCAACAAGGCCCCCACCTCTTTTGTTCTCCACATGAACTATTTACCTGCATGTAACCAAACCCTGCTACAAATGGAAACCAGAGCACTGACGCTAAAATCTGGGTCCTGTTTGTAGAGATTAGTCTTAATCTGTGGTGTCAAGGAAGAAGCCATGTGGCTCATGTTATGAACTAATCTCACATTACCACTTAACCAATTTGATAATACACTTAATAATGCACTTGAATTAACCTGCAGCAGATGGCATGGATTTACTATAGTGATGCAAAGATATTGAAACTGCAGCCCTTGACATTACTACCTGTTTAAAATAAAGTTATATATTGCTGCTGCATGTCAAAGTGTCCCTGGGCGAGATACTGAACCCCAAGTTGCCCCAGAAGTCTGCGCCAATGGTGTGTGAATGCGTGTGAATGGGTGAATGACTTATGTAGTATAAAAGTGCTTTGAGTGGTCAGAAGATTAAAAAGGCAATATTTACCATTTTCCATATTTAGCTTTTCCTTTGTGTTTTATCTGTTTGTTTTTTTAACTCTGAGACTGAGGTCAAGACAGATTACTGATCCCCCATGGCTGCTTCACTGAACCACAGTTTGACAAACACAGCTGTGAAGGTCAGGTTGTGATTGAACGATGGAAAAAAGATGGATAACCGATCAGCATGTCCCACAGGGTGGGCTGGGACTGTCACAGAGGGACAGTGATGCAGCAAACATGGCATGAATATGCTGACAATAAAATATTAAGGAAATCTGGGTGGTAATCTGAAGACGGCGAGATGGCCTCATTTCTGCCAATAACAAACAGAATGACAAATGCAAGCAGCACAGAAGCATATGTGTCAGCGTTTTCTCTGCCTCATTAGAGCTTCTTTCTGATTTGTGATGGACTTCATACAGAACAGAAATAATAGTCCACGGGCTCCAGGGTACAGACGGCAGGTTTACTGAATTCATCCTCACTTGTTTCTCAGTTACCTCATTTCCTTTACTGGACAGCTAACCAGCTGCTGACCATACATGGCTGCAGTGTGGGGACAGTCCTTGATCCTGTAAGCCTCTGGATTTACCACATATTGATGGGATTGCTCGGTCCACCTCCAGACCTGATGGATTCTTCAGCTCTTACATTTTTCCTCCACCCTCCCTCTGCACTCACCCTCCAGCCTCTGCCTCTGTGTCTCTGTGTCTCTGTGTCTGACTCTGTGAGCAGATGCCACTCCTGTCTGATTCACTGTCATATGTTCAATCTTCACAAATGACAGAAAAACACATGACATATATACAGTATTATAGGATTCCTTTGGATCTGTGCTCTAACTAGCTAACTTACGTAACTTTTCTGCACACAAAACAACAGAAACACCCACAAACCACATCCTTAGTTAAAACTCTTTTTTACAATCATCTGACACAGGACACTGAAATATGATCAAATACACTGATTTCTTTTGTGACCTCCGTCTAATATAAGTCTGTTTAACTACAGACCTAGTTGAGGCACATGAAAGATGGATTTGGCAGTAACAATAAACTGTCTGCCTCGCCGACACCAGCTGATTGGAGTGAATTCTCCATTTAACAGCACAATGTTTAATAGGCATTGTGTCAACTCCAGTCAACATTCAATTTAGTATCACTTCATATCTGCTGTGGTCATCCATGCCCTGGGCAGTGGCCCCCATGCCTGCATGGTCTCATTGAGGCTCACTAAATAGTTTAAGGTGAAAATAAAGTGAATTATGTGCTATGGCCTTGGCAGCCATCAGAGCAGCTGAACTCCTGTGGACGACGCTTTCCACCACCATCAAAATGAAAATGGGGGAATATGCTTTTGGAAGGATAGCGTTCATCTGCAGCAGTGTTCAATGTAAGGAGCTTTTCACAAAGTCAGAGCTGCTTCTCTTCCTAGCAGACAGGAATACACTATGACACTACTATTGTGACATCACCCAGCTGTCCTCAGTGGATGTGTGGGTGCGTATCCATAGGAGTTTTTTTTTTACTAAAGTACAGTGCTGCCTGGCTGTTGACACTTGGCATCCACAGGAAGTAAACACACCATCTGTGCTCAGGCAAGTTCACTCGTCTCTTTTACATTAGGTTGATGATATAAACAAACTCAGTCCAAACATTTAAACATGCAGTGATGTCAGCGGCATAACAGGGTTGGTGTTCATCATTCTGAGTGGAGACACTTCCAGGTTCATTTCCTGGCAGTCTGTCACTGAGAAGTAGCTAATGAATGATAAGGCTGACAAGTGATGTTCTCCAGGTCTCAATGCATGCCTCACATATGAGTCAGGAACGCACACACATAAACACAGCAGGAAAAAGAGGATCTCTTTGAGAAATGGAAGGAATGTTGATTAGCCAACCCCTCAGATTTATATTTCTATTCCTTGAAAGACCTTCCTTGAATGATTTCATTTCCCTTTCATTTCCCTTACACTCATAGAAGTCAAAAGAAGGAAGTGAGAAGCAGTGAATTCAGAGGATTATCCCAAACACATCTGGCCATAGTAACAAAATCAGCTCACACGGTCTACACTTCAATTCAATGAGATGTATGAGAAACTATACACCCACAAAGAACAATCAACAACAGCAACCGGGCACCAGCATGTATTCATTTTCACCACAATATGCAGGAGAAAGAAATAAAAAACAGCAGTGAAGGAATGTAATACCTCTCGTATAGTCAATACACAGTCCAATACTCCACAAGAAAAACACACAAAACAGACTGCCACCCTAGTGCAAATCAATGACCCAATCAAGAAGGTCACACAACAGATGAAACCATAATACATGTATATGCATGGAATGTAATTCTGGATGTTTGACGCGGTTCTGAACCAGGTTAATGTACATACATTCTCACAGAACAGACAAACCCAGCAAAGCCGCACAAGGGACACAGATGTGTGTTGGTGGAGGGGGGTGATGGTCCCTGTTGTGCTGTGTTATTACTGCTTATATAAATAGTAACAGTGGGACAAGTTGTCCTTCAGAAGTAGGAGAGTCCCCTGCCTCAAAAAAACCCTGTGAGCCCTGAAAAATCCAGCTCAGGGCAGGAGGCTGGTGGGAAACAGGGGCCTGGGATGACCCTTGACTGTTTCTTACCCCCAGGGCCCCAGATCATGCAACCCAGTTTTAGATTAGTACAGTGTGGTCTCGTGGAATATAAAGAAACGAGCAGAACACATGCTTCATGTCTGAAAATAATTAGCACATTTCAAAGGAAGACTCACTAACGAAGAGGAAAACTGTCCAGTTCATATTTTCAGCAAGTTTTACAATTTAAACAACAAAAGCTGGTTCCAGTGCTAACATGAAGTCGTTGTTTTACTTGGATTTGATGTAACACTATGAATGCTTTTCAGGTATGAACGTATGGAAATGTTTGAATCCTCATTCTCACATTATCTACACAGCACTGTCATCTCCGTGCTCATTTGATGTTTTCACACAGACTATCTTTAGCTTCCCACACTTTCTGATAGCTGTGTTCAACACATCTTCAGGGGCAGACTTGCGTCAGTGTACTGTAAGTTTGTGGCAGGGTGGATTGGACGTACACACACTCAGAGCACATTATCTATGCATATCCAAATAACGTACTCCGTATTCCTCTACACCTTACAGCTGGCTTCCCATTCACACACATATTTTTCCTTTAGTTTGCCAGAGGTGAACGGTCACACACTGCTCTCCCTGCCTGGTTGCTCCTGTTGTTTCTGCCCTGTTGCAGTGATGCTGCCCTGTTCTCAGTGCTTACTTTGGAGAGTGGAATGTTCTAATAATAGAGAGAACACAAAAGTGTTGTCAAAATGGGTTGTATGAGGGTTCTATGGTGGTTCCAAAGCAGCTGATGGAGTACACTGTTCTCAATATAGAGTGAGAGAAGGGAAATGGACAGAGGGTGTCACTCCCTGTACAGACTGTAAAGCCCTCAGAGGCTAAATGGGTTTGTGACTTTGGCTATACAAATTTGATTTGAAATGTATCAGGGTGGAAGCACAGAGGAAAACAGCTCTGTGTGTATGTCTCATGGGAGGATTATGTGTGCTCTTATTATGTGAGTGGATGGTGAAGTGGATGATCGGAACATGTGACAGGTTGGAGTTGAGGTTGGAGAGACCTGGTGACTAAAACACTGGCCGGGTTATCTAAGTGGAGCAGATTTCATCCACACTCAGCTTAACCTATCCGCTGGTGTAATAGAGAGTGTGTGTGTGAGTGTGTGTGTGTGTATTCCCAACTTCATATTCACTGGGATTAACAGGCCAGAGAGGAGTAATTACAGCCAGTGAGTGACATTATTTTAAAACACCGCAGGCTGAAGCAGTTCAGCTTTCCAGCTTTGTGTCCTCTTCAGATACCCTCACCAGTCATGAGCTGGACAGATTCAAGAATATGAGATCAAACATGTCAGAGTCCTGTCTTCAGATTAGCATGTAGTAGCACATGATGATCTCTGTGTCTGTATGCTACACACAGGGGTGTGTGTGCGTGTGTGTGTGTGTGTGTGTGTGTGTGTGTATAAATATGCTCACTGAAATACTGCTGATACATTATAAGTCATTCCATGGCGTGGTAACACTTTATTCGGACAGTTAGGTGGCTCATAGAGTAGAGTATGAATATTTCAACGGCCTGTTAGTTGTTAAATATTCATACTGTTTGTGGATGTTGTGAAGATGATCCATAGATCATACAATCATCAACATATTCTAAGAATAATTTAGGTGAACTTGAACTACTCCATCTCGTTTATACAAATGTTCAGCAAAAAATTTCACTAATCTTTGTTGAACATTGAACACTTTATTTCTTTTAGTGATGGTGACCAATGGTTCAAAGCATTCACCTCCATGATCTGACACCAGTTATGTATCTGTATATTATGTATATGTATTTTATTTCTTTCAAAATTATTCTTACAAGTTGTGGAGTAAATCTTCTCATGCAGCCAGACACAAAGACAAAGACAGCAAAACAATTCCTGTTTCCAGGTGATACACTAATGGAAACATACTAATGAATATTGGATTTTCCTGATTTCATTCCTGTGGTGAGATACTTCTAAAAATGACACACTGGACCTTTAATAAACATGACTTACTAACCACAAACACTGTTCATACAGTGCATTCTTACACATTTTTCCCTGAATTTCAACCACATATTTAATAAACTCTGAATGTAAGAACAAGATTTCATTGCCTATGTCTGTTTCAACGTGATTGTTGTGCACATGACAGATTTCTCTTCTTGTCAGGGGCAAAAGGCCTCTGACACATCATGTAAATGGGATGACACTAAACTCCATCAAGCCCATCCTGAAGAAAAGGTCAGTCAGTTATACAGTCAGTCTAATACACTGGTGTCTTCAAGGCACGCATCCTCACAGAGAATGAGAGCAAAGTTTACAGCTCTGAGTGCACAGCTTCACTGTGCCACACAAGTGGAAGAGGGTGGACTGATCTTCTCTGATGAGGACTTCCAGGCTCGGACCACGTGAATGAAAAGGATGGGGGACTGTAGAGGGGGAGGATGAGGTGGGAGGGTATGGAGTGCGTGCAAGGAAGTGCCAGGCTGAGCTGGGTTATTCCTCTGGCTCTGTGTTCACAGCCATACATGGGCAGTATATGAAAGCCAGCACATATACAGTACAAGGACACAAACACACAGAGCGCCACTGAATGGAATGTGACACACACACACACACACACACACACTTTCCCTCACTGAAGGAGTGTAAAAAAAACCTCAACATCCCTCCTCCTGCCGCACACCTTCGCCTGCATTATTATCAGAGAAATGGGGGAGGCTGGGAAGGAGAGGAGTGAAGTGGGGGGATGGGCGAGTGAAGGACAAGAGGAGGAAAGAAAGGTACACTAAAGCTCTTCAGGAATCTGTACCATCGCTGACTTCATGTGTGTGTGTACAGTCTGAACTGTGTGCTGCCAGTGAGAGACAGAATTGTGCATCTTGTTCCATAATGTTTCCTCTTCTCAGAGCATGTATGAATGTTTTATTAACTGCTGTAGTGATGTCAGAGGATGAGGTGTGAAAATGTATCACTGTGAAAAGTGAAGCGAGTGTCAGACTCGATGACAGTTGTTAATCAAGGCTTCAATGACCAAAACAGTCTTCCAGCTCCAGCAGCCATGTTTGATTGTCTGCTGCTCTCTCTGCGTTCCCCAGGTGACACGTATCACGCCAGCACACAGCTCTGTCCTAAACTCACCGTCACATCTGAGCCAAGGAAAAACACAAACCTGTGTCTGCGTGATGCTAATGTTCTCTGTGCACTGCTTCAGTTTTTACATTAAGACGGGATCACATTCAGTGTAGAACATGTTAAGTGTGTATTTTTCACGAATGTCTGCGGACGTAGAGGGGAGCGGAAAGAAATGAACGTCACAAACAAAAAGGTGCTGAGGTGGAAGGTGAGACTGACATTACAAGACAGATAATCCACTGCTGCAAAGCTCTGCTGCTTTCTTACACCTTGTGCTTCTCTCTACATTCATCTACTCTGTCACTGTTTCTCACCTGCTGCAGCTTTGTCAGCTCTGACTCCAATCAAGCATCAGTAAGTCCTCATTGATACATCAGATACCATCTTATCATGCAGTCTGCTTCTAACTTACTGCTCTGATTGCCTATTTTCTTCATCACTATGCACCTGTATTACTAGAATTGTGATATGATTAAAAAAGAGATCAGTGCAGCAGAGCTCTCATGACTTCTGTCCTCAGTAAAACAGTGCGACCTACATTTCTCACTGTGTATTTCGTTAAATTCTCCCCACCTGGGAATTCCCATGACTTACAAACTTCACACTTCAAGTTTGTAAGACTGCCTTTCTGTTAAAAATGAATAGTCTTAGATGACCTTGAAGATATCACTATGACATCATCAGTGCCAGAGAAGACAATATACAAAGTGTTTTCACAGGAAGAGACAGTATCGGGCTCCTCATGATGACTAACCTGATCTGCATGTGTAAAGTCAGTTGGGATCAGTCCACCTCTACAAAGCAAACTAATTCTCAAGTCAGGCATAACAGTGTTTAATGGAATGCTAAATGGTTCTTATATAGCACCTTCCTAGTCTTCTGACCACTCACATCACATTCAGCCATTCATTCAAACTGACAGCATTGACTGCCATGCAAGATCCCAACTGCTCATCAGTTCGACAGTTCAATACTCTGTGGACTGGAGAAGCTGGGGATCGAACACCCGATCTTCTGATTCAGGGACGACCCGTTCTACCACCTTTTTGTGGCATGAATCAAAAACAAATGACAATGGCCACACTAAGACCCAACCAGATGGACACTGGGAGCTACATTCAGTTTTGGTTCATGCAATGCCTGAGACTGAAAGGCTTTGCTGTGGAGTGTAAAAGTGCAAATTAGCGTAGTTGAGAACATTGTCTGTTTAATTAACCACTTCCTTTTGTAACTGGACATTGTTTTCTGACTCTTTCATTCTTCACATGTATGAATTGTTTGAACATATACTGGTGCTCCTCTGGATCATCTCCTAGACTTTTGCTCTCTCCTGCCCTGCCTGAAACAGATTTTGAGAATGCTTGGCATGTCAGATAAGACTCTGGTCCTGACAGACTCAAGAAGATCACACCTTAAGGTGCTGACCCTCACTGAATGATAGGAGTCACTGATATTTCTAAAGAATGAGTGGCAGGCAGTAATGAGTGTCTGATTAGTTTAGTTTAGTATTGATTACGCTGTGTCGATGCGTTTTTTGTTGTTGAAAATTCTAATTGTTTTAGAGGGCAGAGTATATATATATATATATATATATATATATATATATATATATATATATATATGACAAAAAGAGAACTCTAAACCGAGCCTATGTTATCTAGGCTAAACAAAACCGGAAAGAAAAACCTCACTATCTAATTTAACTTAATTAATCAATAACAAAAACACACTGAAAACAGCAACGCGACCCCGCCTCTCACACTTGGGGGTCAATCAAGCACTGGCAGCCATCTCTGTTCTACATAGGGGAACAATAGAATAATAAAAAAACACACACACACATCCTACATTAAAACCCAGGCCACACAGTGGCAGCCGTAACACCCACCAAGCTACTTCAACACCAGTGCTTTGGAGGAGATGGTTACTGTCTGCACAGAGACAATTTGTCAGACTGATTGCATCTATAGCTACAAGAGCAGGCTTTTCATCCCGCTCCTTTCAGAACAGGTGTCACTGTCACTGCAACACTTTCACAGGTTTCACTTTTCACAATTTAGTTTTCTTCAAGCATACACCTGCCTTTGCCTTTGCAGATCTGTCTGCTGTGAGCAGAATGGCTGAAAACAATCAGGCACAGCTTGGCTAGAAAACTGAATATATCTTACTTGGGCCATTAGAGACTGGTGAGCCTAAGAAGCTACAAAACCATGATAAAATAAGGAAAGCCTATCCCATGAGTTTGCAGAGGAGGTAAAACTGATCACATTACTGGAAACTAGAGATAGAATGAAAGCGATGCTGCCCTTGTGGCTGGCAGAAAGCAAAAACATTCAATAGCTGAGAGTGATACTGACATAGAGTTCATGGTCTATCAATACTACTGTAAATGAAGCAGGTATTAGGACTGAAACAGGGTCTGGAGGGTCAGGCTACGAAGGACAAGAAAGTCACAGGCAGACGTGGGTAAATTCTGACAAATCTGCACAGAGAATCATACAGACTGGAAGGAGATAAAGAATACAGACTACATGGACCTGAGTATATTATCTTTTTTTTTTTTGTAATTTATTCTTTTTATTGACATTCAGACATAGACATTCATAGCATATACGTCATATGAGCATACTTCTTACATCTGTTGTCTGCCTTAAATGCCAAGTTGGACCTGAGTATATTATCATGTCTATGCATTCATAAAGGAAACAGAGGTCAATGGGAGCCAAAAAAGTTGCTACGCATCAGCAATAAGTTGACTTTTGACAATGGAAGTCGCAATGGACGGATGAGATGGAACAGCTAAGACAGCATTTCAAATGAATTTAATTTGTTATGTTGCCGTTCAGCATACATGCTGTGGTGCATGTGGTAAAGACCACAACAGAACTTCAATGACGTACAAAGGCACAGGGAAGAAAGGTATAGCACACTGTTGTACTCCAAAGTCATGTTCTTCACCAGAAATATTGAAAGACAAAGACAAGCATATTATCACTGTGACTGAGCCAATGGTGCACCAAAGTGCAGTATGTACAGCATACGTGCAGATATATAGAGGTTATACTGTAGACTGCAGTTCACTATGATCACACCTGTGTGATTGTATGTGACGATTTAACTCAAACCAAACTAGAAGTGTAGACTCACTGTCCAGTTCAGACAGAAGGCAGCAGACTCGTGTTACTCCATCTATGCTTTAGCATCCTGCCATCAAACATAGACATTCTCCTTTCCGTTCCACTAAATCTGCATGTTACTCTTTACAAAATCCCAGAGTGATGAGAAGTTTGGCCAAATCCATCAGTGTGTGAATGTGTGTGAATGAGTGAATTATCATTCACTCATTCATGTAGTGTAAAAGTGGCTCAATAAAAGTACAGTCCATTTACCATTACAAGAAACCTCAGAGCTAGACACCTACATGCTGAAAATAGCAAATGAATCTAGCAGTTAATTAAACAAATATTAACAGGTTAGATGCTGTTACCTTTTCTTTTGTGTGGCTTTATCCATTTTAATATCAGGGCTTGTCTCCCTACGTGCAGACACTCCACCTTGACACCGTTTTACAAGGCCAGCATTGCTGCATCCTGGACTTAGTACCGCTCAATATGATTGTGATTGTGAATTCAACTGCATGGTGTGATCAATTACAGTGCAGGATGTCTCACTTGACATTATAGAACTGGCAATGACTTAACATTTGTTGTTTTGGTTTCAAAATGTTTCACTTAGTAAATGAGACTCAAGAAGAATGAACACAATTTCAAACAGCAGCATCTAATGTTAGAAGGTCATGAGCTGGAAACCTCCTGAACACCAATTACTGGGTGTAAATCGCAGCTCTTGGACCTGTTAGAGCACATGTGAAGATGTTGATTTATTCACATAGGTCAACACCATGTTGCAAGGAGGACTGCGGGGATCTAGAGGAGGGAAGCAATTTGTTTGTACCACTCCCAGTGACTTTGTCATTACAGGCAATACTTCATATATACAGAAATGAAAAGGGACAGTAACAAAGAACAAGCCAAGTCTGCTGTAAATCAGGTGTGCCTGTCCAAAAAGGCCATTTGATCTGAAGTGATGTACTGGCAGCTTAACATTCGTCAACCTGTTATTTAATTGCAAGGCTCACTCCATCTTGCAATCCACCCTGATCCTGATCCTGTCTGTGTCTCTCATCAGACCTCACATCAAACCTGCTCACCCTGCTCTGCCCTTCCTAGCGGTGATGGCTGAACTGGCAGCAAGGCGAGAGAGCATCAGGATGCGATGAATAAGGTCGCAGAAAGTGAAAGAATGAGACTTTCAGCTTTAGTTCTTTTGAGCCGGGGGGGTTCAGCATGCTTTTCCATCAGAGGAAATCTATTTAAAGGAAAAAGACTTCTCACTATCTGCCTGCCAATGAGAGAGCAGGAGAGGGAGGCAATCTTTTCTTCCTCCTCTCTGTTTTCTCTAAGACAGAAATAATTTTAGCTTTCTGTGTAGTTGAGGTGCTGCCAAGCTAGTCACAGGGAGGTGGATAATTACACATGTAAAAGTTAATGTATCTTAAATTAAGTCTTTTAATGTTGTTTTAGATGTACAGTATATGGAGGCTGTTATGTGAGCCTCTGACTAAATGATACACTGAGGAGAAACAAAAAGACAATCTATAAAGTGTACAGACGGCATCAGCAGATGACACATGGTACGTGATGACGTCGTACTAAATGCTGCACAGCATTCAGATTTTATGTATCAATATAAATCACTACTATAATTTCTACTTTACACGCACTACCAATGCTGCAGTCCAAATTTAAAATGATTTACATGAGAGCCAACAAAAAAGTAGACCACTGCATTTGTACACTACACACAGGGGACAGATAAAACAGGCTTCAGGTTATTGTAGTTCAGTAACAGTCTGCTGCCACACCAGCAGCTCTGTTAACATGCTCACAATAACGATCTTTACATGCTGAGGTTTATCATGTATAATGTTTACCATATTATCTTCGTACATTTTACAATGCTGACAAAACACAAAGCAGAACTGAGGCAGAATGTTTCCAAACTTTTTATCCTGACGGTGACACGAATGTCTCTACAAACCATTCCATTCAATAGCTAAGTTATTCAATTATTAGTCTAATTATTTATTTTTTTATTTAAGTGTGGACTGAACAAACTAAACAAACTGAAAATTGTCTGTCTTGCTAATTAGCTACAGAGTCTGGCTGGACCAAACTCTCCTTGTGCTCTGGTTACCATGATGAGCAAACTGCCGTCTTTAGTTTATGTTGATTCAGTGACACTTGAAAACTCTGAAAAACCTTTAGAATTAAGAGCACTAGTTCCAACACTGAGAAAGTTACCCACCAACTGTCACATCAAAAAATAAAATGACTGTACATTCATTTCCATTTTGATGTTCATGAACAACAAGAACTCCGAATTAAACAACAGAATGACACATATGACCTGTCTGATCTGACACGACAATCTGCAGCAAGTCACTGATCATCACTATCAGTAAGGTTTGACTAGCTTCAAGGAAAGACCATGGTTTGTGTGAAAAGATTACTTTGGTTAAGGTCAGGGGCCTTTCATTGTCACAGTTATAATATGAATACTGGGTTATACTGGGTTAAGGTTATTGAACAATCGTGGTCAATCTGTGTTTTTTGACCCATCCAACCAGCCAACCACCTCCATAGTAGGGGGAAGAAACCAGGACCACTGAATAACATTATTATTTAGAAATCAAGCACAATATGAAATGTGTCCAATCATCCACTTTCAACAAATTATTCATAAGTTTGGAAAGGAAAAGCAAACACACTCACATTCAGTTGTCTTTTAGTCAATCATCATTGAAAGAACGACCACTGGAAACCATTGATTTGTGGAAAAACCTCTCACTTCGGTTGCTTCAGTACATGATATCATGTGCCGTAAACAACCACCATCACAGCAGTCCATTTCTTTTATGGGACATGCTGTGCTCCTCTGACATGAGGTAATGGGCTGTTTGAAGACAATAATGCCATTAAGCAGAGTTAATTGCTCTCAGTGCTTTGGATGGTCGTTCCGTTTTGACACGTTTCCATTTTGATTCACTGCAGGGACAACTTCCACTCTACACGATGCTGATCGTCCTCTACATTTTCTTATTGCTCTTTAGAGTGGTACTCTGTGTAAAGCCTGTCAAGGGTTAAAGGTGCAACAGCATATTATCACATTCAAATCCAGCACTGAAGACTGATGGACTACAAACAGAAAGCAGGAGACTTCCAGTCCTAAAATCTCTGTGTCTATGTACAGATATGTGTTTATTGACATTACATGTTGTGGGAAATTAAGGCTGACCACGTTAGCTCGTGAATGGGCGTGGCTGTTTGCTGTTGAGTGATGTTAGTTCAATTTTTATCAGCTTAACTCTGCGTGACCATGAAGCCACATGAAGGAAAATGATTCTTATTATTATCACTTTCCTCAATGATGTACCTGGTTACCAGCAGCGAACAAACTTCCATCCACAGACAAAAAGCGATATGTCCTATATATCCTTTCATATTCGCACATGCCCTACTAATACACACTGCTGCTGTGACGTAGTAAAGGATTAGATAACAAATGAGGTATAAACACTGCAGTAGTCCTGTTTTCCCTGGTTTCCCTTATCCCCATCTCAACTAAGTAACTTCAGCAGAGGTAGAACACTAAGATACCTCAGGCTGTTCCACAGCGACCCATTTCCCAGAGAGCCCTGTGCCTCCCGTTTTTAGTGATGGATGCTTTCAGACATCCTTCCCTCCTCCCCTCACTGTTTCTTGCCCCACAGATGAGGACAATTGGCAGTGTGTGTGTGTGTGTGTGTGTTTGGGTGGCACAGTGTGCTGCACAGTCGCCAGCTGGTCTTGCTTTAATTCAAAGGCCCACACAGAGGCAAGTATTAACACGAGCATGGCCCAGTCACAGACATGTTTAAACACTTGACCTCTGTGGCATCATTTGGACAGATTGTGTTGTTATCAGCGCTGGAGGAAGGAGGAAGTGACACGAGTGAAGGTGGTTTGGGGTCAAAGCCTCGGGAGACAGCAGTGTCATGCTGTATGATGGTGAATGGATGAGAATAGATTCTAACAAAGGGTGAGGAAAATCTAGTTTATGGCCAAAAATATGTGGACAGCACACCACCGTTGGGATGAACTGAAACATTGACTGTGAGCCAGTGTTGGGCTTCACTTACGCTCTTGTTTCCTGTTTCTGAATGGGAGCAAATCTTTGCAGCCGGGTTACATTACAGAAGAGGAGGCTGTTAGAGAGGCAGCGTATCACATATGCAATATAGTCTATGGTGAAGTGGTTAAGTTAAACTGTGATCAATGATGGAGAAGAAGGCTAAGGGCACATCATTATCCTTTAGAGATACTGATATAAAAATACCATTACAGAATACTCCTGCCAAGGTCCTGACTACCACTGCAAAGGCAGTGAATTACAGAGCGGGTTAGAGCTTTCCTTTCACTGGTACTATAAAATCATCATGAAGATACATTTTCCATCACAGTGAACATCGTGTCTGATTTCCATCACTGTTACATTCTTATGGTCTGTAAACTCAGCTGAGAGCAAGGCTTGATTTGAAGGGTTTGCCAGCGGTGTGTTCAGGGTCTAGATGGTAAGCTAAATGCATTCATGAGCACTTGCAACACACAAGTCAGACACACACGAGTTTGGTTATTTGTTGCTTCATACAGTCCCATCCCAAACTGCAAACCTTACTGGCAGAGTTGACAATATATCAGCTGCTATCAGGAAAGCCACAATCCATCAAAGATGGATTCTGATGTGCCACTTTCTGATGAGACTGAGCACAAATGGCCAGCCAGGATGTATATGCTATATGTCAGATCCAGCAGAAGAGAAGCTCTGGTGATAAATACTTATTTCCTGTGTTTCTGTCTGTCGCAGGAGCTCAGTGCAGGAAATATCCTCCTGCCACTTTGCCAGCACTAAATGGAGGGACGTCTCAGTTGTCACAGCTCCCCCCAAAAACGGAAAAAAAAAAAACACGATTCTCTGACTTAAATCAGATCAAACTTCCCTTCTAATGTGCATCAGCGGAAATCTCTCCTTCACTCCCTCTCATATCTGTCAAGGGCAAAAGCAAAAAGAAAAACTGTTTTGTGTTTTGACCCACAAGTCTCGTTCGTCACTGCCTTCAAAATGACCCGTTAGAACATCTTCTATCTAATGCCTCATCAGCAGGACGTCATCATTTGGAAGTATCAGTTCATATGAGTGTTTTCTGTTCCACCTTCACTATAAATAAGGTTTAGTTCAATTTAGTCTGCCAAGGCCTGTCTGCCTCAAACATGGTGTTTGTGTGATCATCGTAGAGCATCTTAAAAGCCTCCACTAGCATCTATCAGATAATGGAATTGAGGGGGATGTGTCCAGCTATTTTTGTCATTTGGAGGTCATTTGAAGAGGTATTGACACTTTTGCCTTCAGATGATAGAAAAACAGGCGAGTGCATATGCTTATTCGTCCCTGCACTGAGCAACAAACACTGGCTAACGTTCCAATGGGAGTATTCAGTGCTGTATCCCTCCGCCCACTCTACTGTACATCTTCATCCCTCCTCCTCCTCTCTGAAATGTACACACTCCATCCTTTACCAGTTAAAAACCACAGCTCATCAAACACACGCGCACACACGTGCACACAGCTTGTCAGATAGAGCAGCAATGACAACAAATGGGAGCCACGATAAAGCTGATGCCATTTAAAGGAGGCAGATCCTGGCTAAATGCCACACTGTTATGAGCTAATATGTCTCCGCTATCCGCTTTGCATTTCACAGCCGTACAAAGTCCTGATGCTGAGCTGATAGCTCATGGTCCACTTTCTGCCTATTCTTCCTGGCCCTCTTCAGAAAGCTGCAGTGAACGCAGCCTCACAACAACAACAGAAAACATATCTGACAGGTAAGGTTGCAGAGTCATGCCAGTTATTATAAATAACTGACATGCATATATAAATAAATATGAAGATATCATCATAGAGATTTGGGAACATGATCAGTTTTCACAGTCTTTGAACAATTTATAGACTGATCAATCCTATGATCACTCTGACAATAATGTTTGTAGTAATGAGATTAAAACTGTGAAATGACAATAAAATGACAATAGTCAGTTTGAGGTGTTTAAGGTCTCTGATCAGTGTGTATTCTTTAAAAGTTAATCCTGTAACAGACATGAAATGTTTGCAAAAGAGTTTTGTTTAAATAGAAACATTAAAATGAATTTATTTCTCAAAGTCAGATCATGAACACAGTATGATGTCCTGGTGGCTCAGACACTGACCATATAATTTCATATATTACTGGTTTGAGACTGTGTGTGAATCGTTCTCCTGTCATCTCTGTCACTTTCAAATAAGCAGGTAGAAAATACCTAGTTTAAGTCCTGAGACTTGAAGGTAGTCAGATTCTTTATATGGTACCTAGGAGCCACTATGAGTATAACCTCAGTAAACACACACACACACACACACACGCACACACACGCACACAAACGCACACACACGCACACACGCACACACACGCACACACATGCACACACACCCCTGCGTGTAGCAGAGAAGAACACAGATTTAAATCAGTGAAAAGGAGAGCAGAAGCAGCAGCAGCGCTGTCAAAGACAAAGCTGTTTGTATTTTCTGGCTCTTTCTTCATGACTAGAAAGCCAAGCAGCCGGCCCACCCAAACACATCAACACACCACCAACCCCGTCAGCTGGTGACAGCTGAACGGCTGGCATGACGCACACATGCGCACACACACACACACTGTACTTCTAATGCAACCCTGCCAGTAACCTCCTGGCAATGTGTCAGCATGCTGGTGTGCACTTGTGGTCGCACACACACCGAGCAGTGTGTATTCATTCATGTGCATCAGACAGGACACTTCAGATTTGCAAGTTGCATATTGCACCTGAGAGATTTTCATCTCTGCAGACCCGCATCACTTACCTGTGGTGGAATGCAGACTCTCCAAGCTCCAATAGCGAGACAGGACCCCCCTCAGAGTGCCACCCAAGCTACCTCCTCCTCCACCTCCACCCATACATCCACCCACTCCGAGACCTCCGTCCACCATGCTGTCCACCCCTCCGCCTGTCGGGCTTCCTCCGTCCGAATCTGACCCAGGCGACAGTCCCGAGCTGCCGCTGCCACTGCTGCCACAGCTGCCCCCAGGCAGGGGCACGCCCCCCTCCGAGCCCTGCTGGGTCCGCATCCCAATTTGGATGCACGACAACAAGGGGGGAAAATGGAAGTGGGCAGTGAAGAAGTAAGTGGAAATGAAGAGGAGGCAAGGCGGCTGAGCAGGTGGTTTATTCCCCCAGCAGGGAGAGAGCGCAGAGGAGGAGGAGGAAGGGGAGGAGGAGGTGGCCTCCTGGCTGATATCTGCTGCACTATTCGCTGAGGTAAGCTTCAGCTGTCAACTTGCTGCTTCCTCCTTCCGTGTACAGAAAAGGAGAGGTGTAGCAGTGCTCCTCTCCTCCCTTCACCTCTCTGCTCTGGATCACTTCTCATACAGCCTCCTATCTCTCTCTGCTCCGCTTTCTCTGGGTCTCTCTACCCATTAGCACACTGCTTCATTTCCTCACATTAACTCTCTCTCTCGCTCTCTCTCTGCTGACATCACTGGGGGTCCTGCAGGGGGGTGTCTGCAGCTCAACCGTGTCATTTGCCTGTTAGTCATAGCGTAGACTCACTAATGGTGCAGGATGCATTAAGGTGGAGACTGAAAACAGCCAGCCCTCCCTCCATCCACCCCCTCCACCTACAGATTTTCAGATTACATATCTGTTGTTGACTATAATGAGTGAGGTATAGAACATGTATGGATTATGTAGATGCTGTTCAACGTGCAAAGTCCTGTAATAATATTATAATACAGATACCATTTTAAAATAACATAAAGGGTTCATTACTTGTCATAGAGAATACACAGTACAAATCTAATCAGACTATTAATGGACAAGTCCATAAAGATTGTACTGTGTACTAAGTAAGAAAGTAGATATAGTAAATATATTTACTACAAATGAATCTGTGAAATGTTTGCTCCATAACATGTCAGAAAATAGTGGGAATTATTCAACCAATGTTTCATTAAGACAGTTACATCATAGAAAACTAGAAAATATATTCAAGAAGATGCATTTATATAGAACTAATGGTATTTTAGTTAAGTTACCCAAATAGGTTTTTGTTGATTAGTGATCTAATCTAAACATTTTAGAGGTCAGTCAGGTCTGAGATAGCTATGCACAGTACAGGTGACAGATGAAGCAACATCACTTTGGGCATGACAGTTTCTGCATAAATGTCAGAACTGCAGTTTTTTCTGGAAATACTTAGCAACATGTTCTGCAGTATCTCCAACCAAATCTATCTGCATGGGTAGATACCACAAAAAAATCTATTTTTATAAACTAAACTAAACCATCCCCTCAGACACAATTAAAGTCTAATGAAGTCACTGTCAATGAATATACAACAGCTGACTGTCTGACTGCCAGTACTAATGAAAGCACCTTAAAGAAGACTGAGATAGAAAAGGAGATATATCAGTGTGCAGACGAACAGTCACACCCATAATGCACTGCACTGATTCATGTCTCAGGTCATGCGTTGCCCCATGATGTGAGTTAGGTGGCACTTCTTATGACTCGGCTCACAGTTCACTTTAATCCAATGGATCTAATTATCCAGTGACATCTGTAGTAAGACCACTGATCCACTGTGAGCACATGCAATCTACTGAGCTCACCCTGTGTGTGGTGTGTGTGTGTATGTCCCACATGACGTGATGCATTCAGGAAGCCTGTTAATTCCATTGCAGCTGTGCAGCTACAGTATGTATACAGTATATGTTAGCCTGTCTGTTAGCCAGTCTGTTAGCCAGTCTGTCATCAATTATGAAATAGGCAAGCTGAAGCCTTCTAACATTTAGTCATCATGGATAATGATGGCAAAACAGTGGACATACTCAGTGTAACACAACACAGTTCAACAGCACCACAAGCTACAGCCTCACTAAAGAAACAACTTAAAATGAAGTGAGTGAGTAATCCACTGTGCAGTCATTATACACAATACCAAGTAACAAACAAGTGTTAGTCATACACAGAAAATAAATTGACTTTGACCACAATCTTTGTTTAAAACGATGTCTTGTTAAAACGACGTACGTATGTATTTAGGTATCTTCATCATACCTGAGAAAAGCTGTTCCTGTTATTTGCCCAGTAGTTGAATAGGGATTACTACTGATCAAACGAGATCAATGACGATAAATAATAATAATAATCATCATCATAACAAGCTCTAAAGGTCTTATTTTTTTCCAAACAAGTGAAGGAATCTGACAGAGGAGTGAGATTTCAACCTGTTTGTAACACACATCAACATGTTTCTTGACTCTGGAGCTGCAGGTGTGTCTCTGCCCTCAAATCAAATCAAATCAAATCAGATTTTATTTGTATAACCCAAAGTCACAAAGTACATTTGCCTCAGAGGGCTTTACAATCTGTACAGGGAGTGACACCCTCTGTCCTTAGACCCTCGGTTCCAGTGAGGAAAAACTTGCCCACAAAAAAAACTTTTAACAGGGAAAAAATGTGGAAGGGGACAGCAGCAACAGTACAGTGATCAATCAACTCTCTCGTGCTTTCATAGGCTGCCTTATTTAACTTGATCTTTCCTTCCGTTGTCATGAGTGCCTCACAGAAAGTAAAACTATTAGAAATGTGAAATTAAAAATTTAAGGTCCCCCAAAGAATCTGATGGCTTACCATCATATGGATGGAGCTGCGCCTAGTTAGAGGGACTTTCCAGTGAGACTGTACTGCAGCCTGCAGGTTAAACAAGGAACTGCACTGGTTCTGTGTTAATCAGCACCTATGAACAAGTCAAACATTGTTTTCTCATAGAAAATGATGAGGCTGCAGCCCATGATTTATGTGTCACTGGCAGTACAGGCAGTGAAATGTATGTCATATTTTGGTGTTGTAGCATGTCAGTTTCAGTTTGATCAGCATAAACTGAGCAGAGATTCACTGAAGTGAAATCTCTGAACTAAATTAATAAAATCTGGATCCATTTAATTGACTAATTGTAAAGTAGCATGCTAATACACACTGTTGCAGTTCTCCTCTTGTTCACATGGTCTTTTTATATGTGATCTGTCACATCATGCAATAATCTGTTTGATTATCTTTTCTGTGGGTTCCAGAAAGAGTCCAGACTAGACTAGTCCAGACAGTTTGAGGCTGTCTGTGCAGAAGAAGTGCAGAAGTAGGGGAGAAGACTCCAGCAGGAGTTCAAATAACAATCAAGCAACCTCTCCACCTGGCTGCAGCTGCTTGAAGGTGAACTTCAAGGACTTTAAAGTCAAACAAAATAAACTGGGAAAACAAACTCAGTCATGCCTGAATGGTCTGCTGTCAGCCAACTACACAAGAGTCTCCAGCACCACTCCAAGTGGTATCTAGGACTGCACATACAGTGCTTCACTACTTTAACAGACAAAGAGCTTTACGGTTTTCCTTTAATTCAACAATTCACACATTTACATATGCCATGCAGTGCACTAACACCTCCATCAGGACCAACTTGGATCCAGAGTCACGCTCAACACTTCAACTTGCAGACATTGAACTGCCTACTCTGCAAACAGTAGACATCATCTAATGAGAAAATGTCACAGGTTCAAAAGTTCAGAAAGAAAACAGTCAGTGCACCATTGACAATCCCAGGTCAATCTGAACAAATTGTAAATGGACTGTACTTATATAACACCTTTCTAGTCTTCTGACCACTCAAAGTTCTTTACAGTACATATCTCATTCACCCATTCACACACATTCACACACTGATGGCACAGCCTTCAGGACACTTCAGCATACAGACTAGGGGAGCTGGGGATTGATCTACTGATCATCTGATTAGTGGACAACCCGCTCTACCTATTGAGCTACAGCTACACTCCACAAGAATGCAGAATCAAAAAAAAGACTGGACCAGAGTGGGAACTTACAGGTATAGGATATGCGTCTTCTCCAGCCCAGACAGTCCAGACCGATGGGGGTGCTCTGAGAGAAGCAGTGGGCTTTAAGGGGCATCCCCCGGAAGGCCTCGATGGGTGCCAAGGTGACCCTAGGATCAGCCTGTGGAAGAAGAATGCAAGAGAATTAGTTCAAATCAGCCATATTATCGCTGATATTTAGGAACTGGACATGGTTCCATAAAAACAATCACTTACTGAATACAAAATAATACAAAAGTAACAGCCATGCATGAATTAAAGCACAGAAGAGTGAAAATAGATAAAGAGGGCATGCCTGACACAGAAAAGGATGACAAAGACCTCGAGTTTCATGTCCAAGAAAAATGTCAGAATCAGACTGTCCAGGAAGAATGAAAACTCAGAAGTAAGGCAGAGAAGGAAGAAGGTGAAGATTACAAAGACTTCCATGGTTTGGGTCTTTGTGTTTGCATCTCACCACGCTGTGGCTTCGTCTTGCTTTGTCCATGTCTTCAATTAACAGTGTGCTGAGCTGGCCCAGACTGCCTCTGATGGCTCTAGCCAATTTGCGTTTGTATTTCTTTTGCTCTTCAATCCAGAGGTCATCTGAACACTTTCGCCTTCGCTGCTGGCCACCTCCATCACGACCCACATCCACCCAGCAGCAAGTCCTCAGCCCAGCAGGAACCACAGAGGCCTTCCCCTCGCCCTTCACCTCCAACAGCTTTCTTGCTCTGAACTGCCTGGCAGGTCGACCACCGTTTTGTGTGCCCTTTTGAGTGCACAGTTACTGATTAGTCAAACTCCACTCCCTTTAAGTCCCCCAGACACAGTGCATGATTACGATAACTGTTAACTTCATATTGAGACTGTAACTCTGGATACAGGTCAAAGTAAGCAGTCAATACAGTTAATGTATTTGCATGATATGACACAATGTTGCCAGTGAATATATTTCTATAGTATTCGTTGAAGGTTTTCATAGTCAACTGGACTCTCATCCAAGAGGCTTCTTCAGTTCGGTGGTCAGCTGGGGAGGACGGATTTACCTCTATGGGGTTGTTGACACCTTGAGAGGCGAAATGTCTTTAAGAAGCTATGCTAGTCCAGTTGACTACGATATATATACCATGACCTGGATGACTGAAAAACATTATAAACATCTTGCTATTTCTGCAAGATCTTCCATTGACTGAACCGCAACCAAAGAGTGCTCATGCAGCTAGGTTCATATGTGTGCCAGTGAATCCAAGTTTCATCTTGGACATTTAGAAAAAACACCATAAAAGACAATCCAGACAGGAAGTATTTTTAGAAACATTCTTGATATCCATCACTTGCCCATCTCACAGAACATATATATATCAATCCATACTGTCCCATAGACACATGAATGAGACCTGCACTTTTTTGCAGCTCTGGGTCTATGTATAAGCCTCTGACCGGTGAGGCATAATCTCTCCTGTTGTTTATGTGCTCAATTTATTAATAGATTGAATAGAGATTGAAAGGACCAAACCAGTAGAAAGTTGGAAAGATTCTAGTTGTCAACCCTCTAGCTGAAGTTGACAACCCTCAACCCTAGTAAGGCATCACACAAACTACACCAAGCAGTTTCCTTTTGACAAATAATTCAAAACATGAAATAATTGTGAATAAAAAAATGTCAATATTTATTAGAGACAGGAAATTATACTAGTTTTTACTCAGAGACAATCAAAATGGACGCTTTTTTGTCAGATTAGTTTCAACAAACTTAATATTAAGTGGTCTCAGGTGTGAGACGGCCCGGTCAATGAGGCTGTTCATGTCATTAATGTTAAACTGGACCAGAGGAGAGAACAAAAGAACAAGTGAATGGAAAATACCCACACAAATTGTTCAGATTAAGTGATTAGTCTGCAGTTGGCATGGCTTGTGGGTATTGTGTACTGAGTGGGTGTCCAAAATCCAGCTTTACAATCTTATTCTATTTTGTATCATGTGGGAGGAAGCCACAAGGGGGGGTAGTCCTCAAGTTATCCTGCTCAGGCTATGTATTACAGGACCATTGTAGGAACTGGCAGAAAGGTGGGACGATGATAAGCAGCTAACTCACAGAATGGAAATCTACACTACTGGGGGCCGAAAGGAAGAAAGAGTTGACTGCTGTTTTTCTCCTCCTCTTCATCTAGTTCAAAAAGAGCCACAAAGAAAGAAGGACTTGTTCTCTGTGCCAACCCAGATACTGACAGATATAGATACCCTAAGACACACATAAACACATACAAACGCTACCGACTGCGGAGCAAGAGATTAACTGGTGTTGGCTTCTTTTTCTTTTTCATTCCAAGCCAAGTTTGTGTGTGTGACTTGAAAGCAGGGGTGAAACATTTAGCCCAGGGAGCTAGAAGCCCGGTGGCATCTTAATTTAGGCTTTTTTGAATGTTTCATCTATAGAACTTTATAATGTTTAACATCCAAAAAGGAAGGGCATTTACAACATGTACATATCAGAAATCTGAATAAGATCCCAGTAGATTTGTACTTGTGAATAAAATAATAGTTTCATCATAAATACATTTTACAAAAATCTGCTCTGTGCGTGACAAATAGATTTCTTCTTACCTCTAATTCGTTGATGGAGCCAATGGCATATAGGCTGATGTGTGACTGGCTGTCTATTCTGCCCTCAGCTACATCCAAAGGGCCAGGGCTGAGACCTAGAGGGCTAGCTGAGGGTTTTAGGGTTTTAGGTCTCTCAGGGGGGTCTGTCAATCCCTCCACACTGACTGACTGACACAGAAGGATAGGAGAAACAGAACTGGCCCTTGCTGGATGAGGGTAGCGGAAAACTTTGCGCTGAGCCGATGGCCTAGGGCTGTTTGGTTTAGGGCTCATTGGTCGTAGGGGACTCTCAGTCAAGCCCTCACTAGTGACTGGGTGGGACCTGGTACAGGATGGTGAAAGGTGATGATTAAGGGCTTGTGAGCAGGGACTCAAGGGTGAGGCTGGGCTGGTGTAACTTGGAAGTGGAAGTCCAGAATCATCTAGAAATGTTGTAGGTAGACCATGTGGTGAACACCTTCTTCTCTGGCCTTCAGATTTGCATCCATGGGGGTTTTCCTTTCCACTATCTTGTGGAACTCCCCGTTTAGAGATAGGATCAGTGTGGCAGAGGGCTCTGAGGGAGGATGGTGAGCCTGGACTACTGAGTGGAGAGGATGTTAAGTCTCCATGGACCTGCCCAGGAACCAAGTTGCTACATTCCCCATCTGGCACAGAAAGAGTCCTTTTCAGTAGCTCACTCTCCTTTGCCTTTTTCAGCTTCTTCCAGGATTTGTTTGCTTTAACTGAATCCACATCAGTGCCTATAGTGGCCTGCTCTTCATTCTCCTTATCCATCGAACGAGACTCAAACAGGCTGGAAAGGGACTTATGTGCTTGTGCAAAGCGCATGCGAATGTTTAAACTGTCATTACTCTTGCTCCTCTTGTAGGTCTGCCCATTAGGTGACTGGACTTGCCTGAAGAGGGGGTTGTCTGGGCATGGTCCTCCATTACCCTCCCCGCTACTCCCTTGGCTGAATATCTGACGGACATGGCGAGTGTGGGGAGCAGAGGAGAAAAAGTCCTCTTCTTCTACCTCGTAATGCAATGAGGAAAATGCTTGGTGGGGTGTTTGGTTGAGGATGTCACCTTTGACAAAAACCTCATCATCTGAGTTGTCTCTCTGTGTCCCTTGCTCAGGCAGAAGGCCCTCACTTCCTCCATCTGATGACTCCTGCGATAACTCCTCACTTTTGGCACCCTTTGAGCCTTTCACCTTCCTAAAAGAAGGCATTTTAGCAAAGACAGAAAACTTTGAGCTTTTGTTTCCTGTCTGGTTGCCTTTTGTTTTGCTTCTGTTGGTCGTGTCAGGTATGGCATTTCTGGCTGAAACAGCAAAGTGGGGATCTTCTGACTCATCACAGTTGCTGCTTGTTGAGGTATAAGACACAGCATCATAGGCTACAGTCATAGTCATCTTTTCGCTGCTACTGTGTAGGACATGTGTTGCTGGGTTTGCCTCAGGTTCCATCTCAACAGTGGTTAAAGTTTCTTCTTCCTGCTGTGGCTGGTGGTGTGTACTCCTGGGACTGGAGGTATCCTTTGAAAGGTTAACATTATCTGTTACAGCCCTCATGATCTCATATTCTTTCTTTGTTTCTGTTTTTAAATCATACTCTGTTGTGTCACAACTTTCCAGTGAACACTCAGCCTCTACAACTGACTCTGAAGTACTGACAGCAAGAAGGTTGAGGTTGACATCAGGGTGTGAGTACCTAACTACCACCACCTCCGGCTGTGAAACTGGCAAGCTGACTTGTGTGTAGTCTCTAGATTCCTCAGTCAGTGCATAATTCTCGTAGGATTTGGATAAGCTGCCTTTTGTTTTAATAGGTAAGCTGTGATCCCCTGGTTGACTACAACATTGCCTCTCTTCTTTGAATTCACTGTCCACTAATAGGCTCTGAGAACTTGAAACTAAGGGCTTAAGGCCTTCACTTCTTTCAGAGTTACAATACTTATACTCTAGACTTTCTACAACAGTGTTATTCTCAATATGGTTTTCTGTCTTTTGTTTTTCTAGCCCATTTGTATGTGCTAGGCTTAAAAGGCTGTGGCTATCAAGGCATTTCCCTAGAACAGATTCAGAGTCTTCACTGCTCCAGTTGGATCCATGGTCCAGTGAAGACAGGAACACCTCAGAATCTACCTGAGGTTTGTCTACATCTTCCAAGGGGTCAGAGGTTAAATTTGTTGATGGTTCAACCAGGGGACAAATTATTCTCTCATTACTTTGGTAACTGCTCTGGGCTCCTCCTGAGGAACAGCCTGCACCCTCCACTCTCACCACCCCTTTTATAAACGTCTTAGTGTTATTGTTGGAGTCTGAGAAAAGAGAATGAGAGGCCTGCAGGCTACAGGGAGGTTCAGGGATCTTTTCCGTCAACTGAGCTTGCTTACAATGCCTAGAAATTGTACTGACAGTAGTAATGACCTTATGATTTACATCTGATAGTTTTCTGCCACTGTCCTGAAAGGACTCAGTAGCGGCAGGACATGTTGATCTTTTTCCTATCTCATGAGGCACATGCTGAGTAAAGTAGGGATCTGTATCATGGGCAATTGCCTTTGGAATTATTCTCTGCTCACTCTGCTCACAAAGCTCTCTTGTGCCAAGTTGTGACTGAGGAAGATGAGGTAGACATTCCTCAGATGTCTTACCAGTGTCAGATCGAATCAGAGTTTTGTCAGGCTCTGGTTCTACACAGCCTGAGATACAGTGCTGTTTGACAGAACAGAGCTGCCTATGCGCAGTAGTAGGTATTTCTATTGTAACATCAAACTGATCAGACATTAAATTCTGTGTCCGTCCTGGAACCTGACATGGTTGTAACCTTGTACTCTGAGGTTGTTTTTGATCTGGTTGCTTCTCAGTGAGCTCCTCCCTGTTTGAGTCAGCCAACAGTCCAGGCGAGGCCAGTGCAGAACCCTTTGGAACCACAGTCAGCTCAGAAGCACAGGTATCCAATGGAAAACAGGTTGAGGTCTCTGTAGAAAATGTGATGGAGGAACAGATTTCATTTACTGTCCCAGGTGGTTTAGTCCCCTCTGTTGTAGTGCCAGCACACCCAAACTGTTCTGCCTGGAAGCAGACACCCGACACCCATGCCTTATCCTGAGGCTTTGTTAAACCAGTACAAACCTGAGGGTGGATCTCTGACAGTCCTCTGTTGGGGCTCTCCTCAAACAGAGTTTGTGAGCAGCAAATATCCACTTTGGGTGTCAATGCATTGGTTTGTGTATCAAGTATGTCTACTAGTTCTGTCTGTGTGGTATGTGATACACCATTTGTCTCTGTAACACATGTTTCTGCAATATCTGAACTTGCTATAACAATTTCTCTAATTAATTCAGACTTAGAATGTGCTGGTGCAAAAAGGCTGTCAAATGTTGATCCATTACAACATGTTCCCACAGTCTCACACTCTCTTTTGTCTGCACTGTGCACTTTTATAGGCTGTATCTCCCTGTCTTCATTGATTATACCCTGTTGTTCTAAATTTTCTCTCTGTCTGTGATGTCTATCATTACAGTCACTGTTGCATCTATTTAAATCTGTATTTTTCTCTACAGAGTAAGTGCTGGGCAGTTCAATATTCTCTACTTCTACATCTTGAATAGTGCAGATTTCTAATCTTTCTCTGCTTGTGTTCTCTGTTTCTATTCTATCTGTGTTACCTGTCTGTAACCATGTGTCATGTCCATGTGTGTTTTGCTGTTGTTGTGTCTCCACTATCTTGTCCTCTGTGGTATCAATATGTACCATGCATGTTTCTGAATCTGCAGATTCATTCACCCTGTTAGGATTGTTTTCTTCAGGCTGCACATGTAGCTTCACTTCCTGGGTGCCTGGTGGACGATTTACCTTTGTGTCAAAGGTGTCTGTGCTGTGTTGGCTCTGTGCACGTAAACTGTATAGCTCTGTGCTTCCCTTGACTTGGGTTTCTAGAGTTTGTTGAGTACAAGCAGCCTCTGAACAGGACTGCTTTTGGTGCACGTTTAGTTTTAGTTTCTCTGCACTTGCATGGGGTTGGAACTCAAATGATTCCAGGTTTCTCGTGCTCAGGTCCACATGGTTCTCTGGGCTTTTCCTCCTGCTACAAGTAGGTCGTCCAACGTATGTCTCTGTGGCATCTCTGTGGCCATCCTTGGCTGTCAGTGGCTCTCTCTGCCGGGCTTTACTCTGCCCAGTGCAAAAGCTGCTGCTTGTTGTTCGATGACCAGTGTAGGTGTTCTCCAGTTCTAGCAGGGCATCTACACATTCGTCCCCATCTGGACTCAAATCTGACAGGGTGTCGCTGTGCCACGAACGGGAGTCATAATACTCATCAGATGTATCAGCTCCTCCTATGCCTCGCTCACACCATTCCAAGGCGTCTGCACCCAAATCCCCCTCCTCTAAAACTAATCCTTCAGAGAGGTGGGGGGAGTTTTCAAGGGCCTCCTGGGGCTGTGGAGACAGTAACGAAGAGGATGGTGAGATAGAAATCTTTGCAGCAACAATGGCAAGAGTCTTAAAGCTGATCCTCATAGAGCTATTGACAGGATACATACAAGGAGCAATCCATTAAAAGGTAACATATAAAAGGACTGATTTTAACCTCCAGAGTCACTCCTCTAAACATATGGTAAATGGACTGTACTTATATAACACCTTCCTAATCCATTCACACATATTCATACACTGATGGTATTGGCTGCCATGTAAGGTGCCAACTGCTCATCAGTTTGACAAAATAATTTCAGTCATTTGTAAACAAATTCAAATTTGAGTCAAGCTAAAATGTGAAATCTCTTTATATTTTGTGTAAAGAAATAATAAGTATTGTGCATATTCTTTTTTAACCTTTATGAAGAAAATGAAATAATGTGGAAACAGCTGCTTGGCCTCAAGTGTCCATTTCTTACAGTATGGTTGACAAACAAGCTGTTGAACTGAAGCAATATGATAAACTTTTTTTTCTAATTTATAATTACAATTTTGACTGAAAAAGTACACATCTAAACAAACAACTGAATGTACACTGAAGTGTTACAAGGGACACAAATAACATTTTATAGAAATGACAAATGTTGTTGCTTCTGGTACATGTGTAAATCTTCAAAGAAATCCTACACAGTCAGAGCTTTACTTACTCTCCAGTGCTTCAATGCATCAGCTGTATCCAGCACTAGAACACAGAGGTGAGTAGTAAACCAGCTAAGCACTGCTCCCATGGTGTCTCTCTTCTTCCCGATACTACCTGATACTAAGACCAGAGCTTCTGTCTGCACTCCTCATTTGTCTGTTTATCTTCATTTCTAAGAGATCCAAGTAAAGTTAAATTACACTATTTACATGAAGCCTTGCAGCTAGATAACTGTACACAAAGGGAGAAGCAGAACTTCCTTTTGCACTGCAGGCTGAAGATGTGGTCCTTCTATAGCAGCAAACACTTAATCCAACCTGAAAACAGCAGGTACAAAGTGACCTGTGTGTCTCAATAACAAGGAAAGACATTAAGAAGCCCTGCTATAAATACAGAGTTACAACTTCGGGCAGCGCAGGCTGCATGACAACTCAAATCCAGGTCAGGTAACCTTAATGCAAGCTCACTCAAATCACATTAGGAAAGCAAATAGCTTAATGGCTTACATATAAACAGAAGCACAGTCTACACAAAACTGATCAAACAGTGTTATGGCATTCAAGCACTACTCCTACTGCAAGCATATACTTCTCCCTTTGTGGCCTAACTCAATAATGTAAAACATTAGACAATAGACAACACAGTCATCTCTGACTGTTAGAACACAATAATGACGAATCACATTGTAAGCATGCAGTATACTACAGTATACCACTACAGTAAAGTGTTAAAGTCATTTAAGTCCAGGTTCACTTTGACACGAGGCAGACAGAGGAAACATTATGACAGCACTCCTTGAACGCTCCCACCCAGCCAAGCCATGACGCTCCCAGCCCATTGGATGGGACTAAGCAAGAAAGACTCCAGTCATTGGTTAATCCAGACGTGCTCCATTCACAGAGTGGGTAGTGTTATTTTCTGCTAATTAATTAGAGTTGAGCGTTTAAAGGAGCTTAAAGGCTTAGCAGAGCTCCCTTTCTAGCAGATAGTGGAGTGGCTGATTGAGGCCCAACACTCTGACTCTTCACTACAGTTACCTGGGCGTGCACATGGTCCATGTTATTATCCTCTGTAGCTGACACACACACACCAACAGAAAGACGCTGTCTGCAGTACCAACAACTCACTGAGCTGGAAAATAGAAGTAACCCTGACTTGGGCATGAAGATTCATGTGACAGCTGACAGGAAACAGAAAAAAGACAGAGCAGCCTGTTTTGACAGTATACAGAAGTTAGTGAACCAGGAAAACATCCCAGCATGCATAGCCAGAGTCTCAAAGGTGTGTGCATGTATAGCATAAGTGCTTTAAAATGAAAGGTGACAACACATTCCACACAGATGGACCACATGGCCACCCATGATGTCAGCATACACACACACCATCACATATCATCACTACTAAAAGCAGAGCAGTACATGACTGAGTAAAGTTTTCCAGTAGTCACGTGTCAATCTCTGAGAGAGAGAGAGGGAGCTGCTGCTATGATGGTGTGCTGGTTGGCAGGACAGTCATGTTTGTCACATTATCTGCTCTGTCACTGGAGTCTGGAAACAACAGTTTACTTCTGTGCAGCTCACTTTATAGTGCTCACATGATTGTACCACACCTGGAAACTTAAGACAGAAAGCAGGTACTGCCACTGAAGATGACCCGAGCACCAGCAGCAAACCGTCAAAGAGAACTGGACAAATGTTTCCACTTACGGTTTGTTGAAGTGACACGAAGAAATTGATTGTAATCATTACACCTACCACACTGCGCATTAACAGCTCAGTGAACAACAAATCAAGTTTAACAAGCACACAGAACAGAACAAAAGTCATTTTGTTTGGTTATATGTGCTCAGTTATGAGAGTCTCCTCCCAGGAAATATGACAAATATGACCTGTGTGTACGCTGAACTGTGTCTGTCAGGGTCAAGCAAAGGCAGGGGTGGAGAGACGCTGGCTCATGCTGGGGTCATCATTGTAAAAAGGGCTACTTTAAGACTCCTCATGACATACACTAAAAAACTTCAAACACCTATTGTAGACTCAAAGTGGTGAGGCAGAACTAGAGAGCACAGTGATGGTTTCCCCCTCTCCTCCAGGAACATTACGATTGAGCTGGACAAAACACACTGACACACTGTCCTCTCAGAAACAAGAACACAAACACACACAGGGGAGGCCTACCTGTCTTTAGAGGAGTCTGTGATCTAAGGTTACATCTCTCTCTCTCTCTCTCTCGTCTCTCTTCTTTGTCCCTCTGCCTATAGAACCAACTGTTGCCTCTTCACAGAGACAACGCTTCCTCCTGACAGCGTGGAGACACCACCCACACTCAGCATGGAGGGAATGTGGACGTGGGTGCTGCAGCCACGCTGGGGACAGCTAGCTATTGTGCTACCAGGGCTCAACTGAGTTCACACATACACATCGCATACACACAGTTTGAATGAACACACGCACACCCACACATGAAAACAAAGGCTCATCTTTCTTTTCTCCAAGACACAATTTTCCTCGTTCCGCTGCCCCGGCTGCGACTCAGCCTTCACCTCACCACACCTAGAGCTTTACCTGTCCTGTACTCCACCCATCAACATGCAGTTAGGTAGAAAAAAAACACATGTTTACTTTGTGGAATAGACACAGTAACAAGTGAGTGACATCAGGGCAGCAGTTACTCATGCTGATAATGAAGCTTTAAAGCGAGCCACACACACACACACACACACACACACACACACACACAGCTTACCTCTCGCAGTGATGTTGATGATGTGTTAGTGCTGCCAGACAGAGAACAACGCTTCCCTTCTCACTTTCCTCTCCTCAATCACACACACACACACACACACAATCCATCACCATCACTGCTCCTCCCCCCTCCGCTGCTCTCTGAGGTCACCCCCAAATTGTCGCCTACTGTCTTGCATCTCAGCAGAGACAAGGAGGAACCTGATCCCTGTAGTAGAGGCCACTTGTAGTGTAAGAAGGGGGGTGGGAGTCCCTGAGGTTGAATGTGATACCTCAATGTTCACAAAAGCTCTACGGATAACTCATCCTCCATGAAAATCATTTTGGACTCTGGACTTATGATGCTATGTTCACACTGAAATAAAATTCACAGGAAGCTCATGTGTGATGTCCTGTCTGTCAGGAGCAGCACTGCGGATCACATGACACGCTTCAGTTTCCATTTCAGGAGCAACAACTGTCCTGAATATCAGAATGCTGACCCGTTTATAAAGACACATTAGCAAAACTTTTGACTCCAGCACAATGGAACTATAATGAATCAGTGTCTATTGTCGATGAAATCATCAATGTTTCTTCATCACTATAAAAGAATATGAAAACACAGTGTACAGAAAACACAGTCCAGTTTCTTAAAGTGACACTGCATAGAAATGTTTGTAGTGTAATCCCACTGTGGTGACTATGGACAGCTGTACATGTATTTGTTGTGATTATGTAACATTTGATCAAAAAGTAGGAACGTCTTTCCACAGACAGCTGGATAAATGGCATATTAAGACAGTTTTGATATGTGAACAAAGCATTCAGCCTCCTGCAGAGCTGTGCTAACAACGCGGACTGTGATGGAAACATTTTTTTCAAAGTGAATTTTTGTAGCATGAGCTTTGAAGCAATCCGCTAAGATGAAGTTATATCTAAAACTTGACTGGTCTGAGCCATGACCCTCAGCCTGGTCTCTGGACTGATGGTCAATGGATACTGTGAGCGTGGTTACACAGAGGAAACAAAGTGGACTGACTTAATGGAGGTGTATGGTTACAGCAGCCAGCTGTCTCCGTTTATATCAACCACTCAATTATTTATGAGAGAAAAAGAACACACAAGCTGCTGCTCAGTACACATGGTGGATACATACTCACAGTACGTGGATCACTTGATCTAATAACCTAGCTGTGGGTTTACATTCACTTCAAACTGATGGAATGACATTAACCTACTACCCTTCCTTTAAATCACTCACTACAAGAACATTTGAAATAATAAAATCTGTTTATCTACAATATTTTCACAATGCTAACACTGGACCTTTCCACATAATAAAACAGATCGATCAGCCTTGTCATTAATCTGTTGATATTAGCTCATTGCAGATCAAAATGAATAAAACAGACAGCCCAGTGTGGAATGTGGGATGTTTGGGGACATATCTGTCTCACCAGAGCATCAGGCTAACACTTCTCTTTGCTGACACAAAATGGTGGAAACTAGTGAGCCAGGCTGAAATCAACAACATCATGACACTCTGAGGAATAAGTGTGGAAGCATTTTGGACTCCAGACTTGTGGATGAAGGTAAATGACAGTAATAGTCAGATGTGTAACTCAGTGAGGCTGTGACAGGACAAACACTAATAGTACAACAGACTTTATGATTGGGTCATGAAGGTTGTAATAAAAGTATGTCATATGTGCCATTTTAATGGCCCTTTGTTATTTTCGCATGTGCCGGTCTGTTCTGTTTGCCTGTGCTTGCTATGTTAGTCAAGTGTGTCAGTCTCAACATTTGTGTGTCTCTTTCCACCACTTTCCACCACACAGCTGTTCAGTTTTTGTTCTGTTTTTTAATAATAGATTCATCCTAGTTAAATACATGAATACATCCCGGGGGCCAGAGCGGGCAACATCGAGTCTAATTTAAAACTGCTGGCTAAAGATAAACATGGATACAGTAAGATTGCCGATTCACATCGGCGGTAATGACACCCAGTTACGCCAATTGGAGGTCACTAAAATTAATGTTTCATCGGTGTGTGCATACGCCAAAACAATGTCGGACTCTATAGTTTTCTCTGGACCCCTGCGCAGTGTGATCACTGATGACATGTATAGTCATTATTGTAGGTGATTTTAATATTCATGTGGACAACAACAATGATAGTCTTAGTACTGTGTTTATCTCCTTAGCAGTTGGCCTCTGTCAGAGTGTAAATAAACACCCTTGATCTCGTTCTCTCATATGGCATTGAACTTGATCATCTTATAGTCTATCCACAGAATCCTCTTAATAACCTTAATAACCTTCAAGTTCATATTACTGGACTATTAGCCTTTTTGTAGAAACTCTTACAGCAGATGTTTATCTGACAGTGCTGTTGCCAAATTCAATGAAGCGATTCCTTCAGTCTTGAATTCAGTGCCATGTCTCAATGTAGCAAAGGACTTGTCTTGTAATTCTTGTAATTGGACCCAAACACCTACCTTACCTTACCTTAGACGGGATCACCCTGGCCTCCAGCTCCAAAGAATTGGAGTTGTTTTTTTTTTTTAAATCAGGATTTGTTCTTTAATGTCCACATAAAACAAACTGCATTTTTCCACTTAGGTAACATCGCCACAATCAGACACATTAAGTGGATACAGACAAACTAGTTCATGCATTTGGTACTTCTAGGCTGGACTATTGTAACTATTGTAACTCTGTGACCCCGTCCTTCTCCTCGATGTGTCTATTTTTTTACTGTAACTCCACCTATTCATTGAATTACAGGCTATGACCAGGAGAAGGTGCTTCTCTCACTGATTTTTTTTACAGTTGTTCTACCTGGAGATGACGTAGCTTACACCTCATTAACATTCTCATTGCTCAATCTTTTGTTTGCACTTAATGGGCTTTTTGGTCTCCCAGTGTCACACAGATCACAGAGTGGAAAATGCTGCTGGTTTGACTACCGCATACTATACAGTAGCCTCGTGATTTGAGTGTTGAGTGTTCATGAACATTAGGATGACTCTATGACTATGAAAATTTACTGTATTTTTATTTTTGTTCATCCCATAGGCATAAATGAAACTCCATGAAGGTTGAGCAGTCAGACTTCTAATGAGGTGTTTGTATGGGCTAGCCTGGTCTAAAGCATGCACTGAATACCTGCACAACTGCAAAACCCTTCTAAAAGGCTGTTAATCACCTGAAATTCTTCCTCTTTAAATGGCGATTCACAAGAATCAAACTGTGATCAAATATTCAACCGGAGGTATTATTACTGTTGTTATTTTTCCACTTTAAATGGAAATTCATTAAAAAAAAAAAAAGTTCTTGCTTCATGAATTTTCATTTACGCTTCAATTTATTTATGCAGGATTTAACCTATGGGATGACAAAAATTAAAATACAGTAAATGGAAAAAAAAATAAAAATTACAGCTGCACCAAAATTTTAAGTGTGCCGTATTACACAGTGTATAGCAAATGTAGGTAGTCCATCATACGGAGCAAGCAAACTTCCTGTTTTCAAAATAAAACTACGTCAAGTGTATAAATTATGGATCAAAGGGTCAATACAGTAAAAATATAGCATGATGCCTTTTTTCAAAGCAAAAGAAGGAACTTTAAGACTGAATTTCTAAAAAAAAAAATGATACAGTAAATATGCTTGATACTGAGTGAGTAAATAGTCGGGATGGTCCTGAGAAAAGTGTACAAACCTATGTCAAAAATTATGGACCAAAGTGTCTTCACAGTAGCGGAAATATAGAGCATGATCTTTTTCAATGCAAAAGAAGGAACTTTGAGGTTGAATTTCAAAAATGATACAGTAAATATGCTTGATACTGAGTGACTGTGCTCTGTTTCAGCTGATCGACTCACCCACTCACCCCAGCCTATCTGTTCACATGTGTCTTTATACAGTCTATGGTGAGAGCAGAACATTAAAATCACTGCTCCTCCCCGTGGACAAATGAGGCATTACAGCTGGTTTCCACTCAGGCTGCTTAGAGTCGTTTCCAGTCAGGGACCCCACTACATCATCGCGGGGGATCACATTACCCCTGAGGACCAGTTAAGGACCAGCCATGGACCCATCATGGAAACAAGGGAACTTTTGAGTTGCTACATCTGGAGCACTGGCAGGTTTAAGCTGCTCTCTGCTGGGCAACACTGAAATACAATACACTTGTTCAGTAACTTCTAAAACTGAAGAAGCTTGGCAGTGCACATCTATTTTTTCATCATCATCATTTCATATGCAAGAAGACAAAACTTTTTGTCGTTTGATTTGTGGGCAGAACTGATGTCAGTCAACATGAATCAGTGAAAAGGTCAGGATTTACCACTGAGTTTGGCTGAGCACATTTGCTTTGCTAACTGTTCACAGCCTGCAGTAAAAACAGAGCACTCCAGTTAGTAACAAAGGATTCCATTCACTGCTTACACAGGGCTGAAGAGGTGATCTTCTGTCTCAATGCGAAGCAACAGCACAACAGCAGCATTGCCAATGAGCTGAATTCATTCATTGGAAATGTCAGAACACAATGAAGAAGCAGACTTCTGATCGGACAAGAGGACACAAGCAGTTCCACAAAAAAGAATAATGTTTTCACCAAAACTTCATACAGAGTGGTTCAACATGAGGAGAAATCCTTGTTTTTTATTTTGCACTCTCATATGATGATAAAAGAAAACAATCCACAAGAGAAACGTTCATTCTGTTCTAGACAGCATGATGAATGCTGTGCAGGACCAGCAGATCAATGCAGCTACACCACTGATGAGCTTTAAAAACACAGAGATGCACCACTTGTCCTCATTCATATGGCTCACAGCAAAACAGAAAAAACTGTTTGGAATTTTAGGGTTCTTTTTTGTGCCCCACTGTGTCCTGACCCAAGTGTTGGCCCTACAGACCTGGGTCAGGCTGGGTCATGTGATCCTGGAGAGCAATTCCAGCCTCAGATGAGTCAGTTGTACCAGGAGATTATCCTTGTAAACACAGAGCCAACAGTCTTAAAGTAATTATGTTTAGGATCTGAAAATGTTGGACATTAGCGTCTATGTGTGGAAGTAACAAAAAAGACTGTGGACAAAAACAACAGTGAACTTATCCTGTAGGTTAGAACGCACACCAGCTGATACAAATACACACACACACCACAATCACACCTACATCAGCAACAGCACACTCTATATGCCATATGATCACTTCAATGAAAACTCCAAATTATTGGCTTCAAATGATGAAATTTTAATGTGACAGACCTCAGCAAGCAGTCTAAAAATCTCAATACCGTAGTTGCAGTTAAATAAAAAATAGTTCAAATGAATAACATTCTATTTCCAGTGTGAAGTTCACTCTGCCAATATCCTGAGAAGATCCCCATGGATTTTTTGTTTAGCAATAAACACGGAGTGAGAATAATAATGGTCCACTAATCAGAAGATTGGCAGTTCGGTCCCCTCCAGTCTGCATGTCGAAGTGTTAAGAACAAGACACTGAACCCAAAAGTGCTTCCAAAGGCTGCACCATCAGTGTGTGAATGTGTGTGAATGGTTAGCTCCTCAAACTGGTGAGCAGTTGGCACCTTGCATGGCAGCCAATGCCATCAGTGTGTGAATGTGTGTGAATTGGTGAATGAGATATGTACTGTAAAGAGCTTTGAGTGGTCAGAAGACTAGAAAGGTGTTATATAAGTACAGTCCATTTTCCATTAAAATTGCCACAGTGTGTGGTGTGGAGTCTGAACTTCACATACCTTCAGGTCCCCTCTCTGCTAATTTAAAGAAATTATACATGATTTTAGCAGAATGTATAGCATGGATAACAGTGGATATCCAACATATCTCCTGTTGGCTTGTTGGTCCAGTTGGCAAATGTGTAACAACAGATCAATGTACACACACATATACACACACACATACACATACACACAGACAGCCCTTTCACTTAACTTAGCTTGTCTCCCCTCCAGAGGACACTACCATGGAAACATAGCACAAAGGGAGGGACCAGTAAAAACAGGCCTCAGAGATCTGGGTTAGAATACTAATATCACACTGTGGGAAAGAAGCAACCAGTAATTGCATGTAATTCCCAGAAGACTTCATTATTCTGGCCAGCATTTCATCCTGCACAAACTCCTCACACACACATTAGTTTAGAATAACTGTGTAAAGTCATCATAATGAACCAATATACATATCTGATGGAAGGCTCCTGTGCAGATAAGAGTTAGGACCGATGTAAAAAAAAAAAAACCTGGACTGTGTGCTCGAGTGTAACTGGGTTGAGTGACACAGCAACATACAGCATGTTTATTTATCCAAGTTTCAACTATCCATCCATCAGATTACTGTCAGTCCTTTCTAACATCAATGTTATCAGTTTAAAGGACCAGTAGGATTTAGTGACACCTAGCAGTGAAGTTGCAGACTGCAACCAACTGTACCATACTGTTACTGTTCCCTCATCTTCTATGATGGGCACACAACTTGTGAAAAACAGGAATGGCTCATTCTGGAGCCAGTGTTTAGTCTGACCACACTGGATCTTTAACAAAATAACAGTTGAGTCATTAATCAGTGTTAGGTAGATAAGTTGAAAATGTAATCTATTCCCCGAAAGCTTTTTTGAAAGAAGTACTCATTACTCATTATACTGCCAGCTGCCCGAGGTGCCATCCAAACTAAAACCAGCACACTCATAGGGGCTGTTATTTTCAGCAAAGACTTCTGTATGTGCACTCATATACAGAATATACTCATAGTGTTCATAGTGTTGAGCTCTCCCTGGTGGTCATATTGCATCAGTGTCCACTTTAGTTACTGTAGGACTGAAGCTATCGTAATGATCTGAAAAATGCTCTCTCTATCTTTGTGAATATATACTTATCTAATATAAATATAAATATGAACTAAAATAAATAACCACATGGGTAAACTATACTACTTTGTTTATGTATCTTATTGTATTAGTTATATTAAAAAATGATTCAATGTGACTTCAAGAAATCTGGAAAGCTTGAGCTGTCATTTGTATGATAGAGAGTCTTTGGTATTAGAGTTATACTAGACAAATACATGATATAGATTGTTGTACTTCACCATTCTGATAATATATTTCCAAGTGGTGCCTGAACACTGAGTTTGTGTTCCCAGACAGTGTTTGTGTGCTGAGCTGTGGAGGAGGGACACAAACAAAACGTCTTCTTCTAAAAGAAGCTTCAGATAAACGTTGGAATAAATGTTTGCATGGCCTGTGGATTGTGTTACACTGGGAGAGTGTTGGGAAGAGATCAGAATAAACTAGACTTCAAACATTGTGACTATCCTGTAATAACCTCTCCTGATGCTGTCTCAGTTTAGAGACAGAGTCTGATGAGACGTGATGAGCGGGTGTCTTTTGTGCTCAGGTTCCTTGCAGCTTCATTCCAACATTACGGGACATTTACTGCTGTGGGTGAGCACAGGGGATCCTCTCTGCACAGAACAGGTTACAGTTACAGGCTACAGGCGGAAGATTGAGTGTCTGCTGGCCTGGGCCCAACATAGTAACTTTGAGCTCATTGCTTTAAAGACAGTGGAAAGGTATGTGGACAGAAAGAAGCCAGCTCTACCTGCCCCCATCGCACTGTGTGATTTAGGTCTGTCTTTATTGTCTTTAGAATATTTTTCATGTTACTCTATTTCCTATGTATGCTTCTTAACTTGTAATACTTGCTTTCATCTTTACATTTTTCTCATATCATGTTTATTATTGTAGGAAATGTTAAAAGTCTGACTGCGGAACATTTCAGTCATGACTTTTACACCAGAGTCCATGGTGGTTCATCAGATCCAGGTAAAGCGGTGAATGTCTGAAAGGGGCTGAAGTCAGCCTCGAGCTGTCAGACATGCTGGAGCCTCCTACAAGTTTTTAATCAGTCAGTGTTAACAACAGGGACGGTGTGAACCCCAGGCTGCTGATGCTTTCATTACACTCTCCCTGACACTCACAATGGAGGAAAGATTTAATAACTGCTGTGTGAGCAGCACGTCCTGCAAGAAAATCACTCTCAGTGACAGGCTGACTGTCTGTCAGCCTGAGAGAGCCCTGCCCTCCTGACCCAGTCTCACTGCCAGCCCAGTCCCCCTCACAACATATCCCAAACACAGTGACTAAGAATGCACAGATGCCACTTACATTATACACCATGCAGACTATGGGAACTCACCACAGGAGGCAATTTTATCTCCCTCCTTTCTCAGCAGGTTCATTCAACATCAATACATGAGCGAGTTCAATATTTTATTTATGGATCCATCATAAAATCCTGCCATATTATTCCACAACAGTCAGCAGTCAGCGATTAACACCTTTTAACATTGTCCATGCTAGCTGTGCTCTATATACTTAATCCATATGTTTTCACAAAGCAATATGTTTTAAGATGAACAATCTTTAAAACATATGAACAACTCTAATAATAAATCAAAAGAAGTGACTGACAGATTGATAAAAATGCAGCATTATGTTTTGTTGAGGTTAGAGGAGTTCTCTGGTAATCTATGAATTAAGTCTTAGTGTGCTCATTTGGGTCAAGCAGTGTTGATAGGTGGTCTGGTTACAATGTGTCCAGTACTGTACTTCTATTATTACTTCTCTCCTCATCTTGGCTGACGCTGAGGTAAAGATGGAGAGAAATCATAGAGTGATGAGTGATTGGAAGGAATGAGACCCTCCAGACAGGTTTTAAGACACATCAACATTCTCTAATATGCAAACATCAGCACTCAACACCAGATGTCTCCCACTTCATCCAAAGCGTGCCTCTGTTGGAGGCTTCACATCACACTCATGTAAGTTGCATAATGAACCGTAATTTGCTTCCAAACTGGTTGTGATGTCATTAATCCTGCTGGGACATTCATGGTGTGCAGCAGACGCTCTAAAGCTGAAGTCAACTGTCAAAGCCTTCATCCTCAGAAAAGCTGATAATACCCTCTTGTCAAATGACCATTACCTCCACCATGATTAGGGTTGCAAAATTCCAGGAATCTTCAAAGTTGGAAACTTTCCATTGGAATTAATGTGAATTTATGGGAATAAACAGGAATATTGAAGGTTGGCCCTTAACAGGGAAGTTAAATGCAGTTGGTGAAAATAAATTTTAGCATACTGTTGACTAAAACAACCAGATTTCATGCAGGTACACTTGAATATCTACTATTCCTTAATCACATGCACATAGCACACTGCAGGGCTATTGAGGCCATGCCCCCCCACATACTTCCCAGCAGTAAAACAAGCTGCCAGTGTACAGCAGCAGCTGAGGACGCAGGGTCCAAGAGACCTCCTGGATCAGCATCAGATGACATTCTAATGAATCGTGCAGTGCTTCAGTGCATGTCATAAAAGGGAACCTCAAAAGGCAGCAGCATCTTAAAAGGAGATTGCATCGCAGAAAAGGAAGCGAGGTGGTAAAGTCTGCACGGAGTGAGAAACTTTAGAATGACAGAATGAGTCACATCCTTCTGTCAGACAGTCATGTTCAACTACACAAAGAACTAAGAGCTGCAGACTAAAAGCAAAGGCAGAGGGCTTACCTGGAAGATAGAGCGGAGGAAACACATAACAGTTAGCATTCTTGAAGAGTTTAGTAAGAGACAGACAGCCATACAGCAGTCCTCCGTCTCCTCTCCCGTCCCCCCTGCAGCTCCCTTGTAGTTTACTTCTGCCCTGCTCCTGCAGCAGCTCTCTGGATCTGTAAAGGGCCAGCTTCACAACCTGTTACTATTTTAACTGGACTTAGCCCTGATCACACAGACAAAGGGGGGGAGGGGTGCAGAGCTCCACACCGGTAGACGACTTCACTGTTGATGCAGCAGGAAAGGCCACGTACAGAACAGAACAGATACAGGCTACTGTCATACATCTTGTCTATAGAGGCAGTTCCCGTGCTGTAACATTTAACCCCAGACTGGGTACATAATGGATGACGTGGTCCCTTTGGATCAGCTTCTACAGTATTAGAGATGCCTGAAGCCGATCCTGAGGATCTGTATAAGTGCCATTCCGGGCATATTTCATGGTCAGCTAAAATAAAGCCGATAACATTCTTTTACTGTTCTCTGCTGAGTTGTGTCCACCTCAGCCTGCTGCTATCACAGCACACTGGTCAACATTCAAACAGTGGGAGCATACAAATAACCTCTGACAACAGACTGCTACGCACCATGTCAGAAAGAGCACGACTGAAACAGCTGTCAGACTCTTCAACACCAGCATGACTTCATGACTTTTTCTAGACATTTCTTATCCACTGTATGAGCTACTGTGAAAGGGTGAATTTCTCTCGTGTGGGAACATTAAAGTCTATCTTATCTTACTCCATGCTGCTGTCTTCTACTACATCCATGCTGTGAACATTCTGTTGCATATTGAATCACTGGCCATCACTTTGACCTTATCTCTCCACTCTGTAGTGGAAGTGGTGTAGCTCTGTAGTTTGTACCGTAAGAGCTCCAAACTTTAAAAGGTTGTATCAGATATAGAATGAATGAACACTTTTAATAAAAGGACGTGGATCAGGACTGAGGCCAATTACCTTGGATTGGGACATCACTATGAAGTAATGAAGCAAAATGATTGATTATATATTATTATTATTATACTGATTATAGAAAAACTGTGTGCAGCAAGGTTTAGTGTTATGTTACATTGGTACATCCAGGCCCAGACATCTAATGTACCGTCATGCAGGGCACACTAACATAACATGTAGGAGAAAGTGTTTTCACTGTTTACTTGCAGTAATAATAATAATTTTCCTATGTGTGTATTATTTTAAAAGTTCATCACCAAAAATCTAACAACTTAATTGCTTGTTGTATTATGACAGCAGCAGAAATAAGAAATGACCTGGACACAAAGTAAAGTACTAAGAGGCACCAGCCTAACTATTAACCTGACAGCAATAGTGAATCTTGCCAAACCCTGTCAGCAGCAGAAATAACATCCAGACTAACAGGCACTGAGTCACTGTCTGAGCCTGGTACTCTGAATCTGGTGAGTCCTGAAGCCCCCAGTCGACCTCTAAACGAACTGAAGTGCATGTACAAGTCAGCAAGAGTCAAGTCAGGTGGAATACTGAATGATGTAAGCAGTGAGTCCAGAAAACATTCTGCACTGCTTTAAGACCCTCACCCGAATAATAGCAAGTTTTTAACCACCGTAGCAGAACATGTCCGCTTGGAACTGCAGTGTACCACTGACAGTTCTCCATGACCAATCTCATCAACAGGGTGAGGCTTTCAGAGAGAAGTGAGATATCTGAATTTTGAAAGGAAAGTTTCACAGTTTTCAACATGATGGCAGAGACTAGTTGCAAAAGGAGAAAAACATTTGGCCACAATATCTATACTGAAGCTTGACACAGTTCCACTTATTCATCCTGGGGACATGGCAAGGACGAGCCAACATATTGGTCAATCAGGAAGTTTATTTCTTCTGTTTTATCCGTTGATCCGACGTCCAAAAAATCTGCAATGTGCTAGATGGTGCTAGCCAGCGTTAGCCTGCCAAGTGCATGATGATTTAGGTGGAGTGCTGACAGGACTTTTTAAATGGCTTTGGGAGGAAGACACTTTGGACAAACCTTCCTCAAAGTAGTTTGCCAGATAGGTAAGCTGCTGAATTAGATGAAGGCTATACTGATTATGAAAACTTCATGACTTTGGGGTTTCATGTCCAATCATGGTTGCTTCAGATAAGTTTTACTGACTGTGCAGTGCAGACAGAAATTGGAGAATACTCTCTGAACAGGAGTGAGTTTCTGCCAGGATTATATACAGGGTTACAGGAAACAACAGGCTAAACAAAAGGTGTATGCTGGGCTGAGTTAAATCTCTGAGGAAGGCAAAGAGACATTGGAACTATTCACTCTCAAGGTGTGTATTCTGTGTCAGCCCCAGGGGGAGCATATCTGAGAAACCCAACAAGTGTGTGAGTGCAGTGACATAGGCTAAAAGCAGTGTGTTCCATGAAGCAAAAGGTGAATTGAATTTCAGGCTTCCCTAGATAAAACAGGTTTTACATCTACCTAGACTGCTGCTATAATCACAACAGATCAAAAGGTAGAGCGGCTGACGCTTCTAGAAGAAGTTGGGTTTGCATGACAGTGGTGTACCTCTCCACACGGGTGGAGGACTCTCACTGACAATACAACCCAAGGCTTCACTCAGAGTGCTACAGTAATGTGTTCATATAAAATAAATCAACACTAAACACACAATCAATACACCTTGTGTTTGTGTATACACATCAGCTAGCTTCTTGTGCTGCTGTAACATCTGAATGACCTCCCCAGGGATAAATGAAACCTCATCTTTAATGTTTTTAAGAGATTTACAGAGGCCATTATTGTTGAACTGCTGACCCTGACCGATAATAACTTCGTGACCTCCTTGAAAAAAAGTCTATTCATTTCCCAGACTAATTAAAAAACTGAAAGCTGTTCATCAGTTTCTGACTAACAGTGGACAGAAGTACTCAAAAACTAATCACAAACGATTATCTGCTTACATCTAGAAAAGATCCAACAACCAAAACAGACAATGTGCTGTTGAGTTGTGAGAGTTGCAGAGCTGCTCTCAGAAACACAGGTCTGAACATGGAAGGCACTCTCATGAGGCCGGAAGGGACAAATATGAACTGATCAAAATGGATGTGAAAGAAAAACTGGATGAGAAATGATCACATGATGTGGTTAATATAAAGCTGATGAAAACTGATGAAACTAAAGTAGTGATAAACTGTCAGTTGATAAACTTGACTGACATTGTCAAACGGTGCTGCTCTGCTAACCGGCTGGGCTCTACCATTTATCATTTCTTAAGCACTACACTGTAAACAGAACCGGAGTAAGAAAGAAGAAGAAGAAGATGGCAGCATCATCTGCTCTGCAGCTGATCTCAAGTCTGGAAGCCTATGTATGAACCTTTCACACCAGAGAGAACAAATAGATTTTTTTCCATGTCTGTAGGCGTAAAATACACAAAAACACCAGCATGGTCCTCACACATCATTATGCTTCAGTTAAGAAGAGAAAACAAAGAATTCACTGTTCTGTAACCAAGAGCTTAGAGTGCAGACAAAAGGGCAGTGGGGCCTGTGCTGCTCCGTCACACCAATATGCAACTAAACAATGTGCTTCATTACAGAGAAATCCTCTCAAAGCTTCTCCTCGTTAGTAAAGGCTCCTCTTACTCCATCACTCTTGATTTCATAGGAATGAAGAGGGTAATGGGAATGGGTAAAACTCAGCTCTGACCTCTGCTCAATACTTTACATCTTAGAATCATTTATTTATTTGAAGTATTTCAAACAAGTTTCCTCATGCTGCTGTGGCCTCGGGACATGGGAGGACATGGGAAACTTCTCCACTGAGAGTCAGGATTCTAATCTGTTTTAAATATCACTGGTTTGTTCTTCAGCAGAATAAACATGGCTCTGCCCCACTAACAGTCAACATTTAGAGCCTTCACAACATGCAGGCCAACTCATCACTGAACATGCAGTCATAAATATTTCAGGGAAACCAACAAGAGGGGCAGGAAGTACTAGGATCAGCTGAGATCTGTTGGATATGTTGGACACCTGGATGTTGACGGGATTTAAATCTGCTCTAGTACTGCACATGGCAGGATGCAGAAAAACAAACAAGACAAATCACGCCCCCTTCTGTTGTGAATATTGAACTACAACTTATTTTTCTTAATCTGCCAAGAGAAACTCAGCTGAGCACCATTTGTATCCCTGCTTTCACTTTTACACATTGGAACATTCACACTCCTCATACTGTCTGAATAGCAGTGCTGGAGTAGTCTGGATGAGAGACCAAAGCCCACTGACTGTCCTCATCCAAATGGTCTTAGTTAGTGTGGTGGGCACAAGCTCTTCTGTAACCCTACTATATGAGCCTAAGCTAAACGTATGTTTCGTTAATGATTGAGCCAATTTAGTCTTTAAACTTCTCCTCAACACACTGCTGATGGCTCCGAACACAGAACACAGATTTCAACAGTGAACTGGAAGAATTTCTGAGATCTGACAATCAGGCCAGTGCCTCCACTGAGATTTTTTTTCATCTATAATCTGCAGCCACAACAAATCAATCATCAACAAATCGATCACCGAACCGAACCGCTGACTTAACTAAACTAACCCCACCTTCTTACACCAGACCAGAACAGATAAGGCAAACTCAACAGGGACCACAGAAAGAACCCCAGCGGGGCTTCTTTATATTGCTGACCTGTCAGAACAAGCCACAAGCAGTCAGCGTTTCCCACAGACTACCTTAAAATCTTAAAATCTCTGCTGGAACAGCCTAACTACAGGGACCCCCCCAAGAGCCTGAGAGGAAGATGACTTTCACTGAACGCATCTGGATCTGAAAATCAGTTCTGATGAAGGCCCCTTTTGCTGAGTGAAATACTGTGCAGCTGCCTGGTGTCTTTTGCATCCCTAAACCAGTAGTCCCCAATGAGTATAGCCATGACTCAGCCCAGCCGCTCTCTTCCCAGAAGGCTTGAAATAAATGGCTGTGTTCTGGCCAGGCTGCCGGCTGCCTGTCAGGATTACAGAGGAAGAGAAACATTGCTGTGGTTGAAGAGCCACGGATGTCCCATTTAGACATTTGGCACATCAGAAAAGTTGTACAAAACAGAACAGGTTTGGACTGATCAGACCGGCTGAGTGTCAGCTGAGAGATTCAGCATATGTTACCAGTCTGTCAGCAGTGGAAACGTCTTGTCAAAATGGGATGAGTGATGTGCTTAATTTACCAAGCAGCTGCATACCCAACAACAACATTATGTTTAAATACTAAATGTTCAAACTACAAGAGGTTAAACTGCTAATTTTCTACATTCCTAGTATTAACCAGCTGCTTGTGATTCATTTCTGTCCAGGTGTCCTATGACTAGACAGATGGGCAAAAGATTGGCAAGCTTAGGAGACAAAACCTGAGCATAGTCAAATACAAATACTGCTCATCTCCTGGCTAATGCCATCACTATGGTAAAGAATGACCCAGAATATGTGGACCAGGACAACCCCGTCAAGCTGTTCCTGAGCAAACATGACCTCAGACTCACTGTCCATGAAGACCTGATGAGAACTCTCCCTGAAGATCACTGCGACCAGTACTTCAAATCCAGCTGGACAGAGCTTCAGAGAGGACACGAAGGCCGAATGGCCTGCATTTATGCTGATATAGAACATGACAGCACTGAACAGATTTTTATGGAAGTATCTGTTTATGCTAGTCATCATAATCTTAAGTATGAACTCCATGAGTTTGTTACAGTGCCCCCAATCCCCAACAAGTGCTTCTGTTCTTTTCTTTATGAGAAACTCACAGCCGCTCAATTAGGACAAAACAGGCTTAAAGCTTTGCCTGCTCGTGTAAAGACCCCTCTGCTCTGTGCCAGCTACGTCTTAGCCTCCACTGGAATTTGTCAATCAGAAACACGCCATTAAGCTCACACGTTAATGCCTTGGTTTCAGACATTGTTTTGTTTTCTGCAAGGAAGAAATAGATGTGGTGAAAAAGGCTTGCCTGCCAGGGAAATATGGAGGATTCATGGATCAGATAAAGTGAACAAAGGATTTGAGACATCAGAGTCAATCTCAGGTCAAAGATTAAAAGGAACACATCAATATTTTGGGATAATTAATACATTTAATTGCTGTTAAAGTGAAAGGTGTGACAATCGATAGCAATTCCTTTTGTGTAAAAGGATTCATTTTATACACAGCTGATGAATACCAACTGTCTTTGAGGAAATAGACCTGGAGAACTCATATTAGCTGTTTATGGATGTATCAACAAAAGTAAATATGTTCCAGGGTATTTGGTCTTAATGTTGACATATCAGAATCCATCTCTGATATTTCTTTGATATTTCACATCAAAATCCCTCCAAACCCCAAAGATTCATTATTTTCTAAGATGTTTTTGTTGTTGTAATGAGTGTTATATGGGAAAAAGTATTTTGGGACTAGTGATCTTTATATGATCTGTGATATCATTTGTATGTTTTATCTATCCTTTTATTTATCCTCATAGCATCTGACCACGAGTAGCATTATGTTCCCAAGCCTCCAGCAGCACCCTTTTGCAAGTGAACACACAAATAAATTCAGCAGTGCAACCTTACAGTCTGCCAGACTTTTTGTGAGTTAGCAAGACCTTTCATTGCCCTCAATACTAGGTTCTACAGCATCAAGTAGTTTCACTTGGTAGAACACCAAAAGGACAGTTTTTATAGCTTTCGCAGATGTTACTGCTCATAACAAGTTCTTAAAACTAACAGACATTTACAGGCAGCTGTGAATGACACTGTGTTCACCATGTTTTTGTTCAAATTGGCATTGTGCACTACTGCTGTACTGGACTGTGGTTAACCTAGTCCACCCTGTGCAGAGACATTTCTCCCACAGTGTGTGCATGTAAAAAGTTGTCAAACACAATGTGGTCACAGGTGACAGGTTAAGCCCCTGTACAAAGCATCATGGGTTCAGCTTCACTGCAATAATTCTGCTGCAGGCTACGGGCCACAGGAACCCATTATACCATCAAATGGCACTGAAAACACCTGGAGAAGGGACAGGGTGGTTTTTCTAGAATGTTTCTCATTGGTAAATAAGGCTGTGACCTTCACATATAATGACAATGCATGTGCAGCTGTAACATGCTAAGCTCAAGGGATGGAATATGAGGACTCTTTGCTGAAAATCTTGCGCCCAGAGCAGAGAGGTGGAGGATGGTGTAAAGAGCAAACTGAGAGCTTGGTGTCTAGTGAGGAACAAGACCTTAATGGACTGTAGAGCATGGGAAAAACACTTGAACCTTCTTCTTTCTCTTCTCTTGGTCACAAACAGAATAACAAAGGCCACAGACTGTTCAGAAGAGCCCTTTAAAAAAAAGAAGCGAGGAGCTACGAGCTGCTTTAACCCAGACTGATAGACACGAGAATGAAAGACTCTCATGAGCCCATCGGCCATATACATGACACACACTGACCAACATCCATGACCTCAACAACCGTTTGTCTCCAGCATGAAGACTGAAAAACAAGGCAGAACCACAACTTGGCAGAAGAGTTTTAATACCACTTTTCCACTAAATTACACCACCTGAAACCAAATGCATTCATTCACACAAATCCAGGTGATGATATTATATCCTGATATAGCACCTTTTATTTAAATTAATCTCATTTCATGGTTTTTAGAGTTGCATTCCTCATTTCTATGTATTTATATGTCTTTTACCTCATGAAGCATGAGTTGGCTATGTATTCTATTTAAGCTGATTGGAGCTGTATGTAGCACTATTGCTCAAGACATATTAAATGTCTTATCTTGAATAGCAGCATTTGCTAATGTAAATTGGAACATCAATCTTTGATCTCTTCCCATATTTGAACTTCTTTGTCATATGATGTGCCGTGGGAAAGCCTCTTGCTCCATCACAGTGGGGCTTGTTTTGAACCCTTGATGGTACCTTTGGGTCTCTCCTCCATACATTATCTGTACTGTTTGACATCTTGGAACAGTTGTGTTTGAGTCTGACAACCTTAATACAGCATAGATGTCAAACCAATTAATCAGGACCAATAACACAGGTTCTATTGTTTTGTCTACCCCATTTATATCAGTCGGGGGTGGCTGAATAACACCTCTGTAGATAAACCAATACATTTCAACAAACTACATTCTTCTTGAAACTATTGCAGGATTGTTGTACTGCATTAATTGTAGCTACTGTAGGTTACAGAATAAACTGGCAACTGAGTGTATAAACTGGGGACTCATTTTAATTAGTACATGTGAAGCTAAGGGCTGACCTTCAACTTATCTATTACAAGCTGCACAGAAAGACTACAGCAGCTGGCCACTGGCACACACTAGACAGTGGCTCTGCAGAAGCCATCCATATCTCAGACGTATTTAGCAGTTCATATTGCTCTGATGTTGTGCTCATTGGCAGCCATTTCCCTGGTTGAAGAAACAACCAACCAATCAGAGCTTTGTCAGGGAGGCTGAGATGCAGAGTGCAGAGATGGTGGGGAGGGCATGAGGTGGCTTTGGAGTCTGCATTTCTATTCCAGAAAACAGTGCAGGAAGAGAAACAAAGCAAGCCAGCCTATCATTTCCTCGACACTGTGAAACTAACTGGAACACGGATTAATGAAAAAAAGTTCACACTGTAAAGTTTATCTTTTAATTTTGCAGTTTCCATGCTTTACAAAGAAACCAAGGTAAATGTTTACTGAGGACCTTGAGGAACTGGTGCCTTACATGTCACAATGTTTCTGTCTGGATGTTCCAGCAGTTTACTGATGGATGATGTGAGCTGTGAGCTGTCTTTTCCTCGCATCTAATATCTTGATGCTGCTGTGGTCATCCTGCAGACCTTTGGATCTCAACTCAGGACTTCTCAACACTCCTCTGCAAAAAACACTTCATTTACAACTGCCTTTTAAAACATCATACAACATTTCAGTACAGGTCTGTCCATCATTTAGCTGTAACCAGCATATTGTAGTTAGACATATCTGCAGAAGTGAGCCATATTTTGTCCTTTGTACTTCTTTGGATGAAGCAGTTACTGAAAAAAGTTACTATAACTTCTGTAATACACTTAAGTCCAAAGCTGAATTTTCTCAGATGAAGTTACAGTATTACACAGACAGCATCGACTGTGCACAGAATGTTAAGTCTCATGTCTTTTCTGCCACCCTGTTCTGAGACTAGTTCATGGCCAATTCTTGCCACTTGTTGTCTACACAAGTGTCAACAACCTAACCATTTAGACAAAATATAATCACCATCTCCATGGTGATACTAATTCAATCCTAAGAGGAAAAGAAAAGCACCAATGTCTTGTTCTCTCTACACAAATGAGTGAAAGACATTGGGCCCTCCATATCTCCTGGGTAACCAACAGTTACAGGAGGAAATCATCATGCATCCGCTCCTTCATTTGCATAACAAGTAGTGCAGTGGCCCGGGCCAACTCTGAACCTACAAGAGCGTCACTGCTTGTGCAATGAGTCCTCCACTTTCCTCCACTCATTCCATTCTCTGTAAGTGGCTGCTTAACAATGCGCATTGCCTCCTCCAACTGAATTATTGATGGGAGGAATATGTAAATCAACTGCCCGAAGCATGTTGATAAGGTTCAGGATGGACCACCAGATGCCTTCATTTGGATCCATGAGCAGGACCTGGTTTTATGTTTATCAAGCATGTCAAAGTAAGAATTCAGTCCTGACTGGCCAAAGACCATCAAAGAGTCTTAGTGACTCTGTCTCTTCTCCAGAGGTGCCCTAACCTGTTTGAGCTGATAGAAGATACAGCGACAACAATGGGCTTTTTAAGAGTACTGTACTGTACCTGCTGGAACAACAAGGTCCTCGCTCCCTTCTGCTTTCTGGCAACAAATCACATGCTTTGTAACACTGATGAATTTGGGTGTGTCCTAACCAACATTGCTGCCAGTAAGAAATGTCTATCAGTATTACAGCAGATAATGCAATGATTCATTCACAGCAGTCATTGTGAAGTCATGGGAAAAAAGCCTGCAACGCTCTATTATTATCATTGTACAACAATGTGATTAGAGAGGGTTGAAATACAGTTCGTTATTGCACACAGCTGAGTCTTTTCATTTGTTTTTGAGGCCACGATTGTCTGCCATGGTCTACTTACAGCCTATGATCAAATACAATGGTGTTAAACAATATTAAAGTTGGAATTAGTGGGGTCATGTGCAGTTTCAATTCTTAAAAGAGGCAGATGCTAGACCGTTCATCCATTACTTTAATCTATTCACTTCAATGTTTTTGGCAGGACTGCTAACTAGCCTTGCACACCCTCAGTTGAAATACTGAGTGTTAGTGTTAACAACTGACCCAGGTTGGTGGCAGGTGTGTTCAGTGCAGATTATTGTGACACTAATTATACTAAGGTTGTCAGAGGTATTAATAATTTGATACTCTGATACAGACTCAGTCTAAAGAATGATGTTAGAAAATTTGAGCACACAGCATCTACCAGATTTGACTTCCATTGACTTGTAATCAGGTGAATCTGTCATTCATCTGTTCTCACACTTTGGGCTCCAGACTTTACGGCACTAAGTCACACATCACCACCTATTTGACTGATTTTGGTGAAACTGGATCATATTTTATGGAGAAAATGTTTTCTGGTTTTCCCTCTGATGTCCTCCGGCTGCTCTGCCTCAACTCTCTGATTTACAGAGTTTCCTGATTGACAGTGAAGCAAACTGCTGACAGTTGTAGCTGCTGTTAGCTAATGTTAGCTCAGTTTGTTAGCTGCTGTTAGCTAATGTTAGCTCAGTTTGTTAGCCGGGCTGCAGCCATTTCTGTTATTTTGGAAGAAGATGAATCTATGTGTAATTTCTGAGTCTGACGCTGTTTAATTCATTTTCCACAATTCACAGCCCGTTTTTTCTCAGTTGCCTGGAACACAGCATCAACTGCTGCTGGTCACTGTCACAACCTTCTGATATGGTCACAACAATCGGAACTTTGCACATCGTTGCATGTGCATATGATTGCTAACGTAGGATTGGACAGTAGCGGTTTGAGGGAGGGGCTTGACAATATCCCACATCAACAGTTTTTTTTTTAATGTTTACTCTTTTTTCTGGCACAATGCTGCAATACTTTAAGCCCTGTATAAAGTATGTATATAGTAATACTGTACATAATGGAGCTCTCTGAATAGATGGGACTATGCCTAATGAGGGCTGATAGTGACTACTAGCTACACTTTGTCAACAGTAACTGGATGTTGAGAGCCAGTGGAGCAAAGCTCATTAACATGGTGTGTGACTCATGCTTGTCCAGAACCATGAAACATGAGCCCGGTCTGATCTTTCTGTTGATTCAGTGGACAGGATCCTCCTCACAAAGCTCTTGTTGCCAACTTGTCGAAAGAATATAAAAGAATCATGTTATGCTGTTATCCCTTGTCTGTCCCAAAGCAGTTGTTTGCTCTCCGTCTTTCGCTCCCTCTCTCTCATAGATCTGTTGTGCCGGGCCAGGAGGGCCAGAGAAACCTAATGACCAGGCAGAGAAACCACAGATCCCGAAAAAGAAAAGTCAGTCATTACTCTCCCTGTGGCTCATTTCATTCTACTGTGTGAGGAATGCTTTCTTTGGCTCTCCTCTTTCCATTATGCTTGTCTAGCAGCCCTTCCGTCCCCCTTTCTCCTCCTCTCTATTTTCAGCTGCTGGAAGAATTTGGGTTAGAGGTGGATCAAAGTAACGCGGTCCTACTCTAAAGGCCTGGCTCACACTCATACAAACAAGTGATGTAATGGACGCGCTGAATGAGTCTACAAACATGATAGCAGACTGTCAGCTGCTCTCAGTCTACCTTCACACAGACACCAAAAAACATGATCCAATACAGCAGCCCATATTTCACTGCTGCTCTGTGGTTGTTTATGCGACTGCAGCTGTGATGGTGATGTTACTGCTCTGATCACTGAAATGTCTTTGCTCCTCCATCTAGGCTATAGTACGTAAATCAATGAAGTGCAAAGAATGACGTAAGACATCTTCTCTGTGCACAAAAGGTTTATTCTCTTAAATCTTTGTCAGACATTGTGTTGCATGTTAATGAGCACTTCTCCTTTTGCATTCATTAGCTTGCCAAGGTGCACAAACAGCAGAACTAAAATATGAGAAAAATGATCCAAAGTGCTCGATTACACAAACCTGCAGTGACTCTGTTCATTATCTGGGCTAATTTCACAGTTTATCAGTTGTTCTGTTCTTGTTATGCATTTAATATAAAGAAACATGATATAAACATCCATAAAATGTGTCACTCAGTCAGTTTACTCAGTGATAAAAAGGAACTGGAACTGCTGTGTTAGATCGCTGACTTTCATCTGAATTTGAGTGGACTAACTAACCAATTTCCTCCTCTAGAAGCAGTAAGAAATCATTTTTCAGCTTTTATGACCCATTCAGATGGTCACAACTGTTGAACTGAAACTAGGTCACTGCATGAAAACACACAGAGAAGCAGACACACTTCAGCAGTGAAGGCTTCTTCACAGTGACTAGGATCAGGTTTACTCTCCTGTCTTCAGACGAAAGCAGGTTCCGCTTCATCACAAGGTAATGAATGAGCTTCAGCCGTATCACAAGCAGTCACCACCTGTCAGCTTCAACACTGCACAGTCACTACAGTTCAAACCAGCTTGAGTTTAGTTCTCTTAGTGTTAGTAACGCATGTTACTAACTAAACTTCTTCCTGGAGTTTCTGTGCTCTCTCATCCAGCAGGTTCTCATGGATCGTGGCTGCTGCTGTGGTCCTGCATGACGTCCACTACATATATTATTACTGTCATTATTGTTACCATATCTCCATTACAGTTTATAGTTAGTTAATGATTTACTGCTGCTGTGCATCTGTGTGTCTCTATCTCTATCACAGGTTCCACTGCTACTGTAATCACTCTATCATTCATTGTAATTCATTGTCATTTTATCATTCATTGTAATTGTACAATATGTTTGTGTTGATTGTTCTGTACATGTGACATCCATTGCACGTCTGTCCGTCCTGGGAGAGGGATCCCTCCTTTGTGGCTCTTCCTGAGGTTTCTTCCACATTTTTTCCCTGTTAAAAGGTTTTTTTGTGGGCAAGTTTTTCCTCACTGGAACCGAGGGTCTAAGGACAGAGGGTGTCACTCCCTGTACAGATTGTAAAGCCCTCTGAGGCAAATGTACTTTGTGACTGGGCTATGCCATTCAAGATAGATAGATTTGTGCTGTTGTTTTCTCTTATGATGTTCTTCATCATATATACATGAACTTCAGCAGCCAACACAGAAATTAATGCTCTACGTGGTTGATTTTGAAGCTCGGCTGCTCTTGTTGGCAGTCTTTCGGGTACCTCTGTGTTCAGTCATCTTCCAAAGTATTCTTGAGAGACCTCTTGGTCCTTCAAACACAGACAGCATTGAGAAGGCACTGGAGGTCACTGACTGTCAACACCCATGCATTTAAAAGTCACTGAATTGAATAGTACTGAGGAGTCACCACATACATTATTCTTGGATTGTTGTGATATTTGTTGGTATGTTAAGGTCAAATGAATAATCCAGAAAAATAAGCACAGCAATTCTGACGCTGTGGTCAGACTGGTACTGGTTGGAACCATTAGCATAGTCGCCACTGAAATAAGAAGGGCACAAAATGAGAAGAAAAGGGAAAGGTCCAGGACTGAGTCCATGCATATGTAAGTCAGCCACAGTGGGCTAACCCTGCTTCCAGTCTGGCTTCACCTTTAAAATCTGGTCCTCTCTAATCGGAAACACTGTTTTTGCAGGGCCTGGAGGCCACCGAGTCCGAAATTAGTGGTCAGGCTTTGGAAGGAAGCAGAGGAGCCAAGTACTGCTCGGTTGAGAAACTACACACACACACACCAATACACAGGAAGTCACTAGAAGCAGTGTTCTCTGCACTTCTAGCAGAACACAGCTGAATCAGGTGCTTCTCATCTCAAGGACAGCAAACTTCCAAAGGACTAGAGGGACTGGAGGCTTGATTCACGCAGCTTCACGCAGAATTCTGCATGAACAGGATCTTTTTATTTCTCTTCTGTGACAGTGAACACAACACACACACTAACTATTTTGCTCATCCAACCGCGTTACAGCTGACTAAAGTAACTTCACTTCCTCTTAGAGCATGAAGCTGTGGCAGCGCACTGCACCACACTCAACACAACACACCTGTTAGGACCTTTCTTCACAGAAGGGCTGGTAGTCAAGCTGTTTAAAAAAACCCTCTGCTATCTAATGACCTTTTATGTATGTGTATGTATGTAATGTGGGACTGACTTTTAGTGTTTGGTGAGAGCTTGGTGAAATAAAAGGCTGAACAACAGAGGGCGAGCTGGGCTGACTGCTGTTGGACTAGTCAGTAATATTAGCTGCTGCTGTGTCTGCTGTTGGTGACCTGGTTGATGTTGGGCTGTTGGCAAAGTTGGACTACCAGTTTACAACCAGTTTGTAAAGCTGTGTTTTGAATTCTGGCACTTTGATGCATTACAAGCAAACTTTAATCCCATCAGGATATCACTATGAAACCATCTGACCACACACCTCTTCAATAAAATCCTCTATCATCAGAATGTGATTTAAACTCGTCATTCTAGAGAAAAACTTGTCGCCCTGTCCTGTCTATGCCTGACTCAAAAATGCAGACTGAACTAAGAAGGTGGTAGATTACAGTCATTAATAATATAAACATGATGGTGTATCACTGAAAGTGACAGACTAGAATCCTGAGAAGGCCTTGACTACTATCACTATGTTTTTTTTTGCAAACATTGTTTGATCTAAATACACAAAAAATATTAGGGTTAGAAACTGTATTGGTGCTAATACAAACAGAACAAATACTCGAGTACAGCTGAACATATTTATCACAGTGGGATTACTCTCTGAAAGAGAGACGACAAATCACAACAAATACTGACTTCTACACAATGTTACTTTATTTAAATAAAGTTTAAATGTCTCCATGTGGCCTTAGTGATACATTCCTAAAACAATATGACACTTGATATGCTGCTCATCATTTCAAATATGAATCTGAAAATGTAAATGACAGACATCAGGGATAATAACTAATGACCTGCTGATCCACATAGCTGTCAGTGCTCAAACACAATATTTAAACGAAGTCAAATCAAATTTTGACTTTAGAGTGTCGCCGTGAGAACCCAACATTTGTCACTGGATAACTGCTTGAACAGGATTTCAGTGATTTTAATGAATTCATGTTTGGGAGTTGTAGTCTTTGTTCAGGTGCCACAGCCCTAACATCATGTCAGCAACAAAAGAAGAGAGCTTCTTTTAAAGTGACAAAGGTCAAAGTATAAGTACAAACTGGCTTCAAATCTGCACAATCTCAAGAACTGGCCAACAGTAATGTTGTAAATGAGTTTTTCTGGTTGGTTCTCTCAGCTTTTATGTTTTTGCTTAAAATATGTGCAGCATGGTGGTGCAGTGGTTAGCACTGTCGCCTCACAGCAAGAAGGTTCCTGGTATGAACCTCAGGGCCTCTGTGTGGAGTCTGAATGTTCTCCCTATGTCTGTGTGGACTTCGTCCCACAGTCCAAAGACGTTGGTGACTCTAAGTTGTCTCCGGGTGTCCATAGGTGTGAGTGTGAATGGGTGTTTGTCTCTATGTGCCCTATGATGAACTGGCGACATGTCCAGCGTGACCCACCTCTAATCACAGCATTCAGTTCAGTTCATTTCAATGCTATAATAAACAATCATTAATCCAAGGGAGTCTGTAAACTCTTGTCCAGTGGCCAGAGAAAGGTCAGAGGTCAACAGAAAGACAGACTGGGAACATGCAGCACAAAGCTGAGACAGAGTAAGAAGACTGTAGCCTTTCTTGTAGCCATGATGCAGTGAGGGAGCATGGGAAATGGGACAGTGGAGTGTTTCCTCGCCCTCTGTTCCCCTCAGCTTGGCTGCATGTGAACACAGTCAAATTCTTGAGTATCTCTCGTGTCAACTTTGCAACTGTGTGTTAAAGCCTGGACGGCGGCCCGTCACCCCATCACCCCACCACCCCCACTCCAGCCATAAGTCTCTGAGAGGAATGCGACAGCTTTGCCTCTAGACGCTGATTTACTGTGTGTGTGTGTGCGCAGAGTTCTCACACTACAGACACATAAAAGGGAGGAGGGGTTAAAGGGCCGTGTGTCTGCTCACATTTTGACAGGGTTTGTCCGAAACAGAGGAGAAAGAGGAGAAGGAAAGAGTGAGTGGTCACAGATATTAGACTGGCTGCACTGCTGCTTTCAATACAGATCCTCCAAATGTTGAAGGAGGAAGCCTCCATGTTTCATTTAAGTTCTTCAACTGAAACAGGACATGAGGCTGGTTGAACAGTACAATACATGACCAACTGTTGGAAAATCCAAGTTCTTTGATAAAAAGTCAAAGATCCAAACACATACCAGACTAAATACTTAAGGAAGGAAGTCAACTATGACCCTTTAAGAGCATTCTAGGAAACACCTAATCACCATAAGACTGAGGGTGGAGGTGAGGGTAAAGATAACACCGCACTGATAACCTGTGCTACAGCAGCCCAACATTTCTGCTGGATGCAAGTAATGTTTACTCTTCTATTATTTATGTCTCCACTACAACCACCAGGCTTCTTCTCCATGGCAACAGCAGTTGAGGCTCATGGGTATTGTAATATATAAAGCCATCCATGCCAAACTTTAAGTACTGTGTTTCTTGGCTGTAGAACACAATTCTTTAAAAGAAGAAAATTTACTTTGGTGAAAAAGATTCTGGCCAAGCAAACGATCAACACGGACAGGAGACGGCCTGAAGTTCAGAGCCTCACTGCTATTCCCATACTCCTGTGAGTGTACAGAGTAAGAAGAGCGGCAGCACATGCTTTGTTTTTTAGGACTAGTTAGAGCTGAGTTTGCCATCACTAAGTATGTAGAAGATCCGGACACCGTAAATCAAACGCAGTGGGACTGAGCTGGTCGTTTCATTACAGCCTCCTGAAAAGACTCTTCATCCTGCTCCATACAGCTATTCTCACACTCACATGAGAGAAACGGCCTCACCTGTGCCATAGCAGAGCCAAAGTAACATCGTGCGGTGGCCGACACAGACAAGCAAACAACTTCCTTTCTCTTCACTGAAGTATCTGTCTCTCTGCAGCAGCCTGGACTCACACAGTCCAACCCCACAAGAGACGCCCAGGAGAGGGAGGGGAGGACGGCCAGCGGGAGGGAGTGCTGCTCAGCAACCCAACCAGTTTGTAAAGCTGTGCTTGAATTTTGGCACTTTCATAGTGAGATCCATCAGGAAAATGCAGACTGAACTAATAAGGTAGTAGATTATAGTCATTAATACTATAAATATGATGGTGTATCACTGAAACTGATTTTTTTTTTTGCAAACTTTGTTTGAATTAAATACACAAAAAATATTAGGGATAGAAACTGTATTGGTGCTAATACAAGAGACATTTCAAATGATATGAAATGATATGACATGAAAATGACCTCACCACCAACACTGTTGAGGTAAAGATTTTTTCAGATTAATTAGCTCTCTTCACAGAATATTCCATCCATCCCAGCTGACCATGGGAGAGGCGGGGTGCACCCTGGACAAGTCACAGTTCATCACAGGGCTAACACAGAGACAAACATTGGACAATTTAGAGTCAGCAATTAACCGGCATGTCTTTGGACTGAGGGAGCATACAGACAAGGACGATTTTCAATCAGATCAAAGATTCACAATCATCACCAGTAATCAGTGAGTTTTGCCCATCAGAAATCACTGTTGGTCTCAAACATTGCAGGCTGACAGTGTTCTAGTTTCTACAGCAGCCCAGAAGAGACAAACTGTACAAATGCTTTTGTAGTTTCTCCTTCAGAGAGGAGGAGAGGGTGAAACAATCTGCAACTACAACACTAGATGTCACTAAATCGTATACATTGGACCTCTAATTAATAGATACTGAAATTAATAACAAATGTGACAAAGCAAAGTTACACAAGTTCACATTCTGCTACAGTCGATCACCAAAACAAACACAGCTCAAGCTCAGCAGCTAGCTGCACGATGTGAACTTGAGTTGATCCTCTCAAAAAAAGTCCCACACTGGTGCTGACATTGATAATATGCTGTTCTGTGCTGTGGACGGACACACTGAAACACACACAGACCCATGCTGTGCTCCTTCCTGCTGGCCTATTAAAACGACCCACAGAGAAGGTGGCAGTTAGCACTTGGCACCGGAGTCATCCTGGCAGCTTTAGATGGCCAAAGGCCTTTGAGATGCCTTCAAACACAAACACACTAGCACTGTGAGCGACTGCCACTGAAAAGAAGACATGCAGTCACTAGGAGAAAATGGCTTGTCTATGGCGCTTTCTGGATCAGCTGCACAGTCGCTAGGTTTGGGGTTTTTCTTGATCAAACTATTTTTTAACTCCAAGCACTCGCAGTTTAAACAGAAATATGAAATAAGTGACAAAGACACAAACCCTGACATTTGTGCTGACTTTCAAGCATTTTATTACATCTGATCAAGGATGCAGGCTTCAAGCTTCAGGATTCGTACCATGAGCAGTTAACAGCGGTCTCACTGTAGCGTTTGGAGATGAACTGATGCTACCACCAACTAGACTGATGAAACTAGAGTAAAGACCATAGACACAATTTACATACTTCAGTACTCCACAACCTCTTCACAGTACAGTACTTCCATTCTAATAAGATTTACTGTTGTGGATTCTCACAGTTGGAGGAGAACTAAGAACTGCTTCACTGCTTCTTGCTGCATTGTTGCACATGACAATAAAAGAACTTAACAACAACCCGTACAGCTGCAAACATCTCATTTTGTGGCATTTTTAAATAGAATATGATCAACATAAACCAACCAGAAAAATGATGTGAGATGTGTGCAGCAGTTTGGAGGTCTGGAACCAGGCCTGCTTGTTTTGCTGTCTGCTTTTTTAACATGAATTAATCTTGATTTTGGTCCCAGTCTGAAACTAGGAAACTCAACAGCTATAGCAGCAGCAGCAGCAGGTCCAGACAGCTCCCATAGTTCGATTCCTGCTGTGTGCTGTGGTTACTGTGCTGCACAGAATCAGACTTAACTCCTTGTAGTTCTGTAAATTATAGAGAGGGCACTTGATTCTCCTGGGGAATCCATCAGGCAGACCGCTGATGGGCAGACATGAGACTGATATTCAAGTTCAAGTAGGGGTCACAATACTGGAAGTGATTCACTGCTTTGTACTGCAGTGTCAAAGCAACAACACACAGTCAGGTCACAAAGGATTTTAAAGGCTTCTGCGGTCAAATCCACTTGAGTCCACATATGAAACAGCTGCTTTTCTGACTTCTTCCTGAAGAGTCAAGTCACAACACAACAGTTGCGTTGTCTTCTGACACATGGTACCAGAACTAACACCAAAGACTTACAAAGTACAACAACAACATAAGAAGCCTCTGGTGCCATGTGGTTTCAACCACGCAGAGGCTCAAGTGGAGTGAGTCTTTGAAATCCATATAAAGAGTGCATGAGCAGAAAACAGGAGAAGGTGAACAGAGGCTCCAATAAAGCAGAGTTCAGTCCTCTGACACTCTATAACCTCCAGTCTGAGCATCTGCTGTCAACGTGCACTGCTTCATCCTGTTACTGTACAATCTGAGAAACACACACTTGTTAAAGTTCAAGTTGACAAATTCTAGTCAGACCACCAACACAGCTTCACTGTTACATATTCAGCAGGCACATCTTAGAAACAGGAGCACTTTGTTATGTATAGCCTGAATGTCACAGCAGCCAAGGCAGAGAACAGCACTGAGTGTGTGGAGGGATGAGGAGTCAATCAGTGTGTTTGCAGGTCTCCAGGTTAGTGTAAATCACTCATCAGATTTCTCCTCCTCCTGGCCGTGTTTTATTTTTTTGGCTTTTTAGATTTGAACTCCAGGCTGTCTTAGTAATAGAACAGACTGACAGACAAACTGATGAAGAACCTGCTTGTGCATGTGTTCTCCAGGCGGGGCTTTCTTTGAGTTTCTTGTTTACATGACCTCTGAGAAATCAACTTGAAAGCTGACTGTAATGTGGTTACATAAATGCATTTAAATGTTTAAATGTTGGGAAAGTCTAGTTGGAGAAACAGACCCATGAGTTTGAAGGCTTTCAGGCACCAAACCACTGCAGCAATGAATCCATTTATTGATGTAAGTACTGTAAGCCTTTGGTAGTTTTTAAAAGTCTGTCAAAAGTTCTGATACATTTACGTTCCTAGTCACCACTGTTCTGTGTAGAGAGCTGAAGGGGAGTCAAAATGTGGCCAGAGAAGGTACTACAGGAACGCTCAAGAACTTTGTTTATTTCAGAACATGAATGAGTTCAGTGATTTTCAGAAAATCAATAAGCAAAGAGACCAAATGAGGTGATTGCTGATATTTACTCCTCAAAAATAAAAGGTCTTATTAAATAACAGTAAATATGTATTCAAATAAAGCAGTAGGGCAGTAGAGTTTAATCTTCCAAAGTACTGCACACGGTGTGGTGCTCTATTGGGAATTCTACCTCCAGAGAATGCCTTTTTAAACAGACTCTTTCAATGGCCAAAGGCACCAAACAAGCTTCAGCGTGCCAATATTCCATCCAAAAATGGAAACCATTACACCCAGTACCTCTGCCACAAGCTAGAACAGACAGCAGACATGTTCTACTCAGTGTTCATTCAAGAGTAGAATGGCTGTAAACATGGCTGGTGAAACCTTATCGCCACAACTGGTGCAACTAACCAACCAACACTACAAACTGCCGAAAGCTCCGATAACAGCACAACAGTCCATATTTTTACAACAACACACTATCACATTTTCCATACAGGAAAAGCAGGTCAATGGGATGCAATGGGTGCTGCCTAATTTTTACACTGAGTCAGCTGCTCACTAATTCAGGCCCTTTAAGCAACACTGTCAGAAGACAGTCCTGAGAGTCAAATGCTCTTCTTGAACTTTTTTTGATAGGGCACGGTGACGTAGGAGCTAAGGTGCAACAAAAGTCACAGCCATTGAAGCCATGCCGGCACAGGACACCATGGCATTCAACAGAGACCAGAGTGGTCAGCAAACAGGAACACAGAGCTCCAGACTTCACAGATTCAGTTACAAGTCACCACAACACCAACACAGCCACACACAGGGAGTGCAACACAAGTCACAGCTCCAGTAGAAGAGAGAATACCTCCTTAGGTTGGCCCCAGTCGGCCATGCTACCGTTCAGCAGTACAATAGTGTGGGTCAGTATGATATGCCTTGCTGTGACGGCTCTCACACAGCCGTTGTCCAAAAGAGAAAAAGAACAAGTTAAAAGACGAAGGTGAAGTTTGTGTTGGCTTCTTACCTGCAGAGGCATGGTACCTGCAGACTGGCATCTGAGTTTCTGAGGAGAGTCAAAGAAAAGAGTGGTGAGTTAAACGATGATGTTTGAAGGAGAGCTCCACTGACACTTTGAATCAGATGGAGGACTGACAGAAGTTACAGTGATGACCCACTTTCACGGCATATAAAACCATCACAATATCCCTAAAACCACTTCTGCATCACACTCCACTTCCCCTCCGTCAGTACATACACTCTGTGCACCTTTAACTGCCCAAAGCTGCTGTCCTACTAAGAGAAGCTTCACTTTCATAACACACATTTTAGCACGAGTACTCCTGAACTGAGTTACTCTGTAGCAGTCTCATAATGAATGCCAGTCTCACTTTAAAACAGCCTTTGCGGAAACAGTGAAGCCTCGTTGGTGTTCTTACAAAGTGCACATAAACCACTGCACTCCTTTAACATATGATCTGTCTGTGGTGCTTTGATGGCAGAAAACAGGATTCCACATAAAGAAGACTGCAGCCTCTCAACAAAGGTTGAGGCTGGTTATGGGCAATAAATTGCTACAGTGCACGTCTGAGTCATCACTTCAAACCTGTGCTCAGCACAGAGACTGAACATAATTAAAACCGATTGACGGAACTGGTCTGGAACCAAAAACCTGAAGTAAATGGCAGCAAGTTCCCTTAACAAACATTCCAACCTTGGGTGGAATTGGTGGTGAGCATGTTGAGCAAGAACCCTTATGTAGTGACCAATAAAGAACAGAGCAACTTCCCCAAAGAGGGAAAGCAGGGACCCCGCCTGCAATCAGGACTAGGAGGGGAGCTCGCAGGAAACTGCCTTGTGGCCGAGCCTGCACTCATGGGACCAAGTTGATGTAAGCCCAATAAAGCAATATGTGGTCACTGGAATCGGACCACCTAGAAGAAAGGACCGGTCCACTGCCATCCAGGAGGCAGGTACAGGTCTCCTGTCTGTGGAATCACAGTGATCACATTTCATTTGAGTCGGTGGTTTGCATTTGAAGATGAATTTAGATTTTGTAAATCCAGAAGCAAAATGTGAGAATCATTCCGTCATCATGGAGCAGATTATTATCATTACAAAGACTGACAGCTTCTCCATACACACTCAAACACCCTATCTGACAGAAATATCAGTGAGGACAAGTGTTCACACTGCATATCTGCAGATGTCTGTGAACTGAGCCGTGGAATCCAACATCCAGTGTGCAGAGGAGCTGGATCAGTCTCGCTGGGTGGGAGCCCACTACACCTCTGTAGCTGCTGAGCAGAGCTGAGCCTGCAGGCAGATTCAGGACATGACTTTGCTTGTCCCTGCAGTCAGCGGTGCAAAGACAAGAACACGAGCCAAGTCCATGGACATTTTCCACCTGGTGGATCAACCTTCTTCCTCACTACTCTCTGTCTCGTGAAGCTGACTAATGGTTTTGTCAAGTCGATGCGCAGAGACAAAGTAGACATGCTGAAAATCTTCAATGATGCACTGCAGCATTAACATGACACGAAAACATGACAGTCTTCAAAACATCATGTCATCACACATCTGTCCACATCAAACACTGATTTTATATATTATAAAAGGTTATACACCAGCTTATGTTAAACTGCTATCTATAAGCACGTCTTCTTCCTGCTCAGCCACTGAAGGCAGCCATTGAACATATGTAAATCACTATGTAAAAATAGCTGCATTCGCAGGAAACAGGGATGATGATGCCACAGCAGCTCAGTGACACCTGTGAAATGATCCTCACAGATTACCTGCTGTCTTTACACTGCAGGTGTACACATCAGCTAGCCACAGGAAGGCCAACACGTTGTTTCATGTTGATGACACAGAACATAGAGTAAAAAGACTCTTGATATGTGCACACAGCCCTCTGTAAAAACATGCAGGATGCAGACAGATGGGAGGCCAACTATATATATATATATATATATATATATATATTTCGTTCGAATATACAGACGCAAACAGACAAGTCAGCTCCATGTTGTCTCCACCTGGTCTCCAAACAGTTCTGGTAGAACCTCACCTGGTACCACCTGAGCAGAGCCCAGCACAGCAGGTATGCTGCCAGGCTAAACTTGGCGGCCCGGTATCCCTCCGGTAGACAGGTAACGTAGAGGAGCAGCTCCGGCCGTCCTCTGCTGCTCGGCTCCTCTCTGCGGGCGGACCTGTTGCTCTCTGGGGCTGAGTCTCTGCTACAACCCGAGCTGTCCATGGTGGTTCCCGCTGCTGGACGCTTGTTTGAGGCTCTGTCAAAGTTCCCAGCTCACCTAGAAGAACCTCGGACTCGTGTTAGAACGCTGTGTGGTACTTTGAAGAACGGCTCCCATACTATCGCCTCCCGGACAAACTTTGCCCCCCACCCGCCACACACACACACACACACACACACACACACACACACACACACACACACTTGACGCCGGTGATGCCAGCTGCGAGCACGCGCACGTAGAGCCGCCGCTCTGAGCGCGGGACATTCGCATCTCACTTGTAAAAAGTGCCACAACCCCCCTTCAACCCGCGCCGAGGATCCGCTCTGTGCAGGCGGACTTACAGCGCCACCTGTTGGCACACACAATGAATGAAGGCAGACTGAATGACACCTCCGTGTATACACACAGTTCAATACATCTTCTATAATCAGTCCGTGCGTCATTACACGTAACAAAGTGTAACTCACCAAGCAAAGTGAAGAGAGAATAGTCACTGCACAGGACACTGCTCCTTCATCAGATCCTGACAGTAATGATCCCTGCTGCTGTGTGTCTCATCTACAATGGAACCCCCATATTAATGAACGTATGTATTATATATGGGATATGTCAGTGTGTAATGAGACACTGTTGTGTTGAGCCTGTTACACTGACATACTCTGTTAATTGCTGTATAAATGTGTGCTGTACAAGCTGTCCACATGTCCAGCCTGTCATCATGACAAACAAACAAACATTTAGTTCATCATATTGGAAGTTATCTGTAAGTCAACCTGACTGTCATTGGTGTGGTGTTTAAAGGTGAGCAGACGTTGTTATGTTTGTTCAGAAGAAATCCACTTCCTCTGCTGAGACTCTTAAAGGGTCAGCCTTTATTCACAGATGAAATCATTTGCATAGTAACAGTTTCAGTCCATGACCACACACACTGCTGTCACATGTTTCATCCACAAGTGTCATCATGTGTCATTGTGTTGGATCAAGATGGTGTTATCAACAGATACATGCAAGACGGACATGCATGAGGTAAGAGCCTGTTAGAAACAGAAGGTGAACTACTTTTTGTCCACAGAACACACAGAACAGTGACCGTGGTTCAACCCTGGACACTCACTGCATGAGTGACACTGCACCGGGTCAAAGCAGATGAAGACAAATGTCTTACATAAACCTCAAACTGCCTTGAAATAATCCCCCCACACAAGAGCGCTGTTACAGAACACTGTCAGTGCAGGAACAGATGAAGACTTTACATTTAGACTTTACACTCAGTTGATTTCAAGTTTGTGCAGATCCTCAACAGTGACATGCAAGACCTGAAACGACACACACAGTCACACATCACTACATTTTGACCATGAGCTGAAGCCACAGCATACACTAGTTCATTTAAACTGGTACAAATACATATAAAGTCAGTTATTTGGTTGGTTGTTTTTCCATACAGTCTGTATTCAATAGAACCACACACTGACTCCACATTCTGAATTGTTATAGTTTTTTAGCAGTTTATAGTCATTTTTGTAGGTGAATTTGATATTCATGTGGACATCAACAATGATAGCCTTAGTACCACTTCTTGTATAGTACTTTCCACTAAATCCTCTTCTATCGACCATTATTATTAGTGGCTACATTTAATGAAGTGATTCCATGAATTCAGTGCCATGTTTGAATATATCTGGGGACTCCTCTGCTAACTTTATAAAATACAAAAAAAGAAGATAATTAAACATCGGAGGACAGCGCCACGGTAGAACACAGACCAGACTGGAAGAATCTTCTTTAGTCTGGCAAGATAGTCTTAAAACATATATATATATATATATATATATATATATACACACATTTTAGCATAATGTGAAATGATCTATCATGCATATCCACATACCTGAAAGGTGTATACAGTGTATATAACTCTTATATTTTATTTTCTACCTAATATGTCTTGATTTCTCTGTTTTTTCTTATCCACCTCGTGTATTGTGAGTCTTGTGAGTCTCATAGTTATCTTTGGATCAGAATATGTCATTTAACTCCCACATAAAGGTCTTGTCTATAATTTATCGCTCTTCAGTTAGTCTGACACTGGATGTTGTGTGCATCTGTGTTTTTATTTCTACCTTACTTCTGCCAATAAATCCTGCTAATAATTCCCTTAAGACACTGTAGTTGATCCAGAATGTGTACTGACCAATGATCAAGGATCAGAGATCAAATCTCATTTTAGCTTTGCTGCACTGGCTACCTGGGAAACTCCCATGATGCACTGAGCTCTTCTCATCTTCTCTGTCTCATCTGTACACGTGCATGTTACTACCTTAACTTCTTCCCTGGACTATTTCTGCGCCATGATTCTACCTGCAAAACTAAAATGACGTCTGAGGACAATCTCATACTCACTTGATCATGGCACGGGTCAGGGTAGTCCAAAATGTTCTGAGAGAAGACAGATCGTACCAACATTTTCACCTCTTCAGGATAAACATAGGTGGGCTGAAAGTTCCCCTCCTTCACACCAACACCGTGAAACATCTGAAATAAAAGTAAGAGTAGGAGAAAAGAGGAAACAAGAGCTGAGACAATATAGTGTTAATAAGAAAATAATAAGATGGATCAGAGGAAATCTTGCTGCATGTTAAGGCTCTGGACTATGTACAGTGCAGTTATCATTAGTGTATAGCTGAATCCCAATCTGCCTCCTCATACAAACACAAGGGTTATCATTATAAGAAAGTCAATCAAACTGCTGTAGTGAAAAATTCAAATGAATATAAAATATGAATGTCACATCATTCACATCTTTCCTTGACCTCATGACATTTTCCACTGAGGTCAAGGAAAAGTGGTTAGGTGAGGACAAAGGAGGCCATTATTTGGACTGTTACCATACCCCTGGTCCTGTATTCACTCTGTAGTTAGTGTTATCAATAAAGGTATTATTTTACTTTTCATTAGGTGAGCATCATTGTGGACAATGGTCAAAATTCTATAGGACTCAGGAAAGTTTCAGTCTTATTCTATGAGCACTGACCAGTTTCCTGTGCAGAAGCCTGTAGACCTTCTTACGACGGGCACAGTCACTCCTCAGACGTTTGGCCACGTGGAGCAGTGATGCTATCCACACAGGAAGTCTGAGGAAGGGATAACAGTCATGTTTATGTGTATATACAGCACGAACAATGAGATAAATCATTTTGTTTATTTGCTGTTCAAGTTAAGTGAGCTAACATTAGCTTTGTTTACCTCAAGAACAGTCGTCGACAAGACCTAAACATTGCTAACTGCACACGCATTAACTTGAATAGTGTCTTGACTTTCTTCGGCATCATTCACAGCGATGTCCCATTTCAGTCATATCACAACATGTTTACTGACTTTAAAGTCCTGATAATATGAAGTGGAAGAGGAAACACCAGGATATGTGTGTGTTAGTGTGAATTTTGGTTTAGCGTCTTTAAAATGTTTTCTGAGCTTGTTATTACCTTTAGTTGACAAGTCTCAAGCTTCAAGTGCGGTGTTTGAGTGCAGTGCAACATGAATGTTCTGTTTTTCAAGGTGTTAGGGTTGTCTTTGTGGTCTGTGTCGGGGTCTCTTTCTGCTGATGCTGGTTTGCCTCAGTGATGTCAGCTTCCAGTCTTTGGTGGTGTTGTGTGCTTCTTTTCACCTGAATGAAAGGCAGTGTTTTCACCTTTCCATTCATCCAGCCTTATGGTTGGGGAATCTTTTGATTGTCTTTGTGATCACATCATCAACATTTTTGTGATGTATTATGTCATGTATTAGTATTATACATGCATTGACATGTATTATTCATATTATTTGTAAAGCTGCTGCTGCTGTCGGCAATTTAACTGATTATTTTCGTGCTTTGTCTCTTTTCATCATCTGGGAGTGAGAAGACAGAGGAGGCAGAGAAACATGGATGACTGACCATAATGAGGGCGGGAGAGAATTGTAGCTGGCAGTAATGTCAATGTTAACATGATTCAGGACCAAGCACTGCCCAGCTCAGTTGTCCTGAGTGTGTGGTCAGCTATGTTCAGCTGCATCCTCTCCACAGAATAAGGTGAGATGTTAACTCTCCTCATTGTTAGCACTATGTTTTATTAAGTCCCCCAAAAACTAGCACAGAGTTGGATATATGAGAGAGTTACCAGTCACAGCCAATCATTGTGAAGACCTGCCAGTTCTGATTGGCTGATAGATCATGATCGATCAGCAAGTTCCTGGATGTACATCTCACAGAGGACCTCTACTGGACAACAACACATCACAAACTACTGGCGCTGTTTACTGTTCATACTGTTTATATTGCTATATTTATACTGTTTATATCTTTGTACATTTGCCCATTTCTAGATCTATTTATTCTTTCACACACATATATAATTTCATGTTTATTGCTTGTTTGCATTGAAACAATATTTCAATTCCCCTGATTTAGACTTTCGTTCCATATCAGTCCCATGATTATCATCCACAATATTCAACAAGTTGGGAAACACCTCTCAGAAACATCGTGAAGAGCACCGAGCACACAGCCTATCTAACTCATTGGAATGCAGATTCCATGTACCAGCTGCCCTTTCCCTCCCTGAACGTCATCTGTCTGCATCGTCATCTGTCTGAAATATGGGCATGTATGGAGTTTGGGAGACTTGAAGACATGAATCCTAATGAAGTGAAGGCCAGGGAAGTGTAAAGAAACATTTGGCTTACCCAAACGAACAGCAGAGATCAACATACTCATCCATAGGAGGGGTGATGGAGGGCAGCGAGGTCTGTGAACCAAAAAATACAGGTTTGTCCTGTGGCATTTCTGACAGATAGTTACAGTGTGTGAGGGCTGCCTCTCCACTCCAGCCCAGCCAAGATCAACTGAAGAACGCTGACACGACCTGGCGCAAAGGCTCTATCAAGAAGGAGGAAGCACACAGTTTTAAAAGATTCCATAAAAGATATTTAATTTATTACAATAATCCAAAAACTGAACTGGATGTGCAACAAAAGAATAGCTGTGGGGTGTGCAGTGATGTTGTAAATGATAAATGTGCTGCAAGGGTGTTGTATAATGTGAAACGAGAGTAACTAACACCAACAGAACCAAGATGCACTGCTGTCCTCAGGGAGCGAGAGAGAAGCCCACACATCAGAATCAGAACCTCACAGGAAACCTTATTATTGTTTATCACTTCAAATAACCTTCAAGTCAAGTCATGTGACTCACGTCCACACCTTTCCTAAGTCACATTCACTGCATCGGCCTCTTTAATACAGATTTAAAAAAGAAAAATTAGTGCAACAGACTAACTACATGTATCAGCAGGTCACGTGTGGAATGCAGTGAATGATCCATGGACAGTATTTGTGTTTGAGTCTGCTTTTAGAGTCAAGTCACCGTTAATTTCAAAACATTTCATATTAAATAATGTAACATTAACATCAGCAATATTTTCATCTCTGTCAAACCTCATGCTCATGTGTACGCTGATGACACGCTGCTATTATGTTGTGTACAGTGTACTGTGTTTGATACATGGTGCCTCTGCTCTGCATGTTGCAGTTAGTGTCTAACAGTGCATTAGCATTACAGTGCAGCATCCTGAATGATGCTAACAGCATTGCTCTGCGTGCTTACATGTGATCTGAAGAACCCTGTCATTTCAGTCATACATTGGTTTTACAGAAAGCTAGCTAGATATCTGTACATTGATAGTTTGGCTAACTGTTAAATTAACCAACCAATCAGAAGTCAGAGCATTCTAAGGTGTTCTTGTCCTAATGAAGCGGATTTAAAGAGTTTGGTTGGCTGCTGAACTGGTTGATCATGATGGTGGGGGGGGGGGGGGGCCTACCTGTGACGTGGCTCTGATCAGTCTGTGATGAAGTTTGGTGAACAGCACGAGCTCAGAACGCTGCACAGCCTGCACTCTGATTGGACGGCGATGTAGTGACATCATCAACTGGAGGGCCTGACAGAAGGGGCGTGGTCCGATGATGGGTGTTTCCTTTAGTTTGTACAATCACGATAATACATGCTTATAACACTGTGTTAGAATGTAGAAGCTGGGAGTAATGTTCACGCTTCACTAAGTATGTTTAAATCATTTTATTTTTTATAATAAATTAACGATCACGGAAGAATACTCTGTGTGTGTGTGTGTGTGTGACAGTCTGACAGCTTGTTCAGGTTCACATACTGTGTTCAGTGTAACCACCCCCTCTCAATAGAAGTGATGGGAATCTAAATCCAGTCCTTACACTGTGTGAAGATCCAGTCTAAAGTTTATCTGTAGCTCATCTAACACAGATCATGTGGACACTGCAGCTCAGCAAGAAAACACAACATAGTGACCTACATCACCTTCATCTCCAACATCTTCATTTGTTTTTTTGGAAAAGAACAGATGGTTATGCTATGACTTGTCTAACAGTTTATTCAACTGGCTCCTCACAGCAGTCACATACCTGACCTTCAATGACAGTGAACACTGTGTGTAATGAGTCAACACAGCTCATCATGATCCAGGACAGAATTCATGTACGAGTATGATGCAAAAAAAAAGAAAAAAGATCCGCAAAAACAGAAACTGCTGCATCAGGTAAACAATGACAGAGATACAACTCACACCATGTACTTTTCTTTAAAGGTCTAATTTCAGTGTTTGAAAACAGAAGGTGCCAAGAATTTTGTGTGGTCCATTTTTGGAGTTGTTGTGTGAAATATCTCTCTATAGACCTTCCTTCAAACAAAAACAAACAGTTTGGAGAGCTCTTTATTTGTGTCACCTCATGTTAAATCTTTAAGAAACTTCAACTCATCATCAGTCTTGTATCCTGTCTTTCTCTTACTTCCCTCTCTTTTCATCACATTTTAGAACAGACCAGCTTCTTCACGACCAAGCTGGAGGACGGGTCAGGCCGTGGATCACAGAACACACCCAGCCATGTGCCGTAGTAGCATCACTCTCAGTACGGTTTGCCTCCGATGCTGGCGAACACCTCCTCCCTCTCTGCAGCAGACGGCATGTCTGGTGTCACACCGTCTCTCCTCCTCTGCAGCATTATGTTGTGCTACGAGACACAAACAACGTTCAGACACTTTACATATGTCTGACTCCTATCACTGATCTGATAGAATAGAATCAGAAAAGATGCAGCTCTGTTGGATGAAAGATGTCAAATGAGTGGAAAAAAGACATCACTATGACATCAAAGTCATCTCTACACATTTAGACATCTGACAGGGAGGGTTTCATGAAGAGATACCTGTTTGTGTTTGCCAGTTGTTGTTATTATGGGAAGTGTAGGACACAGGAACAGGAACTAAAGCCTAAGTAACGCTTTGCTCACTGTTGGCATGAATGAAAACAATGAGAACAGGACTGTTTAAATCAATCATTTTAAATCCATTGATTCAGTTATTGTTATTGATATGTGATACCTGATAAATGATCTCCATGGTGACATAAGACATTTTCTGTGCGTCCTACAACTTCCTAGATACTAAGGGTGTGGTCCAATAGTCTATTTTGTTTCTGAACCTTCCTATCTGAGTGAAATGACTCAGAAGTATTAACATGTCCGCCATGATAACAGCTGTTCAGCTGTCGCATAATGACGTAGTCTAAGTGTAAGAGCAGTCGGATTCACTGAACAGCGCGGTCGTCTTCTCCTAACTCCTTATGAACTCTCCTTCACATCTTTCCTTGACTTCGTGACGTTTTCCATCGAGGTCAAGGAAAAGTGGTTAAGAGAGGACTTAAGCTAATTTTTTGACTATTCGACCGTACCCTAAATAACTGTATCTTTTGTTTGTTTTTAAGGTCTTCACAGAGAAGCTTTCCTGAAGAGCAGCTCAGGCCTCACACTCTACACTGACACACAGGTGATACCTCATAACTCACGGTGTCACTTGCTGCTTTTTGTCACCCACTCCTGTCCCTAAGGATGCAGGTGCCCTGATCAACCAGTGGGTGTCGCTACTCCAGCATCATGGATGAGAGCTCAGAGGTGCTCCAGGGGTCGAAGCATGGATCTCTGTGATGACAAGCGTGTCTTTTCTGCATCCATCCAACTGCTATATTTTTATGATCATCATCATACACATCCTACACCACATGCTTCACGGATTTTTTCCCCCTCCCAGTTTCCTTCGTTTGTCTTTGATGCTGGAATCATCCACTCACCCAGTACTTCCTGCAGTTCTTATATCTCTGGAAATAGGTTGAACACATGCTTTTATCATAGTTGTTGGCATCCAGACACTTCTGGGAGGCATCACTTTCCTGAAAAAGACAAGTTCCAGCAATGGAACAGGATTAGAATGTTCCCAGTAGCAGCAGCAGAAGTTTGACACAGTGCAGGATGTGAAGAGTGGGTAAGCTTACCTCGATGCACGGGTGACTGTCCACATTCCGAAGTTTACGAGCACTTTTATTCATTTGGATCTGCGTACAGGTGGACAATATTACAAGTTCAGTTTTTTTCAGTCTCATGTTCATGTTTCATCTCTGTTGTGTGGATGGCACATCATTCACTGGAGTTTAAGAGCATGAAGTGGAGGTTTCAATTATCAACAAATATGCTGTCATAAAGGCAACTTTTCAAATATGTAAACCATTAGAATTCTACATGATCATCAGACAAACTGAACCAGAAAGCCATGAGTGGAGCCACAACTACAGCATGAAGACCAGTGGCTTACAGTTTTGTTGTGGGCATAGATCAGAACATTTCACCAACATGGACTGTTAGAAGAACTGCAACGTCCCCAGTTTGACCCTGACCAGCAGCCCTCGTGGTCTCTACTGAAGTTCCAATAACAAAGTCTGAGAATGGCCAAACTATTAAACTGAAGCACGTTCTCTATTTGACCATTTTCTGATGGACACAAAGAAAAGTGAATTAAAGCAACACACTGACTGATGACAGGTGTTTTAACTGAGGAGGTTAACTTTCTGTTGAATGACAGACTTTTGATTCTGAACACAGTCTGACTGATGCTGATTTTTCACGTCAGTAAAAATCTGATAACTAGATGTAGGCCAATATTCATTTTTAGCATAAAGGCATGACATAAACAAATATATTTAATAAGGATCGCTGAAATCTGATCATTGAGCAGCGGTAACAAAGATGCAGGCCGGGATGTTTTGCTATATTTTTTAAAATATAACACATTTTTGAACTTTATCACACCATGACTGAATGGTCATTTCAATTTCCATACACACGGAGACTGGCTTACCTGTGATAAGCTTTATGAAGTAATGTCATGTCAGAGATCATTTTGCTTTTCTTTCTTTGTTTTTGATTTTTTGAGGAGGTTTGAGTCCATGTAAGTGGAGTCAGCAGCATTTACAGGCACAAAGTCTGACTTACTAACCTGCACAAACTTCCAAAGCTGTGTTTGAGACTATTTCAACAAAGTCATATTGTTGTGTGTCTGGCATATTCCTGGTTCAAAAGCTCAATATTACGACACACCATACACATAGTGACCTCACAAAGTCACCCTGAAGTCTTAACTTGGGCTCACACTGTTTACTTTGTGCTTTGGTGCTTCTATTAAAATCATTTGAACCGAACTGAAAGCTGGTTCTCTTCGTGTGTCTCAGTGGTGTCAGCTTCACAGTCCAACTGTCCCCGCCATACACACACACACACACACACACACACACACACACACACATACAGTCAGCCTGGTTGACCTTCATTGATGAGGCAAACAGGGAAATGTAGTGCAGAACGTCTCCGCAGCTTTTCATTAAACACAGGTGGATGAGTGAGTTCTGGTCCGGCTGAACCCTCAGCGTCAGAACCTACCTTTAACGAACAGCACCTTGATCCAGCGGTAACGTCACGATACGTCCACAGTAAACGGAGCTGTTTTTAAACAGAGTATTCAGAACATTCTGGTCGTTTGTCTCCTTTAGAAGGCTAACAACACTGTGGCGTCACACAGCGAGCTGCAGCTATACGCTACATGCGGCTACATGCGGCTAACTGACGAGCTAACGAGCCATAGCATAAACCTCCCAGTCATGTTCCAGCACAGCTTACTGCAACAGCGCACCACGAAAATCAGCCACACCGTCACCGACGACTGACGGACACAGCAGCCAATGAGACCCCCTGAAAACCAACGACGTAGACTGACAGCTCAATGAGCCAATCGGATTTATATTCTTGAATGCTGGCCTTCCTATCGTTGTAAATTGGACTAAAGCAAGTTTAAGCGATTGACAGTGTGTGTAGCAAGTCCAAAAATTGAGTTTTATTGAGAAGGACTGTCAGTGACAGTGAGGGAGAAGTGACAGCGCCGAACACAAATCAAAAAGCGAGTGGGCGGGACTTATAATGGGCGTGGCTAAGTCCTAGTGCGGTTGCATCGCAGCGCATACACAATGGCTGCTCGAAAGAAGGGAAAGCAAACAATTTTCAGGCCCGCCGCGTCCAGCAAAAAATATGAGAAAAAAATTATTAAAAATTCGGAAAATAGTTGAAAGTCAAGAAAAACTCAACAGAAAGGATGCTAAAGCGTCCGGGGTAAGTTTGATGTAAATTAAGTAAACGGTTACACTGTTTTTGAATTAAAATATCGGGGTTATTTAAATTATGAGAGAGGGGTGAGCTGGGGAAAAGTTTGTGTTAATCAGTACCCAGTTTGGGACCACAGAGAAAACCCAGGCAAGGCACAAGTATTAAGTTTTGAAAAAAAGAAATAATGTCACTGGTCATATTAGTGTCACGGCGCGTGTCCACGAACATTAAAGAGCACAGGAACTCGTGGAGTGGAGGAAAGTTGTGTAAAGAACATAGCCTTCTCTCTTAGTTTATTTTTTTAATAGCCTATAATAAGAACGGCGTGCGATGAGCACCGACAGGAACAGGCGCACTTGGAATCGGCATTAATGTCACTTCTCCTCATGTTTGCGTGCACGTTTTCTGCCTCATTTTCACATTTCATCACGAGCAGTGTCAACATGTCCTTATCGATTCAAGCATCTCCTTTCCATAACGCCAAACGCGACCATGTAGCGGCTACACTGCCTTTCTCATGCTCTTTTCTCGGACGCTGTTTGTTATATCGTGTTTTCGCCCGCTGCAGGTATCGATCACGGTGTCATGCACATGACAGTTCGCCTGTGACCCGCGCTGAGGCTAATAAACAAGAAACGTCAAGAAATTGCTTGTCAATAGAGCAGCAAAATGGAGGGAGAACTTAAGGCAAACTAATTAGGCAATGCTTAAGATTTGCTTGTGCCGCCTGCGTCCCCAACTGATCGCAAACAACTTGTTTTAGGAGCAGAAGTCCCGTGCTGTCCACTGGACTTTGCGGCAGGTTGCTCTGGGCACGTTTGTAATTCGTAGCTGTTAAGAAGATGTGCTCCTGTCAGGACAGTGTCTGAGCTTCAAACACGAGCTGCTGCTGCTGCGAGCTGGACATCACACGTTCAAACATCAGAATCAGTTGTTGGGGTAGCAGCCTGTGTGCTGTCTGCGGTGGTTAGAGAGCTCAGATTAAAACAGTTCCTGAAGGGAAGTGTGTTGTCTGTGCTGCCCTGGGCTTACAGCTGTCCTTCACCTAAAACTAGACCAGAGCTGATCTGATGTGGAGCTCTGTGAGTGTCATGGTTTGGTTCTGACTCTGGTCTGTCACAGAGGATGGTTCTGCATGTGTTTGAGTCCTGATGCTGTCTGTAAAAATGCAGTTGTGTGGGAGAAGTTTTTGCGATTTGAAATGTTGTTCAGGCTCAAAGGAAATGTTCTATATGTTTCATCTTGATTCAAAGATAGGAGGGAAGAGCGGTCGACATGTGCAGGATGTTGCCTGTCTGCATGTATGCCTCTAACTTACTGCTCATGAATTTTCATGGCTTGATGTTTCTTAACATTTCAAAATGATATAAATTATTAGAACTGTTTTAAGCACTGCATTTTGTTTCATAACAACCCATAAAATCAGCTGCTGGTGTGCTTTGTAGGTGAGGTTTTCAATGTGTAGTCTAATTTCATGTTGTGATACAGTATTTGATGTGCATTAGCTCCTGTGAATGAACATGTGTTGTAGCCTAAATGACAACTCAATGACAACTTATAAAATATGAAGTAGGTTTATTTTGTCTTGAGTCTTGATGTTACTATTCACTACGTTGATCTATCTTTCAGTTCTAGCAGTTTACACTACACATAATAAAATAATTATATTATTATAATTTGTAAATTACAAACAACATTAAACATTTATTTCTATTCATAAATGTGTGTTCTTGCAGTTAAGACAAGTAACTAATGGATGTGAGTGAAGATACAAAATCTCTCCAGTGTATTATTATTATTATTATTATTGTTGTTGCTGTTGTTATTGTTGTTGTTGTTATTATTATTATTATTATTAATCTAATTTATTTTAGAAAACAATAGTGTTTTTTACAAAGATAAAACTATAAATCATAAAATGCACATTCATGTGTTATAATAAATGTTTTTAAATAAAGATCCAGCAGTGACTGTATATAAATATATATAAAATGGATATATATAAATAGCTTCTTTTTTTCTCTCTCTTTTTTTTTTTTTTGGCTTATTTATTTATTTATTTATTGCTTATTTTTTTACTCGAATGTTTACTTCAGTTCTTCAGAATTTTAAGCAATGAAAAATAATTTTTGCACTAACTGAGATGATTTCTGTTTAAAACACATGAATTACTGCAGGGGCAACTTATTGTTATAACTTTTAATTTTAATAGCAAAAAAACCTCAAACAAAAATTCCAGAAAAATTCAATTCTAATTAAATTAGAGTAATGTAGAGACATGGCAGGCCTTTTCACCACAGAATGGGGCAGAAGGGATGATGATGGACATCACATTTGATGGATACCTCAGAATAAGTGCAGATCATGTAAATGTTTGCTCACTGATAATTCTCGTCTGTGAGTTTTTAGTCTTGTGTAAACAGATTTTCTGTCTCCTGTGTTGACTCAGCATAGTTTCATCCATTTATCTGAATGAAATGTTTCTTTTAAAACAATAAGGTTCAAATAGGGCTCAAATTGTATCGACTTCTTTGTTTGAAAGCCACAATTAATTAACTCAAGCTAACATATTCCTTTGTCCTCATATTGAATCTCTGATCAATCAACTTGGTTTCTAGACTGAACCAAAGCTGACTGGGACAGTCTTCAGGCTGTAATGGAAGCTGCTTTATCTGTGTGAGGTTTGTATATGGAAGTGGTTTTGTCAAAAGCAGTATACAGATTTTGCATAAAGAACCTCTGGCAGCCATTTTTAAAATATGCACCTGGTGCTGTAGCAGCACGAAGGAGTGGTTGGAGGTTTGACATGGTCCAGTGGTGTGATCATTCAGTCTGTCATGGAGGCCTCACAGTGGCCTAAGGCATGTCAGCTGGGCCAGTTGGGACACCCTGCTCAGGGATATGACAGGATGATAATTGAAGGAGAAGAATAAAGTGTATGAATTAGATGTTTGATTCAGCTGTGACATATTATCTGATTACATTGCTGTAACTCTACACAGACCATAGCGTTGAGGTTTGTGGATCTCCCATTTACTCCAAATTCTGAAGTGGTATTAGTAGATGGATCTATAGTATGACCATACTTAATTATAGAAACACTGAAGACTCCAGAACTATGAAAGGACACATATGGAATTATGTGGCAAACAAAAAAAGATCAAAATATGTTTTATGTTTTCAAATCTTTGCATTAATGACAGCTTTGCACACTCTTGGCACTCTCTCAGTCAGCTTCAGGTGGTTACCTGGAATGATTTCCCAACTGTCTTTCCTATATAGGCTGATACCTTGTTGGATGCTTTTCCTTCTCTCTGCGGTCCAACTCATCCCAAACCATTTCAGTTGGGTTTAGGTCAGGTGATTGTGGAGGTCGGGTCATGTGATGCAGCACTCCATCACTCTCCTCCTTGTCAGATAGCCCTTATGGAGCCTGGAGGTGTGTATGGGGTCATTGTCCTGATGGTCCCACTAACAACCTCCTCCTCCATGCTTCATGGTGGGAACCACACATGCAGATTCCATCTCTTCACCTTCTCTGCGTCTCACAAAGTCACAGCTGCTGGATCCAATCTCAGATTTGACTTATCAGGCCAGATTTCCACTAGACTAATCTCCATTTCTTGAGTTTCTTGGTGCAAGTAGTTCTCTTTTATTTATTTATTCCTTTTTATTTATCTATATTAATTCTAATTAATCAACAAATGGAGTTGATGGCATTTCAATGTAAATTGGCTCTTTGATAACACAGATTATGAGGTGATTATTTATTATTACTGGCAAACATAAATCAAGACTTTTATTTGATTGTGAACATGGTAGGAGTCTGCAGTGAACTGGACATAATTCAGATTTTTATAACAATGTCTCAGTCTACGGTGGCTCACGAGGTAGAGCATCCACTCAATATGGTGTCATTGGGCAAAGCACAGAAATTTTGCCTGATGGTTAGACAGTTAGTGATGAGCGAGAAATTAGAATAAAAGCTCAAATGCAGACATTGCAGACGTTAGATGCATTTTTAGGCTGTTTCAAACCTCATAGGACTAATGCTTATATAGCTACGTAGTTGGTTGACATTTTTCAACAATATCACCTTTTTACTAAGACCTCCACAAATGGTTCTGATTGTGTTGTGCGTATTATTAAAATTCTTCCTCTGTCACATGAGCGCACTCTGAGTTGGATCTGCAAAGAGTTAACTGAGCCAGATGATAGCCAGCTTCACGATACCAATTATTCAGGATGACCTGTGTTCAGGCTCAGTAAAGGAAGGTAACCCAAAGAGAGCGTGATACTGACTCAGATTAGTATTTCCGTTGATTATTCTGAAACTGAAATTCTCTGTCTGTCTCTGTCTCTCTCTCCCTCAGGGCCCAGAGTCCGGCCTGTGGTGAGCACATAAAACTGGATAGAATAATTGCATCAGTACTAGTTGGCCGCTGCTCCCCTGTCCATGTAGCTGGTCTGCCTTAAAGTGCCATGGCCACGGGAACCCAAGGCCACCGTGACCACATCCTGGAGAAAGCCAAGCTTGTGCCGCCTATGGGGAGGCGCAGGAGAGCAGAGGGGAAGCCGAAGAAAAATTTCCCCTGCCAGGAGTGTCAGAAAGCTTTCAACAGTCTGGAGAAGTTGAAGGTGCACTCATACTCTCACACAGGAGAAAGACCCTACTGCTGCTCCCACCCTGACTGCACCAAGGCTTTCGTCTCCAAATACAAGCTGCTACGGTACAGACAAGCAGCAGTGCATAGCAGGCTGCAGCATGTTGCTTTTCTCTTTACACCTTTAGTAACATAGTGCTCAGTAGTAGCTAGAATGATGTGTTGATGAATACTAGTTTGCAGGTCTTGTGTTTGTGTGTGATGTAAAGCATGCCTACTTAAAACATGATTGCAACAATTCTGAGTGCTCATAGAATGTGTCTGTGTTCCAAGGCATATGGCAACTCACTCGCCAGAAAAAAACCACAAGTGTTCATACTGTGAGAAAATGTTCCACCGCAAGGATCACTTAAAGAATCACCTACACACTCACGACCCGTACAAGGAGGCGTTCACCTGTCAGGAGTGTGGCAAGAGCTACAACACCAAGCTGGGCTTCAAACGCCACCTCGCCCTCCACGCCGCCAACAGCGGAGACCTCACCTGCCAAGTGTGCCTGCAGCCGTTCCCCAGCACAGGGGTTCTCCTGGAACACCTCAAAACACACGCTGGTAAGTCCTCTGGCGGGACCAAAGAGAAAAAGCATCGCTGTGAGCATTGTGAGCGGCGATTTTACACCCGTAAAGACGTGCGACGCCACATGGTGGTGCACACTGGACGCAAGGACTTCCTTTGCCAGTACTGTGCCCAGCGCTTCGGTAGGAAGGACCATCTGACGCGTCACGTGAAAAAGAGCCACGCCCGGGAGCTGCTGAGGGTAAAAACTGAGCCAGCTGATTCGCTGGAGCCAGTCGTCTACGACTTGGCGCCTGGGGGCATCAAGGGCGAGCTTCCAGGAATGCTGACACCGAGGCCACACCAGCTCAACATGTACACGGACCCCGTCGTGGACACAGAGCCCTTCCCCAACCCGACACACCCCTTTTCTTTAAAGTACCCGCTGGGCTCCAACTTTACCTCATACACCTTCTCCTCACAGGAGCGGGAGCAGAATCTAAAGGGAGAACTGGAGACCTACCTGATGGAGCTGCAGAGCAGCATACCCTCCTCATCCTCTGCAGCCCAAGAACCCCAACTCTCCTCCTCCAAACTTGACTTGGACACTCAAGTGGGCGTGCTGGAGGAAACGAGCCAGGAGGTGTCCCTGTCCAAAATGTCCACACCGGTGGTAGCAGCTTCCACAGGCGACTCTCTGGCTTCATCCTCCTCTCTGATGGACTTCTCACAGCTTTTCAACTTCCTGCCACTCAATGGGCCTCCGTACAACCAGGTGGGCAGCAGTGGGGGGCAGAGTGTCGCCTATCCACCCAGTGAAGAGCCAACACCTCTCGTCCAGCTGCCCCCTCATCCTCCCGATGGCCCAGAGTCTGCAGAGAATCCGCTTCAAGGGCTCCCCTCCTCTTTCATATCCAACCTGAGCACACCCACCACACTGCCCCGCTTCCACCAAGCTTTTCAGTGATCCAGTATGTACTGCGCATGGCACACATGCACTCAAACACACACACACACACACACACACACACGTCAGGCTATGCATCCACACCAGCAAACACCCAAACAAGATGCCAGTAACACACGTTTAAAGATGTTAGCGCCTCTGTCCATTTAATATGACAACACAAGCAGACACTAACACAGAGCAGATGCATGGTGATCAGCACTGACAGCAGCACACACAGACACACATATTCACCACCACAAATCCCTAATCACGTGTTCACATAATGGTGGAAAAATGATCCTTTTGTTCTGGCTGTTTATGCAAAAACAGGTTCCAAATTCTTGGTTTAGTTTTGAAGTGAACATGAGTAAACACACTTTTAATGACAGCAGAGTTCAGCCATGGTGTGTGCTCACGGTGCACTGCACCACTAACATGTCAATCATACCAGTTTTTCTGCAATTATGTGGACATGGCTTCATCGCAAACAGTCTGAGCTGAGTCAGTCTAAACATGAATTAGTCACATGACTGATAACAGTCATTTGATTGCAGTGACATTTTCTTTTCTTACCTAAACCCTCCTCCATGCTCTAGGATAGATTTACAGTAGTATGCAGATTTTGCAATGTATATTGATTTTTTTTTTTGTTTATTTGCAGCACTTTGAACTGTGTGATGTCGTCTGTCATCACAGTTGTTTTGTGTCTTTCTTATTTGTCGTAGGGACCAATCTGTAGTTTTGGGATGTTTTTGTCCATTTACATCTATTTCATCCATCATGTACTATAAATGACTGCCAACCATTCTCCAAACCACACTGGATTTTGGTTGATTTTTAGTTTTTGCAATGTTCCAGGAAACTATTGAGCTTCATTAGTTTCTAATCTGGATGGAAATCCACTTGCATGAGTCGGGTAATCCATGACAGTGATTATGTCTCCCAGTGTTTTCTGTGCACTTACAACTACACCTTGTCAGCAGCTAAAGGCAGACCTAATGTTCACTGTGCTGGATTACATAACCCAGTTGCACGTTTATTTCCAAAGTTTAGTGAAATTATTAGAAACCAACAGCTTCCTGGAAGAAACATCCCAAATGCTATAAAGGATGTAGCATAAAGTATGTGTGATTAGTAGTAAATAGTCTAAAACATGCAAAAACATCAGCCTGGTCCTTCTGATCAATCCATAAAGCAGAAGTTTATTCACATTGTTATAGACTAGGAGATAGAATAGGTACTGAGTAGGAACTACTGAGCAACAGTGTTACAGTTTTACATTTCATTTTGGTAGTTAGTGTTGGTCTCTTCACGTTTTCTCTTCATTCTTAAACAGTCTTAAACACCCTCCTCTCTCCACCACACAGCATCCCCAGTTCATTTAGGATCAACCATGTATATGGATCAAACACACACACACACACACACACACACACACACACACACACTCACTCACTGGAGTACTATAGGCTTACCGTGTCTTTGCAGATGGTTTCAAACATGGCTGCAGAGCTGTTCCACTCTCCTGTTGTTAGTGTCATTGTGCCTTAAACCATTTTATCAAAGACCACAAAGCAAGCACTCCTTCAACAGTGAAGGAAGCTATTCCTGCAAAAATGCATAATCACACACATGAAGTATCTCTTGTATTTCTTTCCTGTCTGTAGTCAAGCCTCTGTGCCTTTTGTCACTCAGACTTCTGAGAAGTGTAGTTAGATTGTCTTGTTTGTGACTTTTGGACTGAAACTAAACTTTTTAGTTGTAGATCAGATGTGAAAGTGTTGAGTGTTTATATGTTGTACCTAATACCATTGAACTAGGTGTGCATCATTAAAGGTCAATGTGAGGGTGGGTGAACCATAAAAACACAAATTGGAGACTATAGTAAGTCAGTATTTGACCGACCCCCTCTTTAACAGTGAAATGAATCTTTCCTGGATTAATGGAAAATTTTCAGTTTACCAAATCTTCCAGCCACTCTCTATATAGAACATATATAAAATAAATTAGTTCAATTGTGTGGATCTCCTCTAATATATGAAATCATCAATGTTATACAAAAAATCATGCTGGTATTTTGGTCATTTAGCCAAAAGAATGGGATGTGAAGCAAATATTGACAGAAGGAAATCCTCTCTGAATGACTGTGCCACACTTTGGGTGTCATTTCATTTTTACAGCCTGACTTTAAATGTTAAATCTCCTCTCAGGCATGGTGCAGATGGATACTTCAGTTCATAATCAGTCCATCAGTGTGATGGTGAAAATAAAAGTCCACAGCCATGTGCTCTTTCCACAGGCGCCACTTCACTTCACATTCAGCTTAAAGTGGAAGTCACTTTTTAAAGCATGTTATAGTCCTGTAGGTTGTGAAGCCTGTGAGCATGACCTCTCTGAAAGCTAAAAACACGATGGAGACACAACAACTGAAATAGTCAAATACTGATCAGAAGTATGAAGGAAATAGTTGTTTGCATTCTGGTTTTCATGTGAATGAGATTCAGTGTAATCAATGATGACAATGGAAACAGTATCTAAATATTCCAGTAACAGTCAAAAGCTAAATAAGATAAATCAAATGTGTTGATCAGATCAGTTGATCATTTAAGATTCAAGTGTTGATATGCAGACTAACAGGAGTCATTTATTCAGCTCACTCATCTGACTCTGATGTATACAATCAAAGTTCAAAGGAGGACTTCCAGCTCACAGTACTGTGGTCTCTAGCTTTAGGGGAGAGTTGTTTGCCTAAAATGACACGTTTGCTACTACAAATGGATAATAAAGGACTATAGTGGTGCTCGCAGAGGTAAATGTTTAGGATTTTATGCATATAAAGCAGAGAAAATAGCTGGTTTCACAGCTAACCCTACACAGCTAAAGAACATGTTCATCGATTAGACCAAAGCATTAGTCCGGTTTATTCTTAACAGAACTATCAAATGCAGTCAGAGGTGTCAGGAGAATGCTACTGTTGTTATCAAGACTTCTGCCTCAGTTCAATACAGTGAAGGTGAAAGGGCACTAAAAGTTCAGCCCAGTATCTTCCTGAAGTTAAATAGGAATTATTGTTGTTACCTGTGGTAGTAGAAGTTTGAAGACCTGGACAAACAGAATCAAAATTCTCTGCATGGATAGATGCCACTAGGGAGAAGAGAAATGTGTTTGCTTTGGTGATTAAAGTGAACTATGTGTGTAGTTCAAAGAAATGCAAAATTCAGATGCAATCTTTATAAGGGACATGACACATTTGTGATTCTTATCTTTAGAAAGTCTTGACTTCTTGGGGTAGTATTTTGTGGTTTCCTTTAGTCAGTTGATGCTTGGTCGTGAATCAAGAAGAGAATCAGTGAGCCTGTGTCGAATCCTCAGTGCCTCAATCAGTCTGCAGCGACATATCTCCACTTTGCCTTCTTTCAACATGGACAGTAGCTTCACTGTTCAGCCATTCTGGGCATATCATTGTAAGCAGACATGCCTTGTTTTTCATGTCATAGCAGCTATTGTTTCAAATCAATGTGGGAAATATGAAAGAAAATAATACAGATACTTTTTACATCTATATTTCTTTATACACTGTTAACCATTGCAGTAACATCCACTAACATCACATCGCACTTGTAAATGATTCATGATTCCAGCATTTCCACAGACATGCTGGAATGATGAACAGACATGGACTCAGAGTCTTAGCTTTGAATATTGGTGTCGCCTTCAGTGAAGTGTTGGAACAAGCAGATACTGAACACACAGATGACAATAAGAGGACCATCACATGGAAGCTGGAGATCATTTTGTTGACAACAAAATAACAAACTACAGTTAGCACTGATGCATTGCTTCGACACGTCATCAGCAGCAGGCTTTGTTGTACATTTAGATGACCTGGATGTGGTAGTGTTGCATTGAATGGTTACTGCAGCTGTTGTTGCTCATGAAGTTGCTTAGTTTTGGGTTAATTTGTGACCTCAGCATTTTTAGGTCACACTGCTCACAAAGCATTCTCTACACAAACCTCAGGAGAAAGGCCAGTGGTACCTGAGCAGCATGTCATTCTGGGCTGGCTGTAAAAAAAAAAAAATCCATTCAAAAAAATTATGGAGTACACACATAGCACACAGGATACTGAGGTCACAAATGTGTTTTCCAGCTGTTGCTTGCTATAGGCTTATGACTGTAGTCTGATACAGTTAACAGCATTCGAGCAATCACTCACCAGCAGTGTAGGGCTGGGTATCGACTGAAATGTGGGTTTAGCACTGAATATCAATTTTAACAATTTGAATAAAAGCTGAGGGACAACACATGCCTACCAAGGTAATAAAGGGAAAGCAGCACACTCATAACTCCATTTGGACACACTGCCTTCTTCAGACAACAATACTGCTTTTCAGTTATTACTGTATTTTACTACAAAATTCTTGTCTTGTTCTTATGTTCTAATGTAGTTCATTTTATTTCTATAGTGCCAAATCATAACAGGAGTTATCTCATGACACTTTTCATACAGAGCAGGTCTAGACAGTACTCTTTATAGTATTATTTACAGAGATCCAACAGAGCAAACACTTAGTGGCAGTGGCAAGGAAAAAACTTCCTCTAAAATGTTTGTACAACCTTTGGCACTTAAAATTGATCATGTGATCAAAGTTCAATAAGTGAATAAACTCTATAAGAATCATCCATCCACAGCAAACCAATTCTTCATTGAAGGTTGTGAGATTCTGTTTAAAGGGCTGTACAAAATCTAGTAAAAGGACCTTCAGTTGAGTTTATTTTGTTAAACTACTGTTCCTGAGGTCAAGAGTGAACTAACATGCTCAATATTTTGAGTACTGTTGCTTCTTTTGAAAAATGAAAACAATGTTTCAGTATCAGTATCCAAACTCTAGTATCCTATTGACTCATATTAAAAATTTCAATCAATAATCAGCCCTACAGCAACAGAACTGAAGGATGAAAAGTAACAAAGCTGGTGTTAGCTGAGCTATGATTTCATAAAATAAACATGAACTGACACGTTTTAGAGACATTGGACTGCGCGCAGTGTCGCAAACTCTGAACTTTACAACCTGATTTGAACTTTTTTTTTTTTTTGCCAAATTCCACCATTTCCCTTCGACCACAGCAGATGGTGCATCTTAGTTCCATGAAATGTTTGATGGATATATAACCCAATAGTGTTATCATTTACCTCACATACTCATCGTGTTTTTGTGCTCTGAGATTCAAAAATGATGATGATGAACTAGAAGTGTTAAGTCCCCTGTTCCCTCCTGAATGACAGGACTTGATGAGTTAATATTTTTCTGGGTTGTGTGAAATGTAGAGTTGAATGTGTAATGTTTCAAAGCATTTATGGAAGTTTGCTATTTGTGTCTTGTGAAGGTTTGTGGTTTTACAAGAGATGTTAGCAAGCCGCTATTTTTTTTTTCATAGCACTTTTTGTAAATTGAATGCCTTTATTTCCAATACCTTTTTGTTTAAAACCTTTATTACAAATGTATAGATGATATATTTAGCTCTTTTAGAGAACAATAACATGTAAATACAATATAAAATGTTTTATTTTTACAGGTACAATTTTGAAAGTGTTTTTCCTATCAAGTGTCATTTTTGCTTTACTTGCACAAGTGTTCTGTGTATCTCATTGAGGGGTCTTTTAACAAATAATGAACCTTGAACACAGATGTTTGTAGGCCTTCCTGAAGGCCTTTTTTGACTATTCAACCGCTGGTTTAGGTGAGAGCACAAGCAATAATGAAGCTTAAATGGACGATTAGATAGCACTTAATTATATCATCTTGTCATGGGTTGTTTAATTAGTTGTTAAAAAGAAAACAAGATATATGTTCTATAACTCCCAGGATGATGTTGTCCTCCTCGATCATCCTTTGACCTCAGTGTGACATATTATGAAAAAGCATTACTTGATTATTTTTTTAGTGGTTTCTGTCTGAAAGCTGTTGCATGAACACAACTTTCCCAATCAGCTAACTGCAGTTTCAACTTGATGTATAGTTCATATAGACTGTGTGGCAGAATCCAGGGATTTGATGAGGGGACAGTAAAAGCAACAAACTGTGGATCAAAGTTGAAAGGAAAAAAATCTCTACATATAAGAGAAAGTAGATCCAGATTTTGAGTCTGGTATCAGATCAAGTTTCTAATTCTGAAGCTAATCTAAATTGTCCTGGGAAACAGAAATAGGAAAGCAGATAGTTGTGTGATGACCAGGAGATGCTCTTCAGTGAGAGGCACAGACCTTTAGCAATTCATGTCACTTCTTTATAAGCTTCAGTGGTACCAGTGAACTTTATTGAATGTGTATGTAAGAAACACTGCAATACTGCAATATATTTTGGTATTGGATCAAGCTGCTAACCTACTTCTAAAGCTCCTCAAGGTGCTACAGACCTCTTTTCTAGTTCTTAAATGTATCGTTTGTACAAACAAAGTATCCAGTTTAGCTGAACAGTTGGTAGTGTGCCTGGTTGTACTATACAGTATAGCTACATATATTTTTATTGTACTGTGACTTTTGTAGTCTTTTGACAGACTTGCCTGTAATATCACATGCCCCCCCACCCCCGACCCCCTCCCCACCTGTGTGTTGTGATATTGGGAAACTGAGTCATTGTGGGTGATGCTCTGGGTGAAGTCACTCAGCAGAGATGAAGACATCTGCGCTGACACTGAGAAACACGACTCCACGTGACGCCATTCAGAACGAGCTGAGGAAGTTCAGACATGAACTGCATTCCAGCCATGTTGGTTTTGTTATTTACACCATCTTGTGACAATGATGGACTCAATGCTAATTCTCAATATTCTACTTCAAATCTATTTTACAAACTACTGTTATATTTTTATAAATATAGGCAAAGTAATTCACATAAACATATATATAAGTAAATATATGTATATGTTTATAGGTTGTTTAAAATAAAAATTAATGCTGCAGCTTTTATCTGTTGTTCTTTAAACATTGACATCATCCAAAGAGGCAGATTATTTATTGTCTGGCAAAATAACCTGATCTGATTTACATACCTTGCTGCTATGAGAGAGAAGAGCTGCAGTCGTCAACTCCAGTGTTTTTACACAATGTAATGAAAGTTCAATAAACATGAGAAGGATCCAACTGTGTGTCTGCTGTGGGTCATTTCTAAAAATGTGGCATTCATCATCTGTCATCATCTTTTTGTCTGAGCATGCTCCTTCTTTCAGGCAGGAAGCGTGCTCATCGCACTGAATCTGCACACGTCTGAGGCCTTTTACAGTTACAGTGCATTGTGCATACAAGCTGAAACTGTAATCTACAATTCACTAACAAGTGCCACGCCAATATCCTTTTAAGTTTAGACAGGTTTATTGCAAGTGATGGATGAAGGTGAACTGAGATGATGAGCTGTAGGAGGGATGAGTTTAGATGGATGGAGGGGTAGGGGATGAGAGGAGAAATTGAGGTCACTGGTAGATGGAGGATGCCTGCTGTCTGCTGGCCTTGGGAAGACAGGAGTCGGGAGTGTGAAGGGACCGTCTCTCTGTATCTCTGTGTTAGAGCCCCATGGTTCCTGTGTGTGAATGAGAGCAATAAGAAAGAATCACAAAGCTTAAAAACCTATCGAAATGTATCATTAAAATGATTCAATATTTTCTATATTTCTTTGAGTTTTTCCTTTTTTTAATTTTTAAAAAATATATTTTCTATATTTATAAGTCTCAGTAATCTACTTTAAGAGCAGGTCACTGTAGTTTTCATCAAAAGTTACTCAAACAGGACGAAATAGCGTGTGTTGGGCACTATTTTTAATGGTGGATTAATCTATATTTGGTGTTTGTAGTAGCAGGAAGGTGTAGACTGATTCAAAATAAACGACTGTGTGTGTTCATGATGATAAAGAAAGAGGAATAAGATCTATCAGGCTTAAATCAGAGATGAGGTTAGCAGGTATATTCATTGTAAGAGAACCCATCTGATGACATCACACAGTCTCAGCTAAACTGCCTGATCAGAGTAAAAAAGGAAATGTTTGTTAACTCTGCAGCATGTATTTCACCGACTGGTTAGCAGCTCACTGCTCAGCTGTGATGCTAACTCTGCTAACACTACATGTGCTGCTGAGAGGATTGTGGACCACCCAGTGAAGGGTTAACAGAGCTGCTTCCTGTCTGGTTTTAATCTGTGAGAACTGCTCCTAATGACAAATGCGAGTTCAGTCGGTTTGGACAAAATCAGACCGGTTTAAGTTCAGACCGGACCGGAAACCGAACCAACCCAACAAATCCACCATTCACAGTGACAGAGGGCTGGAGTGTGTCCCAGCATGACCAGTCACCAGACTGACAGGTTACGTGTTCAAGGCCCTGGTTAGCCCAGCCAAGCTGTGTTTGACTCTGCAGGCTGATCTGTGCGTGTCTCACTGCATCACACTGTCTGTTTGCTTGAAACCGTGTAGGTTCTGGAAAATTCTGAATTTATGTCCATTTATAACTGAGCACAAGATTTCAAAACTTCATCAGCAGACAAAAGGGTGATAGTTTACCATGAACAGGCTGACAGTCCTGTGTTCTCATGGCCACCTCACACTGAATGTCATCATGTGTTCCTGCTTCATGCTGGAACACTCAAGTGAAAAGCCTGAAAAGGACAGACAGGCTCCAAGTGTACATGTTCCTCAGTGGAGCTCCCTCCCTCGCCAAGCCTCGTGAAGTCAGCACGGTCTGTGCAAGTGTCTCCACACAGCACCAGACTGTCCAGCTGCTGGTTAGTTAGCACTCACTTTTTTTCACATGTATAAATATCACTACGCTTCACTCGCACAGGCTGCAGAAAGTGTCTCACTGTACCCCGTCCTCCCCTACTGTAGATCGTGTAAACTGGGTTGAACTGTCGGATGAACCTGATGAACCCAAACGGAAAGCATTACATACTCCACAACACTAAGTGGCGGTGTCGCTGTATGTGTGTGTGTGTGTATGTGTGTGTGCTGAAAAGCTCAGAGGCTGCAGAGCTGCCTTCAGTCAGCAGCAGACTTCAGGCTGCACAGATACCGTGCGCGATGCCTTCTCCGATCCCCGTGACTCGCCTGCTGCCCAAAGATATCTACCCCTCCGTGGACATCGGAACGTGCAGCAGCCCGCTCACCAAACACTCCCACGTTACCACCTTACAAGTCCCCGTGCAGCGGCTCCACGGCAGAGTGGCCAGCCGACTCTGGTCCTCTGTGATCCACTGGAAGGAGCTGCGCTCCATGCAGTCTGTGGGCTCCGGAGGGTTCGGCTCCGTCTACAAGGCGGAGTACCTCGGGGACACGGTCGCACTGAAGAAAGTCAAGAAGTGCACCAAGAACAAGCTGGCGTCCCGACAGAGCTTCTGGGCCGAGCTAAACGCGGCACACCTGCGCCACACAAACATCGTGCGCGTCATCGCGGCCACCACCTGCGTACCTGCGGACTTTGGAGACGAAAGCAGCATCGGGACGATCCTGATGGAGTTCGTTGGGAGCAGAAATCTGCAGCAGATCATTTATGGATGTGCAGAGCCGCTGGGGAAGGACAGGTGGCTCCGGTACTCCACAGACATCGTACACGGTCTGCGGTTCCTGCACTCCCACAGCGTAGTGCACCTGGACATAAAACCAGCCAACGTGCTGGTGTCCAGTGAAGACGTCTGCAAAATTGCCGATTTCGGCTGTTCCCTCAAACTGGAGCGGGGCTGTGAAGTGAGCTCCATCAGCCCCCATCTGCTTCACGTAGGCGGCACATACACGCACAGAGCCCCGGAGATGCTGAAAGGCGAGGGGGTGACTCCTAAAGCGGATATCTTCTCTTTCGGAATCACCTTCTGGCAGCTGATCACCAGAGAGCAGCCGTACACCGGCGATAGGCAGCACGTGCTCTACGCGGTGGTGGCGCACAACCTGCGGCCGTCCGTTCACAACCACCCGGCGTTTGAATCGGAGCAGGGGCGGCTGTGTAGGACTCTGCTGAGCCGGTGCTGGAGCGGGGACGCCCGCTGCAGACCCAGTGCCCAGGAACTGCTGCCTCACATGGAGCAGCTGCGCTCCCACACGTGAGTTAGATTTGTAGCTGCAGACAGATGTGGGCTTCATACAATGGAACGTTTTAGGAACATTTTAGTCGGTGCTCCTCCGTTTTCTTATGGACAGTGTACAATTAAGTCATTATCATCGAGGAGAATGGAATGTGCACCACGAAATGAAATGTCCAGACAGAATGGTATGCTTTTTAATTCGGCACATGTAAAACTGACTGATGGTGGTTTGCACAGATGATCTCAACTAAAGAGCTGTCTTGTGTTTTGTGAACAATAAGCAAAGACACTGTACAGTCACATTTCACGCACACATTCCAGACTCGCTGTTTGTTTAACAGGTGTAGAATACAACTCTTTAGTCCTGTTTTAATCCTGCACCGTGAACACATCATTTCATTTGGCTCAGAGCACCCATACTGCTGTTTTAGTGTTTTTCTTAAACTGTGAAATGAAAATGTTTTATTTACCCTGTTGAGATTGTAATGGGCTGTAAGTGTGATGGGTTTTCATTAAAATTATTTTTATACTACGTGTTTGTTTCTTGGCTCCTTGCATCATGTTGACAGAGCTAAAGTCAGATTTTTTTTTTTTTTTTTTGTCCTGACCTGCCTTCAGACTGGGGGAGTGCTCAAAATAAACCTCTGTGGCTGTGAAGTGACGTCAACACAGGAAGTGACAAGAGCTGCAGTTCCTCAAACGTCCACTTGAGGCTGGCTCCAGAAGTGAGTCAGTCTCCATAAGTCCCCATGTTCAAATGGCCACCTTCACAGCAGAAATAAACATGTTTACAGCCTGGTACAAAAAACAGTTTTGGTCTCTGTAGCTAATTTCACTGTTCATGACAACTGTACTGAGGGTGACTTTATATACAACTCACCTGTTCACATTATATTAAGGCTTAAAGTTATGCAGTAAACAGGCTTCATTCAGCCCCCCTCAGGCAGCACGACTGCCAAGATGGCATTAGCCTGATCCACCACAATGAGCTTCACAACAATTTAATTGATAAACTTTAATCAAAATCACTTCAAGCTTTTTTTAAACTCCTCACAGCGAGTGCAGATTGACTGACTGTTTCCAGGTTTCACTGACAGACAGCAGAGGTCGCTGCTGCTTCAGAACATCCTGCAGTGACCTGACAGTCAGACAGTTGTGCAGGATGTGGGTTGTCCACCTGTTTGAGGTTTGACTACATTTAAGTGCTCTGTGACTCTGCCCAGCAGTGATGAGAATTCAACAGAAACCACACTGTCATTTTTAAGAGTTTATGCGTGCTGTAACACTTCAGATACAGAGATAACAACTGCAGACACACATTTCATTAACATAGACTGCTAGTGTGTCACAGCCAGGCTGCCAGGCTGCTGGTTAACTTAAGACGCAGAGCTGAAACACGCCTTAGATTATCCGTCACAGTGAACATCACATCTTGCTTTATTTCCTGTTACAGTTACATATTGCTGTGTGGTAATAGAGTCAGATAAATACATTTAACTATGTTGTAGTTCACTGATCATTACCTGGCTGTAGGAACCAGCAACAAGAGGGAGTCACATCAGCTCAGCGTGAACACTGAAAAGGACCAAGTCGTGGCTCATCTTTGTGATGACATACAACATAAAGGATGTCAGATTCTTCATCACCCCAGTGGACCTCATGAATTAGAGCCTGACAAATGAACACTGTGTTTAGTGGTACAGTCATATGGACAAAACACAACTACACCAAGTGATTCAAGAACTGAAGAAAATGATACTACAACTAATAATATATGATACATTATAGTATTATTTTGGAGCGAATGGAAAACATCAGAATGTCAAAGAAAGACGTGACAGAGAACTCAGGGGAAAAGACAGCCACATGATCTCCTCAGAGAACTGCACTCACACTGGATTTAACTGTGACGGTCTGCCTGCATTAACTTATATCCTTTGGATGGTCATGATGCTGCTGCAGACTGGGACAACACCTTTACCACTAATACATTGCGTATTAGTAAGTGTCATAACTGTAATGAGTTATGACACTTACTATACTACTGAAAATACATATGTATTGCATGGAAACCTGCAAACAGAGACACTAATTGACAGGATATAACAGCAGTTTACTATCGTACTAGATACAGATTTAAAAAAAAAAAAAGAATGATCAGAATCTGTGCAGCAGTAGCTGAGGTGACCAGTTCCTGCGGTTAATTACACTGGATCCTACAATTCCCATAATGCAAACCTGTAGTAAGCTCCAATCACAAACACTGGACCCTACACTGCAACTCAACAGTGTCTCTTGATTTGATCATCATTAATGCCCGTTGCCTTAGCCTCTAGTAGACTCTGATTAACAGCTTGATGCTAAAAAGTTCCTGCTCCATAGCAACAGAGGATATTTTTATTACACAACTTTTCACAGGTCCAGTAGAACTGGTAAAGTGACACAAGATGTCAAAGTAGTGGAGTCCTGTCTGCCAGGACAGGAAGATGTACTGGTGAAATATTTGAAGCATATTGGTAAGATACTGCCATGGGAGGAATATTCAGTTTTACACTTAGATGGGCAAACTGTGACATACTAGTCATACAAGGGCAGTCGCTGTAATGAACAGTAACAGCTAATAAGTACACAGTTCACATGTCAGCAAAGACTGTTCGGTCACAAAGTATAATATGCCCTTCCACTGACAACACATGAATGGAGAGTGTTCAAAAAACAGATAACTATGACAGTAGAATGAAGCGGAACAGACAGCTTTGTGCTGCAAGGATCACATGATAGTAACTCTCTCAGGTGAAACCTGGACAGCCAAGCCCACGGGCTCCAGGCGCTGACACCGGTACTGACTGCTGTCGAGGCCCCGGCGGATCTGGTGGAGTCTGCGGGCCACACAGGGGAGCAGCATAAGCACCTTGCCCAGTATGACACACACTGGCAGGGCCAGGGCGACCACAAAGCTGGGAGGCAGGTAGAAGCGGTAGGCCTCCTCCTCAAAAGCTCGCTTCCAACCAAACAGCAGGCCGTGGAAGGTAGCGATGAGCAGGGCGATGTAGCCCAGAGTGGACTGCAGCAAAGACAGGGAGACTCATTATGGCACAAAGAAGAACAAGTCCTGTGATCATACAGCAGAGAGCAAAGTTCAGGCACACAAGTCACTCACACATGACAAACATCACTCTGTGTGACACACATGCAGTGTACACTTTGCAGTTTGGTAGTGGATTGTTATTCCTGCTGCTTACTTAGCTTCACTGTTTATACAGGCTGTGGCTTGGTTACTGATTTGGCCCATTACCAAACACACACAGCTCATGGAGGCGTTCAGGTACTTTTAATGCTCTTAGCACCCAATTGCTGCAGTTTGCATGAAAAAAACTGTACACCTTCTGTTCTGAGCCACACCTCAGCCACAGTCACACACATGCATACACGTGTGTGTAACTTACACTTATATATATATATCATGATCTAAAAATGCTAATAAAGACTGTCTGTATACCCTCAGAGCTAACAGGTTTGAAGTGTCAGAGTTTACATGTACCTGTATGAAGCTGAACTCCCTCCAGTTGAGCGTGCTGTTGACAGAGGGGATGGAGGTAACCGCCAGGAGTGACAGGAGCCCAAGGCTCATGATCCCAAAGGAAACGTACATCTCCACCCTCCACACCTCCTCCTCATTCCACGCATTCTCCACATTAGCATGGACCTGCCAACACAGAAGATGGTGAAGAAGGGTTTCACCAGTCATTATCTTTAACCTCTTGTTGTATGCATGGACAGATTAACCTGCAAAAGCCGGGGACAAAGGTGAGCTGTTTAAACCATGAACCATGTTAAGGCAATTCTGAGATTTCTTTCAAAATATATTAAATATGTTTGAAAATAGTTGCTGAATACATGTGAAAAGACTTTGAACAGAGGTTCAAACAGTTTTTCAGCAGTTTTCAGTCCAAGATTTTTTGGACAGATTTTTCCTTAAAGGGTGGCCTTCACTGCCTGCTTAAACGCCACATACAGTTTTTACAGCCTCGGATTAGCTGTATGGTAATTAAATCAAATCATCAATCATTAATTCAGGGATACGCATCATATAAACACTAACCTGAAATATTTAGGTTCTTAAAATAATAGAATATTTTTTCACTACCTCAAGCCCCACCTGACACCTGAAATCCATCATCAGGTTTCTCTGTATGCGGATAGAAGAAGAAGGAAGGTGCTCTACAAGCAGCATGATGTGGATGTTGGACTACACCTCATTTCATGTTTCACAGACAAATATACAAAAAATACTCAGCTGGCTCTACGAGGATCTGTTGCCTATTCTGTAAACTTCTGTCATCTTTGAAAATACACAGTGACTGACACAGTTAACCAAACACTTCAAATGATTCAGTTTTAGTCTCTTTAGCATGTTATGCAATAACCATCTATTTATACCATCTAAATTCACATCTGCCTACACACTCTGGATAAAACAAGATTGCTATATCATTCAGAGACCTGCTTTCTAATGGCACTTTTGCTTACCTTTAACGTCTGACCTGTAAATATAACCTGCCTCAAATAACTTTATCCACTATCTCTGTGTTAGCATGTTTGCAGTTTTTCTTGTTAAATATTTTATAGAAGCCAGAAAATCTGGCAGGGCTGTACAACCACATCTTTCCTCACGGGTGTAGATCTGACATGAGTAGGAGGCTGAAATGGAAATACAGACCCCTGGTGGTAAAAAGTGACATTACCAGACAAGAATAATAATAGGAATATTGGAAGACCAGACAGGAATAATAATTTTAAGATTATTTGTGCTTTGAGGCAGTCTTTGTGCTAAGCTAGTGTGAATGCTCTGTACTTAAAGGACTGATGGAATGGTCTTCCTCACAATGTTGACCTGTTGAATGTTGTTGGACAATGCCAGCTTTGTGTAGGTGGAAGTGTCAGAGCGGACATGTTGTCAGAGCCCTCCACCCCACTGACCTGCTGGTAGGCGGTGTTGAGCAGCAGGTACCTCTCAGAACGCCTCATGGGTAGACAGAGGCTGTAGAGAACATGGACAGCAGCCAGGAAGAAGCTGAGGAGGCCCAGCTGTTTCCGGCTCTGCAGCCAGCCCTCCAGCCAGTGCGGGAAATGCCTGTACTTGGTACCATAGTAAAGCTGGTGGGCGGCTGCCAGCTGGCCTGCCAGGTACACCAGGGCCAAGAGAGTGATGGCAACAGTGGGCAGTGTTCGGTTCACCATCTCTATTGGAATCTTGTAGAAATCACTCTGTTTGTATTTCACATAGGGGTGGATGATATCTCGTACAAAAGAGTATGCAAAAAAGAAGATGGAGAGGGCCACAGCAGTAAGGACGGGGCCTTTCCAGCCAGGAAATAACTGTATGGGCATGTTTTCAATGTCCCGCGAAGAAGACAGGGAGCCCATATCCACCGGCTGGAAGTTAAGATGGCGGGCAAGTTCCATAATCTGCTGTCGAGCCTCCACTGAGTCACTGCAAATGAACACCTACACAGCCAGGAGTGCAGAGACAGACTAGTTAGAGATGCAATGATTTTTCAAATGACACTATGCATTTGTCAGCTGTTGACGAAGCTTCACATCTTCAGTTGTTGACAGTAAGAAAAATATAGAATATTTCCTTTCAAGGCCTTTCAGCAGTGACGTGTGCACTCCTGATGTATGTCAAAACATAATGTTATTCCAAAATAGTAGCTCACCTGGCACAGTGTGTACCCTGTATGAAGACTGAGAATTCTGACCTGTGAACTATGACTGAAGTTGTGACCTGTACTTTTATAATCTAATCCACTGATAAGAGCAGCTGACTGACTGAGGGATTATTCCAGGATTTATTGTACTGCCAGTAGCTCCACTGCTTTTTTTAATCATCTGTGCCTGAATTCTAACAGAATGACACAATGTCACATACAATGTATGAAAAAACACAGATCATGATGAAACACACTGTCTTTGAAATAGACTGACTACTGATTTGTTTCAACTTTTATCACAACAAATCAGTAGCTGGTTGTGTTAAAGCTGAACACAACCATCTATAGTAATGGCAACACTACAGCACAACAGTATGATATATTGTTACACATATACATATTGTTCTCTACTTTTGGAACTGACTAAATAATCAGAACTTCATCTACTATCTTGTTGTCATGTCCTTCCTCTCGTGATGGCTCAGGTATTATCACATGACCTTGTCAGCCAATTGTATTCCATTCACCCATCTTGGTGACAGAATGTTGTTCACACGCTGTGTGAAGCTTTCTGTTGTCTGTGACATTGTACCTGTGTGCTGGCATCTTTGGGGCTGCTCTGCTGCATGGCCCAGGCTGAGATGACATTGAAGCCTTTGACCACGATGGAGTCTGGCAGCAGTGAAGCCAGATATTCAGCGTTAGAATCAGGATACTGGTTCACCCTCCTGTTGTTACTCACATCCACTAAGATCTTGCCTAGAGGACAAAAAGACAGAATTTCATCCTGATGCCTCTGCGTGGCCTACATACACACCATCATCATCATCAGAGAGGGGACTGGCTATTTCTGTGTAGTTATTTTTGATGTCTGCCACCAGGTCGGATTCCCTTTGAATAAGACTGTGTGTGTGTGTGTGTGTGTGTGTGTGTGTGTGTGTGTCTATATGTGCGTGTTGTTATCTACCTTCCAGTAGATGCTTGAGGTCCCATAGGACAGAGTAGTGCTCACGGCGGATTGCCAGGAACACGATGCTGGCCTTCCCCACAGCATCTTCATGGTGTGTCACATCCACCACATGTGGGAATGACTGGGCTGCCAGTTTAGGATGGCGGCTACCCACCACCACATGGAAGCCGCAGCTCAACAGGCGTACGGTCAGGCACTTGGAAAAGTCACCTGATCCCAGGATGGCCACTGTGGGCTGGGCTGGCAGACAGCCACTCGCTGTGTCTCCAACTCCATTCTTTATGCCGTTGGGCAGGAAACAGGTCTGGGTGTGGTGGAGGTGGTGGGAAGAGGAGGCTGTGAGAAACACAGGGCTCCTACTGCTGCCCATCATAGAGATGGAGTCCATCCTTCCTCCCTGTCACTTCCTCTTCTGTGGTTTTCTTAGGAGGATTTCAGTGGGTCTAAGGGAGGCAAGAGGAAACTGTTTGTCTTTTTAAAGGAGCAGGGTGTAGGATTTTGTGCCATCTAGTGGTGTAGTTGCTGATGGCAACCGGCTCACATCAACCCCCTTCTAAGCAAGTATGAGAAACAATGGTGGGTGGCTGCAAGATAAATCAGAAGCACAAAAGACCCTATCTGAAGCCTGTTTAGTGTCTTTTAAACGTGGTAGAATTTGTGGAAGACCCATTGAGTCTATATATGTTTATATAACATTCCATTTTCTGCAATGATTTGTAGATAAAGCCCAATAAATCTTACACACTAGACCTGACAAGTCAGGCTAATAAAGGGTTTATGAGTTGTAACTAATGACTTTATTTCTGTTTAATAAATGACTTACTGATGTTTTGTTAATCAGTTCATAACACATTTGGAGAAGTCCGTTTACGGCAGACCTTTAGCAACTTAAGGACTTGTTTAACATTTACAACTGCAGACGTTATTACAGCATTTATTAATGACTTATCAACATTTTAATTACATGTGACTTATCAACTTCTGATGGCTTAATAATGATTTTAATAATAACTCAACCACTAGCCAAGCTGGCATCCTGAAAGCTGTTTGTATAATGGATAACTGATCAGGGCTTGGTCTGCATCTTATTATAAAGTAGTAGCAGAACACTTGAAGGCCCAGAGCTGATCACAAACCTCACAGGTTGCAGGTGAAGTCTGAACGCTTTGATGTGCTGCCTTTCATTTGACAGGGGGCTATTTGATTTCTCCTTTTAATGTGTTGAATCAGTTCGTGCATGCCTGAGCGTGTGTGTGTGCAGTAGATTTTTAAACGCTGATGAGTCCACCGGGAGAAGCTACCTCTAAAAATGACCTTCTGCGTGGGGAGACGGTGATCTCGTGAAGGACGCGGCCGTGTGCGTGCAGACAGCCTGCGTGCACCTGTAGCGCAGCAACACGGTTTGAGCCGCACAGCATACATAGCAACCTGATGACAGCACGCGCACATACGCATTTAGATCACGAGCTGAACGACACACACTGTATGAGTGTGACGGTGCATTACCCACCTGTCATCGAGCTTCACAGGTCGCTGATTCATGCAGAGACGCAGACCAGCTGCTAGCTGCCCATCCTGGTCCTGATGCTGCTCAGCCTCCGCTGTTTGAACACATGCTGCATTCACGTGCCTCACGGAAGATCGGAGATATCAACTTCCATGTCACAGTATAGTATGTAGTTTTTTATCCCAACAGACAATATACCTTTTTAATAGAAACCAATAAACAACAACATTCAAACAGCCAACATTATGAGCAGGGTTCAGGGCTCTAAATCAACATCCCCCAACCTACCAAATGAAAATTTGGCGTGTATTAAAACTCACTAGCCAGCTCAGGGCTGCCAACGTCAGTATTGCCAGTATTGCCATGGCAATACTACTTTTCAGTGTAGTATTGCCTGGCAATACTACTTTTCACATGTGACATGATGGGATTTTTAGTTCAGATAACTACTCTAGGACTACAAATGTATTGACAATAGATTGTCATGCTGCCAGCTGCCCCCAAAACCCTTTGTAATAGGCTAAAGTGTCGGCAGGCTTTCTCTTCAAACATCTTCAACAACATCACCACAGAAGATACAACATAGCCTAAGTTGTTCAAACAAACATTCTTTTCTGCATTCCATCGACAAGGGCAGGGAGAGGGAAGGGAAGGGGGGCTGGGTCCGTCCACTACAATACACATCTCTTCAGCAGCTCAGAGTGGGCAACTTCAAGACGCAGACACAAAGTCTGAAGTAAGACGACATGCTAATTACCTTTTTCCAACAGTATTGTAACTCCCAACTATACAGTATATTTATATATAAATAGCTATGTTTGTCTGGATTTCTAAACATAGTCGCATTGCTTGAAATGATGTCAGTAAGTATAGTAGTCAGTATGCTGCTAGGAAATGTTGTTGTGTTGAGCTAGCGAAGATGTTGCATGCAATATGTTATCACAATAAATTAAAAAAAATCAAATCAAATTTTATTTGTATAGCTCAAAGTCACAAAGTACATTTGCCTCAGAGGGCTTTACAATCTGTACAGGGAGTGACACCCTCTGTCCTTAGACCCTCGGTTCCAGTGAGGAAAAACTTGCCCACAAAAAAACTTGGAAAAAATGTGGAAGAAACCTCAGGAAGAGCCACAGAGGAGGGATCCCTCTCCCAGGACGGACAGACGTGCAATGGATGTCACATGTAGAGAACAATCAACACAAACATATTGTACAATTACAATGAATGATAAAATGACAATGAATTACAATGAATGGTAGAATGATTACAGTAGCAGTGGAACCTGTGATAGACCTGTGATAGACACAGATGCACAGCAGCAGTAAATCATTAACTAACTATAAACTGTAATGGAGATATGGTAGCAATAATGATAGTAATAATATATGTAGTGGACATCAGCAGTAGACCACAGCAGGAGCCACGATCCATGAGAACCTGCTGGACAAGAAAGCACAGAAACTCTGGGGAAAAAGTTTAGTTAGTAACATGCATGGATAGTAATGATGATTAGAGAGAGAGAGAGAGAGAGAGAGAGAGACAGAGAGAGAGAGAAAGAGAGAGAGAGAGGGAGAGAGAGAGAGAAAGAAGGGGGAGGGAGAGAGAGAGAATGAGGGAGAGAGAGGGTTTTCAGTAAAGGGAGATGTGACTACATCTTCAACCGGTACCATGCCTGACTAGGCATAACCCAGAAAGAGACGGGGGACAGTCTAGTCCTATGGCAGCATAACTAAGGGAAGGCCTGAGCCAGCCCTAACTATAAGCACTATCAAAAAGGAAAGTCTTAAATCTACTCTTGAAGGTGGTGACCGTGTCTGCCTCCTGAACCCAGAAAGGTAGTTTGTTCCACAGAAGAGGAGCTTGATAGCTGAAAGCTCTGGCTCCAAATCTACTTTTGGAAACTATAGGAACCACAAGGAACCCAGCATTCTGAGAGTGCAGTGGTCTAGAGGGGTAGTAGGGTACTATGAATTCTTTTATGGTGATATGATGTCATATATGATGGTGCATGGCCATGAAGAGCTTTGTATGTAAGAAGAAGAATTTTAAATTCTATTCCAGATTTAACAGGTATCCAATGCAATGAAGCCAAAATGGGAGAGATGTGATCTCCGATCTTGGATCCTGCTGGAAAGTCCTGAGAGACTTATTGGAGCAGCCTGATAACAAAGAGTTACAATAGTTCAGCTGAGAAGTAACAAATAGATGGACTAGTTTTTCTGTATCCACTTGAGACATGATGCGTCTGATTTGGGCGATGTTACGTAAGTGGAAGAATGCAGTCCTTGAAATTTGTTTTATGTTGACATTAAAGAATAAATGCTGATCCTGAAAAACAACTCCAAGATTCTTTACGGTGGAGCTGGAGGCCAGAGTGATCCAGTCTAAAGTAACTAAGTCTCTAGAAAGAGAGTTTCTGAGGTGTTTGGGTCCAAATACAAGAACTTCAGTTTTGTCTGAATTTACCTCAGAAAATTGTAGATCATCCAACTTTTTATATCCCTAAGGCATGATTGGAGTTTAGTTAACTGATTGGTTTCATCAGGCTTGATTGATGAATGCAATCGTTCACTGGCATTACAATGAAAATTAATGGAGTGATTCCTAATAATGTTCCCTAGAGGAAGCATATATAAACTAAAGTGGTCCTAGTACAGAACCTTGTTGGACTCTGTGACAAACTTTGGTATGTATGGAGGATTCATCATTGACGTGAACAAACTGAGATCGATGTAAGAAATACGACCTAAACCAGCTTAGGGCGGTTCCTTTGATGCCAATCTGATGTTCCAGTCTCTGTAAAAGAATTTGATGGTCTATGGTGTCAAATGCAGCACTAAGATCTAACAGGACGAGTACAGAGATGAGTCCTTTGTCTGATGCCATTAGGAGATCATTTGTGACTTTGACTAGTGCGGTCTCTGTGCTATGATGGACTCTAAATCCTGACTGAAAATCCTCGAATAAACTGTTCTTATGGAGAAAGTCACACAGCTTTCTCGAGTATCTTAGAGAGAAAGGGAAGGTTTGATATCGGTCTGTAATTGGCTAAAACCTCTGGATCTAGAGTGGGCTTTTTAAGAAGAGGTTTAATTACAGCTACTTTAAAGGACTGTGGTACATATCCTGATAATAAAGACAGATTAATCATATCCAATAAAGAAGGGCTAACTAGAGGTAAAATATCCTTGAGCAGCCTGGTTGGGATGGGGTCTAGTGGAAGGTTGACGGCTTAGATGAAGAAATTATTGAAGTTATTTGATGAAGGTCAATGGGACAAAAACAGTCTAAATATGTATCAGGTTTTACAGCTGATTCCAAACTTGCTGTATCAGAATGCAGATCAGTGCCTGTCGAAGGCAAGGCATGATGAATTTTGTCTCTAATAGTCTTAATTTTATCATTGAAGAAGCTCATGAAGTCATTACTAGATAGACCTAGAGGAGTAGATGGGTCAATAGAGCTGTGGTTCTCTGTTAGCCTGGCTACAGTGCTGGGGTTGTTCTTATTTTCCTCTATTAATGAAGAGTAATAGGCTGCTCTGGCATTACGGAGAGCCTTCCTGTAAGTTTTAAGATTATCTTGCCAGACTAAACGAGATTCTTCCACTTTAGTCAGATTTACGTGCCTCTTCGGTGTTTCATTGTTACAATGTAGTGAATAACTGACTGTCAATGACAAAGCTGCAGACACTATTACTGACAGAAGTTATTTCATGTACCTGACAGCCTGAACACAGGGAATAAAAAACTCGTCACGACTTGACCTGGTTTGGTCCTTCAGAGCTGCCGTAGCTGTCATGGCGGTGCTGGTCGGAGCTGTGTTAGTTGTGTTACTTCTCTGTCTGTTGTTTCTTATTCGGTTCTATACCATTCTGAAAACTGGATCCAAATGTCGCCCTGGAACCAAAGGTCCGGTCGCTGTTCTCATTGTTGCGGGTTCAGGTAACGTTAATAATATTAACGTAATGTTACGTCCGTGAACCGCGGTACATTTGCGTTGTGTTCTTCTGACATCTTATGTTGTTCTTACGTGTCAGGTGTTATTTTAACTTGTAGAGTATGAGGGCGGACAAGCAGTATACGTTCCGCCGTTAGCTGACTTCCTTAGCCGCTGCTATTAGCTGCTGGGCTGTGGTGCTGAAGTGTTCATTACACATTGTTCCGTGTGAACTTGTAGCCGCGTTGACAGGCGTCTGTCAGTTGAGAATAACAAACACAACAAAGAAGCATTCACGAGGACAGCGACGCGTCTTCACGTTTACGACAGCTGACGCTTTCCACTGACGGTCACCAGTTAACAGGGTCACCCGTTAAACCGAAACACCAGGGACGCAGCCGTCTATCAAACGAGACCTTTAAGTGTTTACACTCCCGAATTTCTGGGACGATACCTAAAAATAATTAAAAAAAGAAAAAAACATAAAAGCAGAGCAAGTCACCAACAGACTGAGACTGTGTGTTCTGATTGGCTCCTGTCCTAACCATATGATTGTGACACCACGGGCATTAACCTGCGAGGGGCTGCCTTCTCACTCCAGGGGGGACTTTATTCTTTCACATTTCACTGTATGCTGTGCCATTAACATTAAGGCACCCAGACCATATCCTGGAGCCAAATACTGGAGCCTGGCCAAAAGTACACAACAGTGTGTGGACAGGGGCGTTCTGTTCTGTTCCTGACAGAGTTAACCTGAAGCTGTAGAATATATGAGATACTGAAGAATGTGTGACAGAACCTGAAAGAACGAATTTGTTCCATGGCAGAATCTGACATCAGAGTGTAATCTTAATGTTTAATGAGCTCATTGTGTTTTCTTCTTCTCGTGTGTTTTTCAGGTGGTCACACCTCAGAGATCTTGCGGCTGATGGAGTGCCTCAGTGCAGCCTACACACCTCGACACTATGTTATCGCTGACACAGACAGGATGAGTGAAGAGAAAATCTGCACCTTCGAACGTTCTAAGCCTCCCTCTGACTCCGAATCACAGGTACAGACTGCATTTGCTGTTGGATGTTTTTTTTATTTGTTTGGTTAATTTCTAACTTTTAGAGAACTCAGATTCCTCACAGTGTTACTAGTACGACCTAAAGAGAGATGCCAGGTTTGTGTGTCTCCTGCAAAACATGAGCAAAACAGAGAGTGAGACATGGTGAAACCTGAGCTGATAATCTGGCAGCCTGCTGTACTGTGTGTTCTCAGTGAGCTGCAGCTCTGGCAGAGAGACCGACAGGTGAGCTCTGATCAGTGGGAATATTTTGTATTCTTTACTTAAATAAAAGTACCAATACAACAATGTAAAAATGCTTCATAAGCTAAATGTCCTGCATTCAAATAAAGTATTAAAGCACTTGGCCCATAGGGAGTGAGGGCTCCTCCAAAGGCCCAAGTGGTTGCTTTTTAGGGATGTTCTGTCGTGACAGTCAGCCATGAGAAAAGTACAGAAGGTAAATGACTCCTTGATGGAACTTTGAACAATTCATAGACAGCTGAACTGTATGATGTTATAAGTTATGTAATCTAAATGAACAGTGGGAAAGAAGAGGTTTGAAAATCCTGGAACTTCTGTTTCAGGTTACACTCTATAACCAGATCTGCGGTGAATGAAGTGAACATTTAGCACAGTCAAGAGAGTGTGTGTGGAGGTTACAGCAGAGTGTTTACAGCCTTTCTGAGATGATGATGAAAAAAGTAAGTGGTGCAGTGTTAATATCACCAGCAGGTGTCGTGATTACACTGTCCATCTGTACTTCTCTAGAGATTTTTATTTACAACCTTATTGTCATTTCAAGTACAAGAGCTGAGACAAAGACAGACTTCCTTCAGACAGTCCTTCCAGGAATGAACATTTCAACATTTATCTGAATGAAAGATTTCAGACTCATTTTTTTGATTGGCTTATTGATTAACAGCTTGATGAAGACACATGTTGACAATGAGTCACTTTTTGTGTCCACAGATGTTTTCCTGTGATATGTTGTTTTTACTGAACAGCATAGTTCAGTAAAAGTTCATAGTTCTAGTGCACATAGACACTGGGGATGTTGCGAGGAGGGGGCTGACATGATGGAAATTTTTGTCATTTCTAATGTCGTGATGTGGAGGCAGAAATCTCACCAAACATCTCTGCATGGCCTGACGTAAATGGGAAGATAAGTCTTATAATTTGGGTGATCTGAACTGTTATTGTTGTGTGGCAGTGTAGACTGAACACAGTCGCTAATTTGCTGTGAAATCTGAGAGATGAGCTCGTCATAAACTCCCTTGAATCTTCGTTCTCCAGTTCACCATCTGTCGGATCCCACGGAGCAGGGAGGTGCAGCAGTCCTGGAGTTCCTCTGTTATCAGCACCCTGAATGCCCTGCGGTACTCTCTCCCTCTGGTGTTCAGACTCAGACCTGACATGGTGAGTGCACCCAGCTTTGTACCCTTAGACACACACACACACACAGTAAAGACAGCGTATTATGGGACAGGTAGCAGCATCCAGTGTTATTGGAGCTTGATACTAGAGTCCGGATGTCTCAGCCTGTCTTGCAGACTGTGAGCACTGCTGCCTTACTCTGTGTCCTGTGAGTTCTCCATCTTTATAGATGTGAGTAGTTCACTGCTTAAAGAAGTCATTTTGTCAAGTGAAACTGCAGTTTTTGGCACCTGTTCACTTAACAGTCATGGAGGTGTGGAGCTGCTCTATAGGATCGGCTCTCTCTGTAGACATAAAAGTTTCATCCAAAGGTAACAAAACATGATGACACCTGAATGAAAACATAATTCAGAATATGATCTGCCAATAGATAATCAAATCTTACGCACTTCAAAGATAGATTCAAACCCTTCACTCTGCACTAACAGGGTCCATAGACAGAGAAATTCTTCTTTATGAAATCTACAGCGCTGACATTTAACTGGTTGCATAACAATATCAGGCTTATTGAATTACACAACATCTGTCACATCAATAATCTGGATTTCAAAATATTTTCTCATTCCAGAACATATTTAATAATATCCAGCTTTGAACCATAAAACTTAACCCATCCATTTATAGCAGCAGTTCCCAAACTTTTTTAGCCAGGGGGTGCGCTTCTTTATAGCCATATTACAGGCGGCATGTTTAATCATGCTCTAATAAAATGACCAGAACACACATATAATAAAATAATCACGATCACTGCAATGAGCTCTTGCATTTGAATTAATCTGAAACACTGTAACACAGTTTCAATATAATGCACAAAGTCATGCACAAGCTTCCACTTTTGAGAGTAAAGCGGATGGATGACAGCAGAGGCAGAAAGCAGATATGTCTGTATAAAATGGATATTTTGAGCCGCGTTGCACAAAAATTGCAGCAACTTTAAATGACGATGGAGCTAACGCAACCCCATCATCATAACACAGGTTATGGAAATAAGATTAGAACACCAGTAATTTGAATTAAATTGCAATAAAGTTACACACAGTATAAATAACAGAGCAGGGCTCAGGAACAGATTAAAACAACAACAAAAATAAAACTTTTTCAAAAAAATTTTCAAGTGCAGCACAGGTGGCTCAGCCTGCAGTGAGAGAAAGAGAGAGAGAGGGAGAAACAGGGAGGGGGATGTGTGAGTATTTCCAGTATATTTGTAGCAATAATATCAATACCATTTGGCCAAATACTTACCCATATTAATGCAAATTCTCTGATGTTTGATTTCAGCCAACTGAGCATATTTGCAAGTATGAATGACGTAGAAGCTGAAAGCTAGGTGCACATATATGTGTAGAAGGCTTTATCTTGCACAGTGTATAGAAGATAACTTCTTCTGTGCTTCATTTTAAGATGAAGTGCATTTTGAATAGCCTGCATTTATTTATTAATTAAAATGACAGTTTTTGATTTTAGATTTTACAAAGGAAATGTTTATTTACACGTCTTGTGTGGGGGAAAAACAGTAAGTGTGTAATTATCAGACCGCCATTACATTTTTCATCTTGCACACTCTGTTTGTTTTTTTGTGGGCAAGTTTTTCCTCACTGGAACCGAGGGTCTAAGGACAGAGGGTGTCACTCCCTGTACAGATTGTAAAGCCCTCTGAGGCTAAATGTGTTTTGTGACTTTGGGCTATACAAATAAAATTTGATTTGATTTGATTTGATAACTTTTCATGGTCGAGGCCTTAAGAACACACACGCCAAGTTTCAAACAGATCGGATGAAAGCTCTAGGAGGAGTTCGTTCAAATACGACCCCTGGAAATGACCCCAAAAATACGAAAACGCCAACTTTGAAACAAAATGAATGCCGCAAGCTTCGCTATAGCCCGGGTCACCAAGAGACTTTTTTGTGTGTCTCGGTATGTTACATAGTCCCTCCAAATTTCGTACACATGAATGAAACCGTGTCAAATAAAATTAGATTAGATTAGATTTGATTTGGTTTGATTTGACCCTCTAGCAGCAGCTCACGCACCCCCAGGTGTGCGCGCACCGCACTTTGGGAATCCCTGATTTATAGTAATAATGCAAAGTATGTATGCGGACATCTTTTCCACAGACTTCAGCACGACTTCTTCTTTTGTGGTTTTGCTTGTATTACAGTATTGTCAGTAGCTGTGGAGAGTTTTTGTCACCTCAGGGTTCAATGAGCTGCTACTAAACAGTGGAGTGAAAACGCTGCAAATTGCTGATTGGTCAGAGAGAATCAACACCTGACTGCAGATTGGTAACACAATTTTAAAAAATTCAATCAAGCCACATTTTCACAAAATGGTTTGTTTTGCTGAAGATAAAGTCTCTGATGTTTTATTCATAGTCACCAAGGCAATCAGCTGCAGTGGAAAACCAAAAGTACAGTTACAGTGTATCATCACACTGATGCAACAATCTTCCAAAACAGAAATCCAAAATTGCAACAGCTTCAGATTTCCTACATGCTAAAGGGAAAGATGGTGTAAATAGAAATCAAATCAAATCAAATTTTATTTGTATAGCCCAAAGTCACAAACACATTTTGCCTCAGAGGGCTTTACAATCTGTACAGGGAGTGACACCCTCTGTCCTTAGACCCTCGGTTCCAGTGAGGAAAAACTTGCCCACAAAAAAAAACCTTTTAACAGGGAAAAAATGTGGAAGAAACCTCAGGAAGAGCCACAGAGGAGGGATCCCTCTTCCAGGACGGACAGACGTGCAATGGATGTCACATGTACAGAACAATCAACACAAACATGTCGTACAATTACAATGAATTACAATAAATGGTAAGGTGATTGCAGTAGTAGTGGAACACAGATGCACAGCAGCAATAAGTCATTAACCAACAAAGCTGTAGTGGGGATGGTAGCAATAATGACTATATATGGCATGTAATGCTAAATATATATGTTATAGAACATATTCAGTCCCGATCCCTTCAACATGACCTTCAACACTGCATGACCTCTTCTAAGTGCAGATTCAACACTGTTTGAGTTGAAGTTGTTGACCTGCTGCTTCCCCATCAGACGGCTGTTTACTGTATCTAGATCAATACCTCTACACCAGGGATTCCCAAAGTGTGGTGAGCTGCTGCTAGGGGGTGCGCGAGATCAAAAATGTAATGGCGGTCTGATAATTGCACAAGTTTTTCCCCCACTCAATAAAGACTTGTAAATAAACATTTCCTTTGTAAAATTTAAAATGTCATATCCATTAATTAATAAATAAATGCAGGCTAGCTATGACATCTTTACAGGTAGTGACGTGACCTGTAGATGAGGTTCAGACTGGATCACACTGTTTGTTTAATGGAGCCTCAGAGACAAAGAGTGACCCTGAAGTGACACACCAGCTGTCAGAGGGTGACACACACACACAGATAGGTAGTTGTGTTGGACAGCTGTGCAAAGCAGCTGTCGCTCAACACAAACACCTCAGAGGTGTGGTCAGTGTGGAGGAGGCACACTGAACTCAGCATCAAAGTCCTCTTCCTTTTTATCACATTTCTGCTGTTGAAATGAGGCAGCGCGACATGACTGCGTTAACTCATCATGGTGATCTGGCAGGGTCAGATGATCACCAGTGAATATTTGTCAACTCTTGAGAGATATCTCTGCTTGTTCCTCTTGTTTTTCAAAGAAGGTGGAAGCCCCAGTCTGCTGTGTGTTACACATGATTCAGTCAGCTCACATCATCACACCTCGTAGAATCAACTTTGTGTATTTAAGGTCCAAGGAAGGGCCGATGACCTGTGTCTCTACTCTACTGTTGTGTGTGTAGCCCAGTGAGTCAGTGTGAGCTGTTGGAAAACCTACTGATACTCAATATCTGTCAGGAGGTATGATCATAATTCATAATTGGGAGTGGTGGATAAGTCATCATCATCTATGTGATGCTAAATGCAGAATGATAGAAAATACCATGAAGCAGTCTGTCACAAAGACCAAATCCAGCCAAGAAAGTAAAGTTAACATGGTATAAAAGTTAACAGATCTCTGTCGTTTGATGCTGTATGTACAGTCAATGAATCTGCAGTCACACCTGTTAGGGTTGGATTGTGAAATGTCTGTCCATGCTGGTGAATCTGAATTTGTTCAGCCCTGAATAATCTCTAGAATCTCTTATCTCCCCAGCATGTATTGCTTTAACCACATTTCACATATCTTTTCTTTCCCCTTCAAAAATCTTTCTGGTTTATTTGTCTGATTTCTGCCCCTACCCAGTACAATGGAGGCGAATGGAATTTAATCTGTGCTCTTCACAACATTTAAAAATGACATTTTAACATCACCATTGAACAGAATGTGTCACGTTCCTCCACTGAGGACAGAATCAAACTGTGTCAGCTCACCTCTGACAAAGTACAGATAGTGTAGCTTGTCTGTCTCTTGTCTGTGTGAACTGTGTGTTGAGAGTAGTGAGAGCAGATTCCAGACATGTGACCGGTCCCTCTGAATGCGGGTCCAGCAGAATTCTCTGATTATTGGTGGCCGGTTGGAAACAAAGCCGGGACTTAGTGCCAGGGGAGTGATGCCAGGAATGTTCCAGTCAGGCTTATGACTGCAGCATGGTTGAGGGGCAGTTGTAGACCTGCATGGTACTGGTGCTGCCATAAGGGAATTTTACCAGATCATCTTTATCCAGCGAGGGCCACCAGAATTCTAAAATACTTTTGATTCCACAGTAAAAAGAAAAATTGTCCTTGATACACAATATTTGTTTTCACAGTGCCGGGACAGAAAAAAGATCTCTACTAGGTCTCTGATGTTTGTGTTGTAAGAAATGAAGTTAAACTTGTTCAGGGTGTAGCCTGCCTCGCACCCAATGCCATCTGGGATAGCCTCCAGCTACCTACGACCCCGATAAGGATAATTGGTTACAGGAGATGGATGGATGGAAGTGAAGCTACTATAAAACTGTGAAGCTGACAACAAGCAGATTAAAGGGAAAATGAGATTTCCATCTCCAGAGTTGTGTTTCCTGCGGCCAGAGGGAGCTTAAGACCGAGTGGTGAAATCTGCTGCTTATGCCACAATGACAGTTTGTAAAGAGAGCAATTCATTTTTCCCAGTGAACAAGTGAACGTGCTGTTATTGAAGTCTTTGATTTTGTGGGTGTACAGTAACTATTTTGTGTGTGTTATTGGGCTGTAGAGTGATAGAAGTCAAGTCAACTTGAACACACTCTACAGGACATACACAGAATTGAAATAGTGAATCCCTCATATCCCTGGTACAAACAGCAATAAACATGAATTATAAAATCTAAAAAAATACATACATAGAAAAATATGACAATCTAAGATATAAACAGTATGATATGGCAATACAGCAGTATAAAGAGAATGGACAGTATAAATATGGTAAACATAGCAGTATTAACAGAATGAGCAGCAGAGAAGTGTGCTGTGTGAAGGCAGAGTGCAGGGCAGCCGTGTGGAGAGGATATTTCAGTGCTGCTGTGTCTGTACTGTGGGGCTGTATGATGACTTCTCCAGACTCCAGTACAGCTCTCTCTGGTTTCCTGTAAACTCAAACTCCCTCAACTCCCTCAGCCTCCTTCAGCCCTGAGGCCACTTCTTCATCCCAGTCCCCTCCCCCTCTGTCTTTGAATCTCCCTGAGCTGCCTTCACCGCTGCCACTGAGTCACCACAGAACACCAGTTTCTCCTCACACTGTATTTAGCACAAATCTTCACTCTGAGTGTTGAAGGACAGTTCAGCTCCGTCATGTTTGGCTTTAAACACATCACATGACTCTCCAAATCTCAACAACAAACACACAGATTTATTTCCTGCACTGTCCTCAAGCTCAAGCCTTTTTTGCTAACAAACCTGTCACCTCACATCATGTGTGGACATAAATTATAGCATTTTTTTTCTCATCATATTATTGAAGGATTTAAAAAGGAGAAAATATTCACTGTGTTCACAAAAGTCACAGAAATATTTTCAACTTAATTAAAGTCAAGGTTAATATAGGTAGTGAAAAGCTGATCATTTGAAGCAAAACTTAATTCATGTATAAAAGCAGTAGTAGTGGTCGTCACTATCCTTTTAGGATAGTGGATAGGAGCTGGATGTCCAAACAATGCTGATTGTACCTCAAAAGTAACTGGAAATAAAACCAAACTATTGACCGTAAAAAGAGTTGAGAAGTAAAGTTCAGAGTTTAGAGGAAAAGACGGTTCAGTTCTGACTTAACTGACAGAGACACCGTGCACGTTAGCCAGCAGTGTGACACACTGTTGTGACACTGGTGTTTTTTTATACTCTTCACAGGTTAGCATTGTGTTGTTTCTTTGCATTGTTTGAGCAGAAAAATAAATGAGAATATTTTTACTCAAGCCCATACTGAGAAGTAGTACAGCCAGAGAAAGTGATCAGTGTGCAGGGGTCTCTTCATTGTTTCCAGAGCTGTGTATATATGGGTTCAAGTCTGCAAATGAAAAGAGTCATTCTGACATTCTGCAGGTTTGTAGGTCTTTACAAAAAATCCTAATCATAAAGTCATTCTTTTCACATGCTGTGGCTCAGATGTACCACCCCTCCCTGACAAACGCATTTGCAGTCTGTCTGTACTGGACACACAGACATTAAACAGATGTTGATCTTAAACGGCAGATTCACGTTGCCCTGAATTGTTCCTTTAACCGGTTTCTGTCATGTGACATGAGAATTCATGAGGCTCCTTTCTATGAAGCTTATGAACCACCAAATACGTGTCACTTCCTGGAAATGTGCTCATCCCCCTCCTTTGTGTGTGTGTGTATGTTGTTTTAGGTGCTGTGTAATGGCCCGGGGACCTGCGTTCCCTTATGTGTGGCAGGACTCCTGCTAGGAATTCTGGGAATGAAGAAAGTCCTGATAGTTTACGTTGAGAGTATTTGCCGGGTGCAGACACTGTCACTCACAGGGAAAATCTTGTACCCAATATCAGACTATTTTTTTGTGCAGTGGTCCTCTCTGAGGGACAAATATCCCAAATCCATTTTCCTTGGAAGAATAGTGTGAAAATCTGTTACATGTACGTATCAATCATGTTTGTAATTCCCATGAAGAAATGCTATTTTTTACTGCTGATATCATGTGTATGTGTGACATTTCACCACCTGATGTTGTATTTAAAAAATAAAACATGATTTTTAAGGTGCTTTTCTAGTTTTACTCTTTCATTCTGCTGCTGAAAATGTCTGTTTTACAATACTCCACATCAGCTGTAAGGCTATATATAATAATAATCATCATTCATAATCATCAATTAAATTCAGTTTCAATTCTTAATTTATTTATATAGCACCATATCATAACATAAGTTACCTCATGGTACTTTTCATACAGAGCATGTCTAGACCGTACTCTTTATAATATTATTAACAACAGACCAACAGTTCCACCATGAGAAAACACTTGGTGACGGTGGCAAAGAAAAACTTCCTTTTAACAGGCAGAAACCTTGAGCAGACCCAAGCTCATTGGTGGATGGTCATCCACCATGACTGGTTGAGTTAAAGATAGAGAGGGGCAAATAGAGGGGAGGGGGAGGATAAACAGAGAGAAACGGAGAGAAACAGTTGCACAGCAGCAGTAAATCATTAACTAAGTATAAACTGTAATAGAGATATGGTAACAATAATGACAGTAATAATATATGTAGTGGACATCATGCAGGACCACAGCAGCAGCCACGATCCATGAGAACCTGCTGGACGAGAGAGCACAGAAACTCCAGGAATCAGTCATGATAATACAATTTATTCACAGAGTGTTTCTCATGATGCTTTACAGGACTTGATGGTGTGGTAGGAGATGTTGGGAAAACCAGGAAGCTTTATTTTGAAAACACACAGCCATGCCTTTTCTTCAGACCTCCCCTCGAAACCACGCCTTCAAAGTAATGAAGGGTCTCTGTTTGTTCACGAATGGGCAGAGGGGGAGGGAGAAGCGGACTGAAGTTTGATGGACGTGTCAGGATCCAATCATAATGAGCAGCCCTATCAATGTGATTGGATGGTGTTTTCCCATGATTTCACCCTCTAGACTGGACTAAAACATTTAGTTTTTTGACAAACCTTCTATTTTACTGGCTGCAATGGGGTCGTGAGGAGGTTTTCAAGAAATATGGTAAAAATGCTCCAGAAAACATTTCCTATTCAACCATTAAAATCATCAAACAGCACAATGAAATACTGTATACCACACACGTCAATAAAAGCAGTTCTAAAAAGGTGAGTTTTAAGTTTTGAATTTTTTGGAATGTTGACAGGTGAGTTCCAGAGGGAGGAGGCAGCTATGGAGAAGGCTCTGTCACCCCATGTTTGGTGCTTGGTCCTTAGTCGTTGAGACAGAAGGTTGGAATCAGAAGAACAGAGGCTGTGGGACGGAGTGGTGGTGGTGGTGGGGCAGGTCTTTGAGGTATCAGGGGGTAACATGTATACGCACATGCAGCGTGAGCTGTTTCACTCTGTAGATGGTCTGTGCTTTACAGTACATATCTCATTCACACATTCATACACTGATGGCATTGGCTGCCATGCAATGTGCCAACTGCTCATCAGTTTGAGGAGCTAACATAATCATAATATGATATAACATAACATCATAATATTCACAATATTAATGTTCAGTATCTTGACCAAGGACACTTCGACATGGAGACTGAAGAAGCTAAGGATCAAACTGTTGATCATCTGATTAGTGGACAACTGCTCTACCTCCGAGCCACAGCCCCTAATTAGAAAGGCGTCTGCTCTGTTCTGTGTGAGATGGACGACAGTTTGTAGTCCAGTTGTGTGATATTGTACACAATATGGTAATAAAACAATGTCTCTGATCCACACACACAATGCATCAGGGTTCACAAAGATGAACTCCACCAAGGAAATGTACACTTCAATGTCTCCATCTTAGGGTTCAGTAGCAGTGTGCTGGAAAGAGAATGGAAGTGTAAAGAGTATTGTGTAGTGAATCGTTTTCTGAGGACTGCCAAGTCGGGTGATGGATTGACTAAGCATGAGTCAGTGAATAAACTAACATTAAACACTGAGTTTAAGTTTAAAGTTGGAGTGAATGTGTGAATAAAATGTCTGGTTTATAGACTGAACTAAAGAATTCCCTCCAGTTTAAAAGTAGTTTTAAAGCTTGATACAATAAAGCTCACAGTTATAAGAGAAAGCACAACTAACACAGTGACCTCTGTATGCAAACATACATGACATGAGCCTGGTTCAACTTTAAAAAGAAAACACCCAGATTCCATACAGGGAGAGCCAGGATGGACCTTAGAGGACCAAAAAGAATAATTTCTTTTTATTTATATTGTGGCAGACAACATGAAGAAAATGTCTTTCCTCACTGGTTTTAACGGTCAATTTTGCCATTTTGGCGGGATTGCAGCATGTCAACCTGCTTTTCAATCCAAGAATGATCAGCTGTTCCAAAATATGAACATAATTATCATACAAGGGTTTTCACCTATGAGTACAAAATCTATTCCAGTTTTTCACTGTCAGACCATGAAGGAGTCTTTTCTCTTTGGTGTTTGGCTGCTGGTTGCATTGTCACTGCTCTGTTTTGCTTTCTTTGTGCTGTGTTTCCTGTTCCTGGATAGAGTGCTGGACAGGAAGAGAGCTCTGAGATGATTTGTTGAGCTGGACCAAAGAAGAGGAGGGAAGAGAAGAGAAGAGAAGAGAAGAGAAGAGAAGAGAATGAGCAAACAATTCTTAATACAGCCTGACATCTGGACCCATTTATAGATACACTACATCTCTGAATATCTGTGAGAGGAAACACACACACTGGTCCAATGACTGAGTGAAGGCCTGAAAACTGATGACCTGTGAAACAATACATGATGTCATACAGTAGCTATATACTTTATCAATATAATCTATTTTATTTAATAACCAACTACAAACTGTAAAATATGCATGTTGCTGGAGGAATGATGAATAACTGCCTATACATATTCAATATATATCCAAGTGGAAACTTGGATACACACAATGTGTATATTAAAGTTTATCATATTTCATTCATTCATTCATTCATTCATACTTCTCAGCTGAACTGATTTAACAACAAACCTAACAGCACACTATATCCACTGTCCATATAAGAAGTGATCATCATCTAACTGATCTGTACGTGAACACAGTTTCAAAATTAAGGACTCAAAGATTATAGAGTGAGGTGCTCACAGTCATGATTTTAGTTATATATTATCATTGTAATTGCATTATTCAGAATATAATAGTGTAGCTTAGAATCTTGGCCATGAGCTCACCAGATGAAGTTAATAGTTAATATTCATATTTGGACATTAAAGTCCTGTGGATGAGCAGGTGCATGTGAACACTGTGTGCTTTGCTTCCATTCATGCAGTCAGCACAGTCACTTCAGCTTTCAAGTTCACAAACTCAGAGCATCAGAGGTAGTAACCCACGGCTGCTCTGATTGGCTGTCCTGGCTACGTCAACCATTTGACGACATTTTTTCTGCAATCTGAGCCTGTCCCGCAGATAGTGCAGCCTCTGGTCCTCTTCTCCCCTCTGTGTGAAGCCTGTCGGAATACTTTCCCCCTCCTGGTCCGGGTCTTTCGAAGGGGCCGAAACAAACCGCTGCTTGAGAGAGTGTTCGGCTGAGAGTCGCGAGCTACCCGGGAAAATGACACACTTCAACAAGGGACCAGCCTACGGACTGTCCGCTGAAGTCAGGAGCAAAGTAAGTGTGTGTTTTCCTCCGTGTCTCACCGAGGAAACATCTTTCATACGTTAACAAAGGTTTACACACACACACACACACACACACAGCCCGTTACTTCTCGCTCTTTCTCGTCCTCCCGCCTCACTGAACAAACTTCCAGAAGTCTCTGCAGTCTGCAGCTTCTCGCTCGGCTCTGTGGCACTTTGTTAAACTTCTCTGGGCTGCAGCAGCTCGGAGGAGTGTGTTCAAGTTCAGGCTTTAGCTCTTGGTTTAGCTGCGGGGGGTGGAGGACAGTCAAAGTCCAGCTCCTAAACTCTGCCTTCATTGTCCAAACAAACGGCTGCCAGCTCTCAGGCAGTGAGCGCAGCCGCTAGAGATGAGGCCCAGGGTAGACCCTCAGTGATGGGAACCCACCCTCTCCTTCCGTTCCTCTTTGTTTGGATCACACGAGCCCCGGACTCGAAGCTGCTCAGTGAGCTCATGTTGATGCTGTTTGCATTGTGTGTGTGTGTGTGTGTGTGTGTCTGTGGAGACTGTGATCTACACAGTGTGGTCTGTTTGTTTAGAATCAGATTGCCACGTAGCAGCGCAATGACGAGGCCACCTTCATGATGAGGCTAACAGTGAAGAGTGCACTGTGTCATGTTATCACAGTTATCACTCCACACACACACACACACACTGACTGTAGGACATGTCTAAAGGATGACCTCATCAGAAGACACTTCCTGTCCTCTGCTCACAGTGCATCAGGCCATCACATGTAGAGAGGACACATCCGGTCTGTGTGTTTTCATCACTGACCACACATGACGTCACTGCTCATCATGTGACAGCGTGATGTCACTCAGTTCACTGCACTGATGCTTGGTGGAGCTCACACAGTTCAGTTTGTTGTCTATCAGGAAGAGCAGGATGCCTGTTGGAGTCAAGTGAGGTGAGGTGGAGTGAGGTGGATGTGCAGGTTGATTTGTAGTCCCACAACAATAAAGTGCAGACAGTATGCTAACAGCATTAAAGTATGTATTTCATCACAGTGATTCTCGTGGTGTCAGAGCTGTTTGTGCTCAGGGCCACCTTGTGTGTGTCTGCTTGGATTGGGCCGTTTGGTTCAGCTGAGTTCTCTTCATACTTCATACCGTGTGTTGACACAGAGCCAGGCCATGGGCTCATATTGGCTTAGTGGCTGCACGAGGTACTGCAACTCCCACGTTCATCATGTGACACCCACAGGCCCAAAAAGTGTTTTTCCCATACACAATCAGTGGAAAAGGAGCAGCCATGAAAATCAGCATCACAAACCCTCTGAACAGAAGTCCTGATCTGACCCGATCTGGTCCAGGAATGTTTGGAACGTGTTTAAGAGTCGGATGATTAAGTAGTTTTATTCACATGTCTATTGACCAACAGGAAGTCAACCAGGGATGCAGTATGTACAGCGAGCATCTCTGCTACCTTTCTCAGAATCTCCCTCATACATGTGTGAGTGGTGAATGTGCACAGTATCTGTACATAAAGAAAACATGCACACACACACACACACACTGCTGTGGCCTGTACGTTCATCAAATCAAATCAGATTTTATTTGTATAGCCCAAAGTCACAAAACACATTTTGCCTCAGAGGGCTGTACAATCTGTACAGGGAGTGACACCCTCTGTCCTTAGACCCTCGGTTCCAGTGAGGGAAAACTTGCCCACAAAAAAACTTTAACAGGGAAAAAATGTGGAAGAAAGCTCAGGAAGAGCCACAGAGGAGGGATCCCTCTCCCAGGACGGACAGACGTGCAATGGATGTCACATGTACAGAACAATCAACACAAACATATTGTACAATTACAATGAATGATGAAATGACAATGAATGATAGAATGGTTACAGTAGCAGTGGAACCTGTGATAGAGATAGAGAGACACAGATGCACAGCAGCAGTAAATCATTAACTAACTATAAACTGTAAGAGAACATGCATGTTCTATGTAGAGAGGCGGGAGCAGAAACAGCAGTGATACAGTAGAGTGGCCTGTTTGTGGTTTTCCCATTGAAGCCTTTAAACCAGTGTAAGGTCACTGTGGAAAATCTTCTCACAGGAAATGACTCATCTGAACCTTCAGGAGCACAACTGGCATTTTGAGGAATTAGCTCTGGCTCTCTGAGCACACTTTTGTAATTAGCAAACCTTCTGTAACCCCTGATTGAAGCTGTTCTCTTCTGTCCTCATAATCTTTGAAACATTAAGACCCTCAGTGCAGCTCATTACTGCAGTTTGGAAGCCATAAGATTTAAGCTTATCGTCATCATTCATCTGTCTGTGTTTTCAGCTGGTGCGCTGGACTATAGAGCTGACACTCAACTCACACCTCGATACGCGTCACCGTTTTTTTGTTCATGATACAATTTTCTCACTTTTTTTTTAATCAAAATGAGCTACAGACAAATTATGACCAAATAAAATGATCTTTTATTCATAGGAAAAAAATAGAGGTGCTTTCTTCACAGAAACTCTGTAAAACACTTACATGGTCATCTCAACAACAGAACACATGTATGGGGAGAGGAGGTGCAAAGCCTCTCGTCAGGGTGCTTTGCCTCCTTGGCAGTTTTCACTCACAAGGTGGCGTAACGTTACTTTGCTTCTCACTGTGGTGGCGGCTATGTTAGTAGTCTCTTGCAATATTTCCGTGCTGTTTTGGTTTTGTCTGTCCATTTCTCACCAGCTGTATTTGTGTATATAGGGAATCCAAAATGCCGGCACACAGATGATTTAAAACCACTCGGTGCATCCTCTATTTCAAAGTTGTTGCCTACCGTTACCATGTCTTCCCTCGCTCTGTGCCCCATACCTACGAGTCACGTGACTTGACGTCTGACGTTGAACAAATGAATCACCAACCAGTGACTTTTTAAAAAGATAACGTAACCTATTTCTAAAAAAAAATAAGAAAAAGGACATATTCTGAGGATCAGTATAGGAGCTGATCTGAGCAGATTTGAATGGTTCAGGTTTAGCTGAAATAAGCCTGATCTTACTGGACTGACTGTCTGGTCCACCTCAGCCTGCTAGTGTTGCAAAGCTGCTCTCCTTCACGGCATCTGTGCCTGTATCATTTCAGCATGTCACTGCATGAAGATCACAGGATTAATGTGCAAAATGTTTGTGCACACACCCAGATTGATGAAATCCACAGATTTACTAACTAATGTGTTTGTGAAGGTCACTCCAGCATACACACAGAGGTCAGAAGAAGCAGCGTCTCATCAGTGCTCACTGTGTAACAAACTAAATGATCAAACACTGTACAATCAAACTGACTTTTGAACATGGCATTCTTGGATTGGGGTGTATATGAATTGCTTTGTGTGTCGACAGCCTGGGCCTCTTGTAGAGTTGTATCTGGACTGGAACGAGCATGTAGCATGTCGAAAAAAACAAGCTCATTGAAATGAAGGACGTTGGCACTTTAACAACAGTTTGGCCTCAGTGCTCAAACAAAGCCGTGTCATTGGTTGAATTTTGTCCATGAAGGTCCTTACAGAAATCTTCTAGTGTGTTAACACATCCACTTACACACTCACTCAGTGTTGGATAACAAACGGAGGTTTAAGAGAATCTGAACTACAGTAAGTGGAAACAAATGACTACAAACTATGTCCAAATCTGTTCCACAATATGAAGCAGCATGGCATGTTTTGACATTGAAGCACATGTGATTTAGAAAATGGCTTAAGACATGCAGGAACACTGGGCAGCTCCTCCAAAAACAAAAGTGCCCCTCAGAAGTCTTCTTGTCCACTCACTGAATGATGTACCACAGACAGGTCAGAGCCTGACACACAGCTGGCAGAGTTCAGATTCCTCTTTTCTATTTCCATTCTTCTAAACTTGTCTGTAAATGACTGATTTCCTTCCATTGCACTCACATAGTTGATTGCACTGAAAGCTCCTCTGTCAGAGGCTGCACATAAACAAAAGGAGGAGGACAGGCAGGGGCCCACCTGGGTTCTATTGCATGAAGTGTGATCAGTAGTCCATGCTCTTCTCTGAGCTGCATACATTACATTCCTGAAATTCTTCAGCCAGAACCTCTTGATGACGACCCCATCCACCGGGTCTGCAGTGCGCTCCGTCTCTCTTTCCACTCTGCTCAGTTGGCATCACAGTGTTTTTCTAGCCGGAGGGGTAGACATGTCTCAGGTACTAGTAAGCTGTGCTGCTTAGTCTGAGTGTTTTCTCACTGTTCAGCTCACATTGCTCTTATTATTCAATCCATTTTGAAGAGACTGCAAATTAGTCATAAAAGTAAATAATATGAGGTGCTGTTGGTGCTGTGTGTTGGTCTAATCTGCAGAATTACAGCCATGCAACAGTCAAATTTCAGCTTTTCACCTGGTTATTATGAATATCAAACAAATTGGCTTTATTAATATTGAATGCACACCTGGCTGCTGTGTCGTGGAAGCACACTGAGCAAAGTGTTAAAGGTTTATTCAGCACTGTATGTCTGCAGTGGAAGAGTCTCACTGTTCCTTCTCCTTTGCTAGCTTTTCTCTGGAAATGATCTACTGAATGTCCACGTGTCACATACTTTGATATTTACAGTGAGGTCATCATTTACACATCAAAACCCAAACATCAGCCTCCTGCTGATGCTGCCTGTATACACTGTTGTCTTCTTAAAGCCCAGCTTATTCACTTCACTTCAGCAGCTTATAAAAAGTGAATCCACAGCACAGAAGGTTTAAGACATGTTTCTGTTGCTAGGAGACGAACGTCACAAAAACACAAAGTTACGTCATTATTTTTACTATTGTTATTTGTATCATTATCTAGAACTATCTTTCATTAAATCGCAATTATAAAGCAAACTTTTCTGCACTGTGTAGAAGCAGAATGAAGGCTGATTCTTAGTTGTTAGTAGTTTAACTTGAGTTAAATTCTTTTAAAGAGGTGACTGATTTGTAAAAAGTCTGACTGGTCTGGCAACATGAAAGCTCTTTCTCACAAAGCTTGTCTGTTCAGCTCACGTCTTTTGACTGGGCTCATCGTGTGCCCACACTGTCCTCAGCCCAGGTGTGCCGTCAGATCTTTCCCATGAATATCACAAGCAGGTACAGAGACGAGGGACAACCCAACACCAACTAAGAATACGGACACAGCTCTCACTGTGGTTATGTAGGGCCGGATGCTTCATCGCAACAGTACCCCATACTCCCACAGTTCCCTACAGGATTCTCTGGTGTGTGTGCTCCTTCAAGCAGATGTAATGGCTTTAAAAATGTCCTCCTTTAACTAAGAGCACACAGCACTGAGTGAGTGTGCGTCTTTAAAAGCTCCATTCTGAAGCCTCTGTTTGTTTTCACCCCCTTTATGTTTAGCTTGTCTGTGGGTGTCTGGCTATCATAGCCAAGCAAACAGATAGTGTTTGTGTGTGCAGAGCTGCTGCTACAATACAAGACTATGAAACAGAGCTCCTGACACATTCATCATCCAGGCCCAACTTATTGCTGATTATTATCATATTTATGGCTCATCCTGAAGATGAATCTTCAGACTGTTCTCTCAGTGGACTGATTTAAAAAAACAAAACAAACATACAATGGTGCATCCTTGTGACCAGTGACAGAGCACAGCCTGTCAAACTTTTACTTAGATCTAAACAGTTCTTTGTTGAAAATGATTAGTTTTAATAAATATGATGGATAGCTGAATATCAAATTGCAGTAAAGTTAACTAAGTGACCTGCCTACAGCCAGACATGTATCCCTGACTACAGCTGTTTAGATGTTACCTCATATTACAAAGTGCCCTCTGACACCGTCAGAAAAAGTTTGGGGTTGGGGTTATTTGACTTTTGGGTGAAATTTCTGGAAAATGGAAAGTTGATGCTACAGTGATATTATATCATGAAAGTAGGACATTTAATTAGAAGCATGCAATGGTAATTTCTCCGTCTCAAACATTGTATTGAAACAAAAGCTAACAGTGGTGTGTATACCACAACAAAACATGTCAGTGTCTCAATAACTTGTCCTATGACGTTTTGATCACACCTCGACTAGACGTCTCACGCTGTCCACAAGTGGACTTATGCCTACTGATGACACTCTGTGACACTCAGCTCAGTGCTAACTTCCCTCTCAGTACTTCCTGTTTGAAGCCTCACACTGACCAGGTTGATGGATTGTTAGGTGTCGTCTTGGTGTCATGATGTCAAAATGTGAACAGCATGATGAAGACGACAAACTGTCACTGAAGCAGAACACTTAGTGGAACATTCATGGGTCACACACTTAGTGAAACACTGAACAGTTGGACATGTGCATTCAAAAGTTTAGAAAAGGTCAAATGAAGTTCACCTGTAAATGTTAGTGAACTCATCCTGAACTTTTTGTGAGTAGTGTATGTTGAACCTTTTGCACAGCTTCACTAATGAGACTGCATCTACATCACTGAAGCAAGTTAGCTTCAACAGCTTCAACTGAAGGTGAAAATGTGATGAAACCACAGTAAACTGATCACATGTAAAGCTCTGTTCAGAGAAGTTCTTGGAGCCAGCTCTGTGCATTGTTAGCTTCTTTCAGCACATTGTTTTGGTTTTCACACTATTAAACACTATGAATGACAGGAAAAAGCCCCCCACCCCCACCCCCACCACACACACACACACACACACACTTGTTGTTGCTGTTTCTATATAAGGTACTCTCCCCTCCCACTGATGGAGCCATGGCAAAGAGACCTTTGGAAGGAAGATGAAACGGTGTCTACTGCCTGCTCGTCTGCTGTGGGGATGTTCTGCAGCTAAATTTGCTGTTCTTTGGTCGGTGTCAGACCAAAGCCATGCTCAGTTATTTGAATGGAGCCAGTGTGGTCATGGAGCAGTGGTGCTGCCACACAGGGTCATGGCACTTCAGGAGTGACACACTATGTCACTATTTGACACACTATGCTAATGCTGCGGTGGCACATTCAGTACATGTAAGCACACCTTTCTGCTGGATTAAACACGGTGCTGGGTCACCTCGTGATTGTGGTGATGTCAGATGTGTACTGTCTCGCAGTACAAACCTGTTTTAACACCTGATAAACTTTCAGGCTCCCAGATCTCTGGACTGTTGAATGTCTCACTGGTGCTTGAAACAACCCGTCACCAGCACTGACCCCTGTCATATGACCAAAATCTCATATCCAGTTACATGTCATCTCACCCACAGTGAGTGATAAACATAATCATATAACACATTTTCTGTAAATTCAGTGAAGGAATATGTATAAGTATAAATTGTATACATATTGTGTGTAACACACCAAATGTCCCCTTGTCTATTCAGTAGATAAAAGTATATCAAATTTGACGGGTATATTTCTGTTTCTTATTACTCTCTGTGTTGACATGATTCTTGCATTCCTGCATAAAGGCTGCGTGAATTACTGGTGTCTCAGTCTGCTGTGGGGATGTTCTGCAGCTAAATTTGCTGTTCTTTGGTCGGTGTCAGACCAAAGCGGGTCCATGTGATAGAAGTAACCCTTCTTTTGGGGCGGAGTTGGCTGGTTAGAGTTTCTTCTGTATGGAATTATCCCGTTTTGTGTCATGATTACTCTCACTTTATGTTAGCACTGGGTGGAGGACAAATTGTTGTTGTTGTCCATGTTTTCAGGAACAAAGCAGACTGAGACTAGCCCCACTGTGAAGCAGCATGAAGCTCAGGTGAACAGGCAAGGCACAGAGCTCATTCACTCTCAACAAACCTGGCTTGAATGGCAACGCCTTGAGTGAGGAATGTTCCAGAGGCTCATAGGGATCCCACACCAGAGACAGTTCCCACCGAGGGGTGGAGGCACACATCGCTGGGCGTAGCCTCCTAACCCCCTGCAGGAAGCGCTTCACAAGAAACCTTGTGACAGAAGGAAAAGTCTGCTGCTTCCACTTTAATAGCAGCATGAGGCAGCGTCTTCTCCAGCAGATACTGTTCAAAGGAGAGAATAGATCCTACTGAACAAGTCAAAGTCTCTAACCTCCTTTCCTTTCCCTCCAACCAATTTTCCCTATAGCAGGCAGTGGTGGATCCTTATGTTTGTGTCTCATTGGTGCCTGGTACAGACAATCCAGCCCATCAACCATTTGGTCTACTCTCCCACACATTGGGGTGAAGCTTCCACCAATCCGTCAGGAGCCTGGCCCTCGACATGAGCTCAGTACCCTGTTCTCCAGATGTGGAATTTGGAAAGAGCCTACAGAGACAACAATTGCTCTGAGGGCCAGAACAGATCTGCCACCTTCATGCTGCCTGTTGATGTAAGCCAGTGTGGTACTGTTGTGGCGGAAGAGTGGTGGTTACACAGCAGGAAACAGACGTGTGTTGTAATGTCGCTCAGTCAGATGAGATCTGTCTCCAGCATACAGAGTGTAGCAGATTCATGTTAGTGAGGTTTACTATTGATGGTTTTGTCTGAACACTAATCTGGTAAATTGTATTTGACAGTTGACAGTTAAAGGCCGGGCGCCATGGCTCGTGAACGTCAGCTCACCTGCAGGTTAGGATGCAGCTCTGCTTTGTTCCATGTCATCTTGTAGGTAGACGTGTGAAACACACCCCCCAGCAAAGTCAGTAAAGTCCCCATTAATGCACAGCAGCCAGGTCAGTGTGATGTAATGCATCGGCTTTCAACCCCTGCGCAGGTGGATGTGTGTGAAAGTGTGTGTGCGTTAACTTGACTATCACTTTATTGGACCACGTCAATTCCTGACTAAACCCACTTCAGTCTACATAACCTCTGTGTGTGAATTCTTCTGAGTCGTGTTGGACAGCAGAGTCTATTTTCCATATGTGTGCACATTCATGCTGTCATCAGGAAATGCTTTCGGGTACAGAGATGAACTGGGGAGGGGATTTGTCTGCTTTTCACTTCAGGCTTAAATTGGAGCTCTCAGGATTTTTTCCCTCTGCTCAGTTTAATGGTTCCATCATGATAATTGCACTCTCTTTTCCTATTTCTGAACTTTTTTTTCAGAGTTTTGGGGAATCATAATGAGGAGTGATTACATAATATGACATTCATATTGCTCTGATATTTCCCCACATTGGAAGTCTTTGCTCTCACTGATGTGGTTGTGTTACAGTCGTGCTCTGATCTGAGATGTGCAGCAGGTGGTGTCTGCTCTTCTCAGACTATAAACTGAAGTGGGCTCGTCAGCCTGCAGTAGATAAGTAGAGTGTCTGTGGGATGTTCATGCAGTGACAGCCAACACTAATGTACCATGCAGACACAATGACATTTGTGCTGTATTGAACATGCTCCACGACCCAAATTAAGCCTGGTTGAACTTTGGGAGCAGGCACACCGGTGGTGCGCTCTGTAGCGATGCAGTGAAAAGAGGCTGTGGTGCAGCACAGGCCACTGAAAATGATGTGTTGCTTTGAGGAGTCCATAATTCAGTTTACAGGATTACTGTGTAGTAAGGTTTAATAGATTGTGTGTTCTTTAACTGAATGTGGAGAGAGAGATGGGGAATGGCATGTGGGAAAGAGCCACAGCTCAGATTTGAACCCTGGCCCCCACAGCAAGGACTGAGCCTTCGTACATGGGGCGGCTGCTCTACCAACTGAGCTAAACACTGCTCCAAAATTTCATTGTTTCTATCATGTAATACTTTAACTCCATTGAACAGTTGATGGTCACTCTTCTCACTCTTCTGCTCTTTTCTTAGTGACGTCATGTTCCCAAACCTATATCTTACATTGTCCATGCAGTCTAGGTATCTTTTGTGGCTCTGGGAGAATGATGGGGTGTTTGGGGTACTGGGGCTATTGGTACAAGCCAACTGGTTCTTAAAGTGAACTGTGTCTGTTGGCCGACTTTGCTGATCCTGGTGCCACCACGAACTGTCCCTAGATAAGTGAAGAAAATGGTTCTGAGCCTGAACAGATGAATACTGGACTCACAGACTCGTCAGGTGGCACAAACATAACTCAAATGAATGATGCTGCTAAATGCAAATCAGATCAACTCAAATCAAATCAAATTTTATTTGTATAGCCCAAAGTCACAAAACACATTTAGCCTCAGAGGGCTTTACAATCTGTACATGCAACTAACAGGTTCAACTCATCTACTTCAAATGTGACAATATGTCGAGGTGTGTTCATAACTTGTGTCTGCTCCCCTCAGGTGGCTAAAAAAACAAGTAACTGACTGGCCAGATGTTTTTTTTTCTGTATTTGAGCTTGAAGCATTATAACACATATTGTGCAGGTCTGTCGTTTAACCTCAAACTACTACTTTGTGTTTGGTAAGCAGTGCTCTTGTCCGTTGGCGTGGGCCCCTGGAAAATAACTGAACTGATCTTTTAACTTTCAGTTTTCCATTACATCTAGAGGTCATAGTTAAGACACTGGCGACAGGTGTGTATGCTAAGAAAGTCAGGTTACACTGAGCACAGGTTTCTAATCTGTAATACTGTTTCATGACTATCAGGATAGTTGAATCTGTCACTCATGCTCATTGGATTATGTCTGTGTGTTTCACTGTTTTAATCTGAGTGATTTTTTTGAAATTAAAGTAACACCTAGGCAATGTAGTCAAAGCAATATTACAAATGTAGTTAGAGCTGGCTGTAACAGAACAGTGTTCCACAGAACAAGACAAATGAGCATCCAGGTCCAGCAGCTGCTTTCATAGATCAGGTAGAGGTCTGCAGAGTGTGGCCAGTCTTAAAGTTTCACAGTAGCAAAGACTTATTCTAAGCCTTGAAGCCAGCCTTCCTCCACCCAGAGACAGCTAAGGTCTTCCCTGACCAATCAGAGCCTTAATTAGTGGTTTATTTAGCAGTTTAATTTCTGGTTGTAATAACATAAGATGTAAAATGTAAGAAAATATCTCGACTGTTAGACTCTTCGTTTCAAGGTCTTGGACCAGAAAGCAAAGTTCTGAAGCTGCTCTTTCAGTTTGAGACTGAATGTACCCACAGCACACTGCACGAATCCCACTGATCACCTGTCGCTGTGGCTCTGAGGTAGAGCAGGTCGCCGTTAATCAGATGATCGGCTCAAACTGGTCCTGAAGGCTGTGCCATCAGTGTGTGAATGTGTATGAAGGGTTAGCTCCTCAAACTGATCAGAGCAGTTTCCATGACAGCGGGTCAAAACGGCCTGTTTGCCTCATATTCAGTCAGGGAAGTTTGCAATAACAGACCTGCCTTGTGAGGCAGAGGTCTGACACATGACCCAGGACCTGAGTCAGACCAGGTATACTCTACTCTCTGCTCTCCAGTCTAATCAGGACTGGTAGGGTTCCATTGTTACTGTTACAGGCCTCTGATCTGTGTCAATACCAAGCATCTCCTGTCTCTGTGTGAGCTGCTTGTCATCTGCATATGATTAGAGTGGGGGTCATCATATGCCAGCTGTGAGGACAAAAACACAAATAAATTACAGACCAGTTAGTTCTATTCCATAAATTCTGATGTGTATTCATAGATATTTTTCAGATTGGAATGCAGCCTTAACATGATGTCTTCTCTTTAAGATTGCTCAGAAATATGACACACAGAAGGAGGAGGAGCTCCGCTTCTGGATTGAGGAGGTGACAGGAATGTCTATTGGAGAGAACTTCCAGAAAGGCCTGAAGGACGGAGTTATCCTCTGCGAGTAAGTGTGTGTGTGTGTGTGTGTGCGTGTGTGTGTGCTGATTCACGTTATGTTCTGGCTCATACATGTTGTGTTTTCTTCTCTGCTCTCAGACTGATTAATAAGCTGCAGCCTGGTTCAGTAAAGAAAATCAACCTTTCACAGCTGAACTGGCACAAGGTAAGACCTGTTCTGTCCGTGCACTGTGTAGGGCTGTCGCTGCTCACAGCTAAAAGTCAACTATGGAACTCAGAAATCTGCATTGTGAAAAGAACATTGAGTCTCTGTCCTGGCAGGAGAAGTGGACTCATTCATGAAGCTGTATCTGCGCTGTTATCACTTCCTCCTGGTTTTGTAGGAATCCCCATCCATCATTCTTTTTTCTCTTGCTCTCTACAGCTGGAAAACCTTGGGAATTTCATCAAAGCTATCTTGGCCTATGGCCTAAAGCCCAATGACATCTTTGAGGCCAATGACCTGTTTGAAAATGGGAACATGACTCAAGTCCAGACCACACTGCTTGCACTGGCCAGCATGGTGAGTGAACACACAGTACAGAGGGTCATTGTCTGCTGAGGAACACATTTTCTGTTGTTACAGGAAACCAATCAAATGTCACATCAGTCCTTTGACCAGCATGCTCTCTCTGTTAGGCCAAGACCAAAGGTATGGACACAAAGATTGATATCGGGGTGAAATATGCAGACAAACAAGCTCGACATTTTGACGATGAGAAGATCAAGGCTGGGCAGTGCGTCATTGGATTGCAGGTAACTGATAATTCTGTAGAATCAGCATTTTCCTGTGACAGTTTTGTTTCTAGTACTACTGTGGCCACTAAACATGTGAAAAACATGAAAGTCCCTAACTACAGCGAGTATTTAGTTTATCTGTTCTGGGCTACTGTAAAAACACGGCAGACAGATTTTCAGGTTGATGATACACTAATTGAGACACAATTATGGATATTATATTCAATTTCTGCTTTATTCTGTGAATGGAGCCCCCTAAATCTGATGCACTGAACCTTTTTAGTAGGCACAGTCTAGTAACTGACACAATTTGGGACACATTATTGCCTTTTTCCACTTCCACTTCCTTCAAAACTGTTTCTTAAATAAGTTAGATGATTGTGATTCGGTGAGATCCTATCACTGGTGTTTTGTCCTCAGATGGGAACAAACAAGTGTGCGAGTCAGGCTGGAATGACTGCTTATGGAACCAGAAGACATCTGTACGATCCAAAGACTCAGACAGACAAACCCTACGACCAGACCACCATCAGCCTGCAGATGGGAACCAACAAAGGAGCCAGCCAGGTATCCATTTATCTATTCATTCCCATAGTAATGGTGTTGTTTGTCCAGGTTTTGAGAGACGTGTGTTTGTGCTGGTGGCAGCATACATACAGTGGCCTATAGGGGTCATGTCACTGTGGACAATCCAAAGATGTTGACAGCTTTTATTGGACTGTTTCCTCAGTAGAAAAAGCAGACAGCTTCACAGTAAAGGTACAAATCAGAATGAAGAAAGCCAAACTAATGCAGAGCTCATGATGACTTCATGAATTTTTCTCAAACTGAAATTTAGTTATTTGATCTTGAATAATGGATCATTTATTATGGTCGACCATGAATAAGTGGAGACTTCCTTAAAATGCATTTATGTACAAGACGTTCTCTAATAACGGCACAGCTGTGGCTCGGAGGTAGAGCGTCCACTAATCAGAAGATCTGTGGTTCGATCCCCTGCAGTCTGCATCTCGAAGTGTCCATGGGCAAGATACTGAACCCCAAACTGCTCCTGAAGGCTGTGCCATCAGTGTGTGAATGTGTGTGAATGGTTAGCTCCTCAAACACCTTGCATGGCAGCCAATGAGATCAGTGTGTGAATGTGTGTGGATGGGTGAATGAGATATGTACTGTAAAGAGCTTTGAGTGGTCAGAAGACTAGAAAGGTGTTATATCAGTACAGTCCATAAGTACAGTGCATTCTTGTCTACTGCAGGCGGGCATGTCAGCTCCCGGGACCCGCAGAGACATCTATGACCAGAAGGTGGCGCTTCAGCCGCTGGACAACTCCACCATCTCCCTCCAGATGGGCACCAATAAAGTGGCGTCTCAGCAGGGTATGAGTGTGTATGGTCTGGGTCGACAGGTCTACGACCCCAAATACTGCGCACCCCCAACGGAGCCAGTCATCCACACTAACGGCAGCCAGGGCACCGGTACCAACGGCTCAGAGATCAGCGACAGTGACTATCAGGCTGAGTTCCAGGAGGACGAGTACCATGGAGGTTACCATGATGACTACAACTCCCATTACAATGATCACGGCATTGACTATTAGTGGAGACCTCCACCTCCAGAGCAGTATTAACGAGTGCATTTTATCAGCTACACAACAGAGCAAGTCTTTTGCTATCCTCACTAGTCTTTTTCTTCTCTTGAAACATAAAATGAAATGTTGCCTTGAGTGCTTTCCTTCTTCACCTCGACTCTTTGATCCGAGCAGCAAAGCTTGTGAGAAGCTGTAGTAGCATAGAATAATGAGATACAGAGATAAGTGATGAACATGTTTTTTAAGCTTGTCATTGTTTTTAATCCCCACTTTTTTTATATGTGTTTTCATGATGGAACACTGAAGTAGTGATAACTTTGTGGATCGATGGTGCAGCAGCAGGTCGAGCTGCTGCATTCCAGCGTTTGTATTCCTGGACTGAAACTGTGCTGATGATCCATGAAAAGAATTCCCATGTGTAGTCTACACAATAGCCTCTCCCTGCTGTATTCTGTCTGTATTCATACACCCAGCCACAGGTTTTCAGCATTTTTCTACAATTCAGTCATCAGTCCTTTTTTTTCTTAGAACGATGAGCAATGGCTTCCTCGCTCCATCATGTGACATATTTTCATAATGTTGCCCCTGTTATTCTCAAACTGTATTTATTGCAATGACTCTCATTGTAAAACAGTCCATGGTTCGGTTCATGAAGAAAATGGTATGTTATAAATAAAGCCTTACATTCTTTAATTGTGGAAGCCTGTCTGCACGCTGTTCTAACAAACATACATTGGAAGAAGGTGCTACATGCTTCAACACATTAACAGACATGGAAAGTCATTTTTTACTGTGTCATCCTTTTACTGAGTGCAGAGATCAGATTGATTCTTTGGTACCTGCAGTAACATGGAGCCCGGTACGTAACATCTGTAACTACCGTTATTAGAAACAACAAGGGAATGAAATGTACCACCTGACTCATCTGAAACAAAATGGAATATACTGTAGATATTAGAACTCTAACTAATCACTTATAAAGGCTGATTTTGTTAAGCATGAGTCAGGCTTAAACGATGTGTGTGGTGATGTTCTAGAATTTTCAGATTGCCAACAAATCTCATGTGCAGGGTCAAACCAGCAATGAAAATGACCTACTAATAAACAGTCTGTGATTCTCCAAAGCCTCATACAGTATATCTCACTTCATTGCCTCCATAGATACTTCATTACAACTGCCAACAAACACAAATGTAGGTCAAACAGAAAGTGCAATACAAGAATAAAATCAAATATTATTAAATATATCTCTCTCGATGACAAACTGTAAAGCTCTGGCCTCTGAGCTGCTGTGAAGTGATTTGATGTCACTTGTTCTTGTGTTTGAAGTCTTCCTTCCTCAGAGGAAGTTGTAGAGATCTCTTGAAAGCAGCTGTCTGATGCTCTCCCAGGATTTTCTGGAAATGAAAGCGCTCACTGAGTGAAGAATGAGCTCCGACAAACATTACGGCAGGATGCAAGCTCTTCACAGCTGTTGCTTTAAGAGTTTAAGAGGTGGAGACTGTAAAATGCACACATTTACATTAAACTAAACAAGCTGCTCATCACTGTGCAAAGACTGAAAAGACTGAACAAAAGTTCATTCTGACACACGCTGCATTCCAGACATGTTGGAAAGTCAGACACTAACTTTCCACTAGGAAAAATCCAATGGAATAGCCAAGTAGACACTCAGGTCAGATTTCAGAGCAGAATTTTCCAAGATATAGTTACTGCATCAACATGTTGTAAACATGGACGCTCACGCATGGAACATTGTGTACAATTAATAACACACTGAAATCCATCAAATGTAACTCATCTGGTATAAAAGTGATCACCAGTCACTGGTTGTCTGCTGATTGATTCAGTGAGTTTAACTCCTACTTCAGTAACCTGGTGTTACATTATGCAACTATGGATGCAAATTTATTGTGTTTATTGTTTATCATGTTTTTCATGTTACCATAGCAGTGCAGTGAAGCAGTGACATGACACACAGTCTACAAACATGGCTGGCTGAACACTGCTGGACTGAACCACTGTCTCCTTACCAAAGAGCCAGTGAGAGTAAAGACAGCTGTGCAGCTGTGCACATTCACCTAACTCTTGATTCTCTGATGCAGGGACTTCTCTTGTGTTGGACAAAGTTACCTAACTACACCCAGGTAAGACAGTGAAAGCTAAATGGCCATGAAAATTGATGCAGCGGTACAGTATACTTCTTGGATCATGGTGAAAAAATGTATTAGCTAGCAAGTAGTCAACTACATCAGTTCATCAGCAAGAAAGTGAAAACATGAGACAGGTTTTAAAAAAAGATTCTGATGTCAGATGTCTTGAGTCCAAAGTATAGGTTTGGACTCCAAAAGTGCAGGATCCTACATTTCCCATAATGCAATACCATCCTTCATTGAACCCTATTTGTCAAGCAAAATCCAATGTCTCTCTAACTCCACACCTCAAATGACTAACGCAGGCTTTGTGTTATAAATGAAACATTTCATTCAGAGCTGAGTGTTTAAACAGAGCAGAGAGTGAAGATGCTTCCTGTCTCCGTGCACATCAAACATTTAGATTCACTGAGTACACCAGCGTTTTCCTTAAGTGCTTTCAATGGTTTGTTAGTTTTCATTTGCTGTCAAATGAAATGATAATGCTATAAAGAGTTGTTTTTAGTCATGCTGCGCCTCTTCAGTTAAGTTTAGTCATAGTGTGATGAGTGGATCAAACAAGCTTGTGTCTGTTCTCTGGCTTCAGTCAGGCACCCAGTGATTTCAAAAAGTTGAAGACAAAGAGTGTGCAGCCAATGAGCTTCATGAGAATGTGATGGCATTCATTCAACCCCACCCCGCACCCCCCCCACCCCGTCCGCTGCTCAGGAATAATCACCGCTTTGTGCAGGACTGCGGAATCCAGGGTGAAAACGCAAGACAGAGTCCAAAAAAGCATGGTAACCACGGTAACCACAGAGGGCCCTTAAAGGGAAGGCATAAAAACACAACCAGTCCTGCAGGCCTGACGTGTTGCAAGCAGAAACCAACCCAGCGGAACCCTCCCACTCCACGCATGCCGCTAGAGGCCAGAAACATGTCAGAAAGCTTCTGTGATGAATGGTGCACACTATCATGTCACTGACTGCTACAGTACTGCACTGATACATCTGTGATAACGCTGACCAAAACTGGTGAAATGTGTGTTTGAGTTTGGAGATTTATGCTGACAGTGTTTAACCACAGCCGAGTCAGATAGCTGATCATCTGTCTTTTTCAGACACACTGTAATGAGTGCTCACATTTCACCTTCTCATGTTATCATTTACATTCTGTTTGAACTCCACTGATTTTTGTATTTGCTACGTTTGTCCAGGGCAGCTTGTGGAAAACACACAGCCTGAAAGGCCTGGACTCCAGCTATCCTCCTCCCCAGGCTGTAAGTCTGGTACATGGATGACTGGGACCATGAGAGGGCAGAGGTGGACGTTTGATTTGAACTCAGAGGTCACTGATTGTCAGGAGCTATGGGCCTGATGGCCTGTGCTCTACCTGAGGAGCCTTGAGTCGTGGGAGAGCAGTTCCACATGAAACAAATACCACAAGGCTTCCAGGATAGAGAGGGGACATAGAGCCTCACAGAGCTACAGGTGTGGCTGTAGACTATCATCTATCATCTTCCTTCAGTACCTTACATTGTGTCCCTGACAGAGAAACCCACTTTTAGAATCACAAGTCAAAAGCCCATAGATACACAGAAGGAGTACAGAGATACAGAAAAGAAAAATATAATGTTTGCCTCAAAGTAAGTCTTTTATTTTTGTTGTGTCCCAAACACAAGGTTCCAAACATGTACAGAGGAGTCACTGTGCCTCTAGTGTGACATCATATACATCAAATTTAATTTGAAGTAATAAATGGAGAAAGACTTCCTTTGTTTAACCTCCAATTAGTGAGCTCTTTGTCTGCATCGTAAAACTCCATTCCAGTCTACAGGACAAACATCGAGGACTTCTGAGCGTTGCTTTGGATAATGTACTCTTACTCTTTGATGGTCTGACAGTCCGAACATCAGAGACGTTCTCTGGATCTGTTGTTACACCGCTCCATGTTAACTGGCTGTTCAGACCACCAAGACCAAGCGACACTCCGTCCAAAGCAGTACAAAGTCACTCCACAGAGGATGCATAGACATAGAACCACATCAGAAGCGTCACAGCACATGGATACATGAAAAAGAAGAAGGAAGACACTATAAGAGCAGTCTATGATGTGTGATTTTGATCATGCACAGCAGTGAATATAATCACAATGAGTGTTGGTTTAGATTCACTGAGACTGAGACAGTGAGACAGACACAGAGTTTCATCAGTGTTTCACTTTGCAAAAAGATTGCAGACACTTATTTCTGATAACCTGTTTCTCTGATCTGTCTGCCCTCAGATCATGGAAACAGGTTATCAAATAAAAAATATGTGAAGCACTGATGGAACTGTTAATGCAGTCAGAATGGGGCTGAACACGGATGATTCTTCCACAGTTCACTAACATGAGAACAGTTTGCTGCCATACATTTCATGGATTTCTACAGCGGGTCTCTGGATCTTTGAAGAGTCTGTTGACCATGACTCGACCCTGACCAGTCTGTGGTGTACAGTCTCATGATGGAATAATCAATCACATGTGGATTATCATACATAAGTGGATCAAATCATTATTGAGGTAAAGGCATGTTGGATGAGGGGGAGATGAGCAGGACAGCAGGAATAGAGCTGCAGACACATGAACACATTGTCTTGTGCTCCTGCTCACTCATGGCAGTACTGGTGGACATCTCCAGCAGCAGCAGCCACAGCACAGTGCTGTCAAACCTAAATGAATGTGTGTGTTTACCATTCCTACCTTTAACTCCAGTTACAGATCACTGGAGTTGACTGTTACTGAAGGCATGCTGTGCAGTTTTAGACTTTTGATGAAACGATGTAGTTGATGCTGTGATGGATGCGTTTAAAGAGTGTGCTCACTGAGCTTAAAATGAGCTCTGCATAATATGAAACTCTGATGCAAAGAATAGTAAAAGCACTGTTTTGTTTAGTGTACCTCTTCTATCTTTGACAGACAAATACACATTCACAGAACATGCTATCGTCCATTAGGACAATATTTAAGCTCCTCCTTGAGTGACAGGAGTCTCAGCCTATCACAGGCAGCCATGCTGGTAGAGCTTGTCCTGTTTCAGCGCCTATCAGGTTTCCTTTTCTTTGTCAGTGGCACACTGAGCGTGAGCAGTGAGCCTGACTGCAATGCACTTATATAAACACTCTGACTGAAGCTGATGATTGGGAATAGTGGTCTGTGTGGAGCTGAACAGCAACATGAGTGGAGCTTCCTAATCATTATATTATGCCTGCATCTTTGCACACATGTTGCTGGCTGCCTGAACACTGCAGTGAGAAACAGCTGTAGGCCAGATGTTATGTTCTGATGTCTATGTAAGTGTGTATTTTGTGTCTGGTAAATAATGGAGGGCTCGTGTGAATGAAGGATATAACTGTGCAGACCAGAGTGAGGACATGGACTAGTCAATGAGAGGCAGGTTCAGGGCTGAGTCTGAGATAACACTGACCTCCTGTGGACCTCACTGCACACCGACTGTTTGACTGTAGCATGACAAAATGGAAGATGATCTTTCTGATGCTGTTCTGTTGAACGCTCACTGCTCACTCCTGTTTTCAATCCAGAAACTGATACAGAGCCAGTAACTTTAGGCTCAGAGGTATATGGCTACTTTACTTTCAACAATTAGTAAGAAAGTGGACAACTTCTGTTTTTAAAGCAGCATTTTAGTTCACGATTTCCTCACACCTGACAGAACTACTCAAATCCAGGTTTGGTAAAACTGCTGTTTTATTTGTAGATTTAATAAAGTCAGTTATGGTGTTTTCATTTCTAAACTCTCGAAACTAAACTTTTCATCTGACATGCAAATGTATGCCAAAGACACTGTTACATACTTATATGCAAACTATCGCTTTGGACAGGATCACATACATCACGTCTTAGTGAATATTAGCAAGACAACAGTTCTTTTTTCTTTGATAACCAGGAAGTACATCAAGAGTTAACAGTCATTAAACCACTGACAGTTTTTATGAAAAGAAAGAAAAAATCATTTAGGCCTTAAACATAAAGAATCCTCTATCCAATAAAAGAATCCAAACGCAGAAAGAAAGGGGGACACAAGACTAGACTCAGAGCTGTGAGATAATGACAGTGTGTTGTGTTTGTGCTTCAGAGCTCATACCACACTAGAGGTGACAATAAAACATAAAATCATTTGTTATTTGTGTAGATTATCAGGACGCTCCTCTTCTCTAAACCTCTCGTACAGACCATGACAAGTGTCATGTGACACTCACACAATGACAATAATCTAAAACAACATTATCAACAGAAAAGAGAAGCTCCCTGCTTCATGACACCCTTAGAGAAATGCTGCTAACAGCTTTGGTTGTAAAAATGCACTGAATAAAATTAAAGTGATCCAGTAGAGGAATACAAAATACACTATGTGTATTGTCACTGTCACTGTCTGACACATAAAGAAATACAGCTTTGAATTTAAAAAGGTCTTTGTGAAAGAATTATTCTGTGACTGCTTTATAGGGATGTGTGGTTATGTTATGTCTGCTAAGCACTGCACTGTCAGCAGATGGCGCTCTGTGCATTATTATGCTGAGGAATCTGTGTTTGAAGTCTGGAGAGAAAACCTGTGCGATTAGTATGGAAAGGAAAGTGTGCCTGCGCTCAGGACATTTTGAATGAGTTGCATTTAAATGTTTATCACTAACATATGATTATCAATATATTATTGTTACATAATGTCAAAGGTGTACAAGTTGTACATAGAAAGTATGAGTAGAGAAGGACACGTCAGCAGTCCATGAGTTCAGGACAGAGACCCTAAACATGGTTGCTGAGTAACATGGACACAGATGTTCAAGTCAGTGTGATATGTTTGTGTCAAATCAGTGAAAGCGATCCATGATCCATGATCCATGATCCATGATCCATGATCCATGATTTGACTGTGACAGGTTTAAGAACCTAGCTGTAAAGAAAAATGTCATTCACACAGCGATGTGGCCTGTGTTGAGGTCCAGCGTGGACAGTATGACTTTCATAAAGACAAAGATATTATTGATATATTTCTGTTTTCATTCATCATTTCCCAGTCTGATCAGTCAGTTTAATACAGAAATGCTCTGCAGTGATTCAAAGCAGATTAAAGAAGGTTTAAGGGAAACAATGAATTCACACTTTGGGTCTGATCCTCTTTGAAGCCATGACTCTGAGGACTGATTGGTTTCCCATGAGATCACTAACAAACCACATCCTGTTTAAATGTTGTATGTTTCCTCTCAGGCTCTTTTCCCAACCTCACTGTTTGTAATGTGACCACAGACATCTTCCTCCATACATGACCACCACATTTCTGACTTAGTTCAAGATTAGAATGAATTACATTTTCAAGAAAATGAACAAGGAAGTATGAATGAGTCATTCTTTGATTACAGCAGAGGTATGAGAGGATCCATACAGAAGCGTATTGCTTTCACTTTCACTTTCACAAAAAAAGAATCCTGTTTTTCGGGATAATTACTTCAGTTTTTCTGAGTAATTTTTTTCTTCCTGTTTTTCTGAGTGATTATTTAGAGTTAGCTTTTAAGTTGTCAGGTACAACTTCAATCATGCCAATAGACCTGCTTGAGCAATAGGCTTACAATAATAAATAAATAAGGATAAAGTCTAAAACATAACAAGAGTATCATGCCTTGTCTGTAACTGTAACTGTAATTACATGCCTTACCTTTACTGAGCCAGTATGGTATAAAGTTGACAGTGGGGCATGTACGTGCGGGGCAGGAGTCATCATAGATGGACGGCAGTCACTTGCTGGTTGCTTGGTCTCATTGGATTTCAAAGTATCTAGATAATTCAGAAAAAAATAGCTTGAAAAACTGAAAAATAATTACTCAGAAAAACTGAAATAATTACCCCGAAAAAAATACCCAAAAATAAATTACTTAGAAAACAGGATTCTTTCTTTTTTTTCCCAAGTGAAAGCAATACGCTTCCGTATATATATATATATATATATATATATATATATATATATATATATATATATATATATATATATATATATATATATATATATGGACTGGATATTATTTTTTGACACCTGTTTGTATATATATATATATATATATATATACATATATATATATATATATATATATATATATATATATATATATATATATATATGGACTGGATATTATTTTTTGACACCTGTTTGTGAAGAGAATGCAATGACTGAAAGATTCACATCATCATCATTATTATCATCATTATGGAGAATACAGTGAGGCTACAGCAGCAACCTGCAGAAAGCAGTCACATACTGTACCAGCTTACAACAAAGTTCTGGACAGGAGAATGAATGAAGATAGAAAGAATCATTTCTATTCAGTGATGAACTAGAACACACCAACAGAACCTAGAATAAAACAGAGCTCTGCATAAAGATGAGGTGTTAGTAAATGCAGCTTTGACATGAATTCATATTCTTTGCAGATTTTCTGTCAGGATGCAGCATGTATGTGTGACTTGAATGGAGTTTGAATTTCCCTGAATTCCCCCTGCCTCCAGACGTGTTATGTTTTGACTATGTGATAAATTGTATTTGTCTGACAGCAGGGTCCATCCCTCCTGAACCTGCCTCCTGTCCTCTGCATATTCACTGAAACTACCATGAAAGGACACAGTGACAGAGGGAGGAGTCTTCCCACACTGAAGCCACAGTGCACAGCTTGGTTCAGAGCCTCTGATGCTTCAACTCATGCTGTTGACTCAGCACAGAGCAAAGTCCTGCACTCATGTAACCATGACACATTGAACACGTCTGAACGCGCTCACAGTATTTATTAGGGCAGTGTAGTGGGTCATGGCCAATGTTAGAGTCACAATAACACAACAACAAAATAAAGATAAGGACAATTACATTTCAGACAAGATTATCTTGCTCCAAATCTTTCTCCCCTTTCAGTATTCACATCCAAATCCTTCTGGGAAGTTTGTCCTAAAGCAGCTTTACTGGTTTTCAGCTCAACGGCTGCCAGCTGGGCCATCCAGGTCTTTAGTTTCTGTGTTGCTTGGTGCCAGTCACTAAGTGTGCAAAGAATTCAGCAGTGTTGTCAACAGGTCAGGCTGCCAGCGTGGAGGGAGCTGCTTCATGTTTCTCTCCACCTGATAAAAAAACTGCAGAGAAAGAAGAATCCCAGTCGCACACGCAGGATTACTACACTGAAGCATGCATGTCACATGAACCACAACACCATACACATCATCATCATGTATGATCACTCTTTCCTGTGGTTAGGTTTGATATTTATGAGTATAATTCTGCAGATCTAAGCAATTAGGTGGACTGTTGCAAGTATTGTCAGTAGAGGGCAGTGTACAGTGAGAACAACCACACTGAAGGACAGCAGGATATCTGTGTCCTTATACTGTTTGATAGATCTACTTTAACTGTGCCCGGGAGAGGCGGTAAGGAGGTGTGACTCATTGAAATAGTCGCACCGTGTCACTTTTCACAGACTGGGTAAAGAAACCAGTGCTTGAACCACTTGCATGTTCCAAATAACAGCCTGTAGCTCTTCACTGTTACCAGTATAAACAGACACGAAGAAAGAAATATCTGAATTCATAGAAAGGCCCAAATAAATTAAAACATTTCTCAAAGTTTATAAAGTTTCTCCCAACTCAACAATTCTCCCCCAAAATGCACTAAAGGTCGTCCCCTTCATCTGACATCAGGTAAGAGAGACCTAAGGAATGAAATAACCTTATTTCATCTTTATCATTAAAGATGTTTGTCAAATATGTAAAAGAGGCTTCCTCACAGTGATCTGAGATCAGGCTGTTCATTCTACATCCACTGTACATCCTTCTAAGGTTTCTATGTGAAGTGCCACATAGAAGAACTCTGGGAATGACACACCATGGCCAAGGTGGCCTCTAGGTAAGCTAGGTATGTTGACCTTGGTTGTCTTGTTGACATCTTGTAAGGGTGGCGATGGCCTGGGAAAGTCTGGGCAAAAAGAAACCTAAGTGGACTAAGTGGCTCTGACTGGATGTTTTTATAATGCAGTTGAACATGAAGTGCTCATTTTTTCATCTGGTTTCACTCCAAACCATCACAGAACTATTTCAATGATCCATGAAGAACACAAGATAAGGTCTGGTCTCTGCTTCTGGTTCACAGAGTCCACAGCTCTCAGCTTCTATTGTCTCATTTGAATTATCAAACATCTGAAACAACAGACCCTGCTATGACAACTATGCCAGATTACAGGAAATGCTATGTAGAGGTCTCTCGGGGAAACAGGGTGAGTGCTGAGACTGTTTGCAAATATTTAAGAAAGTTTAGTGACTCTCGCCAGGGGCCAGGTCTGTGGATAAGAGGCACTGAATGCTAATAAACATAAAGAATGAAGGAGGTCTGTTATGCAACACAACAGTAATGTTGCCAGAGCTATGTTTGGATGGCTGGATGAAATGTTCCCACAGGCAGAGGCTGGCCATTAAAACATACTCCCCAATCAGAAATGAGAAACTAAAACATGAAAGTAAAACATTTAACATTTTAAAGTGCATTTTGTAGTCAAATATGTGATTCTGTGTATCCAATCCAAGTGCCTGTCTGTCAGTAAGACAGTAAACTCTGTGTTGAGATAAACTGTCATACACTGCATTGATTAGTAAGCCCTGTCTTGTCTTGTGAGTGGTTGTGAGGAGAGCCCACCCTTACACCAGCCACCTCCACAATCTCAGCTCTTCCTCTCATTGGTCTCATTGTCATTACAAATGTGTTTAGTAATATTGAAGGTTCAGTTGTCCAGGAGAGCCCCGATGTCAGCTCACCTTCTGGTTGTGTATTAGCCTCTCCACTCACCCCGTTGGTCACCACAGACACATGTACGTGTTTTGCATCATATTGAAGGGTATTGTGATTTGCATGAATTTATTTGGTTTTATATATTGTTTTATAGTGTAGCTATCTAGTCCCACTATTGACAATGATAGGGACCAGGTAGGAAGCACTTTGTCTGAAAGCTGAAGCCAATCCACAGCAACTATGTACTGGAAAAATAATGTCAGCTCTGGGTCTTTTCCTGGCTGGGAGGACCAGCAGTTCAGTTTTTGAGAGGTTCAGCTGGAGGTGATGTGTCTTCATCCATGTGGTGATGTCTGAGAGGCAATTGGAGACCCGTGCAGAGATCGAAGGGTCCTCAGGAGGAAATGATAGATACAGCTGGGTGTCATCCGCATACTGTAGTGGTGATAGGAAAAGCCATGTGAGTGGATAATTGGATCCACGGAGGTGGTGTAGAAAGCAAATAGAAGGGGCCCCAGCACTGAAACTGGATAAAAAAGTGATCTGATAGGTGGAGAGGTGTTACCACCACCATCTGTGGCACAGTTTTGGGTGAGAATCAGGTCAAGGTTTTTGCCAGCTTTGTGAGTAGGACTGTGGACCAGCTGGACGTCAAAGGAATGAATTAATGACAAAGTTATCAGAGTCTGGACTGTCTAAGTGGATGTTTATATCACCCAGGACAAGCAACGGACAGTCATGATCAGGTATGGACAGCAGAGTATCTAGCTTGTCTGTAAAGCCACCCATTTGACCTGGTGGACGGTAAATGACAACAATGTGGAGTGGGTGTAATTAGTGGTCCTGATCCAAGTCTCAGTGAGAGCAAGCATCAGAGGGCTTTACAATCTGTACAGGGAGTGACACCCTCTGTCCTTAGACCCTCGGTTCCAGTGAGGAAAAACTTGCCCACAAAAAAACTTTAACAGGGAAAAAATGTGGAAGAAACCTCAGGAAGAGCCACAGAGGAGGGATCCCTCTCCCAGGACGGACAGACGTGCAATGGATGTCACATGTACAGAACAATCAACACAAACATATTGTACAATTACAATGAATTACAATGAATGATAGAATGATTACAGTAGCAGTGGAACCTGTGATAGAGATAGAGACACACAGATGCACAGCAGCAGTAAATCATTAACTAACTATAAACTGTAATGGAGATATGGTAACAATAATGACAGTAATAATATATGTAGTGGACGTCATGCAGGACCACAGCAGCAGCCACGATCCATGAGAACCTGCTGGACGAGAGAGCACAGAAACTCCAGGAAGAAGTTTAGTTAGTAACATGCATTAACATGCATTAATGAGACAGGTATGTTTACAGATGGTGAGAGAGAGCGAGAGAGAGAGAAAGAGACGGGGAGGGGGGCAGTCTAGTCCTATGGCAGCACAGCTAAGGGAAGGCCTAAGGGAACTACCTTACAACTAAGGGAAATCATCCAATTTACCTGATGCATGGCGGCAATTCAAACAACTCCTGCTGTGGATCGGGGACAAAGGACGGGACATAATCAACACTTGGATATTAACAGAGGACGATGCTAAGCTACTAAAAACGTACTACGATGGATTTCCAGCATACCTCAGGCCGAAAGCTAACCCAATATTTGCCAGATATAAGTTTCATGAGAAGATGCAGAGGAGTGGTGAGTCATTTGAGCATTTTGTAACAGAGCTTAAAGACTCTTGTTAAAGACTGTGGCTATGCAAACAGTAAGGAAATGATCCGGGACAGTACCGTACTGTATTTGCCACCAACTCACCTAGAGTAGGAAAGAAGTTACTCAATCAAGGCCCGGAGCTAACGCTAGAAAAGGCAATCGACATAGCCCACTCCCATGAGTTATCACAGGTGCAGCTGAATGCTATGACTAGTGACAGCCACAAAGTGCGCGCAGTACACCGCAAGACCGACAGGCCATGTGCTGCGAAACATGCCAGCAGACAATATGAAAGCCTCAAAACGCCAATAAAGCCTGTATTGCATGTGTAGGTCTTTCACAACAAGTTACATGAATGCCCAGCAAAGAGGAAACAGTGCTGAAAGCATGTAAGTCAAAGTCCCATACTCCAAGCAAAACACTACACAGAGATATACATGCTATACAGAAAGAAGATGAGGTGTTTGATTCAGAGCTGTTTGTGGACTGCCACAGCAGAGAGCGAAGATGAGGAAAGTGCTTATGCAGACATAGGATTAGGGCCACAGAATAAAGGACTGACATTCAAACTGGATACTGGAGCACAGACGTGTGATACCTGCAAAAGACTTTGCCACACTCATGCCCAGCACACCACTAATGGCTGACACACATAAGCTGCTTGCTTATGGGGTGGGCACCCGCTGAAAGTGAATGGTTTCTGCAGTCTAGTAGGCAGATACAAAGATACGTCAACCACCCACAAGTTCTATATTGTGGAGTGCATTGGCCCACCCATCCATGGGTGGGTGCAGTTTCCGGATAGACCCTAATGTTGCACCAGTTGTCTGCCCACCACGGAGATAGGTCACTGAGGTGACCTCACCACTCAGGGCCTGTGTTAACCTATTTTGACCCCAAAAAGGAAATAAAACTAGGTGGCCGTGTCAAAGAACGGCCTGGGTGCAACTATCATGCAGGAAGGCAAACCAGTTGCATATGCATCAAAGCCTACCAAAAACATGGAACAAAACTACACACAGATTGAATAGGAGCTTTATGCAGTACTATACGGGTTTAAGAGCTTCCTCGAACACCTCTATGGGAGATGCATAACTGCGGAGTCAGACCACAAACCACTAGAGAGTATACTACGCAAGCCACTAGCCCTCGCACCACCTTGTCTACGGTGCATGTTGCAGAAATACAGCATAAGCCTCATCCACAGACCCGGTAAGGAGATTCCAGAGGCTTTGGAGACCCAGGTACACAGTGCCATCATTGCAGCTTCAGTGAGTGCAGACAGGCTTAATGACATCAAGGCAGCCACAGCTCAAGCTGTCATTCTCAAGCAGGTCAAAAGTGTCACCCGTGCATCAGCGAATACTGGAACCACTGAAATGAAATCAGGCAATGAGGCAGATGGTCTCTTGAAAGGTGAGAAGATAATCATTCCATACGAGCTGAGAACCAACATGCAAGAAACAATAAACACAGGGAACAGCAACAGATCTATTCTCATGGAACTCTGAAAATGCCTTCGTCATATGTGATTACCTCAGCAGCTATTTTGAAATCGAACGCCTGCAGAACATAACATCTGCCAGACACGGCATACCAAAAAAGGTTGTAAGTGACAACGGGCCATGCTACAACCCCAGTGCAGTCTGGCTGAAAATACTGCCCAAAGTGCAAAGTAGATCCTCACACAGGCTGAAGAGGACAAGAAAGACTCGTATCTCAGCCTGCTGTATAGAAACACACCAGTCGACGGTCTCAAATCTCCAGCCCAAATCCTGATGAGTCGCAGACTGCGCTCCATCTTACCCACCACAGCACTGACCCTCAGGATACAGTGCAGGCAAGGAGAGAGATATTTCAGTGGCGCCAGAAACAGCACTATGACCAGGCACCTGCCAGCGCTGCACGCTGTTTTTGTTGTTGTTGAAGGGGGATGTAATGTTTAGTACCACTGTGAGACACAGACCTTTATTTTGAAATTACATTGAACTGGAACTGTTTAGCAGGATGCTGGATGTAACTGGACATGTAACAGAGCGGTAGAAAAAAATAAAAAGTATGAATAAGAAACTCTCAGACAACTGTGTGGACCTGTCATTATTTTTAGATAGACTGAGAGTCACAACAGTATGGAGTGGCACATACTGGGTTTTGCTTGGTGAACTTGCACAGGTTGCACTTGTTCATGTTGACCTACGTACGTCTTCACCAAGGACAGCTGAACGCTTCAGCAAACGCCCCTATTTTATAGTTTCAGTGGATTAAACACAGCTGTTCTTGCATTTAGGCTGATTGTGACCACCGTAGACCGCCCTCTGACGTTGCTGTGAATGTTTTTTCAATTGAGGTTCAAATTGCTCAGTGTTCTGATCACCTGTAGATGACTGAAACTCACAGCTCTTATTGTTCACTTGCCCTCAGTTGTTTACAACGCACAGAGTTTAATTCTTTCAGAATTTAGAAGGATTCAGATTTAGACTGCCCCAGAAATATTCAGAGATATTCAGACCGCCCCAGTAGCGTAATGCTTTGCTGTATACACTGACTGCCCCAGTCAGTATAGTGTAATGCTTTAACACTTTGTAACACTTTAACACTTTGTAACACTTTCACTCTCCCAACACACCAAGGACCGTGTCCATCTGGATCAGTCAGCTCCATCTACTGATAAAGACTAACATGACAGATGTGACGGATGTGACAGATATCACTAGATGAGCCTTGAAATACAGTCAGAGTCACTAGATACTAGTCAAAGGACACTTTGTACACTGAAATGCACAACAAAATGTTTACAACCAGACCTTGTAGCAGGTTGACTAGAATAACGTTGGGGTGCCAGGCAAGTCTGACAAAGTAAAATAAAGCAGAACAAAAATAGTCAATCCACACAAAATAATCAACACATGAATAAACCACAAAAGCAAGCAAACAGACCAGGAATGCCATTTTCACAATATATATTTTCACATGACTTGTACTCATCATAAATGCCCTTCCTGGAGGATGGATTCAAACTGCGTGGGCTGCAGTGGTTTATTTCCATTGGAGCAGGAGATGAATGTGGGTGGATGACGGAGGAAGCCATGGATGGAGGTGGCTTTAATGGAAAGGTGTGTAGCAATGTGACTCTGACTTTGTGGGCGCTACACCTGAAATCTGGAAATATTCAAATTGTCTTTGTGGAATTTTAAAAAAGCTCAGCATTATGTAAATGACAGTAACATGGTGCACAGTGTTCACAGTCTTTCAGAGGGACTCTGAGCAGTGAATGAGCGGATCTCTGCAGTCCTCTACAGGAGCTAGAGATAATAAACAACACATGTTTAGTTTAACTTTAAACAACATTTTTATTATCCCAGATGAGGAGGCTAAGAGTTCTCACTTTGAATGATTTATTTATTGGAACACAGAGTGACTGCACTTTGTAGCTTTGACCTAAATATTTTTCTTTCTTATTTTTCTCACAGGGCAGGACTATACATAAAATGCAAGGTACCCTGTTTTTGGCGTGATCATTTTGTACGAATTTGGTACAGCAGTGATAGATGACAACTGGTGCACTGCCAAAATTACTGTTTCACACATGTGCATAGCAGAGTAGTAGAAATAAATAGTCTTCTAACTATTGGGTCACAGGAAGTAGCATATATTGTGCAGTGAACAGTTCAGGTTGAATACATAAAATACGTCTTGTAGTTATCACTGGGGGTGTAATGGTACACAGAAGTCACTGCTTGGTTTTCTTTTTAGAATAATAGTAAAAGTACAAACAGTAGTTTAATGTTCCAACAGACTTCGTGGACATGATGTCACTGGTTTTGACACTGTCAGGTTGCGTTTGGGTGGAAATGCTGTTTCTTCATGTGTTAAGAGCAGAATTTACAGGAAGTCAGAGAGCTTACTTACTGCTTACTGCTACTGTATGTCACCGTCTGGGCATGTAAAGGAACCACAAGCCCTTGAAACAGACTCTATGTTGTGCAGACCTACCTCTATTAAATCGTTTGCCATCTGGAGCCGCAGTGTGTAGTGAAGTACTTTTACAGAGATTTGTACATTTATAATGCTGGTGGGTCGATTAACAGGAAGGAGAGCTGGTTTTAGTACAAGTCAAGTTCTGGCTTATATGTATCTGTCTGTCCAGAGGCCCGGTAACTGAATTTAATTAACCCATAAGAACCCAGACCCATTCATCCTTAAAGGGAAATTATGTGGGTTATACCACAGACCAAGTGGACCACATTTCTAAAGGTTTTTTTCAGAATAACACTTTTTATTCCCAAAGATCTGTGTTGTTACATATATGTCACATTGGGCTTAATAAGGGGCATACAGCTTTATACAGAAGAGTCTGGGACATTCAATGTGCTTGTTACACTGGTGTCACCATGGGTTGAATTTGTCACTTTCATCATAAAGTACAATGAAAGTCTGAAATCTGAAGAAGATAAGGAAAAACTTGAGGAAAGCACTGACATTTAATTACAGTATGTGACAGAATAGAAAAAGTGAACCTTGGGGAAAAAAAAACTCTTTCTTGGGGAGTCTATGATCCATCTGTGATGTGTTAGTTTCCACGCACCGACTAATTTCTTAGTCACATACGCTGTGTTGAGTTCAAAGTGAGGCCAAACAGAAGTGGTTTCGCAGCAACTCAGAATGTTCCCAGCATGAACATTCAATAAAGATAACAGATTCAAAGAGACACTAAAGCAAATATGATACACTTTCTGTAAACTCCTGCTGTATCGGTGCAATCTGTGTTTGTATCGGTGCCCTCATAGTCAGCCAGACGTCTCATCATGTGTCTGCATTTACTTCCAGACCCAGATTTGTACTTTGATATGGAAGGAAGTCTAGTGGCAGACAAACCTGAGCTCAAACTCTGGCAAGGTATTTTTCTGTAAAAAGCAACATGTGCTCATCTTTGACCTTTACACCAAGAAGCTGTGAGCAAAGTCAAAGTTCAGATATAATATCTCCTCTCTCAATTAGAACTTAGAATTAGAGCTGTTTGTTTTCTTCTGTTGGGGAGGAGTGAGACATTTACAACCTGTGACACAGTTTTTGGAAATAATGTTGCTGGTGATTCATATTCTGTGGGCTGCAGCCAGTTCCCATCATCATGTTGGGCATGTTTTGGCAAATGTTAGTGACATTACTGCTGGGATACTCCCCACATGATGACTGTGCTGGCTCATAAATGAGGAGGTGGTCAATGATTAGGCAAAGGTATTGATGCTTTGGGCCCATTGACCACTGTACTGTATATCCAAGACAAATTGTATATATAGAAAGTATTCATACCAGTGGCAGTGTGTGACAGCACAGGTAACACTGTTCACATTCATTTCATTGTTGGGTCATGGTTCTCAACAAAAAGAGTGACATCTGCAAATACAATATTCCCTTAATTATGGTCTGAAATATTTTGGTTTTGGTTCAAATGACACCTTTATTCAGGTTAAGAAATGAGAACTAAACAGCAGTATGTGGTGTTAAAGCCCCATAAAGTGTTTTTCTCACCTATCCTATGACACAAAAAGTAAAAAGTCATAAAAAAGTTGTTAATGACTCATTTTACATCCAATGAAATGCTCTCTCTCTCCTTGACATGTTTGCAGTCTATGAGTGATTCTGATGGCTGTTACAGTCTTCTAAGGTCGGGCCACACTGATTACTGTACAAAAGCACGGCTTTATATAGTTGTTTATTAAGTTAATTCAGTGGTTTTGGTGAAACTGGTTCAGATTGTATACAGAATATATTGAATGTTTTTCTCTCTGATCGGCACGGTGGTGCAGCAGTTTGCATTGTTGCCGCACTGGTTCAAATCTCAAACCCTGGGGCCTCTCTGTGCGGAGTCTGCGTGTGTTCTCCCCGGCTACTCCGTCTAAGCACAGTACAGTCCAAGACATGCAGGTAACAGGTTGACTGGTTCTTGGTCTCTATGTGCCTATACTCATGAGAGTAAGCTGTCACAGATAATGGATGGATGGTTTTCCCTCTGATGTCCTCAGCTTCAACTCTGCATGATTTACATACTGTATTTTCCGGACTATAAGCAGCTTTTCTATGGATTATTCTTCAGCCCTCAGGAGGGCGCTCTAGTAGGAAGTGCAAAAAGGCAGTTTTTATTCTGCAACCCAACATGCAAAATAGTAATTTCACACCCTCACCCCCCTCATCACACATCACCTCAACACATGAAGAAATTCTTATGATGCAGCTTTTAAGTTGAAGGCCCTTGGTCTGGCTATCCATGAAGGAAATAGAGCGGCTGCACGTGGCGTTAATGAATCTATGGTGAGCTGTTGGAGATGGCAGCGGTTCAACTGGCACTGTTTGGAAACAATCAGTTCAGCTAACTAATTATTTATGGTTATTTATTGATACTGTATGAGAAATAAATGTAGTAGTATTATTCACAGTATCTTCCAGTGTTTATTCTAGCCAAGATTGTGTTTAGCATACACTGATCTCAGTTCAGCAGTGATATTGGACTATAGGACTGGCACATGGGGTCTTGTTATGTATCACCACCATAGTTACCTCTATCCAATGCATTGATACAGTTTTTGAATCAAATGCACGAGGGCATACTTTCAATAAATTGAGAGACAACAAGTCTTTAAATGTTGTAGCATTCATTAATGTCCTACTGGCCCTGGGCTTCTATTGTTTTTGACTGTTGACTCATTTTGACTTCCATTCCTAATGACAGGTTCAGTTTTTCATTCAAATGAGTCTGCAGGCTCCACTTGTGCTTACGCTCATATGAACCTTATTCAGTTTAAAGTGGTTCACAGGATCCACTATACTAAGGCTATGCTAAATAAACTGTTTCCTGACAAGGACGATTATTGTATCAGAGGCTCTCACATTTTTCTTCTGCCCAAAGCTCAACTCATTCTGGTAATTATTCTTCAACTCCCTCTCTGAAATTCTGGACATCTCCCTGAACCTATGCCCTTTCACTGCTATCTTTGGTGTGTCTCCTGTGGGCAGGTTTAATAAATATCAAGCTTGTTGGAGGGTGAATTGTGTGAACTGGATACATTGTATTTTGCCTGCATGTTCTTTTCCAGACAACAATCTACCTCAGAATACAGGAAAATGTCAGACTTCTTACTTACAGCTATTCTGTGTATTGTCTGTCACCTGTATGCCTGTAAGTTTGCACAATAACCATATTTATGATAGAATAAATAAATATTTAAAATATTTTAAATAAATATTTAAAAGTTCCATTGAATTCCCTTTTAACTTTACTCCTCTTTCCAATGTTTCGCATGCTGTGATGCATTTATAAACATTAAGGGAAATGGAAATACTACAGAAACACAACCAATACTTCTTGACTTTCTTGTTTTTTTCTTCTTGTTCTTGCTTTTTAAGAATTGATGCATAGAAGATAAAGATAGGATGATAATGGGAAATAGATTGCACTTACATAGCACCTTTCCAGGCACACATTCATACAATGGGGACACTGGCCATGCAAGGTGCAAACATTGCTTTTGCATGTGTACAGTGTCACAAGCAGACGTGAACACCAACATACTGCATATGAAAGCAGCCACAGCAACAGTTTAATCAGTGACAGTAATTGCTCTAGCTGGCTTGAAGAGGGGCAGATAGAAAGGGTCTGTTTGCAGACACATTCCTCTTCCTCTTCCTATTTATACATCAGGTTAATGTGGTTTAATCTTCACTGATATGTTTGGAAGAGATTGATCAATAAAGTTTTGAGAAGAGACACTTTATCTATCAAGAATAAATCACGTTGTCACAATCATTTCATGAGAAGAGGTAAAAAAAAATTTGAATTCCAACTTTATGGGCAACAGTGTATATATTACTGAAAACAACCAAACCTCTACCACATGTGCTAGTGTACAACACATATACAGTAAATCTGAGTGAAAAAGGAGCGATATTATAAGTTTAAATAATGGCTTTGATTATGCCTGCAGCCGCCCCAGCACTCACAGCTTGTCTGTTGAGCAGGACTGAGACAACAGCCTCTGAACATGCTACTCTGGCTAATGGATGTGCTGTCAGAGGGTGACATCCCTCCTCTTAATGCTGCCTCACTGGCCGACAAATGACTGCCATTTCCTGTGAAGAGACTCAGTGTTTGCTGACCAGTCCAGACTATCACCCAGCTGCAGCCCCCAGGTCCCTGTCTATTTACAGGTATCTATTAGTGGCTACTCTAATTGTAGCCTTCATTGTTAATACAAGTAATTGCAGGAGAATTCTACTGTACTTTACAAGCTGTGATCTTCCTAATCTGATCATCTGACTGTTTGTGTCTCTAGTCACAACATTAGATATGATTCTTTTCTTTTATCCACATACTGGAATGAGCTCAGTATTTATCAGCTGGGCTCATCTCAGCTCAGACGGGCTTGCCCTGCCTGCATCCCATCATCCTCCAGGTTTGACGGCGTGTCCTCACTCTGAAGCTCACCTTGAATTCCTGCACATGGCTCATCACCAGCTCATTATCTCTCAACAGGAACCAGGATCTGTGGGTGCTCCTATTCTGTACAGTCATGCTAACAGACAAACCAAACCAATCAATCTTTCCATCTGATCCCAGTCCTGCTTTAATAATTTGCAGTCGTGTTCCAACAGGTGAATGTCCCACCTTTGCTCTTGCAACAACCTACATATCAACACACCAATCAGTCATTCCCCACATTCCTGGGCAAGCTGAGGCGTCATGCAGAAACCCAGTGGAAATTCACTGCATACACAGTTTTCTCTGCAGTACTTCAGTCCACACCACATGTTATGATTGTGCTGTTGGGCCACCCAGTTAATCTAACAGAACTCTAGTTATGAGCTGTTTGAACTGGCAGGATAAATATACAGTGGTTTCCCAAGTATGTTTTCAGTCCACTCTACTAAGTATACTAAGACCAGTGTGCAGCACAGAGGCTGAATAGTAGTGTTAGTGTAAGATATTGTGAAAGTAGAAATATTATCAGTGTCTATCCAGTGTCAAAAGTGCAAATGATGCAAAGTCTGACAGGAAAGGGACGTTTGACTAACACTTCAGTGCCATAACATCCTGAGCTCGACTTGACCCTGGTGTTTCTCTATAAATAGACACAAACACAAGATGGTAACAAGAAGAGTGTGACTACATTTTATATCTGGAAACAAATCCTGGAAAATCAAAAGAGAAAAAAACAATTCAGTGAAACTACTTAATGAGCGTGATAAAACATCAGGCTGGATATAGACCTGAGGCTTCTCACTCAGGTCCTCTGCTCTTAAATTACAGCCAGTGGATGCTCTTCATTCAGTCATTGTTCGTGCACAGAATCACAAACACTTCCATACTTCCAGCGTCACAGGAACAAGCTAGTTTTTGTTTAGAATGGCTGTCTGCAGCCATTCCCTGTGGGGAAAGACGGTGAGGCACCAACACACCTCTCTGTGTTCTGTGGAAGTTAGGTGGGCAGATTTGCTCTGAGCTCTGTTAACCTGTTAGACATCATTGGAATATTCATTTGTCATGATCTAAAAACGCCAGCTCTCCTTTTATGCAAATGTTTTCTTTCTTTCTTCTAATATCTGTACTACCAGCACCACAAGGCTGTGTTCTAACTCTTCTGTCCACTCTCTACACCAATTACTAGCACGGCCTACTTATACTTTTAAAGGATGATAACTCTGTCATGGACTGTCAGTGCTCTGTCTCGCTCTTCACTCATTGGTGCACAGAGACCCACCTACTCCTGAACGTAAATAGACGTTCATACACTGATGACAAAGACTGAAATGCAAGGAGCCAACAATTCTAAGCTTGGAATCACACATCCCTCCTTCATAGAACCGATCCTCCTCCACATGCCACTTCACCATGCCAAATGAGACCAACTCTTCCAACTCACACACATTACTCCCTACTCTCAACCTCCCAGTCCACACTGATAGTGTCACACACTTAAAGTATGCATCCTATCACACAACCCTAACCACCCTCTGAACTCATGCTTCACTCTAATCCCACCTGGTTGCAGATACAGATCTGCAGGAGCTGAACCAGTCTGACCCTGACTTTCTGAGAACCTGTGAGGCGAGAAAGCAGTAAAACTCTGGGGAAGAAGCTAAATTAGTAACATGTTCCCATTAAAGGGAACTATAAGCGCTATCAAAACGGAACGACAGTGGTTAAACGTAGAATAAGAGACACTTAAAGTTGGAAAACAATGCAATGAGGTGCAAACTATTATTTCTTGCACCATGAATATTGGATGCACAACATTCTCACCCACCTGTTGTCAGAGTTCTGGTGCTTCTGTTGTCAGTGCATTTCACCATAGCCATCTCCAAACTAGACCAACATGTATAAGTTGTTTCATCACTCTATTCCATGTTTCACTAAACCTTTAAATAAACTGTACAAGTGTGTGTGGCTCTATGAGCAGCAGCTCTATTTGTGTCCAAACTATCTTCTGTCACAGGAATGTAAATTCACTTTAATTCTTATCAGTCATCAGCAGACTGTAGACACTCTCTGTGGCTGCTGATTAACTCCCAGCGTGCCTCAGCCCACACTTGGCTTCCATTTGTCTCTGAATAGCTGACTGCTCTTATAGCTAATCATTCAAACTAAATCAATGAATGTTCACAAGAGCTCACAAATATTTACTTTGACCTCTATTTTGTCTGGAGGAACCATGTTGAACAGGCACCTTGTTCCTGTAGGAAGCTTGTTTAAGATCCTGGGCAACAGAACCTGATCCCAACTATCACCAAAAACTAGTATGTTCCTTCCAGACAGGAATCTGGCTGAAATGTGAAGCACTGCCTGTTCTTGGCTTTTACGGCACATTGTGTTTTTGTTTGTGTCTCCTTTTTTTTGTACACGCTATCTTATTTTTCAGGTTTTCCCTCTGTGTGAATGTTGTACCTTGATTTGTGGATGAAGAAGATTAGAGAAGCTTAATAGAGGTCACTGAGGGAAGAGACACACTTTATTTTACATTCTTCTGTCTCCTGATATGCATCAGACCTGAAAGACATCTCTGATCCATACAGGTTATACATGTATCAACATGTATCAAGCTCATCCAACATATGCTTAACTTGACAAGTGTAGTGATTTAAGGATTGATCTGCAGTGTTCACAGGTTCACACTATCTCACAAAGGATGCTGCCTCTATACATAACTAACATGCAAGCAAAACAGGAAACGGTGGATGACGCCCATTCCCACAGGCCTTTGTCTTGAAGGAAGAAATTTCCTTCCTTCTTGGATCTTTACACAAACATGTGAGATGTGATGATGGCACACTCAACTCTGTGAGGAGAACAGTTCCTCCCAGATATGTGAGACTTATGGTAAACAGTGTAGTTTGGACACTTTGTGAGTCAGGACATACAGTATTGTTAGGTGAAATAAAGTATTAACCATGACTGAGTGCTGCAAGATGAAGACATCAGGAAACCCAGGCTCTGTAACATGCTGCATTTATTCAATCTGACCAGATATTGTATTACATTTAGTTTTTTCTATCATCATATCATAAAGCCATACACAATATTCTCAAGAAGCCAGAATAAGACCTCATGTCCTCGTTGGCATGGAGGTGATGTTTTGATGCCTTGCTGCAGAAGTGCCTGCTGGCAGTGAGTGAACCTCAGAAACACAAGCTACAATCTGCTGTGGATCTGGCCTTCATTTAACACAGGAACCAGGAGAGAGAATGTATTAGCTGATGGCAGGATAAAGTGAAAGATTTCAGGTTCAGTATTTGAATTCCAAATTCCAAATTCCAAAACAGAATTATTCAGAGGCTTACAGAAAGTCCAGTGGAAAAATGCATAAATTGCCAAGATGATTATTTGGAAATGAGACTGTGTGCGTGCGTGTGTGTGTGTAAAAAAAGAATTTCCCCATTGAGGAATTGTGAAGTAAATCCTCTTCCTCTTTTTGAAAGAGTGAGTGTTTTTTCACTCTGTTTTTTCACTGTGTGTGCAGTGCGAGGAGCATGAACAGCAGAACAGTCTGCACGGCTGGCTAACTCTAACAATGAGTCCAGCTGGTGAGGGACAGAGTGAGACAGCCATGCTGTTAGTCCTCTCATTTCCAGGAATAAGCCTGGGAAAGTAATGCATGACTATAGCTTGGTTTGATACGACAGACAGAGAGGCCTAATGATCTACATAATGTAAAGGAGCACAGAGACACGTGAGAGCTGTAGGTGACTTGCTATTATTAGAAAAAACCCTGCGATATGGTGAGAGGGACAAATGGGAATGTATCATGAGAGGTAAATCAAACTTCCAGAGTCACTGGCGCCCGAGAACATGAAGCTTTATTCCCAGTAAACCTCTCATCCATCAAGCATGTCTAGACGAGCACTGCGCTCTGACCCACTGCTCCATTAGCTCGTCAGTAGAATTTATGAAGGGAGCGGTTATTTGAGTTTTTGCTCTTTTTCCACGCATCTGCTGTGCTCACTGTTATCTCATTCCATTCCAAATGTGGAAGAAGAGCGACAGAATATGTAATAAAGAACTTAGCAGATTCCAAAAATGAGGCAAACATTAGATTATATAGATTTTTATATCAATAGTCTAACTGTCCTTTATTCTCTGTGTGTGTGTGTGTGTACTGAAGCCTCTCACTGTGTTATTATCCATTGGAATGAATGGGTGAAATGGCTGCATACATTCAGTCCTTCCCGTCAGAGGCTTACTTGGTATTCACAGTGACCTGTGGCACAGCGGGCCCCTCACTGCCAGAGAGGGAGGGGGAGGGATAATGCTAACTGGCACAGTGCCAGACAGTTATTCCCAGCCAGCTCCAGAGAGAAACAAAAGCCACATTAAAAGGCTGTGGCGTTCATTACAGTCCACACCATGATGGAGTGTGCGTCTTCTTCCCATCGGGCTTTTTTGATGTGAACAATAACTTTGACAGACTGATCCAAAGGTTTGTGTTAACACGGTGACGTCTTTCTAGAAACACTTTCAGCAGCATTTCTGTGTCTGTGAAGAATTAACAAACCTCAAACAACAGGCACTATAAATAGACATGCAGTCCAGCCACTGAAGCTGCCTGATTCTGTGACTCATGCACTGAGTGGTTTGTCAGACCCAGAATGATGCTGACACAGTAATCGAATCCAACTGTCATACAGTAGTAAAGGTGGTCAGCATACCGCTGGAAAGCATGTCATCATTCTTTGAACTATGATTACACCATCCACTACTAGTCAGATTCCACAGCACGTGGGTGGAGGTTTGTAATGAACTCCTGTGTGGCTGATAAGAAACAGATCAAATCTGTGCCTGGGTCAGGTGTTTCACTAACCAGCTTGTTAACCTGTTGCACAATGAAACTGAAAACGGTGCAGTAATAACTCAGGAGAGGAGGCTGGAAGCAGGAACACCTGATCCAGGACCAGCAGCAGCAGCAGGATGGAGACACACTGAGCTGTGTTCAGCAGTGTTTCCACCACGTTGTTACACAATAAAGTGTTTCGAGTTATTGTATGTGACAAACTGAGGGGAAACACACAATTTGTAAGAAGTGAAAATGAATCTTCCATCTTCCACTTGAATCTTCCATCTTCCACTTTTATTCAAGGAACTGTGTCACAATCGAAGCACATGATGCTTTTCAGAATGAACGTGTATTTTAATGATATTTCTTCTCTACATGTTAAAATGTTTTGTGGAGGCAGCATTCAGAGACTGGCATGTGATGGTTGATGATTGATCTGTCATGAGAGCTGAAATAGAATGAATCAGGTGATGACAGGTGATGCTGTAAATGTACAGATGAAAAAGAAACTGTTGGCACATTCTGGGATTTTTTCCACGTGCATGTATTCATGTGCCCTGCCTGAACAAACTCATAATAAAACACACTAATAATAAACTATATCTAATAATGCGAACACGTGAGGAGTTAGCAGTCATATAGATGTGAAGAGTAAAGCAGAGCAGGCTGAATGTGTGAAGTTTCAGAGTAAAGCATCACGGGTAAACGGTTGTAATCGAGGAGAATACCGCATGGACCCGCGCGGTGACCTCAGCGGGACAGGCTGGTGACGCCAGAGCCGGACGCTCCTTATATGGCCATGCCTCTCGCGGTTACATTGCCCTAACGGGCTCTCTGTCATATTAAAGCGAGGCGAGGGAGTGGAGACGTACACACACTGATCCAGCAACAGCACCGTCACAATCTGTTCTCGCTGACTACAGAACCGGACACGGATTTAAACCGACATGGAGCCGACACCAAAACCAGGACCCGGAGCAGCAGCAGCCCTCATCATGGTCTTCTTTCTGTCCACACAGGCTGTCTCAGGTGAGCTCAAACTCAATTCATTACAAACTGTCTGATCCATCCAGCGCGGGAAAAAAGTGTTCAGAAACATATAGAACATGACGTGAGATATGAGTCTTTATTCTTTGATTCATTCATTTTTTCACTTCTCACTGTAAAAAGTGCCTGCAATGCATTCTTAATGGAACTAAACAATACTACTACTACTACTAATAATAATAGTAATAGTAGTAGTAATAATAATAGTAGTAATAATAATAATAATAATAATGGATGTAGATCCAGTTTGTAGTGTGTTGCGTGTATGGAGGCTTGCAGTCCTGAGTGTTTGCTCACTGTCTGGAGGAAGACATGATTTCCAGCCTCAGTCTTCTTGTTTGAGTGGAAACAGCGTCAGACTCTCTTTGTGTTCATAGTGGAAAAATGACAAACAAGTGTTTGTGGTGCACAGAAAGATGATAAGAACAACGTTTCAGCACTTCATGTCACCCTGTGAGCTTGATGAAGTGCTCAGTTTGTTCATTCTGGTTCTGCAGTACACGCTGTGCAAAATATCCTCTAATAAGTGACTCTGTCATACAGTGTTCATGAAGTGACTTTCCATGATTTGACCGTGAAGCATCAGCTTTTAAAGGTGTGTGTCTTACATGACCTCTTTGACTTTGCAGCGTCGTATCCCAAAGCTCAGAACATCACATGGAAATCCACCAACTTCAAAACTATTCTGACCTGGGAGCCCAAACCGTCAGCTGATTACTCATACACGGTGGAGTACTCTCTGTAAGTACCTGCACTTTGGATTCTTCTCACAGACAGATCAAGGTGTGTCTCTGAAACACACTCTGACATGCTCGGTGAATAACCTTGAAAGGCAGATTAATGGCTGCAGGGCTTGATAAGGATCCATTACCGAGTCAGGAAAAGCTTTTAAAGGAATGTTGATTTTCAGGGAGAGATCTTGAAACAGGAAGATACGCAGAAGGCACACAGTGATTCAATTAGAGGAAAATTACAGACCATTCCAATTCAAACACTCCACAGTCATTTACATTTACAAAGTCCCATGAAGACTTCACGTTAATCCTCTCGTGTCTGTGCTACAGAGTTTCTTTGTTTTTTTACATTTTTATTCCTCCACTGTGGCCGGGTTCAGTTTAGATGTGTCTAGTCTCCAGTCATGATCATCATACATTATGTGGACTGAATAATGTGATTTGTCTCTGCAGGGTTGGTAAGGACAGACAGAGGAACCCACACTGTATCCGGTCCTCAAGACCCATGTGTGATCTGTCCACCTCTCTGACTGACCTCCACTCCTACTACACGGCTGACGTCGTGTCTGAACCCCCGCTCGGTGCAAAGTCTGACCTTACTGAGTTCCCCTACAGCAGCTCACCACGATTCTGCCCGTACAAAGACAGTAGGTTTTCCTCTCTATAAATAAATAAAGATGTTGGAAATAATGTTTCACAATCTAATATTGTTCAGATGCAGGAAAAGAGCTGATAGACACATTGAACTATTGATTGCATGAATCATTACTAAACATGCTACATTTGAATGATGTATGTTTTCTAGTAACATCCTCTTTTCTAATGTGTTTTATTAAAAAATAATCGGCCCGTGTCTCCTGCACAGCTGATATCGGCAGACCTGATTTCAAGTTGGAGGTCAGCGAAGACAAAAAGAAGACCATCTTACATGTGATTGACCCACTCACTGCCCTGTTTAAAGACGGCCGCCAGCTGAACATAAGAGACATCTTCACTGACCAGCTGGAGTATAAAGTCATCTTTCGGAAAAATAAGAGCACCGGCAAGGTGAGTTGCAGCAGACATCACAACTCAGCCTCAGTCACACGTGAATGAGATAATCCAAACTCAGCATTTCCCTCCTGTGTCATCTGCAGAAAGAATACATCTCTAAGACCAACAGGATAGAGCTGACTGGTCTGGACCGAGGAGTGAGCTACTGCTTCAACGTCCAGGCCTTCATCCCCAGCCGCAGCTTCGACAAGCAGCTGGGAGAGCTGAGCCACACCCAGTGCTCCAACGACGAAGACAAGTCCATCTTTGAAGGTGAGCTGACCTGATTCTTAGAAAGCTGCCTCCATGCAAGGACAGACCTGTGTGATGATCACAAAGTGACCCAGCAAGTGCATGAAAAGCAAGCAGGCAGTTACATCTTCGTGTTTCTATCATGTGTCTAACTGCTCTCGTGTCTGTGCATGCACATTATTATTATATTCATGCATTCATTTATGTTTTTGCAGCAGCTTTAATGATGATGAGTGAGTAAAGGATGTAAAAACATACAACACTGTTATATTGTGCATCTACATGCTGTGTGAAAGGCTTGAAAACAAGCCCACAGTGTTTGTGTTGGAGCGTGCTGTCTTATTCTTTGTTAGTAATAAGCAAAGATACAATGAGAACAGAAGGTGACAGGACACTGGGTGTATTGTAGTGTGTCTGTGTGTCTGCGTGGGCGGGAGGCAGGGCACAGCTGGCAAACAGCAGTCAGGTTCAACATACCTACACAGGACAGAAAAACTGGTTTGCTGGTTTATTTTGTGTCTCGTCCCCATGTCCGGGTCATTTCCCATCATGCACAGGGTCACACTGGACATCAGCTGCCAGCTGTAGATTTGACAGAGGGATCTGTCCAGTATTTTAAAGCTCAGTTTATGTTTGTGTTCGGTCTGTATGAAAACTCATTCAGTCTAAGCACAGGCTGGTTTTGCTCTGTTTGTGAATTTGATTTTTATTATTTCATTATTATTTAATTAAATTAAAGCTCATATACTTAAAACGACTTTTCTAGTAGTCCCAACACTCTGAGCTTGTTTCGGTGCTTGCCTCTTTCTTACTCCGTTCTATTGATAACGCTGTCTCCACTTTATCTGCTCGGGTAAAGACAGTAAGCCGGGTAGGTCCCTTTTGCAAGAGAATGGAATGTCGGTGGCCTGACTCGATGAATATGATTCATTATTATTTCCCAATAGTTACATTCAGAAAGTGTATTTTTGGGTTAATGCACCCAAGACAGGCGGCTGTGTAGCGGAGCCTTGTCATGCTCAGTGGTCTTTTCCAGAACTTTGTACTGAGGCAGTTTCCCTCGTTACACTCAGCTGAGACATTTACTACCAAATCATGAAAACAGAAGTACATGGGAGACCAAACTGCTAGACTTGACTGAGGACTGCTGAGAGGGAGCACTGGATAGGGTGAATTCCTCCTCGTCTTGTGCTAGATTTGTTACCAGGTTCGAGTTTGTCCAAAGGAAACACTGATAGTATTCAGTCCTGATCCTGATTCAGGATGACAAATGTACACATATCTATTTTATTTCAGTTTTCAACATGCTACCACGCAAATGAAATAATGAATGTATATTTTCTGTTTGTCCCTCTGCCAACTACTCTGACTCTGGATTCTCTGTTTGGCCACTTTTATTTTCTTCTTTCTACATTCTAAATATTTCCCATGTTTAATAATTGCCAACAAATTTAAAGGATAACTGGGTTGGGTGTAGAAGAAAGGTGTTTATTATTTGGGTTGTTTTTGTTGTCACTGGTTTCTAAAAATTGCAAATTGATACGTTGAATTCTTAATGGTATTTCATATGTACAGTATATATGAGAAAAAGCTGTGGTAGGATGAAGCAGCACGGCAGTGTTATTGCATGTGGTGGAAGAAGTCCTGTGCAGGCTGTTGAACACACACAGCCTGAGTATTTGGCATGTTCCTGTATTTGCCTCCTGGGTGGTTCTCGTGACTGTAACTCACTTGTTGTCTTGTCTTCTAACAGTGTACTCAGTGGGTGTGATCGCTGCTGCCATCTTCTTCATCCTGCTGGTGATCGGCCTGTTCATCGCCGTCACAGTGATCTGTTGCAAGCGCAGGCAGGAAGCTCTGAGAAGTGGAAAAGAAGGAATGCCGCTCCGGGATGTATAGAGTGTGTCGTCAACACACACACACACACACACACATACACACACACACACACACACACACACACACTGTGGGATGCTGTGGTACAAGTCAACTGGACTGTGGCCTGTGAGGACAGTGGAGGGCAGATCTAGTTGAACATTCCTCTGTCAAACAACGGAATCAACGGTTGCTTTAGTTTCTGTGAAACTGCCTCTGAATATATCAAACATATTTCTTTCTTTCTTTCTTTCTTTCTTTCTTTTGTAGAAAAGGGAAACACTGTTTGAACAATCCTACTGTACACACTAGGGCTGAAGCTGTAATATTCCATTTTTTGTCTAGAATATTATTTTTATATTTGGTGAATGGTACCTCAACTGTAGATGAACACTACCAGCTTATTTATTTCATGTGTGGTCTGCTGTCTAACTGAAATGATTGTCATAATCAGGATTCTTGGGACACTTTTAAATTCTGATGATTTTTGATGCTTAATTTATTGTTCAATGAAATTAACATATTTGTATATGATGTGGTTTTTAACTTTTTTACTTTATTTTTAAGAGAATTATTTTTATGTGGTGTAATATTGAAGAATAAATATTTTACAGAGCACGGCCGATGTGTGTAAGAGTGTTTTCATTTCAAGTCATTACGGCTGTTAACAAATCAGACAAATTATTCATTTACAAATCAAAATATTGAAGAATTCAAGGATGAAAACAGATTCACTGAGTCATGAAAAAAGTCATGAATGGAACTGAGCAGTTCTATTCGGAACATAAAATATACCCAAAGTACACCAGCTACTGTAGCACTGACTTCACTGTTAAAGGATTGAAAGCTTTGCTCAGTCTTCTGCCCTCGGCTAAGAACTTTAGCCTATGCAGCGAGCTAAACATATGGCTTCAGTAACCACTCGTGAACCACACGTCTTCAGTTTACTGATCCATTTACTTTGTAAAACTGTGAGAAAGGAATAACAATACAAACGTTCAGTTTCCATGTAAAAACATACATTCACACTTATTTCTGCGTGTAGAATAACCAGCCTGAAGTCTTAACATTAGCAATGTAACACAACATCAGCTATACTGAGCGAAAGGCGTACCGCCTTCAAAAACATGAAACACAAGATGAAAGCGCTGGTAAACATTCCTAATTAAGCATATTTATGTTTAACTTACAGATTATGCCTTTGACAAGCGCACAAGTTAAGGACGTAGACAGACTCGACCATGGAGCGACATGTTTTCGTACTCCGCTGCAGTTTTATCTCCCGCGTAATCCCTTCCTGCTTCCAACATACGCCACTAGATGGCAGTATAAGCTAGACAACAAACTCAAATCCCACATTCTCTTAAAAGTGCAGTTGAGCCAGTTCTTCCCAAATTAGCTGCAGACCGAAAGCCCAAACTTGCCAGAAAACAAACCTCCAGAAAGGGAACAAAACAACACAAAAACTGAGGGACAGAATACTCCCCGTCTGACATCAGCAGGATGTCACACTAACCCACATCCACTGTTTTTCAAGGATATGAGGAGTCTTTCAGGTGTGGTTCCTCGGAACCAGCAGGATGACTTCACTGATAGGTCTCAAGTACAGTCTCTGTTCGCCGTTGCGAGTTATCTGAACCTGAATCTTCCTCACCCTTCCATCCTGGCTAGGAAAGGTCTCTGCAACAACAGCAAGAGGCCAGTCGTTCCTGTGCTCTTGCCCATCTTTTAGCAGGACGACATCTCCTACTTGTAGGTTGGGTTTAGGTGTTCTCCATTTGCGACGAGGTTGTAGTCCACTGAGGAATTCCCTCTTCCATCTTCCCCAGAAGACATTGGCCAGATACTGCACACGTCTCCACTGTGCTCTGAACAGGTCACGGTCATCAAAGTGACCTGGGATGACTGGGGGCGTGGCTGCCTTTTGTGTGAGCAGCATGGCAGGAGTGAGAATCTCAGGATGCTCCGGGTCAGTGGAAACTGCTGTAAGCGGCCTTGCATTAACAATAGCAGTCACTTCCGACATGAACGTCACCAACACTTCATGTGTGAGCTTGGCCTTTCCGTGCTGCAGCAGTATTGAATCTAGAATCCGCCGACTGACGCCGATCATGCGCTCCCATGATCCAGCCATGTGGGAGGCGCGTGGGGGATTAAAATGCCACTCACAGCCACTGTCTCCAAGGTAGGTGTTGATTTTGTCATTGTGACAGCCCTTCTTGTCGATGTGAAGCTCTCTGCAAGCACTCACAAAATTTGTGCCACAGTCCGATCTGAGCAGCTTGGCAGGGCCTCTGATGGCGAAGAAACGTCGCAGTGCATTAATGAATGACGAAGTGTCCATTGACTCTATTACTTCAATGTGGATGGCACGAGTACTCATGCATGTGAAGATTACTGCCCATCTCTTAGCTTCTGCCTGACCTGCGCGTGTTTTCCTGACTGTGATGGACCAAGGGCCAAAAACATCTAGGCCGACACACGTAAAAGGAGGGTCTGTGCACATTCTGTCTTCTGGCAGGTCTGACATGATCTGTTCTTGTTGTTTGCCTCTCAATCTGCGACACATAACACAGTTAAAGATGACACTGCTGACGGCTCTTTTCCCGCCCACTATCCAGAAACCTCCAGCTCTGATAGCACCTTCAGTGAAGTGTCTGCCTTGGTGGCTTACTTGTGAGTGAAAGTGTCTGATTATGAGCTGAGTGACATGGTGTTTACTGGGGAGGAGCATGGGGTGTATTTCGTCTGCTGTGAGTTGCCCCTGTGTCAGCCGACCTCCAACTCGGAGGACCCTGCTAGTGTCCATGACTGGATTCAGTTTACTAAGTGGGCTTTGCGTGGGGACAGACTCACCACGTTCCACGTGCCTGATGTCATCTGCATACACTTCGCTTTGCACTGCACGAATGATGATGGCTTTGGCCTGCTGAAGCTGTTCTTCGGTGATGCCGTTGTCACACTTATGCCACCCATGACATCTGCTCTCAGTGGCAGCCTTGAAACATGTGATGATGTGGCGCAGCCTGGCGATGGTCTTTAACAGACGACTCCAACTGGAAAATCTTTCAAACCTTGCAGCTCCGAGTGTGCCTTTTGACAGAGAGGTAGCACAGGATACAACCTCTGGACGCAGTTCAGTGTCCTGTTCGGGGTTGACGAGATCAAAGGACACTTCCTGTGTTTGACCTTGGCTTGAATCAGAAAGGAAGGGAGGCCCACTGAGCCATGTAGAGTGGGAAAGATGCTCAGCAGGCAGTCCACGTGTGGCATGGTCAGCTGGGTTTAAATGTGTGGGCACATAATGCCATTGCTGAGCCTGAGTGGAACGCCTGATGCGTTCCACACGATTATGTACGTACACATAAAAGCGTCTCTTGTGGTTGAAAATGTAGCCCAGTACTACTTTAGAATCTGTGTAGAAGTTTACTTCGTCAAATGTAAAGTCAAGCTCTTCTTGGACCATGTCTGCTACTTCGACGGCCAGCACTGCGGCACACAGCTCTAACCTGGGAATGGTGATGTCTGGTTTTGGAGCCAGCCTGGCTTTGCCGAGGAGAAAGCCCCTGTCGCTGTGTCCATCTGCAGTGGCGAGTTTCAGGTAGGCGACAGCCCCAACCGCCTTTGTGGATGCGTCACAAAACACATGCATTTCCTTTCTCTGTGCTTTAGACAGTGGGATGGATGTATACTACGGGAGCTCTTGAGCTGTCCCAGGTGCTTTAGAGAGTCTTTCCATTTCTGCCACTTGTCCTGCTGCTCTTTGGGCAGTGGAGTATCCCATTCACTGATGTCTTTAGTGATCTCTCTCAGTATGAAGCGCCCTTCGATGCTGACGGGCACGGCAAACCCAAGCGGGTCGTACAAACTGTTGATGACTGATAACACGCCACGCTTGGTGAAGGGCTTGTCGTTGTTCTCCGCTAGAAATGAAAACTGATCCGTGGACAAGTCCCAGCCCAGTCCGAGGCTGTGTTGCAAAGACGGGGCATGCCGTCCGAGCTCAAGTCCCTGCAGACCTGTGGCGAGATCCTCACCCGGGAAGGCACTGGTGATTACAGGACTGTTGGACGATATCTTGTGGAGACGGATGTTAGACTGAGCCAGCATTTTTTGTGCTCTGGTGAGGATGTCGATCGCCTCGTCCTCAGAGGCAAATGACTTTAGCCCGTCATCAACATAAAAATGGTGCTCAATGAATTTCCTTACGTCACTGCCGTACTCACTCTCTCCTTCCACAGCGGTTCTCTTGAGTCCATAAATGGCAACTGAGGGAGACGGACAGTTTCCAAACACGTGCACTGTCATTCGAAACTCTTCCACTTCTCCATCCAGGTCGTGATCTCGGAACCAGAGAAAGCGCAGGTAATCACGATGGTCCTCACTGACCATAAAGTTGTGAAACATCTGCTCCACATCAGCCATCACAGCGTATGGTTCACCTCTGAACCGGAGAAGCACACCTACAAGACTGTTATTGAGATCTGGGCCTTTAAGCAGCACTTGATTAAGAGACACATTTCCACACTGAGCACTTGAATCAAATACAATTCTGATTTTACCTGGCTTCTGCGGGTGGTAAATGCCAAAGCTTGGGAGATACCAACATTCTTGGTGGGGTTTAAGAGAAGGGGCCTTTTCCGCGTGTCCTTTGCTGAATGTCTTTTTCATAAACTCCACGAAATGCTCTTTCATTTCTGGCTTTCTCTTTAGTGTCTTGCGTAGGGACATGAGGCGGGTGAGTGCCTGCTCTCTATTGTTGGGCAAGCAAAGTCGGGGATGTCGAAAGGGGAGGGGAGCCACACAGTTATTTGCCTCATCTTTAATAAACCCATGGTGCATAACATTCAGGAACGACTCTTCTTCTGCAGAGAGGGCTAATTTATCGTCATCTGCTGTTTGTTTAAAGATGTGTTTGTTCAGCTCATCTTTGAGTTGCATGCTCTCAAAAAGGGGATGGTCTTCTGTGACCTTTACCTTTGTGTAGATTCTGTTTTCACAGGGAGAGAGGAAACTGGGGCGACCATTATCAAGTATGTTTGTCTTGTAGGAGTTCACTGTGGGTCTGTGGGCTCCTGAGAGGCAGACATCTCCAATAATTACCCACCCAAGATCAAGCTGTTGGGCGTACGGAGCTTCATTTGGGCCGTTTATCTGTCGGCGGACCTTGTGAGCCTGAATCACGTCTCTGCCCAGCAGGAGAAGAATGTCAGCTGATGGATCAAGTGGCGGTATCCGCGTGGCTATGTGAGAGAGGTGAGGATGTGCGGCTGCAGCTTCAAGGGTGGGTATCTCACTTCTGTTGTTTGGGATCTGGTTACATTCAGTGAGCATGGGTAGTGTTATTGACACTTTTCTGTTTATTCCCTCGATGGCAAAGCCGTGAGCTCTGCGCCCTTGTGTGTTCACTGTTCCTGAGCATGTTTTCATTGTGTATGGGAGGGCCTCACCATGCAGGTTGAACATGTCAAAAAAGGGGGACCGAGCTAATGACACGTTACTCTGATCATCTAAGATCGCGTACATTTTCCTTTTCTCATTTGGGGCTGAGCAGGGGTACACATTCACCAGGCAAATTTTAGAACACGACTTTCCCTGTAGCCCTCGCCCACATACCTCAGTGCAGCTAGATGTGGTCACTGTGGGGCTTGGGGTATCTGGCTCCCCGCCATGGGCCAATGGAGGGGTGTTAGGGCGTGTATCTGTCCATGGGGGTGGCCCAGCGTGCATGGCAGAAGTGTGTGAATCACTGTTGCACTCCACACAGCGAACAACAGCTTTACAGTCTTTAGCCCTGTGTTCTGTTGACGAGAGACACCTGTAGCAGATTGACAGATCCTTAAGCAGACTTCTCCTCTCATCCAATGACTTCATTCTGAATCCTCTGCACTTGGCGAGAGAATGTGGTTTCTTGTGTACTGGACACTGTTTATTGGGGTCGAGAGAGGGAGCCTTCGGATCGTTGTTAGCTGCACCGACCTGTGTTTTGTTCGTTGTGACGGGAACTTTGAATCGTGTTTGTCTCACTAGTGACCTTTCTGCTTTCATGTGTGGAGGGCCGCAGTTTTGCAGGATGAAGCTGGGGTCTGTTCTCATTTCAGCATGGTTGTTGACAAACTGGACAAAATAGGAGAAAGGTGGGTAGTGAGCTTTGTGATCTTTTTTATATCTGGACCTTTCTTTTACCCACGCCTCCTGCAGGCCACCAGGGAGCTTTTCCACAATTGGGTTTATTCCTCTTGAAGTGTTGAGAAAGCTGAGGCCTGGTAGATACCCTTCGTCTTTCGCCGCCCCAAGCTCTTGGAGGAGGTCTGCAAGCTCTTGCAGGAGGTGACTGTCTTTATGGCCAATTCTGGGAAATCTTTCCAAGCGACTGAACAGCGAAGCCTCGATGGCTTCTGGTGAGCCGTAATTTCTGTCTAGCCTTTGCCATAAACGTTCAAGACCTGCTTCGGGGTTGCTAACGTGGACGGCTCTTATCCTCAGAGCGTGCTGGAGAGACTCACCGCTCAGCCATTTGGTAAGTAGATCAAGCTCTTCGCAGCATTTCAAGCTCAAATCTCTAGTGGCGTTGCGAAACATAGATTTCCACGCTACATAGGTCTCTGGCCTGTTATCGAATACTGTGAGTCCTGCTGTCAGGAGGTCACGACGTGAGAGGAGCACGGCGAGGTCTGATACATCAGTTTGTTGGCGCAAAGATGGGGATGGGACACTACATGCTCCAACGTAGCTGGGGGAATGGAGTGGTGGTGGCTTGGGTTGTCTGATAGGTTGATAGTTGGGGGTGTACTCACATGCATGTGTCATAGCTGTTGGCCCGCTTGGCTCGACGTTGATGGTGTTGTTTATGTCCCCCTTTCGTTCTTTATCAGGCTTTGTCTCATCTTCCATATTGGACTCATTATGAAAGTGAGTGTTTACATATTCTTGAGTGCGGCTGGCAGCCATGGCCATTGTAGTAGGAACCTCTGGTGACTCTTCCAACTCTGTTAGGTCCAAAACTGCAGCCTCGAGGACCCTTGCTGCTGCGAGCGCTGCCTTAGCCTCTCCCTCTTGCTTCAGGGCGTTCATAGTAGCTACCAAGCGAGTCTTTTCCATCTCGATGCGCGCCCTTTCGACTTCCATGTCTATTTGGCGCTTGGCATACTCTGCTCTGGTGCTGGCGGCTTCAGCGTCGGCTCGCGCTTTCGCTGCGGCAAGGCTGGCTGACGACTGGCGTGATGACGCCGAGCTGCACTTTGATCTGACTTCTAGCTGGGAGAGCGGTGGCGTGTCTCCGTGCCTAGACATGTCTGCTTTCACTTGCGTGGAGAGTCTCGGGACCCCGACGATGCACTTGATGTGTAGTTAATCTTTTTACTCTTCTGCCTTCGGCTAAGAGCTTTAGCCTATGCAGCGAGCTAAACATATGGCTTCAGTAACCACTCATGAACCACACGTCTTCAGTTTACTGATCCATTTACTTTGTAAAACTGTGAGAAAGGAATAACAATACAAACGTTCAGTTTCCATGTAAAAACATACATTCACACTTATTTCTGCGTGTAGAATAACCAGCCTGAAGTCTTAACATTAGCAATGTAACACAACATCAGCTATACTGAGCGAAAGGCGTACCGCCTTCAAAAACATGAAACACAAGATGAAAGCGCTGGTAAACATTCCTAATTAAGCATATTTATGTTTAACTTACAGATTATGCCTTTGACAAGCGCACAAGTTAAGGACGTAGACAGACTCGACCATGGAGCGACATGTTTTCGTACTCCGCTGCAGTTTTATCTCCCGCGTAATCCCTTCCTGCTTCCAACATACGCCACTAGATGGCAGTATAAGCTAGACAACAAACTCAAATCCCACATTCTCTTAAAAGTGCAGTTGAGCCAGTTCTTCCCAAATTAGCTGCAGACCGAAAGCCCAAACTTGCCAGAAAACAAACCTCCAGAAAGGGAACAAAACAACACAAAAACTGAGGGACAGAATACTCAGTGAAACAATGAATTCTGTGGAGAATCCACAGAAGAGGGTCAGTCCAATGCAGCGCTCCTCACACTTAGTGTATGGTTTTGTTTTGTTGTGGGATTTGTTGCCAAGAAGGACAATGGCCAAACACAGCTGCTCAGCGCTCACACACCACTGTGGCTCTATCACAGCAGTCATCTGATACAGTGTTTCATTGTGCTGGATAAACAGAGATGAGATACACTAAATATTCTTTAATGACAGGCTTAAGTTTCAAAGCAGCATACCGGCAGGGATGAGTTTGATCTCTGAATACAGAGCCAGCATAGCAGAGACTGTGTGAAGCAGCTGTCCAGCTGCAGCTCTCTGCTGCCCTCTGCTGCTTTGTAGTGTTGGGATTCGACTCTTTTTACTGACTCGGATCTTTTACTCTCGGACAGTAAATTAAACGAATCTTTTTTTGAGGCATTTCGTTAATTTTTACAGCAGGGGGCGCTGTTAGCCCTTTTGTGGGCCTGTAAAAAAGGCCGCTGGTCTCAGGAGTAAGAGTAACAGTTCGTTCATAGACCTACAGCTTGTTCATACAGATCGTTCACTTTCGTTCATTTGTCACGTGACAGCTACAGAGCTGTGGACGGAGAAACAAACACGTGACAAATTAATGCACGTCACAAACAGACATTATTCATTTCCTTGACACCCGACATACATTATTTATTAATAAAATCATAATTCATTAGTGGCCTTCTGTTCTTCTAGATGTCTATAGTGTTATGTGTAGTGTTGTATGTTGTGTTATTATTGTGTATATAATGTTAAGTGTGTTTGTAAATAAATACGTTTGAAAATTATATCAACGTGTTGATTTTGTGTTATACTCTGCCATAAAATAAGAAATAATAATAATAATGACAACAAATGTGATAATAACAATAACAACAATATTACTACTACTACAAATAATAATAATGATAATAATAATAATTTAGTCGAGTCATATAAAAGATTAGTTCGTACTGAACGAATTGTTCACAAACGACACATCACTACTGCTTTAGAGTGTCAAACAAGCCTGCTCGCCTGGAGCAGGACTCTTCCCGTCATCATCATCCTCTCTGATAAACTGGTGGAAGAGGAGAGTCAGGCCTGTCTGTCAGCTCTGTGGACTATGAATGGAACATGTCATGAAAGCCCATTTTACAGACAAGCAAATCACTTCACAACGTTGAGGCAATGTTAGATGACACATGCAAGAGATGGAAGTCATCAGATACTCTACCACAATGTAAATGTACTCCATTACAGTTCTGTAATCAAAATCATACTCAAGTATAACTACAGACATATTACCATCCAAACATACTGAAGAATCAAGTTAAAGTAATTTTTGGGTGTCAGCCTATGAAGCATCATATGTTTGCTGCCCATTGGAAAGGATTTACAAGGAAGGACCATGAATCCACATCTGCCTTCATGTTCATTCTGTTATTAATGCTGAACTAGAAATGTGATTCTGACACAAATAACAGATTGTTACAGTGGTGCTAAAAACAAGCCAGACCACCGTTAGCTTGTTTAGGTCATCAGGCGCCTCTGGAATTCCAGCTCAGCTGGAAAATCCAGCAAGTCTTTCCCCCATGCAAGAGAAGCAGGCGCACTGCTTCTTCACACTTGTTACTGCTCACGACACTCTGCTGACAGTGAAGGAAGTCACTTTAAAATGTAAATCACATTCTAAACTAAACTAAGTTTAGGTTTTGATGCTTTAGGTTAAATTTCATAATGGTAAGATAGTTTGGTACAACATTTAATATGAAACTATGATTTACCTGACTGTATCTGAACAAAGTGAAGGAGGCGGTGAGACCACTGAGCAGACGTTGGGGCCTCAGCCCCACAGGCCGACACACACCTACCCACCAACAGTCTGCTCAGGTGTGAAGACAATGGAGAGAGTGAGAAGATGAGAACTATTGTTGCACTGAATTCCAGTAGGCGGCACCAAAACATTTGTTCCAGAATCCACAGCCAATACATGAAAATCTGAATACGCAGCACAGGGCATGTACAGAGTGAGAGAGATGAGACAGAGAGTGGAACTACAGTTGTGTTGAAAATGACAGCAATGTGTGTACTGTGTGTAAAGCCCATGAGTTTAATAATAGCTTTCATTTCCATGCACACAAATGCACATTCTATTCCAAATCAAAAAAAGATATGAAAAATATATAGTTCATTTCTCTGTGAGTAAAACGGGTCGTTCCAGACATTCAGAAGAACAGCGGAGCATCATTAAAAAGCTGATGGAAGAAACACAAAGAAACAAAGAGCAGAGGAAACAGAGGTTATACAACTAAATATCAGTTCAGTGATTCCCAGGGCAGTGCAAGTGTTTGAGAGTGAGTTTGTAAAGGAAAATGCAGACACAATGTTCCTTTTTCTTCACTGTCTGTAAAGTAATAACAAATGTGATCATTCTTCTATAGAATGTGAATGTGCAGTGCACCCAATGCATCTGTGTGTATGGAAGTCAAGGTTATCATCAGGAGTTTGGGCTTCACACAGTTTTAAACACCGTTGTCAGAGGGCTTGTGGGGAACGGGCTGCATTAGCTGCAGAAGAGTTTGAGCTCTTGTGCAGACTGGAGATGACATTTGAAAAAGTGGGTGACATGAACTATAACGACAAGTCAACCAAGACAGGTGAGTTCAGACCTCACAGGAGACACTGGAGCTGCTTGACAACAACAAAGAGGTCTTCTCCTCTAACCTGGATCTAACTTTTCTAGTCTGGCTGGACAACCAGGCAACCCAAATAGTTTGCGGCATTGACTACCTGATCAAGAGGTAATCCACTGTCCTACACAGACCTTCAGAGCAGAGTGTGAGATCATGAAAAGGTGTGCCGTGGATGGAGGACACCTCCATCATGAGAGTACCCTTTGACATACAATGTGATCCATTAGGAAGACAAGGTTACAACACTTCAGTCAATTATTGACTCACTTCTTATCTCAGACACACATGGAAGAAAAAAAGGATCTCTTTATGAAACGACTGACTCCTACAGTTTCATTTTTAATGCAGAGAACATTAGATCAGAACATAAGAATTAGACATATAAAACCATGGGTAGTGTCGAGGCTGCTTCTTTATATTTCAAAATAAATTCAGTGTATTAGAACGACACAACAGAGCTGTTGAGTAATGACAGAGGATTCATGTACCAGTGTTCAACTGACAGAAAGCATCATTGCACTTTGGATCCAGAACCCTGTTCATAGAGCTCGTATAAAATCAGTTATCAACACAATCATTCAAAATTCAATAGATTTTTAATCCCCCCAGCCAACATATTACTATTTTACATACATTTATGAATGGAAAAGGTTAATAATGAGATTCGAAGGAAAAAGGGGAAGAATTATTTATTTATTATGAGCACCATGTGGAATGGTCCAAATGGCAGCTGAGTAAATATTAGGTGAACAACCACGTGAGAGGAGCTGAAAAGTTTCCCCATTTCACGAAGAGAGCGAGACGATGCCAACAAACACACAACTTAAAATATACAGGAAGGCAAGAACAGATGTTTGGAAGCTAATTCGTCAACTGTTAGAAGTGATCAGCAACCCTCTATATTCAGGCTATGTTTATTTATTCATATAAAACATTATTATCATTAGTCAGTCCAGGACTTTGGAGCTTAAAGTCAGAGTGGTACTTCAACATTCTCACAAAAACGTGACTTTTTTTATTGGCTGATGGCAGATCATGCTGTATCTCTGTTGTTAGAGGAACATCATATAAAAGTGGATGACATTAATATGATACCATCCCACATTCTGCATGCTCAGTCAGCCGTTTCACCAAAGGTCAGCACTGCCAAAATGGTCTGGTGCCACCGTTTGTCACAGTTGAACTTTGAGCTACATTTCCCCTGATCGAACAGACTCCATTAACATGAACTGATGGAAAAGGTCTGCTTCATCACTGCTGTGACAAACCTCATATCACACGTTGATGTTATATTTGGGCATTAATAATGTTCTTCCACCAGTACTACTATAGTTGATAACTTGATATTTTCAAACACTCCTCTCGATGCCTGAGGGACTAACATGTTGCTGTTCCCTCTGACAGGGTCAGTGACATATGTAGCATGGATTAAGGCTACAGTGCAGCACTCTGGCACACACCTTCCACCAGAACACTCCAGAGGCTTGCTTCCATGTAAAGCACTTCATGTCAAACAGCTTTGTCTGGAGGTGCTCTGTTCCAGGGAGAGCTGTTGGTCATGTACATACAGTGTCAGGGAGCAGCTGTGGTGGACTAGCATTTCTAAGATTCTTAAGACAAAAAGGTTGAACTGATTGAACGATTGCCATGTCTCAGCTTTTCTTGCTTCATGGTGCCATCAGGCGGCTTTTATCAACATTTGGCCTCAAGAAAGAGAGAACCGGGAATGAACATGACAGAGGAGGAACCATGAGGGCCTACATGACAATAAACAGAAATAACTGTCACACACAGTTATTATTCTTATTGATGATTTCATGCTCAGGTTGGCTGCTCTCAACTTCTGTAGGCTGTGGAGACTTCAACTTTAATAAGAACCTACAAGGCAGCCGAGGGCATCACAAGTGCACATCCAGAGGCTTTACACGGAGCATGCATATGTCAGTATTATTCTGTGTAGGACACATGATGCCTCAAAGACCACTGTGGTACCTAGCTCTGCGGGCTAACCTGTTACTGTTAGGAGCTATGACCACATGTGCAGAGATGACTCCAACAGTATGGGATGCTCCCAACTTCACTCAAACATTTCTGACATGGGAAACAACCTAGAAACTGGCATGTTTATCACACACAACAAATGAATGATTAGACAAGTGATGCTTTAAATAACAGAAAACATAAGACACGGTTGAGTTACAAATGATTAAAAACATTATTTTCTAGTTCTAGCTTCTGTCTGAGTGCAAAGAATTAATGGACTGGTTTCATCAGAGCAGTGCATGTGTGGAGAACATCAGCAGTCAGTTACGAGCCAAACTCCACAGTTTCCTCTGTGATGGGCTTGAACTCGTAGTTCCCTCTCCCATCCATGTGGAGATAATACTTGATGAGAAAGACCAAAACATAAAAACAGTGAGTAAGAAAGACAGAGCACATTTAATACATCTCGTTGATGGAGAAAAATCTGTGTGGCTGTCAAAGGTAACAAATGTACCAACATTACGATGAGCTCACTATCTAGTCAGAGGTAAAGTAACTAAAACATTTCATCACCTGCCTCTTCTATTACACTTAATGCTTGACATGAAGAGCTGGAAGGATCATCCAACATGGCCTCAAACCCTGAAACTCCACAGAAACGCCTACAAACTTCACCACTGTCTGCAGTGATTGGTCAAAGCGCTCTTTTTCCTATGTTGAACTGGGTGCCACACTGTTACAGCAACCCCCTCTTCCTTTTTTCCTTTTGACTACTTTGCTTCAAGTAACCAGATCATTATGCTGACAGGCATGTCATCTTCACACACTCCTGTGTAGAACAGGTTAAACTAGACTGCTCAGGGAAGGACACAGCACATGACTGTGGGTTTTATTTGTCAGAACAAGTTCTTACCTCGTGGTGCTTCCACAGAGACTTTCGGTGGGACACTGTGAACAAGGTGATGCCCACCTGTGAAACAAAGAGAACATTAGACATGGTGAGAATGACTGCAACATGACACACTTCTTATTGCAGTAATCTGAACGATGAAACAAAAACTGTCCTCTGACATGACTTATACTGTGTACGGCCAAAGCTGTATTAGACGTGGGTGATCAAACAGACTTCTGAACACTTCTTTCAGGCTATACTGCCTGAGACTTTCTTCTAAGACAGTACGTCAAACAAACATCAATCCTGGCTGCTCAGCTTACAGCAACTTGCAGCCCTGATCAGTGATGTTCTCCAGGGAGGGATGGAGGCTTTAAAAGCAGCTTCATATGGAACAGCATGTTTTGTGCTCCATTCCCTTTGTGCTGTCCAACAATGTAGATCAACTTGTTTTCAACACACCAAGAAGCATTCCCCAGTTTCTTGTATGAACTTCAGCTAACAGAAACTGTCATTGGCTTCACTGACCAATGACAAAGAGAACAGCAGAGGAGAACTGCTAACAGTCGAAATGTCTGTGCTCACTCACAAAGTGTGTTTCCCAGATGAGACCAGTTATAAATCTGCATTGTTAAAAATGTGCTGCATGTGTTTGCATGTGTGTGTATGCGAGTGTAGCTGGGTTGTACCGTCCTGCAGTGGCTGTAGATGTAGTCCTCCACATCCACACTCACTGCACTGGTGCACTCATCCAGGATGGCAAACTGGGGCTTGTGGTAGAACAGCCTGGCCATCTACAGAAACAAAGAAAGACACTTGATGATCATGGTTCAAGCCTGACCATCAAGATCTCAAAGCCTGCAGGGGTCATGTTCTCTCAGCTTTCATCGCAGAGTCCTGACACATGAAGGTTAAGTGGAGGGTGAGTATGAGTGGGGACAGACTTCCACCACCCGGAGCAGAATCATCCATTCTGTAAAAGTGGTCCGATTGTGCTCTTTAGACACGTGAATCCTGCACTGTCACATTTCCTGCACAGCCTGTTGACATGGAATGTGTGAGTGCTTACAGCCATCCTCTGCTTCTCTCCTCCGCTGAGCACGTCCATCCAGTCCTGGACTATGTCCCAGCTGCCCTCCCTGTCAAGGATGTGACCCAGCTGAACGTTGTCCAGGTATTCCTTCAACACCTGGACACATGATACAGTATGCCGTTAAAAACACAGGCACATAGAGGGGGTGTGCGTGAGTGTGAGAGTGTGTGTGCATTTCCCACCTGATCAGAGATGCCTTTCCTCCTCTGTTCTTCATGGGTGTCAGGGTAAATGACTTGATCCCTCAAAGAACCCAGAGTCATGTAGGGTCTCTGCACAAACACACCAGGTATGCATGAAGAACTTAAATTTGAAGTAGTTGTTGACACTAAACATTCAGTACAAGAACAGAAAAAACAGCCCATCAATGTTTTACTGGTTCCAGTTCACTTCAGAGTTAGTGTGTGTGTAGTTAGTTTCATATATCTGTTCTGGCTTAATAAATCCAGAGTCATCTATCTGAAACTAAAATGCTCTGTCTAGCTGGGGTAGACTAAGTTGCTGTTGAACATACAGTATCGGCTACTGAAGGACTTCTGTGTGTTGTGGCTTTGCTGCAGCTGTTGAAGCTGATCGTGTCTGTTCTAGACAATGTTTGTGTTCCACCAGAAGCACTGCAGAGCTCTCCGCTCAGGTCCGAGGAGAACACGTGGCTGTTATATTTTTGACCAAATATGAACAAGCTAACAAAGTCTCTGGTTTAGAAACGCTCCTGGTGTAATGCCATCACGTCAGGTGGTATTTAGGCATTTTACAGAGGTTTTTACCTGTGGAACGTAGAAAAGCTTCCCTCTATCAGGTTTGGTCAGGTGTCCTCCAAACAAAGGCCAGAGCTTTAAAAAAAGGACATGTAGAATTGTTTTCCATACACACACAGAAAGAAACAGCTGTACTGTAAATGAGTTTACAGAGCAAACTGATGAACTGTAACTTGAAGGTTTCTCACCTCTCCAAGTGCTCTGAACAGAGAGCTCTTTCCACAGCCATTTGGTCCACACACAAGAACATTGGTGCCAGACCTCACCTTCAGATGACAGAGAAACAACAACATGGAATAAAATGACAGAATCATCAGATTAATGAATATCACTGATTAAATAAAATCACTGTTAAGCCTGTCTGTACCTCAAATGTGAGGTCACTGATCAAGATGTCTCCATTAGGTGTTGCGAGGGGAGTATGTTCAAATCTGAAAAATAAAGAATACAAGTGTATTTGCTTAAATAAATAACTAAATAAAAAGAACAAAAAGAGAAAAGCAGAGTGCAGAATCAGAGACGTACTTGATGATGTTATCTCGATTGGTGATTTGACCTCGTCCAGGCACGAGCTGGAGTTTCTCTGCAGTGTCTGATATTAAGATGAATGCAATAAACCAAAAATCAATTCAGCTGTTTCACTGCACAGCTCCACTCATCTGAGAGGATATGAGTTAGCTGAGGTGACATTACAATTCATGTGTACATGTGTACCCTTCTCCTGCTGGGAGACCATTGTGCGTTCATATCTGCCCGCATTCAGCTCCTTCAGGACCTTCATCAGTTCAGTGATACGAGCTGTGAACCTGCAGGGGACATACACATGAATGAAAACCATGATAAACCTTTGACTTCATCACTACAGATCTTAGCTCTGCTTTATTTGGACAGGGCTAGGACTGTTCCTGGGTTTTTTTTTATTTTTAAGAAAGAAATGGGCTGTCTCGGACACCTCCCCACTGATAGCGAGACATGCAAACATGAGTCCATTGGTAGTCTTGCACCTGTAGAGTCTTTTAAAAAATACAAAACATCCTCTTGAAATACCTGAGAGACTAAACTAAAAATACTCTTCTTGAGTTTTGAAACAAATCCTGATGACACCTCCTGAGGATGATGCTAAACAATAACCCAATTCTGTAGAATGTGACTAAGTGTGGGTGTTTTTGATTGACGACAGCTGTCAGGACGGACTGAACCTCTTTCTCTGGTGAGATGATACACACCATTTTGTGTTGTGTATTGTTATTCCCTGGGCTGATTGGTGGATGTGTTCATGACACAGGTGCATGTGTATCCTACATAAAAAAGGTGCTGATCACTAGACTACAGATTTCGAGTTCATTCTTTGTGCTTATATTTGAGAACACTGACCCTGAGAGGCGAGTCATTTCTCTGCCAGCCAGTACGATCCTTCCCAGGGCCTGGGACATTCTCAGCAGCATCCTCCCACTTTGATAGTAGTCCTGCAGGCCACACAGGTCCAACTGCATCAGTTAAAGCTCATAGCCCAAAAACATGACTGCAAAGCATTTTTAAATTGTGTTCTACGCAGATGTTAAGGTGGCATCACTGGAAGTTTATTAATGTCAAAATAACCTTACAGCTGTGTTTTGGGTTGGCTGAATTAATGGTTAAATGAAAGCTTTCCATACATTTCAATACAGTATGAAAATCAAAAGGTGTGTCCACCAATTAGGAAAAAATGGATCTGATTTTTGGGTCAATGTTAAGAGGTTGGGATATTCATACAGTGTTTAGGACATTAATGCAATGCTGATTCCATGCGTGTGTATTTGTGTGACTTCCTGACCTCCAGCAGCTCAGAGTGTGAGCTGTGCATGTGTCGTGGGTGCGACAGGTTTAGAAATGGCCGGCTAACCACCAAGTAGCCCACCACAGTGGCCAAGTCTGCAGAGGAAGAGCATGTGAACAAGGAACAGAGAATAAACACACAACCTTTTGTTCATTTATTGAAATGCTTCAGACAAACACTGGACTGCTTGTATTTATACAGATTCTACAGAACCTGGCCTTGCACACTGTCTCTCTCTACTTTTACTGTGAAACATGGCAAGCAGTAAATATCAGAAATATGACCTGATTATTCAATATATTTACTTACACTTGGCAATGATACTGTCCACAAACCCCATGGAGAAGCGAAAGAAGATGAAGTTATGCAAGTGGTCCACCTGGAACATAAGATCATTTTGTTCACACTCACACACCGTAATGGTGACTTGTGCACAAATAAATGTCAACACAGCATTTGTGGTGCAATTCACCTCCAGTGGTTTAACATCTCAGCTCTCTATTGATGAACAGGTGTACTCCTGAACACCATGACACTGGGTGTGGTTAGAGGTGCAATAAAAGATATGACTGACCCCACCCCATGAAAACAATCAGAGCTGACACAGATCCCAGTCACTCCACTGAAAAGGACTAAACTGTTACCCACCAGTTTCTTGAATGTGCTGTAAATGGTCTGTTTTTCCCTCATGTTCCCATTGTAGAAGGCAATCTCCTCACTGAAGAAAAAAAACATCAGTACAGTGTTGGGCTAAACAGCTGGACAGCCATAGAACAGTCGCTGGTGTGTTAACCTGTTGGTGATGAGGCGAGAGTTGACGTAGCGGTACTCTCCCTCGTAGCGCTGCTCTGTGACTGTCATCTTGCCTATGGGTCTCCTCAGTCTGGTCAGGAACAGACCTGAGATCAGCAGGTAGGCCATCATGACAGCTGGACCCTGTGGCAGCCAAAATTAATTTCAAGAAATACTGTTAATGAAACAGCCAATAACATACGAGTGTGTGAAAACAGTCCGTGTGTGTGTGTGAGTGAGTGTGTGTTGTTTTCAGTATAGTATGTCAATGAGTGAATGTATGTGAATATGTGTACTTTATATGCATGGTAACTTTGACTAATATCCCTAACGGCCCGTCATAAGCATATAAGCCTGTTGGCTCTTTTTTTTCCAGCTTCTAAACACTTCAGATCACAGGAAGTCACTCGTCACCTTCTTCACAACATCTTAACACACGAGTCTGCTTTGAGCTGCGGGACTTACGCAAAGGGTGTTTTCTTCTCTGTGATACTACTCTAATGGACAGTAGCAGTAGTAGTATCTCTTTTATTGTTACAATTTATGAGTAACTAATGGTTAAATCTACAATATGTATCCATTGAAGAGGTGTGAGTCTGTTGGACAGTAAGCTCTACTTGTCACTGTTCATCTAACATGTGTTAGAGATAAAGCAGTTTGTTTTCTTCTTGCGTGCTCCAATCATTTATCACAGTCACAATACAGCCTTCCCTTGCACACAAAGCTAATCATTAAATATGGAAGATAAAGCTGGGCTTGCATGCTGAGTAGTGCTCAAATGTGTCTGATGCTGTCATTAATAAACGTCCATACACACGCTCCTGTTGTATTTCCATAGAAAACATGCATGAGATAATCACTTACCTGAGCACCAATGGCACTTGTCAGCTTGAAGATGTACAGACCAATATCCAAGAGAGGCTGCAGCGAACACAGAGGACATGAAGTCAGTAATACTCAATATCTTGTTAATATTGTGTTCTTTGTATGGGTTTGCATCCATGTTTATTGCACAGAATGTTAAGGACCTGGGAACCTTAACCTTAACCTGAATGTGTTAAAGTGCATATGTGGCCACAAGGTGGTACCAAATCAGCAGCTAAAACAGAACTCAGTTGCAAGCAAACAAAGTTGGGTACCTTGCTGAGATTGGAGTAAAGGTCCACAACACTGTTACAGAATTTCTCCACATCCTGTGTCAGCAGCTGGTCTGCATTAGCTATCCGGTTGTCCAGGTTTCCCATTTTGTAGTAGGTGAAACCTCTGCAGAATGAGGAGAGGAAGAACACACAACACATGCTTCAACTTATCACACGGAAAGCAAGAGAACCAGATCATGTCCAGGTGTGTGAATGTGTCAGAAACATGACATCAAGGCTTCTTACAATGACTACTTCTCCTCCTTTGTGTTACTCTTTGCTCTGAAACTACAGGTGACTATCAAACAGTTGGGTTCTGCTCTCTAGGTTCTTGTTTATATACTTGGCCAACTTTTTTGATGACATTGCAGTTTTGGCTTGCTCTTAAACATGACGTGTTATGCAACGTCTCTATGGTCAACAATGTTCAGCGATAAAACGTGAGTATAGTTCAACTATATTACATATAGTTCTCTTTTTGATCAATGATGTAAAAGATTCACTGATAATCAGAAGGTCCAATCTGATGGGTAAGCAGCTTTAATACTGCTCGAGTACTTACTGCAGGTACTGGTCATACAAGTTCTTTGTGAGCCTCTCACGAAACCTCAGCTTCAGTTCATTTAGGCCCAACTTCAGGAAGTTGTTCACCAAAGCTATCTGGAATGAGCCGGTCACACGTAACACACATGTATCATCTGTACAAGTCACAGAGGCTTCACATCTTTTCTGCATGCTTCAGGTTTTTGCTTGTTTTGTTTAACTCAAAGCAAAGGACAGAGTGAAGAAACATGCAAAGCAGAATATTTAGTATGAAGGTGGTTAGATCGTCTATGTTTTTCTTACTGTCAACAAAACAACCTGTGTCATGTGTCTCCATAGGCTCATATATCTGATTTATTATTTTGTTTTATAAAAACTATTAAAAAACACATGAGTGAGCCACACTGTGGCACTAAGTGACATGCTCCTTCATTATGAACACACACTGTAGTTTATTTGATTCAATCACACACACAGCATCCTGCTGCCTGGTGAATCTTTTGATGAGACTTGTTGACAATAATAAAAATAGACTCGTTCTGGCCTCGTCATTGAACATTAAAACATACAGATGTGCATTTGCACAACAGTGATAGACTGCTCATGTTAGTCCAAAAGAATGTTCATGCTAAATTTTTGTTTTTATAAGTGCGTGAAATGACTGAATGAAATGAGTAATTAGACAGTAGAAGGCAGAAATATCAGTGTTTTTCATACCAGATTTCCTCAGACACACAGAAAGTGAAAATGTCCATAACAATGTGTGTGTGAGTGTTAAAGAATCATATATAGCAGTTACGATCACACTGGAGTGTGACAAAGATAAAAAGTTAACAAATATACAGACTTACAATTGGCATGAATTTCATAAAGCTGAACAAGAAGGTCTTGAAATCTTTTGTTGAGCGGCCGATAATTGCACTGCAAACCACAACATGCACAAAGATAAGCAAACACGAGCAAAAGAGTCAGAGAGAAATTCTGAGGCTGCTGCTGAAGTTTCCTGTGGAACAATTTCAGCTTAATAAACTGCTAAAACACTAATTCTGTTTGAGCCTGAGCAGAGTGTGAATTATTTTACTGATATGAAACCAACCAACAGTCCTGACCATTCAATGTATGCATTTCAATGTTATTTTGTCATTTTCTTAGAGCACGATGACTTTTGGAAAAAGATCTGCAACAGTTGTGGAGGGATGTACTGCCAAGAAAAAATATTTTCATGTAACTCTAAAACACTGATCAATGTCAGGCCTTTATACAAGACAGGTCTTTACTTTTAATGTCAGCCATTTAAATATATGTTTCTAGTCTTCATGAAGAATCCTCTCTGTTCTCTCTGAGGTTTAATTAAGCATGTATGTTCGAATCAAATACAGCTGTACTGTATGTTCATTTTTTATTCAGGTGATGAATTAAATCTCAATGTCAGAAAAGTTTCGAGGCCTATGTGATGGACACAAATGCTTTTTTCCCTTTACTAAAATCAATAAAATGTAATATTCTTTTGTTCTGAACCATTTCATCAACTAAATTTAAAACAACAAGGAAAAGTGCATTAATAGAAATATACATTACACATAAGTTGAATGGTAGTTCATGTAAAAATGTTTTTGTTATTGGTGTAGGTCAGTGTTATGCTTGGAGGGCAATGCAGACCTCAGACAGTAAGCGATGAAAGAGCACAACACAAAGCAGATGTTAAAACCACAGTGTTAGTGGTTTGAACCTAGAACCTTTTGTGGACAGTTACCCCCGGTATGACTGATATGTAGGAATAAAAGTGCCTCTTGAATAGACTGATGTCTCTGCTTATAATACCGCTGTGGAAAATCAAAACAAAGTGATCAGCTCCATTTGGATGCAGTCTTACACAGAGAAGAGAACAGCAGCAGTCTATTTCTAAGGATTTTTTTAAACAATTTTATCTTTGAATTTTTACTTCTTGCTGCCACTTGCCTCCCTCATACAACGAGTCTCCTGAAAATAACGTGTATATTACTACACAGCTTTTATAACTGTACAGGCGTAATGCCTCAAAACGGATTTGCTGCTGCAAATGAGTTAGAACACATGGCTGCCCTGTTAAATCAGCTGCAGCTGGCTGTTAAGTGTTTTAGTATTACTCACTGTCCTCCATCCTCCACTGGTCAAGCCCTTTTTTTTCAAACTGTTTATCTACACATCACAGTGACACTTTGAGCTATGCAGAGACGACCAGTGTGATGCTAAATCACACTAGGGGTGGAACAATGGGGATCGGAAGGTTATCATATTACACACATTTGTTTAACCTGCTCATCTAATATGGACCAATCTCTAAGGTCATGTGACTCCTGCCATCTGGATGTTACAATGATTGATCTAAAGATGGCAATGCTACTTTTGGTTTGTATAGACTTTGAGTGACACAGCATTCTATGTGCTGTTACTATGAAAACAGTCAATCAATTTCAAATCTTAACACTTCGATTATGAATCAAAGTGTGAAGCCAGACTCTGACCTTTCAATCATGGTGCCGTTCTGGATCATCCATACGTCACAGTAGGTCCTGGCCACCAACATGGCGGCGATAAAGATAAGGTATCCCGTCTATGGTGAGGACAAAAAGCAGAGAGAAAAGTTAAACACTGCACATCATAAAGTCCGTTATCGTCCTGCCCTTCAATCTGCTCATATCTACTCAACTGATCGGATAAGAGTGGAAACACAGCAGCCATGTGGCTGTGACCTTGGCTTATGGAGCTGAAGTATCTGTGTCAAAGGACTTTGCTGTGTGCTGCTAGCCTACACTATCAAACTAACCCACAACACAACTGAGCACATTTTATCAGATGACACTTACTTATCACACAGACATATATATGTAAATAAATAAGAGTTGCAGTAATGAAAATTGAGGATTGTAGCTGTACTGGATACTAATAAAAAAAAACTTAACTTATCTATCATAAAATAACCTGCAACCTTAAAGTCACACACCAACTATTTGACCTATTTTGGCAAAACTGGATCATATTTTATGGAGAAAATGGTTTCTGGCTTTCCCTCTGTGATTTACAGAGTTTCCTTATGGACAATGAAGTAAACTGCTGCCAACTGTAGCTGTTGTTACAGTAGCTAATGTTAGCTCAGTTTGTTAGCTGGGCTGGCTTGACAGTGAGCTCAGAGCCCTGAGTGTTAGTGTTTCTACCTAAGGCATTTTGGACCACCAGGAAAGAGAGGAGGCTATGCTATGTCTCGTCTTGCTGACCTTGCTTGATGTTTGGCTGTTAGCAAAGTTGTCGACTCGCTAGTTTTTTTTTTTGTTTGTTTGTTTTTTAAAGATTATTTTTTGGCCTTTTCAACTTTATTTCTGACAGAGACAGCTGAAGAGTGACAGGAATGTGTGGAGAGAGAGATGGGGAATGACATGCAAGAAAGAGCCACAGGTCAGAACCCTGGGCTGCCACAGCAAGGACTGAGCCTTCACACATGGGGCAGCTGCTCTACCAACTGAGCTAAACACCACCCAGCTAGCTAGTTTTTCAGCATAACATAATTAACACAGTGGAATAACACAACTGAGAGTGTGATATCACAGCAAAGACTGACTTCTACACTGTGTTGGTTTAATTTCAGATCAAGTTAAAATAAAAGAATATCTGTTTAAGTGAAACTGTCTCTGGAAAGTGTCACACAGGTCAGAAACATTGGTGTCCATCTGGACGGTGACCTCACTCTCTACAGACACACTGACAGCATAGTTAAGACCGGATTTTATTACTCAAGGAATAATGAGGACTGCTGTTGTTACATTGGCTCCCAGTTCATTTTAGAACTGATTTTATATTGTAATGTTCATTTTTAAAGGCCCTGCATGGTCTGGGGCTGCAGTATCTTTCTAATATGCAGCTTTACCCCTCAGGTCATCATGAACAGGCCATTACAGGTTATTCATCGGGTCTTCTCCGTTAGGTGTGGCCAAGAGCTGTAACATTCCTTTTAACAGCACGTTGGTCTGGTTTGTTAGTCGGGTCCAACTATTTTATTTCATTCTGTTTTAACTCACACGTCTTATTGTAAATTACAGTTTTAATTTGACACTTTTTCTTTTTCACATTTTTTCTGCTCGTCTCTAAAAATGTCTCTAATGTTCCCAAATGGTTGAATGTGTATTATTTGTTTTAAGCAGCAGGAGCCACCAGTCAATGTGTGCATCTCTACTGCTTAAAACATCTGGATGTCATACCTCCATGCAGAAAACTCGAGGCACCATGATCCCCAAGATCCTGAGGATACGGAGTAGGAACACCTTGTCCACTGCTGCACGGTCTTTCCTGCCATCTTTCTGTATGAAGAGATAGAAGAACGGTGTGCTCGAATACAGCTACAACTATACACGAACACTTCATACACTCAAACACAAAAGACGGCATACCTCAGAGTTCAGCAGCAGATCCGAGTCTCCCTTTTTACTGCAAAGAAGAGCCAGAGCAAAATATGAGGATTCACAGATTGTCCTCTGAACTATGCAAGCATTTTATTCAACACACTGCATTATAATAAGCAACACTGAATGTGACAACTCCAGAGAACTTTAACAGTAGTGTCAACATCTGCGAGTAGAATTACGGTTCAGTTTAGACTGGCGAGGTCATGGTCGACATCCCCGATGATGCTGCAGGGCACAGGAAGTGAGCTTATAACCAGGGTTAGACACTAAAAACATCTACCAACCAGTGACAGACAGATGTTCAAATCCCCCCGTCAGGAAACAGAGAATCATTGTGTCTGAAACCTAGCAGACAAGTTCAGATTTGACCAGCATGTGACAGCAATCATATGTGATGGAAGGAGTGGGCACAGCGTGTTCGCCTCTCTGTGACTGCACTGACATTTGTCCAGAGCAGAAATTCTTTTGACACCTCAGCTGAAGTCAATCTAACTCTTTTATAGGGATTCTATAGATCCACTCATTTACATACTGATCGTATTACTCATCAACTTTATTAATGATGGATTTACGGGTGACTCATAACGACAGTGAACACTTTGTTGTGTGCTCTGTGGGACTCAGAACAGTCAGGTCAGAATAACTGACAAGCATCGACAGCTCGACTCAAGACGTGACAATGAAGTTCTGACCGAGTTAGCTCAAGTTACACAGACGTGACTCTGCTGGGTGTGCACGGAGCACCGTGAGAACGTCAGACGGTTTGTGCAGACAAAGACTGCCGTTGTTTCTCTCCGTGACGTTCCCGGTATGTGAGCTGGTCGGGTCAGTGGCAGCATGGCGGCTGCGCAGAACACGAAGCTAAGAGTGTGAAATACACGGAGCTGCTCGGCAGCAGCTCGCTTCACCTGTCAGTGTCAGCAGCTAGCTGCTAACTAGCACCCTGACAGTCTCTAACTCACCTCAAAGTCCCGTTAAACGTCACCACACGGTGCTGCCGCGCACTTACCTGTACTGTCTCGGAGACCGTCTTCTGTGTCTGAGCAGGTACAGAACCAGCAGCAACCCGCCTGCTATGGACGAGTTTCTGGCTGTCAGGTATCTACTGAAGGCCGCCATGTTTCTGACACAACGACCGGTTCTGTCTGCTCCGGTTCATCAGTGCATTCTGGGAGGCTCGCCCCATTCTTCTTCTGCTGCTTCAAAGCGGGCCGCAGCCGTTACTATCAGGTCTATACTGCCCCCTGCTGCCCGTTCACCGCCACATCCTATTCTTCTTCTTTGTCTTCATTACAGGCCTTCATACAAAGTTACTGACACGTGAAGGTCATCGAGTCTGTGTCAGTATCACTGACTCTGTAAAGAACACATTTATTATATTATTGTGTTTAAAATATTATGGAGGCTGAGTACAGGGACCTTGTCGGCTGCTTTGTGAAGTGGCGTGGGGAGAACCACAGTCTGCATCTGAACGTGGCAAAGACAAAGGAGATGGTGGTGGTCACTTTGGGCTATGCAGAGACGACCAGTGTGATGCTAAATCACACTAGGGGTGGAACAATGGGGATCGGAAGGTTATCATATTACACACATTTGTTTAACCTGCTCATCTAATATGGACCAATCTCTAAGGTCATGTGACTCCTGCCTTCTGGATGTTACAATGATTGATCTAAAGATGGCAATGCTACTTTTGGTTTGTATAGACTTTGAGTGACACAGCATTCTATGTGCTGTTACTATGAAAACAGTCAATCAATTTCAAATCTTAACACTTCGATTATGAATCAAAGTGTGAAGCCAGCTTTGTGAAGTGGCATGGGGAGAACCACAGTCTGCATCTGAACGTGGCAAAGACAAAGGAGATGGTGGTGGACTTCAGGAGGAACAAGCCTCTGCCCTCTCCTGTCAGCATCAGTGGGACGGATGTGGATATAGTGTCATCATACAAGTACCTGGGTGTCACACTGGACAATAAACTGGACTGGTCCACCAACGCAGAGGAGTCTACAAGAAGGGCCTGAGCCGGCTTTACTTCCTAACAAGGCTCAGGTCCTTTAGTGTCTGCAACAAGATGCTGCAGATGTTCTATCAGTCACTTGTGGCAAGCACCATCTTCTTTGCTGCGGTGTCCTGTGGTGCAGGCATCAAGGCAAAGGACGCCAACAGACTGAACAAACTCATCAGACTGGCAGTCTGTTGTAGGCTCTAAGCTTGTCAACCTAAAAAAAAACAAAAAAAAACTGCAGAGATATTTTTGAGATTTAAATAGGCGTACATTTGAAATACTAACCATGTGACCTGCCGTATCTGACACATGAACCGTCAGCTCCTGAGGAAGGGCCACAGGTCTCTTCACAGTTAGCAGAGCTGCAGGGAAGGAAGGAAGACAAAAGTAATGAAGTAAAGTTGTAGGTAGAACATAAATAAGACAGTGAATACAACATAAAAGGTTAGATGTAATGCATCAATAAATAATATTTCTCTGCACTGCTCAGTAAACTTGATTTTGTGTCCTCTGAGTGAGTGTAAAACAGCCAGTAAATTGAAGACATATCTCAAGCTGTGTTCACCACAAAAATAATGTCCACACAGCGTCCACACAGTGTCCACACAGTGTCCACACAGCGTCCACACAGTGTCCACACAGTGTCCACACAGCTTCCACACAGCTTCCACACAGGGCCCACACAGGGCCCACACAGCGTCCACACAGTGTCAGGTAAATGTTTGGGCATGACAACCATCTTGCATGCAGAAAATCAATTAAAACGTTTTTGCGAACTCTTACTACTGAATTTAAAGATGATCAAAAAAATAAAGCATTTTATATTTGAGGAATTGGAAATGATAATAAAGACTTTTTATTTAACTGTCCAGAAAATGTGCTCTGTCAAGGTCAATGTTTCTGTTTTTTGCTGGTAATGAAGCTATCAGGTCACTGACACGTCTTCCTGTGGATACCCAAACTATCCTGGTAATTGCAGTGAGGTCACACCAACATCATCTCAATTGTAGACAAGCAAAGCTAATGTTAGTTTTGTTCTGACTCTGTCTTGTAGCACTGCAGTATAAATACAAGTTTAAGCTAAGAAAGAGCAGACTTGTTTAATTTTGGACAATTTGCATAACTTGCATGATTTACTAATTATTAGGTAAAATAAAGGAGAAAATCAACACAGCAGGGCACACACTCTTCACTCTTCCAGGATGCCCCCAAATCAGTTTATTTGAATCGGAATGAACTGTGCATATAAAATAAAAAATGTCTAATCTCATTATTTATTTTAAGTTCAAGTTTATTTGGCATGAATCATGTAAGGTTCAGTTCCCTTCAGTTTGTTAAAAAATAAAAAATGAAATAGAACAGGAGCAGTAATAAATACAGTACAATACATGATTATGAAATTACTGTAATATGATACAACGTACTTCATCTTAATTCACTTATCCATATCTTTTATATATATATATATATATATATATATATATATATATATATATATATATATATATTTTTTTTTTTTTTTTTTTTTTTTTTTTTTTTAATGTATTTTTATATTTTTTTGCTCTTGATAAAGGAATGACTAAAAGAGTTTTTTTTAAGGCATTGCAAGTGACTAATGACTGAAACACGCTATGAGATTTTTTTTCTACAAGATGAATGATTTTTCAGCAGAATAATTAACTTAATTAACAAATTTGCAAGCATATTCATCAAGCCACCGAAGTCGCTCCAGCAGCAACATGATGAACACTGCTCTAATAAAGACCTCATTTACATCTTCACCACCATTTGTAGATGCATTGAAAAAAAGAGAAATTAAAGAGAAACTGGTTAGCCAGTGTCTCTCTCCGTGGTAGCTCTCTGTGGGGTCATTCACCCGCACAAGTTCCCAGACCTCACGAGGGCTAAGCCTTATAGAAAGTTTTTGGTCTTCTGCTTGCTGCAAGGGTACTGTTCCTCATCTGACCAAATGCTGCTTCAGAGATCAAGGAGAGAACTAGTCAAGTCTCTGGAATGTACTGGGTCACAGATTATGCAGAAGTCTGCATAAGCCTGAAAGACAGGAGAAGAGCAGGCATGTGGCCGAGGTCATTATGGGGTCATTAATGGGAGTAGACCACTGGGGTCATGGTCCATAGCAGTTTGGATACCTGTGTTCACCAGAGTGTGGGTGTCAAACTCACTCTGGAATTTAAAAACTCTGCATATGTTTGAACTATTTGAACATGTTTTTCTGTAATAACGCCAAATCTATGTTAACACAGTCATCAATGAACCGTTTAACATTATTTTAATGTAATATTTTAAAAGGACATGTTTTAATAATTTGGTTTAACATGTCGGTGGTTCTGAGCCTCTCCTGTTTATGTCTACCCTAAAAGATAACATGATTCCACAGAACACATTGGCCTCATAAAATATATTTGACTAGCTGAATTGTTTGACTTTTGGAAAAAAGACAAAAAACAAAGGAAGTGGCTCTGCATTTTCTGGAGCATTTTTTTTTACCATATTTCTTGAAAACCTCTTCACAACCCCATTGCAGTCAGTAAAATAAAACGTTTGTTAAAAAAATAAATGTTTTAGTCCAGTCTAGAGGGTGAAATCATGGGAAAACACCGTCCAATCATGTTGAGGGGGCTGCTCATTATGATTGGATCCTGACACGTCCATCAAACTTCAGTCCGCTTCTCCCTCCCCCTCTGCCCATTCGTGAACAAATAAAGACCCTTCATTAATTTGAAGGCGTGGTTTTGAGGGGAGGTCTGAAGAAAGGCATGGCTGTGTGTTTTCAAAATATACACACTGGAACCGTTTTCCCAACATCTCTTACCCCACCTTTAAGATAAGAACATAATACTACAGGACAGGACTACCACAACAATGTTTTGCCAACTTCTGTTCCATTTGGGTCTAATTTGGTTTAATTTGCATGGAAAATTGTTCTCAAACACTGCAGGTGTGTTTTACTTTAGTTAGCTCTCCATCTGGATAAACGTACAACTGTCAAAAGATTAAAGTAACAGCACTGAATATACTTCTCAGTGCCCTATGGCAGCCAGATTGCTTAGGGACTGTCGCAAAAGTTCAATGTCTTTATTTTTTTCAGTTTTTAATAACTCAAATTATCCAATAACCACCAAACCACTTCTGATGTGTTTGTGTACTCATTGTGTAGTTTATTGTTGTTGCTGTTCTAAATTTCATTGCGATGATTGTGCTACCAATAACTACATATTATTATATGAAAACATAAACAGCGTGTAATTGTACAATATAAATATTGAAGTGGGCAATCAGTGGCAGCCTTCATTTTTGTTACCCCCTGTGCCCCCCACCAGAAAATTCTCTGGACCCGACCCTGCAACAGAGCTCCACCTGTAAGACGAAAGATGTTTTTTGACATCCTGTAGGGTTTTTCAGCACTTCTTCCAAATGGTATACTCTGTCACAGTAGGCTCCAGATCAAAGATGTATGACTGCCAACAAACCATTTGGTCTTTGTGTAGGCTGCACAGATAGTGGGTGTGTTCATTTGGACACCAAGAGACAAACACACACACACACACACACACACACACACACACATACATCCTCCAGCTCCAACTGACAGAATAGTGGCAAGGAAACAAAAGGAGCAGCTCACTCACGTACAAGTCTGTTTATTCTGCTGTACTACATCTACAACTCAACCCAGAGTCAAATTCAAATGACCACATCATCATCAGTTTCATCTCAGTGAAGCCAGCAGTTGGCCAAGAACATTTCTGTGACAGTTAAAAAGTTGGACTTTGTAGTGACTGTCCAAACTCTAAACTCAGTCACTTCGTAGGTGAAGCATGTTCCTGCAGAATCACACTTTGACATGGTTTTCTTTGGGTCAGGTTCCCATTTATTGAATAGTTGAATGAATATTTTTTCTTGTTGTCTTGTTTGGTATGAGGTAAGAATTGTGTGTTCCCTTCACATACAAACCTGGAACTAACCTTGCATGATCTGGTGCCCATCATATGATTATATAGACATTTTCTAATTTGATGCCCCTTTAACAGGTTTGCTTCTAAACTCATTAGAAATGACCGCTACAAAAATTGCTACAGGTAACATATCACACATTCAGACTAATGGAAAATGACTCTTTGTTGGCAAGGCCGTTTTCTTTTAGGGCTGAGAGCAGATCAAGTACAGAACTCATGAGATTGGCTGAACAAGAGCAAAATATAGACTTTTTACAGCCTTTTTTAATCACTATAATTTATCATTTTGATTTAATGCTTTTGCCATTTTTAATGTGTCCATTTCACCGATCTATAATGTCATCTACACCCAGTTAATTCATATAAGTATTGTAGAAAAAGACATTTTCTAAAAGGAGAGTTCTTTGACTTCAAACTTAAATACTTCTTTTTATGGTAAATGGAGAGGAAGAAACTAATGGTATTTTTAGGGACTTTGATGGGGTCATTAGCACTTAGCGGTTGTCAGTATTAGCCGGTAATATAAATGGCCTCATTGTATGACATGCCATTCCAAATGGACCTTAATGTGGCCATGATTAGCTCGAGTCAAAAACAGACAAACTTCATGTAATTTGTCCAGATAGGATCAGGTCATACATATTTAACATGTATGAACTGATATTTATTATTCATGGCCTCTAGATTGATGAGCTCAATTGTTCTCATTCCACAAGGCAAAGTGCACTTGTTGGAGTGCAGGCCTTAGACACTGGAACATGTGATTTGCTGTCCTTTGTTGAGATAAAAAAGTTGGAAGTTTCTCGAAGCGAGGGTCAGGACCCCAGTGAGATGCATGATATGCAGACAGAATGATGGGAAGTCTGTCAAACTGCTTGTAATATACTTGTTTTTGTTTGGACATAATATGTGTGTGTGTATGTATATATATATATATATATATATATATATATATATATATATATATATATATATATATACACACACACACACACACACACACATTCTTTTGATTGGATTTTTCTAAACACACAAAGCAATAAAGCAATCATACTCACCCCCTAATCATTTCCCTGTGTTTTCTACAGGACAGCCGAACAGCGGACATCCTTGCCAAAGCAAAATGTGGGACAGTGCCAAACACAGAAATAGGGGGAGTTGTCCAGGGGCCATGGGAGAGCAGGATGAATGCCAAAGTGACTCCATTCTAAAATGCAAATGACTTGTTGGCTGGTACGATGGTGGGACTTCAGATTTGGAGCATCACCTGCACCTAGCTCTCCTGAGGGCCACTGTTCTGAAGGGCTTAGCATCTTTAACACTCTAATTATAACCAGAATCCCTCCATCAGGCACCAAAGCACCCTCCTCATCCAAAAGCAGATTACTTAGAATTTAAATGGATGAAATTCTCTGTCCCACACCATCTGTGACACAGAAACATGGTAGCAGAGAACACAGAGTATATACATAGTTATACGAGTACATAGTTTTTTATACACATGCAGATAGAACCACACACAAAAAAGGCTTTTTGAAAAGAGCCGAATCGGAAAAAAGTAACAGCAGAATTTATTATTTTTTTTAAGTGTGTTTAACTACAGAGAGAACTCACTAGAGCAGACAGCAATAGACAGCGGCTGACCCCTGCTCCTCCGTCGGCGGCCCAGCCAACCCCATCAGTTCCAGCTCCACATTACCCTCCAGTCCCGCCTGTGCCAGTTCCTCCTGTTCTCTGGCCTCCAGTCATCATTATCGTCCTGAACCCTATTGGCTCGATTAAATAATCATAGCCTTAGTTCCATTTATTTGAAAAATATTCAAATAAATGCTTTACAATCTGTACAGGGAGTGACATCCTCTGTCCTTAGACCCTCGGTTCCAGTGAGGAAAAACTTGCCCACAAAAAAACTTTAACAGGGAAAAAATGTGGAAGAAACCTCAGGAAGAGCCACAGAGGAGGGATCCCTCTCTCTCTGAGAGAGAGAGAGAGAGAGAGAGAGAGAGAGAGAGAGAGAGAGAGATGAGAACTTCAACCAAAACCGTGCCTGACTAGGCATAACAGATTAACAAAGTTAGTTATTAGTTAGTTATTCTGATTAAATATACATGTAGTGAAAAAGAGAAAAGAGGGATTGTAAAGAGATTTACATGTTATTAAAGTAAAAGAAACAATGTACATGCACATGCTCATTGCACACACGACATGACGTGTCACGTCACGTTCACGTGTCACAACAATCCTCTGGTCTCAAGTGAAAATATACCGTGTCATAGTTTATTATCATGACGTCTAGTGAAAACACTGACTTCAGGAAATGTCATCATTTTTGTCTTTAACACAGAAAAAGGAGGGGACGACATCACAGTACAGTTTTATCTTCCAAATCAAATGGACATCAGGCCAAAGACACCTCAGTAAAAGACTTCTTGTTGATATTTCTTTTATTTATTTTTGCTTGCCATCGGTCACCCAAAAGTAATCAGTTATTGTTTTTGATTAGGTTACTAACTATATGTTTATGAGTAATTAACAGTTTCATCAGAATCTATTTTTAAAGTACCTCTCCCAACCCCGATTAATAGTGTGTGGTTTGCCTTCTCTGCACACTCACACACTCACCCACTGTAGTGCTGTTGAAGCAGCGACATCAGAGGGTGAAGTCAATAGTTTTTAAAATAATTTTTATATTTGAAACTGCATATTATGAGAAAACACAAATATGATCATCAGAACCTGTTCACAGACAAAGTTGTGTCTCTTTTTGAGTTTATGAATAATGAAGGATCAATAAAAGTTACCTGTATATAAGTGTAAAATTTCAGGAAGCCTGCAGTTTAAGCTGAGTCCTGGTGTACTGTTGAATAATCAAAAAAATTACCTCCTATTCTAACCACTTTTCATGGACAACCCAGTGGAAAATATGACTTCATTATCAACGTCAGAACTGAAATAATATAGGACCTCTGTCACACTGTCAAATAAACAGATGTTTTTATAATGTGGTTGTGAATGACCAAATGGTGAGTCAGTTTTTTGTTGCAGCAGAAAGGAATTATGGTGCGGTGTTATCTTCTTTTCTTTCATAAAGGATGGTCCGGTGTACTCTATGTTAAAGGAGATAAGAAAGGAACCCCTTTCCTTGACAATTAGAGAATTCAAACAGCTTTTATCATGGCGGCTACATGAATACTTGCAGGTCATTTCACTCAGTTAGGAAGCTCATATGGAAAATAGACTTTTTGACTGGACCCCCAGAATCTCTTATATCATTTTCCATATATAAAAAGAGAACAGGTTGGGAACCTGTGCTGCAGTTTCCTATTTTGTTCTTAACTTAGCTTTGTTACAACTATAGCAGCCACTGAATGAGTCAACGGTGCTTTCAGATGAAAGCATCTGAAACATCCAAATGTGTGTTCTGCCAGCGGGTACACATCATGTAGTTTCAGCGTTTTCAGATCATACAGTGTTCAATATAGACTCCCACTGAGCTTCTCCACAATAAGGATGAATTTGTCCTGCGGTGTAACCATTCTAGCTATGTTTCAAAATCTCCTCAAATCAAATTCTGTGCTCAGAAAACCAAGAGATACAACTGAGCCCTCAATAAGACTGACAGAGTCCTTCAGTCTGTTAAGATCAGCCACACTGACTCTTAACAGAGGACTTTTTTGGATAAAAACACTAAGAGTAATGGGATGAGGTTGATTCGTCTGTCAGCCCACCTACAGTTAAAAGATTATGTTTTTTCATTCAATGTAAATAAAATGAAACACTGAGGCACTGACGTGCAAGTTCCTTCAAAGAGCCAAGTCATATGTGGAGGAAGCACAGTGGTAAGATATAAGCTGCTTCTGCAAAACACAACAAGATAATAATAATAATAATTCAAATAAAGCACATCTTTGTTACAAGTATCACGCTTAGATACTCACAGGACCACATGGTTACATTTGATTAAAGCAGCCAAATAAATGGAGCACAAAGTACAGTTACATCCTGGAGGCAAAGACCACCTCAATTCAATGCTATTCATAAGTTATGTTATGACACTTTCCACATAGCTTACAGAGACCCACCAATTCTCACCATGAGCAAACACTTCATTTCAGGGCCTTGGTGTGCTTTTCCAATTCAAATCATGTTCATGTTCATCTGTCCAGCTTGCTGTTCTTGTTTTCAGCTGCATTTCTGTTTTTATCTGTGTGTGTACATAAAGAACAACGTCACACTCCAATTCAATCAATTTTTATTTCTGCATTAACAAAACAGTCACGTCAACACTGCATCAACTTCACTGGAACCTCATGAAACGTCATCAGACGTGAAGAACTCTGTAGAACTCTGAAGAACGTACCTGAGAGTCATCAGTCCGATGCGGAACAAATCCTGATGTTCATTCGGAAGCTGAAGAGCAGAGGGACGCAGTGAGCAGACAGTCTGCAGCAACTGAAGTTGAAGCTGATCGTGGAGCTTCGTCTCACCGTCACCTCCACAATGCGCAGCTGAGACAAGCGGCCGGACTGTGCCGGCGGCCGGACGGCCTGCCTGCTGTCACCGCCGGCGTGCTTTGCTATTATATTATTGTCTCTCTCTCTCTCTCTGTCTCTGTCTCTTGTATTTTCGGACACACGTTCTTTATAATCAACCAGTCAGTCGTCAGATACAGATACAGGTACTTCACTGATTGATTTTAATACCTGTAATGTAATGTAACATGGACTGGATGTGGAGGTTCGTGGATTTGTCTTGTTTTTCTCGGTTTTTGTCAGATTTCTTGGAAAAAAAGAATCTAAAACGAAAAGCGGTCTAAAATCTGAGATTTCAACACACACACACACACACACACACACACACACACACACACACACACCACAAATTACTAAAACATAACTAGAACAGAACTGATCGAGAATCTTTGATGTTCTGGTCAGGAGCACACCGCCTCGCGGGCACACAGGCCTGCAGACATCATGTTTTTCTTTTTCATCAAGTAAAAATAAATATAATATAATATAATATAATATAATATAATATAATATAATAATGCTGCGGTATACTTGGATCATTTCTTTGTCTTTTATTGATTGTATAAATCAGATGTAACTGTGCAGATGATCGTTACAGACAAATATGTCGGCTGTGCATCAGAATCCTGTCTGCAGATTAAACGAACACACCGTGCAGGGTGACACACGCGTCACGTCACATTTCAGCAGCACATTCTGTCACACACACACACACACACACACACGTTTGATTTGTTTCACCGTGAAGGAACTCCTCCAACATTTCAAGGCCCGAATCTCCACATTAATAATACAATATGAACAGCAGAGAGGGCCGACCTCAATATGCACGGAAATAATAATTCTACTTCACCTCTGTACAAATCATTTGTACATTATTTACATATTTTCAATCAAAGCTTCAATCAGACGTCGATTATTTCTTATAGAAATCAACCAAATGAATTATAATAATTAAGAATAATAAGAAAGATCCAACAACAACAGCAATAATAATAATGATGAAGAAGAATCGTGTGTGTGTGTGTTTCATTGCATAGTACCTGATTCTTTCTTTGTTGCCGGAGAATAAAAATCAAAAGAAATGAAAAATTAAACGAACGAATCAAAAATGATCAATCACTGGCCCGTGCCCACTTGTGTGTGTGTGTTAGTGCGTGTGTGTGTGTGTGTGTGTGTGTGTCGCCTTTGAGGGACACAACATTCTTCCCCTGGATGCACATGGTATCCAGACAATTAACACTGAATTGGGAAGCTGACGTCATCAGATTTACATTATAATATTGTTTTCTGTGACTGACTGCGCTTTAATTGTGATTGTGTTTAATCGCCGCCTGTGTGGCTCTGGAAAGATTTGTTTGATTTCTCCTGGACCTGGTAGAACTGGTCCCGGAGGTGGACGTCATACGGGCCCCGTTCAGCGGAGGAGCCTTGGCCGATGGAGCAGTAACGGAGGCCGTAGTGACAGCTCCGGTAGTCCACCGAGTCTTCGTGTTTGAGGGCGAAAATCCCGTTGAAGTTGATGGGCGGACTGAGAGTCACTGCGTCCAGCGGGCTGGAGCAGTCTGGAGAAGGACTGTCATACAGTGCCTTGTAAGGGCCACAGAAGGAGCCAAAGGGCCGCAGGGGCCTGCCGCTATCCGCCGAGCTCGAGCCCACTCCCTCGGGGCCGTGGTGATACTGGTAGGCCGGGTAGAGGGAGAAAGACTCCTCTCCTGATTCCGACATGAAGCTGCGGACGTTGAGCTGCAGACAGCTGGCCACCAGGTTAGTGGTGGGCTGGGAGAGACCCTTGCACAGAGTCTGGACGAACGTGAGGAGGTCCGGTCTTTTCCCGGTCCTCAGGATCTCACTGAGGGCCCAGATGTAGTTCTTGGCCAGGCGGAGGGTCTCTATTTTGGACAGCTTCTGCGTCTTGGAGTAGCAGGGAACCACTTTTCTCAGGCTGTCCAGCGCGTTGTTCAGACCGTGCATCCGGTTCCGTTCGCGCGCATTGGCCTCAATGCGCCGAAGCCGAACCCGGTCCAGCCGAGCCTGGCTCAGCTTCTTTTTATAGGGGCCCCTTATTTTCAGACCTTCCGCTTGTTCCTCTTCGTCCTCCTCTTCCTCGCCATCCCTATCCTCATCCTCCCTCTCAGACTCCTCCGGGGCTCTGCCGGGCTCTGGCTTCACTGATTGGACTAATTGGTTGGCAGCCCAGCTGGTCCTGAAGGGACTGCTGCTCCGGGTGGAGGGCGGCTTGTCAAATGGCAAAGCTAACATGTTGTCCTGCACCACGTTTGGAGGAAGTGACATGAAAGATAGACAGAAAACAGCGTGTCTGACGGAGAGCTGACCTGAGACCAGATTAAACTGCTCATCTTTAATCACATTATCGTCTGTAAAACACAGAGGTTTCAAATAACGATGATGATGATGACACATAAATCTACATGAAATGAAAGAACATGAGCAGCCCACCTCTGATTATTCTTTTTCAGTTAGTCAGTCCGGCCTCACACAGACACAGATTTGGTCCATTTGAATGGAATTGTCCTCCTGTCAGTGGATGGTGAACTTCTCACCCAGGTTTGGCGTAAAATTTCCGTGTGCATCTTCCTGAAGCTTCCAGACAGCAAAAACCAGTCCTTCTCCCTCCCTCCCTCCCTCTCTCCCTTCTCTCCTCTCCTCTCCCTCCTCTCCTCTCCTCTGCTTCTCTTATTCTTCTAGCAGTAAAGACATTGATGCCATCTGCTGCTGCTGACGTCATCGTCGGGTAGGTTTGCTCTCCAGGGATGCTCTCTCTCTCTCTCTCTCTCTCTCTCTCCCATTGCTTCTGTGCATCTTTCCCAGTCCTCCCAGTCTGGCTGCTGCAGAGGGATTCAGTGCCAGTATCTTCCCTGCAGACAGGTTTGAGTTGAGTTGAGATCAGAGTCTGACAGTGAACGATGTTATGAAGTGATAATTCTTCTTCCCACTGAATCAGCTGCCAGTGCTGTCTGCATGCACGGAGAGAGCAGTCCAGACAGCCATGTTTGCATCAGATCCTCTCACTGTGTGAAGGTTGGACAGCTATGCCTGTTCAATATAATTCACTTCAAAAGCTTTAAGGGGATTATTTGCTCTCGTCTTTTGTCACTCAACATTGTGGGTTACACAAGTACTTTTTATTGCTGGGTCATTATATTGAATTGTTTTACATCTTGTTTCTTCACTGTTTGTCCAGACTTTACAAGCCCAACATTAAAATCTAAAATGACTGCATATTTAGCATGCTTCAAAGTGTTACTGTTTTAACTGAACAAATTGTTGATAATAAAGAATGTCTTTAATAAGTGACAGTAAAGTAGAGTTACTAGAACACATGACCAGATCTGAGTTCAGTTGTGGCTGTGTTTATTGCACTTAGTCTGCCTCTTACATTCCATTTAAGACCAGCATCAATGTTAATCCCTGTGTGGATCATTGAATTCAGCAAGCTGGTCACTCAGATTGATAAATATAGAAAGAAAGAAAAATGATTTAAAAAAGAAAGAATGAGTTAAATTAAAATAAAAAAAGATAGAATTAGTAAATGACTTAATAAATATATATATAATATAAACAGCCTTCAGGAGGCCATAATGAGGACATACAAAAGCATAAAAATATAAATAAATCATACATATCAAATCAAACATAAATACAGCAGTTCAAGCAGCATACTTATTATGACCCTTCACATGAATAGCTTTCTAGTGGTTCTAAAATTCAGTCAGATGAATGATTAATGAATGTCCACAAAACACACTCATGATTTATATAATATACATACTATATGTTTATATATCACAAACTTGTAATAAAAAAGGTTCACCACACACACACACACACACACACACACACACACACAATATATTAAATAGTGCATTTATCATGTAAGTACTAGTATGTGTTCTTGAGGACCCAGAGTCACAGCCGTGTCCTTTATTGTTCCACTTCATATGCACACACACACACACACACACACACACACACACACACACACACACGCACACACACACACAAACAGAGAGAGAAACCCTGTTCCCTGGATGCCTCAGCTGGCTGTGGTCTTTCTGATGCTGTACACACACACGGGCATCTGACTCCCCATCTCAAACTAATCACTTCGCTGCACTAATTGCAAATGCAAATATGCAAATTTATATTAATTAATTACTCTCTTAATTAGTTATCTGGGCTTTGGGGGCCAATAAATCATTGTGCAGTAGATAGAAGACAAAGAGGAGTCTCTCACACACACACACGCACACACACACACACACACACATATGAAAAACTGAAAATAGCCTGTATGCTCACAGTGAGGGTGAAAAAAGGCCCCTGACCCACTGGCACTACTGAAAGCTGTGATGGGGGAGAGAGCAACTCAGCCTGTTTTTAGCAGTCACACACAGACTGACTTCATTATCACATTCCCTGCTCTTAAAGACAAAGTGATGCACTGAAAAAACTGAATCTGTGGTCAAGTAGATTTGAATTAATTTATTATATGAAATATATTCAATATAATTATCTTCTTGATTTTGATGTAAATATTTAATTACATTTTAAATAAAAATTGTTGGAATAAAATATACCAATTCTGTTTAAATAAAACGTAGGCATTATGTTTATTTAATTCCAAATAGAGAGAATATTGAATGAATTCAAATTAATGTAATCGGGCAAATTTTAATTGAAAAGCACCGGCGCTTCTTTTTTAATGCAGCAGCCAATCATTTAGCCACAAGAGATTTGAAGGGCTCGTCTCACAATTTAACGGATTAACTAAGGTAAGACAACTTCTTTTATCGTTGGGCCACTGGCAGGTAATGTAACTTCTCCCTGTTGTTTCGTTGCAAGTTGCAAATGATGACTAACCTAAACACACGCGAAGGCAGTCTATTAAGTTTGTTACGTATTACGTAGGTATTTCTTTTCATGCATAAGTATGTTAATGTTAGCTAGCACTTAGCAGGAGGAGAGGAGGCAGAAAGTGGAAGCACAAACTTCATTTTACGGCTAAACGGTACACTAAAGACGTTTCTGCATTTAGTAACAATAGTTTTATATCTGATTAGCGGTGTTAGGTAAGATAGATGGAGTTTGATCAGCCGGCCACCGAACTCCATTGGAAAAAAACGCCAATTTTACATACAGATGACTGGCGATGAATGGCGTTTGAACTTGTCATGTATGTTATATTTTACTGAAATATGTCCACATTTACCCACAAAATAGTTTTATTTGTCTTATCAAGGCACACCCATGTCTGAAGGATCCAGGGAGCTCATCAGGGGTGATTGGATGGCAGAATAGCATTAAATTCAAGATGGCTAACTACAGGACAAAGCTAAGAGGCCTTGGTATTCCAGATGTCGCATGTAATGCTCTGAAACATAAACTCCCTGCTGACAGGAAGTCTGCAAAAAATGTGAAAAAGGCAAAAAGAGCAGAGGTCACCCTACCCAGCTGGTGAAAATGAGCAGAGCTTGGAGAAAGTAAGGGAAGAACTGGTCACCGAGTCAAAAAAGAAGAACAACGAAAAGATTATTAAAGACAAAATGAGCAAAACATTTGCCCTTAGGCGACATGAAATCATCAATCAGTGTCCAAGTGTTCGAGCCATGAAGGACCGCTGGCCTGCCCTGTTTGAGCCTTCACAAGTAAGTTGGAATCTTTAATTCCTGTTAAGAGGTAATGAAAATGTGAAAATGATGACCCTGTAACAGATTTCTTCCAAATACTTCAAATTGACTTCAAAATGAATAATAATTTGAGATGTTTAAGAGGCTAAGAACTGTGGTGATGTGACATCTTTGTCTTTTTTGTTGCCTTTGTGTTTTAGATCAATGCAGAATTTCAAAGAACCACTACGATTCATCTGGAGTCCAAATTTATGTCTGCGTTAGACCATCACACTCCCAAACTACTGAAACTATTTCGTGCCAAAGGTGGAGCACTTGGAAGACGACTGGCGATCATAATGGAACCGCTAGAGGTACTTGTTCCATAAGATTGATATGAATAAGCCCATCAGACTGAATGACAGATGATTGTTCTCCAGAAATTAGCTACTCACTGGGGCAATATTGAATACGTAAAAAGCAAAAACTAAGAACAGCTCATGCCTTTAAGATACTGTATTTTTGTTTTTTTTGATCAGAGGCATGAAAATAGGATCCAGGTTGTACAAAAATAGATTTTTTTTTACCATAAGTGGTATGTGTTTACATTTCTAAATGACAGAAACATCCAGGGATTTTTAATATTGTCTTTTGGTGATTGAATTCGGTTGTTGCATTCCTCCCCAGGACTTAGTGCACTCTTCGGTTGAGAGGACCAGAGAGGTCGTCCTTCGGTGTCTCATAGAATACCTTGGAGAACAAGGAGGGCATCTCATCAAAGAATTCAACGTAGGTGAACCCAATTTGCATTCACTTAATCCAAGGATCATAATTCTTTAATTCCTCAAGTAGATGCTGTTGTCAAGTAGATTGACACAGATCTGTGACCTTTGTTTTTATAGTATTTTTTAGCAGTTTTGCAATATATTTTTGAGTTTTATACTAAGACACTTGAAATTTCATGTTGCAGGACACTGAGAACTTGGAGGAACTTGAACAGATCATAATGGCAATTACTGTGACCACAAAGCCCGGAACTTCTATGAGCAACAGCCCAAAGAACATTGCAATTGTCATAGAGGGGGTGGAAGTCATCACAGGACTTAGTGACATTGCCAAGTCTTGCTCTGTCCTCCTCGGCTTGACCTACGCACTCAATCTTGATTATCCCAAAGAGCTGAAGTATACCTTTGAGGTATTCCAAAAACTTTTCTTACAACTGGATGATTCAAAGCTGTCGAACAAAGTCCATTCCCTCAAGTGCAAACTTCTGGCTTTAAATTAGACTGTAGTAAACAGTAGAAACTTTTGTACTAGACAGTGCTCAGCTTTTTACAATGAGAGTTGCACATGAAAGTGCTATGTTTTTAAGTTAGCGCTGATATGGACTGTGTCCCACTAATGTTGGTAGTGTTTATATGTGGGTAGTTCAGAGTACATATGTGTTTTACTCTGTACACATTACATTTTTCTGCTTTTGTTTTGGTGCCTGCACTTCTGGAAGATTTTTATTTTAAGATCAATATTGATCCTATTAATTCAGATTTTCTTTAATTCACACCACTTTGTTTCAAGAGCATGCTTCTGGCTTTAAATCAGACTGTAGTTAGAGTAGAAACATTTGTGCTACACAGTGCTCAGCTTTTTACAATGAGAACTGCCCATTTGAATGTGCTATGTTTTTAAGTTAGCACTGATATGGACTGCGTCCCACAAATGTTAGTGTTGTTTTGTGGGTAGTTCAAAAGTACAAGTTCAAAAAAAAATGTTTTACTCCGTACACATTATACCTTTTTGTTTTTGTTTTGGTACAAGCACTTCTGGAGGATGTTTATTTAAGATAATTATTGATCCAGTTAATTCAAATTTGTGTCTTCATCTGTATATGTTTTTGACTTGAAAGGTTGCAGTGCTCTCTGTCAACAAAAGTTGACAGTTGAATTGTTAATAAAAAATTTGATTTAAGTATTTGAGTTCTGTACTCTTTGGGCCATAAACTAGTTATTCCTAAGAAAGAAATATTATTTAATTTTAATGCATTTCATTGATCAAATTCAAATCAATTCACAGATTAATGCAGATGATTATTACTCAATTATATTAAGCAGAATTTAATACATTTTTATTTGTACTATTTACACATTCGGCTCAACATTGTTGTTTAGGTTTTAATTAATTCAGTTGTGTTTTCTCTTTGATTCTACTCATATTAAATGGATGACTATTAAGGTTTAATTTAATTAAAATTTACTCAATACCAAACATTGTGAAATCAAATTAATAATATTGATTGTAAATTGTTGCCTCATTTTTATTGAGTAGATAAGGGGTATTTTTTCTTACAGTGTGGGAGGCCATTCTGTAAATGACGCCACATGAAGTTCACACCATGTGGCTGGGCGCACACTCTGTGTGTGTATCAGACAATGGTAATTAGCTGAATCTGGAACTCTTTGTAGCATCTGAGTTTCGGAGAGCTGACACTCTGTTCAAAGATACTCTGATATTTGTTTCAGAGGAAAGGAACATTTACAGATTCTAACATGCTCTGTACTATACACTATTTACACATACTAAATTAATATGGGTTACTACATTATAAAAATATGATCTCGTAAACTCATATCAGCACATTCTCATTCTTGGAGTGACACACAGTGGACCATTAAGTACCACCAGTATTACATATTGGACCAGTAGAGGTAGTTGTGATAAAGGAAGAAACTTAAATACTAACAACTCCAGGACCTGTTCACCTCCAGGAAAGATTGTGGCTGATCCCTCTCACCCCAGACACAAACTCTTTGAGTCACTGCCCTGTGGCAGGAGGCTGAGGTCCATCAGGATTAGAACCTCATGCCACAAGAACAGTTTCTTCCTGTCTGCTGCTAGCCTTATCAACAAGGCCCAGAGCCCCCCTGACACTCTTGACTTTAGATCCACAACCTTAACACATAACATTAACGCTCAGCCTTTATTTAGCATTTTTTGGATTCCTTGTTTTGTTTTGTTTTTTCATTATCTGGTACTTGCAATTCCTGCACAGATGTACTGCTCTGTTTATTTTAAAACATAATGTGTATATATATTTACATCCATCCATCCATCCATTATCTGTCATCACGGTCATAGGGGAGCTGGAGCCTATCCCAACTGACTTTGGGCAAGTGACTGGGTACACCTGGGTAAACTTGGCAATAAACCTTTTTTCTGATTCTGAACTAGTAAAGTGAACATGAACAAAAGATACAATGCAATGACTCAAAATGTGTCCTTGAGTACTAAGAGCGTAGATCAATAAAGGATTGTATATCATAGTCCAATACAAGACAACACATCTCATTTGAAGGTAATGTGGCACTCAAGTATGAAGCACACTTAATATTTTTTAAGATATTCTGCTTCTGCTTCTGATGCTGAACTTGAGTGAGTTGGTAATCCACACACAGATACATGGACAGGACACATACATGAGTTCATATGAGCGGTTAAGCCAGTGAAATGGTAGAATCAGCATTTGACAGACTGCATTTGTGTGTACTGTGTCCCACTCCACCTTGAACATTACCAGTAGAGATGGAACACTTTAGAAATACTTCTCTCACCATGTCATTGTGTTATGGTAGAAGGTTATGGCCAAACTTTATTCTCTTTTTAGACATTTTTCCTCATTTTCATCTGCTGCCAAATACAAGATTATTAAAATGACTCTATTCCTTGCTTGACTACGGGGATATAATTTATAGATGGGCTTTAAAAGTTTGACACACGGTATCATTCTGCTGTTTGATTTGTTACAAATGCCCCCTTTAGAACATATCAGAACAATCTTTGTATTCTCTGCTCAAATTCTTCAAAAAAGGTTAAATGGGGGGCAACTGGACATGGACCCAGAAAAGCAATCTGGAATGTGAGTCCACTGCAGTCAGGAGGCTGCAGATCTATACATGAAACCAAAAGAAACCAAAGAGCTTCTTACTAAATGCACAGAGAAGTCCTCAGGACTATACGCTGCAGTTTTCTCACTTGTAAAGAGAATGGGACCCTCTTTTAGTGACAATCACATACACATTTTGGACATGGAAGACAGGTGGCTTGAAAGACCAAGTGACAGATCCCTCAACAAACATTTAATCCCCACCTATAATGCTGTGATTTCATCACTTCCCAGGAGACTACACGACAACAACAACAACATCCATACTTGGCCTACAATGACCATCACCCACTAGGGAGCAGGTGACCTGAACAACAGTCATTCACACCAGACCTCATATGAGTCAACAGCTCTGATGACAGTGGTCACAGCAACAATAAGAACCAACTAACCAAGTGGAACAATGGGCGAGTCTGCAATCCTGTCTAGTATAAATGCTCAGACTCCCTACCAGTCAGGCAGAAGAAGCACTTGGATGCAAGGTGAAACGTGAAACAGATCTACAGACAAGTCCTGTTGCTCCAGATTTAGCCTTCTTGAAAAAAGAAGACCTGGATGACTGAGGATCTCCACAGACCCCTGTCTTGTCTGGTAAAATACAGGAAAACAGTCTTATTGTTGATTGTCTTACTCATTCCACCAGGCACAGCTAGTAGAGCTGATCACAGCAAAGACTGAGTGTGTGATTCTATCAGAAGCGGATCACCAATCTGCTCGGAGAATATGAGGTCTTTTTTGACACAGAGCATTGGTTGGTGTGTAAAGGCACACCATAATGGAGTCAGTCTGGGTTATGGCTAGTCTTGAATAGCCAGACCAGATGTCCACACTTTGATGGAGCCATTTTTTTTGTGTTTAATTATTTTATAATTTAGATGATTTATATAGTATGAGAATAGTCATTTGGAGTTATTTATTGTTATTATTTTAATTGTTTATGCATTTAGCTTTTCTGATTAACTGATTACCTCAGGTCAGCTGTGGAAAGAGGCGTGCTTAGAAGAGGTCCTTACACCAGTTTTTGACCTGATGTTTAATTTGAGAGCGTTTTTGTTTGCTTTGAAAATAAATAATGGAAAGAAGAAACGAGCGTCTCAATCCTTATTTCTGATCATTTAAAAGATATGAGTCAAGACAGGAGTGTCTGTTTGTATGGAAGCGAATTGTGACCAAAATTTAAATTAAAATGCATTTGCAGAAATGCTTTTTCATTTTAAGAATGTGGCTGCATTATTTGACTCATAAATTAACTGAATAATCAGTCATCCTATTTGAATTTTAATTTTCTTCTTCAAGACTGCTTATTCTTTCACTTAATTAAAATGAAAAAGAAAAAGACATTTGAGATTTAATTTTCAAAACCCTGAATCCATGTAAATCTGTGAATCATTCGTTCTTTCCATTTTCAACTGGCAATCAAAAATCAAATCATGAAAAATGGATTGTGTATGTTTTGGTCATTGGATCTTCTGTTCGGAAAGGATACTAAAAAACAAAAAATGAGTGGCTATTAGATTTTCATTTTAAAATTCAAAAATTAAAATTGAAGATATATATTTTTCTTTATCAGGGTCAAGATAAACACAAGTTTGAAAAAGTATTGATTTTCATTTCAGACAGAAACCAAAAAGCGCCTGTTTTTTCATATTGTGCTACTGGAAGTTGCCATTTTCAAAGGAAGAGCGCATATGAGGACAGTGCTGTGTTTCTGGCAAGAAACTGAAGAAATATATGACTTATACCTGTGGTTTCTCTAGCCAAGGCTAAAATGTCTTTAGAATCTTGCTCACAACAACAAGGCTTGTCATTGGCAGAAATTTCTGCATGGTAGGTATAAACCTGCTATATCTCATCGCTGCTTTGCTATATGTGTGTGTGTGTGTGTTGTGTGTGTGTTCACGTGCTAATGGGGAGAGGGGTTCCTTAGCAACTTCAACTGGCATTTTTTATGCCCACTTATCACATTTATCAATAATACTTAGTAACAAAACATGTATTTGTATTAGTCAACACAAACCTCATAACACAGAAAAATCCCATACAAACACCTACATGCACGCACATTGCATTGTCTGATTTCATGATTAACGGCTATGACATTGGAATGTGGAAGTCACGCTTGTTATTTCCTAGATGGGACCTACATACGGAGGAAAGATGATGAAGGGGTATCTTGCCATGAAAGGAGTGCATGACTTTACATCAGCCTTACCATGAAGCAAGACGTCAGGTTTGTTTTTGTCTCTGCCTTAATATCTTACATCATCAAACTTGTAAAGATTATGTATAATAAATTTATAAATTTAATAAATTTAATTACATTTACAAATAGATTGAATTTTTTTTACGATTATTTTTTGGGCCTTTCCAAGCTTTATTTATAGAGACAGCTGAAGAGTGACAGGAAATGTGGAGAGAGAGAGATGGGAAAGGACATGCGACAAAGGGCCACCGGTTGGGACTCGAACTCAAGGACTCGAGCCTTCGCATATGGGCGGCCGCTCTACCGACTGAGCTAAGCGCCGGACCAAATAGACTGAATTACATTTATAAAGCCTGCCATCATTGCAGAGCAGAGGTAATGTTTTTTTTGTATTTGTGTAAGTTATACACATATTAAAACTTTTTTTTCATCCAACAGGCCGGCAGTACTTGCCTATGGAAAGTGGGATCAGATGCGAGTAGATCATGGCAAGGAATTTTATTTGACATTTTATTTTAATTCTACACACTGCCACCAAAATATCAATAATAGGGCTTATTCAAAGCACTTCCAGATTGAGCACATGTACATGTTAATCAGCATTGGCATCAATATCAGCATGATCTTGTCTCAGGTCAGGGTCAGGCCATAGTATTTCATCAACTCTCCACCAGACTCTCCACCGCCATGCTGAGAAAAATTCCTCTATTGTATTCAGAAAAGGGGTATATGCTGGCAGAAAAAGGACCCTGAACCTGGAGTGGTCATTGAACCAGGTGCGAACCAGAGCAGCCCGATGAAAGCTCACGTTATCCCAAATGACAACATATTGGGGTTGCACTGGTTGCCCTGGCTCCCCTTCTTGTTGGAGACTGTTATTGTGCAGCTGATCTAGAAACTGAAGGAGTAGTGCAGTGTTGTATGGCCCCAGTACAGCATGGCGGTAGAGGATGCCACGGTGCCACTAATGGCTGCACACATGGTGATGTTGCCGTCCCTCTGACTGGGAACTTGGATGATTGCACGGTGTCCAATGATTGCAGCCCGTTTTGCACCTTTTGGTGAGATTGAACCCTGCTTCATCAATAAAGATAAATTCATGTGGGTCATTCATTGCATCCATCTCAAACACTGTCTACAGGAATCAAAAAACACAAATTTTACTTCAAACATATATGTGTATTGGAATAGTATAACATTTCTGTACAGTGCAATTACCTGCACATATTGGAATTGTTGCTCGGAATCGGAATTCCTCTCAAAAGGCACGGGGTAAAGTTGCTTTGTCCTTATGTGGTTCAGTCAGCGATGGAAAGGATTATGCTGTTAGTGCCTTGAAATAATTCCTGGGGTCCGTTTCACAAAGCAGGTTTATTGAAAACTCAGAGTCTGTTAACCCTGGAATCACAGAAACTCAGAGTTTTCCGTTTCACAAAGGAGGGTCAGTCAAACCAGAGAGAGGGGGTAACTCTAACCTGTTTCACAAAGAGAGGTAACGTAACCTCGCGGTCAGTTGCCGCAGTAACAGACTCCGTGACTCTAACCTGGTCGGGAGCAGGTTTTCCTGAGGAAACCTTGAGTTTCTCTCTGTCTCCGCCCACTTTCAGAGCCACACACTCCTTTTGATTTCCTCATTCCTGCGCTGTCAAAATTAGTCATTTTTATTTGTTTTAGGATTTCTCAGTGTGATTGGCTGCATAGATGGCATGAACATCCCCATCACGGCTCCCTCACATAATGAGGCTGATTATGTGAATAGGAAGTCCATTCACAGCATTAATGTGCAGGTACATGTCAAATTAAATGTACTTAAATGTAAATAAATGAAATCAATTTTTTTTTGTATAGTCCAAAGTCACAAAATACATTTGCCTCAGAGGGCTTCACAATCTGTACAGGGAGTGACACCCTCTGTCCTTAGACCCTCGGTTCCAGTGAGGAAAAACTTGCCCACAAAAAAACTTTAACAGGGAAAAAATGTGGAAGAAACCTCAGGAAGAGCCACAGAGGAGGGATCCCTCTCCCAGGACGGACAGACGTGCAATGGATGTCACATGTACAGAACAATCAACACAAACATATTGTACAATTACAATGAATTACAATAAATGGTGAGGTGATTGCAGTAGCAGTGGAACCTCTGATAGAGATAATGTAGACTAAGAAGTTTCACAGTGTTAAGCACTTCCTCATAGTTAGTAATAGTAATAGATAGTAACTAATATCTGTCATTCTCTGCACTGTCAAGATCATATGTGATGCCAGACTGCAGCGTGGTGAGAAACCTGAAGGTTTGCAGTATAATTCCCTTGTCTCCCTCCTTTACAACACCCCATGCATCCACTCTACATCACAGGAGAGTTTGACGGCCTTCTGCTGGGTGACAGGGGTTACCCATGCCAACCAAGGCTGCTGACCCCTTACCCTGACCCTGAGCCAGGCCCCCAACAAAACTTCAACCACGCTCACAGCAGGACGAGAGTCCGGGTGGAGATGACCATAGGCCTGCTGAAAGCCCGTTTCCAGTGCCTACGTCACCTCAGGGTGACCCCTGAGAGGGCCTGCGATATTATTGTGGCATGTGTTGTTCTTCATAATATCATCACTTTTAGAGGAGAGCAACACCCCGCCCTACAAACTGATGACCCTGATGAAGACCCCGTCCACCTGCCAGCTATGCAGGACGGCCGAGCAGTCAGAGACACTATTTGCATGAATCACTTTTGAGTTTAAAGCACCACCACGAGTAAAAACATGAGGCACATTTCAGTTAGTTTATTAGGCTTCATTGTTTAACACAATATAAATTAGAAGACATTTTTGAGTGTTAAAAGAGCATTATGTTAGGGATCAAAGAAGTTCAGAGTCAAGCAGCCACATCATTTACTTTACAATGTAAAACGTGATCAAAATGAGGCGCCCCCATGAGATATTGCAGATGTCTCACCTGTTTGAACAATGTTTTTATATTTCATCTTAAGTTGCTGCCAAGTGCGCTTCTCCCCCCTCGAATCTGGGCTCCATTGATGTTGGCTTTATAAGTCTGTGGTGCACATGTTTAACTCCAGGTGAAACTACTCTGAGTTGATCAAACTACCTCAAACCAGCTGTTGTGAAACCAAAAACTCAGAGTTTCCTATCTCAGAGTAGATCAACTCAGAGTTAAGGATTTGACTCAGAGTTTGTTGAACCTTCTTTGTGAAACGGACCCCTGGTCTTCAATAATGTGGGTTTGAATCTCCCTCACAGTGATGGCATTATTGCCAGTCACCATATTTACCAAGGCAGTCTCCTGATCAGCAGTGAGCAATCGCCACCTGCCTCCAATAGATGGCTGCCTCTCAGTTCTGCAAAAATGACTATGGTGTACTGTGGCACAGTATACTGTAGTAAAAACTACACAGCATACGGTGGATACTCTATATGTACTACAACATTACTGTGCATGTACTGTGATACAATACATAGTGACAATGAGGCAAATGACCTGTTTTCCCTCCTGAAAGTACAAACAATGGATGCAAGTGTGAAACGGCTTAAGTTTGGCTGGACTAGTTGGCCAGCTTCTTTCATTGTCCTCCCATGTACCAACACATGATGAACAACAGTGGCATGGATTTCATCAGAAAATACTTGTCTTTGCTCTTCCTCTTCCTCTCCCTCTCTCTTGTCTCTCAACCTCTGCATGGTTGGGATCCATTGTTCCAAAGGACATGAGCATGCCTCTGAGCTCTATTTATTGACCCTCAATTCTGATTGGTGTGTTAACAATATTCAGGCTGAGTGTTTTCACAGTAGGAAGGGTGTGATCTCTGAGTTTATGTTCTGATAACTTGAGTTAATTATACTGAGAGCACGTGTTTGCTGAATGAACACGTAGTGCAATGACTGATTTATTTGGTCACTTTTGTGTAAGGTTTTGCATAAGGTGTTTTGAATATTGAGACATGTGTGGACACAGGTGAATTGTGTTTTTGGTTATGGGAAATGTGTGTGTGTGCTTCTGGGAATGACAAAAAGGTTTGGGTGTTTGTGCTACAGGAACCAGGTTTTGTATTTTAGCAATCGAGAAAAACTGTAAAATGACACTACATGAGCTCATTGGCTAGAGCGGTGCTGTCTAATTATTTTTTTTAATATATCAATAGCACGTGTGTATCTGCAAATATTTCTGTGCATGTGAACAATGTGAAGAATTCTCTACAGGTTGAACTATGTTAATATTATGGCAAAGCATACTAAAGATGAGAGTGCTTTTCATTATGCCCAACAGTATGTAGCTGAATAGACAAAAATCGGTAATATGAATGTGAAAGTGTGTGTCATCTGGTGCAAAAGTTTGATTTTGGTTGCAGTGCTTCATTTTGCAGGATATATGAGGTAGTTTGAGGTTTGGGTCTGTGGTTTGGTGAACTGTGTTAGTTTTTTGATAAAACCAGCCGAGTTTGCAAAATTGTGTTTGAGCAATTGGAAAAAACTATAACGTCGTTTCTGTTTTGTTGTTGTGTTTTTTAATTTGTTGTTGTTTTTTTGATTTGTTGTCGTGTTTTTTGTATTTGTTGTTGTGTGTTTTGATTTGGTATCATGTTTTTTTTTATTTGTTGTCGTGTTTTTTGATTTGGTGTCATGTTTTTTTTTTTATTTGTTGTCGTGTTTTTTTTTTATTTGTTGTCGTGTTTTTTTTTTATTTGTTGTTGTGTTTTTTTGATTTGTTGTCGTGTTTTTTGTATTTGTTGTTGTGTGTTTTGATTTGGTATCATGTTTTTTTTTTTTTGTTGTCGTGTTTTTTGATTTGGTGTCATGTTTTTTTTTATTTGTTGTTGTGTTTTTTTATTTTATTTGTTGTCGTGTTTTTTTTTTATTTGTTGTTGTGTTTTTTTTTTTTATTTGTTGTCGTGTTTTTTTTTTATTTGTTGTTGTGTTTTTTGATTTGTTGTCGTGTTTTTTTTTATTTGTTGTTGTGTTTTTTGATTTGTGGTTGTGATGTGCACTTCAGGGCCACTCTAACCCAGTTTTAATACAGTATAAATAGGGGGCATGGTGGGAAACAATGCTTTGGCTGTTGAAAGTAATGAATGTACTGAAACATCCAGAGGGATGATGGTTCTTTGGTCTTATTAAAAGTCTTGTTTTCTAATAGAACTGGTTAATGATGCATGTCACACTAAGGAGCTAGTGGGTAGGGCAGATCTCAGCACGTTAGTGTGACAGCTTACTGCTGTTACAGTAATGAGATACTGCTTAGTCTCCATGCACATGCACACAAACACACACATTTGCATGCACACACACACAAAGACCACAGTTGAAGAAGCAGTGTAGGCAGCTCCAACACACAACCCATCTTCATGTCAACTCAATTTATTTGCGACATATAATCAGGAAGAACAAATTTATTATGAGCTCCCACTTAATGTAACTAAAGTATTAATAATGTCTGGTATAGATGTCTGGATGGAATAGAGGTCTCATCTGTTGTCATGTGAATGATCCACTCTTTACAGGGCCTTGCAGTCTTGTTTGTTGCTCTTTCTGTAACATACAGATGCTCCCTGTCAGGATGCTCTTGATGGTCAGGAGTAAAAATTCTTCAGTGCTTGAGGAGGTACCTAGAATATTTTTGTAGTGTCTCTGTTGAAACAGTCTCTGCCTTGTCTTTCTCACCACCAGCTGTGTCATCAGTGGTGTTGGAGTCAAAAGTGGCTGAGCTGGATCAGGAGTACAACAGAGGACTGAAACAAAGTCCTGGGGTGCTCCAAGGTTGGGAATGAGGTGAATGAGGTGTATCGACCTGAGCATGATGTCAGCTTGTAGCTCATTTATTTTATCCAACTAGCTGTCAGAGAGAAAGAAAAGGAGCAAATTCTCACAACTGAGAGAATGACACTAGCTCGAACTATCATATATTGAAATATATATCAAATGTCATAATATTTATTGATTCATTTTCTGAAGGAGGAGAAAAACAGTGCTTAGGATGGACCCAGTGTAAACCAGAAGTTCACATTGTGTGGCTTATCTTGTGCACACAGAATCAACCTTTTATTTAAGTGAAAGCCAGAAAAAATTATTCTAATAAAAAGTGACACCTTTATCAATATAAGGTACATTCCACAGCATGACTGGCTGACTCTGTGGCTCCATGTGTTTGTATTTCATATGTACGTGTCATAAAATCACTGGTTGTTTCAACTCCGTTTTCTCAGACATCCATCTGACTCACCTCCACCTCAGCTCTTATGTAATACAGTTACACACATCCAGCTGTGTACACAGGCTACTCACACTTCACTTGCACTATACACATGTAAATGCAACCCAGAGCATATTTATGTAGAAACACTGCTCACGTGCTGCTCATGCGACGCCTTTTGTGTACACACAGCAAAAGGAACATATTGTTGATTGTTGAAATTGTTGACAGTAATGTCAAATAAAGACTTCTAACATGCAGAACTATTACTTGACTGCAAACTCAGTTTGAACAATTTTATTTGTTAAACCTTTTTCAATGAAACAATCATAAATGCATGCAATAAAAAAAAAAAAAGTTATCCACACTTCTCCATTTGGTGTTCTGTGATCTGATTGGTTGGCCACTGACTATCTTTCTGAGCCATAGATGATCCAAAAGGCCCATCTGGCAGCCTACTCAGGGTGCTGATTAGTCATGGACTCGGCCCCCCTGCACCCGGCCCACTCCCCTCCCGACTCCCTTGGGTGTCTGTACATGCCACCCACATACAAGCTGTGCACATGACAGCCTCCTCTGAAAAGCCTTTGGCCCCAGTTTTGAACAATGTGAAACAGGGAAGAGGTTCAGGGACTGAATTCATTCAAAGTCAGCTGTACTGGCATGAATTCACAGCCGTGGAGTAGAACACACTGCTATATTTACATTTTGTCCTTTCATTTTCTGTCTCTGGAAGCAGAGCTCCTTCAGGATGAGTGGGAATTATAGAAAGATTATTTGGCACTTTCAGACAGACTTAACCAACTTTAACTTCAATATTAATATGAATTCATATCAATTCAGCTTATTCTATACACATCATACTACTACAGAAACCAAGAACAGTAATCCAGAGTGATCTAGGATGACCTCCCAGATTGGGACATCCATCACTTCCTTTGTCACTATTTAAAATATAAAATATAATTGATGATAATATGATAATTATGAATTACTGTAAAAGCGCCACAGCTAACCAGGTGGGTGTTTGTACTGGTACAGACAGGCAGACAGACAGACAGACAGACAGACAGACAACAGACAGACAGACAGACAGACAGACAGACAGACAGACAGACAGTTTGGTTGAAGCAGAATATGGGTTTCTGGCACAACATCAGCATCATCTATCTCTATCACAGGTTCCACTGCTACTGTAATCATTCTATCATTCATTGTAATTCATTGTCATTTTATCATTCATTGTAATTGTACAATATGTTTGTGTTGATTGTTCTGTACATGTGACATCCATTGCACGCCTGTCCTTCCTGGAAGAGGGATCCCTCCTCTGTGGCTCTTCCTGAGGTTTCTTCCACATTTTTTCCCTGTTAAAAGTTTTTTTGTGGGCAAGTTTTTCCTCACTGGAACCGAGGGTCTAAGGACAGAGGGTGTCACTCCCTGTACAGATTGTAAAGCCCTCTGAGGCAAAATGTGTTTTGTGACTTTGGGCTATACAAATAAAATTTGATTTGATTCTTCTAACATGAATGAAGAAGGAGGAAATGTATTGTACATTTATTGTTACATCACAACAATAAGTGTTTTTATGTTCTTTATACTACTGCACACATCTTGCTTCAGTTTATCCAGTTCACTTTTGTGGTTGTAACACCTCTGTCTTTATGTTGTCCTCACTGCAGCTATACAACTAGCTAAACTCTTCCTTATTAATGAAGACGTGAGTCGTAGTAAGCTTTAGTTGCTCTTTATTGTGGCTCTTTCTCTCACTGTACAAGGTCAAAGTCAAACACAAAAATTAAAAAATGTAACATTATTTTTTATATAAATAAAAGGAAATAAAACATTTTAATTACAAATAAATCAAATTGATTTTTCATGTAAATAGTACTGTTTAAAATGAACATATGAATGTAACTATGAAATCATTCACTTATGATGCTTACAGTGATGAAATCAGTTCAACACAGAAATGTAGCTGTGCACATTCAGCTAGCCTCCTCAAATTATCAATCCAAACAACCTGAGAACCAGGAACATCCCAGCTCGAAAGTGCCCTTCAAAATAGAAGGTCATTCAGATTTATGCCTGAGAGGCAACACACCCTTTATTTAGAGTGGTTATTGTGAATGTTCTGATTAATAAACCTAGATTTGACAGTTTATTTTTATTACTATTGGCTATAACCTCATAGGCAACAGCACTTCGGTGACAAAGAACTTGATAAATTATCTTGTTAACTTGAGATTCATTCATTTTTGATGGGACAACAACATAATATTTGTAAGCACATCCGATCTCTTGTGATTAAATCAAAATGTTAATTTTATTTATCCAAAACATCTTTTTCTTTACAAACATGTCATGTTCAGATTTGCCCCTAAATGCACATTCATAGCCATTATTTGAGCTGCTGTGGGCCAGACTCATTTTATCTCACGTAAATAAAAAAACTTCCATCACAATGTGCCAAATCCCTAACTGACATCTTCAAACTATTTGTTCTGTCATACAATACAATAGATTTTTTTATGATGGAAGAATCATGCAGCACATTCTTCTATTTTACCTTTAAAAAACCCCCAAAAAACAACATCTCCTAGTCCTATTATGAAAATAGTTGTTAAAAAACACAAACCACTGCATAAAACATAACTTGGGGTCTGGCTAACTGATTAGTTAGACGGATCACAGATGAAATAAACAATGAAAGCATGAATTAATGACTAATGTGTTTTTGAGTTTGAGTTGCTGATGATCATTAGCGGAACTTCTTTTTCTTCCTCATTCATTCACACGCTCTGTCTATAAATGTCGTACAGTACGATACATTTAGAGTGTCCTTCCAGTCTGATGCCCTGCAGAGGCACCTGTTTTGACTCGGAGGGGTGGAAACAAAACCACTTCAGGTATGGGCACCGCCCGTAAGGTCCACACACAGAAGGAAAGCGAGCACACCTCCGCGTCGAGCCATCAACACAACCTCTGAGCAAACATCCCGCAGAGACAGACAGACACACAGGCAGACAGACAGAGAGGTGTTACTGTGTCTTCATGCTGGTCGGACCAGCGCTCCCCTCTTGCTTCTGAAGCTCAACTATCCCCTTGGTTCCTAGAGGCTAGGTAAGAGTTTTCACTGGAACTGTGTGTTGTTGAAAATGTGCTGGTTTGAGTAACTTTTATGAAAGAAGCTCCCTAAGTTACTTAACTTACTTAACGGCAGCTAACTGACGTCAATGGCGTCTATCGGTATCCTCCAGTAACGTTATCCCGAGGCTGTGTGCTGGTCAGTGCATCGAGGAGTTAGACTGACTCGTCACAGTCACAGCTAACACGGCACAACGGTTAGCACATTTAGCTTTAAAGACGCTTAACATAGAGATCTGCAGGTGTGGCATGCAGATATGTCAACATCACATCTGCAGAAGGGAGAGGAGTGTGTGACACCACTGGCTGTTACAGTCTAAAAATAAAAAAGATGATTCCAAGAAAGTATCATTATTATTTAATATGCTTTGCTATGCAGTTAAATTACTGTGAGCTTTTTTTATATTAAGAAATAATAGTAGCAACTAAAATTTCTAATGTAATTAATAATTACATTAAGTAGTTGTCAGTGTGTGTGTGTGTGTTCTTGTGTCTGTTAATGAGAGCGTTTTACAAAGTCTTTTATTTTGAAGGGACTCTTCTTTTGAAAGACGTTTGTCTTGTCTGTGTGTGTGTCTGTGTTTGTCTGTCTGTCTCTCTCTCTCTGTCTGTCTGTGTTTGTGACAGAGAAGGATAAAATGGCCAACATTCAAACTGTATTATTGACAGTCATTGTTATTATACAGAGAGTTCAAGTTAATCACAGTCAGGCTCGTGGGGCAGGCTTTGGTTGCCAGGCAACCAGGGTCAGGTGGAGGCCACCAATCAGAGTACAACAGTCAACTGAAGTGGCTCCTGTGACACTTTAAAGGGATAGTTCGGGATTTTTGACATGAATCTGTATGGCATTCCTGTCAGTAGTGTCGCACAGCCACACCGACTTACCCCGACAGTGTCCTGTGGGCCGAGTTCTGTCCAGGTTTGGTCAGCAACGAAAGTAGTCCGGCAGGTTTGCTGGGACACGTAAAAAAAAGTTTTTCTTCTCAAAACAGCATGTGTTCAAAAGAGTGATTTATTTGCACCACAAAACCGATGTCCTCGAAAAAGTCCCACCTCGTAAGCAATTGGTCCTACTTTCTCTCTTTTTGTATCCCTGCGCTGCTGCAAGTGGCCGCTACTGTTTATTTTTGTTCGCGGACGTGCCGCGTCAGAATGGGGCACTTTTTCAAGCGCCCCATTCTGACCCAGCTCCTTCCGCCCCACCAGGCTCTCTCCGGGAAGCCCAGCCCTCGTCTGTCATCTTAGGGCCAAGTGATTACGAGGTGGGACTTTTTTCAGGACATCGGTTTTGTGATGCAAATAAATCACTCTTTTGAACACATGCTGTTTTGAGAAGAAAAACTTTTTATTTAAGTGTCCCAGCAAACCTGCCGGACTACTTTCGTTGCTGACCAAACCTGGACAGAACTCGGCCCACAGGACACTGTCGGGGGTAAGTCGGTGTGGCTGTGCGACACTACTGACGGGGATGTCATACAGATTCATGTCAAAAATCCCGAACTATCCCTTTAACATCACTGAGAGAGACTCTGAGTAGCCTGAGCTCTTCCTAAACATCTACATATATATTTAGAGCATATATTTACTTTTAGAGTAATGGAAAGAAACTGCTCTGCTGTCCTCCAGAAATTTTCCCTCCAATTTACACGGGAGATGTAAAGACAAATTTTACAAAATTTCTGTGTATAAATTATTTGTGTAGCGTGACATTTGTGGCCTCGGGTACAGTTTACAAATGTATTTTTTTCAACATTTTTCTGTCCCTCTCCCATCTAGTGATGATGTCACCCACTCTAGCCTCTCCGTAAGGTAACACTGGGGGGAATTTTTTTTTTCATGTTTTTGCCGAATAATTAAAAAAACCATTTGACAAAATGCTTAGAAACTGAAAAATGTACGGAAGAACTAGAACTGGACTGTCACAGCAGCCCAGGGTTTGAATCCATTTGAATGTCATTCCCCGTCTCTCTCCCCACAGTCCTGTCAGTCTTCAGCTGCCTCTATACTATAAAGATTGAAAAAGCCATAAAATGTATATCTTAAAAATGTGAAATGAGCTGAGAAGAATAGGCTAGTTTGAAATGGTAGAATATTTAACGGTGTGGAAATATTATGTATTGATTATATAAAACTAGAACATTTCTAGAAGAATTTCTGAGTGTGCCTGACTCTGGCCCTGTCACCCCATACATTAATAGCTGTCAGTGTGTGCTTGTTTGTGTCTGTTAAAGAGAGAGTTTTGCAAAGTCTCCCTGCCTTCTGCCAGCGCCCAGGCAACTTTTTTCTCAATTTTGAGTTTTTGATGAATATTTTTGAAAAATCCGCGATGCACTGAGGGCACGAAAGGTGAGGTGCGAAGTAGCGAGGGATCACTGTACATATGTGTGTACTGTGTGTATGTGAGTGTGTGCATGCATGTGCGTCTTGTGTCCCTCTCCCTCTGACCCCTGAGAGACACAGAAAATCACAAAATGAACCCCCTCGAACAGGTGGCTAAAAATGCCCAAAGGTGTGGCGCAAACCAAAGTCGAAATGACCATCAGCATCCTATTCTCGTGTACCATTTCCTTGACGATTTTCAGGCCAAAATTGTATAAACTTTGGCCTCAGGAGTTTGAGAAAGAACAGGTGCTCCCTGCTCCTTTTGGAAATTTCTCTTCTCAAATTAACATGACAGTAAATGGGGCTGTAGCAGGCAGTAGGTGGTGCTTTGAAGCTCACACAGCCAAAACTATAGGTTGACAGCTTCAGCAGACGAATATCAGTGAGAAGACGAATTTTCCTACATTTTTGTTCAAAATCACGTTTGCAGTGTGAAATTTGTGGCCACGGTAGTTGTTTCCATTTTATTTTTTCACTAATTTTTTTCTCTGCTCCTCACTCTGGCTAAGTTTAAAAACTGTAAGAGATTTAAAAAAAAGAGTTGAATACAAGTTTAATAGTTTAAGATATTGTGTACAGTTTGTAATTTGAATGAAGTTTGTAGTAGAAGAAGTAGTTTAAAATGAATGATGAAAGATTTGAAGTTTGTACAATGCATTTAAATGTAAAAAATGTAGAAAAAGCAGATCAAATATTAATAGTAGAGATTTGTAAAGTAATGGCCATCATGGATGTAGTCATATAAGTCACACAGCGAAAAATGTACAGAAGAAAAATAAGATTTGAAGAACAATAGCATGGTCGTCCACACCAATAATAAGAAGATAAAATTTTTCCTGGGTTAATAGCGCAGGCACACTCAACTAGCTTTACTATAAGACAAGTGAAAGTTACTCGGCCCCTGGGTGGATGGCGACCTGAACATTTGCCTATACTGCCTATACCACAGGCCGGCTCTGTCAACACTGAACACAGTGATGGCACAGCCTTCAGGAGCAGTTTGCCACAGCCGCCCCCATATAAGAAACGTTTTTTATTCTGTATACTATATATGGTCTCTCGCCTACTAAGGGTTAAAAAAATCCCCCAAATATGTGGATAGAGTATTGTAATAAATACACATATAAAGTTGAAGAAACATTTATTATCAAATGAACATTCAGGCATATATCTTACAGAACGTATGACACACATAGTGTAAAAACAACTTCAGTAAGTCTTAAGACTGTGTATAACCAAAAAATAGTGAGTGTAATTTCAAAGTATACTTTCCAAAATATCCACTAATATTGCAACTTATAAACATCAACCTAATCATCCTCACTGATGACTGGGCGGGCTGGCACAACAACAGTTTACTACGAAATATGTAATGAATAAGGCCACAGTGTCTACAATTGTAATGTTGAAAGATGTTGCACGACCACAGATGTACATGCTGTATTCATTCCAGTGATGCACATATAAACATGTACTTTCCAGTTACTTTCCAGCAGTGTCATTATGTTACCATCACTACTTCAGGTTATAGTTACTTGTATTATCTATCTATCTATCTATCTATCTATCTATCTGTATGTATGTATGTATGTATGTATGTATGTATATATATATATATATATATATTGTCACAGCCTGGCTCTTTGGGCCATGACAAAAACCGGAGTTGCACTGTTAGAAAGTTTACATTTATTTATTTAACAGAAAACAACAACAAAAACAGAACAGTGGTTCAGATGGGATGTGGACGGCAGTACTATCAGTAGTGTATAATGTGCATGAGTGTAAAATGTAGTGAATGTATGTTGTCGAGTGCATCTAACTAAAAGGGAAAAGAAAGAGTTAACCGGCGACGGGTACCACACCCAATTACCAAGCCCAGCCCACAGAAGGCCACTGCCTTGACAGCAGGGGTCGCCACAATATATATATATATATATATATATATATATATATATATATATACACACACACACACACACACACACACACACACACACACACATAATGGGACAGCAGCAGCTTCATTTACAAGTTGAACCTACAACAGTCAGACTTTCTGGTGCCAGTGTTCAGGGGACTATGGGAATATGTCAGCTGATCAAAGTAAATCAAACTGTCTGTTTTTAATATGTACTGAATCATTTACAGTAGTTACACTAACGAGCATTTTCCACCAGGGCTGAAAAATGACATCTGTGTCTGGCTAACGTCAGCTTCAAAACTTTTTTCTATCACGTTACACTTTGATTGAGATCAGCTGATTTGGAGTAAAACGTTCTATGAATCGTGCAGCAGTTTCAGCAACATTTTTTCAACACTGACACAGAGAAAGCATCACTTGTGTTGGTGATTATGTTCTGACTAAAGCTATTGTTGCAAAATTTGCATTTATGAAGAAACAAAAACATTTGCAAGGCATACGACTAAGATTGATCTTTGTGCCTTTAAAATAAAAATCAAGCTTAAACACATAAATAATTCTTTGTGCTTTTCATTTTAAATATGTATATAATACTTAGCACATATATAATCCTTGTGCTTTTATATTTTAAGACATTGGAGTCATTCTTATCTTCACACATATATAGTCCTTATTTTGACACATATAGTTTGAAGTAGAGGGGCAAGGGAACTGAGAGCATTGAGATCATTTATGTAATGAGCATTATGGTAAGATTATGGTAAGAAATGTGAACCAAGCAAAAGTATGTGGTAGTCAAGATGTGTAGTGAATGCTGTTACATTTTTTATGCCTAAGTAGCATATAGTAAATGTAGTAACACTTTTAGCAGGAGTGTGTTTTTAAAAAATGCAGTAGGGACCATCTATGATTTAATGCTGTAACAAAAATGACAATAGTGGGTGCTAGACAAAAAACACAGGCAAAGCAAGAAGGCCTCTAATGATTTAATGATGTCATCTTTAAAGGAGAGAGGCGTAGTGAGGGTAGTAGTGTAGTGAGGCCTGCACCCTGTGAATCATGCTGGAAGACTGCAAGGCCTGACTGTGTGGGAGTGGTGCAGGTTGAACAGTGGGGTTCAAATCTGACCTGTGGCTCTTTCCCATGTCATTCCCATCTCTCTCCACACATTCCCGTCACTCTTCAGCTCTCTGTATCAAAATTAAAAGGCTTGAAAAGGCCAAAATGCAGACTCCTGCTTAGCTCTTCTTCTGTGTGTGATCCTCCATTTATCTAAATATAACTTCTCAAACTACCAAAACACAACAAAGTTAGCCGTTAGCAACTAGCAAACACACACCCTCGTCCTACTAATCTTATTCTTAACATAACATGTTAGTTTTGATTTAATATGAGGATATCGATGCATCGTCTCAGTCAAAATAAATCTCAACAGATTTGCTAACTAATCATATCAAGTTTGAGTTTTCACGGTTTATTGAAATTCTAGAACTGAATTCACTCAGAATAATTGGATTCATTTACATGAAGAGATTTTTTGTGGCTCTAATATGAATTCCTGCCATTGAGTATGCAATATGAATGTAATCAGAGTTTTGTTTTTTAGTCAAGTGAGTACACTTGGTAATGTTCCCTTTGGCTGGAGAGAAATGACTACATGCAAACCTTAATGTTGGTGAGTTGTTTTTTTTTTTTTATTGAACATCAGAACAACAGAATATAATAATAATAATAATATAATAGTATAATAATATACTAATAAGTATTGTTCTGGTATCATAGGTTTGTTCAGTAGTTTTATGAGTAAGTTCATAATACGGCCACCAGGGGGCAGTGGCCTCCCTCTAGAGACTCAGGACGTAGCGTCAGGAAGCTGTGTTTTTTAGGTCTGCAGGAAGCAACACAGAGAACAGCGCTGCATGCTGTCTGTTAACACGAGCAAATAGCTGTTTACGTCCTATGCTATACGAGCTCTAGGTTATCAAATCGAAACCATGGATGGAAAAGTCAGTCTTCCTTTACCAAGTCTCTTAGACTGCAACGACATCCCCGACAATAGATCTGAAATTCCGACACCGAGCGCTGCATTGCAATTACCCTCACCTGAAATCAGTGGCTCACCATATTCCAGAGCTCGACCCAAATGCTCCCATCATGCTTCTCCTTGGTCGAGACATCATTTCAGTCCACAAGGTGTGTAAGCAAGTTAACGGCCCTCGCGATGCTCCCTACGCCCAGAAGCTTGACCTGGGATGGGTGATAGTTGGTAATGTGTGCCTGGGGGGCAGTCATAAGCCCACCACAGTGAACACATACTACACCAGAACAACAGGAGGGGAACACTTCTCCATCTTCGAGCCCTGTCCAAATATGTTCCACTTGAAAGAAAGATACAGCCAGTACCAATGTCCCAGTCATCATACAGTGGGTTATACAGAGAAACCTACCCGCAATGAAAGAGCTGAGCAGCTAGGGTCCACAGTGTTTCAGCAGACCAAGGATGACAACAAAATAGCTCCATCCATTAACGACATCTCATTCATGAAAATAATGGAATGAGGGTTACCTAAGGAGGAGAGCAACAGCTGGGTAGCTCTGCTGCCGTTCAGGTCGCCAAGGTGTCGCCTGCCAGACAACAAGCCCCAGGCTTTCTGAATCAACTTTCATCATTAAGACGCAGTCTCGAGAGAAAGCCAGTGATGAAGGAGCACTTTTTCGCCTTTATGAAAAAGGTTTTCCAGAACAATCATGCCGAAGTGGCACCCCCACTTAAGGAAAATGAGGAGAGATGGTATTTGCCGTTTTTTGGCGTGTATCATCCTAGAAAACCCGGAAACATCCGCGTAGTGTTCGACTCCAGCACTCAGTACAATGGAGTGTCACTTAACAATGCACTTTTAACTGCACCTGACCTCAACAATACTCTTCTTGGGGTGCTCATCAGATTTCGGAAGGAAGCAGTGGCCGTGACAGCGGACATCCAACAGATATACCATTGTTTCCTGGTAAGAGAAGAAGACCGCAATTTTTTGAGTTTTCGGGACAGTGACCCAAACAAAGACATCATCGAATACCGCATGAGGGTCCACGTATTTGGAAACTGTCCTTCTCCAGCAGTGGCAGTCTACTGTCTAAGGCAGTCCGTACAAGATGCAGACCTCGATGTCAAGCAGTTTGTGAACCACAACTTCTACGTTGATGACGGCCTAAAGAGTCTGCCTACAGTGCAGTAGGCAGACCTACTCAAAAGGACGGAAGAAGTTCTGTCGGCCTCTAACTTACGACTACACAAAATTGCATCAAACAAAAGAGAGGTGATGGAAGCTTTTCCATCCGAGGACCATGCTAATGGCTTCAAAAACCTTGACCTTGGCTCTGATGCACTTCCTATGCCACGTAGCCTTGGTCTCAACTGGGACCTAACGTCTGACATGTTTACCTTCAAAGCAGCTGATGAAGACAAGCCTTTCACTCGTCGAGGCGTCTTCTCTACCGTGAACAGCATTTATGACCCTCTGGGATTCATTGCCCCAGTCACCATTCAAGGCAAAGCAATTCTGCGAGAGCTTACACAAGACAAGGGTGACTGGGACTCATCCCTCCCTCAAGGAATGGAAGAGATGTGGGACACTTGGTGGTCTTCACTGAAGGATTTAACCAGTCTCCAGATCTCAAGGTCCTACACAGAAATCTCCCCAACAGAAGCATCACGCAAAGAGCTAATGGTTTTTTGTGATGCTTTCACAAAGGCAACAGCAGCAGCAGTGGCTTATCTCAAACTGACAGACACTCATGGAGTCGTCCATGTCGGCTTTGTCATGGGCAACGCCAAGCTTGCTCCTCTTCCTGAACATACAGTTCCACGACTCGAACTTTGTGCTGCTGTGTTGGCGGTGGAACTTGCCGAGCTTATCTCTTCAGAGATCCTATCTACTACCTTTTATAGTGACAGCAAGGTAGTATTGGGCTACATTAATAATGACACCAGACGTTTTTATGTTTACGTCAGTAACCGAGTCCAGCGGATAAGGAATTACTCTCATCCTGAGCAGTGGCATTATGTACCCACTGAAGTAAATCCTGCAGATATCGTCCGTCACTGCTACACATCTCTCAGGCACAAGTTGGCTACATGGACCAGCGTTTCTCAAACATCCTCAGCAGGCCCATCCTGAGGAAAGCACCTTTGAGTTGGTGAATCCCTCTTTGGATGTGGAAATTCGCCCTCAGGTCTCTACAATGAAGACAACCATGGTGAGTAAACAACTGGGGGCCCAACGTTTTTCCAAGTTCTCTAGCTGGAATACACTGGTCCACGCTATTGCTTGTTTAACTCATATTGCTCACTCATTCAAGACATATCTGGCAATCAAAGACAGTGGCTGTAAAGGCTGGCATCATTGCCATACAGCGATCTCAGTTCAAGAACTCTTGCAGGCCAATAAAACCATCATCCATGCTGTTCAAGAGGAGTCATACTCTCAAGAATACTCCTGCTTAACAAAGGGGGAAAAGCTGCCTAAGGATGGTCCTCTAAAAACATTGTATCCTTTTATGGATGTTGATGGTCTTTTGAGAGTTGGAGGCTGCATCAGAGAAGCAAAACTCCAGCCAGGAGAGAAAAACCCTCTCAGCATTCCAGGGAAGTATCATATAGCTACACTTTTGGTAAGACATTACCACCACAAAGCGCAACACCAGGGGCGACTGTTCACTGAAGGTGCCTTACGTGCTGCAGGTCTCTGGATAGTCGGCGGAAAAAGGCGAGTGAGCAGCGTTATCTAGGGTGTGTCACATGTCGTAAGCTTCGTGGCACACCTCAGGCACAGAAGATGGCAGATCTTCCTGCAGATCGCCTTTCAACTGAACCTCCATTTACTAATGTCGGCCTCGATGTGTTTGGCCCATGGTCAGTGTCTTCACGTCAGACTCGAGGCGGCCTTGCTCAAAGTAAACGGTGGGGGGTGTTATTTACTTGTATGAGTGTACAAGCCGTTCACATTGAGGTCATCGAGTCTCTAGATACATCAAGCTTCATTAACGCTCTTAGGCATTTCCTCGCCATTCAGGGTCCAGTGAAACACATTCGTTCTGATCGTGGAACCAACTTTGTCAGTGCATGCAAGGAGCTCAGGATTCCTTCCAACATCAACAATAGTTCAGTGGAAAGGTTTCTGATGGACCAAGGCTGCACGTGGATGTTCAATCCTCCCCATGCCTCTCACATGGGTGGTTCGTGGGAAAGGATGATTGGTGTGGCAAGAAAGATCTTAGACTCCATGTTCCTGCAGCTTGGGACATCAAGGCTCTTGTACCTGTGTCCACAGATCCAGATGATCCATTCATACTTACACCGGCAACGCTCCTAACTCAGAAAGTGAGCCTCCCTTTTGCACCAGTTTAAAGATCTCCATATGACCAGGTTAAAGATCTCCATAAAAATCAGTGGCGCCAAGTCCAACATCTGGCTCAAACCTTTTGGAATAAATGGAAGAAGCAATATCTTTCGTTACTTCAGCCACGAAGGAAGTGGCAGCCTTCCCAGCCTGACCTTCAATGTGGAAGCATCATGCTTCTTAAGGATGACCAACTAAAGAGGAATGAATGGCCACTGGGACTTATCACTCAAGTCTTCCCTAGCAAAGATGGCAGAGTACGCAAGGTGGAGATCAGAGTCTACAGGAAAAATGGAATTAAAATGTTATTGCGGCCTATCACTGAGTTAGTCCTGCTCTTAGCTCCTGAGATTAAGCCATAGTAAACGCTATGGTTTGCTGTGTAGTGGCGGTCTTATCCCACCAGGCGGGGAGTGTTCTGGTATCATAGGTTTGTTCAGTAGTTTTATGAGTAAGTTCATAACACGGCCACCAGGGGGCAGTGGCCTCCCTCTAGAGACTCAGGAGGTAGCGTCAGGAAGCCGTGTTTTTTAGGTCTACAGGAAGCAACACAGAGAACAGCGCTGCATGCTGTCTGTTAACACGAGCAAATAGCTGTTTACATGCTATACGAAGCATTGTCTGTATGTAAGTACAGTTCAATATTTGTCACTACTAAAGGGCGTTTGTGAAGTTTAAGGAAATGTTAATTCTCAGTTAATTTTTATAAGGTGAAACAGCTACTAAGCTAGTCGCTACTGATTTCATCTAATGTGTTATGTGTATAGTCTATAGTCAGGAGTTCATACTATAGTAAAAGGTCGATAACATGTTAAAAAATAAGAAAGTTATGTTAATGAGAGTAATAGTTTAAAAACAGCAAATACACAATACAGATGTAAACATTAGTGAGATAAGAGGGTCAAAGCAAAGTCATTTAATTCATGATAAAACATCTTTACAGTGTATGTACAAGAGGTGTACGGTAGCAATTTGTCTGATTGTGCCATGTTTGTGTGTTCTCAGTTTCACCCTTTTTCAAGTCAATAAACCTGTGGATAAACTGATGACTGTCTTCAGAGTTTTGATGAGAAGAAGGCGTTTAACTTAATGCCAAGATATATTCAGCACATATATTGAGGGCGCCACAAGTATATAATAAGAGATCATCCTGTGATGCGATCATACCAGCTGCAATGCCTGTCAACATGTTGATCCGTCACTAGTCATTACTACATTATGACATGGCTCATGGATTGGACTGCACTCATCTTTGGACTCATAATAATATTAATTGGGAGATTAAATTGAAGAATATTATTGTATTTGGAGACAGTTATTCAGAAACCAGTTGGGTCCACAAAGAATGTCATTGAATATGATTCTTTCCTTAAAGAACCTTTATTAGGGCCCGAGCACGCACTGTGTGCAGGGCCCTATTGTTTTTCGTTTGGACGTTTTCTTCCCCAAAGTAAATTACGTTTTCGACGGCCTATATGTACTCGAAAAGTTGCGAAAATTTGCCTACCCCCCCCAAAGTCGGGCGTAAAATTACGTATTTTGGGGGTCTCGCACATGGGCGTACAGAAATGGCTCGACGGCGCCACCTACGTTTTCGTTTTCGGAGGAGCATCTGGACACGGTTTCATCCACCAGCACGAAACTTTGTGGGAGTATGTAAACGACCGAGACGCACAAAAAAGTCTCTCGGAGACCCGGGCTATATCGAAGCGTACGCCGTGCACTTTGTTCCAAAGTTGGCGTTTTCGTGTTTTTGGGGTCATTTTCAGGGCTCGTATTTGAACGAACTCCTCCTAGGGCTTTCGTCCTATCTGTTTGAAACTTGGCGTGTGGTTTCGTAAGGCTTCGACCATGAAAAGTTATCAAAATCGCAAGTTTTCGATTTACTGTGTGAGAGGGGCGGGGCCACGAAATTTGGTGTTTTGGCGTGAAATTTCGACGGGCTATAACTTCGCCAAAAATACTCCAACCTTCACCAAACTTCTCATATATAATCGCAGTCTGGCCTAGAATACATTTCCATAAAAATATTTGGAGGTTATCACAGCACCCCCTAGTGGCGACCGAAAAGACCACTTTTTTCGAAATGACGTCCAGCTCGGAAAATATTGACCATATCCACCTCAAACTAGGTGGAGATGTTGTCAAGGCCTTGGGGTTGACATTTGAGAAAGAATTTCAACTTTTCATCAGAGGGCGTGGCCGTGACGGCGCGTCAAAGTCAACCGTGCAGATTTTTTCGCTAAAAAAACAAACTCCATTGACTTTTTGGGATGATTTTCAGGCAAAGCTGCTGTGCTTTCAGATACTTTCTCAGACCTGTCTGAAACCTCTTGTGGTTGTTAAGAACACTATTATGCAAAGTTCGGCTGCATAATTAATGAGAGGGCGCTGCGAAATCGCTCTATAGCGCCCCCTTGCATTTGTCTTGGAGGCAGCCCCGCCACAGCTTTGGACACAGAGTTATGAAACCTCAGCCGAATTGTAGAGGGAGGCAAGATCTGCAAAAAAGTCTCTTGGAGCAATGGGCCAAAATTAACAGGAAGCCAGATATTTAAGAATGAAAGTCACCATTTTCGCTGGTTCCAGCTGGCTGAGGTGAAAAAACTATCTCCATCGACTTTTTGCATGATTTTGAGGCAAAACCGTTGGGCTTTCTTATACCTTGTCAGAGCTGTCTGAAACTTCTTGTGGTTATTAAGATGAATAAGATGCAAAGTTCGGCTGCATCATTAATTAGGCGGCGGCGCAAAATTGCTCCATAGCGCCTCCCTTGATATTTTCTCTGAGGACAATTTTTTCCACAATTTTGGACACAGAATTTTGAAACCTCAGCCGTACTGTGAACATGGAAAGGCCTACAAAACAGTCTCTTGGAGCAATGGGCTAAAATGGACAATGAAAATCACTGTTTTTTGCCGTTTCAGATTGGCTGAGAAGGGGTCCTATTTGAACTAACTCCTCCTAGGGATTTTATCCAATTGACTTCAAACTTGGTAGATGAGTTCATAGACACTTCCTGAGTAAAAGTTATCAAAATCATGAATTTTGAAGAAACGGTGTGGGCGTGGCGCTCCCTCAGCTTTTGACTGTTTGTCCCAATTCCGGCTAATGTGTGTGGTCAATTGAACGAAACGCTTTGAAAGCGTCGAAGGCTCGCGCGTTTTCCGACTGCTGCCTTCCGACGTGCCAGCCCGTCGAGTTGCGTGGGAGTGCGAGGGCCCGTTCAACGCTGCTTGCAGCTTTAATTATTATTATTATTATTATTATTATTATTATTATTATTATTATTATTATTTGTAGAACCATTTATGGTGCCTAAGGACTCATTTTGATGGTTCTTTAAAGTACCTCAAACTAAAAATGGTTCTTGTATCATGTCAGACCAATGTCAGCCACAGACTCTGATTTGATCTGTCACTGCTTCTTAAAAGTGTTTTTTTTTTATTGGCTTTAATTTAACCTTTTACCACTATGTCTGTTTTTATTGTTGTTCTATTCATTGTCATCTATTTCTGTTTTTAATGTTTCCTCTGTGAAACACTTTGGCTGCTGCTATAGATAACAGAGTTTGAGTTTTGAGGTCACTAATCAACCAAAATATTATGAGAATTACTTGAGGATTTTATTTTAATGTTTGTTTGTTTGAAGCTTCATGACTTTGATTTTGGTAGAAAAGAGATCATGTGTTGTAAATTATCTGATGTAATGCTACACAGTCAAACAATCTGTGCAATGTGATGAGAGAAAGATACAGACAGGGGAGACTGTCAGAGAAATAAGTGCGTCAGAACAAAGAACATTCACATAATGTAGAAAAGTAGAACTTTGAGTTCAGAATGAACAGACTCTCACTGCTCATTATTCAGGCAGTTTAAACTGTCAGTCTGTCTCATATGTTCAGAACAGGTAAGAGAGTCAAAGGGAACGTTTTGAATTTCATTCATAAATTCAAACAGACTTTATTTGACTTGAAACGCTAAAAGAACATTAATTTAACATTAAAAGTTCTGTCACCAGGGGAGCTGCCCCAAATTATTACAGGTATCTCACCTCATTAAGGACTCTTTACCAGCCATCTATACACTCATCACAGAATCAACTCCCGGGCTCAACCCTGACATCATGTCGAACTTCCAGCCCATCTCCAATCTCTCCTTTCTGTCCAAAATACTGGGGTGTATTGTCGCCACACAACTCAAAGCCCACCTGATGACCTGTTTGAACCATTTCAGTCTGGTTTCCATTCTCAACACAGCACTGAAAAACAGCCCTCCTGGAAGTCACCACTGGCATGCTCCTCATCACAGACTCCGCTCCTTCTCCACCACTGAAACCCTCAATCACGCCTTCATCACTTCCAAAGTTGACTACTGCAACAGCATCCTCTTATGGCACACCATACAAAACTTTAAATAAACTACAGTACATCCAAAACTCTGCTGCTCGTCTGCTCACCCACAGCCGTGATCACATCACTCCTCCAGAAACTCCACTGGCTCCCAGTCCCACAGTGTATTCAGTTCTAAATCCTGCTCCCCGCACACAAAGCCCTCCATAACCAGGCCCCTTTCCTACCTCACTGACTTGCTCCATCACCACAATGCGTCCCTCAGCCTCCATTCTTCTGATGCTGACCTCCTGACTCCACCACTCAGGACCAAGCACCAAGCCTGTGGCGACAGAGCCTTCTCTGCAGCTGCCCCCTCCCTCTGAACTCTCTCTCAAAACACATCTGTGACTGTACTGACTTGTCCACATTCAAATCTCTGAGTGCTGTAAAATATGTATTATTATTATTATTATTATTATTACTTGTTTATACATTTTTAGAATATACTTTATTAGCCATTTTCTCTAAGCCTGCTGTAGCATTTGAAGTGTTCTGGTGCCCCATAGTGGTAGAAGGACAGCAGTTTATTTCTTCTTTTGAATTATTCCACTTTAGAACACACATGACTTCCTCTCATAAAACCATTGAAAGAGGAACAATTTCCATTTTAAAGGCAAAGGGTTGTTAATCAACTTTCTGGCTCCAAAATCCTCTTCTGCTTCAGGCTCACACAGTCCTGAGAGTGCGACCCACACTGCCAGTCATCAGCCCAATAATCAGTGTCTCTTAAAGTCAACAGAAAGTACTGTTTATCACACAGACATGGCAGAAAAGGCAGTGAACAGGCTTGTGTCAGTGACAGTTTAACAAACCACATAATTTGCATTGATATAAATAGACACACAGGACAAAACAAATGGTCTTGTCGGTGATGGAAAAAGTGTGTTACTGCAGCACTGCTATGGAAATAATAAGACAAAGCCATGAGCCAAAGAAATGTAGAGCGATGTGTACTGCTTTGGACATGCAGCCTTTGAAATGAAGCCCTAGAAGCTGTCAGATCACTTTTAAGTAGGAGACTCATCAGAATAAGGCATTATTCTCTCTGCTTAAAAATAATAAATAAAATAAAAAAGTAATACGTCTTTATAATATAAATGATAGAGAATTGTAATTAAAGCTACCAAGCACTAGCAATATCTGTGACTATGTACATGCATACATGCAAGTTCATGCATATGTACACACAGCCTCACAAACACTATACTTCCATGGCAAATTTCTGCCTCCTCAGGTGAAAACTGTGACCACCAAATATGTGATCAACTAACAGAGTGAGCTCTAGAGCTGCTGGCTGTGGCTAAAAATATATTCTCCTTTGGCCGCAGGCAGGCCCGGCAGAAGCTGATAAAAGAGGAGCAGGAAGTAATGGAAGGCATTAAGTCAGCCAGGAAGCAATGCTTCCTTGTATGGCTCAGAAGTCTAACCAAGTCATTTGCATGTCCCTCCTTTTCTCTAACATGTTTACTGAGCAGGACAGGAGCTGAATGAGAACTGCTGTCTGTGTTGCTCTGCCTTCGGGCCCCTGCTCTGGAGGAATTTCAGCTCACTCTATTGCATTTTCACACAGGTTGCTCACTGCTGGGATCAGCTAAGCTGCTGCTGTTCACGGCCATGTAAAACCAGTCAGTCATATTACACAGGTAAGTGCTGTGTGGAGAGTGTCTATGCTCGCTGGTGATTTTTTTGATGAACTGTTGCTTAGCATTTAATGAGATATTGATCCTTTCTGTGGTTTCCACCATTCAGGTTTCCTTTCATGGCATGTGAGGAAGCTGTAGCCAAGCGGGCCAAGACGGCCAATCTGATGGTGTCCAGGGTCCACTGGAGCCATATGGACCTGCATGAGTCCATTGCAGCTCAGGACCAGGAGGCTCAAGGTATGGAAATTTTAAAAAATTCAATACCTATGCACAAATTTCACATATTACTGATGGAGAATTATTATTATAATATAAATAATATTATAGAGGGTACATTCCAGATCTGCCCTGAATGGAAAGTGTCATTAGAAACTTCTGGGGAACACTTTATAATGAGTACACACTATTAAGAATCAGTTAAGCATGAAATACTGAAATCATTTATAACACATGAATACTCATTAGTATGTAGTTATTAGTATGTTATTAGTACTACATATTAGTATGTAGTATAAACACAGTTACAAATAATTTACTCATCATTAATAAGCACAGTAGTTATGAATTAGAAAATACTGAATTCATCATTTATAAAGCATGTTTCTGACCTAAATACTCATTAGTAAATGTTTATAATAACAGCTATAAATGTTTTACTCTTCTGTACTAATGGTTAGTGAGTGTTAGTAGATGTTTTACCAATCTACCAACCGGACCAAAGATTGGATTTGTTGTACTTAAACTTTTGTGATCCACTGGTGGTGTTGTTAAGTTTTTATTCATCTTTGTTTACCCTTGTTTGTTTTTTTTTCCATCAACAGAAGAGTTGTTCAGTTGCAATATGTTGTGAAGTTGCAATAAATATCAATGCGCTCTGTTCTATACATCTGATTCATGAATTCCTGCATTAATAACTGTCCATAGGTCATCCATTGGAAATTATATTATTTTTATAAAACATCTACTCACACACTCACTAACCATTAGTACAGAAGAGTAAAACAATTATAACATTTATTCTGATTATAAACTACATACATCATATGCTATTAAAGGTTTTAGTAAAATCATGTGCAGTCAAATGTGGTGGCTTTATGCTGAGCTGCTCTGCTGAGTCTACCCGTATAGTACAGAGTGAAGCCTGCAGTTACAGTGTTGGTCAGTTCTGTGGAAGTTTCTGTCACTTTGTGTTTGCTATCAGTGGCCGCTTGTCACAGGCCTCATTATAATTTGTTGCATCATGCCAACCACAGGAAGTTCGAGGAAGGACAATGTCAGGAAATGGCTCACCACCACTGTCCCTGAGTGAGTATCAACATACAGGCTACCGTATGTCCACAGTCAGATTTCATTTGTCAGATGCAAAGGGTGCTGGTCTTCTTACACAGAGTCCGCCATGGTGCGCTGCCATGTTTCTACAGTAGCTCAGAATGGACAAACCAAATGCTGGCTTGTTTCTGTAGGTTCTGCAGCCGTAGATTCTCCTACACACCTGGAAGGAGAGAGTGTTGCAATGTACGATCTTTCTGCTAGATTCCACTAAATCCTACACACTGCACCTCTGAATCTTTGAAATAACAAAACATGGTGTTGACCTTTAAACAACTTTCAACTCTTTATGATCACAAATAGAATTTATCTGAAATGACTTGTACTGAAAGATTTGTTTCTTTCTGATTATTATTTTCATTATTACTGTTGTTATCTGTTAAATCCTTCAATTTGAGAAATGTTGCACTAATAATTGCAACTCTTTTTTTAGTGTCATAATGCAGAATGCACATTTTCATACACACACACACACACACACACACACACTTTCCAATCCTGTCCGTCAGTAAATAGATGTAGTATTTTTTAAATCCCTGCCATGTTAATCAAATGTAGACTTTTTCTTCAGCTCTACAGTAATCCATCTGATTGTAGCTTGTACATGCTTGTACAGTATGAGCGGGAGCTGCTAGTAAAAAATGTCACATGACTGCAGATCTGCCGAAATGTAAACAAGCTAAATGTACATTGTGGTGTTACTATGTGTCAAAAGTGGAACTGCAGACATAATGAAATGACATTTCTTTTGGAGGAAGAGTTGAGATAGACCACAGTAGTGCAATATCGTAAAACAGTGGTCAAGATTTTAACAACCAGTAAATAATACAATAAATACATGACACAACAGTTTAACATTTCACTTTTCTAAAAATGCCCATAGCAACAGGAACCAATTAATTTTTATATCTACTTGTTTTGAATTTTAACAGTAAACAGCAGTTCTGGGGGTCACCTGGGTCGGCTCGGATTGACTGTGCCTTCTTTGGGGTCATGGTCTCGTACACTCAAAAAGATCCACCCATTTGAATGACATGGTTTTAATATAAATTATGATAAGATTTATGTGATAATAAACTCAAAATGACTGCATTCATTTTGACTGTCGGACAAACAAATTGTCTTTATTTATACTGAATGCATAAACCTGGTTGCTACTAACTGCTTACTGGTTACTATTAACACATCGGGTTAATTTGTACTGTGACATAAATCTTATTATTTGCTTCACATTAAGTTTATTAGTTAATTTATGTTAAATCTATGTGATATAAATGAATGGAAACATTCTATGTAATTGAAATGCACAAGTCCTGCATTTTGGCCAAAACTCATAAAGAACATGCGCTGATGGGGTTTTTTGCACACAGCGTCAACTTATGGCTCGAAGGTCAGTTTGTCATCAGTGATGGTGCCATGGTATTTGTGTTGCTTCACAATCTCAACAGATTGACCCATCTATTATGGTGGAAGAGAGTGCAGGGGGATTCTTTCTAAAATCAATCAACATCTCTTTGGTTTTAAGATAACCAGCACCACTTGGTGAATTTGAAATAGGGCCATTTTCAGGGTCGTTGCTTGTCAGCAGCGACATAGTGGCTGCTGACGGTTGTTGACAGACTTTATGATGTGACGCCTGCTGTGCTGGCTTTGGCTCATCTTTCTATATAAAATAATAAAATCGCGGAGAGGACGCAGCACCGGGGGATCTACATGTTAAGATTTAGTTATTTAAAAAGTTTATCAGCCAGCAGATTAGGCTAGTATCAATGTTAAAAGTGCTCTTTAAAATCCGTTCTAAAATTTGGGGTTGGATGTAATTAAAAGCTGAAGAAAAGTCCATAAAGAGCAGCTGCAGAAAACTCTTTGCACACTCAAGATGTGTGTAGAAGAGTATGTATTGCATTGTCCACTCCTTGTTTTGGCCTCTAGGCCAATTGGAGCAGGTCCAACTGGTCCTGAACAGAGGTCAGAAGTGTGTCCCTCATAATTTTCTCGAATGACTTCACAATGAGGGATGTGAGCATTATAGGCCTGAAGTTGTTGAGAGACTCCAGAACTTAGTTTTTTGGCACAGGCACAACGATCAAACAGAAAATGCTTCTCTACTTTGTCGTTATAGTTATATTTTGCAAGCTGGGGTTCTTTTTGCTTGTTTTTGAAGTACTCTGTATCAACTCATGTCACCTCGGTTGAAACTAATATTTCCTTGGTTAATTATGCTTTTGACAGATTTAGAGACTGTGTCTGTGAGCTCGTCAATGTTCTTACATTAATTTTTTAAACAAGTCCCAGTCAGTACAGCTGTAGTAGTCCTGCAGACACTGGACTGAGTCCTGCGATAAAACCAGAACTAACCGGCCGTTCTGGCTTGTTTCTCTTTAGTGTGATCACTGTGATCAGACGTGCCGAGTGGAGCTCTGCTGTAAGATTTGTAAGCTCCTTTGACCAATTGCAAAGATTCAGACTTTTGGTCCATCGTATTGGACAGGTGATATACTGATTCAAGTTACACAGGGACATGCCTGCTTTACAGTTATTATGGGGGGCATGGGCGGACTGCCGACCAGATGATCTCTGCTGGGGGGTCTCTGAACATCAGAGTTGTGCAAGGACAGGACAGTATGTATTTGAGAGACTCCTGGTGTTCACAGAGTATACCCAAAAGTTTGCATAGAAGTGTAAAAAAGGATAAAACAATCTGTTAAACTGAGGCGAGTCAATGTTATGACCGTCACATGCAGATCAGTTAAAATCCATGCTAGTAGGGATGATAAAAATGGGTTAAAAACGTCAAAGACAGTACTCTCACTGACTCTTACACAGCGTTAACTTATAGGGGTGGCACACTCCCTAAACTATACTGTATGTTCTGTGTGTGTGTGTGTGTGTGTGTGTCTTCTTGTACTCGTCCCTCCTTCTAATAAAATGTGACCTGTGTTTGCAGGGAAGATGCAAAGCATGAGCCACAGCAGGAAGCTGCAGGTATGGCCAATGGAAATCTTCTTGTCTTTCTGTTTTAACAGTGGAGAGACGTCTGTCGTCTTTACTCTCTATCAGCTCTACATTGTCTTCTTCCTTTGTGTGATTCAGTGGTAGATGGTGGTGAGTACAATATCCGTTTGTTTCAGAGCACCTCTGTAGTCTAGTGAGTCTTTTTGGTGCGTGGTGAAATGACTTGAAGTCTTGAGATTTGGTCAGATTGTGTGGCAGAGCTCCATCTGTACAGTGCAGTTTTATGTCACAGAGCTGCTTAGTGAGGAAAGGAAATGTACAGCAAACTACATAACAGTCTGGTTAACAGAACATGAACAGTGTAGCGTTAGAATTTTTTTTAAATCCGTTGTTAATATTTGAATCAATCACTTGCTATAATTATTGGTTGAATGTTTTACACTTTCTCTTCCATAACACTGAATATAAAATCCTCTTTCTGAATTAATGCAGCTGAAAATGAATCTGGTGGCGTGAAAACAAATTTCACCATGTTGTTGTTGAGCAGTGTGTATTATCTAACCTACACATCTCCCTGCACCCCTCCCTGAGGTCAGCCCATTCAAACAGCATGCAAATGGTGGTTGAGAAAACCATGGGAACAGCAAATTGCTTCTTGTGACTCTGACCACTGCCCCCCTCCACCCTTCAAGTAAAGCCCTGCTTGGCTGTTTGTCACTCGGTCTACCTTTGTCTGCTTTGCTGGGTTTGTTCGAGGTTTGAGGTGAAATAATTGTGTGTTTCACCAAAGTCAGCCACACCACAGTGATGGTGGGTTGTACAGAATGACGAACACAAATCATTTGGCCATTATGCCTACCGAATGAAGATTTAAAATCAATGTAAGCAGTTTGAAAGTTTGATCACTGAAAAGCAGGATGGCTGACTGATGTTATCGTGTTAGTCTGCGTCTGAATTACTTGATAATAGTGATCAGATGAAAGCATGTTTGTTGTTGTCACTATGCTAAACATGACATACAGCTGACGATGACAGAAGACTGACAGTTTGTCTTGTCATAAACAGGACTGGGTCTACAAGCGATTACAATTTATGACACAAATATGGATTTCTGTTCCAAATTTTATGTCAAAACATTTCACTCAAAGCCACAAATGTGAACCTCATGGTAAGACTAGAGAAGTCACTAAAGTGTTTTGTCATACATGCATTGAGAAAAAGGAAACAGCTAAAGTAATGACAGCCCTTGTAACGTGCTGCATAAAGGGATAAAAGGAAAGCTGCCATTTGACAAGACAGGCGACTATGGCTCAGGAGGTAGAGTGGGTCGTCCAATTCCTGCATGTTTAAGTGTCCTTGGGCAAGATACTGAACCCCAAACTGCTCCCGAAGGCCATTGCTGCCATCAGTGTGTGAATTGTGTGTGTGAATGGGTGAATGAGATATGTAGTGTAAAAGCGCTTTTAATGGTCAGTAGACTAAAAAGGAGATATGTAAATACCAAACCTATGTTATAAAACATGCATGTTTTTGATGAGCTGATGATACACATTTTCAGAGAACCTTCAGCTCCCCAAAAATAAGTGTGATTGAATAATACTAATACTAGTAGTAGTAATTGTGGAAAAGCCGTCTCACCCTCTTTATGACGAGGTATGGCCGTGGTGTGGAGGATGGGCAGGTTAGATAGATGTACATGCATACAAACATCCTATCTTATGCTTTTTTCATTTTTTTTTTTTTACTATACCATGTATATGTTACATTAACTTCCCTTATACTTTCCAGGTGTAATATACTTTTATTACACGGGACTCACACGGGGCAGCGCCACGGTTCAGCTTCGTCCTCTGCCCGGCGTCAACTCACACCGATCGCGTAACGGCAGCGTTACGACAGCGTGGCGAACTAGCCGTATTCACACGAGATCGCGCGAGAATCCCGAACATACGCGAGTCCCTGCGATAAACTGTGTATAAAAGAAACAACAACAACAAACAGCTAACTTTGATTCTCTGGCATGGGAGAGATTATAAAAAGGATCTGTTGTGTCATAAATTATTGTGTGCTGTTCCACTTCAACAATTAGTCTCTCGTTGTTCATGTTGAGACTCGACAGCTGACCTGGTGGACGTGAAGCTGTGACAGGCGTCATGAACTGCATTTTGTGTTTTATTTTGAAAGGGGGCGGAAGTTTATTACGCTGATTCTGTGTCAGATTTCCTGTCTGGTGCAATCTGCTCTGTTGAAATTGACACGGTTTAGCAACGGCTCGCGTCAAAAATAGAAGTGCTATAGAAAGATAGCGCTGCGGAGCGGAGAGACGCTTCTGGGACGCTGCTGAGACGTTCCGCGGCGCGCCCGGTGTGAGTGGTCTCATTGATTATAATGGCAGCGATCAGCAATGGTTGACGCGACGCAGCCGTAACGCGCCGCTGACGTCCCCGGTGAGCTTTACATCTCCATATTAATATGGACAAAACCAGGTTCTATTATTTGATCATGTCATATATTAATCTGAGGCAGATACCTCGAGCAGATCCTGGCTCATGGTAGATGGCCAAAGAGTCAACTGCACCACTGTCACTTTACCTGGAATTTTAGTTCTAAATTGAATGCTTAGTACTGTCACCTCATAGCAAGAGGCTCCTGGTTTGAACCTCAGCTGGGGCCTTTCTGTGTGGAGTTTGCATGCGCTTCCCGTGTCTGTGTGGGTTGTCTTCAGGTACTCCCACAGTCCAAAGACATGACCATAACAGGTAAATTGGTGACTGTAAATTGTGAGTGTGAATGGTTCTAGTCAGCATTAGTAATTTGAATTAGCCAGTGGAGCTCAATGAGCAGCGGTAAACATGTGGGTTGATTAAAGATCAGGCTTTTGTTTTATATACAATGGCTCTATTATTTTCTTTCTTTTACTTTCTATATTTCTACTTCTTTCTATACAGTATTTATGTCTGTTTCTTAATACAGTGATATTAAAACAAACCAAGTACCCACTACACATCAATAAATGTATCTTATCGTCCCCTCATTTCTTCCCACAGTACTTTAGGACCCGCTTTAATATGAATAATAATAATAATAATAATAATAATAATAATAATAATATGAATTCCACTGAGAAATGTTGTCACACTCAGTAACTGTATTTTTGGTTCTCATGTTGCTGTGTCCCCTGCAGAGCCTCTAAGGAGAAACCCTAGCAGTGATGATGACCTGGTCCTCGGTGTAGAAGGTAACAGCCTCCTCTCCTTGACTTGGAAGCTCCAATCCTCAGCAGGGAATCTTTCCAGGCACATTCTGGCAAACAGACTCTGGAATAGATTAGTGTGTGAAAGAAAAACAGGCTTGTTTAAACCTCTTGAGTATTTACACTGAGGTTGCTGAGGTGTGTAGGGAAGGCAGTGTTGTATTGCCTTGGTATAACAAAAGTACAAGGCACACTAACTTGCAATATACTGTCATTACCCTCACAATATTAACATGTAGGCTACATAAATCTTATAACACATGATATTAAAAAGTTGCACTTATTGTTATAACGCTGTGTTATAGCAACAACAGTTAAAATCATTTACAAGATAAAATAACATAAGAATATATACAACACACATCATTAACAAAATAAATCCAAACAATGTGCATGTACTGTACTGCTGTACCGCTGAAGAAGTCCAGCTTATGAAATATGGTTAGATGCACTTTTACACCATGATAACTGAGTCCATCCTCACCTCCTTCATCACCATCTGGTGTGCTGCTGCCACTGTCAAGGACAAAGGCAGACTGCAGTCTATCGTTGGCTTTACTGAGAAAGTGATTGGCTGATATCCTCATGTCTCTAGGACCTGTACATCTCTGGGCCTCAGATTACTTTACTTCTGATCAAAAACTAGTAAGTCGACAACTTTGTTAACAGCCAAACATCAACCAGGTCACCAACAGCAGCCACAGCAGCAGCTAATATTAATAACTAGTCCAACAGCAGTCAGCCCAGCTCAGCGTCTGTCTTTCAGCCTTTTATTTCAGCAAGCTCTCACCAACCACTAAAAGTCAATGCCCCTTTCAGTCTCTTCTTCTCTGCCATTATGTCCATAGAGGCTGCTTACCCAGCTCTGATTCAGCATTCCTCCACATCCTGGGCCTGAAAACCTCCAGCTATTTCAAAACAGTCCAAAATGCCTGTGGTACACACACTAACACTCCCCTGGTGCTCTAAGCTCACAGTCCAGACAGCCCGGCTAACAAACTGAGCTAGCATTAGCTGCAGCAGCTGCAGTTTACTTTACTGTCCATCATGTAACTCTGTGGGCTGGAGGACATCAGCAGGAAAATCTGAAAACATTTTTGCCGTAAAACCAGTCAAAGAGTCGGTAGGTGGTTTGTGCCGGAAAGAGTTATGTACTTCTTGCCAGTGTTTGTACCCGGAGCACAAAGTTACATAGTGTGAGAATGAATATACAGGGTGCAGAGTGGGAGTGACAGAGACACTGTGATGTCAGCGTAGCATCAACATGATATAACATGATATAAATCTGTTATTTTATGTTAGAAAAGTTACTCAGTGAGGCTTGGAGAAAATAGACGGCTCTTTCACCCAAATGCCTGCATGTTAAGTGGACGTAGGACTATTTTCTTTGACTGAACTGTTAAGGTATGATAGTACAGAGAGAGAAGAACTACTTGACACCATGCCAGTGTCAAATGGAGTCCTAGTCTGGGAGAGGGAGGGAGACACGACTGCCAAAATCCAGACACCCTCTGGAGGAAAAAAGAAGAGAGGGAGGGTGAGAGACAGCCAGAGAGAAACACTTTCCAAATATAGCTCGAGGAGCCCTGACACCAGACCTGGACAGGATGTACTGACATTCACCCAGCAGAAAATCAAGAATATGTTTCCCTGTGTTCTACCTTTTCCTTTCGTGATGTTTCCCTTTCTGCTTGTGTAATTTATGGCTCAACATGCCCTGTTTGCTTCCCCGTCCAGATAACGTGATCTTTCTTCCCTGCAGCGTCTTTATATGGTAACCAGGGAGTGAGGACAGTCCAGGAGTTTCTGCGGTAAGGATGCCTCTCTTCTTCTTGTTTTTGTCTCCTGTCAGATGTACAGAGCCACACAACTAGCAGTGTAGAGTGAGATTGAACTGGAATGCATTGCCGCTATGAAAGTTACTTCAGGAGTCTAATTCTTCAGTTTAAATCATTCATGGATAAACAAGATCTTGGATACAATTAGAAAAGATGTAAGGTTAAATCTGGGTTAAATCTGGAACTGAATCAGGCTGGTACACTATTGTAGTTATATTAAACCCAAAGACTGCAGTGAGTCAGAGGTCTGTGAAACTCTTGACATTTCCTTCATCCAGTTATACAGTCCAACATTATACAGATCTTAGATCAACAAATCTACATTTCCCAAATTTCAGTGTAATGCTTAATGTTGACATAGTCCATGTCAAAACACATTGCTTATGTTAACCCTGTGATGGGACCTTTTCTCTCTCTACTGCTGCTGGTTCCCTTCACACTATGCAAATCTGTGGCTGGAGGTTCTCTCAGGTTTTGAGTTTTTTATATTACTTTGCCTGTAACATAGCGTTTAAAGCCCAGTATGCTGTGGTGGTTTCTGAATACCACTAAAGGCTATCTGCAGCAACAACAAGCCCAGATCTAACGCATGTTCAGTGTACCTTCAGAACATACTGTGATGGGTAAAATATTCTCATTCTTCAGTAGAATCTCATAGCAGTTTGATTATGATGTCATGTTCATGACACGTCTTTGCAGGCAAGGTTTTAGGGTGTTCATCAGAGAACATCAGAGTGTTCTCTTTAACCACAAGGGATAGAACATATTTGTGAATTCTTAACCACAGGAGCCTGCTCATTATATATTATCATTAAATGCTGTGTATAACCAGGGCAAACAAGCCAAAACTCTGAGCAGAGTTAGTTGGTAATTTTGTTTATAACTCAAACAGATAAAAAAAACAAAAAGTATATATATATATATATATTTATATCTTTTTAGCAGATAGTGGCAGTGAATTTGAGCTTGTCTGTCTAAAATGACAGAGACAGCAGAGCAGCTAGCGCGGTAGCGCTAGCCTCTAACTTACAGACAGTAACACAGGGACAGACCAACACAGACAAGCACACACACACAGACAGACAAGACATACACACCACACACACACGCACACACCTAACACACACACCTAACAACTTCCACAGTACATAGGGAGAGAGAGAGAGAGACAGACAGACAGACAGACAGACAGACAGACAGACAGACAGAGTGAGAGTCACTTGAAGCAGACAGCAAGCTGTTATAAAGGCATGAACTAAAATGTGGTTACAGAAAGCTCTATTATGTGGAGAGGAGATGATAACCTTATGCAAAATGGACCGAGTGATTAGTGTTACCAGTCTGAGCTTCATAGAAAGTCTGAGGAGGATGTGTGAGGTCATTAGCAAACAAATGCTTCACGGTCAGTTTAAACACTATTAAAATGTCATCTGCCACTGCAGTGTGTCTTTGACTCACAGTAGGGTTCAGGCCTGATAACCGCATCTGGACCTGAACAGATAGTTAGACACGTAAGTCATATTTACCAGGGAAATAAGCCTCACCTCTCCCCTCTGCACAGCACACAGCTGAGTTTGCATAGAAAGCGAAAGGATCAGGGAAAAGTTATTACAATGCTTGACAGCTGCATAGAAAATATGAATCAGCAAAAAGCAGAGGGGATAACTATACAGAATCAGTGACAGCAGATCAGCAAAGACCAGCAGCAAGATGTGAGTATGCAGCAGCTGTTATTCCCTGTATGTATGCATTGTTTCTGTTATGTATTGCAGAGGACTCATTCAAATCTATGTATTTATATATTCACCCTCTTCATTTATGTGCCTGTAGAGACATACACATAGGATAGGTTGCAGTTTAGTTGACATTTGATTTTGAACAATAGAAGCAGTCAGTATCCAAATAAGGTAATGTCAGAACTGGCTATAATGAGTGATCAATCAGGCCACTGATCGTCAAATGATACCTCATAATTCATTCAAGTCTTTGTATGACTTACTACTTTACTTTAGCTCTGGTCATTTACTCAAACAGCTGGGCACTAGCATTTGCATTTGTTGGACGTTAATCCTAGAGGTAGTGTTTGGGGCTGCAAGTGTGTGTGATGAGTCAAAATAAATTACAGTGTGTGTTGTTCGTGATGAGTAACATGTGAACCAGTGCAACAGTGTGACTCACTGACATGTTCTTAACAGAGGACACATAACACTTAGTATTAGTTTAGTAGCTAGTTTGTAGCATCAGTTCATTGTTGGTTTGGTACTTAATGACAGAAATAAATAGAAAGATCTGAATATACTTAAACTGGATATAATATATTGTGTTAAAATATGCAGATCATAATTGCAATGTCATTATTAGTTTTTCAATAAAAATGTAATGTTACACATCTTGAAGTGCATCAGCGTGTGTATAAATAAATACACACATTTGATTTTGTTGTTTACTGTACCTATTTAGGTGGAGCCAGTCAAGTCCAGCTCTCAGCAGGTGGAACAGCGTCAGCTCAGCAACTTCAGCTCGCTCTGGACCACTCAGGTTGGCACTGGCTCACGCACACACGGACTCACTTCATATGGAACTGTTTAGTAGTGTACATTAGTGACTGAGTTCTGTGCAATGCTCCTTTGGCAGTGTGATGGACGTACTCAACCTGTGGAATGATGATCCCGAGGAGCTTCTTTTGGACCTTGGCTTTGGTTGTGATGAACCTGACCTCTCTGGGCGCATCCCAGCTCGATTTATCAATTATCAGTCTCAAGCAAGGGGAATAAACCTCCAGGTGTTTCTAGAGGCCCAGAAGAGCCGGTTGGATCTTGAAAATCCGGATGTCAGCAGTAAGTCCAACTTTCAGCAATGTCATCAGTGGTATATGTAGTATGACAGTGTTTAATCCAAGGCAGCGTTATCCAAAAAGAACCCAGATGAAAAGTACACTTAAGTGTTATATAGAGTCACATGCAAATACAGATCGACTGAATTCATGTCCTGAATCAGATGTAACTGTCTGTTTCTTGATACTTGATACTTCTTCCTCACTGACCCTCAGGACATGATTACACATTCAAAGATGTTTGGTGTAACTATTATGATTAGTCTAATGAATTAGAGATAATGTGGCAAAAATAGCCACAATTTAATTCAATTGAAATAATATATAATATGATATACATAAATACCTACAATAACAAAACAATATACAAGTTCCAACAGATACACAAAAACATAGCAATGAAAGGTACAGCCAGGTAAAATCAGACATGGTAGTGTTTAGCAAAGGCACTACTGTTACTATAGATTTGGTACAGTCATATGTCATATGTTTGAGAGGATTGCTGTATATATTTGAATGGTTTTGCTATTGTTATGTTTCAGAAGTTAGTTTAGAATTGTCACATCTGGTATGACAGTGATTTTTCCTTCTCCTCTGTGTCCTTTAGATCGTTTTCGAGAGCTTGAGGTTCTTCAGCAGGTGACTACAGCATTCTCTACTTTAGTGGGCTCTTCCCCCTCTTCTCTCAGCTTACCCCAGGGGAAAGATCTGCCTCCTGAGGCTCGGGAAAAGAGGAGACGTATGGGCCAGCTGTTCAAACGAGTATCAAAGAAGTCACTCCAAATGCACAACAATAAATCCCAGGACCCAACCACACCTGCTGCACCTGACTCACTTCAATACACAGCTGGCCACGGAGACAAGAAAGTCCTCTTAAAACGAGTCAAACATTTACCTCAGGAGATTGTGTGCCTGAGTCCTCTGGCAGAGGAGCAAGGACCAGGTCCAGACCCTCAGGCATTGCATCATGCCCCTTCTTTTATAGCCCAGGAAGGAGCAGTCACGCCCTGGTCCCAGAGCCAAGCCAAGGCTTTTTTACAGAGGAAGAGCGCAGGACAAGTCAAGGAATCATTTGAAATGGAAGAGGCAAGTCAAACTGCAACAGCAGTTCATTGAAGGCATCCTAACTATTAGGTATTAGGTTGTTTGTAGGACATGAAGCCCATGCACATAGTAGTAGTAAGTCTAGTAGTAATAAATGTAATAATATAGTAATAATAGTAATTAATAGTAATAGTGATAATATTGACGTAAAATCCCAAATCTACACACACTCTGTGTGCATGAAAGCATGAAAACATTTGTACTCTGTCAGATGGTTAACAGATTCTCCAAACTGTCCAGACTTCTCATTCCAGGACTAATGTGCTTCTGTCTTAGCTTCAGCATATTGTATTTATTAGTGCCGAGTGCCTACGACACAAGGCAACTACTCCCATAGCTAGAAAGCTTCTGTCTTAGCTTTAACATATTGTATTTATTAGTACCGAGTGCCTATGGCATGAGGCAACTATTAATCTTCTGCGTGTTTCATGGCAGTTTTATTATTCATTTTCTGCCCTTTTCACCGAAAAATACAGCCCGAACCAGCCAGAGGACCCCCAACAAATGAATTATCAAAACGTGTGTTTTCATCCCGAATCAAGTGCTTCTGTGTAAGAAATTTGCAATTTTTTTGCGAATAGTTCCCCGAAAAACTGAGAAAAATTTCTCATAGGAATGAATGGAAAACCCTGAAAAATTCAAAAAATTCAACAGACATTTTCAACAATGAACTGCTCTGGCATACTTTCACCGAGAGACTTCATTTAAACTTTAAAATGGAGGTACTCTTGCCTTCTCTTCATCGATTCACTTCACTTATCGACACCTTTTACCGTTTTTAAACTATCAAGGCTCAAAGGTGAGAAGGTTTTTGGTCAAATTTCAGGGTTTATAATGGGTGTGTATTGCAAGGAATGTTTATGCCAGAGTGGATGACATCATCACCCAGAGTGTGGAGGAGAGAAAAAAATCGGTCAAAAAATAAAACGTAAACTGCTCCTGTGGCCACAAATTTCACACTACAGACATGATTTATACATAAAAACGTAGGAAAATTTGTCTTCTCACTGCGATTCGTCTACGAAAGCTGTAAGTATTATAGTTTTGGCCTGACACACAGAGATTCCCCACCCACACCCATCCACAGCTCCATAGACTGCCATGTTAAAAAGGCAGGAAGATTTCTGGAGGAAAGCAGAAGTAACCTTTCTTTGAATCGATTTTAATAGCTCATATTTCTTCTTCAGCTAGCGTGTTAGCACTAGCCATTAACTGACAGAGAGTAACAGGCAGCTCAAGAAAGACATTTTCTGTAGTGACCATCAATTTGCTTTGTTTGTGTTTAAATCTGCTGTTGCTGTGCCTATGATGTGACATATATCAGTCATCTGGTTTGACAGTGAATCCAGCAGGAGTGTACTAAATCATAACATAATTTCTAGCCACTAAAAATTAAAGACATGCTAATTGCTAACACTAGGCGGCCATTTTAGCAGATAGTGGCAGTGAATTTGAGCTTGTCTGTCTAAAATAGCAGAGACAGCAGAGCAGCTAGCGCGTTAGCGCTAGCCTCTAACTTAGAGACAGTAACACAGGGACAGACCAACACAGACAAGCACACACACACAGACAGACAAGACATACACACCACACACACACACACACGCACACACCTAACACACACACTTAACAACTTCCACAAATTTTGTACTACAGAAATTAAATATATGTCACTAGATTCAGCTCATTCAGGACATTACTACTACACTGACCTTATACAAACCTTCTACACATTAGCAGCTAGCACGTTAGTACTACCTGCTCATGGTAGTAAAGACATTCTTATTGCTAACATTTGCAGCTGATGCTAGAATTAGTGGCTAGCGCGTTCATGTGTGTAAATAAAAATGTTAAATATTACTATTTGAGATGTGCTTTTTCAGTACAAAACCCTGGCAACAGCCAACTCGGAACTTTCAAAATTTTCAAATCAGTTCCGATTTCATTTGTATAGCCCATTTTATGATTATACAGAAAAAAATGCTTTATGCAGAAACAGGCAGGAAACAGTGGGAATAACAGGGACACCACTGATTACACATCAGTGCAGCATCAACACCATCTTGATTGATGATTTATGAGTTATTTAATGGATGAAAAGTTTACGTCTAGGTGTATCTTATTTTCAAAGTAATTTCATATATTTTCCTGCTGTCGTGTTACTTATTCACTTGTTTCAAGTTTATTATTATTGCCTGCTTTCATGTCTCATTTCAGATCCACAGTTTTGATGAAAGTAGTGTAACAGGGAGCTACACAGGAGGAGCAGTAACTTCAGGTGGGTCATAAGTTTGTTACAAGCAAAAACATTCATTACTAAACTGAATAAGTGAGAGTTGTTTTTTTAGATACACAGTTCATGGGCACATACATTTATGGGCCATTTGCATACATCATGGGACTGTCTTACCAGTCATGATGCAGAAGTGCAGTCATTAAAGGCTTCTGTCATTTTCATCTGGGTGTGCACATTGTCTGTTGTGTCTATCTGAATACCATCGAGTGCAGCACCAATGTGTGATAGAAGAAGCTCATGTAGTTTGATGTTTCTTTACCTCTCTCTCTGTCCCTCAGGTACAGGGACTACATTATAAGTTACAGAGTAGGAGAAATCCAGTATTTGAAGTTATGTAAGAGCATGCAATAGAATATTATATGGAAGACTTTGGAAGCCATCTTAAAAGATGTCTCTAAGAGTTGGATGAGACCAACAGTCTTCCAGGCTTTGTTCTATATCTGTCATGAAATTGATGCCCTCTTCTATGCATCTTCGAAAGAAGAAATAAAACCCGGTTTCTCAAAATATAGGGTCTAAGGACAGAGGGTGTCACTCCCTGTACAGATTGTGAAGCCCTCTGAGGCAAAATATGTTTTGTGACTTTGGGCTATACAAATAAAATTTGATTTGATTTGTCATTTCAGGCTGGATACACTGATTATTACTAAGTTATGATTTGAATGCACTGGTCTCCCCCGTTTTGCTTGAACTTTCCTCCCTTTTGTGTGAAAGCAGTGCAGGGTGTAATACGGACCAACAGCTGCCAGTCAGACAGCAGTGGTTTTCTAGAGGAGCCCCTCATCCCCTCCCATTCTCAGCAGGTGTCACCACCATCTGATCTCATCAAGGTCTCCTCACTCATTTCTACATACTCACCTCTGTCATAAGCGCAATGCTGAATCACTGTACCCTTTAAGTAACTAACACTGACTGTCTGACTGACTGACAGATTATGCTAAACCACCGAAATATAATGCAGTGTTTTACAGTATAACAGTTGTTAAACAATGTTTGACTGTATTGTCTACTTGATTGCAGGCTCTGTCAGGACTGTCAAAAGAGGACATGGACAGCCAAAGCAGTGACAGGCCAGACTCCTCAACTCTCCTACCCTCACTATGTCCTTCATCACTGCATTCATTACTCGCTGACTCTTCCCCATCTCCTGACTCATTGTGTCTCCCAGAATCTAACGTGCAAATGTCAGAGACAGTGAAAGCACCAGATCAGGATCAGTCTCCACCTGCTTCACTGCCTTCAATGGTATGCAAGTACCTCCCTGTTTGCTCTTCCTTACCTCAGTTAGACAACATCATTTCCCTCCACCCTTCTCCTGGCTCTTTAACCCCTCTTACATCTACACTTACAACTTCTCTTTCTCCTGTATGACTCCAAAGCTACAGCATGCTCTAGTTCAATGCCTCCTGCCTCAACTTCTTCTCCATCTCCAATCAATTGCTGCTTTAGTGTCTTTCTCATCATGACTGTATTCCTCACTCTCCGTCTCACAGAGTTCAGAAAAAAATCAAGAAGATTCACCTTTGAAGGGCTCCTGTGGGAGCAGCCTTCCTGATCCACCTATGAATACACACAAGAAAGACAAAGAACCAACCTTCTTTCTCTCAGTTCAGTCTGATGTAACGGGGTCTTCTCTCAAATTGGATCCCTTGAAGAGTAAGGATGGTTGTTCCACACTGCCCTGCCCTTCTCCTCACCCTTCCATTCCAGTTTGTCAGCCTGCATGCTCATTACCATCACATGATCCAGATTATGACCCTGTTGGAAGAATTTCAGAGCTGACAGAGCAGTCCATTTCTCAACAGGATGGATCATTTTCTCATGATGGTAACACAGACCCTTCTCCAGCCTCTCCCATCCACAATGTTATTTGTGTTAAGATGGATCACCTCTCTTTGGACTCAGAGGATACCCTTCAAATGAATGGAAAGGGAGAGGATGAGGGTGAGAGACATACTGAAACTGTGCAGACTCTAGAGGCCGTTGTTTACAACTCAGATACAGAGAGCTCTGCTGGGCTGTCAGAAGATTCTAGATTAGTATCTAAGGAAGTATCTAACCAAACAGAAGAAGATCAACAGGTCCCCTCCTGTAGCTTGCAGGAGATTTCAAATGAAATCAAACCATCAGAGTTAAGAAAAGTCTGTCAAATGGAAAGCGGTGGCAGAGAAAGTGAATCCGCCAGAGGTCCTTTAGTTTTACATGATGATGTTCCAGAGGCACAGAGCAGAAGTGAAGTAAAACCTAAAGAGCTAATTGAGGTTGACAGCTTAGATCTGGTATTTCAGACCTCTGTGGATGGCTCGGAAAGTGAAAATGGAGATGTGGATGCCTTTTTCCAGCAGCTTGATAATGAAGGTCGTGTCTATTGGGCAGAACCCATCCAGATTTCCAGTTCAACCTCTGTGCTTGAAGAGTCGGGCAGCTTTGAATCCTCAGACGGGTTTCCTGGGAGTTCTCTGTTGTCTGGAGGCTGTGATGCTCTGGATTCATTTTCATCTACAGACAAAGACACGCCTTCATCTTTGTCACCCCCAACAACAATGGGCAATAAACAGCACTCAACAACAATGGGCACTCAACAGAATTCAACAACAATGGACACTGAACAGAACTCAAGAAATGCAACTGCCTCCTCAGATACAACCTCCTCTTTGACTCAAGCCTCCTCCCAATCCCCATCTGCAGTCTCAGACCTCAAGCCATCAAGCCGCTCTGTTTCTGTCCAGATGTCTTCATCTGTGTCTTCTCACATTGTCAACAGGAAAGATATTCCATACACGACTGACTCAAAACGCACCCCTCTCACTAGTATCCTCCCTTTGGACACTTCTACCCCTTTCCGTGCTGTCCAGTCATGGACAGACCTGCAGATTCAACGCAACACTGTCACCGAACAGTTATCACATGGGGCTCTTCATAAGGTCCCAAACAAAGTGACTATGTGCATGAGTGCTTCAGAATTGACACAAAGGCCTACACTGATCTTCTCTTCATCTCCATCCCTCCCTCTGCTGTCTCATGATCGATCACACAACTATCTCCCCGGAATGGCTAGAAATTACCATCCTATGTCAATCTCTATGGATAAAGGGCTGTGGCGTAATGAGGAGGAAGAGGTTGACCGAAGTAGAAATGAAGATGAAGAGCATCTTTGGGAGGGTAATCAGACAGCCACCATATCATGCTACTGCAGCTGTGATCATAGAAAGAAAAACAACAAGCAACAGACTCTGGGAAACATTCCTGTGAGTAATACTGCACCCTCAATGATCCTTCCAACCAAAAACAATCCTCATATGAAACATTTATAGCTTTACTGTGTGATGTTCCAGTTAGGATCCAGTTTAGTCATGGACCACTGATTTTGATTTGGAATTGAGTCACATTTCTCCTTGCTTTGCTAACCTTTTGTGATTTCTAGCCTGAATACATGTCTGCAGCTCAGTAAGATGTGGGGACAGATGCTTAGAGGCTGTACTGGAATATGGCAACCCTTTGTTGCAAGTTTCTTCAAATAAGCTGTCTAGAAGAAGAGTGTTTTTTTTTTTTAAGAAAAAGTGCTTCTTTAAATGACTGTTTTTCAGGTCCTTTGGGGCAGCTTCTTAAAATCCTGCTGGTCTCTACTGCTCTTCTTTTTTCTTCCACCAGGTGTCACAAAGGCCTGTCACCTCTGCTGCATATGTATGTAGTAAGGAGACCCAGGGCAGCTCATTTATCTTGGTGTTTTTCACATCATGCATAAAATGTATGAAACAGATGTTTAGTCAAAAAAATAATGTTTTTACAAAACAACAAACTATGTATAGGTTCTCTATAACATTAAGAAATCCCTTAATTACAATCCCAATCATTGCACATTTCATACAAGTGAACTGCAGTCAGCATACTGTTGCTCACAGTCATCATAGGCATGATCGATCCTGGGCATTACTACACCTACTGAGAGTCACTGCTGCCCAAATAAGGTCATTCTTAAGCCATGTGTAATGATCGTATTGGGTGAACATGGACATAAGATACAGTTACAGTAAGATACAGTTTGTTTGTTCTTTTTTTGTCTTAATACATAATTAGTATGATTATGTGGATGATGTGCCAAATCTAGCAAACTAGAAATAAACACCCATGTAGTGTTTGGCTAACAGCGTGCAAGCAAGCTAAGGTAAGCTAGCTGCTAACAAAGTAACAAATTAACTTTCAAACAGATGTTAATAATAAAACTATTGCTACATTACAGTTTGAATGAATGAATGCATATTGTTTGTGTTCACCAATATTAGAAACATGAGTGAGCAGTGAGTAATGATGAGTCCATGTTCCAATGAGTCACGATGTTTGCACTTTTCATAGAACAACATATTTGTTATCATGTTACCATAGTTCTTGAGATCTTGAGATGGAGGCCTTTCAAAGCATCATATTAACATATGAATATCTCATTTGCATGCAGAGCCCGTAGAGCTCTCTCTTTATTCAGTCTTATCTCCATTCTTGTGTTTTCTGTCTTTAAATGTATCAATGTGTTTCATTAACAACCATAAATGACACCCAAAATGCTGAATTTACATTGAAATATAGAAAAGAGACAAAGGCTTATCTCCCTTATATTTAAAGTCTTCATCGTATCAATGTTTTTGTGGAGAACAGAGAGATATCTAAGATCAGGTATACAGTCCATCAGATACACTAATGTTAACAACTAAATATGAAAATCTGTTTTTATATAATAAATAAAAGTTATAATGGAAATAAACAAAATGGACAGAAAAATCAAAAATTGTTAGTGCTTGCTGCATATACAGTGAACTGAAAACAATATGTATATTTTAATCCCTACACCATCATACCTTCTCCTCCGTTCTTCGTGGTGGGAACCACACATGTAGATATCATCTGTTCAACTTTTCTGCAACTTACAAAGAACCAACTCATCGGACAGGATGTCACTGATCTGATCTGATGTCTATTCTTTGCGTTGTATTTAATGCATAAGTAAATCCACGCCTTCTACTATTTCTACTGTTTAATAATATTTTTGTTTTTATATTTCTGGAACAATGTTCTGAATCTTAGAAAAAAAGAGAAATACAAGCTTAAAAATGTTCTTGGTAATCTGTTCATTCCATCTGTAGTAGTAGGTAATTCTTGCACTACAAAATGACTTGTATGTTCACCACAGTACTCTCTGGATGAGTTGGAGGAGATGATGCTGTGTCTGCAGCAGTTCTGCTCTGTGCTCAGCAGCATGGAGGAGCAGCTCTCTGAAGACCAGGCGGCAGTTTACAGTGTTCTCTCTGACCAGGATAGGTACACACTCAAGTTTATAAAGCTTACTTTCTTTAATTCTAAAAGAAATATCATTTCATACTTTAAAATGGGTGTTTATGAACTTAAGTTGTTCATGAGCCAGTCTGTTCTCTGTCTCTGTCTAAGATCCTTAAAATACATAAAAAATACTACATCTGTGTGTGTGTGTGTGTGTGTGTGTGTGTGTGTGTGTGTGTGTGTGTGTGTGTGTGTGTGTGTGTGTGTGTGTGTGTGTAGGGAGAATGTTCGGGACATAAAGGAGCTGAGGCGAGCAGTCAAACAAGAGGCTGAAGAGCTGGAGATGCAGTTGAATGAACTCGCCCATCACTATGATGATAGCTTGAAAATGGTAAGACACCATCACACTCATGTCTGTCTAATGGGCCCTGAAAAGTGAAGTGCCATTTTAAATGTCAGTTATCAAATCACGTTTCATTTCTCTAATACTACAGGCCTTAGGCCAATAATGTTTATTTCGTCCCACAACATAGTGTTGAGCAGAACATAGTGAGGACTTTGGCTGGAGTTAGTGGGGGTTCAGACAGGATGAGGCGCCGCGGCAAAAACAAACGTCTTTCAGTTCATTTCAGTGGGGGTCGTGCACTTCTGCACCAGCTGTTAGCAACACAGGACTTGTGCAAAAAAACACACCGGTGTGCAGAAGAGAAGTTGAGCCAGATCTAACTTTTGGGAAACCGGAACCCCACGTCAAGTTCTGCAAACCAATCAAAAAACGGCTGCCAAAATAGAAGACGTCCACAGGAAGTCAGGAAGAAAAACAGTTGAAGGTATGGTTGAAGAGTCAAAAAAATTAGCTCCTAAGTCCTTTCCTAACCACTTTCCCATGACCTCGATAGAAAATGTCACACGAGGTCAAGGAAAGATGTGAAGGAGAGGTCATAAGGAGTTAGGAGACGACGACCGCGATATTCACTGAATCCGACTGCTCTTACACTTAGACTACGTCATTATGTGACGGCGAATGTTATTGATGTGATCTGTGGTAAAACTACAAAGTCCAGAAGATGGACTACAAAACATGCATCTGAGATACTTCCTAGATACTCTCTGTGCGCACTTAGCATGTAGGTTAATGCAGGAAATATAAACGTGGACAACCCGTGAAAAATGTGACGTCATCATCAACGTCAGAATTCAAATAATAAATGAATATTGTCCAGCTGTCACAGAAGTCAGATGAAGTGTTTGTCACCTGGTATGGTCGCTCACCCTCCTGTCCACTCATGTAGAAACATATTAACAAGTTATGGCAAAGATATATGATTAATAATCAACGGTAACTTCATGATGATCTGCAGGACGCTGCATGTCACAGTTACAAACAGTTTTTACTGTGTGTGTGAACGCAGCTCCACAGTCAACAACAGAACACACTTCATGATCAAAGTTTGTACATCACGTCAACACGTATGTTCATGTTCACACGCTCTCTGCTGCAGGCTGCATCACTCTTTAAATACACTGATGTTTGCTGGTTGTGAATGACTGAACGGTGTGTTGACTTTTTTTTGTCGCTGCTGCAAGGAATTGTGGGGTGCAAAGCATGGTCCGGTGTATCCTATGCTGAAGGAGATAACAAAGGAAGCATTCAAGCTCCTTTCTTTAACAGTTAGAGAATCTGAACAGCTCTTATCATGGCGGACATGTTAATACTGCCGGGTCATTTCACTCAGTTAGGAAGATTCCTAAGCATATTTGACTATTGGACCGCACCCCTTGTTTACCATGGAGCGTAAACATTTTGCTGTCATCTGTTTTGGTTCACGGATAGGAAAAGAAGGAAAAGCTCCAGGTCAAAGTTCTTATGGGCGTCCTCCTACAAATACAGTAGTGACTGTCTGCACACTTAGAAATGTGAAGTTTGTGCGTCTCCTAGTTGGCTGGCATTTTGTCCTGAAAGCTAGTTAGGCTGATTGCACATAATAAATTGCCCATAGGTCAATGTGTTTGTGGTCCATCTGTATGTGTCAACCCTGTGACCGAATAGAGTATATGACGTCTCACCCAAAACCAGCCACCCACCACACTGCGATAAATAGGACACACTGTTTACGTTTACAGTATGTGCTCATCCTGTATAAGGTTGGATTAAAGTCGAATTTAGTAACATCTAATAGGATAATAAAAAATATGTGGAACTTTTTTGCTTAAGAAATTGTTTGTATTTTTGAGCAGTGTGAGTATCATTGTCCAGTGATTGTTTGTGCTGTGTTTCCTGATTATAACTCTCTGTCTTTGAGTAGAAGATGCACAGACTATTGGACGAGCAGTCTCTGCTCTGCTCTCAACTCAGAGTCTTTGTACCTGGAACGGTGCCCACAACATTGAGCCCCACCACCAACCGGACCGTAGCCACTCAGTGCTGTTTGGTGCCCTGGATCTCTCAGACTAACGTGCAGACTGGCCATGCCTCTTCCTGGAGCACCTGGAATGTTGACTCCCCCAGACATTCACCTCCTGGATCAGAAAACATCTATGAGGGCCAAGGCCATTCTCCCACAAAGGCAGACAAGCTGGACATAATGAGCCTTCTTCAAAGAGTAAGAACATGCAGGAGGAAACGTCTACTGTGGCCAGAAGATTTTACCATTGATTATTCTAAACCAATACAGTTTAATATGTTTGGGCTGCTTCACATGACACAATAATGCAGATGCATTTATAATTCACTATCGTATGTGTATATGTTAGTCTGTTTGATCATACAGACAAATAATACAGATCTTGACACATAACATCTTGACACATATAATATGTCCAAATAATTTAGATTTAGATTAATTAATCACAGAGTCTATAATTGATTAGATTACTTTTTTTTAATCACTTGACAGCCCTGAATATGACAAGAGCTTTGAGTCCTCGGTAGATTCAGGCTAACCTAAAAACAGACTGCACCACAAGAGGAACAAACTCTCTCAATCCCTCCTATGTGCCATTCAGTCGCAGTTACAGAGCAGAATGGCACCAGATATCTGTTCTTACACTATTTTGAATTGAACACATTATAGGAGCTAAGGAAATACATCTCACTATGAGTGAGCACTAGTATGATTATATGCATTAAATAAAAAAGAATTGATATGCATATATCTAATTCTATGATGAAGTCATACTACTTTTTAAATGCTGTGTCCTGTTTTTCAGTTGAAGGAGTCTCTGCGTCATTCTGTGAATACAGACTCACTGGAATGAAAGGTGAGTGAACAACAACAGTTTGTTTCACTTTTGACATTCTTAATTCAAGTTTCATCTATTTTCTCCACAATGAAAACTGAAAAAAGAACGCTTTATATAACTTAGGAGGAGTTAGACCACATACAGGGGGCAAATTTAGATCAACGGGTCAAATTTAATGACGCGCCACACCCACACAGTTTCATCAAAATTCAAAATTTTGATAACTTTTACTCAGGAAGTCTGTATGAACACATCTACAATATTTGAAGTCAAATGGATAAAATACCTATGAGGAGTTTGTTCAGATATGACTCCTTCTCAACCAGCTCGAAACACCAAAAATGTTGATTTTTATTCTTAAATATCTCACTTCCTGTTCATTTTAGCCCATTGCTCCAAGAGACTTTCTTGTTCTACAATTCGGCTGAGGTTTCATAACTCTGTGTCCAAAACTGTGGAAAGAAAAATTCAAGGGTGTGCTATAGAGCGACTTTGCCCCACCCCCTAATTAATTATATAACCAAAATTGACAAAATATTGGTCTTAATAAGAAGACCATCTTGGACATCTTGGAGTTGAAATGAATTTAATAAGGTACTTGCAAATACTGAAAGCTGAGACCTAAATAAGACTAAGATGTCTCTTCTGCCCTGTGGGATCTCTTTTCACTCTGTGTTCAACATAAATGTGACTTTTTGGATTTTTGCTTCCCACACAACTTTGATCTCATGGTGTGTTTCAGGTGCTGCATGAGACTGATGAAAATCTCCTGATGATTTCCATTCACTGAAGGATATGATTTACACTTTAGCTTTTACACGGTAACCATCACATTTTGTGATACGTATTTTACATTTCACAGTTTTTACATGAGATACAAACTTTGTCACAAAACCAAGTGACTGAGAAAGAAATGTTAAATGTTTGGATCTAAAAGAAAAGTGTAATGACATAGGAAAAACTGTTAAATGATTTAAGTTAAGTTACGTTCCTCTGACATATTTTACCTTGTAAATAAAAAGCACAATTTAAGTATGAATATTTAATGAAGATGTTATTTCACACTAGTCCTCTGCTCAATGCATCAAATGAATAATATCACACAATAAACCTTAAAAGGGCTGAACATGTTTTACTTTGTTTTTGTTTTTTTATGTGTGTTCTCTCTGAGTTTTATTGTACGAGAACACGTGGAGGCTGTCGTGCTGCAGAGGAGGTTTGGAACAATAGCTCCAGTGAAGAACAGCAAACACTTGAGAGCAGGATGTGCAAATGAGCAGAGTACAGTCCCTCATCGACACTTCAAAAGGCTCTGGTCTGATTGCAGCATCACAAGTGTTTTATTTGTAGAGAACAGAGCTTATATAACTCACTGCTGATACCCTCTGTGAGCTCTATGAGCTGTAAGCTTTAGAACAATAACCATAACGTTTAGATTTGGCAAAACAACATGTTTATTAATTATCAAAAAAATAAAAAAATGAACACACATTAACCATGTCACTGAAAATACAACCATCCACAGATGATAGTGTGAGACGATGGAGGCAGGGTTGAATGAAACATGTAAAATATGTCCAGAAAAACTATTCAAGCCTCAAATGTCACCTCACAACACAAAGCTCAAGGTCAGACCTGCACAGGCCTGATGCAGTAGTTCATTAGATTTTTTTAATTGTTTGACAGTGAATTCAAATGGACTACATGATCAGATATTATAATAGTTCACGAATAATTCTACAGTCTGTCTCAGGCTCTCATGATTTGGTCTTGGAGGTATAAACAGTAGACAGTAAAGCTCATGTACAATGATGGTTCATAACCAAGAACCTGTTCTTGACCAAACATCATGTCATGTAACACAATACATGCCATGATATGCTTTACAATAAGTGACAGCAACATATTTATAAAGAATCAAATGGAGGTAGAAAGTGAAACTGACACACTGCTATGGAGATGTTCACAAAGAATGGAGCAGAACATGAAATAAAATGATTTAGTGTTTATTCTACACACAGTGCATTTCAGATGATGCACAAGGCCTGTTTCATCAGCATGAAGCACTTCAAAGTTGTCAGCCTCCAGTTTTTATGAACATTTAGGCATTCGGCATTCGGTTCTAATATATTCATAATTAAATATTAGCTGTAGCTGCTAGTATTTATTATGCATTCAAAAGGAAAAAGAAGAGTGAAAAAAGCAAAAAGACTGACCAAAGCAAATGAAAAGATTTGAGTTTGTTGTGTTACTCTTCTGTCTCTCAGTCAAAATTGTAATTCTACCTCCAGCAGCTCATTCATGGGGGAGGGGATGGGAGGGGAGGGGGATGTCTGTCAGATAATGGATGCAGAGGAAAGCGGATGGAAAGAGGATGCTCCTCCTCCAAGCTTCATTACTCAAAGTCCCACCGCTCCAGTCAGTCTGTGTGACACTGCTGAGCCTGAGGTAAGACACTGATTCTTTATTCATCGCCACAGCTCCTTCTTTTCTTTTCTTTTCTTTTCTTTTCTTTTCTTTTCTTTTCTTTTCTTTTCTCTTCTTTTCTTTTCAGTTTTTAGTTCTGTGAATTATTTCTTTTCTTTACTTTTCTTCTTTCCAGTGTTTAGTTCTGTGAATTCTTTCTTTTCTTTCTGTTTTCCTCTATGTGCCATGCTAGCTGATGAAGATATATTATAGACAGCTGATTTCTGCAGCTAATGTGACAACGCTCATTCACATTCATTCACTGTTGACCCACTAAAAACTGTGATTGTGGTGCTTTGGTTGAAGCTTATGTTTGCAGTTTTGTTTGAACATGAAGCAGATGTGTCAGTGAGGCAGTGTTTTATCCTTTGTTAGTGTCATAAGGTCCACTAATGAATAATGAATTTGTGTGTGTGTGTGTCATGTGATCTGTGTAGACAGCCCAGAGGGCCTCAAAGATGACGACTGGCTGTGTGAGGTCAACCCTGGAGCCTGAACATCGACTGGTGACACAGGAGAGCACACACTGTAAGCACATATGCCTGTCTTGTTTTCTGTGACAGTCCTCACAGTGAGATCTGTGGAGAGAACAGTAAGCTAAATCGAATCTGTGGACAGATACAGAGGGGGGAGATGTAGTTTCTTTTTGTTCTGGATGAACTTGTCATCATCTCTGTTTTAGAACAAATACATGATCTGTCATCTTCATCTTCAAGTCTTAGTATCATTAGATCAGTTTTCTTCCACATGAGGTGTAAATGTGTGACTGAAAACAGGGCTCTTATCTTATTACGTTTTATATATAAGTCTGTTTCTATGGAGACCAGACTGGTGAGGTTGGTTGACAATGTAACAGTTTGACTGACTGTATGACAGACCAGGATATGTTGGAGAACTTCGTGGATGGGAAGTCGGAGATGAAGGATGATGATGATGAGGTCCTCTGCTCAGACAGTCAGGTGGAAGACCAGCTGAAGAAACCTCGCAGGAAAGATACACCTGTCCTCAACTCTCCTCCTCATATACCAGGTCAGTACACACACACACACACACACACACCTTAAAACAATGTAAAGCTGCATACATTTAAGAATTATCTGTTTATTTCAAATGTAGAAATTATAATCATCTGATCATCACCAACATCAAATTTCCCCTAACCCAGGATAATGCCTTCCAACCCTTAGTGGACCCTCAAAAAATAATTCAAATATTTCCTGTTACACACCACTAATATTAGGAAAGAGCACATTTCTAACATTTAGAAGCTGTGGCACGAGAAGAGGACACTGACAGCGTACGTACAGATATGTACGTGTCTCTGTCTTTTCCTGCCGTGCACACAGTGACATCAGTTACCATTGTTACAGGCAGGTTGGACTGGGCCTACACTGATCTGTCACCAATTGCTTGCTCTTAGTGGGCATTGTTGGGACAGAGTTTGGTGTTCTGTATGGAAAGTGTCCTGAGATAACTATTAAATTAAAAGTGAATTGCAGAGCTGGGCAGTCCAAAACACTTTACAAGCCCTGATCAAGCCCCTCAAAGATAGTATGTGTAAATATTGACTTCAATGTTGCACATCTCTCATACAAAGTCATAGAATAACGAGTATTTTATATTAATAATATAAAATGTCTAATATTGTGAGGACTGGACTAATTAGCAGGTAGTTCCACAGAAAGTGAGCTGATACAACATGTTACTGTCAGCAACATTTCGAATGTCTTTGATTAGTGTTTCAGGGTTCAGACCATAGGCTTGTCTCATCTTGTTATATTTGATTTATAGATGCTGTCAATCAGATTTTGTAGTTTGCACATGAGCTGTGTGGTGTTAAGTCAGCATGTCTTCATGAATTCAAACCTGCAGGTGAAGCCTCCAGTCATTTCCCCAGATCCTGTCTGGAGAATTGCAAGCATACTGATGAACTGTACTTCTTCATTGTCGATGATCTCTGACTTTGCGTTTCATCTATAAATAAAACAAGTATAGCAGCTGATTTTTTTTTCATGCATTGCCTGTGGATTGAGGATTGATGGCCATTATCACTGTAGGCAGTGTCATTCATAAAATGCACCAACTTCACCAACCACTGTCAGATAAGTACTAATGTTAGCAGACACCTCCACAAGTAGAGTACGAAAACTGATGGACTTTATAGCTGTGGCAATAAATTTTGTCTTTTTATTTAATTAATTTATTTTCTTTAAAAAAGATCCTTCCTGTCTGCGTGTCTGGCTGATGTTTTGACTCTTCTGCCTGAGTTAGTGTTATTGTAACTGTTGGATCTTCGAAAATCAAAGTTATCAAACTTTATCAACTTGTCCTTCATGTTGTCCGCAGCAATCTCGTGTGCGTTCATTGTGATGTCTGGTTGGAGAAGCTTCATTCAAAATGAACTGGTTTAAAGCTGACAGTACACATTTTTCTTCCCTTTAGGAGCCAGACTGCTAAAGACCGAGAAGCAGATGGTCCACTTAGAGGACGAGGAAACGGATGTGAAGGATTAAAGCTTTCTTCAATTTGTGTTTTGTTGTTAATAAATGCTTTTAGGTTCATGGTCTCATTAAATGTTGCTTTGACCAAACATAATACGTCACAGTGTCTCTGCTGCGCTTCTTCTTTACTAGGTACAATGAGTACTTCATGTAACAAGTTCACTGACCACGCGCATCTTGTGCGTCACATTGAATACGCCATTAGCTCCAGAAATGTTGAAATAAGCAGGCTGTATAATAATGCAGACATATTTCAGGCATTGTATGACTGCAGGATAAATCCTACAAGTTTTTCATTTTCATTTTCAGTACACATTAATTCACAACTTTTTATTCTAGTCATCAATAGCAATTAATGATTCATCCCACATCTATCAGCCAGAAACACTGTCTTTAAAACAGTCCCACGCTGTGGGAGGAAAGCCTCACCATGTGAAGCACTGAATGATCTCCTCTATGAACTCTGAGTCCAATCAGCATCAGCCCTGTCCACGCACTTTAGTGTACCTCTGGTCTGAGTCAGAGGTACACCTCCAGTTCCTGTGAAACGATGTTTTAATGCTCCACATACGTCATATTTAAGACAATATTTCAACTATGTCAACATGACAATGCTTCCGTAAACAACTGCTCCAGAAAGAAATTGTTTTCCTAGTTTGGTGTGGAAGAACTTGAGAGGTCTGCAGAGCCACGAAATCAACCTCATCCAACATCTATGGGATGAAGTGGAGCACTGACTGTGAGCCAAATCTACCAACCACCTAACATCAGTGTTCAACTCACTGATTTACTTCCTTACCATCCTGTGTCCTTCTGTTTAAACTGAACTGAATTGGTTGATTGATTGATTGCTCTTTAGGCTGCGGCCAGTTCTACATGTGAAAATGTAGTACCCTAGGAGAGTACCCTAGAACATCCAGATGATGACCAAATGATGACCAAAGTAATGCTGTGAATGTCTCTCAGATGAAAGTCTTCCGTTCTTTTCAGTGTTTGTGCCTTCTCATCAAGGATCTTTCATGAAGGCCTCATCTCTTGTCCTGTGCTTCTTCTGCTGGTGGTTCTGAGCCTTCCTCTGATTGTCATGTCTTCCATGTGAATGTCTGCTTGGACATTGATTTATTCTGTCTTCCACCTTCTTCTCTGAAGTTCTTTGGGTTCTTGCTTGGTGCACACAGGTTTGTCTTGGTGATGGCGGCCAGTTTACCCCCAATAAGTTGGCTAGAATTTTCTATGTTTTTGATCCATTTTATAGAATAAATTAACTTTTCAGTGCTCAGGTTTTTTATTTTCCAGACATTCTTTAGGTTTCTGAATGTTTTGGCTTTGACATCGTGACTTCGTGACATCCTCACTAATCAAGCCCCTAAGTGTGTAAACCTGCCTGCCTCCTCTGGTTGGTTTTCGATGTGTTGAAGTGTAGTCGCCAATATAGTTGTCAGGTAACGTCAGTATATCACTCTTTTAATCTTTCTCTATTGCAGAAAGCACACAAACTTACAACTCTACATAGGTAACACTGTGATGAGTTAAAATGACAAGATGATTTAAGATTAGCAAAAAGGTTTGAAGGGACCATTCATCAGTACATAGAAAAAAAGAAAAAAAAGTATAGTTAAGTAAAAGGAGATAAAATGAAATAAAAAAAAATAAGATAATACAAATGATAAAGTCTACACAAAGCAGGTGTTGGCAGTGTTAAAAAAGGCTGGAAATCTGAACAAAGATCATTGTGTCATGATGTTGCACTCTATACTATGAGATCACTTTCGGCGACGCAGCGAGATGCGCTGCAGTCTCCTGGCTTTTCCTCTGGCATCGATGGGTCGCATCTCTGTGACCTTTGACCTGAGCCGTCGGTAGGAGCTGGCACAGTAGCTGGGTCTCTTGTAGTAATGGATAAGAGGGCAGTCAGGCTGAGGCTCTGTAGAGACAGCAGCATTTAAGTTAGCATGAAGTCACATTCTACCCTTTCAGCTTCCTGTGTCTGGTGTCTGTGTGTCTTCATTGACTATGACAACTTCCTGCAACTTGAGGAGACTTTCTAAAAGACTCCAAAACATCAAGTTAACATGATGCCATTTACACATTACATTCGATTAGAGAAAAAGTATGCAAGGCACATCAGTGACAGATTTTGACATCAGGTCAGGTTTCCTCCTGGTTATCAGCCCTGTTAAGTTCTGACTTCACTGATCGAGGTGATATTGTTCACTGAGAAAGCAACTTTACTAATAGAAAAGCTTGTATGTGAGGTAGCCAGAAGGAAGGAAGGACGTAGAGTACCTAGAGTAAGTGCAGTACTTGATGTTTTGAAGTGAATCTACTTTGTTCTATTTACACTGTACTGGTCAGTTGTTGGGGTGCGTACCATTCTGACACTGCTGCTGCTGCATTCCTGTGTTCTTCTTGTCTGTGAGATTTGGACCTGATCTCAGCAGGGAGCCTGCAGCTTGTCCATCCTCCTCTTTAGGGTGTTGCTCCTCCTTCCTGTCCTCCACCTCTTCCTGTCCCTCAGTGTCTGTGTTCATGTCCTCCTGTCCTGCGCTCAGTCTGTTGACAGTTCTCTTTGACTCCCTTTTCTCTGCCTCAGTCTCTTCTTGGTCACCCTCATTTGCCTCCTTCTTTGCCTCCAGGTCTACACGCACAGCACAAGAGCATCAGCATTAATTAACATTAATGTTCCCAGAATGTGGGATTCAGAGTTAAGTGTGCTGGAGTGTTCTGGCTTTTGTCTTGTTGGTCATTTTCAGCTTACCATTTGGGGGCAGTGAACACAACATTAACATTAACATCAACAACATTAACATTTTAAGCTGATATGATGAACTTGTTAGTTGATTTTTTACACGTTCAGTAGTTACAGAGTGACATGATCATTTATCTGAAATGCGTTTGTGTCATCTGATAAACCTATGAGTCCCATCAAAGTGTGTAGTAAGACTATTAGAGTGTTGGCCTGGACAATTAATAATTATAATTATAATAGCAATTATTAAAAGAAACTCTATGAAGGTGAGCAGAGCTGCATATTTAGGTGATATTTCTTGAGGGACCATTTGATCTGATCTGCAGCTTTTCTTTAGCTCATTTCTTCGTATTAACTGTTTACTGGTGTGGCCGTGCTGCTGCCATCTTAACAGTCTGCTCCCAACGAAAACGTCTTCCCTTCAGTTAGAGTGAGTTTATTAGTACAGAATGACCAGACTTTGTTTATTGGAGCTACAGTGGAAGAAGGATCAGCAGTACTGTACCAACATTAGCTGCAGGATGACCACTACTCACATAGCCTTCAATGGACTTATTTGAGTTTGAATTATGAAGAGATCAGTAAATTACCCTTGGCTGCCTGGGCCTTCCATGTGTCCTTGTTGTGATGGATCTCTTGGGTCCATGTGACCTTGAAGCTCTTGAAGTCCACTGTGGTCAAAGAGCAGCTGCCCTCTGACCCTGTGCTCTTCAGGCTGGAATGTTTTCCATCGCTGCCACTAATACTGTTGACACTGTGGACGGTGGAGACGTGCACATCACAAACACACGTAATTAATATGAGTCTTCACACACTCAATCACGCATAAATGTCTGGGCTGTAAAGTAAAAAGAAGCTGAAAGAGGATAAAAAACAACAACTTCAGCCAGCGTTCATCAAAAACAACATGAGCCCACAAGCTTAACAAGGAAAATGACTCAAACAGTGGTATTTTTGTTTCCTCAGCTCAGAGTTGATTTTGACCAAAGGTCCAGTTGTGTCATATTCTGTTTCCAGAATATGAAATATAATATTCATAACTCTGTTTTCATTAGTGTATAATTTACCTGATTGAATCATGAAATTAGAATCATTCTGTTCTTGTTAGCTTAGGATGAGCCTTTTATACCTACCTATCATTTTGAGGAAAGTGACTTGCAATCACAACATAGCTATATGTCTCTAAATCCTACACACTAGTCCTTTAACATTGGACTTACAATCGTCAGTTGGATACAAACACCAGTTTAAATGAATTATACTGTTGCTCTATATCAGCTAATAACACATTAGCCATAACACCTTTAAAAGGTGAAAAAACAAAATTAATGCTTAAAATGTATCCATTCAAAATTGAACTACACCCTCAGACTGCACTCCCTCCTCAGATTTAAAATGCAGCAGACAGTCACTATGGGGTGCACAGCCTCATGGCTACATAGTGAGCTAACGCTGAGCAGAATGACAGACTGAGCACCAGGAATACAGCTGCTGGCAGTCAGAGCTAACAGAGCTTATCAGCTGTCAGACTGTTTGGATGATGATGATGATGATGATTATCAACATGTTGTAGTGTAACTATTTAAAGTTATAAACCATGGCTTATGTACAATAGTAGTCAGCTGTACAAACATTAGTTTAATAACAAAGACTACACTGTCTGTTGTCACTGTATTACAGGCATTTAGTAATGACAGCTGGTCTGTAGAGTAAAAGTCATATTGTTCCAACTCATCTCATGGCACCACACTGACATCTAGTGTTGAAATCAAATATAGAAATCTGATGTTTATTGTGTCCCTTTCTGGTTTTTTAATTCTCACACATGGACATTCATTTATCCACATTGAGATGTCCAAGAAGAATCTTTCTCAGTCATGAAAAACCGTGCAAATATGGACACTATTGACATATATAAAAAATATGAATATATGACCACAATTTGATCACGAAGTCTAATGCATCTAGTCTCAGTGCTTCTCATCAGTTTATTTCAATCAAATCACAGCAAAATATTTCAGTTGGGTTCTTAACACTAGCATAAGTAACTTATAACAACTTATAACATAAGTTCATTCAGTTTAAAAGTTAGCCACACAAATTATCCTGTAATCACATCGTAACCACTTCATACTGTTAGAAGACGTGTGTCTAATCTGAAACAATCTTGAACAGTGTCATGACACTGAGGGTGGGGCAACTGAAATGCCCTGTATTTCCTTGAAGCATGTGGCAGGAATGACATATTGCCCCTTCTAAATGACACGGTGACTTTGTGATTGAGTCGTAGGGAAACAGTGAAGATAACAGAAAACAGTCAGGTGAGTTTTTTTTTTTTTTAAATATGATGTCAGTAGCAACAACGCGAGTGTTCATGTCTCGTGAGTGTCTTGTGTGTGTCACCTAGAGCGTCTGATGCCAGCCAGTCCAGAGCGAGATTCCTCTTCAATCAGTGGTGTCACAATTCGTTCGATCATTTCTGTCAACACGGTGAATGTCGGCTCCACGATGAAGTCAATGAATCCTGCAGGAAACAATAACGGAGTCAAATCTGTAACCTCTGCTTGTTCTTGTTAAGACCAGGACATGATTAACACACACATACACACACACACACACACACACACTCACACACACACACACACACACACACACACACACACACACACACACACACACACACACACACAGTTTATTGGATAACTAATTACACCTGCAGCTTTTACTACTGTTACTACCACTGGCTCTTATAGGTTGGACCAATGAGATCCAGGCCTCCGTCACTGCGTCAAGCACTACAGAGTGGTATGTGTTTCAGGACAACATTAACACTGCTTCACATCACTGAGGACCTGAGTCAGACAATGAGTCTTCCTCTGCAGGCTGAGGAAGCTCTACCACAAAAAGCTGCACTGCACACCTCTATGTCTAGACCCAGTGAGGAGGAGGATTAGTTCAGTAGTTTTACTAGCAGTTGTATTTGTGTACCTTACCGATCTGGGACTGGGCCACCATGGTGGATTTGCGGTCACAAAGAGGAGAGAAAGGGAGGCCCAGCTCTGCTTCTTTATCACCCTGAAAATCAGAATCAGGTTTATTGTCAAGTAGGTTTCGTATTAAAGGAATTTCCTTTTTTTATTGGTGCAATAAACAATGATGACAACTCTCTCATGGCCTTTACCTTCTAAAACAAACATACAATTTATCCCACCACTGTAACTGTCTCAACAGTATATACACTTAAAAGGCCATGAGAGAAAACTGATGATAGAACTGTTCAGTCTGACATCCAGCAACACATTCTCAGTGTCATGCAACTCATAAATTCTACTTTTTGTTTAAACTACTCAACAATTTCAATACAAGGCACACACCACCATTAAACATATCTTTACACACAGCAACACCTGCACACACTGTGCCACGGCAGCAGACAATGATGATAAAACCATCATCATCAACGTCCAACTCAGGACTCGAAAGCCACTCGTTGCTGCCTTTTGTTTTCATTGACCTGTCCTTTTTGTATACAATAAAGATACAAATGGAACGTTTAGTTGCCCTTGAACAGAACAACAGGATACGACTGGTAAGATCTACTAAAGACTGCCCCAAATAACGCCAGCTGAGATTAGGGCAGTTTTGAAAGTCTATGAAATACATATTTCTAAAAGAAATCTAGCATTATTAACGTTTGGTTAGGACATCGGGTTGTGCTAAAATGTTTAACTATAGCTATACCTATGTCATCACAAAAAAGAAAATAACCAAACTGATCTGCAAACTACCATTCTCTGCTTATCATTACTTGTTTGTTTGATTTGCATCCTGATCTGGAAATAATGACTCAGTTTTCATGCAAATTAATTGGTCAGTAGCTTTCATGCAATGATCTAATCCTGTGTGCAGACTTTACAGCATAAAAGCTCATTGGTGTTGTAATAACATAAAATATCTGTATCAAAGTAAGCTCATTTTCCTGTATTAACAGGTCCCGGGCCAGTGAAGCAGGAAGTAGATGATGAGTCTATTGGTGACCTACCTGTCTGAAGAACTCCTCCAGAAGAGATGTGGTCCAGCGGTGATGAAGGTTCCAGTGTTTGGCAGGATGGCTGATGTCAGCGGTGTGCAGCAGCAGTGATAAGGCCTTTGGTTTGTCTATCCTGATGATACAGTGGGATGAGATGCTGCGGTCAATGACACAACCTGCTGCTGCTGTTCAAATGATCAACAGAAGGATTTTGCTCTGCCAAAGTTTGGAGGTCATGTGACATCTTTAAAGGAAATCTTTAATAGACTGTAGTGCTTTTTAGTCTCACTCAGGGCACTTTTACTTGAATTGAATTGAATTGAATTGAATTGAATTGAATTGAATTGAATCATATTTAGCAGGTCTAGACTGTACTCTTTATAATATCAGAGACCAACAGTTCCACCATGATCAAGCAATTGGCGACAGTGGCGAGGAAAAACTTCCTTTTAACAGGCAGAAACCTTGAGCAGACCCAAGCTCATTGGTGGATGGTCATCCACCATGACTAACATATCACATTCACCTACTCATGCACACATTCATACACTGACGGCAACAGAAAGTAAGACATCACATTCACACACCAATGACTCAGCCTTTGGGACCAACTTGGGGTTCAGTATCTTGCCCAAGGACACTCTGACACCCAGACCAGAGTAGCCGGAAACCGGTCGTCTTCTGATTGGGACAACCCTGTGCTGTATTTATACAAATGTTGTATTCACATAGATTCAGGCATGTGCAGGGTAGGTGGCAAATCAAATATTTTACTTTTCAGCAGAAAATAGCACTAGACTTCCATGGTGGTGCATGTTAGTATAGTGATGTGTTTCCTGAATGAAATTCACCATTTAATCAACAAAGAACTCAAAAATAACATAAAAATAACATCCCAAACATGTTTTTTTTTAGTGTCAACATTCCCACCCCAAGAGCTTTATGAAAGAGCTGAGGCAGATGTCACCAAAGCTGACCCTGACTCAAAAGTGGAATCCAGTACTGACCCCTCAGGCTGTTGCAGGAGGCTTTTCATGGCTTTGATCTGTTGGAAGTGGCAGGACATGTCAGTGGCTAACACCATCTCCACCACCAAAGTCCGCAGCTCTCTGAAACAATGAATGAGTGTAATGAGTCAGTCTATTAGATGGACTGCCATGAACATTGATTCATTTCATTTGGAGCCCAGGAGGTGTCACTGAGAAAATGAAATGCGTGCTCTTGATTTAAAATTTGTTTGCACGGATTACTTCATTCATACATTCATGCTGTCATTTTAAAAACAAGCTCTGTCTCTATCAAGCCACAAAGCCACTGCTTAATAACATGCTCAGTAACTAGTGTCTCCAACATGCCTGGTTATGTGATTGGGTGATAATGTAAATGGTTTATGTAACATGTATGACATTCAGATGTCATAGAGGCTACATCATCATCTGTGTGTACAGGTGTTCTTCGAGCAGCTAAAGTATTGGCCAGGACAAATTTTTGACAAAGTTTGTCTTTAGTTTTACTTTGAGAGAAAAAAATCTATTCACATAGGTGTTATTTAAATAATAAGGATTTTTTTTCGCCCAAATTGAAATGCTTCATCTTAGTTTATGTTTATAATCCTAGGTGGGAAAAAGTTACCGCTTTTCTCCAGCGCAGGGTGAAATGTATTACTTTGTTATAAGAGTGGCATCCAAAGTGTATTTGTGCGTAAGGTGAGTGTAAGTTCAAATGTAGCAGTTAAAATGGTTCAAATATATAAACTTAATCTTAAAAACTGACTCACATGTCATGTGCATTTTTTGGGGAATTATGGCTCCTGATATAGTCTGTAGACATCATCATCATTCAGTTCTTCAGACATGGTTTGGTGTTTAAAAAAAGCCAACTAAAAATTGAAGAATTGCAATTTAAATTGAATTGGCACCCAGTAAATCATAAACGAATGGAATCGGGAGTAAAGCATATCGCCCCAGACCTGATGACAAGTTTACGACATATTTATTTAGCACACTAAGTTGATGGCAAAATTGACATGCTAATGACTAGCATGTTAACATTATAACATAGTACCATGCTGATGAGCTACAGAAAGTTCAAAAGCCAAAAGCTTTGCTTCCTCTCACCTCCAGTCATCTTTGGAAAGATTAGAGAGGATGTTCATTTCATCATCATCCTGGAGAAGGCGATAGGCAGCGCTGACATGGTGGTTTTCCAGAACGGCTCGATCATTGTACAACATTGCTGTGTCTGACCTGCAAATCCACACAGCTACATTCATCAGAGGGCTCATAGTTTGACCAAAAACTTTTCTCAGAATGCAGAGTGCAACACTACCTGGTCTGAATGTGAAAGTTATTGGTGGTCCCTGTATGTTCAAAGTCATGGATGGCAGCTGCAAAAATTATGGCAAAGATTTCCAACTCAGTTAGCCAGTGCTAAAAAGGAGAAAGAGAGGGGGGGTGTTTATTTCATTGGCTACTTCTAAAATATAATTACATCCACTGCAAGGTCATTAAAGTGAAATAAATGAACAAATACCATCATGATTGCACTGATTCAAAATACGAAAAACATTTCCAACTTTTATCAGATACAGCAGTTAATGATGGTCAGATGTCTAACTTGTGGACATCTTTCCTGCCTGGCTCACAGAAACACACAACTGAACTACACCACGCAAGTCTGCACAGTCATGGAAAGTTTGTTTTGGGGATCTGCTATGGCGTCTGCTGATGCTCTGGATGATGTCAATAACATAACAGACACATGTACATCTCCTTGGACCCTGCTCAACAGAAATAAGTTTTCTCAGTTTTAACATTTGATAATTTGTCTTTGTGGCATTTTCAATTAAATATGGGATAGTGTGCCAACTTTATTGGAAATTATTCAATATGTGTGACATATGATTCATAATAATAATAATAACAACAACAACAATAATAATAACATAATAATAACACTAATATTACTACTACTACTACTACTACTACTACTAATAATAATAATAATAATAATAATAATAATAATAATAGTATTATTATTGTTAAACATTGCTTCAACAACTGACATCATTTTAATCATGTTTCAAGACTGAATGTTTGCCACATGTTAGATTCAAGGTTTTATATAATAGAATAGAATAGAATAGAATAGAATAGAATAGAATATGCATTCTCTCTAATTTGCATTAACTAACAAAGCCTTACCACCATGCCAGTCTTAAGGAGCAGGTAATGGATGGTCTGTGTGACATCTGCAGCATGCATCAAGTTGTGGTATGGGTTCTTGTATTTGCTGTAGCCAACCTCCAACGAGTCCGCAAATGATATGAGAGCAGAAACAGGGACCTGATATAGAGACACCACAATAACAAACACTGCTGCTTTTATAGAAGTTAATTAATGCCAATCCAGATTAAACTATATAAAAAATGCAATTCAACAATAGCTTGAAGAAGGATGCATTCTTCAAAATCTTGCTCTACATTGGTCTACAATGTAAGTGAACCCCTGACAGGTTAGACATTTTTTATACAGCCTGTACACTCAAAACAATTTTGGCCAAAATGCAGGACTTGTGTATACATACATAGATAAAATCCCATAAATCATAAATCACTCATAAATTTCCATTTCCATATTCCAACTTTCCATCCATTTATATTACATAGGTTAAATATAAATTAACTAATAAACTTAATGTGAAGCAAATAATAAGATTTATGTAACAGTACAAATTAACTTGATGTGTTTTCACTACACAGTAGTGTAGTAGTAACCAGGTTTATGCATTCAGTATTAATAAAGACAATTTGTTTGTCCAAACCCAACAGTGAAAATGAATGCAGTCATTTTAAGTTTATTATTATTATTACATAAATCTTACTTGCTTCACATTAAGTTTGTGAGTTTATTTATATTAGAACTGTGTAATTCAAGTGGCCTAAACATTTTTTGAGTTTAGAGTGAAGAGTATGCTCTTCAAATGTTGTGTCATCTGCCTGAACAAGAATCTTGCTGTTTCCATATTAAACTGAATGTATTAAAACTCCTTCTTTTACCCATTCTTATCAATGACTAATAATAACAAAACACACATGATGCCGCACAATTACATATTATCCAAAGTGAAGTAATAAATGGAAGTTTGTTGGCATACCTTGAAACGATTAATCAAATCATATCTGGTGAGCAACTCATAGAAGACAAACTTCAGAGCGTGGTCTCCACTAGCTTCATTCAGTGCAAACACATCAAATGACCACATGTCAACTTGCTGGAAAAGAAACATGCAAACAAGTTTAATTAACATGATGTTAACATGAATATCAATATACCCGTTCATTAATATGGTAATTTGTTTAGGTATCATACATAAAAACATACTAGTGACATTCCAGTCTAAATGTTGACACATCTGTATAAAAAGAAAGAACCCTGCACCCACCCTGCTGTGCTCATCATAACTGCTTTGTTCATTCACAGCTTCTCCCAGCTAATGTCAAACTGTCATTTTATCTAACTCGGGATGTCCAAAGTACAGCTGGCCTCGAGGTCAGATTTCATGTGGCCCACAGCTTCATTTTTATAATCTATAAAGGATTGTCAGATACTGTACGGCTGGAAGATTGTTCTGTTGACATAATGAAGCATTTGAACCTTTAAGGACATAACTGCTGCTGTTATATATCTGTAGATGTGACACTAAATATTACTCTCTGAATGATTTTGTGAAAGAGAAGAACAAGAGTGATACAAAGCAGACTTTGCATTACTCATAATAAGTCATGTTTAAAATGAACATGAGGGCCAGATCTGTATCAACTTCATGCAAGTTTAACACATTCCATACAATGTATTCTGTGTTATCTGACTCCAGATGTGAAAGAAAGGAAGAACTGGTTTTTAGATTTGTTCACGCCTGATTGGCTTAGATTTGGTTATATTGTACTTAAAATAAATATTATAATAATAATTAATAATTGTGATAATGAAAATAAAATTGTTACAGGACAGTGTGTTTGTATGTAACTTTTATTGTTTTTCATTTTTTTTAAATATTACTATTAATTAATATTATAAATATTACTTCACATTGTCAAATCTGGCCCTCTTTAAAAAAAAAAGGTTGGACACTCATCCACATGTCAAACCTCCCTCTGTTACTGAACCTACAATTCAATCATGGATTGGTGGATGAATTAAGATTTTTAAAACTCAGTGTGCTAGCCATTAAAACCTTTTGCGCAAAATAAAACACTCAATGCTATTTGCATGTCCACCTATTACAAGCTTTTCACAATACACAAAGAAACATACAAATACATAAATACCTTGAGCACTGTAATGACATTTGAGGGATAACTGAGACCGGCCATGTTGGATGTTCTTCTGTACATCCTGTCAAAAAACCCAACATTCACTGGATACACAGGCTCTTTAAAAAAATAATATTTTCAATCTCTTAAACATGCAAAGAGGAATCAGGACATATAATATCTACAAAATCCATAAAATGAGTTTGAAAGTCTGAAAAGTTCCATCAAGCAAATTCAACCCACTACCTCCTCTCTCCATTCATGCATCAACAATAGCTTATGCAGTTGACAGGGAACCTAACTATTGTCACCATAACATAAAAGGGAAGATACTACACATAATCCTTAACAGGACAAACACACCTCAAACAAAATCAGAGAAACTTTTTCGAACTTCACAGAAATAAAGCTGCTTTATGCTGCGAAGCATGACTATTCCAAGAAAAATGACAAAAAGACAAACAAACTACTATGATTTATGACAAGCAACCTGTAGCATCCACATGAGTTATCAAATCAAATCAAATCAAATCAAATCAAATCAAATTTTATTTGTATAGCGTGGAGGGGACATGGTGCATCAGCTGTGGTGTGGAGAAGGCTCAGAAGAGCAGCACCAAGTGAGAGTGGTGAGCACACCGGTTTCCTGTTGAGCTAATCACTCGCTCCTTTTAAAACCGTGTGGACCTGGGGGGAGAGGTGTGCTGGACCTGGGGGGAGAGACACAGACACACGAGTATGGATGCTCATGGCTGCCAGCAGCACTGAAGAAGAAGACGCCTGTGAACGACTGACCGACTGAGCTATTGTGTGAAGTGAATGAAAATAAACATTAAAGCCATCACTAGTGGAGTCTTACCTGCTGAGAACCGGACCACACCACATATAGTAGTCCCCCGGCAGTCTAGTCCTATGGCAGCATAACTAAGGGAAGGCCTGAGCCAGCCCTAACTATAAGCGCTATCAAAAAGGAAAGTCTTAAGTCTACTCTTGATGGCGTTGACCATGTCTGCCTCCTGAACCCAGAAAGGTAGTTTGTTCCACAGAAGAGGAGCTTGATAGCTGAAAGCTCTGGGTCCCAGTCTACTTTATGCTGCCATAGGACTAGACTACCGGGGGCCCATTGCACGTCTGTCCGTCCTGGCAGAGGGATCCCTCCTCTGTGGCTCTTCCTGAGGTTTCTTCCACATTTTTTCCCTGTTAAAGGTTTTTGTGGGCAAGTTTTTCCTCACTGGAACCGAGGGTCTAAGGACAGAGGGTGTCACTCCCTGTACAGATTGTAAAGCCCTCTGAGGCAAAATGTGTTTTGTGACTTTGGGCTATACAAATAAAATTTGATTTGATTTGATTTGATTTTGGAAACTACAGGAACCACAAGGAACCCAGCATTCTGAGAGCGCAGTGGTCTAGAGGGGTAATAAGGTACTATGAGTTCTTTTATGGTGCCTGGCCATGAAGAGCTTTGTATGTAAGGAGAAGAATTTTATCACTCTATCACTTCAGGGGGCAGATGTCAGGTTGTATGGAAGGGTTATGAAAGGGTCTAACTTTGGCACAGTAAATATAAGGAAATACAGATGTCAGGTTGTATGGAAGGGTTATGAAAGGGTCTAACTTTGGCACAGTAAATATAAGGAAATACAGCTAGTGTGTCGCTCCCCCCTGCAAAGAAATCAAACGTTGGCTCTGACATAAAAAGCAGTGCAAGTTCTCATGTCATGCCACTATTAATATCATGATATCACATAAGTTTATACAGTTTCAGTTTTCTCCCTTTAAAAATAATGGCCCTCTGGTGGACATCCAGCTTTACTTGGTCAGAGAAACATTAGGAGCTCCAGTGCACGCTAGCAGCTATTTATTAACATCAGAGGTCAGGTCTTCCAGCTTGGATCATCATTTGGTCAGATGCAGGTTCTAAGGATGGAACGTAGAAGGCAATGACAAACAATATATTTTAGTTTGGAGGACAACTGTGTGTTGATGGATCAATAGCACGTTGATACTATGATGCTCACTTGTTCTTATGCAGATGACTGATATCAGAATGACATAGCAATGACACCTGTATTATATGATCAGCTACTAAGAAGGCATAAAATGAATGCCTAATTTTAATGGTAAATGGACTGTACTGATATAACACCTTTCTCGTCTTCTGACCACTCAAAGCTCTTTACAGTACATATCTCATTCACCCATTCACACACATTCATACCCAGGACCAATTTGAGGTTCAGCATCTTGACACTTCGACATGCAGACTGGACCGGATCGAACCACTGATCTTCTGATTAGTGGACGATCCGCCACAGCCGCCCCAATTTCTGTAAGCTAATATGAAAAATAGATTCATTTATAATAATTCATGATCAAATTATTATTCACCAACAATCTCACAAGACTTGTAAAGACCCAATAAAGTCAAACGTAAAGCAAACAAATCAAACCTCTCAACAAAGATCCCAGCCTGCACTGCATGGACAATGCTGCGGAAGCGTGGTTTGTCTTCACTACGCCGTAGCATAAGGCCTCTTTGCCGGGTAAAAGTGGAAGCCAGCCAGTCACGGACCTCTGAGGGCACCGAGTCTGACTGGATGTCACTCAGTTCATCCTCTGGATCCACCAATCGCCTGCAGGGAGAGACACATTCACAAAAAACAAAACTTCATACAATACAGATAAATAGAAGAGATATCTCTGATATGACCGGTGTTCTCATTTGTAACCATTTCTGTGTTTTGTTTTTTTTTAAACTTCTATGTTTGCATCAAAATTGTGCACAACTGTTGCTATTTGTCAGCCAAAAAGAAACAGTCATGGACAGTCTACTGTGTCTGCTGTGACATCTTAGAGTTTGACATGAGAATTCACGATAATGCTGTCAGAAACCAAAGATGAGCCATTTCTCAAACATCATCTAGTTTGAGCTTAGCGAGACCATCATTTATTTAACAGGACCATTACCTGTGACAGGCCAGACAGAACTCCAGGCTATTGATGGGTCAAAAATGTGTCAGCTTAGATGTCTTGGTCCCCACCAGAAAGAAGTCCAATTTCTGTTCCAATCAGTCAAATTGTATCAGTCTTCAAGAAAAGACATATGATTCATCAAAGTTGGCTCTACATGGCATAAGTCCAGCCCATTTTGCATAGTCCCTCCAATCTACGAGAGTGGTGTAAATCTGTACCAGGTGCATCCATCAACTTTTGGGGACCTTAATGGTATCTGAATTCTTCAGGTGAGACGACTCATTACTCCTGAGTCACATAAAACGTTTGTTCGTATTGAACGAAACGTACACAAACGAAACATCACTATTAATAAGTGTTGTAAACGTGTTACCACAGTGACTATGCTTCTTGACTAACATGTTTTTGCTTGGTTTATACTTCTTAACACAGTTTTAAACTCAACTCAGAATGAAATACTTTTCACTCTTCAAAACATTATTGAATCAACTTTAACTATTACCAGTGATAGTGCTCATTACAAAAATGATTCAAAACAAACTTTATCTGTGCAGTCTTGTGCTCAAATCATGCATAACAATTTGTTCTCAGATCCCACACCCCTCTTCTAAACTACTCCAAAGCTAGTTGAAATAAGGATTCTATATGCATAAAGATAAGAATCACTCCAAAGTACAAATATTTTTTTATGTGTTTAAAATAATAATCAAGCTTAAAAGCACAAAGATCAAAAGATCAATCTTAGTCGTAGGCCTTGCTTATCTTTCTTCATAAATGTATACATTTTTATACGACACTATGCAAGTAAAAGTAAAAGGTGAGGTAAGTAAAAGGTGGCTTCATTAAAAGGCTTCATTTTGTTTACACTGTTTTTGTTTAACAAATGTTTCCCAGTTTTATTTCAGTGTTCGTTATGTAGAAATATATATATTACCATAACAATATAATATAATAGAGAAAATATAAGAGAAAAGAAAAGAAATTGTATCCACATGAAAATATGGTTGGTTTGTATAAATTTGGCTGCACTGACTGACTTCAGAAGGCCAAAACTGTTATTAACTGACCACATGGCAGTGGTGCTGAATACATGTCTCAATATCTCTATAGGGCAAAAATCGGAATACTACTTTACCACTGCTCGATCATAATAAGCAGCAGTAATTTTTTATAAGATACATATATGATATATGTTCATGTTGATAGTAATTTGATAGAATCAGAACTGAGCTGAAATCTCCTTGCCTGGTTTCCTCCATGTATAGAGATTCAAGGACTGAGGCGGCATACTCCAGGTTTTTCTTCAGATCCATCACTGATGCCTCCCCCCTCTCCAGTTGTTTTACAAGACATCTCAACCTGCAACACAGTCACCACACCAACATGACATCAGCACTGCATCTAAACAATGCCACAAGTTTGATTTGGCTGTAGAATAAGAAGTTGTAGAGAAGGAAACAAACCGCTTATTACATAATTCAACTGTTTTTTACATTGACACATTGATTTAAGATTAGGCACTCAAGATGCCCTAATCTTAATACACTAATCTGTGTTTTACCATCACAGATACCGCTAAAACCGTCCAAGATAATATTTAAAAAGCAACCTTAATCGATGACAGACTACAGACCACAGCAAAAAGTATGGACATTATAAGTTAGAGTAATAACTACATTGATCTTCTAGGATTGAGAGTTATTATGTGCATGTGTGTTCCAACTGGTGCCAACTGGATGGTATAAATGCGGAGAATAGTTTCACCGGTGAGGTGTGATTAATAAAGTTTAAAAAATTATTAACTCTTTATTAGCCTTAAAAATTCAAACAATTGTTCTGCCTGTTAGTAAACACACATCAACACACACATCTCCAGTGTACTGTAAGTGTGACTTGGATGATACATTTACATTAGAGATATAGAAGCTGGTAGCTGGGAGTTTCTGTATGATGTTTGACCTGATGGCAGTCTTCTCCATGGCGTCAGGCTCATCAGGGACCGGCAGCTCATCAGCCAGGATCTCCTCAGTGCTACGTGGGTCCATCAGAATCCCTTTGCGGTCAGTGATGCCAGTGCAGGGTGTGACAGCTGTGCAGAGTGCATTCTGGGACCTTGAGCCTAGACAGTTTTCACACAGACAAACATCTTTTGCTTGCTTTAACATCTATGTTCAACCACTACCTCTACTACGCACTGCATGATAATAACCTGAAAATGGTCAGCTTTGGTGAACTCACGTGCAAAGCGGACCAGAGGACGGTGGTGGCCTTCCCCCGCCTCATTGGCAACTGTAAAAAGAGGAAAGAGGAAACAAAAAAAATGTTTTATGCTAATATACACTGTCCGACCACTTCAGCAGGTACACTTGAACAATCCAGAGTGAGCTAATACAACAACAAAATGGTTGATTGGGGGAGTACAGCTGAAATCAGGCAGTGAAGGAGATAAAGTGCAGCCAGATTATGGTCTGTGACAGAGGCCACTTCATTAGTGATAATGATTCCCTGAGCTCAGCACCCTAACAACTGACAACACACACATTTGCTTGCTCCAGTCAAAATGATGTCACAGTCATTTCCTATCTCTTCTGGTTCCCATAGAGACAGCAGTCAGTAAACACGCACACACTGTAAAAGTAAATGGCCTTCTGTTCTGTTAATGTGAAAAACAGACATGTAGTGTTTATTTTCTGTCAAACAAAGATGTACACAGGTAGCAGCAAATAATCTCAATATGAATTTGGCATTAACGGCAGCTGGGGTGTTGAAGCTAAAAGAAGATTTGTGGGACATTTTGGATGGTAATGAAAAAGATTCATTTTGCAATGTTGGTACTGACTCAGGTCTTTTTATGGAGGATTCATGGCTCTATCTATGTCACTGCAGAGGAAAATTCTGGGAGGGCAGGTGCAAAACTGTTCTGTAAAGCAGAGCGAGCCATGGAGAAAAAAAGAGAGGTGGACCTGATTTATACCTATGTATAAAAATCTGTATTTAAATATATCCTAACCTGTTGAATGACATCACCAGGGATCTAACTCAGACAAGCTGCTTGCTGGCTAGGAAGTGTAGCACAAGTTGCATCATTAAATGTGTTAAGGGAACCAATAAACTACCACTGCTGTGTTACTGTGCAACATGGGTGATGAGCTGTGTAACACACATCAAGGCCTGCTACAAGTGTTGTGAGAGCTTTTTGGTTTTTACAGAAACCTGGTTTTACACAAACTTATCCTACATTTGTTGTGACACTGTCAAGAACTCAATGAAACTAAGTGACAACTCATTTTGTGATTAAAGACAATATAGGCAAATCCTTGAAAGACAATTTAAGGGAATTTACCAAATGGTGTAAGGCGAAGCCAACGCAGAAATACCGAAAACCTCCCTGGCTTCATACAGCCTTTAGCTCCACCCACCTCTGTCAAGAAGCGGGAAGTTGGATTAACAGAGAGCATTGACATCCAATCTGCATAAACAGACATCTGTGTCTCCAGACTAGAATATACTGACAATAACACCTCCATGGGTAAAGACATTCTCTTTAACTAATTCTGGGTGTATAGTATTTATGGTGTTATCTTGGGGTTTAAAGTCTATCCACCAGCATGAGTTGGGCAGAATGTGAGACCGACTCAGGCACTTCTTATGCTTTATGAGAATGTCTCTAATTCTCCTTGATCAAGTGTCAATAAATAATACAGCATAAGACATCAGAGGCTCCTGAACACTTTCTTTCTTCCTGACCTCACCAACACTTCCCTGCAAAAAACAGTCAGCAGTCCATTGCACCAGTTCAAGATTCAGCACAGTTTAAGATTCAATTTTCTATTGTTGTATAGGCTGGGTCCAGGTCAGGTCTTCACTGATTTGAACCCAGGGAAGTTGAAGCTACTGACTCTCTTCATTGTTGTGCTGTTTGTAGTGAGGGAGGCATGTCCTTCTCCTGTTCACTTCCAGTGGTCCACTTTTACTTTACTTACTACTTACTTTTACTGACATGGAGATAGAAGTCCTGGCTGCTGGGTGTTTTGTCCTATGAGCATTGTTGATTTTATTATCAAGCTTGCTAGTTAGTTTCTAATATTAATGAGCCTACTAATGGCAATAGTGGCCCAAGAAATGTGCTTGGGGTGTTGTTAGATGTTATCCTGTTTTCTTTTCATTGGTTCTCGTTTGAGAAACGCAACAGAGATTATCTTTGAGTTTCTGTCCATATTGAAATTATTTTTTTGTGCCACATTCTATACTTGTTGTTACTTATTCTATACTTCTATGTTTTTGTTCTTTTCTTTCTTTCCTCATTCTAATCATGCCATAAGAGGCATTGAGGAGGGACCAGTCTTTCTGCTCAGGCATCTGCCATTAAGCAGAATGAAATTGGAGCTCTAATGATTGGATGTCTGGGGGCCAGTATTTTAACATTATCTTGTTGAATGCATCTACTATACTATACTATACTATACTAAAACATTCAAATTGGCTTTCATCCAGGTCTGATAGTATTAAGCGTCTCATGACAGCCCATACACCCTTTTCCCATGACTTGTCCCATCTTTAATTTTAACTGCATAACTATTCTGCATGAGGGATTTTGGTGATGATCATTGTGTGGTTGGTGCTATAGGGACACCAAAGTCTTCCATACTAATTTTAAAGTACTACTATGTAATCGGCGATCTTGAGAGAGAGGGCTACAGTATGAAATTACATTCCAAACTTTGGGCTTAGGAGGGTTGAGGAGCTAACTGTCAGTTAACAAACAGTCCACTCACCCTATATTTGAACTGTGTGTATGTGTGTGTGTGTGTGTGTGTGTGTGTGTGTATGTGAACTCTCAAATATTGAAATAGGTATGAGCCTTACAAATCCAGTATCTGTAGGTCATAGTCTGCATTTCCCTAGAACATTGTAAAATAATACAATGACCTTAAGTAAAGAACACCATCTGTTCTATCACACACACACACACACACACACACACTGTAACATAAGAGTCTCTTACCGATGGTGAAGCTGAAGCCATCGATGCTGAAAGTGGCACTCCGACACTTTTTAAATCCCTGTTTTTTAGATGTCCGTTCTGTCATTGTGGCTCTTGATATGCACTCCTCTGCTCTCTGTCAGTCAGAGGATGAGTGTGGAAAGCAGAGCACTGTTTCCCAGGAGAAGAATGAATCCAGAGGCTGTTCCCCCCTGAGTGCTTGTAACCCTGGCAGTGCTTTCAGTCCCACTGGAGGACCTTTCAGTCGTCGTGTTCAGGAAGAATGCGTCCTCCCCCCCTCCTCCTCCCTGCTCTTCATCCCTCAAGGCCACCGTGATCCTGCAGGAGCACTCACAATAGCAGCTCCCTCCCTCTGTCTCTCTTCTGCTTTTCTCTTACCTCTATCATTCACACCTGACTCAGCAACAGTCTCTCTACATTTCTTTCTCCCCGGTGGTCTGTTATGTGGCTATCCTCACTATGTTAAAGCCAGCTGATTAGTCTCCTCCTCCTTCACAGCCTTTTTGTTCACACCCCCCTACCTCCCTACCTCCCTCCCTTCATCTCCAAAGAACTCTCTGTGTTTCCTCATATCTATTTCTCTAGTGATCTATATGACACACCGGTCTAACTGTATTTACACTGGGATAAGGTGTATACTGTCCTCACTTGGCTGTTTCATTCCTTCTCACATTGTATGGTAGTAAACCTAAGAAAGGTACATTTAGATTCTTCATCTGGAATAGCTAATAAAATCTAGTGTATGACACAGAATGTTCATGGTTTAAGGACCTCAGCGGTGACACTGTGAGGCTCAGACACAGATTCTGTTCAAGTTACCCTCTAAATGCAGTTCTGAAGAAGAATGTGAAGATAGAGAGTGCAAAGCCTAAGACTCCCAATTCTTGGAGGGTGGAGAGGAAGATCTGGTACATGATGGTGTCTTCCCCTCCACAAAGACTGGTCATCAATCAAAATGCCAAATAACAGGCTGTAACCTGGAAATGAAATACATAAAGCCAGTCTCAAGAAATATAGCTGTTCAGTAGATGGGTCAGTTTACTAGTTACTTCATGTGATTACAAATATTGTTCTGTCATTCATCAGATCACTCACTGCAGTGAGTGATCTGATGAATCCTGTGTTTGATGGGGCATTCAAGGATCATCAGACCATCAAAAAAGGGGGTCATCTATTGCAGGATTCATTTCAGTTCATTCAGCAAGAATAAAAAACAATTTAACTATGAAGGTTTCAACTTCTGGCTTTCATCAGGGTCAGTGTTTTTTTCATGTTCATCCTATGTAAAATGGTCGTAATGATTCAAGAATATTAAAAGTATAGCTGTTTATGCAACAGTGTGGCCAATCTGCTTACACTGCCATCAGATCAACTGACCTGTCAAAAACAGATTCAGATTAAAGGGTTGTTCTGGTTTCTGAGCGCCGCTCGAAGCATCTTCATCTCTGCATCCTCCTTTATGATTTCGTATCTCAACAACAGACAATAGAGAAGCAGAAGCTGTTTGTAGCATTCTGCCTTGCAGCAGTGGGGAGGTATCTAAGGAACACCTTTTTCAATAAACCTGAGATCAGTTCAGACTCTTTCTTCTCTCTCTCTTCTGGAACTAATTTACTTTCGACAGAGTCATCTGTAAAAATGGAGATGACCAGTGTCACATGTTGTACAGCTAGCTAGCTGTTTTGATTTCACATTGCAGTTTCCATCCCTAAATTCCTGAATCAGATCTGACCTCAGATCTAAACATGCATACAGGTATGCTCTGTTGACTGTTCCAGAATGTTCCAACTAGCCTCTAGGTAGCACTAGTTAGTTTGTTCTTACCTGCAAACTGGTGGTAGTCAGTCTAGTCTTTGTCCATTCCTGTTGTAATTTAAAATTCATAATTTTTAGAGGCAGACAAACCTTAAAACTAAGCAGTCTGAGTGTGAAAGAGAAATTCTATGTTTCCTGATAGACTTTCTGCAGAGCTATAGCTACTTTAGGAACTATTCCCCAAAGCTCAGCTGGCATCTAAGATAATGGTACAATATTTAATGTAAAATATATAAGGCATCAGCTGTTTCACAAATGTAGAACAATGCATTTAACAACACAATCACCACAGTAGAGGAGCAGAATGCAAATACTTACATGAGAAAGCATGCTGAAGTAAAGGAGATCCAACAACAAGGCTGATTGGAAGTGAAGATGAATATGTGGACTGTAGTCAGAGATGAATGATTCAAGAAACAAACAGTATGCCTGATTGAGTCACAACAGATGACTCGGGGATTGGAGCCTTCAGCAGCATCAAATTATCAATGACCACAAGATGGATGAAAAGAAGGATATTTGATAGGGTGGAAAAGAAAATGAGAAACGTCTTGTGATGAGTGCAGGCATCATTGTGGTCAGTAAGGCTATAGATATTTAAACAATGAAGGGGAAGTGAGAGCAAGTGAGAAAACAAAAAGGCAGTACATGAATAATCTTTCAGGCCTTCAGTATGTGAGCAAGCGGCAAAAATGAGACCTTTAGTTGGGAGCTTAACATGCAAGAACAATAACAAACTATTTTGTTAAGAAAAAAGAAGCCTGGCCCGTTAAATGAGCATCAGGAAAAGTCCACTGAATTACATTAAATACACTAAAGGACAAGAAAGAGACAAGACACTGCATACAGTTCATAAGGTCAGACATGTTGACAGGAGTACATCATGCACACACACAACAGACTTAAAATATATAGCCTACATGAGCTGTTTTATACACATTCTGTACAGAGCTAACAGCCATGCACTGATCCACGTGGTACACACACTACACTGAGTACACCTTTCAAGTACAGATATACAGGATATCATGCATCCCGCTTCATTATATGAGCATTGCTTCTTCCAGTTGCTGAGGTATAAAGGTGAGACTGGCTGTAAATGAGGAGGATGTGAGCAGTGATGAGCAGCCAAGCAGAAATGAAGCTGTGTGCTGAGAGTGTAGAGTGTAGAACAAGCAAAATGAATTGTGCATAAATGTTCTTTGTATTTCCTGTTTTCTATGATCAACAGGGTGTTTTTTGACATGCTGGCCTCACTGGTCAGTACCAGTATTAGTGTATGCACAGACAGAGGCTGACAGCAGCGTGTGTGTGTGTCTCTATTCAAAACTGCCTCTAGGTGTCTCTGTAAACCGAACATCTGTGCACAATCTCCTTATTGGCTTCTCAGAAGTAAATTGAATTTAGGCTGATAGGCACATGATCATCCTGTGATCTTCCCCCTCCTCTTATATGTCTTTCACTTACTGTAGCTGTTGTCAGTGTAGTGGAGTCTTGAGTCCAGACTGAATTTTGCTGAAGCACTTTGGAGCAGAATGAATCCAGTTTGTTGGTTCTTTGTGGTTCTCCTGGCAGCTGGCACCCCTGAGCTTTGTTGTGCTGGTCCTCTCCATGCACAGTGCAAAGTGGAATGGTACGATTTATTTATTTTGTATATACAGAAATGTTGTTTGCTTTTCATTCAACATTTTTGTCCTTGCTTAATATTGTATTATTCTGCACAAAATGGCTATATTAGAAAATGTTGGCGGTTACCACCACAGTCATTGTAATACTAAGAGCTGTGTCTGACCGTGTCTGTTACAGATAACTGTTTATTAATGTCCAAACAAGTCATTTCATATTAAATGTACTAAAGCCTAAATATTCTAGTTTATGATGTAAATGAATATACTATTTGAGAGTGTCTGCATATGATCATTCTTACTGTCTTTATGTGCTGTGGTTGATGCATCATAAATACAGACATGCTGAGAGAATTCACTGTGAATTCTTGATTATCAGACTTCTGTAGCAATCATGTCACTCATATTGTATTCAGTTTAATAATCTGCATGGCCACTTTTATAATTGCAATTACAATTATGATTGTTGTCTGATGACAACAGAAAGGCAAAAAAGGGGATCCAGCTGGAGAACCTACAGAGGTCATCTAAATGCATGCTGACTATTGTTGCATGCAATTACTGCCTGTTTGTCCTGTGTGTGGTACCACAGGAGAGGTCATGAGATAATTCCACCCTCTGAAGTCCCATCAATCGCCCACGACTGCAAAAGCAATATATAGGACCAATGAAGGGACCACAAAGGGTTAAAGCTAGGATCATGTCAGAAAACACGATGGGACATCGTAATCTGCCCATTCGATTTCAATAGTTCCTGTGTTCAACTGGAAGTTGTGGTCTGAAAATGGGTCTTGAGGCCATGAACATTAGTTATTAAAATTATTACAAGATGAACCACATTAGAGTCAAGTTAACTATTATTGAAAATATTTTGACATTTAAGATTTCTTTCCATCAAAGCAACAGTGTATGCATCCAAGAGACTGTTGGCTTATAAAATGTTGTCATATGATCATCTCATTAGCAGTAATAAATTAAGCTAATCATACCAATCACAGTTACTAAGCTACTGAGACATCATTTTCATGTGTCTACAGTAGCCCAGCATGGACAAAATAAACACTGGCTCCAGATAGGGACTTGCGGTCACAGTCAGTGAAGTTTGACACCAGGAAGAGAGAGGTTCAAGACAAGGGGGTCACAGTCAGTGACTACATAATTTAGATGCAAACTGGTCCATTAAGTGAAGAGAAAAAAGCCAAATTTCTATTAGAAATCAACTGATATAACTATTTTTTTCTGATCTTTATTTTATTCTTAAAATAAAATAAAAGAAAAATGATAAAATATGAAACATAAACAATGGAGAAAGTGTGTTCTACACTAAAAGGAGTATGGTTGCAGCCCACATACTGCTGTAATACAAATAGTAATATAGTCCTTTCAGAGGCTTCTTTATAAAGACAAACTATTGTCATACAGTCAAAGAACAGCACAGCACTTACAACTAACATCCAGTAGATGCCACTACTGCATTTACGATCATTTTAGGATCCACATGAATGTCAGGGTAGTCCTGTGGACCCATGTGGACCTGAAGCAACCAATGAGTGTGCTTGTTTGGTTTTTGTTCATACAGGTACTTTGGGATACCATGCCAAGCCGTTTATGAATCACTGGTCTCACAGATAAACAAATGGAGAACCATGACTGGATGCACCATAGGAGGACAGAGGTGCCTCTATAAGGTGTGTGTGTATGTTTAAGTAGACAAGAGGACAGCTGAAATGTTTTAACTCAGCATGTGTGAACCTGTATTCATTTTAGCTGCATGTTTTAGAGTTCTTTTCCAACTTCCTCAGAACTTGTGTAAAGAGAAAGAAAGTCCATGTGTAGACAAACCGTGATATTGTGGTTGATTTCATATCACACACATAATTATTATAAAATGAAATACTCAACTTTACTCTAAGCGCACAAAAAAGGATTTCTTCATTAACTCAAACTCAAGCAACAAAACATATAGTAGAATCTCTTTGTCAGTTTTAGCTCAACAGCTGTTACTGCCACTGTAATCACTCCAGACTCTCTCCAGTCTCTGTAAGGCCCAAGTAGCACCTTTTCATACCCATAGCTCCTCCCACTAGGCCTAAGAAAATAAATTAAACTTATTTTCCATTACTTAAACACCACTATATGTTAACATTTTTATTTTTATTTGCCAGGCATATATATATATATATATATATATATACATACATTTATGATCTGCTAACTCCCACTGCTCTTTCATTTGATTCTATCTCATTTTTCTATGACTCCCTCTGTACTGAGTGTTTTGTCAGACTGATTTAGCTGTTCACTGTCCTACATCCCTCATGGCACATGGAGAGCTGTTTTTCTTTACTGCTCTCCTCGACACTGGACTGTTACACTTTGTAACCATTGTCTCCATTTTTCACAGCAGTAGGTTTTATGTTTTATAGTTTAACTTTCCTCATGAAGAATATCAAGTATTTTACTTTATCTGTAACATCTGTGTGAGTATGATATAATGTAATACGCTCTTGTGCTATGATGCATTGGTGATCTATAGACTGGTCATTTCTCATGAAGCGGGTGTGTCATGTGTACAGACCCAGTACAGACATCCAAGAAAATATTCATTATAACTCCGGTCTATAGTTTAAGTAACCCTTTTTTAATTTTGGTGAAATAGTGTAAACTGCCCTGTCCAGCAGAGGTCCTCTGTGATGTGCACATTGAGGAGCTTGTAGTGAAGCTGTTAACCCTTTGCACCTCAACATACATATGTTACATACATGGATGCGAAGGTGTCCACTGCTTGTTTTCTCCTGAAGTCCATGATCATGTCTTATGTTCTGCTGATGTTGACCTCTTCTCTGTAAGCTGTCTCATCATGAGGCATAGTTTGTGTTGTGTTGTCAGAAAACCTAAATAGGCCATTGGAGCTGTGCTTAGCAGCACAGTCATGGGTGAACATCATGCATGGCCCTGTTTGGTCTGTATGTAGTGCTCGGCGTGGTAGTTGTTTAAACAGGCGGTGACTGGTATCTTTGGTACAGGAACAACAGTGGTTGTAAAACATGTGGGGACCCCAGACTGACTCGGGAAGAGGTTGAAAATTTTGGTCAACAGCACTGGGAAACCATCTGGCCCTGGTGCTTTACGGTTGACCTTTTTATAATCTTCTTTAAATTTTTTATCTTTTTATGATCTGCCATTTTCACCTCCCTGGGACACACCTGGACCAGACAGTGGCAGCTCTTGTAGGCTGAAACCAGGACGATCACATTAACCAGCTCACAATCATCAGACTTGAAAATTATTATTATTATTATGTCGAGAAAGCGAAATAATAAGTCGTGATCAGGAGATAACAGTGCATAAAAATAAAAAAAATGGCCATGGCCATTTAGAACAAGTTTGTTTAAACTTTTATCCCAAGACAAGAAAGACTTGTTTGTTTTTTACCAACGGATGATGGGAAAAGTTTGATATATCAAGCCTGGCTAACTACCTAAAACCAAGGAAAACTTCAACTTTCAGTTTATACAGTAAAACAATGAAGTAAATCAATAAATAACTCATCCATTCTGCAGCTGCAGTCTGCCTCTGTGCACTTCATAGTGGCCAAACACACCACTCCCTTTAAGAGGTACGTGGACGACATCAACTTTCGGCTGGTCTCATATCACTTCTTCACTTCCTGTCACGTTTCGGTAGGTTTTTTATTTTTTATTTTTACTTTGCCCTAATTCATTATCTGATAAAGCCTCTGTAAAGCCAAACTACAAATGTCTAGTGTCATCCTCACTATGTCAGTCACCATGTTTCTGTCTGTTCTGTTGCTCTGTTCTATGTCGTAGACAGTAAGAGGTAAGAGGTCTGATTATCTACAGCCTTATTTCTTAAATTTCACATAGTTTTTACTTTGTCTATAGGCCATGTCCATCTCTGAGAGCTGGTATGTCATCAAAGACCATGGCACCAACTACTGCAATCTCTACAACCTTATGGAAGGTGAGATCAGACAACAGTAAGGTGATAAAATCACTGACACCCTTTTACTAACCATCAAATCAAATCAAATCAAATTTTATTTGTATAGCCCAAAGTCACAAAACACATTTTGCCTCAGAGGGCTTCACAATCTGTACAGGGAGTGACACCCTCTGTCCTTAGACCCTCGGTTCGAGTGAGGAAAAACTTGCCCACAAAAAACCCTTTTAACAGGGGAAAAAAAAATGTGGAAGAAACCTCAGGAAGAGCCACAGAGGAGGGATCCCTCTTCCAGGACGGACAGACGTGCAATGGATGTCACATGTACAGAACAATCAACACAAACATATTGTACAATTACAATGAATTACAATAAATGGTGAGGTGATTGCAGTAGCAGTGGAACACAGATGCACAGCAGCAATAAGTCATTAACCAACAAAGCTGTAGTGGGGATGGTAGCAATAATGACTATATATGACTATACATGACTATACATGTAATGCTAAATATGGTGGACGTCAGCAGCAGACCACGGCGGCAGCCACGATCCATGAGAACCTGCTGGACGAGAAAGCACAGAAACTCCAGGGAAGAAGTGTAGTTAGTAATATCCAAAGAAAAGGTGTAAGAGAGATAATGATTGACAGAACAATAAAACCTCAGGCCCCGTTTATGCGGACTCTAAGGGATATCGAACTGCCTTACATTGATAGATAGAGAGAGAGAGAGAGAGAGATAATGATTGACAGAACAATAAAACCTCAGGCCCCGTTTATGCGGACTCTAAGGGTTATCGAACTGCTTTACATTGAGAGAGAGAGAGAGAGAGAGAGAGGGTTTACAGTAAGGCGTGGACGTCAGCAGCAGACCACAGCAGCAGTCACGATCCATGAGAACCTGCTGGACGAGAACGAGAAAGCACAGAAACTCCGGGGAAGAAGTTTAGTTAGTAGGGGGGGGGGGGGGGGGGGGTCCCCCGGTAGTCTAGTCCTATGGCAGCATAACTAAGGGAAGGCCTGAGCCAGCCCTAACTATAAGCGCTATCAAAAAGGAAAGTCTTAAGTCTACTCTTGAAGGTGGTGACCGTGTCTGCCTCCCGAACCCAGAAAGGTAGTTTGTTCCACAGAAGAGGAGCTTGTTAGCTGAAAGCTCTGGCTCCCAGTCTACTTTTGGAAACTATGGGAACCACAAGGAACCCAGCATTCTGAGAACGCAGTGGTCTAGAGGGGTAGTAGGGAACTATGAGCTCTTTTAAATATGATGGTGCCTGGCCATGAAGAGCTTTGTACGTAAGGAGAAGAATTTTAAATTCTATTCTAGATTTAACAGGTAGCCAGTGCAAGGAAGCCAAAATGGGTGAGATGTGATCTCTGATCTTGGTTCCTGTCAGAACACGTGCAGCAGCATTCTGAATTAGCTGCAAAGTCCTAAGAGACTTATTGGGGCAGCCTGATAATAGAGAGTTACAGTAGTCCAGCCTAGAAGTAACAAATGCATGGACTAGTTTTTCTGCATCCGCTTGGGACAGGATGCGTATGCAGAAAAACTAGACCATTCACTGATTGTTTGTCCTGGAGCCTGGGATGGATGGTGACGCCTCTGTCAGTCATAGCACAGCTTTACTGTGAGACAGGAATGATTACATTTAGAGTAAATCCATGCTCTGTCTTGATGGCCACAAGAAGTAGAATCACAGTTACATTACATGCTACTCTACCTGAAGTCTATACTTGCACTTTAGAGTGGCCAACATGGATACGTACGTGGCGTATTGGATACTGGCACTTTGCATTGTTGCTAAGGGTGGCTGAAGGGTGGCAAAGTGTGCAATGGGAGAGGATGCTGATGTTTTTAAAGAATTCTTAATTATTTAATAGTGCTTAACTAATGTTAAATCAATTTCTGTCCATTCTGTTTTTCCCACCCTGATAAGAAAATGTGATAAGAGATTCACTTGAAAGAAGTCCCTGACACTCACACATAAGGGTAAAATTAGTTTCCACTATACATTATTAATTGGCACCTGAGATAACATAAAGTCATATTAAACACTTTAAAGGCATGTGATCGTGTGAATATGTAGCTCTGCAAATGTGTACATATATCTGATTAAAGCCATGAGTAACATTTACACAAGATTCACTATTCACTAAAAGTCATTAATTTTAACAGGCTGATGAAGGCAACAGTTAATATATACAAATTAATATAAATATAAATATATAAATATTATATAATCCATGTACACAACATGTTCAAACATATCGTATGTTGCTCATTCCTATGCAGTTCTACAAGTTCATGTCTTTTTCTGTGGACAAACTCTCCTCCTACTTCATCTGTTGAACAGGAAGTGGTCTAACTGAAGCCAGAGGTTATAAAGAGGTCACCAGCGACTTCCTATGTACCCAACGCTCCTCAGCTGACTGCACAGTCTACTGACAGACAGAACTGACAGAACATGGCGGATGACCAGAAACAATCACAGTATCATGTTCTTCTTTGAGTGGCTAGAAAAATCATGTACATGCACTGATAAAATTAGAATGATGATGTGTCAATACCTGCTTACTTCTGTTGTATTTTGGGGTTCACTGCATTCTGTTTTCCATTATGCAATAAATGCACAATGTATCCATGGAAACATTATACAGTTTAGTCTGAACAGAGTTTAAAATGTATTTCTCATAACTAGTTCATATATATCAAATAAAACATACAACCCCTTATCCAAAGAAGTTGTGATGCTGTTTAAAAATATACTTAGACCAGTGGACTTGGTGTCCATAATTGAAGTTTGAACTCATCAGACAACAGCACACTATTCCAATTCCAGCAGTCCATCCCAGATGATCTCAGTCCAGAGAAGTCTGCAGTGTTTCTGGGTATTGTTGATAGCTGTCATTCTCTTTGTGTGGCAGAGTATGAGATTCATTTGTAGATGCAGTGATGAACTGTGTTCACTGACATCAGTTATGTAAAAGGTTTGTAAACCAATGTAGTAATATCATTTAGACAACCATGTGGGTATTTTATCTCTGCAGTACTGCAGAGGGGTCAAAGGTCAGGGATGTTCAAAACAGAGAAACTTTGCTGTTAAACTATTTGGAATTCTTCGTTAAGTGTTGAACCTCACCTCGTTCTTGTTTGTGAACAACTGAGCTTTTTGCTTTTAGCCCTTTCCCAATACAAAGGTCCAATACAAAGGCAGTTGAACATTAAATATGTTGTCTTGTATTCACGGAATATAGCTTGAAATAGATTTTATTATCATAACATCCTGTTGTCATTTATGCTCTACACGGTGGCCCAATGTTTTTGGAATTTTGGTTGTTTATTTTGATCCAAGGAAATCTGATCTCATTTTTAAATATGAAATATTATAAATGCATGAAATAAATAAATATAAAATCAAAACAATAAAATGAATCATTCCTATAATACAAACAAAATTTACACCACAACTGTTGACTCCAGTTTTGGTTCTTGGTTCTTTGGGTGCAGTTGAAGAGCTGCTATATAAAAATAATTATAATTATGTATGTGTAATTATGTATAATTATGTAATAATAATAATTCTGAATTAAGACATCTTAATATAGCACTGCTGCCTCAAACAGCAAGAAGGTTCCTGTTTTGTATGTTCTCCCTGTATCTGTATTGGTTCTCTGGTTACTCTGGCTTCCACATCCACAGTCCATGCACAGACATGCACTTAATAGGTTAATTGGTCACTCTGATGTTGCTTTTACACCAGGATAGCCTAGGGAACTTGTTTCAATTGGGCAGGGAATACAGAAAAAATTCACACCTTCATTTGATTTTAATTCAATTCAATTTGGTTCACTTTCACACTGCACTTTTAAAAATGGACCAAACCGTCATAAAACTGAATGTCATACAGTTACAGCAGCTGCTTGTATGGGAGCAGTATTGCCCAAAACAAGAACTGACAAGAAGAAAAAAAGCACCAGCAAGAGGAAAACCAGGCTCATCGATTGGTGTGGTTCTCTTACAGTGGGAAAGCAAACAGACTATCCAGAGAACCAAACAGAGGTGCCTGTGTAACATGTTGTAGACTCTTGTTCTCTGCCATCTCTTGATACTGCTGCAGTCATCTCATGTACAGCAACATGTTGGATAGCTCTCTGCCTTGCCTGCTGCCCATACTGGGCAGCTTCTTGTGAAAAACCAATTAGGCTTGAACACCAAGGTGAAAACAAAAATCCCAAGACTACATATATTTGGGGTTGCTCCATTGTATGTTTTTGTCGTAAACAAGCTGACTGCATGGGATGGATTTCAGTTTTCGGTCCTGTCCAATCGATGAACCTTGTTTGAAAACCTGGTTTTCTTCTTCTTGGTGCTTTTTTTTCTTCATGGTCAATGCTGGTTTTGGCCTGTACCCCAAATGAACAGCTGTTGTGACTACATAACGGATTATAACATTCCTTGATCAGAAGCCATGGATGAACTGAGAAGTCCACCTCCTGCTGAAGGCACATGACACTGCTTTTAGATCTGGTGACACACGGGCTTACAGTGCATCCAGGGCTAGCCTGAAGAGGGGCATCTGGGAGGCCAAGCACAGCCACAAGCTAAAGATCGAGGAGCACTTCAGCAACAACGACCCCAGCTGCATGTGGTAAGGCATCCAGGCCATTAAGGATTACAAACCCACCAACACCACCCCACCAACTGGTGACGTCTCCCTGCAGCACATAGTGAGAGCAGCTGAGAAGATTAGTGCCCCCCTCCCCTCCCCTCCCTACAGGACATCTATAACATGTGCCTGGCCCTCCCTTCACTCCACCCATCCCACCCACTGCCCCTTCAGCCTCCTGCCTTCCGTGAGGAGAATGAGGAACCTTTGGGCGAGAACCAGCAGACTGAGAGACTGATAAAGAAAAGATCCTGGTTATATTTTTTAGATTGGCTGTATTATTCTCAGATATCTTTTAACTTATATATAGTAGATTTTATATTTTCATGTATATTGCTCTTTGCACTAGGGATATAAGGGAAACACTATTTCAGTGCTCTGTATGTCCTGTGCATATGGCAGCATTAACTCAACTTGACTTTGCCATCACACTTACAGATTATTCAGATCTAGCTGTTTATTTTGTATATAATGCTGACCACATACACTGTTTCATGTTACTGTAACTGTTCATACTGTACATTTTATGTTATTATATTCATCTACCGATGCAGCTTATACTGTACATATTCATATAAAGTATATATTCTTCTGACATACCGTCTATATCCTATAGCATATACAATCTATACCTGCAGTATATTTATATATCCAATTCATATGTGCATACTCTGTACTTTGGGTTAGATGCTACCTGCATTTCGTTGTCTAAGTACCTGTTACTTTATTCATTGACTATAAAGTTGAATCTAATCCAAACTTTTTTTTTTTAAAGAGGGCCAGATAGGCCAAAAAATGTACACTGCCCGTCCAAAAATAAAAAAGCCACCACTTGGATTTAACTAAGCAGATAGGTAAGATAGATAGGCTATTGGATAATTACTGCAGCAATTAATATGTTTCAGCTAGCAACAAGTTATTTAACCCTAGCTGATGCTGTCAGTAGCATCTCCTTTCTTAATCAACCATGTCAGAGGACATATCCTGTGGTCATGGAAAGGATGTTAATCACTTTCAGAAGGGTCAAATTATCAGCCTGCATCAAGCAAAGAAAACAGCTAAGGAGTTCACTGAAAATACTCAAATCTGATTAAGAGCTGTCTGATGCTTTATTAATACCTGGAAGGATAGTGGTGAAACATCATCTTGGGTACATCAGGATGAAAAGAGAGGTGGATGAAGTGATACACTCATCATCCCTAGTGCCCACCGTACAAGTCTGTGGGGGCCAGTTTTATGACCTGGGGTCGCTGCACTTGGTCAGGTCTAGGTTCTACAATGCTATGTCCCCAAAGAATGAGGTCAGCTGACTACCTGAATATAGTGAATGAGCAGGTCTTTATTCACTGATGGCATGGGCATATTCCAAGATGACAATGCCAGGATTCGTCTGGCTCACATTGTAAATGAGTGCTTCAGGGAGTATGAGACTCCCTTTTAACATATGGACTGGCCACCACAGAGTCCAGACCTGACCTCAGCCCCATTGAGGATCTTTGGGATGTGCTGGAGAAGACTTTGCTCAGTGGTGTGACTCTCCCATCAAAAATATATGATTTTGGCAGAAAATTAATGAAACTGTGGATGGAAATAAAAACAACATTTTTTGGATGGGCAGTGTACATACAAATGCACTGTTCTGTAATAATTTTGTTTTCATTGTCACAATTATTATTATTATTATTATTTTTAACCAAATCTAAGCCAATCAGGCGTGAACAAATCTAAAAACCAGTTCTTCCTTTCTTTCACATCTGGAGTCAGATAACACAGAATACATTGTATGGAATGTGTTAAACTTGCATGAAGTTGATACAGATCTGAACCTCATGTTCATTTTAAACATGACTTATTATGAGTAATGCAAAGTCTGCTTTGTATCACTCTTGTTCTTCTCTTTCACAAAATCATTCAGAGAGTAATATTTAGTGTCACATCTACAGATATATAACAGCAGCAGTTATGTCCTTAAAGGTTCAAATGCTTCATTATGTCAACAGAACAATCTTCCAGCCGTACAGTATCTGACAATCCTAGCAGCCCATACATAATAGATTATAAAAATGAAGCTGTGGGCCACAAGGAATCTGGGCTGTACTTTGTACTCAGTTGGTCCATCCGTGAGTGAGTGAGTGAGTGACACATATATACTGTTAAATGGAATATAATAAAAACACACACATAGACACACAAAGCACACAAACATACAGACACACAGGTTACACAGCTAGGACAGTATTGAAAGTTCCTGTGCCACCAGATAACATTCAGTCAGTCTGTCTTCAGGTCGGCCTTGACCAGATTAAGGACTCGAGCACACATACACACGTCATATATACTCATGGGAAACACACAGACAGTACTATGTTTGTGTGACGGTCACTGACTACATGATTATAAACACTGACTACATGATTATACACACTGACTACATGATTATAAAAAAGTACAGGATGGTTGGGTCCAGATCTGGTGATTTGACTATGTAACAGTGATGTAACAGTGGTATAAGAAGGGCTATAAAAAGTTTTTAAGAGATGAAGTAAAGGGACGTTCAGATTCGCAAGCAGCTGTCTCATGTTGTTATTTCATTAAGTTTGGCGATGAGGATGGGATTGGAAGAGAAGAACTGATCTTCTGGCTGCATTTTGGACTGGGCGACACTGTAACAGCTAGCATAAAAAGGGTAAAGCATTTCTTGCCATTTTTAATTGCAATCTCACTCAGACCTAAGTGCAGTAAGTAGTATAGTAGCAATAGTTGTAAAAAGTATGACATAATATATGTAGTATATATGTGAGTATACAGTGCATGGGTGCCAAGTGTATGTGTAGTCATGTTAGTTTTCTGAGAATAGAAGAGATGCATGAAAGAGATTAAAAGTTGTGTGTGAGTGAGCGCCCGCTGAGAGTGATTGAGAGCTGTAAGAGTGAGCAAAAATTTAAATGTACATTAACATGTTCTGAATAAATGTCTAGTGATCGGCCAACCTGTTGGTGAGCTGTTGATGGTAGTGTTTTTAAATGTCATTGTGATACTGAAGTTGTTTATCGAGCTGCAGAGAGCAGCATTGTGTGACATCATTCCCCCTCTTTTTGCACACCTAGTTTGTTTTAGACAGCCCCGCACATCCAGCGTGAGCTGTAGTGATCTCTTTTTTCCTACCCTTCCCCCACCAAGTTAATGTTGTATGTTTTATTTTGTGTTTAAACAGTTTTGAGTTTTGACAAAGTAGTTTGTGGTTTGTGACAAGTTGTGATTTGTAAGCTGTCTAGCTGTTATTGTGTAATTGGACTTTGTTGCCTGAAGATGCTGTGTTCTTAACAACTTATTGGATTCTACTGCCATAGTCTAAAAGTAATAGAGAACCTGCATCTAACAAGGTTTCTTGTTTAAGAAAAAAATAATAAATGCATTACAACTAGAACTAGAAAATTCCCGCGGAAATTTTGAAAGTGCCGAGTGGGCTGTTGCCGGGGTTCTGTAGTGAAAAAGCACATCTCAAATAGTAATATTTAACATGTTTGTTTACACACATGACCAGCTAGCGCTAACGCGCTAACCAGTAATTCTAGCATCAGCTGCAAAGGTTAGCAAATGTCATTTCTTTTATACAATGAGCAGCTAGCGTGTTAATGCGTTAGCGCTAGCTGCTCATGTGCAGAAGGTTTGTATGAGGTTAATATATTAGTAATGTCCTAAATGAGCTGAATCTAGTGATATAATTTTTATTTCTGTAGTACAAAATTTGTGGAAGTTGTTAGGTGAGTGTGTGTGTGTGTGTGTGTGTGTGTGTGTGTGCTTGTCTGTGTTGGTCTATGTGTCTGTGTTACTGTCTGTCAGTTAATGGCTAGCGCTAACGCTGTAACCACTAACCACTAATGCTGAAACCACTAATTTTAGCATTAGCCACTCATGTTAGCAATTAGCATGATGCGCTTGCCACTAATTTTAGCCTATGCTGCTAATGTTAGCAATGAGCATACTTTTTAGCCACTAAAAATTAAATACATGATAATGCTAACATGCTAATGCTAACATGCTAACTCCTGACATGCTACTGCTACCACAAATGCTACCACAAATTTTTAGCCACTAAAAATTTGCATTAGCCGCTAATGGTAGCAAGTAGCATGATGCACTAGCCACTAATTTTAGCATATGCTGCTAAAGCTAAATGAGCTGAATCTAGTGATATAATTTTTATTTCTGCAGTACAAAATTTGTGGAAGTTGTTAGGTGTGTTTGTGTATGTGTGGTGTGTTTATCTTGTCTGTCTCTGTGTAGGTCTGTCTATGTGTCTGTGTTACTGTCTGTCAGTTAGAGGCTAGTGCTAATGCGCTAGCTGCTCTGCTGCTCTCCTGTCTGTGTCATTTTACACAGACAAATTTAAATTAACTGAAAATAACAGCTAAGATGGCCACCGCCGGGCAGTTAGCGCAGCAGTTTGAATTTCAGTTGGAAGACAGAGACAGAGAGAGAAAATGCTGAGACCACGCCTCGAACAGGAAGGATATCTGGCCAAACCGTATTTCCAATCATTGAACCGACTTAAGTTTGGGCATCTAGAGACTTTCCTGATCGTCTAGATATGCAGTTTGTGTGTCAAATGAAGAAATATGACCTATTAAAATCGATTCAAAGAAAGGTTACTTCTGCTTTACTCCAGAATTTTCCCCACCTTTTTAATATGGGAGTCTATGGAGCTATGGATGGGTGTGGGTGGGGAATCTCTCCACACTCTGGGTGATGGTGTCATCCACTCTGGCATAAACATTCCACGCAATACACACCCATTATAAACGCCGAAATTTGACCAAAAACTTTCTCACCTTTGAGCCTTGATAGTTTAAAAACGGTAAAAGGTGTCGATAAGTGAAGTGAATAGATGAAGAGAAGGCAAGAGTACCTCCATTTTAAAGTTTAAATGAAGTCTCTCGGTGAAAGTATGCCAGAGCAGTTCATTGTTGAAAATGTGTGTTTAATTTTTATTTTTTTCAGGGTTTTCCATTCATTCCTATGGGAAATTTTCCTCGTTTTTTTGGGGAAATATTTGCGAAAAATTCACGAATTTTTTTTATTTTTGAGAAGCAGTCAATTCAGGATGAAAACACACGTTTTGTTAATTTACTTGTTGGGGGTGAACAATAGTTGCCTCGTGTCGAAGGCACTCGGCACTAATAATAAAAACTGCCATGAAACACGCAGAAGAACAATAGTTGCCTCGTGTCGAAGGCACTCGGCACTAATTAGTAGTCATAACTGTAATAAGAGTAAAAATAGAGATTTACTTCTAGGTTTCATGTATTAATTCTGATTGGAATCTTGACTTCAACTAGGCTTTAACCTGCCATTAATTGATAAGTCTTATCAGCCAGTGTAACCTGAAATCTAATTATAAAATGAGTCTCAGTCCAGACAGACCATGTCAGGTTTGTTGTGGAGAAAGCTTCCAAAACGTAATGAAATAACAACACGGAGACAGCTGCTTGCGAATCCGAACGTAACTTTACTTTACATCCTCACAACCTTTTATAACCATTCCTGCGTCATTCTTATATCACTGTTACATAGTCAAATCACCAGATCTGGACCCAACCGTCCTGTACTTTCTTACAATCATATGTCCGTGTTCTGAGCGTCACATGAACGTAGTATTGTCTATGTGTCTTCCATGAGCCTGCATGGTGTGTGCGTGTGTGTGCGACACCCTAATCTTGGTCAGGCTGACCTGAAAACATACTGGCTGAATGTTATCTGGTGGCAGAGAAACATTCAATACTGTCCTGACTGTGTGGCTTGAGTGATTGTGCATTTTGCATATCTATGTGTGTGCCTTAATGTGTCTGTGTGTGTCTTAATGTGTCTATGTGTGTGCTTTTATCATGTTCCCTTCAAAAGTCCATATGCATTACTCAGAACACCACAGGTTCAACCCATTTTATTGAGCTTTTGAGACTTTGGCTCCCTGACTATAAGCACACAGCGTACAGAAAAGACATAGAGAAGATGAAGATTCCGAGAAGTGGAAAAAACGCACTAAAGGTTTGGACTCCTGCTGGCCGGAAGGAGCCGCATTTGACGAAATTATGGAGGTTTGAATCAAAGACTACACACCAAAAGACAAAAGTAAGAAACAACAACAAAAATGAGAAAAAGAACTAGGGATAGTTAAAATGTATTGAGGATGAAGGAAACCAATACAGGAAAATGTTGAAGGACAGTCGTGTCATCCTTAGGAACAAACAGTCAAGCACAGAGGATAAGACCAATGATAAATCAAAGTGTGTGATTAAAGTAACAGGGATCTATCCCATGATTTACAGAATAGTTGACATCTCTGGAGCAGTTGAAATAGATGAGGTCCTAGAGGCCGACCGCATGCCCATTCCCAAAACCTGAAGCACCCTCAAAAAGAACGTGAACTTCAGAAAACATGTGCTTGATTGTTATGCCAAAAGAAATCAGCCATGCAAAGAAGGAGGAGAGTCCTGCTGGCTGGATTTAGGTCAGGTAGACCCAGGGAGAAAAGTGGAGCAAGCTAGGATTCAGGTATTAGAGGAAGAGATAGACAGAAATTATAATTCCTGTTTGGGGAGGGAACCGGGTGAGGCAGATGTGCATGAGTTACGCAACAGACTAGTATTTGAGGAACAGGCAGGCCCACTGAGGGAAAAACAGGAAGTAGAACAGAGGGAAGGGCTCTGTTGACTTCAACTAGGCTTCTGGGAGTCAATCTGGGTGGGAAGCTAATCTTTGAAGCTAAGGCTAAGGAAAAGGATGCAGTGAGGCCAAAGATAGAGAAAGGCAATTGTTCTAATTTGATCAAGGGGAGGCAGGGCCAATACATTCCATGGAAAACTCTTGACCTTGAGGGACTGACCTGTAGACTTCCTGATGTTCACGAGGGAGCTAATAAGTGGATCAAAGATTTTGGAGAAGAGACTATGGGCAAAATATTTAAAGCATTGTGGGCACACACAATGGGAATACCTGCCATGGAAAACATTTTGTGTTTAAATGGAAATGCATAGATGATTGACCCTCAATCAGATGGAACAGAGGTTAATCCACACAGATCCACACTCTGGGCATCTTTGCGAAAGGAGTATCCTGTTAAAGTTGACCCTAAAGCACTAAAGCCATTGAGCCATTGACAGACACTGAGAATCCAGCTGCTTACATTATCCATCAATTGAAGCGATGGAAACAAGAGACTGAAGAAAATCCAGAGAGCAGTCCACTGTTAACAGCAATCTTCAGGACCTCTTTCATAGAAGCCATGCCCAGCCCTGTGAGAAGCAGACTCAAGGACGTGGTGGCGTTGACGTCAAAACCTCACAGAGAATTTTGTGACTATGTGATACATGCAATTGACAGACACAGGAGGAGCAGAAGTTACATGAGCAAGAGAGAGCTCTTCACGGAAAGTTATGCAGCGCCAACTAACTGAATTGACTAACAGAGATAGCCAGCAACTCCTACAATAAGACGGTCATCACCATTGACATTGAAGGGCAATCACAGGGAGGCGACAAAGACTTTCAGGCCCTCCAGGGGTGTGTTGGAGACATAACAGTCAAAACTGTCCTGAGAATCCGTGGCCAGCTCCTGATGAGGAAGACAGGGGTTTGAGTCTACTCAGTGTACTCAACATAGTAACGCCAATCCTGGGGTGGGGGCAAAACATGATGTTCAATGATGCCTAGAGAATCCTATTGGGGAGGGTCAGGTAGCCGTCAGTTAACTGTATGTTAGCCATTATGTCGATGCCAATGTTAGAGGTATAAATAGAAGGCAGATCAATGCCTATGATGGTTGACTAAACTCAATGATATAATGATGTTGCCAACAAAACTCATCAAATACCAAACACACAGAAAATGGTAGGTAATGAAGATGTCATAAGAGGTAATGATGCAGTTGATGAGGCAGCAAAACTAGCAGCAAAAAGTAAAATTTCAGTAGTGTCTTTAGAGCAATCTGTAACTCCAGAAGACATCATTTTGATGCAGCAAAATACGGAGCTAAGTGAACACAGTGTCTGGCTGAAAACAATCTGGTGCCATCTGCAGGACTAAATGGGCTTTTATTAATGGATTTATTAATGGACAATTAAGGGTGTGATTGACTGTATTGTCTCAAGGCTTCATGTTTCACCAACTCCTCTAAGCACAGCAGGTGTAAGTTTGTCGATGTCTTCTGTATTTCTTGTTTGTTCTAGGCCTTTGGTAAGAATAAGAGTGAAAAAGAAAACAGCACACACAAACAGAGAGCCACTTGGTGAGGATATAGCTGTAGATACCGCTCAGAGGTGAGTCGCAGTCTGACAAGGGGCATCATTCTTTGTGACACCTAAACCAGTTTTCACTCTTAAAAATGATGGTGGAGTGAGGAGGGCGGAGGGAGCCACAGAGAGAAAATACACCCTTAGCTGCATGTGTATTGCAGGGCAGCTTTTATTAAGGGAGCAATATGCTCAGCCAGGCTTTGCCATCCATCACTAAACCCCCCCCCAACCAAACTTCCAACCTCCCTTCACTCAGGATTTGCGGTGGTGAGACACTATAAGGACACTATAGAGTAAAAAACTGTACATTAGTTATTTTACCTGCCATTTTGAGAAAATGCCAAAGGAAAAAAGAATCCAGCTGAGATGACTTGCTGTGCGATTAACCTCTGTTGCCTTATGTCATTTTGTGTCAGTATAAAAACCAGTACATTTATTTCTCTGATTTCTGCCAACTATGATCACGTCAGTACAGAGTATATCCTTACACTGTGACAGGGTGAAGCAAGTGCTCACTGATTTTTAAAAGGTTCTCTTCTAAAGATTCTCACAGCATTATGGAAATTCTCTCAGAAAGTGAACATCTAGTAGGGTTCTTGGCACTGGATAATTCAGGAAATGGTCAGTTCACTGCCCACTGAAGCAGGCAGCTGTCTGAGACACACCCAGAGTGAGCATGCCTGTGTGGCATTTCATCAGCCTTGTCCCTCAAAATGTCTGCTGCCGCTCATGTCTATGAAATCACATTCAGAAATCTTCTGTATACTGCTCGAAGTGGTCATGCATTAAGTTAGACTAATTTTCCAATTATGTGCTGTAACTGTAATTAAGTAATATTACTTAAAAATGTTTCAAAGATAAAAGAGATTTGTGTCTCATAACTAACTCTGCTCATCAGACTTACATTGGGAGAGGGGAGTAGTATGTCTGACTTCAAAATAGCTTTGGCTTTCAGAGATCATTTTTAATTGACAGTTTTCTGTCTGGCTGACACGTTTTATCTGCCCCTTCTGTGTCCGCATGTGAATGCATTTCACTCCACCCTGGTCTGTCCAATTTAAGGGCTACTTTGCATGCGACGTGCATTACTGCGCATGTCAATATTGTTTATTCAAGAGTAAAATGCATACTGTTTTAATATGTCAGTGTTATCACTGTTTTTGTTTTGTTTTGTCTTGTTTTTTTTCAGGATGGAATGAGGACAAAGAACTGCCAAGAAAATACATACCCATCTACACAAACACCATCTCCACCTCTCCCCTTCTCCTCGCTCTCTCTTTCTTTCCATCTCTCTGCCTCACTCTCCACTTTCCTCTCTGTCTCTCTTTAGTTCAAAGGCTGCCAAATCCTCCCCAAACCAATTAGAGTGTATGTAAGGTCCTCAGGGGGGCCCTGTGGTGACAGTACAGGATACGGAGTGGCAAGGGGTCTGGAGAGGCAATCACAGTGTGCAGTATTCAACAATATCAGAGAACAACAATAGCAGGCCATAAATCAGCCCTGGAACAGTGAATAGACAGTGACTTGTTGGATATGTGGAGACAAGAGTAGTGGCTGGTTGAAGCAGCAGGAAACACACATACAAAATCACAGAAATCGAGGAGGCCCCAACAAACGTACACAAGTGTATATAAAAAACACTGTGATTAGTAGGGCTGACACCTTCTGGTTGGTTGTTGGCCATTGTTACTCGTGGTTGCTCTTTGGCCAAGTTCTTGTTGGCTGGACAAATGTTGGTGTTACTCTTATAATCTGTTATATCCAGTATAATTAAGCAATATTTACATGAGAGGGTCTGCTTTCACATTATTTCTGGAAAGACAGTGATGTGGACAGTGATGCCAATAATAAGTTAAATCTTGCCTTTTAATGTAATATTGTGATTATACAATTACCAACTTAAATTCTACATTCGACTGTACATAAGAATGAGGCTGCAGACAGGGTGCGAAAGATCAGAATCAGAATCAGAAAAATCTTTATTGCCAAGTACGATTATACATATACAAGGAATTTGTTATGGTGTTGTTGGTGCATGACAACATTCTCTACATATAAACAATTAAAAATTTAACAATATAGATACACAATATGTTTTAAAAGTAAAAAGAGCAGTACAGATGTGCAGTGATAGTAACGGTCAAATGTTCAGAAATGTGCAAATGTTCACAGTAGTGGGGTATTTTAAATATATTCGAGCTGAGCGTTAATGTTATGTGTTAAGGTTGTGGATCTAAAGTCAATGTGACATGTAGAGGCAGAGGTAGAGTGTGAAGAGTGTCAGGGGGGCTCTGGGCCTTGTTGATAAGGCTAGCAGCAGACAGGAAGAAACTGTTCTTGTGGCGTGAGGTTCTAATCCTGATGGACCTCAGCCTCCTGCCACAGGGCAGTGACTCAAAGAGTTTGTGTCTGGGGTGAGAGGGATCAGCCACAATCTTTCCTGCATGCCACAGAGTCCTGGAGGTGTACAGGTCCTGGAGAGCTGGAAGACTGCACCCATCGCCTCCTCTGCAGATTAAGTGACACACTGCAGTCTGCTCTTGTCCTTGGTTGTAGCAGCGTACCAGATGGTGATGGAGGAGGTGAGGATGTACTCAATGATGGAGGTGTAGAAGTGCATCATCATTGTCCTTGGCAGGTTGAATCTCTTCAGTTGCTGCAGGAAGTACACTATATTACCAAAAGTATTCGCTCACCTGCCTTGACTCATACTATGAAATGAACTGCCATCCCATTCCTAACCCATAGAGTTCAATATGATGTCGGTCCACTTTTTGCAGCTATTACAGCTTCAACTCTTCTGGGAAGACTGTCCACAAGGTTGAGGAGAGTGTTTATAGGAATTTTTGACCATTCTTCCAAAAGCGCATTGGTGAGGTCACACACTGATGTTGGTCGAGAAGGCCTGGCTCTCAGTCTCCGCTCTAATTCATCCCAAAGGTGTTCTATCGGGTTCAGGTCAGGACTCTGTGCAGGCCAGTCAAATTCATCCACACCAGACTCTGTCATCCATGTCTTTATGGACCTTGCTTTGTGCACTGGTGCACAGTCATGTTGGAAGAGGAAGGGGCCTGCTCCAAACTGTTCCCACAAGGTTGGGAGCATGGAATTGTCCAAAATGTTTTGGTATCCTGAAGCATTCAAAGTTCCTTTCACTGGAACTAAGGGGCCAAGCCCAGCTCCTGAAAAACAACCCCACACCATAATTCCTCCTCCACCAAATTTCACAGTCGGCACAATGCAGTCTGAAATGTACCGTTCTCCTGGCAACCTCCAAACCCAAACTCGTCCATCAGATTGCCAGATGGAAAAGCGTGATTCATCACTCCAGAGAACGTGTCTCCACTGCTCTAGAGGCCAGTGGCGGCGTGCTTTACACCATTGCATCTGACGCTTTGCATTGCACTTGGTGATGTGTGGCTTGGCTGCAGCTGCTCGGCCATGGAAACCCATTCCATGAAGCTCTCTGCGTACTGTACTTGGGCTAATCTGAAGGTCACATGAAGTTTGTAGCTCTGTAGCAATTGACTGTGAAGAAAGTCGGCGACCTCTTCGCACTATGTGCTTCAGCATCCGCTGAACCCTCTCCGTCACTTTACGTGGCCTACCACTTCGTGGCTGAGTTGCTGTTGTTCCCAAACACTTCCATTTTGTTATAATAGAGCTGACAGTTGACTGTGGAATATTTAGGAGCGAGGAAATTTCACGACTGGATTTGTTGCACAGGTGGCATCCTATGACAGTTCCACGCTGGAATTCACTGAGCTCCTGAGAGCGGCCCATTCTTTCACAAATGTCTTGTTTCACAGTCTGCATGCCTGAGTGCTTGATTTTATAGACCTGTGGCCAGGCCAAGTGATTAGGACACCTGATTCTGATCATTTGAATGGGTGAGCGAATACTTTTGGTAATATAGTGTACATCCTCTGCTGGGCTTTCTTGATGAGGGTGCTGAACATCAGTTCCCACTTGAGGTGCTGGGAGATGATGGTCCCCAGGAAGTGGAAAGACTCCACAGTATCAGGTGTGGAGCCACAGAGGGTGATGGGGGGAAGTATGGCTGAGTTCTTCCTGTCCACAGCCATCTCCACCAGGTGGTAGACAGACAGGTGTATACATGTATTTATGCAGCTAACTCAAATATTTGTACTTTCACTCAGTCTTGTTTTCTGTATTTCTGCAATTAGTGAATTAGTTCTAAAAGGTCAAGATATCGAGTTACACACTCCTAGGCCTGTGAATCTCTGCTAACATCCCAAAATATCAAATAGGGCAGTGAAACATATATAGCTAAAGTTAGTGACTGAGGCACTGATGCTCGATGATTATCTGGTATTGGCTATAAATTGCTTCTATAAAATAGCTAACAAAAGATAATGTTAATTATCTTAATGCACTGTTCTGTAACAATGTGTTTTCATTGTCACAATCTTTTTTATGAATTATTATATTACAATTACAATATAACCAAATCTAAGCCAATCAGGCGTCAACAAATCTAAAAAAAATTAGTTCATCCCGCACCCTTCATAAAAATTACACTAAAACTCAAAGTACTCTTCAAATAAAGTTTCTCCAAACATGTTTGTTATTTTAGGTAGTTATTATCACGATAATCCATGTCCAAGAGTCCATATCCCCAGATAAGATGGGTTTTATTCGTTATTTCCCACTATAAACACACTTTTATTTTTGCACTTCCGGGTACTGACATTTGAATTTGCATATTAGCTAAATTTTGTTTCACCCGAAACATTTTAACATTTAGATTTAACATTTAGATTTAGATTTAGATTTCACATTTAGGTTTAACATTTAGATTTAGATTTAGATTTCACATTTAGGTTTAACATTTAGATTTAGATTTAATATTTAGATTTAGATTTAACATTTACATTTATATTTAACATTCAGATCTATCATTTAGATTTAGATTTAACATTTAACATTTGGATTTAAATATCTTTAAGTTGGCAAATATTGTTGTAAATGTGCAAAAAAGTGACTCTCAAAAATTCACACTAGTTTTTTAAACATTGTTTGAGGCTAAATGCGACAAAATGTTGCTGTTTTTTTCAGCGCGAGCCGCTTTAGAACGGCACCCCATACCTCTTGACCACTCGCTTCCTGCCTCTTCGGCCCGTTCACCTCCGGGTCGTTGTGTCTGCTGCTTGCCTCCGAGCACAGTAGTGTTGGGAAATTTGACTCTTTTTACTGACTCGGATCTTTTACTCTCGGACAGTAAATTGAACAAATCTTTTTGAGTCATTTCGTTCATTTTTACAGCAGGTGGCGCTGTTAGCCCTCTTGTGGGCGTTGTAAAAAAGGCCGCTGGTCTCAAACACTTAACACTGAAGGCAACACGGTTTGCTTCAGCTGACAAAGATAATAAACAAAATGTCACAAGTAATTCAAACCATATGAAAACCTAGAAAAGTAAATCCACACCACAATGAAGTGACTGTGTCCTATATCCTCCCTGCCATTGTTGATTAACACGAACGTACTGCTCGTCACACAGCCTGAACTGCCTGTCGCCTGACAAATGAACGAACCAGATGAACAAGAACCGCGACTCGTTCATTCGCCTATCACGTGACAAATGAACGAACCAGATGAACGAGAACCGAGAGCGAACTGTTCATTTGTCACGTGATAGGCGAATGAACGGTTCACTCTCGGTTCTCATTCATCTAGTTGCTCTTGGTTCTCGTTCATCTGGTTCGTTGAACGATCCAGATGAACGAGAACGAACGAGAATGAACCGTTCACCTGGCTTCACAGCTGGTAGCGGACCAGTGAATGTAAAACTCAATTTGACAATTAAGTAAAACAAAAAGTAACAATTAATAAGTTCCTTAAAATGTTTACATGGTGCATTTATTGTGTCCAAAATGTGATGATGATGATGATGATTATTATCATTATTATTATTTGTAGTAGTAGTAGTAGTAATATTGTTGTTATTGTTATTATCACATTTGTTGTCATTATTATTATTATTTCTTATTTTATGGCAGAGTATAACACAAAATCAACACGTTGATATAATTTTCAAAAGTATTTATTTACAAACACACTTAACATTATATACACAATAATAACACAACATACAACACTACACATAACACTATAGACATCTAGAAGAACAGAAGGCCACTAATGAATTATGATTTTATTAATAAATAATGTATGTTGGCTGTCACGTGACAAATGAACGAGGTCCACAGTTGAGTGAGTCATGAACTGATCATTTCCGTTTCCTGTCCTGCTGACTGAGCTTATGCAGCTGCCTGTCATCATGTGGCGAGGGAAGGTACTGCATGAAAATGAACGAATCACTCACTGAGATGACTCATTACTCCCGAGTCATATAAAAGATTAGTTCGTATTGAACGAATCGTTCACGAACGACACATCACTAGAGCACAGGTAGGTGCACCTTAGCGCTGTTCGTGCATGTTTGGGAGCGTCTCAGTCAACTTAAATGTGAATCTTTAATAGAGCCGGCATCTCCGTCGCAGCCCGGGCGATATATACCGGAACTCAGCGCATACGTGAGTTACGGTGAACTTTTACTGTTACTTGCTGTTAGCCAGGTGCTAAGCCCTCCTTCCGCCCTCTCCCTCTGGCTGTCTCCCCCCCCCCGCTACGCTGACCCTCTTCACTCCTCCATCTTTGGATGGGACATTAATTAGCCGGTAGTGTTGGGAAATTCGACTCTTTTTACTGACTCGGATCTTTTACTCTCGGGCAGTAAATTGAACGAATCTTTTTTTGAGTCATTTCGTTCATTTTTACAGCAGGTGGCGCTGTTAGCCCTCTTGTGGGCCTGTAAAAAAGGCCGCTGGTCTCAAACACTTAACACTGAGGCAACACGGTTTGCTTCAGCTGACAAAGATAATAAACAAAATGTCACAAGTAATTCAAACCATATGAAAACAAATACACACCATAATAAAGTGACTGTATCCTCCCTGCCATTGTTGATTAACACAAACGTACTGCTAGTCATACAGCCTGAGCTGCCTGTCACTTGCCAAATGAACAAGAACCGAGAACAAAACCGTTCATCTGCCTGTCACGTGACAAATGAACAAGAATGAACGAGAGCGAACCGTTCATCTACCTGTCACGTGACAAATGAACGAGAGCGAACAAGCGCAAACCGTTCACCTGGCTTCACAGCTGGTAGGGGACCAGTGAATGTAAAACTTAGTTTGACAATTAAGTAAAACAAAAAGTAACAATTAATAAGTTCCTTAAAATGTTTACATGGTGCATCTATTGTGTCCAAAATGTGATGATGATGATTATTATTATTATTATTATTATTTGTAGTAGAAGTATTGTTGTTATTGCTATTATCACATTTGTTGTCATTATTATTATTATTTCTTATTTTATGGCAGAGTATAAAGCCCAACTCACACCGGGGACGTCAGCGGCGCGTTACGGCTGCGTCGCGTCAACCGTTGCTGATCGCTGCCATTATAATCAATGAGACCACTCACACCGGGCGCGCCGCGGAACGTCTCAGCAGCGTCCCAGAAGCGTCTCTCCGCTCCACAGCGCTATCTTTCTATAGCACTTCTATTTCTGACGCGAGCCGTTGCTAAACCGTGTCAATTTTGCACCAGACAGGAAATCTGACACAGAATCAGCGTAATAAACTTCCGCTGCCTTTCAAAATAAAACACAAAATGCAGTTCATGTCGCCTGTCACAGCTTCATGTCCACATTACGTCATGACCGGTGGCACCAGGTCAGCTGTCAATCAATCAAAGAGTCTCAACATGAACAACGAGAGTCTAATTGTTGAAGTGGAACAGCAAACAATAATTTATGACACAACAGATCCTTTTTATAATCTCTCCCACATCGGAGAAGCAAAGTTAGCTGTTTGTTGTTGTTTCTTTTATACACAGTTTATCGCGTATGTTCGGGATTATCGCGTGATCTCGTGTGAATATGGCTAGTTTGCTACGCTGCCATAACGCTGCCGTTACGCGCCCGGTGTGAGTTGACGCCGGGCAGAGGACGGAGCTGAACCGTGACGCTGCCGTTACGCGCCCGGTGTGAGTCCCGTGTAACACAAAATCAACACGTTGATATAATTTTCAAACGTATTTATTTACAAACACACTTAACATTATATACACAACAATAACACTACATACAACACTACACATAACACTATAGACATCTAGAAGAACAGAAGACCACTAATGAATTATGATTTTATTAATGCATAATGTATGTCGGGTGTCACGTGACAAATGAATGCACGTCACAAACAGACATTATTCATTTCCTTGTTCGTTTCTCCGTCCACAGCTCTGTAGCTGAGCTACAGCTGTCATGTGACAAATGAACGAAAGAACGATCCGTATGAACGATCCGGGTGTGTGAACGAACTGTTGTGCTTAGTGCTCTTCAGCCTGAGCTGCCAGTCACGTGACAAATGAACGAAAGAACGATCCGAGCCATATGAACGAACTGTTACGCTTACTGCGCACCACACTGCCTGAGCGGCCTGGCTGTCACGTGACAAATGAACGAGGTCCACAGTTGAGTGAGTCGTGAACTGATCATTTCCGTTTCCTGTCCTGCTGACTGAGCTTATGCAGCTGCCTGTCATCATGTGGCGAGGGAAGGTACTGCATGAAAATGAACAACTCACTCACTGAGATGACTCATTACTCCCGAGTCATATTCACTAGCATGGACCACACCATCAACAAGACACGTTAGAATTATTTATTCGAATCAAATTTTATTCGTATAGCCCAAAGTCACAACATATTTTGCTTCGGAATGGATGTCACGTGTACAGAAGAATCAAAACGACAAATGAACAATTGCAGACAAAGTATGATCTTGTGAAGTTCTTGGGTCTGATGCTGCGGTGTGGGGGAAGCGTTGGTAGGGAATCCATTGTAGCAACCGGGCATGACGGACCCCCAAACCGCACCCGGCTACTTGGAATGAGACAGTGTGGATCTGAACACATACACATTCACATCTGAACGGTATCGATCGAATTCAGTGATGATCAGGGATGGGTTGAGACTCAAGGACAGAGTTCGAATGACTTAAGAAACCAAATAATTATGACAGTGTTGGAGCTACTTGGAGTATATCGAACGTGTTGCATATAGTGGGTCTGTGGCAAGAATTTTGAGTAGCTTTTGAATAAAACGCTCTCTAGGAAGTGAAGTTAACAGAGAGTGACGAGAAGTTAATACTGCTAAGTTAACTAGACTGTGTGCGAGATGGCCAAGGTTAGAGACCAAGTGAAGGAAGGGTTATATTAAACTGAAAACAGCAGTTGTTGATGACGAAGCATATGGGTTAGGTTTTATGGTTTGGACCTGAGAAGAGAATGGATGAGAACGGTAAGAACCACAGTGATGGAATGATCAAGATGTAGTATGTGATGATCGAATTGGTGTGTAACGGAGTGCCATGTTAGGATGGACGATGTGGGTGGACAACGTGGATGAGCGTTGTAGCGACTTGTCAATTAGAGCATGAGGACAGACTGCTAAAGCCTTGAGGAAGAATAGTCGGAATATGGAATGGCTTTGGCTATTATGGGGTAGATTCGAAGCCGGGAAGCAACTTAGCTTTACTTGCAAACTGTTAGGAACCCCCAAAATCGACAGATGGGGCAGCATCTTCACAGGTGAATGCTGCGTGAGTAAGACATGTCAGTACTAGCATTGAGTGCGGGAACCAATATTAGCTTGCTATGGATTTTTTTTTTTTTTTTTTTTTTTTTTTTTAAAAGGGAACGCTGTGGACACTAACATCCCAGGGATGGGAGCCCAGATATCTACTATGGTTCAATGGCGGATTAACGTTTACGTTAATGTTTGGGTTTTACGCTTTTATCTCAAACGACTTTCGGGGAAAGGAACAACCAAGGTATCGTGCGATAAGGAAGCGTGGTGCTGTGATGATTAAATTTGGCATGTATTAGTTGTATACGTGGAAAGGAACACCCCTGTTCTTGTAGGAACTAGTAGAACAGTCTACCAGCGTGGAACGATAGACGAGAAAGTTTGGAGTGCCCTGAATGAACAGGTGGGCTGATGAATGGCTGTGGGCCTCGGCATCCCGGTGCCAGATAACCTCGCCACGGTCGGCTGCTGTGGTTGCTGCAGGTGGCACTGGCATCCCGGTGCCAGGTGCCCCTGCCGTGGTGACCTGTTGTGATTGCTGCAGGTAGGAGGCAGGTGGTGTCGGCATCCCAGTGCCGGATGCCCCCACTGCGTTCTGCTGCTGTCGTTGCTGTGAGTGGGCAGCAGGTGGTACAGCAACCCGGTGCCAGACGCTCTCGCCGCGGTCGGCTGCTGTGGTTGCTGCAGGTGGCACTGGCATCCCGGTGCCAGGTGCCCCTGCCGTGGTGACCTGTTGTGATTGCTGCAGGTAGGCAGCAGGTGGTGCCGGCATCCCGGTGCCGGACGTCCCCACTGCGGTCTGTTGCTGTTGTTGCTGCAAGTGGGCGGCAGGTAGCACAGGCATCCCGGTGCCAGGTGCCCCGCCCTGGTGGCCTGTTGTGGTTGCTGCCGTTGGTAACAGGTGGTGCCAGCATCTCGGTGCTGGACGTCCCCACTGCGGTCTGCTGCTGTCATTGCTGTTGGTGGGCAGCAGGTGGCGCAAGTATCCCGGTGCCATACGCCCCCGTCGTGGTTGGCTGCTGTCGTTGCTGCAGGTGGGCAACAGGTGGTGCTGGCATCCCGGTGCCAGGTGCCTATGTTTATTGCCTTGTTTGCAATTACTGTGTCTGAAATGGCTTTGAATTTAGAAGGGTTGCTTACTCGGAAGTGAAGTGAGTGGCACGTTCGGTTCAGTTGTTCTGAACAAGTTAGCGGTTTAGCGTGTTACGGTGCTAAGAGACGGGTTAGCTGTTCAGGCTAACTGATGCTTGATACTGAATGTATTAAAAGGTTGTGTATATGTTGCTGCGTCAGAGGAAATAGGCTTGTTTACGAACCTGACCGTGTGATCCTGATCAGTCTTTAGCCAACTATGAGCCGGTTAAGTTAGTATGAAGAAACCTGTGCGCGTCCAACCTCTGTTTGGTAGGTTTCTCAGTGCAGGCACCGTACTGTAATGCAATCTGGAGCCAAGTCTGTGATGTAAGGTTACGGTTTGATAACGATTTTTTTTTTTTTTTTTTAATGGAAATGAATAACGATTTTTAAAGTAACTGGGTAAGTTGTGTATGAAGAGTCGACGGTGACAACACACAATTGTTACGGAGCAAAGCACTGTCTTTATTTACGTGCATATGCTGTGTGCGTACGTGTTAGTTTCACTGTTATGAACGAGTTAGCAGTTTAGCGTGTTTTGGCACTGAGAGACGGGTTAGCTGTTCAGGCTGACTGATGCTTGATACTGAATGTATTAAAAAGGTTGTGTATATGTTGCTGCGTCAGAGGAAATAGGCTGGTTTACGAACCTGACCGCGTGATCCTGATAAGTCTTTAGTCAACTATGGACCGGTTAAGTTAGTATGAAGAAACCTGTGCACTTCCGACTACCGTTAGTTAGTTAGTTAGTTAGTAAGTAACTGAGTAAGTTGCATATGAAGAGTCACTAGTGACTATACACGATTGTTACGGAGCTGTGCAGCGGGTGGTGCCGGCATCCCGGTGCCAGACTCCACCGCCACGGACAGCTGCTGAGGTTGCTGCAAGTGGGCGGCAGGTGGCGCTGGCATCCCGGTGCCAGGCACCCCTAGCCTATATTTATTGCGTTGGTTGCAATTACTGTGTTTGTCATGGCTTTGAGTTGAGAATGGTTGCTTACTCGGAAGTGAAGTGAGCGGCACGTTTGGTTCGGTTGTTCAGAGCAAGTTAGCAGCAAGTTAGCAGTAGCATGGTGCTGAGAGACAGGTTAGCTGTTCAGGTTGACTGATGCTTCAGCCTGAATGTATTAAAGGTTGTGTATATGTTGCTGCGTCAGGGGAAATAGGCTTTATGAACCTATGTTGACCGTGTGACCCTGATTAGTCTTTAACCAACTACGAGCCGATTAAGTTAGTCTGAAGAAAGAAGTGTGCTTCCAACTGCTGTTTGGGTAAGGTTGCATGTGAAGAGTTGACGGTAACAACACACGATCATTACGGAGCAAAGCACTGCCTTTATTTGCATGCATACGTGTTAGTTTTACTGTTACGAGCAAGTTAGCAGTTTAGCGCTAAGAGACGGGTTAGCAGCTTAGGTTGACTGATACTCGAGCCTAAAAGTATTAGAAAGTCGTGTCTGTGTTCGTTTGGGTAGGTTTCTTTGACACAAGCATGGTACTAAGTGTGGAGATAAGTCTGCAAAGTGAGGTGACTATTGATCACGTTTTGAAGGTAACTGGGTAAATTGCATCAACAATGACTTGACTTTACAGAGCAAAGCACTACCTCTAATTTACGTGCGTGTGCGTGCGTGCATGAGTGCGGGCGCACGTACGTGGGCGGCTTGTCGGCCTCTTGATGGAAAGTGAATTAGCCCTTAAACAGCGGAGGGATGCGTGGTGATGTCACTCATACGCGTGCGTGTGGGCTTGTTGCCTGCTTGTTCTGATATAGGTGTGTGGTGACGTCACGTGCGTGCATGCGCACGGACGTGTGTGAGGGGCTTGTAGCCAACCTCTTAGTAGAAAGTGATTTGACCCTTAAACGGTGGGAACGCCGAACACATTTGATGGTATTATTGACTTTGTGTTACCTGCACATGACGAATAAACCGGAAACTTGAATGACTTGACGACGGAAGACTACGTAATGACGTCACGCATGAGCGTTCGTACCTGTGTACATGAGGGGTGAGAGGTGGTGACCTTTGACAGCGAACGCGCCGCAACGTCACTCGGCACGTGAATTGTAGGCGGAACTAAGACCGTGACGCGCCAAGCGTTAAGTTTTAATATATCCCTTTGTAGTAAACAATTTCTGCAAGGAGTGATTTGTAAAGAATACTTATCTGTTAGACATAGCGAAGGCTGAGCGTAGTGCCGCTGCCACCGGCTGACGTTGTGATGTGGAGCTGGTGTATTTGGGATGATGGCGATGTGCCGGAGTTGTTTCCGGAGGCGGTGAGTAGGAGAACAGGAACGATGGACTGTCGTTGGATGTCTCGTCTCTCGTTTGAAGACGGAGGTGCACTGGGAGGCCTGATTAATTCAACAGGTGGATTAAAGTTGTCTTGCATGTTGGCGAGAGATGACCCGGGCTGGATACGGCCCGTTAAACAGACTGAGCGGAGGCTCACTGGACTGACTCGCTTCTCGATCAGCTTTTGGATTGCGGGAAGAGGCGCCTCGTGGACGGAGGCCGAGGAGAAATTTTCAGCTTCTGCTGCTGGATCTGCTGGCATGTGTCGATGGAAACTTTAGATGCGGCCGTCCTGGTTTCGTCTGATGATCCTCCGATGGAAAGTGAGGCGAAGTTCATGTTCGCAGTAAGGTGAGTGAATGAATGAACGTTGTTCGTAGACGTGTACTAGCGTGCTTTTCTGAGTGTGCTCGAGGTGGTGTGGCGTGTTTCCCGGTCGCGTGCGGAATACGAGCATAAACGGAACCACAGGGTTAAGGAGGGTATTTATAGGACTGTCTGAAGTGGCGCTGTTGAGGTGTGGTCCGGCTCCTGAAACTCCACTTTAAGCTCCAATAAAAGATTAGTTCGTATTGAACAAATCATTCACAAACAACACATCACTATTAGCCGGACTGAACTGGACTTTCTGACACTGAGTAAGGCAGCACTGATTAATTGTAGTTATATAGCCACGGCTAGACTGCTACCGCTGCTTCGATGCTACTGCCTTGCTGCCACTCCTCTGCTGTCAGCCTGCTGCTGCTCGGCTGCTTCACCGGCTTGGTGCTGGGTTCTGTTGACTGACCGACCGACTTCTTTCCTGCAGCTGACCCTGAGTGTGTGCGTGTGTGTGTGTGTGCGCACGCGTGCGTGCGTGCATGGCTGTCGCTCGTAATCCTTTTGCTCATTGTTTGTTTTGTCTGTTTCTTTACCTGGAGCCCTCTTCATTTTGTTTCTCCTTGTCTCCCAAGGACAAGGATGGCCGACAGTGGTGGTGGTCCTCCAGGGTGGTGGTGATCCCCTGTGTGTGTGTGTGTTCCCCATTTGAGATTTTCTTTGCGTGCACATCACATTTTTGCTGTGAGTGGGGTGGACTTTATTCCCCTTTTGACACCTCCTCCTCCACTTCTTCTGTGTTGGGCCTCCTCGTTGTTGTTGTTTTTATTACACCAAATCCTTGTAAATTTTAGACAATAAAGTTTTGTATGTGCCTAATCTTAGTACGGGTCCTTAGGCCCTAACCCAAGGTGGCGTTGTCGGTATTAAATAATGAAATGAAAGTAAACCCCCCCTTGCTGCCACATTTACAGCGAGGCAAATGTTCTGACAGTCTAGACGTTTAACTGTCTCAATGCAGCCCCTGTAACAAAATAATCAAAATGCTAAATGTGAGTACTGGCAAAGAGTTACATGACTGTTCGATAACGGCCCTTTATTTTGAATAGAAGTAGTAAAAGTGTTCCAACCTTCACTGTAGCTACTAGGGGTGTGCAAAAGAATTGTCATGACAATGCATCGCGATACTAACTTTAACAATATACTGCATCGATTCTTGATGCCAAATATCGATTATTAATAAAAAATAAATAAAATAGTGTGACATTATGGCTGCTGAGGAGGTCGCTGCAATGAAACCTATGAAAGTAGCTACACTCGCAATATCAGAGGAGACTTTGTTATTGGTTTGGTTTATTTTTTTTTTGTTATTCAATAAATTCAGTTATGAATTGAGTTGCTCAGAGTTATGTATCAATTGAAGACACTACCCAGATACACAGCCACTGATAAAGTTATCCTCTTTTTTTGGTACATTTTCACTGAAGTATTGCAATGCATCGCAATAATTCAAGTATCGTGATGCATCGTGACAGTATCGCATCGTGGCATATGAATCATGATTCGAATTGAATCGTGACGTCTTTGCCAATACCCACCCCTAGTAGCTACTCTGATTGTGATGCAAAATGTGAAGATGGTGGTGGACCCATCAGATTCTATGAAAGGCCATTTGACATCAGTCTTGTGTTCAGATGTTACATCATACCCTCTCACAAACACTACTATAGTCATGCACACTTACTATCATACTCTCTTACACGCTATTATAGATGCAACAACATGATAGTGAATGTATGAGAGGATGATATGTATGGTGTGTGATATGTGTGCAAGTATAGTAAATGGGGCCTAAGGTCTTATTGTTCTGTCAATCATTATCTCTCTTACACCTTTTCTTTGGGTGTTACTAACTACACCTCTTCCCCGGAGTTTTTGTGCTTTCTCGTCCAGCAGGTTCTCATGGATCGTGGCTGCCGCCGTGGTCTGCTGCTGACGTCCACCATATTTAGCATTACATGCCATATATAGTCATTATTGCTACCATCTCCACTACAGCTTTGTTGGTTAATGACTTATTGCTGCTGTGCATCTGTGTCTCTCTATCTCTATCACAGATTCCACTGCTACTGCAATCACCTTACCATTTATTGTAATTCATTGTAATTGTACGACATGTTTGTGTTGATTGTTCTGTACATGTGACATCCATTGCACGTCTGTCCGTCCTGGAAGAGGGATCCCTCCTCTGTGGCTCTTCCTGAGGTTTCTTCCACATTTTTTCCCTGTTAAAAGGTTTTTTTTTGTGGGCAAGTTTTTCCTCACTGGAACCGAGGGTCTAAGGACAGAGGGTGTCACTCCCTGTACAGACTGTAAAGCCCTCTGAGGCAAAATGTGTTTTGTGACTTTGGGCTATACAAATAAAATTTGATTTGATTTGATTTGATTTATTATGTGTAAGTTTGAAACGGAAGTCAGCCAGGAAGGGATCTTCCATTTCAGGTAAGGGATTTAAAATGAACGCTTATCCAGATAGCATACAGTTATCATTTTTGAGAATAGCTCTATGTGTGCGCAGTCCAGGGGAAACCAGATTTCAACCAAGCCTCCTGCCACCCCACATGCATGCAGTGACAGCACCTCAACACTGCTCTCTGCACAATAAGCATGGTTGTTGCAGTGCTTCTGATGGTGCAGGGAATGGGGTTGCGCCGAGTGCTAGTGGTGTTGCAGGGAGCCATGACCACTTTGCTCCCTACCTGTCCATCCTGGTTCAACCTCAGATCTCTCTTCTGATGATGAGGATCTAAACCAGGCTGTAATGGCTAGTTTTGAGTCATGCATATGTAGCCCATGAATCGAATATTGTGTAATTTGTTTCTTCATGAACATTTATGCTAGAAGCTAGATGATTCAGATGCTTAAGAGAAACAAATTTGTATTTGTTATACATCTAGTTAACTGTGCCATTGACAGCTTGTTTTAACAATGACAAAACCTGATCAATCATTGATCATTGATGAGACTTTTTCATTCTACATACTAAATATTTTTTACATCAAACTATACTTTCTGTTGTGATAACTTTTATAGTTAGCCACAGTGTTATATTCTACTAACACTGACAATCCAATGGCTATGTTTGAAGAAACCAACTTTGATTGATTTTATCACATTTTATGCAGAAAACTGGATAATTGTAACACTTTATCAATATTTATTTCTTCTCTATTTCACTCAACAGGGTATTTGAACAAACAAACACAAAAAAGCACAAGAGGTCCTCTTCAGTCACATCTCAATCATCTCAAATTGACGCCACCAAGAGATGCACAAAGCTGCCTTTAACTTTCTGTTTGCAGAGCATTGCCCTGTGGATAGTTAGCATGGTAGCTTATGTGACACATTGTGAAATGCCTCTCCACATTGTGCCGCTTTGCCGTCACCACAGTCGCCCCACAAATAAGACAAACACATGCTCCTTTCATAGTGGTAAAAAAAAAATCTACCTCCCATTCATCGTGAAAATTATGTTTTTTGTCTTTTATGGTTTATGGGTCTCCTCCTTTTCGCTGCGCCCACTAGCTTGTGTTGTGGTCATGCACATCATACTGACCTTTAGTACCGTACTTAGTTGGGACTCTTTTTGCTTCAATTACTGCATCAGTTTGGGGTGGCATGGAGGCAAACAGCCTGTGGCACTGCTGAGTTGTTATGGAAGCCATAACAACTCATAACTTCCATAACAGCATATGGCTGTTATGGAAACCATATGCAAGCCATTCCTGGCTTGACCCTTAGCTTGACCCTTAGTGTCTAGTGTGTTAGTCTTAGTTTGTCTCAAAGGGCTTTACACAGAATCATCACAACATCCTCTACCCTTAGACCTTCACATCAACTGAGGAAAAACTCCCAGAAAAGACCATTTTAATAGGGAAATAACAAGAGAAACCCTAACCTCAGGGTATGTAATAGAGGAGGGATCCCTTAAATGACCATGATGTTACTGTGCTTGACTGACCAACAAACTTGCCGGACCTCAAGGCCATAGAGAATCTATGGGTTATTGTCAAGAGGAAGATGAGATACACTAGACCCAAAAATGCAAACGACCTGAAGGCCACTATCAAGGCAACCTGGGTTTCCATAACACCTCAGTGGTGCCACAGGCTGTTTGCCTCCATGCTTTGTGCCTCCTAACTTGTGTGCTTCAGTGTTGTGCTTTTGGGTTCTCCTTGCCATTATCAGTACCCGTGACAGTAGGCCAAGTAACAAAGCATTAAATAAGGTATGTGAAACTGGTAGGATGTAATGAACTACATTCCAAATATGGAGTTGTTGTAAATATTTTTCTCTGATAATAGATTAAAAGTAGTAGGTTACAATAACATGCTTTTATTTTGAAATAGAAATGTGTTGTCTTCCATTGTAGTGTTTATAGTTAAGTTGCTAGAAAAGAATCTTATGGTTGTTAGGTAACAGGATGTGCTTTTTCCTCCTTGTCCTTTTATGTTGCAGTTGTTTTTCTTCCTTGTAACAGTGTTTACGTATTTTAATCAGTAAATGTGATCAGCTTGAATGAGAAGCAGTAGTGATTGTCGTCTTTTTTAGGAAGCGCCAACATTTTTGAAACAACGGAGGTACATTGATTATTTCCACCTACTGCCTTTGTTCAACTAAATTTTAAGACTAAAGTAGTATCAGTAGGCCTAACTTTGAGTAACACCATTACTGTAGCTACTCATTCTGTAAGAATATTACTTTTTCCCATAATACAACCAATTACTTAAAGTAATTCTTCCATAAAACATCTTGTTAGCCTACTTTTTCTAGCTTATTGTTAATTGAACACTGCATTTAGGCCGACCTACATTACTAGTTTTTGTATACATGTCAACCTGCAGTAAACAAGCTTGAAAGAATGAAGCACTTCTGTCAAGTCACTTAAGTTGACTTAAGTTGATGACTTAAGTTTATTTATATCCTCTAATAGTTTATTTATATCCTCTAATAGTTAATTTCCTGGACAAACAGTAAGGATTAGGCATTTTACCAGAGTTTTAGGAGTAATGGGAAACTAGTATAATAAGCAGTGTTACAAATGACTTTTCTCATGAGTAAAGTGGCTAGTATTACTTTTGAATTTAATAACAAGTACTGAGTAATAAATACAATGTTTTGAATAACAACCAAAATACTCACCACAATTGATTGGGAATTTTAATATTATATATTCTTCCCCGAATTGCATGATGACGACAAAGGGCCCGTCCTATAGAATCAAGTTCTTGTAGACAATGTCTTAGACGCCACCACTGTATACGGATGTTCTGTGATCGAAGGCTTTCATGATCTCTCTCCATCATTTGGGGTTATTTGAAGAACGTCATGGACTATATCTTTCAAAACCTCAGCAGACTTTGTGTAGGCCAGTGATCCAATTTGAATATTTTGTCTGTGGCTGTATAAAGTCCTCCTACTGATCGCACATCATACAGATCCTTTCCAGCTCATTTCCAGGGATAAACTGTAGGTTATATATTCAGATAGAGATTGTGGGTGACCAGGACGGCTAGTTATTATTGTTGGTGGGCCTCTTGAAGTAAACATTTCCCTTTGGCTCATTTGCACTGATCTTGAGTTTTGAAATTAATTTATGAAAAGATGAATGTAGGGCCTCCAGTGTAACAAAGCTCTCTTGATCGACACCTCCTTCAAACTACTGACTAATTGATTGAAAGAACAAAATTGTGTGAAAATTGTGCGTATGCTTGTGCACAGCTTGACAGTCAGTTAACAAATAGAAAAAGAAGTCCTCCAATAAACCACAAGGCTTGACTTTTCTTGTATTTTAATGAAGTCCTCTTTCTTGCCACCAACACCGTAAAAAGATAATTATTTTCCAAGGCAAAAGCATAACATCTCCTTCTTTGACATTCGGTTTGACTTTTGTCCACTTTCAGCGGCTGCGTAGCGTAGACAGATACTCTCCCTTCCATCTCTTCCAAAATGTGTCAGCAAGACACTGGACTTGTTTCCACTGCTTGCCATACAACTGAGCTGTGCCAAAGTTTCCACAAGGGGCAACTTGGCATGGCAACTGAGGTGAGACCATCGTCCACATAAAACTGCCTTTCAACATACTGTCTTGCATCCGAACCATGTTCTTGTTCACCTTTTTTGTGCTGCTCGTCTCATGCACTAGAATGCTACCACAGGTGAAGGCCTGTTTCTAAAAACATGGACCTTCATTCTGTTTTCAACCACGTTCTCACTGATGTCATTATCCTTGTTCCAGAGATACCAAAGATAATCCCTGTCATCTTCTCAAATGACAAAGCAATAGAACATTTGCTCCACATCTGCTGTAAGAGCTACAGGTTCTTTACGAAACCGCAGTAGAACCCCCAGCAAGGTATTGTTCATGTCTGTCCACTAAGGAGGACATCATTGAGTGAGGTTCCATCACATTCAGCGGTTGAGTCGAAAACAACACGTATCTGGTCACGTTTTTTAGTTGGGTTGCCAGGTACCAGTGTTGTTTCCCTTTATCCAAAGGCTATGCAAGCTCAGCTTGATCATTGTCCAACATCTTCTGCATGAACTTGCTATAATGCTCTCTCATTTCTGTTTTTTTCTCCAAAGGGAGCAGAGTTGTTTCAAAGCTTGACCCCTGTTGCTTGGAAGGTGTTGTATTGGAGCATGGAATGGTAAAGGAGCCACCCAGCTATTTTCTTCGTTTTGGTAGACTTCTGCATCCATGATAGCTAGGAAGGCTTTATCGTCTACAGACAGTGCTAGTTTGTTGTCATCTTTGGACCTTTCAAACACAGAGCACCCTAGGTTGTCTCTATTCACATGGAGAAATGTGTTCATCTCATATGCAGGGAAGGTTGTACTGTGACTCTGTGTCGTACCACTGTCTTCCTTCATGTGGATACTGCTAGGACATGGTTTAATGAAGGATACATGACCGTTGTTCAGGACATTTGCCTTGTAACATTCACTTCTGAGGGCTTGTGAACTGTGCCCAAGCACACATCTCCCACAATGACCCAACTTAGGTCTAGCCGCTGTGCATAAGGCGCGTTGTGGGGCCCATTGATTTGCTCACGTACCTTGTGCGGCCTGAGGATGTCTCTCCCTAGGAGCAGGAGGATTGGTACATTGTACATTACACAGGATTGGAATTTTACTAGCAACTGACCGTAGGTGGGGGTGATGGTGTGCAACCTCGAGGGTGGGGATTTCTGTCCTGTCGTCTGGCACCAGGGGTAAGGGTAAGGGACTCAATCATGAAATTAGCAGCTCTCCTGCCTGAAGTCTCTAATTTCCCTGCACAGGTTTTCAGTGTGTGAGGGGTGGAGCTAGTTTTCACTTCAAAAAGACTGAAAAACTCTGTCTTGGCAAGGGACTTATTACTTTGTTTGTCCAGCACTGCATACATCTTGACAGTCTTCCTCTCTCCCTTCAGGATATACTTTTACCAAACAGATTTTGGAACAAGACCATGAACCGTCTGCATTTCCACAAACCTCTGCACACTTGGACGTGATTGGAGAAGGTGGGCTTTCACTTTGCTCCCCACTGTCATCTCTGTCATCCATGAACTCTGTGTGGTCACAAGAGGAGGACCCGGGTGCAGAGCTACAATGTGTTTATCACTGTTACATTCAAGACAGTCAGGAGTTTTGTTTCTAAAGAGCTTACATTTTTTTCAGAGGGTGGGGATTCTTATGTATTGGACACTGACGATCAGGTTCTTCCATTTTCTTTGGAGCAGGACTGGTTTGGATGCCTGATGATTCTGCTGGGATGTAAGTTTTATGTACAGTCACAGACCCTTTACTGCTGTACTTTGTAGGACTTTCAGTCTTGGAAGAGACATGACTGCTGAGGGGCATTATAGTGAAGCTTGGGTCATTTTTTATCTTGCCTGTTGTACGGCAAAGTACAAACATTGAGAATACAGAGAAAGGAGGAAAGGTCACTCTGTAATCCTCCTTGTATTTGCTTCCAAAGCTGATCCATCTTTCTTGGAGGTTATACGGGAGCTTTTCCACAATTTGATTTGAGCTGTTTCGAGAATGTCATTTAGCTCTCTCAGCTTAACAGTATCTCTATTGGTCAGCCTCAAGAAGTTTTCAATCTTTTTGAGCAGTCCGTCTTTGATGTCATGAGAAACACTACGTTTAATGTCAGGTGTTTCCTGCTTATCTATTTTTCTTATACGAGTCTCCACAACTACAGGTCTCAAAGGCTGTTCCTGTATGAACATATCAGAGTGCTGTTGGATGTACTCACTAGTATGTTAAACCATACTGAGGGGTTCTTTTTCGATATATCTGGAAACTGGCTGTGCTCCCCACTTTCAACTTCCAATTCCTCAAAGGCTGAGGCCTCAGCTTGTGCAGCTCTTTGGCACTGGAGGAGATGAAGATCAGTGTCAGTTAAGTTAGCCTTTTGCTTCAAACAGGTTTGCTTCCAGTTCAGCTTTCTGCTTCATCATTTCAGGCTCTCTTTCGCTTTCGCCTTAGCAATAGGCTCTTGTGGCTGGAGAGGATGTTGATGAGTATCTAGTGGATGCTCTAGACGACTGGGACTTAGCATCACGTGCTTGAAGAGTCGCTTTCTTTTTGGTGACTTTATCTCCAGCCTTTGCTTGCTGCTCTTCACCAGCTGTTTCTTGCTGTGTGGTGGTATCTTCTTTAAGATAACATTTTCCTGAGTGTAGACTCATATTTGCTGAATGCTGTTTTTTGCTGCTTGAGCCCACTGTCTTTTTACTGTACTGCCCTCACGGTGCGTATGCTTGTGCAAAGCTAGGCAGTCAGTTAACGAATAGAAAAAGAAGTCCTCCAATAAACCACAAGGCTTGACTTTTCTTGTATTTTAATGAAGTCCTCTTTCTCGCCACTAACATCAACACCGTAAAAAGATAATTATTTTCCAAGGCAAAAAAACTTCAGCAATATGATTAGCTGTCTGCTTTGCTCTTCTGAGCTAACTCTGCTCAACTGCACATGCAGCAGAAAAACACAACACAGCGCAATGTAGGTGGAAAATTGAAGAACTGAGCGTTCACACTAACGCTGTTTCTGTAAACCAAAAAATAGAGATCTCACTATGATGCGGTTTCTCACAGCCACAATATAGACTTTTTAGACTTTTAACCTGCTCAGTTATTATGATGGGTCGGGTCGAAATTCTGCTTGTTGATTCTTCTGCAATGGTATCTTCTAATAACCTCATCTCTCAGCCGAGTTATTTCATGGCACAAGGCAAAGGTCACCAGTTTCTCCCCTACTTTTTGTAGTGGCCATAGAACCATTAGCAATAGCGATTAGATCACACCCCTTAATTCATGGTATTAAGACCGGGGACATGACACACAATACAGCAATGTACGCTGATGATACGAATGTATTTTTGTCACATCTTGCAGAATCGATACCATCTCTCTTGGAGTTGTTAAATCAATTTGGTAGTATCTCTGGTTTTAAAGTGAATAAAGAAAATTCATCTATTATGTTTTTAAATACTAACAAGAGGGAAAATCCAGCAGTTTCCCACCCATTTGTAAACGCTACAGAGGGACTTAAATATCTGGGCATTAGAATAACCCCAAAGATAAGTAATCTTAGTTCTGCCAATTATGAGCCCATGGTAGCTGAGGTGTCAGAAAAGATCACTAAATGGACAACACTGCCGCTCTCTACACTGGGAAGAATAAGCGTGGTAAAGATGACTGTTCTACTTAAATTTTTATATATTTTTCAGTCGATTCCACTTGCTCCTCCTCCTTCCTTTTTTCCCAAAACTAGGAAGCTTCTTGCTAATTTCATCTGGAACAATAGGAAGCCAAGACTCAGACTCACCCTCTTATATTTACCTTATGATAGAGGAGGGCTACAGTTACCAAATCTAGAATGGTATTACTGGGCTACTCAGTTGAGGACCACTATGTTTTGGTTTTCGGAAGATATTTTTATGCCCTGGTTAGAAATTGAAAAACTGTCTTCAAAAGATTTGTCATTGAATAGCTATCTATACTCGGCATCTTTTAAAACATTAAAGAAAAACACTACTAATCCTTTTGTAAAAAACACTATTGTTGTTTGGCATGCAGCGCAAAAAATGATGGGTGTTTCTTCAGGGTTGTCCTGTTTCTCCCCAATTTGGGGTAATCAACACTTCACTCCAGCAAAGAACGATATGGGTTTTAAAGCATGGATGAACAAAGGCATAGTAAAACTACAGGATCTATATGAGGAGTATACTCTAATGTCATTCAACGAGTTAAAGGTAAAGTTTGATATACCGCAGAAACATTTTTTTAAGTACTTACAACTCAGAAACTCTGTATTGTCACACTTAAACAATTCAGTGCAACAGCCCCCATTCTCCATTTTAGAAGCACTTGTTACAAAAAACTGTTTCGGTAAAAGATTGGTCTCCCGGTTTTATAACATGTTTGTTGAAAACCATAAGGAAAACACTGATACTAAAAGACAAGAATGGATACAAGACTTACAAGTAGATATTTCACTCAGTGAATGGAGTAAAATATGCTTAAAAACACACACTCAAACCCTCAACACTCGTTTGAGGATCATACAGTTCATTTGGATAATACGAACATGCGTCTCCCCTGTAAAATTAAATAAATTTGATCCAAATACACCTGATCTATGTTATAAATGTAGCAGTTTCCAGGGTACATTATAATCACTGTTTATGGAAATGCGAAGATATTCAAAATTTCTGGAACTCTGTGATTAGGTATATCTCCCAGATCATAAGATCACTCTCCTGTACCTTAATGCCCTAAGTTATGTATTTTAGGCATTTATCCCGATGACTATACCTTGTCCTGTAAGGAAAGAAAGATTGTTGACCTCTGTTTACTACAGGCCAAACGCTGTATTGCATTATGTTGGAAGAATGTTGGTGGCCCCTCGTTTAACCTCTGCTTAAATAACTTAACATCAATATTGTTAAAAAGAAGACTTCTGAATTTTACAACATATGGAAGCTATTTCTAGAACTGTTGAGGAATGGAGATTTGGAGGCAGTAGTGGGAAAATAAGATAACGTAAATATTTGATTTGCTGTTGGGAATGAACTTTGTAATAATATTCAGTGCGCAGTAGCTTGTTGACAAAGTTTTTTATTTATTTATGTATTTATTTTTGTCCTTTTCAGCAATATTAATAATTTAATTATTGTTTTTATTGCTGCCATGTGTTTGGGATGTTCTGTCTGTTGAATTTTGTACTATTACTAATGTACTATTACAAAAATAATAAATATATGTTTAAAAAAAACATTGTATTTAGGTTACTTTACTTTATTGGGTTATTTTCAACATTGATATAGTTACATATATAAATATTTCAAATTCATTTATTTTAAATAGCACTTCTTCACTGCCATAGATGGAACTTCTTTGCTTTTAATGACAAAGAAAATTAAACCATTAAACCAGGAAAATATCTTGTCATTCTTTAAAAGGAAATGTAGGAGGAAAAGTCAAGCCCTCCCCTAGAAAAACAGCCCAACACTCTTATCATCTTGCCTTTAAGTGGTTTATTCAGAAAAATGTTGATGGCATTACATGTTAACCTTAGATACCACTCCTAAAGGCAAGCATTTTATATGATCATTTACATTCCAGACACATTTCACTGCTCCTTATGAATGTCACACTACATCCCCCATTGGCGGTAAAGGCTGTCATTGAACATAAATCACTGATGCAGAAAAGCTGAATGTAACTAATTCATAGACAGACTTTCATCAAACTGTCACAGCATGTTTACACCACAGGGAATATACACATGCATGCAAAATCAAATGTTCCAAACAGAACACACGGATATTCAGTCGTGTCAGTATCCAGTACAGCACTGTCATTCAGGAACACCTACAAACACTAATGTCATCCATTGTGCTGCTGCTGTGAACACAGAGGCAGTCACTGGGTCATAGTGGAACTTCATCCCTCTCTTTCTGCCTTTCTTGACTGTGCTCATGTTCTGTCAGGATTAATGAGCTTGTTGAGTGTTGAGTGATGGATCAGAGTAGAGCTGTAGGGAACCTGCTGGATCCATCTCCACCTCTTAACAGCAACCAAAGGACTCTGAGTTTCACCATTTTGGTTTTATTTGTCTTTTATTTTGTTCAAGCCCAAACCTTCAAAAGAACTGTTCTTTATTCAAGAGTTGTTCTTGTGTTAATACCTCATAGTAGGTACTGAAGCAAAATGTTGCCATATGTAATAATTAATGTAATTGCTACATTATGCCTCGTCTCACATTTTTCACGTTCAAGAAAGAAAGGAGGACATGTAGTATATAGAAGTATATTTTATATACTGTATATTCCTTCCTATAGAAGGAAGCCATCAACACCTACACCAACATTGACAATGACTTAGAGACCTGGAGAAAGTCATTGATTCAAAGGTCTGCACATGCACAGTTAAAGATTAAACTGTTCAAAATTCATGACAGACCTTCATGACAAACTTTTGATTTGGAAAGTGATTCAGTTGATTTCATGAAATCCAAGTCATTCAAACACAACAAATTTCCACTTTGCCATTAGTTTATGCCTCATTTGAAGTCATCCAAATTATAACAGACTGGCCAAATGAATCACAGACAGAGCACCTACTCAAGATAATGATATCTGTCCTCATTAGGATGCCTGGTAGCTTCTTATCCTCACCATCTCAACATATCCAATCATTCTTTCATTTGGCCAGTAAGTAATACCACTTCCTCCAGTTCTGCTGAAGCTTTAATGAAATACCTGTGTCTTACTCAGTCTCTCTCTGTTACACAGATTATTTCATTTAATATGGTCAGTAATATCCAAGGAAGTAATAATTACATTCAAATATTAATCTCTATTGTTGGGCCAGAGTGATGAATCAAAATCCTTCACTTGTTGTCTTTCCAAAGTCCTCCTCCTCCTATTTAATTGCCTCTACATGCCCTCTGCTCCCTCTGCTACCACCCAGCAGATTGCAATGACAAATTATTTTAATTCCCCTTCACATGAAAGAGGGCTGAATTTGAGGCGGGTCTTTTCTCAGAGACAACTGAAACATACTAACCAGACAGAGTGTGTGTGTGTGTGTCTGAGTAATAGGCCCCATTGTCTGAACAGCAACATTGTTTGCCTTAGTTATTGGAGGTGTGCTGGTTCACAAAGAACACAACATCTTAACCCTTAAGTTCCACTGGTGGCTGTGCTGCTATTTTTGTCCATTCTCCATGGGTCTTCATACCCCAAAATGTATATATTTTAGTGGTGGAGCATTTTTACTACCAAACTTTTAATAGTGGAAGGTGTGAAACGAATTGTTTCTGGTGGAATAACAGACATTTTCTAGAACATTTGGAACACTTGGTTTATGGCATATAAAGCAGATTGAGCTGGCAGACACAGAAATGGAATGTTGTTTCTTTCTTTATTGTCCCCATGATGTCAGAAGGACTCCGTAACAGGTTGAAAGACACGCAGTCATGATGTTTGACTTTTCCTCTCTCAAAAACAGTCTAGTGAGTCATTTTATGTTAGGCAGTTGGTGTAGCTTGTTTAATCCTGCTGTCTTTGGAAAAGTGAGACAAAACCATATGCTAATGGATAAAGAGGATTAGGAAGCTAATAAAAAGAGGTGAGTGACAAATGTGTTTATTCACACTGCATTTATTTGTAGAAAATATTTGATCACTTGAAACAAATGCAACAAAATTATTCATCAGAATTTGTGTTGTGTTTACATAAAAATATGGCATTTGTAAAAGACAAATAGCAACTAGACTAGGTGAGCAATCGTGAACCCTGGTACCCCATTAGGGAACAGATGGCTTATAAATAGAAGTTTTCTTGGTGTAATTTACAGGGCTTTGATGTCATTTTGACCTCTAGTCACCCACATTGGGCTATGGCTTGCCCATTAATCACACATAAATGGTTGTCACAGCTGGATTCCGAGCTCATTCAACATGAGCGCTGAAGCTCCAGTCCCTGTCAACTTGGCTGATAGAGAAAGGTGGGGAGGTGACTGGGCACCCAAGTGGTTTTCAGTGAATGCAATGATCGGCTCTTACATTTCATCATATTTGTGAGTTAAAAGTAAGTTTACAGTTCTATGTTTACTGCATATTGAATGTCCCAGACTCTTCCATGTAAAGATTTATGTCTGACCTTAACTCATTAAGTCCTTAAGTCACATATGCGTAACATCCTGGTGTGATGACCATGTGACAGTCACATGACTGTGACAGGAGCAAATTTCAAGGAAGCAACTAATTCCAAAAAGTTTTTTTTTTTTTTTTAATAATAAAAAGCACAGGTAATTTCAAGCACAGGTTCAGTGCTGATGATAACATGTCCTATATTACTTTCAACACAATCTGACCATATTTGTTGAAAAAAATAATATCAAATTAAAGCCGCAAGCGACATTGAACGGGCCCTCGCCCATGTGTGCACGTTGGGCAAGTTTTAAGTCAATCAGATGACTGTATGGCTCTGAGTGAGTCTGAGTCAGTCTGTCCATTATCACATTTGGATGAGTGACAGGCAGGAACGCATCAGTCTGAAAGATTTGACACTGACATAATCATATTATTTGGATGTTTTCCACCTCAGTATGAATTTCTACCAACAGAGTTGGATAATATTGGTCTTAATTACCACAAGATGTTTCAGACAGTGCTGAGAAAGAATATGAAAGAACAAAAAAGTCAATGGAGTTACGATTTTGGATCAAAGGGTCAAATTTGATAGAGCATCACACCGACACAGTTTCCTCAAAATTCATAATCTTGATAACTTTTACTCAGGAAGTCTATATCAATGCACTCACCAAGAGTGAGTTCAGTCAAATATGACCCCTTCTCAACCAGCCCGAAACACCAAAAATGGTGATATTTATTCTTAAATATCTCGCTTCCTGTTAATTTTAGCCCATTGCTCCAAGATACTTTTTGTTGGTCTTGCCATGTTCTACAACTCAGCTGAGGTTTCATAACTCTCACATCAGGTTTTTCACTCTTATTTGAAGGCTGAAAGCCCGAGCGCTGAACAACGTTCAGGCAGTGAAAGCTCAATTGTATCCTTAGGATTTTTCTTTTTTTTTTTTCCTCAGTGCCTCTTCGGGGCCATTTTTCAAGGACTAAACACACTCGGAAACTCAAAAAACAAAAACCTCAAGCAGGAAATTATGATGAAATTTTTAGAATCCGGAAGTCTCACTGTTGCCATTGACAAAATTTTGCGTAGAGACATTTTGGTGGTTTGGTGGTTTTTGGTGGTAACTGATGATACGACAGATACGATTTCTCTTCAGCATTTAAGTTTCTATTACGCAATTTATGTTTTTAGGTCTGTTGTTCAGTTCTCTGTAGCTATGGTAGCTTATTGCGAATGCAGCCAAATAGGCAGTGTTATTTATTTTTCATGCAGTTCGCATATTTTGTTATAGAAAGAAAAACTGATGAAAAATGTTAATGTAAACCTTGCTATTGAAGTCACAGTTTTATATTAGTTTTATATATTTTTGATATTTTTGTGTTTGCAAGCAGTAAAAACTGTCAGGTTTACTTATTTTCAAATAAGGAATATGTTTACCACTAACGGCAAATGTGACATATATGTAACAACACAGATCTTTGGGAATAAAAAGTGTTATTCTGAAAAAAACTTGTGTGTTCTTGTGTGCGAATGTGTTCTATGTGGTTCTTGTTATTTTTGGTGGCAGCTGTGGCACTTGCGGTAGAACGGGTTGTCCACTAATCAGATAATCTACTGTTCCCTGGCTCCTTTAGTCTGCATGTCAAAGTGTCCTTGGGCAACATACTGAACTCGGTGTGTGAATGGTTAGCTCCTCAAACTGATGAGCAATTGGCACCTTGCATGGCAGCCAATGCCATCAGTGTATGAATGTGTGTGAATGGGTGAATGAGTTATGTACTGTAAAGCGCGATGAGTGGTTGGAAGACTAGAAAGGCGTTATATAAGTACAATACAGTCCATTTATTATATTATTATTTATTTATATCAATTTTAAACCTTTAAAATGTTCTGTTGACTGGGCCAGCAAAGAATGCTTCTTATTTCTGAAACACACATGCAAAAATGAGCTGTATCTCAGGCAACATACGCTTTAGAAGATCCACAAGTGACAAACTCTAAGTACATCACTTCTTACTTCCCTTCGATCGTCAAATAAACATGTACATCATTTTTCAATGTGTCTTGGGATCACCTAAGATGCATAGTTCTTTTAATGCCATGTAGAAACAGGGTGAGTTACTAGTGACAGATGGCAGTTGGATTGTATGAGGCCTGGATGGTGATATACTTTTGCCCTGAGATGAATGTGGGAGATTTTATCTATTATGGACAAGTCTGACAGCATGCACTGGGCAAGAGGCACAGTATACCCTATTACACTTAATGCTGTTTTCACATGCAAAGTAACAGGCAGTCTCTGGTCTGTAGTGAAGCTCAAGATCTGTGTGTATGTGTGTTGTGCTGAGTTGTTCTAACTGCTCCTGCTATGCTACATATGAGAACGTTGTTAGTTTATTTTTTTTCTCTGCACAGTTTAAACACAGAATACTTTGATTTTATTTGAGTTCTTTTTATGATATGCATTGTTGAAACTGTTTGCAAAAACAATGTCTAATCAGGCATTGTGGTCCTGAATCTGCAATAAAATGACCTTCTCTTCCACTAATGGTACAGAGTATCAAATAGCTCTGTCCTTCTGTTTCTGTAAGAATTATAAATTATAAGCTTGAATGATGGCCCTCGCCTTGTAGGTGCTCACTTCCTTCAGAGAACATTTCCACTTGCCAGTTACAGTAGTTCTGTGCTTTTTTGACACCTATGGAGATTAATGATTTGCCTTAAGATACATTAGTGACCTGTTCTAAAAAAAACAGACACAGCTCCAGGGCAGTATTTAGCTCAGTTGGTAGAGCAGCCACCCCAAGTGCGAAGGCTCAGTCCTGGCTGCAGAAGCCCAGGGTACGAATTTGTGTTAGTGCTAGGCAGCACTAGCGTACTCTGTGGAAAGACTGGAGATCCCTGCTGAAAGAAAGACAGGGATGCAGAGATGGATCTAAGCGAAGGGGGTAGAAAAGACAGTCCAAACCATGCATACCATCTGTCATTGTGGGGGAATGGAAGCTCTCTGCTCAATTAGACGGAGGAGCTAACACCATTAACCAGGCTAATAACTCACTAAATAAACTCACTTTGGGCTCTCTGGTAACTCTAGACAGCTTTCAACTTGTGAGAGTGGACAGGAGAGCAAAGGAGAGAGAGGGCTAATGACCCACAGCTAAGGAAGAACGTTTAATGTAGCATTGCTCATAAGTCCAAGGTTTGTGTTGCAACTGAACTTATTGATGATAATAATTTGAGTTTTCAGTAAAGGGAGATGTGACTGCATTTTCAACTAATACCTTGTCTAACTAGGCGAGAGAGAGAGACAGAGACAGAGAGACAGACAGAGTCCCCTGGCAGTGTAGTCCTATAGCAGCATAACTAAGGTCTGATGAAGGTCTTAAGTCTACTCTTGAAAGTGTTGACCGTGTCCTGAACTGAAATTAGTAGTTTGTTCCACAGAAGAGGAGCTTGATAGCTGAAAGCTCTTGCTCCCAGTCTACTTTTGGAAACTATAGGAACCACAAGGAACCCAGCATTCTGAGAGCGCAGTGGTCTAGAGGGGTAGTAAGGTACTATGAGTTCTTTTAGATATGATGGTGCCTGGCCATGAAGAGCTTTGTATGTAAGGAGAAAAAAATTCTATTCCAGATTTAACAGGTAGCCAGTGCAAGGAAGCCAAAATGGGAGAGATGTGATCTCTGATCTTGGTTCCTGTCAGAACACGTGCAGCAGAATTCTGAATTAGCTGCTAAGGTGATTGCCTATTATATTCATCATATCATGCATTATGGTTTTTCCATTTGTTTGTTTTGAAGTATATTTACTCCAGTCCATACATTTAATGATGGTAGAAGAAGGTAGAGTGCATTGGCCACTCATCAGATGATCAGCAGTCCTCTAATCTGCATGTCTAGGTGTCCTTAAGCAATATACTGAACCCCAACTTGCTCCCAAAGGCTGTGCCATTGGTGTGTAAATGTGTTATTACATTATTGGTTGCAACAGTTTAATAGGATAGACTTTTTATCCAATGGAGGTTTGAGATATGTTTTAGTCACAAATGGAGGAAATGCTGAAAAAGTCGCATACCAAATGCAATGCAGATTAATCATTACTAACAATATGTTATAATAACGACTGACAAATCATGTTCATTATGTTCAAATTAAAGCATATTTGCAAATAATTCAAAGACAGGGTGGCAAAAGTTGTTTCATAGGCAGGATAATGTTATATCAGGGGCAAGCATCAGTTGAAAAAAAAACAACTGTGGAAGTAGCTATTCTATATATGCCAATTATACTTGAGTACAATGGTCATTTGCAGGCAGGTACTCATAATACTATGGTTAATGAGCTGACTTTCAAGCTGAAGTTGGGTACTTTTTTTAGAAACTGCTGACCCACTAGTGATAAGGAGAAAAAAAGGATGGTTGTTGAGCATAAAATGAAGTGCTGCAGTGGAGTCAGCTCTGGTTTATTGCTGTTTTTTTTTTTGTACTAGCACAATAAATTCCTTCACATCAGTTTTTCTTCAAAGTTTTGTATGAACTCCAATAGAAGCTGTGAAAGTATTTTTACCCAGTAGTCCAGTCATTGCTTACCTCTGCACTTATAACAATACATTCACAAAACCAATTATATTCATTGAGAGCAGTATTATTACATATATAGTCATTGAAAAGCTATAGGTACTCAATACACAAAATACTCTGTACTCATAATCATCACCGTCATCAAATGGAAGATCTGTTAATACTACAGCTTTATTTTGTTGTCATCATCATTGCATTCTATTAAATGTTGCATTCTCATCCTTGACAAGTGTAATATTATTTGCATTCTGAAAGGTGTTGCCCATTGCTTCTGCCAGCTCGGGTCTGGCAGAAGCAATGGCACTTGGTCATTGCTGCTCATGGCTGATCTTTTATTCAATTATTCACACCATTAAACAGTCAAATGAAGTCATACAGGTTAATGTGACCTTATACATCATACATGATATATATTTTTACACCTGTTAAAACATTGGGTTGGGGGTGTTCTCTGATATGTTTTAGTCCTGTCACTGTCTATGACCTCAAGGCCCATGCATGACACTGTGTAGCCTAAGGATAGAGAAGACTCTCTCTCTTTGATATGCAAAGCTGCTGTTTGGATTGCTGGAGCAGTGCAGGTGCCAGCCTATCTCAATGTTACCTGATGACCAGGGTCGAAAAAACTGAATGTTGTCTTCCTAGATGTAATAGATAGCTTGCCGCTGACGTTCCATTAACATGAAGAGACAGCAGTGGCTCCAGACTAGAACTCCTAGACTCCTTGGCCCAGCTTCAGTAAATATTACAGCATAAGACATCAGAGGCTCCTGAACACTTTCTTCTCTCCTGACCTGGTGCCATTGATTTTCAGCAATTTCTCCACAACAGGGGGTTAGTCATCAGGATAGCAATATTAATTGTTATTTTTGTCCATCATCTTTACTTATTGATGTATCTAATAACCACTACAGCATCGAGGGGCTGCTAACATCACACATTTAGTCTTGCTGTAATATCACTTTTCACAGCCAGCAGAGTATACTACCAATCAACCCATACATGATAGATAGTGATATACTGCATGAAAGGCAGTTCAAGGTCAAATTCTTCATCCATTCCATAACTATCACTCCAAAGCCCCAGCAGCGTCTCTTCCATCCTTCCATCCTGCTAATACTGGTGGGTCCCTCTCATGTAAAAATCCTGCCCACGGCAGTAAACCAAACTGCTTAGAATCGACAGTCCTTTAAAAGCTAGCAATGGAGAACTGACAATATGTAGTAATTAGCAAGTATAGTGTGATAAAGACATGGAGAACCAAGAGATAAAAATAAAGAAGCAAGAACACACAGAATGAGGGAATACTGATAGAGAGACCATGATGAAAACAGGGCCTAGGTAGGATGGATGGCCTCTTACAAGCCATCTCTGAGTAGTCTGGCTTCAGAATTGGCCGCTGGTCAGTGTGAATGATGTAGTATGACATTTACTGGAGCCCAGAGACAGAATGTGCAGATAGAGAGAAAGCTATGAGAGAAAGGAGGACAAAAGAGTACTGAATGGGTGGAAGAGATGAGAAAAGAAGACATGAAAGAGAGAGAAGGGAAAGATAAGACTGAGTAAGCCACAAGATACTGTAGTTTTCTGACGTTAATGTTAAAGCTCTATCATTACAAAGACAGACCAACTGCTACAGAATAGGTTCTCCAAATGTTTCCTTCCTTCTTCTAACCTCATCTTTCTTTTCTCCCTGCAGAGGCAGAAGAGAAAAGGCAAATATCTATCAGCCATTAGGGTTGAGGCAAGATACTTTTCTCATGAAGGCATAAAGGAGGGAATTGGACTTGAGTGCCACGGCTTACAGTATGTCCCCTTCCCTCTGCTTGCAATCACTCACTTTGGGTCCTCAGAATCCCAGTCTGACATTTATTTAAGAAGGAATTGCATCCCAGTGGTGATTATATACACACACACATATATATATATATATATATATATATATATATATATATATATATATATATATATATATATATATATATATATATATATATATATATATATATATATATAGTGTTCTTTCTTCTTCTTCTTTCTTTCCCCTCCTCCCCCACTCTAGGTTCTGGTTCACCTGTGGCCACTCAAGCGGGCAGCGCATATATAACCAGGAGGTGGAGCTGGCGCCGTGCTCCCTCTCACTTTGTGGGTTGGCCTGTGTGACAGAGTCAGGCCTAAGTGCTTGTCTGGGTGTAAGTGTGATCTGGTTCAGGAGTGAGCCACTTAAGAAACCGTTGGGTAGCCTGATCTTTGTTTGAGTCAATCGCGTTTTTTTTTGTTTGTTTTTTTTGGCCCAAACATAACTTGCTATCTTTCATGGTATAGGTGATTCGGCTCACCGTGTTTTCAGGTATTTTCTTAAGTTGGCACGTTTTCACTAAACGTCTTTTTGGTTACATTGTCTACCGTTGTCTGACAAAACTCCCGGTTATTTAATTATATGTTGTCATATCACAAAACACAATTATACAAAGAGATCAGTGGAAAAGAGCAGATAGTTTTTTTTCTAGGCAGCAAAACTGCAAACTATGCAATGCATTCATGTTATTCCACCTCAGCCCGTGACAACACCCAGGGGCACATCATCTGTGTGTCTTCAAGAGGTATGGAGGTAGTCATATATTAGATTCTGAAGCACTGCTTATTTCTCATCTGAGCCTCTTCTCCCAGTCATAATCATGCAGGTTATCCACATCGAGTGTCTGCTTGGGGGATGCATGTAGGATCATATGGGATCAGTCCAGCTATGGGGATGCAAGTAGGTGGAATATTTCCTTCAATAAAGATGAGTTAGTGTTTGTAGTGGAACTATACACTGCCCGACCAAAAAAAATCACCTGGATTTAACCAAGCAAATCGGTAAACACCTTCCATTCCAAAGTTATTTAACCCTAGCTGATGCTGTGAGTAGCATTTCCTTTCATAACCATGTCAGAGGACATATCCTGTGGTCATGGAAAGAATGTTAATCACTTTCAGAAGGGTCAAATTATCAGCCTGCATCAAGCAAAGAAAACAGCTAAGGAGTTCACTGAAAATACTCAAATCTGATTAAGAGCTGTCTGATGCTTTATTAATACCTAGAAGGATAGTGGTGAAACATCATCTTGGGTACATCAGGATGAAAAGAGAGGTGGATGAAGTGATACACCCCTAGTGCCCACCGTACAAGTCTGTGGGGGGCCAGTTTTATGACCTGGGGTCGCTGCACTTGGTCAGGTCTAGGTTCTACAATGCTATGTCCCCAAAGAATGAGGTCACCTGATTACCTGAATATAGTGAATGAGCAGGTCTTTATTCACTGATGGCATGGGCATATTCCAAGATGACAATGCCAGGATTCGTCTGGCTCACATTGTAAATGAGTGCTTCAGGGAGTATGAGACTCCCTTTTAACATATGGACTGGCCACCACAGAGTCCAGACCTGACCTCAGCCCCATTGAGGATCTTTGGGATGTGCTGGAGAAGACTTTGCTCAGTGGTGTGACTCTCCCATCATTAATATAAGATCTTGGCAGAAAATTAATGCAATTGTGGATGGAAATAAATGTATGCAATCATGTCTTCCCTGTGATTCTGGTTGGAAAAGGAAAAGGTGGTAGTGAGTGGTGATGGCTGGTGCTCCAAGTGTCATAATAATAATAATAATAATAATAATAATAATAATAATAATAATAATAATAATAATACATTTTATTTAAAATGAAAATGGCAAAAAAAAGAAAAAAAACTTTGAAAAAAAAGAAAAGATAACTAACTGAAACTGTATTGTGTGTTTAGAAAATGATCTGAAACAAAATTATAGATATAATTCTTTTTGTTTTCGTCTCTGTCAATTTAATTACAAGCCTCAATTGGTTGGATTCATATGATCGATTTATTCCGCTCTGGCAGTTTTATGCCAGCTGGCAGCACCAGCATCTTTCTGCACCTCACGGTCCGTGATGTCACAGGGCGGTTACAGAAAAAGCTGGGAGAAAGCAGCAAATCTTGTATGGGACGTTTTTGAATATGATGACGAGGAAGATATAAGCAAGTGTCTTGTAGTGCAAACAGACTGGGACAAAATATGTGGCTTTCTTCTCAAAGGGAAAAACCCCACGAATCTCAAAGTCCTTTTAAGAAGCTCACACAAGGCGGCTAATGTTGAGTACCAAAGCAAGCTAGCCCCCCGAAAGAGAAGTAACATCCCGTCCAGGTAGCATGGGGAAGGAGACAACTATAATGCTTTCTGCTTTCACCAGTGACCAAATACCTGCTGTTTAAATACGCCACAAGGAACACCACAAGCGGGAAGATGCATTGGTTAACATTTAACGTTTATTGAGACTGGGATGTTGACATAACTATGTGACCCAATTGCCTTCAAAAGGTTTAGCACTTTACTCGAACCAAAATTCAAATCCCCCGATATTGCAAGAGTGAATAACCTCATTGGAGCTCAGATGGAAAAGGCAAAACACAAATTAAAAGAGATCTTAAAGGACACGAGGAAGCTGACCCTCTGTGTGGAATGTTGGAGCAAGAGAGGATTAACAGCACCTTTTATAGGTGTGCCATGTTTTTATCACCCACCCGGAGGCTGGTTTTACCATGCTCTGCTGAACCTACACCAAATAAAGCACCCACACACTGGAGAGTCCATTGCTTGCTACATTGATGAGACTTTAAATACATGGGATGTAGGAGAAGACAAGGTGCTGCTCATTGTGACAGATAACGTCTCAAACATCTTGAAAGCTGTACGGCTGCTTAGGGATAGAAGCCAAGAACAAAGAGAGTGTCCACAGAAGGTTCACGGGGTCAGCCAGGAGATGCCAAAGATGGCCTGGCTGAAGTGTGTATCGAATCTGAACCAGAGGAGACATACAAGACACAGACAGACAAGGAGGATGAGGAGATTGGACAGACTGGAGACCTCGGTAAGTGTGGCTATAGTGCCAAATACGTCTTAATAAAATGTCACAATGATATAACCAGTAATGTAAGCTAGAGCTGGACGATATGGTCAAAATCTTCTATCATGATATGATAGATTAATAAATAGATATATCTCACAGTATTAGTAACATTTAATGTACAAACAAATTAAATAAATGTAATTTGTAATGGCCTCAGCGATATAGCTGAAAAGCATGCCACGATAGTGAAGTATTATATTGATTGATATCAATAAACATGAAAATGTGGGCCCTTTTTTATTTTAAAACCAAAATGGCTAATCATATTAAGATATGGTCATTGGACCTGAGGAAAAAAAACACTACCAGTGCTTTTGTACTCAATTAGTAGGGTTAGCAGCCTGACTGTTGGATCCAAGTGTTAGCTCAGTATAACCCAACCACAACTTCTCAAGATACTGTCATTGCCACTCAAACTGCAGCAGAATCTCCTCCTACTGTCCTGCAGAAATACCGCTTCCTTGCATCTAGTATGGAGGTCAATGTGTCATTGACAAATCAGCCTGACCACGTGCCAGTTTGTTTACTGAAATTAAGAGGTATGTCGACAGCATTAAAGAGGGTGTGTGCAATGACACACCATTGCAATTCTGAAGCTCAAGAGCGGCTGTCTATCCAAAACTTGCCCCCGCCTCACAAGCCTTTGTGGAGTACATATTTTCTGTGTGTGGACTGGCTTGAAAAACAGAACAACCACATCTCTGGAGCAGCGTGTTTTCCGCAAGATTAACAAGAAATTGTTGCTTGACTCAAGAACACCCATCTCTCTCACCAGTGTTGGGCAAGTTACTCTAAAACAGTAACTAGTTACAGTTTCTGGTTACTTTTCCCAGAAAGTAACTAAAGTAGATACTGAGTTACAAATTATAAAAGTAAATCATTACTTTGGAAAGTGACTAGCTAGGAAAGTTACTTTCAAGTAATTTCTTAAATGTTCAAATGTTTAAAGAACCCACCTCCGTCCCTCTTTGACGGAACTTAAAATACATGTGCGTGTTGAGTTATGTATGATATATGCTATACTATACTTCCATTTAAAGAAGGCTACTTTTGGACTATTCCTGTTTCTCTTTGACTCACATGAATGTCCTGTGTCGTCTTTGTGTGTCTGACAATTTGTGTAAGCAACACCCGCCCAACTCCACCTCTGATTGGCTTACCTTGGCATTTTACTCACCATCAGCCAATCGTTATCATTTATGTGACTGTCTCGTGTCCCCGCCCTCACCAAGGAAGGAGGAACAAGAAAATTCTTTGCTGCTCGGCTTTGGTCTGATGAAAAACAGCTGCCTTCAATCATACTAATGCGCACCACATTTTTTGGCAGTAACGGTAACGGCGTTATAATGATGAGAAGAGTAATCAAATGAATTACTCGTTACTGAAAAAAGTAACACTGTTACAAATGCCATTATTTATATTCCCATCACTGTCTCTCTCACACACACAAACACACACACACTGCTGGAGGGGTCTGCCAGGGCCACGTGGGGATTATCTGTCTGGTTTCTCTGAATTCCTTATGGAATAAGCTGCAGTCATTTCCTCGTGCTGTGCTGTTGTTTCACACTGACATGCACACTTTCCTTTTGTAATTTATGTACTTTGTATGTATTCATTAAAGGAATAGTTCACCCAAAAATAAAAAGTCAGTCATTATTAACTGACCCTCATTTTTTATGTTTTGTTTAATTTTATTATACAGTACTCCCTCTGACCTTTTTGAATCCTGCAAATAACAGTAATAAGTATGAGAAAACAAAAAATAATACTAAAACTAATAAAAACTAAACTAAGCATTTTTGAAAATATAAAAACTATCACACCCAAACTAAAAACTAATTTAAACTAACTTAATTGGAGGGGGAAAAGTCGAAGCGAAATTAAACTAAAGTGAAAAATCCAAAACTATTATAACCTTGGGCCAAACCTTAACATTGAAAAGCTGATGATACCACCTACCGACAATGTCTCCAGGCGACTCTTAGTGTAGACCTATCCAAGCAGTATCCAAATGATGCTGAAAAACACTGGCTTTCCTCTACCATCATGAACTCCAGCAAAAGCATCCTCATTCACAAAAAGAAAAAAAGAAAAGAAACATCTGTAGACATCCTAGACATCAAGTGGCAAACTTTTATCTCTTGGCAAAATAATAAATGCAAGATTAAAAGAGCCCTAGCTACTGATGCCTAACTCCCCTTCACTCTAAAGATGGACGCTGCTTAAAGATAAGGAAACAATAGCAAAGAGGTGGAAAGAGTATTATGAGGATCCTCTGAGCAGGGACACTGAAGAAGATGAAGAGCAACAAGGCTGCTGGTCCTGATGGCATTCCAACAGAAGTCCTAAGGGAAGGTGGCCCTGATCTCCGTGAACTCATCCATGCCCTGCTTCTCAAAATATGGGAATGAGAAAATCCCTGCACAACTTAAGGATGCCTTGGTTGTCACCATCTTCAAGAAGCAGGACACCGCAGGAACGAGCAAGGCATTTCTCTCCTGTCCACCACAGGCAAAGCCCTAGCTCTGGTTTTGACCAACGGACTCACCGCCCTTCCAAAAAGCATTTGTCCTGAGTCATTTCCACCCAAACAGAGAGACCAAAGGCATGATTTTCATTGCTCGCCATTGCTAACTTCAAGAAAAATGCTGGTAACAAAATCTACCATTATACGTGGCCTTCATAGGCCTCACTAGAGCCTTTGACTCAGTGAACTGTCAGGCCCTCTGGCTGATTCTGGCAAAGGTTGATTGCCCAGAAAAATACATCCAGGTACTGAGACTGCAGCATAACAATATGTCAGCTACATCCTCAGTCACCATCAAACAGTACTCCTGCCCCACCAACATCTCCATTGACAACACCAAATTGGAAAATGTGGACCACTTACAATATATGGACAGCCACCTATCAACTGAAGCCAACATTGACAATGAAATACACCACTGCCTCAGCTGTGCCAATGGGGCTTTTTCAATGCTAAGGAAAAGAGTTTTTGTACTTTTTGGACTTTATGGCAAAGACAGAAACCAAAACCCTGGTCTACAATGCTACAATCTATAATGCTACAGCCACTCTTCTGTGTGGATCAGAGGCCTGGACCACGTACAGTGGGCGCTTGAAATCACTAGAGGCGTATCATCAGAGACACCTCCTCCTCAGGATCAGTTGGGAGGATCAACACACCAACACCAGCGTCCTGTGGGAGGCTGGTATCCTCAGCATCACTGCCACCATTGCTCAATACCAGCTCAGATGGACTGGTCACATCATCCACAAACCTGACTTTTGCCTTCCAAAACAAGTCCTGTACTCCCACCTTGTAGAAGGAAAACTAGCCCCTGTGGGCCAAAAGAAGAGGTATTAGGATAACATCAAAACAAACATCAAAAGATTCCACATAGGCCTTAACACTTGCAAGGATATTGTAATACATGTACTTGGTGTGTACCTGTAATATGTACTTAAAATACTGTACATATATACATCTGCAACCCTCCCAGGATGTGATACTTCCCAGAGCCCATTTTTGTGTGGAAAACAGAGAGGTGTCCAAAATGACATCATGTTGTTCATTGGTATTGTTAGGCTCAGACTAATCAGCTCACCCTGTTTGTTTATCCTGAAAAACGCCCTCACAGAGAGAAAGATCGCATTCATTATTCAATATGGAAAAAACAATCTTCTCTAGAATTTGACCTTTTCGCTTTGTGCGTAGTGTGTGTGTGTGTGTGTGTGTGTGTGTGTGTGTGTGTGTTGTCTTTGCTACATTGTGGGATCCACTACCTGACAGACAAGACGGTCAGGGGAGTGGCCTGTCAAATTTTCAGGGGTAACCCCACCATACCCAAAAACTGGATATGTGTGCTTAAGTGTGCTTAAGTGAGGTTAACTCTATACCGCCTCCTACTGAACAGGCCCGGTAAGGCAGAAACACACACTTCACACACATTTGGCTTATCTGCGCATGTGCAAGAAATTGGCTGACGGAAGACGGACTACAGCTTTAATAAATGACTGTGGCTGTGTCCGAAACCACCCCCTAACCCCTATATAGTGTGTTTACCAAGTAATTGGAAGTAAATGCAATTTGGAGCTTTTAGCTTGAAACAAAATTAAGGTTATTACTATTACAATTGTTTTTCATGTATGTAATTACTTGTGGAAATGCAATTTGCAGCTTTTAGCTCAAAGCTAACATTTAGCTAAAAAGCTAAGCTAATAGCCCTTTAGTGCAAGCTAAAGTTTTGTTAGCTAGTGCTAATACAGGCTTGTGATCTATTTTCAAATAACGAATTGGCAAAAAGTAAAGGATATAATATCTTTACTAAGTACATATATACAAATAAACTCTGAAATTATCTCCATCGTTAATAAATAATATTAATTTATACACCGATAGATTGGATGGGTTTGATACATGTACATTGACATGACCACTGGGAGGTGTTTAATGTAAGACAGCTATACAGCTATAGCACATTTCCTGGATGTACTGATGATACAAAACAAGCGCTCCTTGACAGCCGGACGAGGGAATGGCACAGAGACGCCGGTAAATGCCATCGTGACTTTAATGTTTATTTCAGTGAGACAGTTTGATATGTTTTAAATGAAGCATGTCGCTAAATCATTAAAAAAAACCGTTTTGTACTGTTAAAAACCCACATTTCAAAGCTCCTGATCAGGTAGCTTACGGTAACATTAAAATATTAAAATAGACTTTATAATTTCTCACAAATAACAGGGGGTCGGTTAAAAAGACATTAAAAAGAAGCTTCATCGCATTGCATTCGGTCAGTATGAAAACTTTATTTGAAGGAGAGCTACGTGGCTAGCGAAGCGGCTAGCGCTAGCTAATTGGCTAACATGCTACCTGGGGTACACGTGAGACGTGCACGAGCCGCTGAACTGGGAGCCTCCTTTGTTAATATAGTAAGTTTGACTTAGGTTTCCTCTCGTTTAGAGCATCAGAGCAAGGATAGAGAGACAGTAGGAGACTGTCTCCACATGCATTCGATTCAATTCAGTTTATTTATATAGCGCCAGTTCACAACATAAGTTATCTCACGGCACTTTACATGTAGAGCAGAGCTAAGCCAAACTCTGCCCACCATGAGCTGCATTTGGCAACGGGAAGAAACCTTGAGCAGAACCAGACTCAGGGTGGGCAAACATCTAATACAGTAATACATTTATTATCATCAACATATAGGCTTGTAATATATAGATATAATAATGTGTGTATATTGTATTTAGGCTGATTTGTTATTGTGGGGTGGGGGAGAGGTGCAATGCAGCAAAATATTCTAGCAGTGCCATATGCCTATACATGTAAATAATATAAGATTAATAGGGATATCTTGTAAAATTATAATAGTTTTGTGTTTAATATAGGAGTGTTGATGGCTACGAGGAGAAGAAGGAAACCGCCACTATAGGATGCAATTGAACATGCCGTCGAGGGTGTGGACAAGATGGCAGAACTGGAAGTGAAATATATTAACTCATTTAAAGGTACTGTCTGTGTTTATATTATTTATATATATATATATATATATATATATATATATATATATATATATATATATATACACACACACATATATATAGTATTATATTATTGAGGGGCCAAAATTAGAGCCCGCCACCTACCAAATGCAAGTACATGTAGAATATATAACATACTGTCTGTTTTGTCTTGCGGTATGAATCCTGTGTACCTTTTTAATATGGTGCACTTTCACCCCCTCAATGTGTGTTCAGTGTTTCTGACTAAAAAAATGAAAATTGTTCAATAGCAGATTGCTGGACATAACACATGACAAAAGGGATGACACAGAGAGCAGCAGACAGGCCACGGGTTGGCAATAAATTAATCTCTAAAACCCTTTTAATAGATTTTTTGTATATCCTAACACAAATACATGCACCTTAAAGAGTATTCTGTACAGTATGTAGTAGCCTGTATTAATGATATCTTTTCATGTAAATATTGATGTTATGAAAAAATAGCTTAACTGTGAGAAACCTATAGTATTATAAAATGACATTTGTAACACGTCTTTGACTAGGTCGAGGGATGTTTGCCAAAGGCCATTTCAGCAAAGGAGACTTTGTGGTAGAGTACAGGGGCCAGCTAATAAATCATGAAGAATCAGACAGAAGGAAGAAGACCTATCACAGAGCATGTTCTGTTTTCATGTTTGACTTCCAATGGAAAGAAAAGACATGGTGGTAAGGTTTTGATTGAATGTTACATTTCTGCACAATTAAGTTTTTTCAGAACAGACAAATTTGATAATAATGAATTTTTTTTAAGTTAGCATGTGTAGCCATTAGTAATTAAAGTAATGGGAAATTACAATAGGTAATTTAATCATAAATTTGATCAAGCCTATCAATTCTTTTTTTTTTTCATCCTCAAGTATTGATGCAACCCGAGAAGATGGCAGCTTTGGACGACTTGTCAATGATGACCACAAGCGTCCAAACTGCAAAATGAAGAGGATCATAACGGAGGGCAAACCACACCTCTGTCTGTTTGCTTTGAGGGACATTCAGCCAGGAGAAGAAATAACATACAACTACGGTGGAAATGATTGGCCATGGAGGAAACAGGTTTGTCATAAATGATGGTCACTGTGAAGTGAAGGAATCATTATAATCATAATCAATAGCTCAAATGTAAAGAATCTGAATTTCAATTGTGAGATTATTTTCTCAGGTTTAACTGAACACTAGTGTTTCTGCCTCTAATCAGATTCAACCAGTTAGAGAATTTTGTTTTTAATTTGTTTACATCCAAGTACAGTTAAGACACTAGTAATCACAGATGCGCAGCGTTTGCTCTTGTGCACACTGGTGCACAAGCTGCTGATTAACAGTGAATTATTATTTTAGGCAGAAGAACAGTCATGTGCTGCTGATCCCTGTGACATTGAAGACCCCAGAACAGCAGAGAAGATGGCTGAGAGTCCTTCATCCTCTGTCATGCAGGTACAGTAGGAGTCATTTTGTTGGGTTTCAACATTACTGTTTCTGTTTGTAATCAAAATTTGTCCACTGTTTGCTCTTGTGTACATTGTTGAGTTTAGTTCATATAGGTGTAACTACAGTGTCAAAGTGTTACCAAGCACAGTCTGGTTTTCCCGATTCAGTGGGGACCAACCATCATTTACTGTGGCTGCCATCTTACACACTTGTCTGGTCTTTTCCTTTGTGGGGACCATGGTAGCTAAGTAAGACTCTCCACATTTACTGACACTGATATGACTTTTTCATCCATAAAGTAAGCAAACATCACGTATTACACAAAGCCTATAACTCTGGCTAAGTTTGCTTTCCACAGTTCATATCAGCTGCTCTGTCACAGGTCAGTTCAACACTGCAACACTTGATATTCACTTGTTTTTGGCTGTAACGGGCCCTGCAGTACTATAACAGGCTACACACCTGTCACACCAGCCTGAACCAAGTTCAACCTATGCAAAAAAATATACTAAAATATGTCATGTTTAGTTCAAATGGATGTAACTATAGTGTCAAAGTGTTACCAAGCACAGTCTGGTTTTCCTGATTCAGTGGGAACCAACCATCATTTACTGTGGTTGCCATCTTACACACTTGTCAGGTCCTTTCCTTTGTGGGGACCACGGTAGCTAAGTAATACTCTCCACATTTACTGACACTGATATGACTTTTTCATCCATAAAGTAAGCAAACATCACGTATTACACAAAGCCTATAACTCTGGCTAAGTTTGGTTTCCACAGTTCATATCAGCTGCTCTGCGATAGGTCAGTTCATCACTGTAACACTTGATATTCACTTGTTTTTGGCTGTAACAGCCCCTGCAGTATTATAACAGGCTACACACCTGTCACACCAGTGGAGAAGAGTACATTCCTAAGAGTGGTGAAGATTCCTCTGAAGATACAGACACAAGTGAGATTATTGTCTCAGTTGACCAGAAAATGAACATGCTGAGATTGCCAAACATAGGAAAGAGGGCAGATGTCAGAAATGTGTGTCAGTCACTGCAAGATCTTGACAACACCTCTTTGAAGCCAATGAATGAGAGAGGGCGCTTGCCTATAAGAAAAGAAAGCACCTCTGGTAGGAGACGTAGAAGATGTTCAAGCAGTGTATCTTGCCCAACAACACATCAGAGCACTGATGACTTCACAAAACATAGTGAAGGAGGAGACACTGGATCCCTGTTGGAAAATTCAGCACCTGATCTGGAGCAAAATCTACCTGATAGCTCCTCTTCCCTGGGTGGAGTGGCTGATGGATTACTTCCCATACCTGCTGTTTGTAAAAAAGAGAATGGATCAAGAATGTACAACAAAAAGCAATATTGTTTGTACTGTAAGTTGGGGTTTATAAAAATGGCAAGGCATCTGGAGCGTGCTCATAAAGATAAGCCAGAGGTTGCAAGGGCCACATCCTTCCCTAAAGGCTCCAAAGAAAGACGTATGCATATGGAATATTTGAGAAACAAGGGCAACTTTGCACACAATGTTGAAGTTTTGAATTCTGGTGTTGGAACACCTGTGCCTCGCAAGCAACCAAAGGAGGATTCTCAAGCACAGAATTTTATGCACTGTGCATATTGCCATGGCTTGTTTGTAAAGAAGGTCCTTTGGAGGCACATGAAAATCTGTAAATTCAAGCCTACTGTTCCACTTAAACCTGGCAGAACACGTGCACAGGCCCTCTGTGCATTTGCAATACCTCCACCACCTGGAGTAAAGGAACAACTTTGGAAGCTGTTGAACAACATGATACAAGACGATGTATATTTTGCGGTCAAATCTGATGCCTGTATAATGGAGTATGGTGAGCATTTATACAACAGACTTGGACACGATGTCAGTAAACATGAGTACATTCGTCAAAAATTGAGAGAGCTAGGAAGGCTTCTGATATGCTCAAGGAAAACCACTCCCCTGAGGACCATTCAAGATCACATCAAACCTGCAAATTTCATGCATGTTGTTCAAGCTGTAAAAGAGATGGCAGGCTACAGTTGTGAAACAAATGCATACAAATGCCCAAGTCTGGCTCTCAAAATCGGATACAGCTTGAAAAAGATTTCAATGCTTGTTGAAAGCCGTGCAAATGTACAGAGTGACTACAGTGCAGCAAAAGATGCTCGTACATTCCGTCGAGTGTATGAAACCAGATGGAATGAACTGATATCATCTGCATCACTTAGAACACTGCAGGAGTCTAAGTGGAATACCCCTCAGTTGCTTCCATTCACAAAAGATGTCCAGACACTCCATTCCTATTTAGATGCTCAGCACCAAGATCTTATCAGCAAACTGTCCTCAGAGACATCACTCCAGACATATTCCGAACTCACAAAGGTCACTTTAACACAAGTAATTTTGTTTAACCGACGAAGAGCTGGGGAAGTGTCCAAAATTCCGCTTTCTGTTTATTTATCTCACAATCCATCAGACCCACAGGAGGATGTTAACGTTGCACTCTCAGATCTAGAGAAGAGACTGTGTCAGCATTTTCGAAGACTAGAAATCCGAGGTAAAAGGGGGCGAAAAGTCCCTGTACTTTTGACCCCAGCCATGCAGCAGGCATTGGATCTGCTCATCAGAAAACGGAAGGAATGTGGGATCCTCCCAGAGAACACCTACCTTTTTGCAAGACCATCCAGTTTGATATGCTACCGTGGGTCTGATAGCCTTCGATATTTTGCCAAGGTCTGCGGTGCCAGAGGCCCTGAAAGTCTGACTTTGACAAAATTGCGAAAACAAACAGGAACCCTGTCCCAAGTCCTTAACCTCACCAACACTGAGCTGGATCAACTTGCTGATTTTCTGGGACATGATATCAGAGTGCACCGACAGTTCTACAGACTCCCTGAGGGCACACTACAGCTAGCTAAAATTAGCAAAGTGCTAATGGCTCTTGAGCAGGGGCGTCTGGCAGAATTCAAGGGCAAGTCCCTTGATGACATTAACATTGATCCTGAAGGTACCAAACATTTAATTTGTCTACGTAAAAATAATCTGGTTTTATGGATTTATTTGTTTTGGCATTATTTGAGTATGTGAGGATCAAGTGATGACTATTTCAGTTGTTTTTCTTCCCATTTCCTCCCTCTCCTCTTCCTGTCCACAGAGAATGTGCACCTAGACAGTGACCACGAGAGAGACCCTGAGGCTCCATGTGACCCTGAGGCAGCCTATGAGTCAGAGTCACTTGGTAAGTGTTTTATTTTTTTTTTTCAATATCATCCGAAATCTGTCCATTGTCATGTATCTAAGGATAACCGCAACATACTCCAGGTGGACATGGCTAAACTGCATCTTGAATAGTTCAGTGATGAAACTGTATGGCAGTAATTCTAGGGTTTTTTTTCCTGTTTTTTTCAGAGAATCCGGTCACAACAGAGAGCGAGACAACAGGGCCAGATGTGAGCACACCGCAGCAGGACACTGTGACGCCCTCACATCCTAACAAATCCCTAAAAAGGTTAAAAGGTAAAGTTTTTAATTTTTAAATTTCAAGATTGGCTGGTCAAAAATATAAAGTAATCAGAGGTTACTCTTGTGTTGTGTTGGTGTATAGGGCGACAGTATTCCAGAAGGATGTGGGAGAAAGAGGAGGTTGCTGCTGTGGAAAGGCACATGATGTCTTTCATCACATCATGTCGCGTTCCTGGAAAGGGCGACTGTGATAAGTGCCTTAACATGGAAAAAACAGCCCTTAAGAACAGGAATTGGCTAGCCATTAAGTTTTATGTTAAAAATCGCATCACAGCTCTGAAGAAGAAAATTTAGTTTAAAGCTGTAGTTGCTACAAGTGTATTTTTTTCTTTTCAATTTTGAATGTTTATGTTAAAATTAATCCAGAATCAAACTCACCAAAGGTGTGTTTTTTGTTCTTTGCTCACGGTACAAGTAAGGGGCTGAATTTGTTTTGTTTCTACATGTTATTAGAGCTGCAAAGTTATTAAAAAAATTTGCTTTTACCGTTACTGACTGTCTTGGTAATTGAAGATCACTTGTAGTTACATAAAAGGTTAAACACAGGCATCATTGGCACTGATTTTAGAGGTTTAACTTACTGTTAAAGGTGGTTAAGGTCTCCATAAAGTAAGTTAACCCTTAGTGTGTGTTAAGTGGTCCAGAGGAAGACAGGACCACTTAAAGAAAAATCTGAAAGTGTATATATGTTGACCCCACTAATCACAAAAACAAGACAAGTCCCCAGGAAGCGGTCCCTGGTCAGGTGAGGGACTCTACTTTGTCTGATTGAAAATTTGAAGTGATATCTGTGTTTATGGTTGCTTCAGTATACTGCTTGATTTTTTTCAGTGCTGTAGAACCTTCAGAAAGGGTGGTCCCCAGATTGCGTGTCCTGGTCTTGTGTCCCAACAATGTGATATAGACAAGGCTGTGTGTGTGTGTGTTTGGCCCTTGTAGCTTTGTTTTCCCCCTTATGCACCTTATAACAGAATTACGCTGTTTCTGATGACTTTGTAGTCCAGTTTTCATCATTTGGAAGGAACAGTGTGTTGAATTCATTGAGGTGGTCATTTTGAGTGTATAATGTTGTCAAATACATTTCATGTGTTTTTGAGTTTCTAATATTGTGCTTTATGTTAAGTAGTCCCATTGTCAGATTATTTGAATTTCTTCACAGTTTCTACGTACAATAATTTAAGCATTCTCTACTGGTGCGTAACAGTGATACAATGTATATAAAAGTAAAATAAAGAGATCAGGATCAGTAATGCGTCAATTTTTTTTTTGGGGGGGGGGGGGGTTGCAAACAAATGGATCAGACCCCCACTAAGTCATTTTAATGTGAAGCCTGTTTTGTTTCATTTTATGTAACCTAAGTTCTTTATCAAAGTGATTTCACTAGAGCTCCCATGAAAGCTGTCCCACTGTCATAGATGCAATGAAACCTCCATTGATTAGAGTTACAATAGAATGTTCAGTGACATGAAACTGAAACTTTGTGAATGTAAAGTTACACAAATCTGTGGGGGAAAATGGTTTTCAAATGATTTGGGGGAACTGATCGCAAATTTATTTGATCATGTGACTTTTAGGGAGATTTCATTGATGTAAAAACATTTTATTGAGAAATACCCCCAGCTGAGAATTCAAACTGATAAAACTTTAAACTGGTGGGGATTCCAAACATACCAGATATATCATAACTTGGGGAAAAGGTTAAACAATGCATATCATGACTATTTCAAAGTGATGTAATGAGGCAGCCATAATTTTGATTTGAATAATTCCAGTGTAAACATGCAGTGAAGTGTGTGAACAAACAAAACTGTCACTGTGGCACTATCATTACTGTATCAGTACTGAACCCCAAATGGCTCCTGAAGGCTGCACCATAGCTGTGTGAATGTGTGTGAATGGTTAGCTCCTCAAACTGATGAGCAGTTGGCACCTTGCATGGCAGCCAATGCCATCAGTGTATGAATGTGTGTGAATAGGTGAATGAGATATGTACTGTAAAGAGCTCTGAGTGGTCAAAATATTAGAAAGGAGATATATAAGTATAGTTCATTTACCATTTACTTCCTCACTCGTCACACTTTGTATGGTGTTAAAGTTAAGTGACAACATGTCCATTAACCTCCAGATTTATTTCACTTTCATCTGAAAAATCCAAACAAAAAGTTAAACTAAAAGCTCTTTCCCTTTATTTGATTTTAGGCTGATTTCATTACATTACTTTATAACAGCTAGTTTCTTGCAGGATTCACATTCTGTGAATAATTTGTTTTCTTTTAATTTTCACATAATGTTTCTGTTCGTAGGAAGTAAGAAAGTAAGACATTTGATGTGAATTGATTTGGTAGTCTCTATTGAGTGCATCTGTTCATTCAGTTTGGTGTTCAGTTTGTGGTGTATGTGATTTGTTAACTTCACTAGAGGTTTTTTGGGGCCACAGACAAAATCTTGTTTAGTGCCACCAAAAGCCTTGGGCTGGCCCTGTCAGCTACAACAACAATAATAATTGAACTTGTTCAACAGGGTCTATTTTTAGACTCAGTATGCATTTTCACTGAAGTGAATGAATAGTGAATAAAATAAGCCCCTGATTGTGAAAATAATGGATTTAAATTTCATTTACATGATGAAAGTGAAGTGAACACACAGTGAAAACAAAGCTCTGACTCTAAGGGGTGAAAGAGAAACCTTGTGGCATTGATTGTCTAGTAGCCATTGCCTGGCTGCCCCCCTTCTCTGATCCTCAGGGGTGATTTGTCAACTAAAAGACCATTAATCACTGAATGGGAGGATCGGGGAGTGTTGTTTGGAGGCTGAACATGACCACGCATCCATCTATACCAAGATCCAGACACTGCACAGACCCAGAGGTGTGAGTTCAAGGCCAAGATGGAGAACCAATCCTCAGGTGGATATACAGTTAGTGGCAAAGCAGATCAAAAAGCTTACAACTAGGGACCGTAACCTCTACACTAAAGCTTTTGGAGTGGTGGGCTGTCAATCATTTGGAACACAAGTTACCAGAACAATTCAAACGCTTAATACATCTGTCTATTCCTGGGCATGCATGAATATGTGGCCAATAAACAGCTCCAAACAGATTATGGGTGGAAGCAGATCTGGCAAATTACACAAGGTTATGTTGAGTTATCAATTTGGTAATTTATGTTGTTACTTGGGGTGTAAAAAAATCACCACCAATTTTAAATTCTCCTAAAAGAATGCACCAAAATAATTTGAATTGAATTTGATAAATGCCAGCATCACACAATCACAATATGCATTGTGTCAGACCTAGACTCAAAGAGGACTCAGAGTAATATACATTCTGGCAGACTTTATTTAAATAGTCTACCTCCCAGACAGAGTGATAACCAAACCAGCTATGAAAATAATCTATGAATAAACAAAGGATCACTCCACAAGGAGGAAAACAAAAGTCTATGGCTATTATTTTTATTGAAAATAATAGCCATAGATTTTTTATTGAAAAATAATAAAATAGGCCTATTTGTAGAAAAAAATGTAATATTTGAGTTACATAAACATATTTATTCGTTTTCTTCCTAACTGTCCTTGAAATAGTGGTCAAGAAACCCCCCCCACCCCCAACACAAAAATGGTTTGGCCATTGATCAAAATTTGATGTTGCCGTTTAATTTGAAGTCTGGTGAAGTCTGGTTCAGAAAAGGAAAGAAAAGAGAAGAAGAGAAAAGGAAAATAGAGGCTTTAAAGATTTTCTTAACAAATATTTTTGAAAAAGTGGTGACAGTGAAGCTGGAACTCATAGAGTGAATATAGAGCAAGGTAAGAAACAGCGCAGCCAACGGTTACCAGCCTCGTAACAGGCTAGCGCAAGTGTTAATGTCTATTAACTTGTATAAAAGCCTGATATAACACGCTATCTTTGACAGAAACAGTTGAGTTTGGTAGCTGAGAGGATGAGACAGAGAGGAGAGAGATCCAGCTGCAGTCAGGTGAGAGAGAGACAGAGTCAGGCTACAGGTGAGAGAGCAGAGAGGGAGAGAGTCACAGTGATGCGGGAGGGGCCCATTGAACAGAGAGAGAATCTGAGCAGGATGGATCACACACTTAATTTCAGCGAAACATCAGAGGAGAGGAAGAGCTGAGGAGATGAAGAGCAAGGGAAAAGCAGAGGGAAAAGGACAGATAGGCCTAGTCCCAGGCAAGACTGTCAGCTGGCCTGACTCTGGCACAAGACAAAGGGAGACGCAGACACGGGGGTAATGGAAACAGGTGAACAAGGGGAGCGGTTGAATAGTTAATTTTGCTTGCGAACCTTCCTCACTGAGTGAAATGACTCAGAAGTATTAATGTAGCCGCCATGATAAGAGCTGTTTGAATTCTCTAACTGAAATTATTATTATCTCCTTTAGCATAGGATACACTGGACCATCCTTTAAGCCTAACTCAAGCCTAACTCGCACCGCGGTCACTGTTGCTGATCGCTGCCACTATAATCAATGAGACCACTCACACCGGGCGTGCTGTGGAATGTCTCAGCAGCGTCTCTCCACTCCGCAGCTCTATCTTTCTGTAGCACTTCTATTTTTGACGCTGCCAGTACGGTGTGAGTTGACGCCGGGCAGAGGACAGAGCAAAACCGTGGCGCAGCCGTTCCGCAGCGCTTACAGTGTGACATGGGACTCACATAAAAAGGAGGGATTATAACTGTGGCAAATCTACAGTATATGGTAATTTCTTTTGATTTCAGTTAGATCTCACAAACAGCTAATCTGTGGGTTTAGTTGGACATGTGGACATAGTTGGGTTTAGGACTACGGAGATGAAAAAATGTAGTGCAGAAGAAAAGAGCTGTCTGATGTCATGGTAAAGTAGTGAAAATAGCCTACAAACGGATTGTAACTTTTTTTAATAGCTAAAATACATTTCGTTACTGCCCTCACAGCACGCCTTCACAGCAGTACGTTGTTTAGCTTATGTACTGGTTCTCCAAAGACAAATGAAAACTGCACACTACACATAAACCTTGCTGCTCAGTGGCTTGAAATCTGTGGACAAGAATTGGCAGTGTAATTGACACGTAAATCGGGACAATGTCATGACCAAATGGCCAGACTTTGAGGGGCTGAAACCAATTCTAGACTAAAGCAGGGCCAGACTGAGACAGAATACAATAATACGGCTAATATTTAATAGACCTCTTGCTGAGGGACAAAGAGGCTTATGAAGAGTTTTGATACAGAAGCAGATTGTTAACATTAGCTTGCTAGCTTTGCTTACCTGTCTTTAAAATGTTTCCTCACGTGTTCCTCAAGTGCCAGTAATGGTTTAATGTGGCTCAGCCATCTCAGTTAACACTGCATTGCAGAATGCACTCTGTTGTGTTTTGGATGCTGTTTTGCAGATACAGTCTTTGTGGTTTAGGAAACCAAATTTTATCACAGACACAGGCCCTTCTCCTGTCTTCTGCAGAGTGCATGTGAAGATAACAGCCGTGAATAGTAACAAAAAATAAATATTAGAAAAAAAAGAAGCAGGGAGTTTTGATCCTCAATCGATGGCTGCTGCGTGATGTCCACCACATATATTATTACTGTCATCATTGTTACATTGCTCCATTATAGTTTATAGTTAGTTATAGCATCTGTCTCTCTCTAACTCAACCAGTCATGGTGGATGACCATCCACCAATGAGCTTGGGTCTGCTCAAGGTTTCTGCCTGTTAAAAGGAAGTTTTTCTTTGCCACCGTCACCAAGTGTTTTCTCATGGTGGAACTGTTGGTCTGTTGTTAATAATATTATAAAGAGTACGGTCTAGACATGCTCTGTATGAAAAGTACCATGAGGTAACTTATGTTATGATATGGTGCTATATACATAAAATTGAAATGAATTGTATTGAATATCTGTGCAGTTGTAGTTGTCAATAAAATCCAGAGTTCTCTTGGTTTGAGACAAAGGCAAGACAGAGTGATTGATTCCAGACAGATCCTGACCGATCCCTACAACACAGCAGTCACTTCAGTGTTGGGTGAAAACATGAGTGTGACTCTTACATTACATTTACAGTCTAGTTATGGGGTAACACTGTGATGCATATCATCTCTCTGATTTCGGTAGTTGCCATCACAAGCCGTAAGATACGGTCAAATTTCAGACTCCCACATTCTTTTCATTGCTAAATATTGTTGACAGTAGAACTTGATGGAACTTGGTGCTAATGTAGTCTAATGTGATACTGATGAAATATTTCCTTCCTTGAAGTAAATCAACAGGAAGATGACCTCTTTCTTAAGCGTGAGTTTCTGGTTTGACAGCTCTGCACAAAGTCTTTCTCTCTGTCACACACACACGCATGTATAAATACATACATGTATAAACACATACTTATTTACTGACATTTTGTTATTTTGCGAAAATCATCAGAATCAGAAAAAGGTTTATTGCCAAGTAAGTTTTACATACCAGGAATTTGTCTTGGTGTTATTGGTACATGAGAAATATTAAGTTAGAAATTCAAAATAAAAAGCCTTGTATTAAAAAATAGAAACAATTAAAATATGTAGCAGCTGTAAGTGCAGAGGGAGAAGAGAGACATGTTTACCCAGTTTCACATGCTGCTTCCTGTCAGACAGGAAGTCTGTGATCCACTTGGAGGTGGAGTCAGGCACGCACAGCAGTAGAGATGTCAAACTCAGAACCTTTTAGGGATTCTGAGCCACTCACTAAACAGATTGGGATCTTACGAGTCATTTTAGTCAGTATGTTCATAAGTATATAAATTCTACCAGTAAAACACAAGCCGCACTGGACTTGGACTACAAATAGAATAAATAAATTCAAATTTGTGAACTATTATACAAGGAGGGCAGTCTACTGTTTGTGCATTTGAAATTTTGATACAAGAAATAAAACTTTGTATACGTTAACTACAGGGCTGTACAGTAAGTAGTTCACAGTGTTTTTATTTAGCTGGCAGAATATTCAACTGACACAAATACAGTATTGTATTCTCACAACTCACAGTCAGCATCACTCATTCAACTTTAAATACAGTAAATGACATTAGAAATGTGGCGAATGTAACTCCAGAGAGACAAATTGACGAGACATTATACGAAAACATATTGCTGCAAATAAAATGCTCCTCTCACAGTGTTTAGGTTGTACTAGCCTAGCCTCTAACGTTTATTAACACTTCATTGTGTTAAATAAAGTGCAGCGAATGTGACAAGGACCAGGACACAGAGATCGGACTCGGATGCAGAGCTGACGATGATTCGTCAGCTCTGCATCAGGAGGGATAGCTAGGAAAATTATGAACAGAAAACATATCTTCTAGCATAAGATGAACTACAATTCAAAGAGAACAAAAAACGCCTCCGAAGAGGGAAAAAACCAGAAAAGGGGAAGAAGTCTAAACTAAACTAAGGCTATGAAAAATTAAATGACAAAAGGTCAACAAAAAACTCTCTTAGCGAGGCGAAAACTGAAACGGCAACTGAGGCTTTGTAATAACTGGACTGAAGCAAGACCACACACGACATGACAAGACATGACACACTGGAACAGGACAAAGGGAAACGCAGACTATATGAACACATGGGGGTAATGGGGAAGAGGTGGACACAATCAGGAATCAGGGCCGACAATCAGACTGGTGACACATGAGGAAGGGTAAGTGACCTGAAACGAGAGGAGAGTTAATTCCCAAAATAAAACAGGAAGTCACAAAACAAACATGGAGACAGGACAAAAACTCAAACTTGACACACCGGTGTGACAGAATGAAACAAATTAATGAAAACGACATAATGCTGCAGGTAAAATGATGTTAATTTATTGAAAAAGAGTGTTTGTGTTTTAAATAAAGTTTCTATCATCTTGTTTATTGCTGTATTTATCTTCTTACATTTGACTGGAGGAACTCCGTGATCTTCATTTCCTGCTGTACAGAGGAAAAGATCCAGCTGACTCGGTTGAATCAGTGAATCATCTGGGTCTGCTGGATCAGCGAGCGATCCGCAGGTCTCCTGAGTCTTTTAGTTCTTTTGATTCTTGGGAGTTTCCGGCTCTTTATGGATTTACTCAATGCATCCAGGAGGGCGCCGTCAATGGCTTTGAGGTATGACAGAACAAAGTGCTCAAAGGGCTTCAGAGGTCAGGATGGCGGGTCTGAAGTCGTTCAGTCCTGTGGTCCTTGGCTTCTTGGAAAAGGGATAATTGTTGAGGTGTTGAAACAGACTGGCATGTGACATACCACCTTGAAGCACAGCAATGATCATCTGTCTCCAGTGAGGTGTTGAAAATGTCCATGAACACTGACAGCTGATGAGCACAGTGCTTCAAGGTGGATGGAAATACAGAATCCAGTCCAGCAGCTTTCCTGAAGAGCTTGTTGATGTCCCTCTTCTGGATAGAGCTGGTCTGGTGTGCTGTGGGGGGTGGTCACTTTGTCTTTCAAAGCAGCAGTAAAACTCGTTCAAGTCAAGCCCTGGCCGCTAATGGAGTGGGAGGCCTTTCCCCAAAACCCCACCAGGTATGTCTCCATCACGTCACGGCTGCAATGCTGTTTTGGTCATCATGCATGTGATTTCAGAAGCAGAGTGTTTAGCCCGCCAGAATTTGTTTACTTGCGCAGATTTGGTCATTGTCCTTCTAAATATGCTTCTACGTGTGTAAATATGCTTCATAATTAATTTATTTCATTTTTGTCTGTTTTTATGACCGGCAGTTTGCAAAACAAATTTTAACAAATAAAATATCCTGCATGCTGTTTCTGAGTAAATTGACATGGGCTGATCACAGCACTGCTTTGCAAAGTAAGTGCTGGCAAAGACACAAAAGTGCCCGGCTTGTTTCCCTCTTCTCTGGGGTTTCACTGCGAGAACTAAGGTGAGCACTTTTGACCAGAATGTCCAAAAAAGAAATGTGGGAGGCAAGTTCATGTTCCACATCACCATACTGGGTGACTGGGTGGTTCTTTTGTTCATGATCATTCATGTGTTGTTTTACAGTTTTTTTCCAGTTGCTAACACACTGAAATGACATGGATAGCACAAATATTTAAACTGACACACAGGGAGCAAAACCTCATCTCAAATCTCCAAAACTTTAAACACATTTTCTGCTTCACACACATTTTGCAATTGGAAATGTCACTTTTTAAGTGTACTGAACGCGGTTCTCTGCATAAGACACAACACATAAGTCACATGTTTGCACTTTCAAAACACTGCCATTTAAAATGACACTACATGAGCTCATTGGCCACTATATGTGCCACCTGGCCAAACAGGTGTAATGTAATTGTTTAACACTTCAATCAGGAAGTAAGCAATAAAAGAGCACAGGTGAGAATCTTTTTTTCTTTTATAACAACAATGGAAGACATCACTGAGAGAGGAACAGGAAGAGGGAGAGTGAGAATGAGAGGGGGAGGAAGAGTGAGAGGTAAAGGTAGAGCAGTGCTGTCTAATTATTTTGCTTTCCTCTTTATTATTTTTCTGCATTGTATTTTTGAGCTTACTGTTTTGTGAGCATATGTAAGTTCAATGTAAATATATCTGCTGTGCATATGTTGCACTGACTTGTTTGGTGAAAAAAATAATCAATAGCACGTGTGTATCTGCAAATATTTCTGTGCATGTGAACAATGTGAAGAATTCTCTACAGGTTGAACTATGTTAATATTATGGCAAAGCATACTAAAGATGAGAGTGCTTTTCATTATGCCCAACAGTATGTAGCTGAATAGACAAAAATCGGTAATATGAATGTGAAAGTGTGTGTCATCTGGTGCAAAAGTTTGATTTTGGTTGCAGTGCTTCATTTTGCAGGATATATGAGGTAGTTTGAGGTTTGGGTCTGTGGTTTGGTGAACTGTGTTAGTTTTTTGATAAAACCAGCCGAGTTTGCAAAATTGTGTTTGAGCAATTGGAAAAACTGTAATGAGCATGTGGAATTACAATATATATCCATCTATTATCTGTAACCACTTATCCTCATCAGGATAGCAGTGGGGCTGGACCCTATCCCAGTTTACTTTGGACGAGAAGCTGGGTACACACCCTGGACAAGTCGCCAGCCTGTTGCTGGACACAAAGAGACAAACAACCATTCGCACTCACACAGTACATTTACATGCAGCAAGAAATTCAAATTTCTGATGTATCAGATAATGACATGCATAACACTGGATCACTTGTCTGAGTATACAGTGGTGGTCAAAAGTTTGTAACTCTTTGTTATCAGGCTGCTCCAATAAGTCTCTTAGGACTTTGCAGCTAATTCAGAATGCTGCTGCACGTGTTCTGACAGGAACCAAGATCAGAGATCACACACCTGCTTTCAGCTATCAAGCTCGTCTTCTGTGGAACAAATTACCATTCTGGATTCGGGAGGCAGACATGGTCACCACCTTTAAGAGTAGACTTAAGACTTTCCTCTTTGATAGCACTTATAGTTAGTGCTGGCTCAGGTCATCCCTTAATTATGCTGCCATAGGACTAGACTGCCCCCCCCCCACATTACTTATTCCAGTATTTTTATGTTGAACATCTGTTTTTTTCCCTGTTGTTGTTTTTTGTGGGCAAGTTTTTCCTCACTGGAAACGAGGGTCTAAGGACAGAGGGTGTCACTCCCTGTACAGATTGTAAAGCCCTCTGAGGCAAAATGTGTTTTGTGACTTTGGGCTATACAAATAAAATTTGATTTGATTTGATTTGACTTTGACACATACTAGCTTCCCAACACTCTGATGACAAACGGAACTCTTTTATATTTGTTGCACATGAATAATGATAAGCAGGCTTGGCAATATTAAAGACATTCATATATCAGATCTAACATCAAGTCTCTTCTCAGTCACTCAACACATTCAGATTCAGGATTTTTTCCTCCCCTTCCCCAAAATCCACAGAGACTCACCCAGGATGAATGCTTGTGTCCACAGGGAGTTAGCATTCTCCTTCAATGCTTTCTAAATATGAAGAAGACAGCAGAGAGTGCAGACATTCTCAAATGTATATGCTATCACACCTATTCATCTTCAGTAATGAAAATGCTTGAGCAGAAAAGGAAAGAGGGGTGGAGATTCTATCACATAACAGAACATCTAGCACAGTACATAGGTCAGCTCTGCACACATGCACACACACACAATTCCACTTAGCATGGTCGGGAGTAACCTCACTACAATATGTCTTCAAAGGCCATTGTTGAGTCTTTGTGAAGGAATAAAGTGAGAGCACAGGGACTGTCTGGCTGGCTGTGGCCTGGGCTCTGATAGCATTGTGACGAATGAGTGGGAAGGCCTGGAAAGGGCTTCTTATTGAGCGATAAAGAGTCAGAGGATGAATGTAAAGGAAACATTATGTTGACTTATTGAAAGCATCCTACTGTAAAGGTCTTAAGCCTTTGGAATCCCTTTGACAGTCACCTCATTCCAAACATCCTCACATATAAAAAAGATTAAAAGAGCCAAATTGGTTTCAGCTATTTTGTTGTTGTTGCTTTGTACTTATAATTTTGAGAGAAAGTCTCTCTAGTAGTAGATAGATAGATAGTCTCTATCTATCTATCTATCTATCTATCTATCTATCTATCTATCTATCTATCTATCTATCTATCTATCACATTTTAGGCATCCACCATATCCAAGTCTTGTAATTACCGGGCACACAGTCTGCTTTGTCTTCCACAAAGGATAGACTCTAATTGTGGGCCAAATTAAAGAGCTGAATGAAACGCTGCTGTGGACCATTTATCACCACTAACCAAAGGACAGTGATGACAGAGCAGGAAGCAAAACACCAACATAAAATATCTATGGTGCGTCTTTGGTTGAACTTTAGACTAAAATCTTTTCAAACCTGTCTGGAGGAAAATATGTAAAGGAAAGTATAGTACGTGTGACAAACAATTGTGAGCCCAGTTGAATAGACTAGGGTATACAGCTGGCCCTGGCAATACTGACAATACTGTAGCCTGTGTGTGTGTGTATTGTGGTGAAGACAGATTTCGGCCTGCCAGTGGTGGACAGATGAGAGAGAGAGGTTGTGTGTGTGTGTGTGTGTGTGTGTGCGTGTGTGTGTGTGTGTGTGTGTCCAGGAGAAAGTCGTTTAAGAGGCTCCTGGATGACAGAGGCCTCCCAAATGAGATTATACTTTATTGTGAGTGCAAGAACCTGGCTGTAATTCAGTTTGAAGAGAACATCAGGCCGGCATTAAACTGAGAAAGTTCACACTTGGCAATATGGACCAATAAGGGAGCGGCAAGGCTTTGGGTAGGGCATAGAGGTAGAAAGAGAAAAATAAGACCAATAAACTGCAGAGTTCTGCCCACCACCTCCTGCTGGAACAGTTGTGTGGTGGAACTTCTCTTATTCTCTGATGTGTCCAAACTGCACAGCAGCAGGATATGCAGGAAGGACCAATGTTTCTGAACATATTAAAAAAGACAATAAATCTTTTAGAAACATTTTCATATTATACACTAGAAACAGCTCATGATTCTTTTTGATTCAGGGAATAGCTATTATGTACCTTCATGTAGCGCCATCATGACAGCACATAGGCTGACCCTGTTACAGGAAATATATATATATTTTTTAAGTTATATAAAATATAATTATGTTTGTAGTTATGAATTTCTTTTACAAAAAAATGAAAAAAAAGATAAAGCACATTATAATTTCTTGATTAAGATGTCAGATTATAGTTATTTACTTGCATTGCTTGATTAATTTGTGACAGCTGAGTTTAGATTGCTCCATGACCCTGCTTAAAAATAACTAAGATAATAACCTCATACAGGGGTATGGCCCGTTGTATAATGTCCTAGAATCATAATAATATAACTCCATATTTTGAGTTTAAAAGTGCATGTTAGCAGTAACATTAAATAATAACTTCACACGACATGTTACACATAATAGATATTCACAGATTAAGAACCACAGTAATGTCATAATACACAGATTACACAGAGAAACTTAAAGACAATAAATGATTTAATGTATATAAAATAGGAACAGAGGTGATGTACTTGATCTAACAGTGCAATGTTGTCTCAAACCAAGTCACATAGTGGTGTGATGTCAGCTATAACAGTGTACACCAGAATATCATGTAACTTGAATATGAAATTATGTAGAAAAATCATATTGGCCATTCATAGATAAACTGTAGATTTGAAGTTTCTGCCTTTTCTGTGTGTGTGTGTCGTCTGTTATTCAATGCCTTTATCCTTCAGTAGCTTTCTCACAGTCTTCAGGTACTCAGAGTCTGAGTAGAAATCACTGAAAGAACACAAATAACACAAAGACAAGGACTGTTACATTAAGCTAATGGTTGCCACACTTTCAGGCCAAATCAAACAATAAATGTTTCAAAGGCTACTTATCACCTTACACCTGGGGACTTTTTGCTCATACACAACATTTCAAAATTGCTGATAAAAACAAATTCCTCCCAGCCTTCACCATGTTGGTGTACACACACAATCGTTACAGACACAATTATTTGCAGAATACCTCTACTCACCTTCAGTCCTTCAAAATGCTCTTATATTAAATTATAGAATTTATATAAAATCTTATTTATCCAATATCAGACATTTCCCAGTGGTCAACTGGGGCAACTGTGGTTGTGCAATTTACTCACACTTTATATCCTCCTTCTGGTTGTGTTTTCAGGGGGATGAAACCTGTAGTGACCATGTCCTTTCCATCTTCATTAGTGGCAACAGTAAACAGGAGCTGCTGCTGGTAGGCCTTATCCAGCAGCTTGAGAACTCTCCTGCCCTCTCGGTTGTCAGGAAGGTAAGCACAGAGCCTCAGACCTGCATAGGACTGGCCAGGGTGAGGGTGTTTCTCCTGCAGGAGTTAAGTTTCAGTGGTGCAGTAAACAACACTGTCACCTATAAATTGTACTCACATACAGTAACTGTGTTTTGGTTAATATTTATTTCTAGTCTTCTGACCTCTACATATCTCATTCACCCATTCATACACTGATGGCACTGGCTGCCATGCAAGGTGCCAACTGCTCATCAGTTTGAGGAGCTAACCATTCACACACCGATGGAGCAGCCTTCGGGAAAGAGTTGGGGCTCACGACAGGCTTGACTTGCTAACTGGAGCAGCTGGGGATTGAACCACCAATCATCTGATCATCTGATTAGTGAGATCAGGATGGATGGTTTTGGTGTTTGAGGTTGTACTCAAACTATCTAAGTGCTTTGAAAATTGCCTGAAGCCTCTTCAGATTATGATGCCATGTCTAAAACTTTAGGATAAGTTTGGCTACAGTATAAACTTAAGAGACCAGTGAGGAAGGTTTTGCAGAATTATTGTTGTCAACCTACCAGCACAAATTATTTATTATGTGTCTTAGACTTCTGGAAGCCACATGTTTAAGATCATTTAAGTTTTTACACTATAAACAACAACATGCAAAGATGGTGAGATTCATGTGATGGAAGACTTAATTTAAGTTATGCTAGAGTTAAATTCTTTTTATTATATTGAATTAAACTTCTCTGTAATATATTTACCTTGTGACATGGTTTTCAGCTTGCAACTATTTGATGTTATTTTATTATTATTTTAAAGCAATGTGCAAAGAAATAAGGTTAACTAATTTATTTCTGATTCCTGTTTAAAAAAGTGTAATTAAAAGAATTTGCAAACTTCATCAAAACCAGATGTAGATGTTATTACATTCATCCACAAATCTACAGGTGTCATTGTGATCTTTCAGTCATCGTTTCAACAATTTACATGTGGCTGTTTTAAGACTCCCATTACTGTGTTTTTTTGCATTCATTAAATGATACGATTGGCTTACATGGTTTGCTGAAGTAAAAGAAGCCACCTGATGCTGCAGATCATTTCATGTTGAAATAGATGTATTTGTGAAGTCCTCACAGGACAAAATAAATGTGATAACATCCAAATATGTTTTCATGGAAACTGAAAATAGTTTAATACATATATTTATATCTTTGTAAATTTCTATTAGATTTTATTTAAAATAAGTTCACCTTAATCTTAGAAATAGTGCATATATTTCTGTGATAAATTCAGTTCAATTAATGTTTATCTTATATTATTATTATTATTATTATTATTATTATTATTATTATTATTATTATTATATTATTATTATATTCTGTTTATCTATATTTAAGATGTTATGAGAAACACATGAAATCAGAGCTGCTTCACTGTTGAGAAAACTTCCATTCTCCTGTAGCTTTGCTAACCAGACTAACCAGTTTATCAGTTTCTCTCACAGAGGCAATGCTGGCAGAGGCCCAATAGAAATCTTTGCTCTCCTCTGAGCTCTTTCACTTTTACTCACATGTGAGCACAATTACTTTGAAATTATGAAATATTTATGCCATAAATCAAGATGGTCACTAAACCTATTTGTTATTGTAGGAAATTAAAATATATATGGAATCTGCACATAAATCAAATTAAGTGGCTCCACTGTAATTCACACTTTAAATAGATGTACACTGTGGTTTTAGCCAAGTTTACCGTCTGTATTCCATTTGGGAATATGTACATAAGCTGAAGGGTGTTGGCATTGCGGAATCCCGGCAGGTCTCTGTGTAGGATCACCCAGGTCATCTGGCCCTCTGGCTGGCAGCCGTTCAGTGCTCTGTGCGTACCATTCAGCCCTTCATTAGCTGCACAGATGGCAGGCACATTTTAATCAAACTATCAAGATGTGATTAGAAGATAATTCTGAAAAGTTTGACAGACTTAGAGAATTAGATGTGTATGTGCATGACAAACCTTGTTGTACCAGTGATGGAGGACCCTGTCCATTCAGATAGCGGTTACAATGTAACTTGTCACTGCTCTGCCCTGAGCCCATACTACACAAACAGAGACAACATTGACTGACTGCTGAGTGCTGAGGATAACCCACAAAAATGAACATTGTCAATGAGCAGATGTTGAACAGCATTTGTTGTTGACTCTGAGTGTTAGAGTCTCATGAGTAATGCAGTGCCTCATTCTTCCTTCTTCCTTGTTCTTCACCCAAGACCAGGTTACTCTCCATCTACATTTAAACTGTTGAAACTGTTTAAATGGATATGAGGGAAACAAATTTCAAGTCTCTGTATATCCTGTACATATGTCAGTGTTGACAATAAAGTTGACTTGACGTAAATTACTTGATTTGACTGGTTTCAGCTGAGACTACATGCTAAATAGCAAATTAAGCTATAAGAGACAGATTAAATAGTATGTTTTGGTTACAACGTAAATCTAATGGTTCTTTTATTTTGTTGGTTAAATGTATTTTACAGTAATTAGACAATATTAGTCTAACATGAAGAATTCACCTACCCTCAGCTGTACACCTGAAGTGGATGTCTGCACTGTTTTTCTAATAATAGTTATTGTAGATGAAGAGGGAAATCAGGTATGTCAACTTGCTAACACAGACAGCTGCTCCCTCACTATGCGGTTGGCTTCATTATAAAAAAAGACAACTCAATGTAGTGTGATTGTCTGTGGTTTAAAATGTCTATGGTTTAAAATGCTGAGATAAACATGATCAAGGAATGTTGAAGTAAGATAGATGAAACTCATGAGTTCTCAAGATACAGTAACTAAATGTATCATATTGATTCAGTACAATTTTCTTTTTTTTGTAAATGAAAACCTTTAGTTTATGCAGCAGGTGTGCAGTGACTGATACATGACACAGACAAAGAACATAAAATTCTCATCATTACAGTAAAGTTGTTGTTACTGTCATCAGTACCTGTTAAATGGTCTTTTCCACACCTTGGTTAAGTGTTGTCCTTCTGTCTGTCTCCTGTGCAGTCCTGGAGTTCAGATGTTTACTCAGCTCACATGACATAAGAATGACATGAGAGAGAAGCACAGAGGCAGAAAGGTAGAGACATAGGTGTGGCAAGTTTCTGGGTTGTGATGCAACCTACTGTTGAGTGATCTGTTCAACTGGTGTAGCAGCTTTCTATAGTGTGTATGTGTGTGTGTAGCCAGGAAGAGTAGTTAAGATATTAGGTCTTGCTGGGGGTTACACTAACCATGTCCTTTGCTCATGTCTGTGATTTTGCAGCAGACTGACTTACTGACTTTCAGAGTTTATCTATGTTATATAGTGTGTTGATGACACATCAACACACAGCTGTGTTGAAGAAAGAATAAATTGATGATGTATAAAATCAAATCAAATCAAATTTTATTTGTATAGACCAAAGTCACAAAACACATTTTGCTTCAGAGGGCTTTACAATCTGTACAGGGAGTGACACCCTCTGTCCTTGGGGCTAAAATTGTGTGTGGGGGGGTGCAGAATGCAAATGCGAAATGGCGCACATGGTTAGGCATGGACTTATGATGCTGTTGGTGGAGGCATGGTTGAAGTGTGTTCCAGCTCCTGAAATTCCGCTTTGAGTTTCAATATTTGTTGTCCTCCAAAGGTCTAACTGCTCACCTTGCTGCCAGGTGCACTGTGACAGCATTGTTGAGTGTGATGCAACACAGGACACTTCTAACACCTCAAACCACGAGTGGGTAGTTTGAGGTGAGCTCAGAGGTGACACAGGCATTGTCTGCACCAGCGATGAATTCTTTCAGTCACAGTAAACAGAAGCTTTTAACTGCCTAATACGGCGCTATTGAAACTAGAGCTCATCAGTTCCACCAGGTCAGTGTGATAAGAACAAAAAGCTCATCCTGTGGACAAAAACACATATGTCTTGTTTTATGATTGGTGACATGCTCAGCTCTCACTATCCTTGTGTGAAAATCTGTGTGTGAAAATATTGCTCTCAGAAAATGTGTGTCTTAAAAGGTTTATTGGACGTTGCAGAAGTGCTGAGTACCCTGGTAAAGCCAGGGTAGGTTAAAGGCTTTTCTCCCAGGGTTTGTTCAGCTCAACGTGCATTAGTCAAACACAGAGGAGACAGCCAGTGAATTTTCTAGGTGTAGGATGTGTTTTCTGTGTCTGTATTATCTGTACTTCATGTATATTACCCATTCCCATTTAATTCCCATTGTCTTTATTGTTCTTTGGATAGAAATTGCAATATGACAATAAATGATATGATATGACACAGGTGGGCACAGTGGCGCAGTTGTTAGCACTGCTGTTTCACACAGCAAGAACGTCAATCCTGCCTTTCTGTGTGTAGTTTGCATGTTCTCCTTGTGGGTTCTCTCTGGGTACTCTGGCTTCCTTAGTTAGTTAGTTAGTTAGTTAGTTAGTTATGTAGGAGCCAAATTGGTCATTTTCTATGGGGTGCCGTTTGTAAAGCAGCTCGCGCTGAAAAAAACAGCAACATTTTGTAGAAGATCCTACACATGCGAACATGACAGATCAGTCAAAGTGAGCCCCCTCGTGTCTGGCTATAGTGACTACAGGTCCCGCACCCTTCATAAAAATTACATTAAAACTCAAAGTACTCTTCAAATAAAGTTTCTCCAAACATGTTTGTTATTTTAGGTAGTTATTATCACGATAACCCATGTCCAAGAGTCTATTTCCCTTGATAAGATGGGTTTTATTTGTTATTTCCCGCTATAAATACACTCTGACCTCGTCAAGCTTTTATTTTGGTACTTCCGGTTACTGACATTTAAATTTGCATATTAGCTAAATATTTAGTTTCACCCGAAACATTTAGGTTTAACATTTAGATTTAGATTTAACATTTAGACTTAACATTTAGATTTACATTTAGGTTTAACATTTAGATTTAGATTTCACATTTAGATCTAACATTTGGATTTAAATAAATAATTCTAAGTTGGCAAATATTGTTGTAAATGTGCAAAAAAGTGACTCTCAAAAATTCACACCATTTTTTTAAACATTGTTTGAAGCTAAATGTTGCTGTTTTTTTCAGCGTTAGCCGCTTTACAAATGACACCCCATAATTTTCTGTATTCATGATTGTTGTACACATTTTTGCCAGTAGGTGGCAGTATCTATTTAGGCTATGTTTGGACACGTTTGTGTTTGGCTGTGTTGTGCATTTACACCTGCATGCACCTACACTGGCACACGTACAAGCCGCACCAGCATGCGCGGATAGTGACAAAGGGCCACTATAAGTTAGTTAGTTAGTTAGTTAGTTCATTAGTTAGTTTATTCCTTCCTTTCTACTTCTTCTTTCTAACAGTAATATTTATTATATAAGCATGTGTAAGCACAGGACTGTTGACTGTTTGACTTTGAGAAAGACATTCCATTCAAAGAACAAATTCAGAACTCGAATCAGTTGTTACAGGCTCCATATCTGTGAAGGTAACTTAACTAGAAAGTGAAAGAAGAAAACTATTGTAATCACATCTTGTCAGGCTTGAAGATAGAGTTTATGTTCACCTAATAAGATTAGTGTTGAGGGGGGGGGTCTTTCAGTGAGAGGGTAAGCTTGATACTTATCATGGTGAACGGCACAATTAGCTCATCTCGACAGAGATGCTGTCGGGTATTACTGACATCTGCAGTAAGAAATTAGGCTAAACTAAATAAAATAAATGGACAAGAGCCATGCAGTCCAGTACATCACCCTCCCTGTCTTTCTCCTTTGCCTTACCTTCTCCCCTTCCTTCCTTACTTATCGTCTCCACTTTCCCTATCTCACCTCATTTTCTCCTATCCCATACTACTCACACGCCTTGCTTGCCTCTTTTACCCCCTGCCTCTCTATTATCTATAATGTACACTCCCTTTGCCTCCCCCATTGCCCTCCTTCACCCTGGCCTAACCAACCGGTGTCTACTCTTCAGTTATTGGATAATTTGGCTTTCTCCCACATGTCTCTGAGCTAATTAAATGTGGTGTACACTGTCTAGAGAATGTCACAATTGATTTTTCTTTCTACGAGGAAGTCGGAAGCCATTTAATTTCGAGAAACCTACTACCTCCCACTCAGCCCCCTAAATAAACACACACACACACACACACACACACATCTTTGTACTCTAAGACAAACCTCTATATGTTCACCAGTAAAGCCTAACTCTCTATTGCTGCTTCACTATTGCTGACCTCGTCATGTCATCATGCCATCATAGTTGCATGCCTGTATGATCCTGGGTAAGTCCTAAAACTTGTACCAGTTGTAGGTATTTAGAATATAGAATGATGACTCTCCTGGAGCTGCCACCTTATCGTGGTGGAGGGGTTTCCAGTGATCCCAGGAGCTATGTTGTCGGGGGCTTCATGCCCCTGGTAGGGTCACCCATGGCAACCAGGTCCTAGGTGAGGGACCAGACAAAGTGCAGCTTATTCACCCCCCTGATGAATAGAAAAGTCGAAGGAGCCAGGTCTCCCTTGCCCGGACGTGGGTTACCGGGGCCCCCCCCTGGAGCCAGGCCTGGGGGAGGGGCTCGTCGGCGGGGCACAGCTCAAAAGGGTGACATGGGCCCCCCTTCCCATGGGCCCACCACCTGTGGGAGGGATCTCAGGGGGCGGGTGTGTAGGGAGTTGGGCGGCAGTCGGAGGCGACAGTTTAGGCTCCGGAACCAGTTTTCTTCTTATCTCGGGGTCTCGTTCACGAGTGAGGGAAGGACGGAATGGGAGATTGACCGGCGGATCGGTGCAGCTTCTGCAGTGATGCGGACTCTGCGCTGGTCCGTCGTGGTGAAGAGGGAGCTGAGCCGAAAGGCAAAGCTCTCGATTTACCAGTCAATCTACGTTCCTACCCTCACCTATGGTCATGAGCTTTGGGTAGTGACCGAAAGAATGAGATCGCGAATACAAGCGGCCAAAATGAGTTTCCTTCGCGGAGTGGCTGGGCTCTCCCTTAGAGATAGGGTGAGAAGCTCGGCCATCCGCGGGGAGCTCGGAGTAGAACCGCTGCTCCTCCGCATTGAGAGGAGCCAGTTGAGGTGGCTTGGGCATCTAGTGAGGATGCCTCCTGGACGCCTCCCTGGTGAGGTGTTCTGGGCACGTCCCTCCGGGAGGCGTCCCCGGGGAAGACCCAGGACACACTGGAGGGACTATGTCTCTCGGCTGGCCTGGGAACGCCTTGGGGTCCCCCTGGGAGAGCTGGACTAAGTGGCTGGGGAGAGGGAAGTCTGGGTCTCCCTGTTGAAGCTGCTGCCCCCGCGACCCGTTCTCGGATGAAGCGGAAGAAGATGGATGGATGGAATGATTATTCAAACTAAAAAAATTTTTAAAGAAATTTTGAGTGTGCCTGACTCTGGCCCGGCCCTAATTAGAGCAGTTACTGCATGTCTTAGAATGTCAGTTGGAAATGCTGACAGAGAGAGAGAGAAGATGCTGAAACCACCAATTTTTGTATTTTTGTAGCCACTCATGTTAGCAATTAGCATGATGCGCTAGCCACTAATTTTAGCATTGGCTGCTAATGTTAGCGATGAGCATGCTTTATAGCCACTAAAAATTAAATAGATGCCAATGCTAACATGCTAATTGCTAACTGCTAACATGCTAATGCTACCACTAATTTCTAGCCACTAGAAACTAGCATTAGCCACTCTTGTTAGCAATTAGCATGATGCGCTAGCTGCTAATTTAAGCATAGGCTGCTAATGTTAGCAATGAGCATGCTTTTTACCCACCAAAAATGAAATAGATGCAAATGCTAACATGCTAATTGCTAACTGCTAACATGCTAATGCTACCACTAATTTATAGCCACTACAAATTAGCATTAGCCGCTAATGTTAGCAGTTAGCATGAGGCGCTAGCCACTAATTTAAGCATAGGCTGCTAATGTTAGCAATGAGCATGCTTTCTAGCCACTAAAAATAAAATCGATGCCAATGCTAACATGCTAATGCTAACATGCTAACTGCTAACATGCTAATGCTGCCACTAATGCTACCACTAATTTCTAGCCACTTAAAATTAGCATTAGCCACTAATGTTAGTAATTAGCATGATGCGCTAGCTGCTAATTTAAGCATAGGCTGCTAATGTTGGCAATGAGCATGCTTTTTGCTAACATGCTAATGCTAATTGCTAGCGTGTAAACGTTAGCCACTAACGTGCTAGCTGCTCTGCTGTCTCTGTCATTTTGGACAGACAAGTTAAAATGGACTTGTATCTGACGCACATCAGCAACAGTGAAAATAGCCCCTCCCCTCTCTCCTCCCTCAGGCAGGCTTCAGGTTGCCAAGCAACCAGGTCCAACTGCTGGGCCCTAATCAGCAGAGCAGTTGCACCTGTTAAAATCGTCAGTTGGAACTGCCCAGAAAGGGAGAGAGGAACCAAATGACGTCCCACGAACAAGCAGCATTAAATGCCAAACGGTGTGTCGTATCCAAAAGCCAAAATATTCGTGATCGGCGGCTACTTCTCGACCAGTTTTGTGCCCAGTTTGAGAGCTAAATGTTAAAAACTCTGTCATTTATCATGTGGTAAAGAGCAGGTGGTCTCTGCCCTTCCGGAGATTTCTCCTCTCAAATTAATATGGGATTATATGCGGCTGTGGATCGGTGTTGGTGCCATATCTTTGCATCTGAGGCCAAAACTATAATACTGACAGCTTCAGCAGTGGTATCTATGCGACGCCAACATATTTTCCTACGTTTCTAGCTATAAATTATTTCTGTAGCTTGACATTTGCGGCCACAGTCGCAGTTTATAAATTTATTTTTAGACAAATTTTTCTCTCTGCCTGCACTCTAGGTATGACATCACGCCCTCTAGCTCTCGAAAGTTCCCGCAATACACACCCATTCATTTTTTGGCATTTTCTTTGGTGTACAGTGGCAAAACCGTTGCCATCCTTACCGAGCCGGTCGTTTTGAGTCCTTGTTTGTGTATGTGTGACAAAAACTCTGGGAGCAGAAGCGAACCGACGAAAACACGGAAGAAATGTAAGAAGAAGAAGAAGAAGAAGAAGAAGAAGAAGAAGAATCAGCCGGGTGGATAGTAAAGAGTGTGCTCTTTCAGGCACACTCAATAAGAAGTAGAAGAATAAGCTGGGTGGATAGTAAAGAGTGTGCTCTTTCAGGCACACTCAATAAATAGTAATGTTGTGTAATTCTTCCGAATAATAATAATTAATAATAATTCTGGGGGGGGGGGGGCACACACAGCGGACAATTTGTTATGTAATCTGACAATGAGAGACAATTTCTTTGGTTCAATGTAATTCCAAAGAAACATGTCCGCAGCCTGTGGTTCATCCTGAATAAATGGTAAATAGACTGTAATTATATAACACCTTTCTAGTCTTCTGACCACTCAAAGTGTTTTACAGCACATATCTCATTCACCCATTCACACACATTCATACACTGCTGGCATTGGCTGCCATGTAAGGTACAGTCAATTTACGTCAATATTTTGTCATACATACCTTGCTAAGTTTTTAAAAGATCCAGTATATAGGATTTAGTTGCAGGTAATGGTGAGTTGGCAGACTGCAACCAGCTGAATACCCCTGTACAGTGTGCAGAAAACACTATGGTGGCCTTTATATTTATGGAAAAGCACCAAAAGCTTTGGTTTGTTCATTCTTTCAGAACTGGAAACATGGCGGTGCAACATGGCGAACACTGTGGAAGATACAAGCAGTGCTGTCGCTACCATAACGCACATTATGCTGCACGTAGGGCACCAAGTGCTGGAGGGGCCACCACAATTGCCCAATTACGCTACCCAAGAGTAGTGTAATTCCCTTTGTGAATACAGCTGTTCAAAGCAGGTGGGAGGCTACTGACAAGGCACACAGGCTTACTGACATAGGGGGTATAGAACAGGACTGGGCAAACTGTTCCACAAAAAACAATGAAGAACCAGTCCTGGATACAAGGGATTACTCCAAGGTAACAAAAACATAAAAACTTTTATTTTGAGGTAATTATACAATACTGAAAACACACAACTGAAGATTATATTATATTACATTTCTTACATATTCTGTAAATACAGGCCTCTCAGTCTGACACACTGGACATTCATGTATGTCCTTCCTTTCCTTTTATTCTGCTAAGTGGTACACTGCTTACCTACCTTACTTGTACAATACATCAATCATTCTTTTTTTTTAATTACTATTATTATTATTTTGGCCTTTTTCAAGCTTTAATTTGACAGAGACAGCTGAAGAGTGACAGGAAATGCGAGGAGAGAAAGAGAGATGGGGAATGACATGTGGGAAAGAGCCACAGCTCAGATTTGAACCCTGGCCCCCGCAGCAAGGACTGAGTCTTTGCACATGGGGCGGCTGCTCTACCAACTGAGCTAAACGCCGCCCCCATCAATCATTCTTGATGTGCTAACATGCAGCTTCTGTTGGGAATTAAATTTAAATTTACATTCCAAGGGGTACCAAAATCTTGAGGTGCAATCAATTATATATGACTATCAACATTATCAAAGATAACAATAAATAATTCTCCTGGGCACTGCTCCTACATAAGGTAAAATGTTTCTTACACCACTAGCAGTTGTTGTCTCAGACAGAGAATGAAGAAACTGGACCTACTTTAACAGGAAAGAGTTGAACATATCTGCAAGTCCATGAGATGTTATGTAGCAATATCAGCTCATCAGCAATGAGCTGATTTGCCTTAGTGGAAGTGAGAGAGAGAGAGAGAGAGAGAGAGAGAGAGAGAGAGAGAGAGAGAGGCTCTGACAAATGTGCTTTTGCTATCAAGTGCCTGCTGAGCAAAACAAGTCTTTTTACCCTGATAACAAATAGAGATATCAGTGATATTAAAACAGACAAGGCCCCCTTTAACCTACTTGGCACAATTTGCTTGGAGTTAATAGTCTGTTGCTGGAGATTTGATCAGCACAAAGCCAAGTGGATCACATCCAAACAGTCTACAGCAGCTGTCACTCCTCATCACATCAGTACCGCTGCTATACCAGGCTAATTCGGAGAGGAAAAACTGCTGCTAAGAGATGGGAATGTGAGTGTGAGTCTGTGTGTGTGTGTGTGTGTACGTGTGTGTGTGTGTGTGCGTGTGTGTGTGTGTGTGTTTGTTTCCTGCGGGTCAAATAACAAACATCTGGTAGTGTTGGAAAGTGCACACTATTTTCTAAATAAATGATACAGACTGACTCTTATGTTTACAAACTGACATGACAGAATAAAATATTCCATAACTGGATTGTTTGATCATGTATGTATGTATGACAATATGGAGACAGTGTAGTGTGTCACTATTCCAAGAGCAGATAGATAAGCCACAGAGGACATCTTCAAACTGATAAATCTTCCATTCTCCTTGATCAAGCTTCAAGAAAACCTTTCAGGTTAGGACATCTTGGACAGTAGTCCAAGATGTCAAAGTACATTTTCAGTAGAGGCTAATTTCTTCATGCATGCAATGATCCTTTCCTATGTGGCATACTGCAAACACCAAACTACAGACACTGAAAACAATTGACTTAAAGGCCAATAGGCCTATCATCATTTCTATAAAATTCAAAAATGTATTTAATTTAGACATGATGACTAGACTAGATGATGACACTAGGCACTAATTAATGGACTACTTAATTGCAGATGAAAATGAGCTCATTAGCTAGCTCCAGCCCATTTATCCTGATATGTAAACTAAATGTTAAATGAATCCACTTTGTCACTCATAAATATATAAAGAAACAAGGAAAAGAAAAAGAAATTCCATTCATCCATTTTCAATAACCACCTCATCAGTGTTAGGGCAAGAGATGGGGTGCACCCCAGACAAGTCTCCAGTTCATCAGAGAGTTGACACAAAGACAAAGAGCCATTCACATCTACCGACAACTCAGAGTCACCAGTTAACCTCTTAAAGTCATGTGAGAGGAAGCTGCAGTACCCAGAGAGAACACACGCAGACACATGGAAGGACATGCAAAGGCCAAGGACCAAACCAAGAATCTTCTTGCTGTGAGGCGACAGTACTAAACACAGCACCAGCCAAGAGGTTCTTGTACTTATTTATTTATTAGTCCATAGTTGTATTGGAAACCCATTGTAGGACACCCATACTTGTGTCTGTATGCACTAGTTCTCGCTGCTTACACACATACACTCAAATATTATATTCTTTCATATTTAGTCTACATCACACAGTCAGGAACAAAATTCCACCAACACAGCCAAACATTAAAAAGCTTGAATCTGCAAAACTTTCAAATCTGTCATATTTCCAATATATGCTTTCAACAGAATCATTCAACTGATTTCCAATGACAGTAGGCCTCCGAAATGAATTTCCCCGTAATTGATAGCTGTGGGCATATTTTGAATAAACTCCAGCAACCATATTTTACAACCCATGAACCCTGAGCTGAACCCATGAGCTTTTATCCCACGAGGGATAAAAGCCTTGTTTCATCCATTTTATAAAAATTAATAAAATTATTAATAAAAATAAAATCAATAAAAACTTCCATAAATAAACATAAACGTTTGTAATGTGAGCTTTGTTTAGATCAGGGGTCCGTTTCACAAAGCAGGTTTATGGAAAACTCAGAGTCTGTTAACCCTGGAATCACAGAAACTCAGAGTTTTCCGTTTCACAAAGGAGGGTCAGTCAAACCAGAGAGAGGGGGTAACTCTAACCTGTTTCACAAAGAGAGGTAACGTAACCTCGCGGTCAGTTGCCGCAGTAACAGACTCCGTAACTCTAACCTGGTCGGGAGCAGGTTTTCCTGAGGAAACCTCGAGTTTGTCTCTGTCTCCGCCCACTTTCAGAGCCACACACTCCTTTTGATTTCCTCATTCCTGCGCTGTCAGAACTCGCCAGCTGACAGATTTAAGTCATCCTCTAATTCCAGTAGGCAACGTTTGGTGACAACTTTTTACCATGAACATGGCGTGTCCTTTTGACCGCGATCCCGTGGATGAAGGTGCAGCAATCCCGCGCAGGGAATTAAATATCTGTCGGGAGAGAGCCCTCCCGGACAATTTTCTTTTTGAGCGGTACCGTTTTACTTCGCAGTCCATCATTTACGTACACAACCTCATCCTCCGCACATTTCAATCATCACCAATCGAGGGGCGGCCCGTGGCGTAGCGGGTTAAGCGACCGCCCCATGCATGGAGGCCACAGTCCTCATTGCAGCGGCTCCGGTTCGACTCCCGCATCGGAGGCCCATCAGGCTGTATGATGACATTGTGCTGCCACCTCAGATTTGGATTAGTAATTTTTATTTGTTTTAGGATTTCCCAGTGTGATTGGCTGCATAGATGCCATGAACATCCCCATCACGGCTCCCTCACATAATGAGGGTGATTATGTGAATAGGAAGTCCATTCACAGCATTAATGTGCAGGTACATGTAGACCAAGAAGTTTCACAGTGTTAAGCACTTCCTCATAGTTTAACTAATATCTGTCATTCTCTGCACTGTCAAGATCATATGTGATGCTGCACACATCATCTCCAATGTGGAGGCCAAGTGGCCTGGGTCTGTTCATGACTCAAGGATATACCACGAGTCAAACCTGAGTGCCAGACTGCAGCGTGGTGAGAAACCTGAAGGTTTGCAGTATAATTCCCTTGTCTCCCTCCTTTACAACACCCCATGCATCCACTCTACATCACAGGAGAGTTTGACGGCCTTCTGCTGGGTGACAGGGGTTACCCATGCCAACCAAGGCTGCTGACCCCTTACCCTGACCCTGAGCCAGGCCCCCAACAAAACTTCAACCGTGCTCACAGCAGGACGAGGGCCCAGGTGGAGATGACCATAGGCCTGCTGAAAGCCCGTTTCCAGTGCCTACGTCACCTCAGGGTGACCCCCGAGAGGGCCTGCGATATTATTGTGGCATGTGTTGTTCTACATAATATTGCTGTTTGAACAATGTTTTTATATTTCATCTTAAGTTGCTGCCAAGTGCGCTTCTCCCCCGCTGGATTGCACCTACATGAAATAAATTAATAGGCTCCATTCATGCAATTTGCCCTTCAATAGTCATTGTGATTGCAAAATATTACATTTAAACTTACGCATTGACCCGAGCAGCAATGTTCTCCCATGCCCTCTCCCTCTCTTTAGCAGCTGTTGCAGTGTTGCACTTCTTTCTTAAGACATGCTCAAAATCTCCATATGCAGTCATCAATATGTCAATAACTCCATTAGGGTGAAAAATGCTGCCCTCTTCCTGTCAGTTCCCCTGTTTAATCATTGAATCTGGGCTCCATTGATGTTGGCTTTATAAGTCTGTGGTGCACATGTTTAACTCCAGGTGAAACTACTCTGAGTTGATCAAACTACCTCAAATCAGCTGTTGTGAAACCGAAAACTCAGAGTTTCCTATCTCAGAGTAGATCAACTCAGAGTTAAGGATTGGACTCAGAGTTTGTTGAACCTTCTTTGTGAAACGGACCCCAGGCCTGGACAAACTGTTCCACAAAGGGCCGGTGTGGCTGCAGGTTTTTATTCCAACTAACCAAGAGCACACAGTCTGACCAATCAACTCTCTGAAGACTGAGATCAGTTAATTAAATGAGTCAAGTCTAGTGTGCTGCTGCTTGGTTGGAAAGAAAACCTGCAGCCACACTGGCCCTTTGTGGAACAGTTTGCCCAGGCCTGGTTTAGATCCTGTGTTACATAGAATATTTGAGTATGTAGCAATTAGCATGATGTGCTAGCCAGTAATTTTAGCATTGGCTGCTAATGTTAGCGGTGAGCATGCTTTTTAGCCACTAAAAATGAAATCGATGCAAATGTGGTGGAATACAGTGAAAATGTCAAATATGACTACTTTTCTTCAAAATGAAATGCTGACATCCCAGAATGCATGGTTTTACACAGCAATGACAGTGAGATTAAAAAATGTAGTTTGAATGGAACTCAATGCGCCATTTTTGGCCCGAAGGGTGTTGAAAGGAAGTATTTGTTGAAGTATTTATTACATGAAAAATACTAATGCAATCAAATCAATTTTGTGGCTGATCTTTGACACATCCAAGACTCCACCAAAACCCCATGCCCCTACTATTAGTTATATGGAAAATAATTATTTTTTTGTGTTTTTTTTTTTTTTGTAAAAAATAATGAATCCTTCAAATAGTTAAACTGGCATTTAAAGGGTTAGAATCCTGAAAATGATTGAATGTTTAATAGTTTTGAGCAAGTCTGAAGTTGTTTATGAGATTCATGAAAAAAATATGAATGTATGAGGAGTGTTTTTTTAGACGTGGACACTTTTGTCCCGAAGGATGTTGAAAGGGTGCACAATGCACCAACAGAGTATAAAAGACACGTGAAAGTAAAAAACACTGGATTTGAAAAAATTAATTAAAAAGAAAATTCTCTGCAAAAATTCATGCCCCAAGCTGTAATATAGCCAAAATGATCACCAAATTAAAAAAAGAGAAAAATTGACAAAAATGGCCAAAGATGGTACAAGAGTTAAGCATAGGCTGCTAATGTTAGCAATGTTCATGCTTTTCAGCCCAAAAAAATGAAATAGATGCCAATGCTAACAAAGCTAATTGCTAACTGTTAACATTCTAATGCTACCACTAATTTCAAGCCACTAAAAACTTGGGCTAGAAATTATGTTATGATTTAACACAGTCCTGCTGGATTCACTGTCAAATCAGATGACTTGTGTCTGACGCACATCAGCAACAGTTTATCATGTGGTAAAGAGCAGGTGGTCTCTGCCCTTCAGGAGATTTCTCCTCTCAAATTAACATGGGAGTATATTGGGCAGGAGATAGGTGTTGGTCCCGTATCTTTGTGTTTAAGGCCAAAACTATAATACTGACAGCTTCAGCAGTGGTATCTATGTGACGGCAACAAATTTTCCTATGTTTCTAGCTATAAATGATTTCTGTAGCTTGACATTTGCGGCCACAGTCACAGTTTCTAAATGTATTTTTGGACAAATTTTTCTCTCTGCCTGCACTCTAGGTATGACATCACACACTCTGGCTCTCGAAATACACACCCATTCATTTTTTGGCATTTTCTTTGGCGTACAGCGGCAAAACCGTTCGGTGAAACCATTGTGTCCTTGCCGAGCCGGTCGTTTTGAGTCCTTGTTTGTGTATGTGCAACAAAAACTCTAGGAGCAGAAGCGAACCGACAAAAACACGGAAGAAACGTAAGAATAATAATAAGAAGAAGAATATGCCGGGTGGATAGTAAAGAGTGTGCTCTTTCAGGCACACTCAATAAGCCTGCGGGATATTAATTAGTGTGCTCTTTCAGGCACACTCAATAAGCCTGCGGAATATAAATGAGTGTGCTCTTTCAGGCACACTCAATAAGCCGGGTGGATAGATAGATACACACCAAATATAATATCAAACAGATAGGATGAAAGCCCTAGGAGGAGTTTGTTCAAATTCGCTCTAGCCTGGGTCACCAAGAGACTTTTTTGTAGGCCTGGGGGAGATGCATATTGTCACCGAAGGCCATGTCTCTATGTGAAATTTTGTCAATGGCAGGCTCTGTACAAGATTTTGTAAGTGGCACTGTGGAGCCACCTTGGTCCGAACGCTCATGAAGCCTCCGGATTCTAAAAATTTCAGCAAACTTTACTGCTTTAGTTTTTCATTTTGTGAGTTTTCAAGCATGTTTAGCCCCTGAAAAATGCCCCCGAAGAGGCATTGAGGAAAAAAAAAAAAAAAGAAGAATCCTAAGGATACAAAAGGCCTTTTTCTGGTCGAATGCTGTTCGGCGCTCAGGCACTAACAAGGAAAGGTACGGCAAGGTAAGGAGTAAATCAAGCTAAAGAATGTCATAAAGTCATGCTGGTGTTCAAGAGCCTGACAGCTGTTGGAATGAAGGACCTATGGTAGTACTTCTTACATGGTGGGAGCAGCAGTCCGTTGTTGAAGGAGCTGGTAGTGGTAATAATTCACACATGAAAAGGTCCTCATTTCAGTGTTAGGGTACTACCCTAACCCTAACCTTAACTACTAGCTTTAAGTTGCATTTTTAAATGCACTAAAACAGTCATCACAAATAGATTTTGCATGTCATGACTCATTGACCTCATTCATTGACCTTATTGCACAAACTCCTGAAGCTGCATTTGCAGGCAGACACTGGAAGCCAGGAGCTAAACTCCTGTTTATTTTTTTCTTTCATGCATTCCCAGGTACACACACCTTTCGTTAACAATACACACAGAGGCAGGTCTATTGTTAGCAGGACATCATCCATCACAGGACTATGTGGACCACCATCAGACACCCTTAGACCATATTTATGTGCATTTTAGAAGTGTGTCTCAGAGGGTTAAAAAGGCCCTTCTGTTGTGGGGACAAGGCAGTTCAGAAATACAAGTACTGCTCTGTATACTGGACTGAACAATTTCCAGACTAACACATTACAATATGGCTTTTGTCATATTATTATTATTATTATTATTATTATTATTATTATATAACACAAGCACTGAGGAAATCTGTGATGCACACATTACTTTCTTGAGGTAAAAACCTTTTTAGAAGTTTAGTTAGTGGGGGGAGGGAGGGGGGGGGTCCTCCGGCAGTCTAGTCCTATGGCAGCATAACTAAGGGAAGGCCTGAGCCAGCCCTAACTATAAGCACTATCAAAAAGGAAAGTCTTAAGTCTACTCTTGAAGGTGGTGACCGTGCCTGCCTCCCGAACCCAGAAAGGTAGTTTGTTCCACAGAAGAGGAGCTTGATAACTGAAAGCTCTGGCTCCCAATCTACTTTTGGAAACTATGGGAACCACAAGGAACCCAGCATTCTGAGAGCGCAGTAGCCTAGAGGGGTAGTAGGGAACTATGAGCTCTTTTAAATATGATGGTGCCTGGCCATGAAGAGCTTTGTACGTAAGGAGAAGAATTTTAAATTCTATTCTAGATTTAACAGGTAGCCAGTGCAAGGAAGACAAAATGGGAGAGATGTGATCTCTGATTTTGGTTCCTGTCAAAACATGTGCAGCAGCATTCTGAATTATTATTACTTATTGGGGCAGCCTGATAATAGAGAGTTACAGTAGTCCAGCCTAGAAGTAACAAATGCATGGACTAGTTTTTCTGCATCCGCTTGGGACAGGATGCGTCTGATTTTGGTAATGTTGCGTAAGTGAAAGAATGCAGTCTTTGAAATTTGAAATTTTTATGTGGGCATTAAAGGACAAAACCTGATCAAAAATAACTCCAAGGTTCTTACATTGTCAGCTTATTGAGATTATGCCATACAGAGATAATTACTATGGAATTAAAAATGGTATTACTGCTGGATTATATGATATATATATATATATATATATATATATATATATATATATATATATATATATATATATATATATTAAAGTTAACTATATAGTGTAGTGTATATGTAACTACAGTGTAGTTTCTACACGCCACTATTTGGTTGGTAAGTCTGGATTTTGTAATTAAATATTGTCTAAATCTCAGCCAAATGTAGTTTAATGTCTTGAGAGTCAGTACTTAACATTAAAGTTAAATAAGTGCTGTGAGCTTATTTGCTCGCGCTTTTTCTTATCACCACATTTCATTTGAATTTGAGCGGGAGCCGTTCATGTTACATTCAGCTTAACTTTGCAGGGCTCCTTAGTCTTCTGTTTGATTTTTTTTTTCCAACTGACTGTTGACAGTTACATTGTGTGTTAACTTGTGTGGTGCAATGGCCTGCAACTGCTTAACATACATAATGGAAACTTATCTTTTTTTTTGCACAGTCCAGTGTTTGAACATGGAACATAGTTAGTCCCTGTTCTCATCAGAGAAAGCAATAGTCACATTAATTATTCGACAGTTTACAATGGTTCATATATATGCAGTGTACCTAAATAAATTTGCCAGGGAGTGTACATCTAATGTATGTTTATTGAAATACAGTTTTGAAGCCTAGTGCCTAGATTGTTTTTTTTCCTGTTTTGCTGCAGAGTGACAGACAAACTCAAGTCTGCATACAGCATCATAAGGTTTTTGTGGTGAGACTAAGATGTTGCATTTGCTCTTATAGTTACCGTAATTATAATGCATTACAGATTTTAAGGAATCACTCAGCAAATGCATACACAAACCTCAGTAATACATCTGTGCAATCTAATGCATAGGTTCAACTTTTACCTGTATATATTGTCAGACAGGTGATTAATGTAATTAGTTTAGCTGGTGTGGTCTACTTGAGTGGACTATTATGTATTTCTGCCACAGTCATGTATGGAAACACATTGAACAAAATATTAGAAAAATGGTCAATACAGTACACTCCACCACACTAGCATTGTCATTAATTCTAACTATAGCTATCATTTATTCAACTTTTTGCAATCAGGTAATGTGAACCCAATGCTGAACAATCAGTGCATGTTCCTGCGCTTGGCTTCAGAGATAGGTATTATGGGAATAACAATTGTATTCCATGTGTGCATGCAAGCTGCCCGTGCACTTTTAGAACGTGGAATGTACTGTTAATTCATTTGAATAGATGTCATGTTATTAAAACTAGTCATCATCAGTCAGAGAAATGTACATTTAGTTGCCATTTGTGTCCTTGTAAGGATCGTGTGTCTGAGAGGGATTACTGAACTCACGTTAATAGACATTTCAAGAAAAATGAGGTTGTAATGTGTATGTTCTTGGATTGCAAATTTCAAACAAACATCTTAGGATCTTTTAAATCCCACAAGAGCATAAAACACAGGTCTTTTTCACCAAAAGATTTTGGTTTAGGAATTGTATCAGCCACCCTTGCTTCCCCAGAATCTGCTTCAAATACGTCTGATGATGACACTGGTGAGGATGCTCAACCCGGTAGCAGTACTGGTGCTCTAAATGACCTCCCAGATGTAATTGAGCACAGTTTGGTAAAATTGGTACATTTTTCCCATGTACTAAGCAAAGCAGTCAATGATTTTTTGGTAGAACTTCACCACTTAACTGGTTGTCTCTCAAAATCTCTTGTTGAAGGTGTTCTAGTAAACATTTTTTCAGAAGCACAAGTTCCAAGTTGACAGAGCTGTCATAGATGAAATAATCGCCTCTCTGTGCTCAGCAAATCCTCTAAATAAGGCCATAGAGAAGGATGGACCTTTGAGTTCTGTATATCAACGTAAGCAATATTACAAGTGCACAGCATGATGTGGCAGGCAAGTGCAGTTTTGATGTTAGAAATGTCTTCTAAAATCTGTGGGCTGTGCCGTTGTTTAAAAATAATTTCATGTTGTTTCAGTTAAGCACAGAGTTTAAGTACATCATAACCATGCCTCTACAATCAAGGTTTCTGTCGCAGCTTGACCTTCTCTATGAAAGTCTGCTGAGAGTGTTTGCAAAGCGATCGGGGGAGCAGGGCAAAAAGCTGAAAGGCATGCAATGATGACAGTAAGAACTTTTATCTCTAAATTGTTTAACTATAAAGTGTATATACATTGCATTAGGTCAGTAAAACATTTATATGCATCCATTGCAAAGCTCCCTTTATTTGTGAGTACTGATTCCACTGAAAGGACCCAGTGATTTTTATCATGCGTTTACTGTCCCGCTGAGAAAAAATTATAATTTTTTTAATATCATCTCTGGAGATGATATAAAGTCCACTCCATAAAGGTCAGGTCCAAACAGGTAGTTCTGTTGTTTTGTAGATACTGATGTCACAAATGACTTTTCTGATGTTGACATCATGAGGGTGTGGTGGTTCTTCAAGATCTGTTTGGACTTTTTTACTCTTTGAACATGAGGTATCCGTCACAGCTCCACTACACACAAGTGATTCAAAGGTGGTAATGGAGTTGGATGTGATTCAACTCTCGAGGAAAGCCCAAAGCTTAAAGACAAAACTGTTCCAGTAAGGAGAACTCACTGTTGTTGTGCACGCGAGGCAATTAGCTCCAGTTAGGAGGACATTTAAAGCTCACTCTTGCTCTCCTCCATTATGGAAGTTGAATTTCCAGGTGAACACTCAGCAACCCACAACAAATCACAGCATCCATTGGTAAGTCCACCAACAAAAAAAGTGTCAGTCAGTTTGTACTGTTTATACTCCTTCAACAAGTGTTTAACTGCCATGTGAACAGGGACAGTTTTTTTCCATTTTCTTCTCCTCTACAAGTTCTCTGATTAGCAGAATTCTTCAATCTTAGTTTCTATCTGTCTTTAGGTACTGTACTGTGTACAGAACTGTACAAGTCTAAATAGCGCTATCAGGGCCGTGTGAAACAGGATGTTTAGTTTAATTCAGTTAGAGTAAAGAATTTTCAATACTTCTAAGAAGAAAACTGCTTCTAAGAATGCAGTTCATACCTGCTTTTGTAGGGATTGTTTTTCTTTGTATACAGGTCCTACCTGTGGGACCAGATATGAGTTTAGGTTAGATGGTTTTAGGCTGGTGTGTAATTAATGAAACTTTAACCTTGTGCAGATAACTTTAACCTTGTGCAGATAGGTTTTGAAATATAAGTGATGCTTAAACCTTGAACCTTTTTTTCTCCACATGGCATCTTTCAGATTATTGGAGACAAAACATGGGTATTTATTTTATTGCACTTTTTGTATTTGGGTCTGTAGATTTCAGTTACATATTTTGAAGGCAGTTGTGTCAAACTGAATGTATATTTGCTTTACACTTGCTGTATATTTCATAGCTAGAGTTGTAGGACAATTTTTTCTTAAAACCTGAAGTGCTATGTGGACAGGGCCATTTTTTCCCCCTCTTCCTCTCTGTAAAAAATTCCGATTGGCAGCATTCTTCAATTTTAATTTATATCTTTATTAACAAGTGAAGAGATGGAGAACTGTGCACAGTCTAAATAGCCCCACCAGGGCCATGTGAAATGGGATGTTTCAGTTGTGAAGAATTCTGAATACTTAGATACTAAGAATACTGTTCTGAACCAAGATGTCACAGTGAGGTCTGTGATGGATTTTTTTGACAATCACTGTATTGCTGTTTATCCCGTGGCTCTTGAATAAAGGTTTTGACATGCAGCTTATTTTTATTTTTAAATGGGGTAAAAATGGGTAGTGTTAATGATTAAGAGAGTTAATAGAAAGGTATTAGACATTAAAATAAATGATTGCTGGAATATCAATGGTAACTAGCGTTTTTGCATTTCAAGTCAGTATTATAGTTACATCGAATTGTTTACAGTTACAACTGTTATTTAATTTTATCTTGACAATTGAGACCTTGAACATTTACGTTTGTATTGTTCTCTTTAAAGATGGTTGCATGTAACCTTTTTCAAAAGAAAAGGTCTAATTTCAATTCTGTGACTGAATCAGTAAAACATTAAAGATTACTTGTTCACTGTCACTACAGTAGAACAGTAATGTAGAACAGTAAAGTTCAGTTCTTTACCTACTGTCACTGCAGTAAAATTATAGATTTTGAAAGGTTACTAGTGGTTACAAGCAACCAGCTTCAGAAAATAATACAATCAATCTGTTTTAGGGCCTCCATTGTAAAATTGTGTAATTGACACTAGAATATAATACTAATAGTATAGTAATATTAGTATACGAGGCAAAGCCAAAAGGATTTCATACATTCACAGTAGACTACATTTTTTTAAAAATGTCAATATACTTCTTTGACATTTTAAAGAAATAAGTAAGACAATTCTAGTTATTGGATATTGTCCCAGATAAGAATTAATTTTTCTGAGGAAAAAAAAAGTAATCAAGTCTACTGAACTATTATTTTTCATTATTTGAGACACTGGGCTTTTTTGTTACCTTGGGACAATGGTTTGGTTTATCAAAATTATATAGAATGGCCATTTTTTTCCCACCTAAAAAATGGCTAGTCTGTAGAAATTCAATTGAAAAGAATAATGATAGAAAATATCCCAACTTCTTATTCTCGCTCATCCAAAAGTCACTTCTGACTGGCTGCTGGAGAAACCAGGTATATAGCCTTGGTTATCGTTAACAAGGCATCGTTAACAAGTCAATGTTTCCACTTGGTTTGTTAGTGCTGCGTTGTTATGACATCTGTCATCTATCATTAAAGTCAGGACAGGATAAGTAATGTCTAAGGTGGAATTCAATGCTTCTACTGTATCAAGCCATTATTTATTTTCAGTGAATGTTAAATGAGTGAAAGCTTTTGCAGTAATTACTGAGTCGTGGGCAGTGCCACCTGTCAAACAACAAAACACAACAAAATAATTTATTTTTCTAATTCAGTGTGCCTGAAAGAGCACACTCATTAATATCCCGCGGGCTTATTGGGTGTGCCTGAAAGAGCACACTCTTTTCTATCCACCCGGCTTATTCTTATTGAGTGTGCCTGAAAGAGCACACTCTTTACTATCCACCCGGCTTATTCTTCTTCTTCTACTTCTTCTTCTTATTGAGTGTGCCTGTAAGAGCACACTCTTTACTATCCACCCGGCTTATTGAGTGTGCCTGAAAGAGCACACTCTTTACTATCCACCCGGCTTATTCTACTTCTTATTGAGTGTGCCTGAAAGAGCACACTCTGTACTATCCACCCGGCTTATTCCACTCATTATTGGTGTGGGGACCCAGAGGGTTGTTATCCAAATCTTTATCCAAATTTTTATTGAGTGTGCCTGAAAGAGCACACTCTTTACTATCCACCCGGCTTATTCTTATTGAGTGTGCCTGAAAGAGCACACTCATTAATATCCCGCGTGCTTATTCTTATTGAGTGTGCCTGAAAGAGCACACTCTTTACTATCCACCCGGCTTATTCTTATTATTGAGTGTGCCTGAAAGAGCACACTCTTTACTATCCACCCGGCTTATTGAGTGTGCCTGAAAGAGCACACTCTTTACTATCCACCCGGCTTATTCCACTTATTATTGAGTGTGCCTGAAAGAGCACACTCTTTACTATCCACCTGGCTTATTCTTATTGAGTGTGCCTGAAAGAGCACACTCTTTACTATCCACCCGGCTTATTGAGTGTGCCTGAAAGAGCACACTCTTTACTATCCACCCGGCTTATTCTACTTCTTCTTATTGAGTGTGCCTGAAAGAGCACACTCTTTACTATCCAACCGGCTTATTCTTATTGAGTGTGCCTGAAAGAGCACACTCATTAATATCCCGCGGGCTTATTCTTATTATTGAGTGTGCCTGAAAGAGCACACTCTTTACTATCCCGCGGGCTTATTGAGTGTGCCTGAAAGAGCACACTCATTAATATCCCGCGGGCTTATTCTTATTGAGTGTGCCTGAAAGAGCACACTCATTAATATCCCGCGGGCTTATTCTTATTATTGAGTGTGCCTGAAAGAGCACACTCTTTATTATCCCGCGGGCTTATTCTTATTATTGAGTGTCTTTATTATCCACCCGGCTTATTGAGTGTGCCTGAAAGAGCACACTCTTTATTATCCCGCGGGCTTATTGAGTGTGCCTGAAAGAGCACACTCTTTACTATCCACCCGGCTTATTCTTATTGAGTGTGCCTGAAAGAGCACACTCTTTACTATCCACCCGGCTTATTCTTATTGAGTGTGCCTGAAAGAGCACACTCATTAATATCCCGCGGGCTTATTCTTATTATTATTGAGTGTGCCTGAAAGAGCACACTCTTTACTATCCACCCGGCTTATTCTTATTGAGTGTGCCTGAAAGAGCACACTCTTTACTATCCACCCGGCTTATTCTTATTGAGTGTGCCTGAAAGAGCACACTCATTAATATCCCGCGGGCTTATTCTTATTATTATTGAGTGTGCCTGAAAGAGCACACTCTTTACTATCCACCCGGCTTATTCTTATTGAGTGTGCCTGAAAGAGCACACTCTTTACTATCCACCCGGCTTATTCCACTTATTGGTGTGGGGGCCCTATAAATAACTATTGTTATTCAAATCTTTATTGGTGTGGGGGCCCAGAGGGCTCCCACACTATTGTTCTTCAAATCTTTATTATTATTATTATTATTGGTGTGGGGGCCCAGAGGGCTCCCACACCAATAATATTGTTCTTCAAATCTTTATTATTATTATTATTATTATTATTATTTTTCTTCTTCCGTACGTTTTACGGTACCCCAAGGATCCTACAAATTTTGTCCTACAAAAACAAAACTTATATCACTAAATTCAGCTCATTCAGGACATTCCTGCTTAAATTCAACTTTTTTCTACTATTAATATTTTACAAATTATTCAACTTTTTCTACAAATTTTTTCCCATTTGAAATACATTGTACAAACTTAAAATCTTTCTACAAAACTTCTACAAACATTCTACATTTTAAACTACTTCTACTACTACTACAGACTTCATTCAAACTTCAAATTGTACACAAAATATTAAACTATTAAACTCGTATTTAACTTTTTTAAAAATCTTTTACCGTTTTTAAACTATGAAGGCTCAAAGGTGAGAAGGGTTTTGATCAAAATTCAGGGTTTATAATGGGTGTGTATTGGACGGAATGTTTTGGGCCACAGTGGATGACATCATCAGCTAGAGTGTGGAGGAGAGAAAAAATCGGTCAAAAAATAAAACGTAAACTGCTCCTGTGGCCACAAATTTCACACTACAGACACGATTTATACATAAAAACGTAGGAAAATTTGTGAGCGTCGCATAGATACCACTGCTGAAGCTGTGAGTATTATAGTTTTGGCCTGACACACAGAGATTCCCCACCCACACCCCTCCACACCTCCATAGGCGGCAATGTTAATTTGAGAGGAGAAATTACCAGAAGCAGCAGGGAGCATCTGCTCTTTACCTGACGACCCAGACCAGAGTTTTTAACATTTCGCTCTCAAACTGGGCACAGAGCTGGTCGAGAAGTAGCCGCCGATCACAAATATTTCGGCTTTTGGATACGACACACCGTTTGGCATTTAATGTTGTCTGTTCGAGGCCCTTCATTTGCTTTCTCTCTCCCTCTCTCTGGGTATTTCCAACTGAAATTACACCAGGTGCATTAACTGCTCTGCTGATTAGGGCCCAGCAGTTGGTCCTGGTTGCTTGGCAACCTTAAGCCTGCCTGAGGGAGGAGAGGGGGGAGGGGCTATTTTCACTGTTGTTGATGTATCAAATGCTATATGTTTAATGTCGGCCATTTTATGCTTCTCTCTCACAGACACAAACACAGACAGTAACACACACACACACACACACACACACATCTAACTACTTACTACTAGTTGTTTCAGCTACTTTCACACTTATACTATTCTACTTTTTTCAGCTAATTTCACACTTTATTCTACTATTCTACTTTTTTCAGCTAATTTCACAATTTATTATACTATTCTACATGTTTCACACTTTATTATACTATTGTATATACTTCTGCTAATTTCACACTTTATTCTACTATTCTACTTTTTCATCTAATTTCACACTTTATTCTACTTTTTTCAGCTAATTTCACACTTTATGGTACTATTCTACTTATTTCATCTAATTTCACACTTTATTCTAATATTCTACTTTTTCATCTAATTTCACACTTTATTCTACTTTTTCGTCTAATTTCACACATTATTCTACTATTCTACTTTTTTCAGCTAATTTCACACTTTATGGTACTATTCTACTTATTTCAGCTAATTTCACACATTATTATGCTATTCTACTTATTTCAGCTAATTTCACACTTTATTATACTATTCTACTTTTTCAGATAATTTCACACTTTATTATGCTATTCTACTTTTTTCAGCTAATTTCATAAATTATGCTATTCTACTTTTTTCAGCTAATTTCACACTTTATTCTACTATTCTACTTTTTTCAGCTAATTTTCATATTTTTATTATACTATTCTGCCTTTTTAAGCTAATTGGCTTTCTTATACTATTCTAATACAATTCTACCTTTTCATACAAATTCCTAAAGAAATTCACAGCATTGTACCACTTCATACTGTTCTATTCATAGACACACATACCTGGCAACTTCCTAAACTTCTACCTTTACATACAAATTTCTATAGTATTACACAACATTGTACCACTTCATGCTATTCTACTGTTTTCAGCTCATTTCACATTGTTTAGATATGTATTATTTGGCCTTTTCAAGGTTTATTGTGTAGAGATGGCTAGAGAGTGGCAGGAATGTGGGGAGAGTTGCTTGGCAACCTTAAGCCTGCCTGAGGGAGGAGAGGGGGGAGGGGCTATTTTCACTGTTGTTGATGTATCAAATGCTATATGTTTAATGTCGGCCATTTTATGCTTCTCTCTCACAGACACAAACACAGACAGTAACACAGACATGCACACACACACATCTAACTACTTACTACTAGTTGTTTCACCTACTTTCACACTTATACTATTCTACTTTTTTCAGCTAATTTCACACTTTTTTCTACTATTCTACTGTTTTCAGCTAATTTCACACTTTATCATGCTATTCTACATTTTTCAGCTAATTTCACACATTATTATGCTATTCTACTTATTTCAGCTAATTTCACACTTCATTCTACTATTCTACTTTTGTCAGCTAATTTCACATATTATGCTATTCTACTTATTTCAGCTAATTTCACACTTTATTCTACTATCCTTCTTATTTCAGCTAATTTCACACTTTATTATACTATTCTACTTTTTTCAGCTAATTTTACACATTATCATGCTATTCTACTTTTTTCAGCTAATTTCACACTTTATTCTACTATCCTTCTTATTTCAGCTAATTTCACACTTTATTCTACTATTCTACTTTTTTTTCAACTAATTTCACACTTTAGTCTACTATTCTACTTTTTTCAGCTGATTTCACGCATTATTATGTTGTTCTACATATTTCAGCTAATTTCACACTTTATTATGGTATTCTACTTTTTTCAGCTAATTTCACACTTAATTCTGCTATTCTACATATTTCAGCTAATTTCACACTTTATTCTACTATTCTACATATTTCAGCTAATTTCACACTTTATTATGCTATTCTACTTTTTTCAGCTAATTTCACACATTATTATGCTATTCTACATATTTCAGCTAATTTCACACTTTATTATGCTATTCTACATTTTTCAGCTAATTTCACACTTTATTATGCTATTCTACTTTTTTCAGCTAATTTCACACTTTATTATGCTATTCTACATATTTCAGCTAATTTCACACTTTATTCTACTATTCTAATTACTTCAGCCAATTTCACACTTTCTTATACTATTCTAACATTTTCTACAATTCTACCTTTTCATACAAATTTTTACAGTATTACACAACATTGTACCACTGCATACTGTTCTACTGTTTTCAGATCATTTCACATTTTTTAGATATGCATTGTTTGGCCTTTTCACGCTTTATTGTATACAGACGGCGAAAGAGTGACAGGTATGTGGAAACGCCGTGCGACGACGGGCGGCAGAGGGCCCCCACACCGTATTTCCGCAGGAAATGCAGTTTTCTAGTTATTATTTTTCTTCTTCCGTACGTTTTACGGTACCCCCAAGGATCCTACAAATTTTGTCCTACAAAAACAAAACTTATATCACTAAATTCAGCTCATTGAGGACATTCCTGCTTAAATTCAACTTTTTTCTACTATTAATATTTTACAAATTATTCAACTTTTTCTACAAATTTTTTCCCATTTGAAATACATTGTACAAACTTAAAATCTTTCTACAAAACTTCTACAAACATTCTACATTTTAAACTACTTCTACTACTACTACAGACTTCATTCAAACTTCAAATTGTACACAAAATATTAAACTATTAAACTCGTATTTAACTTTTTTAAAAAATCTTTTACCGTTTTTAAACTATGAAGGCTCAAAGGTGAGAAGGGTTTTGATCAAAATTCAGGGTTTATAATGGGTGTGTATTGGACGGAATGTTTTGGGCCACAGTGGATGACATCATCAGCTAGAGTGTGGAGGAGAGAAAAAATTGGTCAAAAAATAAAACGTAAACTGCTCCTGTGGCCACAAATTTCACACTACAGACACGATTTATACATAAAAACGTAGGAAAATTTGTGAGCGTCGCATAGATACCACTGCTGAAGCTGTGAGTATTATAGTTTTGGCCTGACACACAGAGATTCCCCACCCACACCCCTCCACACCTCCATAGGCGGCAATGTTAATTTGAGAGGAGAAATTACCAGAAGCAGCAGGGAGCATCTGCTCTTTACCTGACGACCCAGACCAGAGTTTTTAACATTTCGCTCTCAAACTGGGCACAGAGCTGGTCGAGAAGTAGCCGCCGATCACAAATATTTCGGCTTTTGGATACGACACCACCGTTTGGCATTTAATGTTGTCTGTTCGAGGCCCTTCATTTGCTTTCTCTCTCCCTCTCTCTGGGTATTTCCAACTGAAATTATACCAGGTGCATTAACTGCTCTGCTGATTAGGGCCCAGCAGTTGGTCCTGGTTGCTTGGCAACCTTAAGCCTGCCTGAGGGAGGAGAGGGGGGAGGGGCTATTTTCACTGTTGTTGATGTATCAAATGCTATATGTTTAATGTCGGCCATTTTATGCTTCTCTCTCACAGACACAAACAGACAGATAGAGAGACACAGACAGGAACACACACACACACACACACACACACACACACACACACACCTAACTACTTACTACTAGTTGTTTCAGCTACTTTCACACTTAAACTATTCTACTTTTTTCAGCTAATTTCACACTTTATTCTACTATTCTACATGTTTCACACTTTATTATACTATTGTAATTACTTCAGCCAATTTCACACTTTATTCTACTATTCTACTTTTTTCAGCTAATTTCACACATTATTATACTATTCTGCTTTTTTCAGCTAAATTCACACATTATTATACTATTCTGCTTTTTTCAGCTAAATTCACACTTAATTCTACTATTCTGCTTTTTTCAGCTAATTTCACACTTTATTCTACTATTCTACATTTTTCAGCTAATTTCACACTTTATTATGCTATTCTATATATTTCAGCTAATTTCACACTTTATTCTACTATTCTACTTTTGTCAGCTAATTTCACACTTTATTCTACTATTCTACTTTTTTCAGCTAATTTCACACTTTATTCTACTATTCTACTTTTTTCAGCTAATTTCACACTTTATTCTACTATTCTACTTTTTTCAGCTAATTTCACACATTATTATACTATTCTGCTTTTTTCAGATAATTTCGCACATTATTATGCTATTCTACATTTTCAGCTAATTTCACACTTTCTGATACTATTCTACTTATTTCAGCTAATTTCACACTTCATTCTACTATTCTACTTTTTTAAAAACTAATTTCACACTTTATTATGCTATTCTACTTTTTTCAGCTAATTTCACACATTATTATGCTATTCTACATATTTCAGCTAATTTCACACTTTATTCTACTATTCTACTTTTTTCAGCTAATTTCACACATTATTATGCTATTCTACATATTTCAGCTAATTTCACATTTTATTCTACTATTCTACTTTTTCATCTAATTTCACACATTATGTAAAATTATTTCAGCTAATTTTACACTTTATTATACTATTCTACATATTTCACACTTTGTTATACTATTCCAATTGCTTCAGCTAATTTCACGCTTTCTTATACTATTCTAACATTTTCTACAATTCTACCTTTACATACAAATTTCTACAGTATTACACAACATTGTACCACTTCATGCTATTCTACTGTTTTCAGCTCATTTCACATTGTTTAGATATGTATTATTTGGCCTTTTCAAGGTTTATTGTGTATAGATGGCTAAAGAGTGGCAGGAATGTGGGGAGAGAGAGGTATGTGGGAACGCCGTGTGACGACGGGCGGCAGAGGGCCCCCACACCGTATTTCCGCAGGAAATGCAGTTTTCTAGTTATTATTATTTTTCTTCTTCCGTACGTTTTACGGTACCCCAAGGATCCTACAAATTTTGTCCTACAAAAACAAAACTTATATCACTAAATTCAGCTCATTGAGGACATTCCTGCTTAAATTCAACTTTTTTCTACTATTAATATTTTACAAATTATTCAACTTTTTCTACAAATTTTTTCCCATTTGAAATACATTGTACAAACTTAAAATCTTTCTACAAAACTTCTACAAACATTCTACATTTTAAACTACTTCTACTACTACTACAGACTTCATTCAAACTTCAAATTGTACACAAAATATTAAACTATTAAACTCGTATTTAACTTTTTTAAAAATCTTTTACCGTTTTTAAACTATGAAGGCTCAAAGGTGAGAAGGGTTTTGATCAAAATTCAGGGTTTATAATGGGTGTGTATTGGACGGAATGTTTTGGGCCACAGTGGATGACATCATCAGCTAGAGTGTGGAGGAGAGAAAAAATCGGTCAAAAAATAAAACGTAAACTGCTCCTGTGGCCACAAATTTCACACTACAGACACGATTTATACATAAAAACGTAGGAACATTTGTGAGCGTCGCATAGATACCACTGCTGAAGCTGTGAGTATTATAGTTTTGGCCTGACACACAGAGATTCCCCACCCACACCCCTCCACACCCTCCATAGGCGGCAATGTTAATTTGAGAGGAGAAATTACCAGAAGCAGCAGGGAGCATCTGCTCTTTACCTGACGACCCAGACCAGAGTTTTTAACATTTCGCTCTCAAACTGGGCACAGAGCTGGTCGAGAAGTAGCCGCCGATCACAAATATTTCGGCTTTTGGATACGACACCACCGTTTGGCAATTTAATGTTGTCTGTTCGAGGCCCTTCATTTGCTTTCTCTCTCCCTCTCTCTGGGTATTTCCAACTGAAATTACACCAGGTGCATTAACTGCTCTGCTGATTAGGGCCCAGCAGTTGGTCCTGGTTGCTTGGCAACCTTAAGCCTGCCTGAGGGAGGAGAGGGGGGAGGGGCTATTTTCACTGTTGTTGATGTATCAAATGCTATATGTTTAATGTCGGCCATTTTATGCTTCTCTCTCACAGACACAAACACAGACAGTAACACACACACACACACACACACACACACATCTAACTACTTACTACTAGTTGTTTCAGCTACTTTCACACTTATACTATTCTACTTTTTTCAGCTAATTTCACACTTTATTCTACTATTCTACTTTTTTCAGCTAATTTCACAATTTATTATACTATTCTACATGTTTCACACTTTATTATACTATTGTAATTACTTCAGCTAATTTCACACTTTATTCTACTATTCTACTTTTTTCAGCTAATTTCACACTTTATTCTACTATTCTACTCATTTCAGCTAATTTTTCACTTTATTACACTGTTCTACATATTTCACACTTTGTTACTATTCTAATTACTTCAGCCAATTTCACACTTTCTTATACTATTCTACTTATTTCCGCTAATTTCACACTTTATTCTACTATTCTACTTTTTGTGTAGAGATGGCTAAAGAGTGGCAGGAATGTGGGGAGAGAGAGGTGGGGGAACGCCGTGCGACGACGGGCGGCAGAGGGCCCCCACACCGTATTTCCGCAGGAAATGCAGTTTTCTAGTTATTATTATTATTATTGGTGTGGGGGCCCAGAGGGCTCCCACACTATTGTTCTTCAAATCTTTATTATTATTATTATTATTATTATTACTATTATTGGTGTGGGGGCCCAGAGGGCTCCCACACTATTGTTCTTCAAATCTTTATTATTATTATTATTATTATTATTATTATTATTATTTTTCTTCTTCCGTACGTTTTACGGTACCCCAAGGATCCTACAAATTTTGTCCTACAAAAACAAAACTTATATCACTAAATTCAGCTCATTGAGGACATTCCTGCTTAAATTCAACTTTTTTCTACTATTAATATTTTACAAATTATTCAACTTTTTCTACAAATTTTTTCCCATTTGAAATACATTGTACAAACTTAAAATCTTTCTACAAAACTTCTACAAACATTCTACATTTTGAACTACTTCTACTACTACTACAGACTTCATTCAAACTTCAAATTGTACACAAAATATTAAACTATTAAACTCGTATTTAACTTTTTTTAAAATCTTTTACCGCTTTTAAACTATGAAGGCTCAAAGGTGAGAAGGGTTTTGATCAAAATTCAGGGTTTATAATGGGTGTGTATTGGACGGAATGTTTTGGGGCCACAGTGGATGACATCATCAGCTAGAGTGTGGAGGAGAGAAAAAATCGGTCAAAAAATTAAACGTAAACTGCTCCTGTGGCCACAAATTTCACACTACAGACATGATTTATACATAAAAACGTAGGAAAATTTGTCAGCGTCGCATAGATACCACTGCTGAAGCTGTGAGTATTATAGTTTTGGCCTGACACACAGAGATTCCCCACCCACACCCCTCCACACCTCCATAGGCGGGCAATGTTAATTTGAGAGGAGAAATTACCAGAAGCAGCAGGGAGCATCTGCTCTTTACCTGACGACCCAGACCAGAGTTTTTAACATTTCGCTCTCAAACTGGGCACAGAGCTGGTCGAGAAGTAGCCGCCGATCACAAATATTTCGGCTTTTGGATACGACACACCGTTTGGCATTTAATGTTGTCTGTTCGAGGCCCTTCATTTGCTTTCTCTCTCCCTCTCTCTGGGTATTTCCAACTGAAATTATACCAGGTGCATTAACTGCTCTGCTGATTAGGGCCCAGCAGTTGGTCCTGGTTGCTTGGCAACCTTAAGCCTGCCTGAGGGAGGAGAGGGGGGAGGGGCTATTTTCACTGTTGTTGATGTATCAAATGCTATATGTTTAATGTTGGACATTTTATGCTTCTCTCTCACAGACACAAACAGACAGATAGAGAGACACAGACAGGAACACACACACACACACACACACACACACACACACACACACCTAACTACTTACTACTAGTTGTTTCAGCTACTTTCACACTTAAACTATTCTACTTTTTTCAGCTAATTTCACACTTTATTCTACTATTCTACATGTTTCACACTTTATTATACTATTGTAATTACTTCAGGCCAATTTCACACTTTATTCTACTATTCTACTTTTTTCAGCTAATTTCACACATTATTATACTATTCTGCTTTTTTCAGCTAAATTCACACATTATTATACTATTCTGCTTTTTTCAGCTAAATTCACACTTAATTCTACTATTCTGCTTTTTTCAGCTAATTTCACACTTTATTCTACTATTCTACATTTTTCAGCTAATTTCACACTTTATTATGCTATTCTATATATTTCAGCTAATTTCACACTTTATTCTACTATTCTACTTTTGTCAGCTAATTTCACACTTTATTCTACTATTCTACTTTTTTCAGCTAATTTCACACTTTATTCTACTATTCTACTTTTTTCAGCTAATTTCACACTTTATTCTACTATTCTACTTTTTTCAGCTAATTTCACACATTATTATACTATTCTGCTTTTTTCAGATAATTTCGCACATTATTATGCTATTCTACATTTTCAGCTAATTTCACACTTTCTGATACTATTCTACTTATTTCAGCTAATTTCACACTTCATTCTACTATTCTACTTTTTTAAAAACTAATTTCACACTTTATTATGCTATTCTACTTTTTTCAGCTAATTTCACACATTATTATGCTATTCTACATATTTCAGCTAATTTCACACTTTATTCTACTATTCTACTTTTTTCAGCTAATTTCACACATTATTATGCTATTCTACATATTTCAGCTAATTTCACATTTTATTCTACTATTCTACTTTTTCATCTAATTTCACACATTATGTAAAATTATTTCAGCTAATTTTACACTTTATTATACTATTCTACATATTTCACACTTTGTTATACTATTCCAATTGCTTCAGCTAATTTCACGCTTTCTTATACTATTCTAACATTTTCTACAATTCTACCTTTACATACAAATTTCTACAGTATTACACAACATTGTACCACTTCATGCTATTCTACTGTTTTCAGCTCATTTCACATTGTTTAGATATGTATTATTTGGCCTTTTCAAGGTTTATTGTGTATAGATGGCTAAAGAGTGGCAGGAATGTGGGGAGAGAGAGGTATGTGGGAACGCCGTGTGACGACGGGCGGCAGAGGGCCCCCACACCGTATTTCCGCAGGAAATGCAGTTTTCTAGTTATTGGTGTGGGGGCCCAGAGGGCTCCCACACTATTGTTCTTCAAATCTTTATTATTATTATTATTATTATTATTATTATTATTATTTTTCTTCTTCCGTACGTTTTACGGTACCCCAAGGATCCTACAAATTTTGTCCTACAAAAACAAAACTTATATCACTAAATTCAGCTCATTGAGGACATTCCTGCTTAAATTCAACTTTTTTCTACTATTAATATTTTACAAATTATTCAACTTTTTCTACAAATTTTTTCCCATTTGAAATACATTGTACAAACTTCAAATCTTTCTACAAAACTTCTACAAACATTCTACATTTTGAACTACTTCTACTACTACTACAGACTTCATTCAAACTTCAAATTGTACACAAAATATTAAACTATTAAACTCGTATTTAACTTTTTTTAAAATCTTTTACCGTTTTTAAACTATGAAGGCTCAAAGGTGAGAAGGGTTTTGATCAAAATTCAGGGTTTATAATGGGTGTGTATTGGACGGAATGTTTTGGGGCCACAGTGGATGACATCATCAGCTAGAGTGTGGAGGAGAGAAAAAATCGGTCAAAAAATTAAACGTAAACTGCTCCTGTGGCCACAAATTTCACACTACAGACATGATTTATACATAAAAACGTAGGAAAATTTGTCAGCGTCGCATAGATACCACTGCTGAAGCTGTGAGTATTATAGTTTTGGCCTGACACACAGAGATTCCCCACCCACACCCCTCCACACCTCCATAGGCGGCAATGTTAATTTGAGAGGAGAAATTACCAGAAGCAGCAGGGAGCATCTGCTCTTTACCTGACGACCCAGACCAGAGTTTTTAACATTTCGCTCTCAAACTGGGCACAGAGCTGGTCGAGAAGTAGCCGCCGATCACAAATATTTCGGCTTTTGGATACGACACACCGTTTGGCATTTAATGTTGTCTGTTCGAGGCCCTTCATTTGCTTTCTCTCTCCCTCTCTCTGGGTATTTCCAACTGAAATTATACCAGGTGCATTAACTGCTCTGCTGATTAGGGCCCAGCAGTTGGTCCTGGTTGCTTGGCAACCTTAAGCCTGCCTGAGGGAGGAGAGGGGGGAGGGGCTATTTTCACTGTTGTTGATGTATCAAATGCTATATGTTTAATGTTGGACATTTTATGCTTCTCTCTCACAGACACAAACAGACAGATAGAGAGACACAGACAGGAACACACACACACACACACACACACACACACACACACCTAACTACTTACTACTAGTTGTTTCAGCTACTTTCACACTTAAACTATTCTACTTTTTTCAGCTAATTTCACACTTTATTCTACTATTCTACATGTTTCACACTTTATTATACTATTGTAATTACTTCAGCCAATTTCACACTTTATTCTACTATTCTACTTTTTTCAGCTAATTTCACACATTATTATACTATTCTGCTTTTTTCAGCTAAATTCACACATTATTATACTATTCTGCTTTTTTCAGCTAAATTCACACTTAATTCTACTATTCTGCTTTTTTCAGCTAATTTCACACTTTATTCTACTATTCTACATTTTTCAGCTAATTTCACACTTTATTATGCTATTCTATATATTTCAGCTAATTTCACACTTTATTCTACTATTCTACTTTTGTCAGCTAATTTCACACTTTATTCTACTATTCTACTTTTTTCAGCTAATTTCACACTTTATTCTACTATTCTACTTTTTTCAGCTAATTTCACACTTTATTCTACTATTCTACTTTTTTCAGCTAATTTCACACTTTATTCTACTATTCTAATTTTTTCAGCTAATTTCACACTTTATTATACTATTCTACATATTTCAGCTAATTTCACACTTTATTCTACTATTCTACTTATTTCAGCTAATTTCACACATTATTCTACTATTCTACTTTTTTCAGCTAATTTCACACTTAATTCTACTATTCTACATATTTCAGCTAATTTCACACTTTATTATGCTATTCTACATTTTTCAGCTAGTTTCACACTTTATTCTACTATTCTACTTTTTTCAGCTAATTTCACACATTATTATGCTATTCTACTTTTTTCAGCTAATTTCACACTTAATTCTACTATTCTACTTTTTTCAGCTAATTTCACACTTTATTATACTATTCTAATTACTTCAGCTAATTTCACACTTTCTGATACTATTTTATTTTTTCAGCTAATTTCAGATAGAGAGACACACAGTCACACACGCATGCACACACATACACACACACACACATCTAACTACTTCCACAAATTCTGTACTAAAGAAATAAAAATCATATCGCTAAATTCAGCTCATTTAGGACATTACTACTACACTAACCTTCTACTAACCTTTTACAAACCTTCTACAATTTAAACTACTTCTCCTTCTCCTTACTAATTTCTACTATTTATATTTCACAAATTATGATACTACTACTATCTACTAGTTGTTTCAGCTACTTTCACACTCATAGTATTCTAATTACTTCAGCTAATTTCACACTTTATTCTACTATTCTACTGTTTTCAGCTAATTTCACACATTATTATGCTATTTTACATATTTCAGCTAATTTCACACTTTATTCTACTATTCTACTTTTTTCAGCTAATTTTACACAATATTATGCTACGCTACTTTTTTCAGCTAATTTCACACTTTATTCTACTATTCTACTTTTTTCAGCTAATTTCACACTTTTTTCTACTATTCTACTTTTTTCAACTAATTTCACACATTATTATGCTATTCTACTTTTTTCAGCTAATTTCACACATTATTATGCTATTCTACATATTTCAGCTAATTTCACACTTCATTCTATTATTCTGCTTTTTCATCTAATTTCACACTTTATTCTACTATTCTACTTACTTCAGCTAATTTTACACTTTATTATACTATTCTAATTACTTCAGCTAATATCACACTTTATTCTATATTCTACTTATTTCAGCTAAATTTACACTTTATTATACTGTTCTCCATATTTCACACTTTCTTATGCTATTCTAATTACTTCAGCTAATTTCACACTTTCTTATACTATTCCAACATTTTCTACAATTCTACCTTTTCATACCAATTTCTACAGTATTACACAACATTGTACCACTTCATACTATTCTACTGTTTTCAGCTCATTTCACATTTTTTAGATATGCATTGTTTGGCCTTTTCAAGCTTTATTATATACAGACAGCGAAAGAGTGACAGGTACGTGGGAACGCCGTGCGACGACGGGCGGCAAAGGGCCCCCACACCGTATTTCCGCAGGAAATGCAGTTTTCTAGTTATTGGTGTGGGGGCCCAGAGGGCTCCCACACTATTGTTCTTCAAATCTTTATTATTATTATTATTATTATTATTATTATTATTATTATTATTTTTCTTCTTCCGTACGTTTTACGGTACCCCAAGGATCCTACAAATTTTGTCCTACAAAAACAAAACTTATATCACTAAATTCAGCTCATTGAGGACATTCCTGCTTAAATTCAACTTTTTTCTACTATTAATATTTTACAAATTATTCAACTTTTTCTACAAATTTTTTCCCATTTGAAATACATTGTACAAACTTCAAATCTTTCTACAAAACTTCTACAAACATTCTACATTTTGAACTACTTCTACTACTACTACAGACTTCATTCAAACTTCAAATTGTACACAAAATATTAAACTATTAAACTCGTATTTAACTTTTTTTAAAATCTTTTACCGTTTTTAAACTATGAAGGCTCAAAGGTGAGAAGGGTTTTGATCAAAATTCAGGGTTTATAATGGGTGTGTATTGGACGGAATGTTTTGGGCCACAGTGGATGACATCATCAGCTAGAGTGTGGAGGAGAGAAAAAATCGGTCAAAAAATTAAACGTAAACTGCTCCTGTGGCCACAAATTTCACACTACAGACATGATTTATACATAAAAACGTAGGAAAATTTGTCAGCGTCGCATAGATACCACTGCTGAAGCTGTGAGTATTATAGTTTTGGCCTGACACACAGAGATTCCCCACCCACACCCCTCCACACCTCCATAGGCGTTTAACGATGTTAATTTGAGAGGAGAAATTACCAGAAGCAGCAGGGAGCATCTGCTCTTTACCTGACGACCCAGACCAGAGTTTTTAACATTTCGCTCTCAAACTGGGCACAGAGCTGGTCGAGAAGTAGCCGCCGATCACAAATATTTCGGCTTTTGGATACGACACACCGTTTGGCATTTAATGTTGTCTGTTCGAGGCCCTTCATTTGCTTTCTCTCTCCCTCTCTCTGGGTATTTCCAACTGAAATTATACCAGGTGCATTAACTGCTCTGCTGATTAGGGCCCAGCAGTTGGTCCTGGTTGCTTGGCAACCTTAAGCCTGCCTGAGGGAGGAGAGGGGGGAGGGGCTATTTTCACTGTTGTTGATGTATCAAATGCTATATGTTTAATGTTGGACATTTTATGCTTCTCTCTCACAGACACAAACAGACAGATAGAGAGACACAGACAGGAACACACACACACACACACACACACACACACACCTAACTACTTACTACTAGTTGTTTCAGCTACTTTCACACTTAAACTATTCTACTTTTTTCAGCTAATTTCACACTTTATTCTACTATTCTACATGTTTCACACTTTATTATACTATTGTAATTACTTCAGCCAATTTCACACTTTATTCTACTATTCTACTTTTTTCAGCTAATTTCACACATTATTATACTATTCTGCTTTTTTCAGCTAAATTCACACATTATTATACTATTCTGCTTTTTTCAGCTAAATTCACACTTAATTCTACTATTCTGCTTTTTTCAGCTAATTTCACACTTTATTCTACTATTCTACATTTTTCAGCTAATTTCACACTTTATTATGCTATTCTATATATTTCAGCTAATTTCACACTTTATTCTACTATTCTACTTTTGTCAGCTAATTTCACACTTTATTCTACTATTCTACTTTTTTCAGCTAATTTCACACTTTATTCTACTATTCTACTTTTTTCAGCTAATTTCACACTTTATTCTACTATTCTACTTTTTTCAGCTAATTTCACACATTATTATACTATTCTGCTTTTTTCAGATAATTTCGCACATTATTATGCTATTCTACATTTTCAGCTAATTTCACACTTTCTGATACTATTCTACTTATTTCAGCTAATTTCACACTTCATTCTACTATTCTACTTTTTTAAAAACTAATTTCACACTTTATTATGCTATTCTACTTTTTTCAGCTAATTTCACACATTATTATGCTATTCTACATATTTCAGCTAATTTCACACTTTATTCTACTATTCTACTTTTTTCAGCTAATTTCACACATTATTATGCTATTCTACATATTTCAGCTAATTTCACATTTTATTCTACTATTCTACTTTTTCATCTAATTTCACACATTATGTAAAATTATTTCAGCTAATTTTACACTTTATTATACTATTCTACATATTTCACACTTTGTTATACTATTCCAATTGCTTCAGCTAATTTCACGCTTTCTTATACTATTCTAACATTTTCTACAATTCTACCTTTACATACAAATTTCTACAGTATTACACAACATTGTACCACTTCATGCTATTCTACTGTTTTCAGCTCATTTCACATTGTTTAGATATGTATTATTTGGCCTTTTCAAGGTTTATTGTGTATAGATGGCTAAAGAGTGGCAGGAATGTGGGGAGAGAGAGGTATGTGGGAACGCCGTGTGACGACGGGCGGCAGAGGGCCCCCACACCGTATTTCCGCAGGAAATGCAGTTTTCTAGTTATTATTTTTCTTCTTCCGTACGTTTTACGGTACCCCAAGGATCCTACAAATTTTGTCCTACAAAAACAAAACTTATATCACTAAATTCAGCTCATTGAGGACATTCCTGCTTAAATTCAACTTTTTTCTACTATTAATATTTTACAAATTATTCAACTTTTTCTACAAATTTTTTCCCATTTGAAATACATTGTACAAACTTCAAATCTTTCTACAAAACTTCTACAAACATTCTACATTTTGAACTACTTCTACTACTACTACAGACTTCATTCAAACTTCAAATTGTACACAAAATATTAAACTATTAAACTCGTATTTAACTTTTTTAAAAATCTTTTACCGTTTTTAAACTATGAAGGCTCAAAGGTGAGAAGGGTTTTGATCAAAATTCAGGGTTTATAATGGGTGTGTATTGGACGGAATGTTTTGGGCCACAGTGGATGACATCATCAGCTAGAGTGTGGAGGAGAGAAAAAATCGGTCAAAAAATTAAACGTAAACTGCTCCTGTGGCCACAAATTTCACACTACAGACATGATTTATACATAAAAACGTAGGAAAATTTGTCAGCGTCGCATAGATACCACTGCTGAAGCTGTGAGTATTATAGTTTTGGCCTGACACACAGAGATTCCCCACCCACACCCCTCCACACCTCCATAGGCGGCAATGTTAATTTGAGAGGAGAAATTACCAGAAGCAGCAGGGAGCATCTGCTCTTTACCTGACGACCCAGACCAGAGTTTTTAACATTTCGCTCTCAAACTGGGCACAGAGCTGGTCGAGAAGTAGCCGCCGATCACAAATATTTCGGCTTTTGGATACGACACACCGTTTGGCATTTAATGTTGTCTGTTCGAGGCCCTTCATTTGCTTTCTCTCTCCCTCTCTCTGGGTATTTCCAACTGAAATTATACCAGGTGCATTAACTGCTCTGCTGATTAGGGCCCAGCAGTTGGTCCTGGTTGCTTGGCAACCTTAAGCCTGCCTGAGGGAGGAGAGGGGGGAGGGGCTATTTTCACTGTTGTTGATGTATCAAATGCTATATGTTTAATGTTGGACATTTTATGCTTCTCTCTCACAGACACAAACAGACAGATAGAGAGACACAGACAGGAACACACACACACACACACACACACACACACACACACCTAACTACTTACTACTAGTTGTTTCAGCTACTTTCACACTTAAACTATTCTACTTTTTTCAGCTAATTTCACACTTTATTCTACTATTCTACATGTTTCACACTTTATTATACTATTGTAATTACTTCAGCCAATTTCACACTTTATTCTACTATTCTACTTTTTTCAGCTAATTTCACACATTATTATACTATTCTGCTTTTTTCAGCTAAATTCACACATTATTATACTATTCTGCTTTTTTCAGCTAAATTCACACTTAATTCTACTATTCTGCTTTTTTCAGCTAATTTCACACTTTATTCTACTATTCTACATTTTTCAGCTAATTTCACACTTTATTATGCTATTCTATATATTTCAGCTAATTTCACACTTTATTCTACTATTCTACTTTTGTCAGCTAATTTCACACTTTATTCTACTATTCTACTTTTTTCAGCTAATTTCACACTTTATTCTACTATTCTACTTTTTTCAGCTAATTTCACACTTTATTCTACTATTCTACTTTTTTCAGCTAATTTCACACATTATTATACTATTCTGCTTTTTTCAGATAATTTCGCACATTATTATGCTATTCTACATTTTCAGCTAATTTCACACTTTCTGATACTATTCTACTTATTTCAGCTAATTTCACACTTCATTCTACTATTCTACTTTTTTAAAAACTAATTTCACACTTTATTCTACTATTCTACTTTTTTCAGCTAATTTCACACATTATTATGCTATTCTACATATTTCAGCTAATTTCACATTTTATTCTACTATTCTACTTTTTCATCTAATTTCACACATTATGTAAAATTATTTCAGCTAATTTTACACTTTATTATACTATTCTACATATTTCACACTTTGTTATACTATTCCAATTGCTTCAGCTAATTTCACGCTTTCTTATACTATTCTAACATTTTCTACAATTCTACCTTTACATACAAATTTCTACAGTATTACACAACATTGTACCACTTCATGCTATTCTACTGTTTTCAGCTCATTTCACATTGTTTAGATATGTATTATTTGGCCTTTTCAAGGTTTATTGTGTATAGATGGCTAAAGAGTGGCAGGAATGTGGGGAGAGAGAGGTATGTGGGAACGCCGTGTGACGACGGGCGGCAGAGGGCCCCCACACCGTATTTCCGCAGGAAATGCAGTTTTCTAGTTATTATTATTTTTCTTCTTCCGTACGTTTTACGGTACCCCAAGGATCCTACAAATTTTGTCCTACAAAAACAAAACTTATATCACTAAATTCAGCTCATTGAGGACATTCCTGCTTAAATTCAACTTTTTTCTACTATTAATATTTTACAAATTATTCAACTTTTTCTACAAATTTTTTCCCATTTGAAATACATTGTACAAACTTCAAATCTTTCTACAAAACTTCTACAAACATTCTACATTTTGAACTACTTCTACTACTACTACAGACTTCATTCAAACTTCAAATTGTACACAAAATATTAAACTATTAAACTCGTATTTAACTTTTTTAAAAATCTTTTACCGTTTTTAAACTATGAAGGCTCAAAGGTGAGAAGGGTTTTGATCAAAATTCAGGGTTTATAATGGGTGTGTATGGCGTGGAATGTTTTGGGCCACAGTGGATGACATCATCAGCTAGAGTGTGGAGGAGAGAAAAAATCGGTCAAAAAATAAAACGTAAACTGCTCCTGTGGCCACAAATTTCACACTACAGACACGATTTATACATAAAAACGTAGGAAAATTTGTCAGCGTCGCATAGATACCAGTGCTGAAGCTGTGAGTATTATAGTTTTGGCCTGACACACAGAGATTCCCCACCCACACCCCTCCACACCTCCAATGTTAATTTGAGAGGAGAAATTACCAGAAGCAGCAGGGAGCATCTGCTCTTTACCTGATGACCCAGACCAGAGTTTTTAACATTTCGCTCTCAAACTGGGCACAGAACTGGTCGAGAAGTAGCCGCCGATCACGAATATTTCGGCTTTTGGATACGACACACCGTTTGGCATTTAATGTTGTCTGTTCGAGGCCCTTCATTTGCTTTCTCTCTCCCTCTCTCTGGGTATTTCCAACTGAAATTATACCAGGTGCATTAACTGCTCTGCTGATTAGGGCCCAGCAGTTGGTCCTGGTTGCTTGGCAACCTTAAGCCTGCCTGAGGGAGGAGAGGGGGGAGGGGCTATTTTCACTGTTGTTGATGTATCAAATGCTATATGTTTAATGTCGGACATTTTATGCTTCTCTCTGACAGACACAAACACAGACAGTAACACACACATGCGCACACACACACACACACACACACACATCTAACTACTTACTACTAGTTGTTTCAGCTACTTTCACACTTATACTATTCTACTTTTTTCAGCTAATTTCACACTTTATTCTACTATTCTACTTTTTTCAGCTAATTTCACACTTTATTCTACTATTCTACTATTTTCAGCTAATTTCACACTTTATTATACTATTCTACTATTTTCAGCTAATTTCACACTTTATTCTACTATTCTACTATTTTCAGCTAATTTCACACTTTATTATACTATTCTACATGTTTCACAGTTTATTATACTATTGTAATTACTTCAGCTAATTTCACACTTTATTCTACTATTCTACTTTTTTCAGCTAATTTCACACTTTATTCTACTATTCTACATATTTCAGCTAATTTCACACTTTATTCTACTATTCTACTTTTTCATCTAATTTCACACTTTATTCTACTATTCTACTCATTTCAGCTAATTTTTCACTTTATTACACTATTCTACATATTTCACACTTTGTTACTATTCTAATTACTTCAGCCAATTTCACACTTTCTTATACTATTCTACTTATTTCCGCTAATTTCACACTTTATTCTACTATTCTACTTTTTCATCTAATTTCACACTTTATTCTACTATTCTACTTTTTTCAGCTAATTTCACACTTTATGGTACTATTCTACTTATTTCATCTAATTTCACACTTTATTCTACTATTCTACTTTTTCATCTAATTTCACACTTTATTCTACTTTTTCATCTAATTTCACACATTATTCTACTGTTCTACTTTTTTCAGCTAATTTCACACTTTATGGTACTATTCTACTTATTTCAGCTAATTTCACACATTATTATGCTATTCTACTTATTTCAGCTAATTTCACACTTTATTATACTATTCTACTTTTTCAGATAATTTCACACTTTATTCTACTATTCTGCTCATTTCAGCTAATTTCACACTTTATTATGCTATTCTACTTTTTTCAGCTAATTTCATAAATTATTATGCTATTCTACTTTTTTCAGCTAATTTCACATTTTTATTATACTATTCTGCCTTTTTCAGCTAATTGGCTTTCTTATACTATTCTAATACAATTCTACCTTTTCATACAAATTCCTAAAGAAATTCACAGCATTGTACCACTTCATACTGTTCTATTCATAGACACACATACCTGGCAACTTCCTAAAATTCTACCTTTACATACAAATTTCTACAGTATTACACAACATTGTACCACTTCATGCTATTCTACTGTTTTCAGCTCATTTCACATTTTTTAGATATGCATTGTTTGGCCTTTTCAAGGTTTATTGTGTAGAGATGGCTAAAGAGTGGCAGGAATGTGGGGAGAGAGAGGTGGGGGAACGCCGTGCGACGACGGGCGGCAGAGGGCCCCCACACCGTATTTCCGCAGGAAATGCAGTTTTCTAGTTATTATTTTTCTTCTTCCGTACGTTTTACGGTACCCCAAGGATCCTACAAATTTTGTCCTACAAAAACAAAACTTATATCACTAAATTCAGCTCATTCAGGACATTCCTGCTTAAATTCAACTTTTTTCTACTATTAATATTTTACAAATTATTCAACTTTTTCTACAAATTTTTTCCCATTTGAAATACATTGTACAAACTTCAAATCTTTCTACAAAACTTCTACAAACATTCTACATTTTGAACTACTACTACTACTACAGACTTCATTCAAACTTCAAATTGTACACAAAATATTAAACTATTAAACTCGTATTTAACTTTTTTAAAAATCTTTTACTGTTTTTAAACTACGAAGGCTCAAAGGTGAGAAGGGTTTTGATCAAAATTCAGGGTTTATAATGGGTGTGTATTGGACGGAATCTTTTGGGCCACAGTGGATGACATCATCAGCTAGAGTGTGGAGGAGAGAAAAAATCGGTCAAAAAATAAAACGTAAACTGCTCCTGTGGCCACAAATTTCACACTACAGACACGATTTATACAGAAAAACGTAGGAAAATTTGTCAGCGTCGCATAGATACCACTGCTGAAGCTGTGAGTATTATAGTTTTGGCCTGACACACAGAGATTCCCCACCCACACCCCTCCACACCTCCATAGGCGGCAATGTTAATTTGAGAGGAGAAATTACCAGAAGCAGCAGGGAGCATCTGCTCTTTACCTGACGACCCAGACCAGAGTTTTTAACATTTCGCTCTCAAACTGGGCACAGAGCTGGTCGAGAAGTAGCCGCCGATCACGAATATTTCGGCTTTTGGATACGACACACCGTTTGGCATTTAATGTTGTCTGTTCGAGGCCCTTCATTTGCTTTCTCTCTCCCTCTCTCTGGGTATTTCCAACTGAAATTATACCAGGTGCATTAACTGCTCTGCTGATTAGGGCCCAGCAGTTGGTCCTGGTTGCTTGGCAACCTTAAGCCTGCCTGAGGGAGGAGAGAGGGGAGGGGCTATTTTCACTGTTGTTGATGTATCAAATGCTATATGTTTAATGTCGGACATTTTATGCTTCTCTCTGACAGACACAAACACAGACAGTAACACACACATATGCGCACACACACACACACACACACACACACACACACATCTAACTACTTACTACTAGTTGTTTCAGCTACTTTCACACTTATACTATTCTACTTTTTTCAGCTAATTTCACACTTTATTCTACTATTCTACTTTTTTCAGCTAATTTGACAATTTATTATACTATTCTACATGTTTCACACTTTATTATACTATTGTAATTACTTCAGCGCTAATTTCACACTTTATTCTACTATTCTACTTTTTTCAGCTAATTTCACACTTTATTCTACTATTCTACTTTTTCATCTAATTTCACACTTTATTCTACTATTCTACTCATTTCAGCTAATTTTTCACTTTATTACACTATTCTACATGTTTCACACTTTGTTACTATTCTAATTACTTCAGCCAATTTCACACTTTCTTATACTATTCTACTTATTTCCGCTAATTTCACACTTTATTCTACTATTCTACTTTTTCATCTAATTTCACACTTTATTCTACTTTTTTCAGCTAATTTCACACTTTATGGTACTATTCTACTTATTTCATCTAATTTCACACTTTATTCTACTATTCTACTTTTTCATCTAATTTCACACTTTATTCTACTTTTTCATCTAATTTCACACATTATTCTACTATTCTACTTTTTTTCAGCTAATTTCACACTTTATGGTACTATTCTACTTATTTCAGCTAATTTCACACATTATTATGCTATTCTACTTATTTCAGCTAATTTCACACTTTATTATACTATTCTACTTTTTCAGATAATTTCACACTTTATTCTACTATTCTGCTCATTTCAGCTAATTTCACACTTTATTATGCTATTCTACTTTTTTCAGCTAATTTCACACTTTATTCTACTATTCTACTTTTTCATCTAATTTCACACTTTATTCTACTATTCTACTCATTTCAGCTAATTTTTCACTTTATTACACTATTCTACATATTTCACACTTTGTTACTATTCTAATTACTTCAGCCAATTTCACACTTTCTTATACTATTCTACTTATTTCCGCTAATTTCACACTTTATTCTACTATTCTACTTTTTCATCTAATTTCACACTTTATTCTACTTTTTTCAGCTAATTTCACACTTTATGGTACTATTCTACTTATTTCATCTAATTTCACACTTTATTCTACTATTCTACTTTTTCATCTAATTTCACACTTTATTCTACTTTTTCATCTAATTTCACACATTATTCTACTATTCTACTTTTTTTCAGCTAATTTCACACTTTATGGTACTATTCTACTTATTTCAGCTAATTTCACACATTATTATGCTATTCTACTTATTTCAGCTAATTTCACACTTTATTATACTATTCTACTTTTTCAGATAATTTCACACTTTATTCTACTATTCTGCTCATTTCAGCTAATTTCACACTTTATTATGCTATTCTACTTTTTTCAGCTAATTTCATAAATTATTATGCTATTCTACTTTTTTCAGCTAATTTTACATTTTTATTATACTATTCTGCCTTTTTCAGCTAATTGGCTTTCTTATACTATTCTAATACAATTCTAGCTTTTCATACAAATTCCTAAAGAAATTCACAGCATTGTACCACTTCATACTGTTCTATTCATAGACACACATACCTGGCAACTTCCTAAAATTCTACCTTTACATACAAATTTCTACAGTATTACACAACATTGTACCACTTCATGCTATTCTACTGTTTTCAGCTCATTTCACATTGTTTAGATATGTATTATTTGGCCTTTTCAAGGTTTATTGTGTATAGATGGCTAAAGAGTGGCAGGAATGTGGGGAGAGAGAGGTATGTGGGAACGCCGTGTGACGACGGGCGGCAGAGGGCCCCCACACCGTATTTCCGCAGGAAATGCAGTTTTCTAGTTATTGGTGTGGGGGCCCAGAGGGCTCCCACACTATTGTTCTTCAAATCTTTATTATTATTATTATTATTATTATTATTTTTCTTCTTCCGTACGTTTTACGGTACCCCAAGGATCCTACAAATTTTGTCCTACAAAAACAAAACTTATATCACTAAATTCAGCTCATTCAGGACATTCCTGCTTAAATTCAACTTTTTTCTACTATTAATATTTTACAAATTATTCAACTTTTTCTACAAATTTTTTCCCATTTGAAATACATTGTACAAACTTAAAATCTTTCTACAAAACTTCTACAAACATTCTACATTTTAAACTACTTCTACTACTACTACAGACTTCATTCAAACTTCAAATTGTACACAAAATATTAAACTATTAAACTCGTATTTAACTTTTTTAAAAATCTTTTACCGTTTTTAAACTATGAAGGCTCAAAGGTGAGAAGGGTTTTGATCAAAATTCAGGGTTTATAATGGGTGTGTATTGGACGGAATGTTTTGGGCCACAGTGGATGACATCATCAGCTAGAGTGTGGAGGAGAGAAAAAATCGGTCAAAAAATAAAACGTAAACTGCTCCTGTGGCCACAAATTTCACACTACAGACACGATTTATACATAAAAACGTAGGAAAATTTGTGAGCGTCGCATAGATACCACTGCTGAAGCTGTGAGTATTATAGTTTTGGCCTGACACACAGAGATTCCCCACCCACACCCCTCCACACCTCCATAGGCGGCAATGTTAATTTGAGAGGAGAAATTACCAGAAGCAGCAGGGAGCATCTGCTCTTTACCTGACGACCCAGACCAGAGTTTTTAACATTTCGCTCTCAAACTGGGCACAGAGCTGGTCGAGAAGTAGCCGCCGATCACAAATATTTCGGCTTTTGGATACGACACACCGTTTGGCATTTAATGTTGTCTGTTCGAGGCCCTTCATTTGCTTTCTCTCTCCCTCTCTCTGGGTATTTCCAACTGAAATTACACCAGGTGCATTAACTGCTCTGCTGATTAGGGCCCAGCAGTTGGTCCTGGTTGCTTGGCAACCTTAAGCCTGCCTGAGGGAGGAGAGGGGGGAGGGGCTATTTTCACTGTTGTTGATGTATCAAATGCTATATGTTTAATGTCGGCCATTTTATGCTTCTCTCTCACAGACACAAACACAGACAGTAACACACACACACACACACACACACACATCTAACTACTTACTACTAGTTGTTTCAGCTACTTTCACACTTATACTATTCTACTTTTTTCAGCTAATTTCACACTTTATTCTACTATTCTACTTTTTTCAGCTAATTTCACAATTTATTATACTATTCTACATGTTTCACACTTTATTATACTATTGTATATACTTCTGCTAATTTCACACTTTATTCTACTATTCTACTTTTTCATCTAATTTCACACTTTATTCTACTTTTTTCAGCTAATTTCACACTTTATGGTACTATTCTACTTATTTCATCTAATTTCACACTTTATTCTAATATTCTACTTTTTCATCTAATTTCACACTTTATTCTACTTTTTCGTCTAATTTCACACATTATTCTACTATTCTACTTTTTTCAGCTAATTTCACACTTTATGGTACTATTCTACTTATTTCAGCTAATTTCACACATTATTATGCTATTCTACTTATTTCAGCTAATTTCACACTTTATTATACTATTCTACTTTTTCAGATAATTTCACACTTTATTATGCTATTCTACTTTTTTCAGCTAATTTCATAAATTATGCTATTCTACTTTTTTCAGCTAATTTCACACTTTATTCTACTATTCTACTTTTTTCAGCTAATTTTCATATTTTTATTATACTATTCTGCCTTTTTAAGCTAATTGGCTTTCTTATACTATTCTAATACAATTCTACCTTTTCATACAAATTCCTAAAGAAATTCACAGCATTGTACCACTTCATACTGTTCTATTCATAGACACACATACCTGGCAACTTCCTAAACTTCTACCTTTACATACAAATTTCTATAGTATTACACAACATTGTACCACTTCATGCTATTCTACTGTTTTCAGCTCATTTCACATTGTTTAGATATGTATTATTTGGCCTTTTCAAGGTTTATTGTGTAGAGATGGCTAGAGAGTGGCAGGAATGTGGGGAGAGTTGCTTGGCAACCTTAAGCCTGCCTGAGGGAGGAGAGGGGGGAGGGGCTATTTTCACTGTTGTTGATGTATCAAATGCTATATGTTTAATGTCGGCCATTTTATGCTTCTCTCTCACAGACACAAACACAGACAGTAACACAGACATGCACACACACACATCTAACTACTTACTACTAGTTGTTTCACCTACTTTCACACTTATACTATTCTACTTTTTTCAGCTAATTTCACACTTTTTTCTACTATTCTACTTTTTTCAGCTAATTTCACACTTTTTTCTACTATTCTACTGTTTTCAGCTAATTTCACACTTTATCATGCTATTCTACATTTTTTCAGCTAATTTCACACATTATTATGCTATTCTACTTATTTCAGCTAATTTCACACTTCATTCTACTATTCTACTTTTGTCAGCTAATTTCACATATTATGCTATTCTACTTATTTCAGCTAATTTCACACTTTATTCTACTATCCTTCTTATTTCAGCTAATTTCACACTTTATTATACTATTCTACTTTTTTCAGCTAATTTTACACATTATCATGCTATTCTACTTTTTTCAGCTAATTTCACACTTTATTCTACTATCCTTCTTATTTCAGCTAATTTCACACTTTAGTCTACTATTCTACTTTTTTCAGCTGATTTCACGCATTATTATGTTGTTCTACATATTTCAGCTAATTTCACACTTTATTATGGTATTCTACTTTTTTCAGCTAATTTCACACTTAATTCTGCTATTCTACATATTTCAGCTAATTTCACACTTTATTCTACTATTCTACATATTTCAGCTAATTTCACACTTTATTATGCTATTCTACTTTTTTCAGCTAATTTCACACATTATTATGCTATTCTACATATTTCAGCTAATTTCACACTTTATTATGCTATTCTACATTTTTCAGCTAATTTCACACTTTATTATGCTATTCTACTTTTTTCAGCTAATTTCACACTTTATTATGCCATTCTACATATTTCAGCTAATTTCACACTTTATTCTACTTTTTTCAGCTAATTTCACACTTTATTATGCTATTCTACTTTGTTCAGCTAATTTCACACATTATTATGCTATTCTACATATTTCAGCTAATTTCACACTTTATTCTACTATTCTTTTTTCAGATAATTTCACACTTTATTATGCTATTCTACATAGTTCAGCTAAATTCACACTTTATTATGCTATTCTTCATATTTCAGCTAATTTCACACTTTATTATGCTATTCTACATATTTCAGCTAATTTCACACTTTATTATGCTATTCTACCTTTTTTAACTGATTTCACACGTTATTATGTTCTACTTTTTTCAGCTAATTTCACACTTTATTATGCTATTCTACATATTTCAGCTAATTTCACACTTTATTCTACTATTCTACATACTTCAGCTAATTTCACACATTATTCTACTATTCTACATATTTCACACTTTGTTATACTATTCAAATTACTTCAGCTAATTTCACGCTTTCTTATAGTATTCTAACATTTTCTACAATTCTACCTTTTCATACAAATTTATACAGAATTACACAACATTGTACCACTTCATACTATTCTACTGTTTTCAGATCATTTCACATTTTTTAGATATGCATTGTTTGGCCGTTTCAAGCTTTATTGTATACAGACGGCGAAAGAGTGACAGGTATGTGGGAACGCCGTGCAACGACGGGCAGCAGAGGGCCCCCACACCGTATTTCCGCAGGAAATGCAGTTTTCTAGTTATTATTTTTCTTCTTCCGTACGTTTTACGGTACCCCAAGGATCCTACAAATTTTGTCCTACAAAAACAAAACTTATATCACTAAATTCAGCTCATTCAGGACATTCCTGCTTAAATTCAACTTTTTTCTACTATTAATATTTTACAAATTATTCAACTTTTTCTACAAATTTTTTTCCCATTTGAAATACATTGTACAAACTTAAAATCTTTCTACAAAACTTCTACAAACATTCTACATTTTAAACTACTTCTACTACTACTACAGACTTCATTCAAACTTCAAATTGTACACAAAATATTAAACTATTAAACTCGTATTTAACTTTTTTAAAAATCTTTTACCGTTTTTAAACTATGAAGGCTCAAAGGTGAGAAGGGTTTTGATCAAAATTCAGGGTTTATAATGGGTGTGTATTGGACGGAATGTTTTGGGCCACAGTGGATGACATCATCAGCTAGAGTGTGGAGGAGAGAAAAAATCGGTCAAAAAATAAAACGTAAACTGCTCCTGTGGCCACAAATTTCACACTACAGACACGATTTATACATAAAAACGTAGGAAAATTTGTGAGCGTCGCATAGATACCACTGCTGAAGCTGTGAGTATTATAGTTTTGGCCTGACACACAGAGATTCCCCACCCACACCCCTCCACACCTCCATAGGCGGCAATGTTAATTTGAGAGGAGAAATTACCAGAAGCAGCAGGGAGCATCTGCTCTTTACCTGACGACCCAGACCAGAGTTTTTAACATTTCGCTCTCAAACTGGGCACAGAGCTGGTCGAGAAGTAGCCGCCGATCACAAATATTTCGGCTTTTGGATACGACACACCGTTTGGCATTTAATGTTGTCTGTTCGAGGCCCTTCATTTGCTTTCTCTCTCCCTCTCTCTGGGTATTTCCAACTGAAATTACACCAGGTGCATTAACTGCTCTGCTGATTAGGGCCCAGCAGTTGGTCCTGGTTGCTTGGCAACCTTAAGCCTGCCTGAGGGAGGAGAGGGGGGAGGGGCTATTTTCACTGTTGTTGATGTATCAAATGCTATATGTTTAATGTCGGCCATTTTATGCTTCTCTCTCACAGACACAAACACAGACAGTAACACACACACACACACACACACACATCTAACTACTTACTACTAGTTGTTTCAGCTACTTTCACACTTATACTATTCTACTTTTTTCAGCTAATTTCACACTTTATTCTACTATTCTACTTTTTTCAGCTAATTTCACAATTTATTATACTATTCTACATGTTTCACACTTTATTATACTATTGTATATACTTCTGCTAATTTCACACTTTATTCTACTATTCTACTTTTTCATCTAATTTCACACTTTATTCTACTTTTTTCAGCTAATTTCACACTTTATGGTACTATTCTACTTATTTCATCTAATTTCACACTTTATTCTAATATTCTACTTTTTCATCTAATTTCACACTTTATTCTACTTTTTCGTCTAATTTCACACATTATTCTACTATTCTACTTTTTTCAGCTAATTTCACACTTTATGGTACTATTCTACTTATTTCAGCTAATTTCACACATTATTATGCTATTCTACTTATTTCAGCTAATTTCACACTTTATTATACTATTCTACTTTTTCAGATAATTTCACACTTTATTATGCTATTCTACTTTTTTCAGCTAATTTCATAAATTATGCTATTCTACTTTTTTCAGCTAATTTCACACTTTATTCTACTATTCTACTTTTTTCAGCTAATTTTCATATTTTTATTATACTATTCTGCCTTTTTAAGCTAATTGGCTTTCTTATACTATTCTAATACAATTCTACCTTTTCATACAAATTCCTAAAGAAATTCACAGCATTGTACCACTTCATACTGTTCTATTCATAGACACACATACCTGGCAACTTCCTAAACTTCTACCTTTACATACAAATTTCTATAGTATTACACAACATTGTACCACTTCATGCTATTCTACTGTTTTCAGCTCATTTCACATTGTTTAGATATGTATTATTTGGCCTTTTCAAGGTTTATTGTGTAGAGATGGCTAGAGAGTGGCAGGAATGTGGGGAGAGTTGCTTGGCAACCTTAAGCCTGCCTGAGGGAGGAGAGGGGGGAGGGGCTATTTTCACTGTTGTTGATGTATCAAATGCTATATGTTTAATGTCGGCCATTTTATGCTTCTCTCTCACAGACACAAACACAGACAGTAACACAGACATGCACACACACACATCTAACTACTTACTACTAGTTGTTTCACCTACTTTCACACTTATACTATTCTACTTTTTTCAGCTAATTTCACACTTTATTCTACTATCCTTCTTATTTCAGCTAATTTCACACTTTATTATACTATTCTACTTTTTTCAGCTAATTTCACACTTTATTCTACTATCCTTCTTATTTCAGCTAATTTCACGCTTTATTCTACTATTCTACTTTTTTTTCAACTAATTTCACACTTTAGTCTACTATTCTACTTTTTTCAGCTGATTTCACGCATTATTATGTTGTTCTACATATTTCAGCTAATTTCACACTTTATTATGGTATTCTACTTTTTTCAGCTAATTTCACACTTAATTCTGCTATTCTACATATTTCAGCTAATTTCACACTTTATTCTACTATTCTACATATTTCAGCTAATTTCACACTTTATTATGCTATTCTACTTTTTTCAGCTAATTTCACACATTATTATGCTATTCTACATATTTCAGCTAATTTCACACTTTATTATGCTATTCTACATTTTTCAGCTAATTTCACACTTTATTATGCTATTCTACATATTTCAGCTAATTTCACACTTTATTCTACTATTCTAATTACTTCAGCCAATTTCACACTTTCTTATACTATTCTAACATTTTCTACAATTCTACCTTTTCATACAAATTTTTACAGTATTACACAACATTGTACCACTGCATACTGTTCTACTGTTTTCAGATCATTTCACATTTTTTAGATATGCATTGTTTGGCCTTTTCACGCTTTATTGTATACAGACGGCGAAAGAGTGACAGGTATGTGGAAACGCCGTGCGACGACGGGCGGCAGAGGGCCCCCACACCGTATTTCCGCAGGAAATGCAGTTTTCTAGTTATTATTATTTTTCTTCTTCCGTACGTTTTACGGTACCCCAAGGATCCTACAAATTTTGTCCTACAAAAACAAAACTTATATCACTAGATTCAGCTCATTGAGGACATTCCTGCTTAAATTCAACTTTTTTCTACTATTAATATTTTACAAATTATTCAACTTTTTCTACAAATTTTTTCCCATTTGAAATACATTGTACAAACTTAAAATCTTTCTACAAAACTTCTACAAACATTCTACATTTTGAACTACTTCTACTACTACTACAGACTTCATTCAAACTTCAAATTGTACACAAAATATTAAACTATTAAACTCGTATTTAACTTTTTAAAAAATCTTTTACCGTTTTTAAACTATGAAGGCTTAAAGGTGAGAAGGGTTTTGATCAAAATTCAGGGTTTATAATGGGTGTGTATGGCGTGGAATGTTTTGGGCCACAGTGGATGACATCATCAGCTAGAGTGTGGAGGAGAGAAAAAATCGGTCAAAAAATAAAACGTAAACTGCTCCTGTGGCCACAAATTTCACACTACAGACATGATTTATACATAAAAACGTAGGAAAATTTGTCAGCGTCGCATAGATACCACTGCTGAAGCTGTGAGTATTATAGTTTTGGCCTGACACACAGAGATTCCCCACCCACACCCCTCCACACCTCCATAGACGGCAATGTTAATTTGAGAGGAGAAATTACCAGAAGCAGCAGGGAGCATCTGCTCTTTACCTGACGACCCAGACCAGAGTTTTTAACATTTCGCTCTCAAACTGGGCACAGAGCTGGTCGAGAAGTAGCCGCCGATCACAAATATTTCGGCTTTTGGATACGACACACCGTTTGGCATTTAATGTTGTCTGTTCGAGGCCCTTCATTTGCTTTCTCTCTCCCTCTCTCTGGGTATTTCCAACTGAAATTATACCAGGTGCATTAACTGCTCTGCTGATTAGGGCCCAGCAGTTGGGCCTGGTTGCTTGGCAACCTTAAGCCTGCCTGAGGGAGGAGAGGGGGGAGGGGCTATTTTCACTGTTGTTGATGTATCAAATGCTATATGTTTAATGTCGGCCATTTTATGCTTCTCTCTCACAGACACAAACACAGACAGTAACACACACACACACACACACACCTAACTACTTACTACTAGTTGTTTCACCTACTTTCACACTTATACTATTCTACTTTTTTCAGCTAATTTCACACTTTTTTCTACTATTCTACTTTTTTCAGCTAATGTCACACTTTTTTCTACTATTCTACTGTTTTCTGCTAATTTCACACTTTATTATGCTATTCTACATTTTTCAGCTAATTTCACACATTATTATGCTATTCTACATATTTCGGCTAATTTCACAGTTTCTTCTACTATTCTACATATTTTAACTAATTTCACACTTTATTCTACTATTCTAATTACTTCAGCTAATTTCACAATTTATTCTACTATTCTACTTTTTTCAGCTAATTTCACACTTTATTATGCTATTCTACCTTTTTCAGCTAATTTCACACTTTATTCTACTATTCTACTTTTTTCAGCTAATTTCACACTTTATTATGCTATTCTACTTTTTTCAGCTAATTTCACACTTTAGTATGCTATTCTACATATTTCAGCTAATTTCACACTTTATTCTACTATTCTACTTTTTTCAGCTAATTTCACACATTATTATGCTATTCTACTTTTTTCAGCTAATTTCACACTTAATTCTACTATTCTACTTTTTTCAGCTAATTTCACACTTTATTATACTATTCTAATTACTTCAGCTAATTTCACACTTTCTGATACTATTTTATTTTTTCAGCTAATTTCAGATAGAGAGACATTCAGACAGTCACACACGCATGGACACACATACACACACACACACACACACATCTAACTACTTCCACAAATTCTGTACTACAGAAATAAAAATCATATCGCTAAATTCAGCTCATTTAGGACATTACTACTACACTAACCTTCTACTAACCTTTTACAAACCTTCTACAATTTAAACTACTTCTCCTTCTCCTTACTAATTTCTACTATTTATATTTCACAAATTATGATACTACTACTATCTACTAGTTGTTTCAGCTACTTTCACACTCATAGTATTCTAATTACTTCAGCTAATTTCACACTTTATTCTACTATTCTACTTTTTTCAGCTAATTTCACACATTATTATGCTATTCTACATATTTCAGCTAATTTCACACTTTATTCTACTATTCTACTTTTTTCAGCTAATTTCACACATTATTATGCTACTCTACTTTTTTCACCTAATTTCACACTTTATTCTACTATTCTACTTTTTTCAGCTAATTTCACACTTTTTTCTACTATTCTACTTTTTTCAACTAATTTCACACTTTATTATGCTATTCTACTTTTTTCAGCTAATTTCACACATTATTATGCTATTCTACATATTTCAGCTAATTTCACACTTCATTCTATTATTCTACTTTTTCATCTAATTTCACACTTTATTCTACTATTCTACTTACTTCAGCTAATTTTACACTTTATTATACTATTCTAATTACTTCAGCTAATATCACACTTTATTCTATATTCTACTTATTTCAGCTAAATTTACACTTTATTATACTATTCTACATATTTCACACTTTCTTATGCTATTCTAATTACTTCAGCTAATTTCACACTTTATTATACTATTCTAATTAATTCAGCTATTTTCACACTTTATTATACTATTCTACATATTTCACACTTTGTTATACTATTCTAATTACTTCAGCCAATTTCACACTTTATTCCACTATTCTACTTTTTTCAGCTAATTTCATACTTTATTCTACTATTCTACTTTTTTCAGCTAATTTCACACATTATTATGCTATTCTACATATTTCGGCTAATTTCACAGTTTCTTCTACTATTCTACATATTTTAGCTAATTTTACACTTTATTATACTATTCTACATATTTCACACTTTCTTATGCTATTCTAATTACTTCAGCTAATTTCACACTTTATTATACTATTCTAATTAATTCAGCTATTTTCACACTTTATTATACTATTCTACATATTTCACACTTTGTTATACTATTCTAATTACTTCAGCCAATTTCACACTTTATTCCACTATTCTACTTTTTTCAGCTAATTTCATACTTTATTCTACTATTCTACTTTTTTCAGCTAATTTCACACATTATTATGCTATTCTACATATTTCGGCTAATTTCACAGTTTCTTCTACTATTCTACATATTTTAGCTAATTTAATACTTTATTCTACTATTCTACTTTTTTCAGCTATTTTCACATTTTATTATGCTATTCTACACATTTCAGCTAATTTCACACATTATTATGCTATCCTACACATTTCAGCTAATTTCACACTTTATTCTACTATCCTACTTTTTTCAGGTAATTTCACACTTTATTATGCTATTCTACTTTTTTCAGCTAATTTCACACTTTATTATGCTATTCTACTTTTTTCAGCTAATTTCACACATTATTATGCTATTCTACATTTTCAGCTAATTTCACACTTTCTGATACTATTCTACTTTTTTCAGCTAATTTCACACATTATTATAATATTCTACTTCTTTCAGCTAATTTCACACTTTATTATACTATTCTACTGTTTTCAGCTAATTTCACACTTTATTCTACTATTCTACATATTTCAGCTAATTTCACACTTTATTCTACTATTCTACTTTTTCATCTAATTTCACACGTTATGTAAAATTATTTCAGCTAATTTTACACTTTATTATACTATTCTACATATTTCACACTTTGTTATACTATTCCAATTACTTCAGCTAATTTCACGCTTTCTTATACTATTCTAACATTTTCTACAATTCTACCTTTTCATACAAATTTCTACAGAATTACACAACATTGTTCCACTTCATACTGTTCTACTGTTTTCAGCTCATTTCACATTTTTAACATAAGTATTATTTGGCCTTTTCAAGGTTTATTGTGTAGAGATGGATAAAGAGTGGCAGGAATGTGGGGAGAGAGAGGTGGCGGAACGCCGTGCGACGACGGGCGGCAGAGGGCCCCCACACCGTATTTCCGCAGGAAATGCAGTTTTCTAGTTATTCTTACGTTTCTTCCGTATTTTCGTCGGTTCGCTTCTGCTCCCAGAGTTTTTGGCGCACATACACAAACAAGGACTCAAAACGACCGGCTCGGCAAGGACACGATGGCAAAGTGGTTCTCAAAAAGTTTCACCAAACGGTTTGGCAGCTGTACACCAAAGAAAATGCCAAAAAATGAATGGGTGTGTATTGCGAGAACTTTCCAGAGCTAGAGGGCGTGATGTCATACCTAGAGTGCGAAGAGAGAGAAAAATTCATCGAAAAATAAATTTATAAACTGCGACTGCGGCCGCAAATGTCAAGCTACAGAAATCATTTATAGCTAGAAACGTAGGAAAATATGTTGGCGTCGCATAGATACCACTGCTGAAGCTGTCAGTATTATAGTTTTGGCCTGAGACGCACAGATATGGCACCAACACCGATCCACAGTCCCATCTCCTCCCATGTTAATTTGAGAGGAGAAATCTCCGGAAGGGCAGAGACCACCTGCTCTTTACCACATGATAAATGCCAGAGTTTTTAACATTTAGCTCTCAAACTGGGCACAAAACTGGTTGAGAAGTAGCCGCCGATCACGAATATTTCGGCTTTTGGATACGACACACCGTTTGGCATTTAATGCCGTCTGTTCGCAGGGGCTTCATTTGGTTCCTCTCTCCCTCTCTGGGCATGTCCAACTGACGATTTTAACAGGTGCAACTGCTCTGCTGATTAGGGCCCAGCAGTTGGACCTGGTTGCTCGGCAACCTGAAGCCTGCCTGAGGGAGGAGAGGGGGGAGGGGCTATTTTCACTGTTGCTGATGTGTGTCAGACACAAGTCATCTGGTTTGACAGTGAATCCAGCAGGACTGTGTTAAATCCTAAGTGTTAGTGGTAGCATTAGCATGTTAGCATATTAGCAATTAGCATGTTAGCATTAGCATGTTAGCATTGGCATCGATTTCATTTTTAGTGGCTAAAAAGCATGCTCATTGCTAACATTAGCAGCCAATGTTAAAATTAGTGACTAGCGCATCATGCTAATTGTTAACATTAGCGACTAATGCTAATTTTAAGTGGCTAGAAATTAGTGGTAGCAGTGCATGTTAGCAGTTAGCATGTTAGCAATTAGCATGTTAGCATTAGCATGTTAGCATTGGCATTTACTTCATTTTTAGAGGCTAAAAAGCATTCTCATCGCTAACATCAGCATCCAATGCTGAAATTAGTGGCTAGCGCATCATGCTAATTGCTAACATTAGCGACTAATGCTAATTTTAAGTGGCCAGAAAATAGTGGTAGCATTAGTGCCAGCACAGCATTTGCATGTTAGCAATTAGCATGTTAGCATAAGCATGTTAGCATTGGCATTTAGTTCATTTTTAGAGGCTAAAAAGCATACTCATCGCTAACATTAGCAGCCAATGCTAAAATTAGTGGCTAGCGCATCATGCTAATTGCTAACGTGAGTAGCTAATGCAAAAATTAGTGGTTTCAGCATTTTCTCTCTCTTTCTGTCAGCATTTTATAACAAGTGCAGTAACTGCTCTGCTAATCAGGGATGCGCCAGCAGGCAGCGATGGGGCCAGAGTCAGGCACACTCAAAATTTCTTCAGGAATTTTCTAGTTATTCTTATGTTTCTTCCGTATTTTCGTCGGTTGGCTTCTGCTCCCAGAGTTTTTGTCGCACATACACGAACAAGGACTCAAAACAACCGGCTCGGCAAGGACACGATGGCAAAGTGGTTTTCAAAAAGTTTCACCAAACGGTTTGGCAGCTGTACACCAAAGAAAATGCCAAAAAATGAATGGGTGTGTATTGCGAGAACTTTCCAGAGCTAGAGGGCGTGATGTCATACCTAGAGTGCGAAGAGAGAGAAAAATTTGTCCAAAAATAAATTTATAAACTGCAACTGTGGACGCAAATGTCAAGCTACAGAAATCATTTATAGCTAGAAACGTAGGAAAATATGTTGGCGTCGCATAGATACCACTGCTGAAGCTGTCAGTATTATAGTTTTGGCCTCAGACGCAAAGCTATGGCACCAACACCGATCCACAGCCCCATATACTCCCATATTAATTTGAAAGGAGAAATCTCCAGAAGGGCAGAGACCACCTGCTCTTTACCACATGATAAATACCAGAGTTTTTAACATTTAGCTCTCAAACTGGGCACAAAACTGGTCGAGAAGAAGCCCCCGATCACGAATATTTCAGCTTTTGGATACGACACACCGTTTGGCATTTAATGCCGCTATTTGAGGGCCTTCATTCAGAGACTTTCTGTGTATTTCACTGAGAGGGAGAGTTTGCAGTTGTGACTAATTGCTCTGACCTGCAGGTCACTCTGGTTGCTTGGCAACAGACACACGGACATAGATAAAGACAAAGACAAAAGTCTGTCAAAATAAGAGTCCCTTCAAAATAAAAGACTTTGTAAAACACTCTGATTAACAGACTGAAGACCACACACACACACAAAAGAAAAGGCTTTCAAAAAAAGAGTTTGAATCCTTGGATCAAGATGAGATCAACGCACACTATGACGTCATCTTGTGCCAGATTGGATTTTCTGCCATTTTGAATTTCATCACAAACCTTCAAAAAGCATTTCAGGTCATGCAGATTGTCCGATTTCAACGCGAATTGACACATAGAATCTTCAGTCAAAGCCGCATGGTTATCACATGGATTTTTACATTTTGCTTCCGTTTACCAGTAGCACCCAATCAAACTCATCTGTGACGTCGCCAAACAGGTAGTGAGGCCATATCTCTAAAACTGTCTGATGTTTTGACTTCAAACTTCTAACACAGAGTTATGACCACTTCTTTGAGATGCCCAATCATTTTGGTGACCTTTGACCATTAGGGGGCGTTATAAGCAGCCAAAATGTATTTTTTCTCATATCTTCATATTGCTTTGGACTTTAACCTTGATTCCACTGCTGACTGATGCACTCAGACATCCCACTACATTTGCTAAAGGACTGTGTGCAGTTGTATTAAAATCTGGCAGCCATTTTAGCAACAAAGCCGCCAAACAGGAAGTGAGGCCATATCTCTGCAAGAGTTTGATGTTTTGACTTCAAAGTTCTAACACTGTGTCATGACGACTTCTTTGAGATGCCCAAGCATTTTTGTGACCTTTGACCATGAGGGGGCGCTTTAAGTAGCCAAAATTTGTAAAACTCTCTCATTAACAGACCCAAGACCACACAAACATGCTGACAGCTATTTAATGCATGGGGGCGACGGGGCCAGAGTCAGGCACACTCAAAATTTCTTTCGAAATTTTTCTAGTTCTTATTATTCATCTTCTGTGTTTTTCGGTTCGCTTCTGCTCCCAGAGTTTTTGTTGCACATACACAAATAAGGAGTCAAAACAACCAGCTCAGCCAGGACACGTTCGGAATGTTATTTTCAAAGCATTTCACAAGCATTCAACGGTTTTGCCAGGCTACGCCAAAAACGATGCCAAAAAATCAATGGGTGTGTATTGCGAGAATTTTCGAGAGCTAGAGTGAGTTATGTCATCGCTAGAGTGGAGGGAGAGAGAAAAATTCGTCCAAAACTAAATTTGTAAACTGCGACTGCAGCCGCAAATGCTGAAGCTGTCCAGTATTATAGTTTTAGCACCAGACACAAAGATTCGCCACCAACACCCATCCACAGCCCCATAGACCAGAGTCCTGCACGGGTCAAATTTTCACAAACCGCACCCACCCATACCCGTTATACCTCATTCCGGACCTGAACCGTTCCCCGACAGAATTTAATTTTAAGTTCTGCACCCGACCCGAAATAGACCCGTCACCCGAACCGTACCCAAATTAAAATTGATCAGAGTCAAAATGAAATACAGAAGTTTATTGCCACGACATAGGCAAGTGGGATGATTAAGTTCAGTGGCCTAAACGTTGCCTTAACATAGAAAAAATGTATCCAAGTTAACTCTGAATTTACATAATGCCCAGTAGGCCTACAGTAAGGGTAGGCACGTTTTGTAAACTGCAGATTAGACCCGCGCTCTGGTTCTTCCGACCCGACCCGGCATCCGACACAGCGGAAAGATTTTCACCCTGTCAGGCCTGGACTCAAAAGAGGACTCAGATGCAGAGTTGTTCGGAGAGCGGTTTTATTAGCTCACACAAAAAATCCTCGTCTGAGTGAGGCTATAAAAAAGGCCTGAACTAAGAAAAAGAGAAAATCACTTCTAAGGAGGAAAAACACTAAACTTCTCTATATAAGGTTAACGAACTCAAAATCACTCTCAAGGAGGAAAAACAAAGGCTATGAAACTTTAACTTAAAGCGCTCCAACGAGGCTGAAAATAAAACACTATACTATTCAGAAAGAAACAAAAGCTAGACTACAAAATTACAACGCAAAATCACTCTTACGAGGACGGAAAAAACAAAACACAAGAGCTATGGAACATGAACTGTGGACTGTGACAAGAAGGCTTGGGTGTACGCTACAGGAGACGAAACACTTCGGCACAAGACAAAGGGAGACGCAGACAATATATACACCAGGTAATAGGGAACAGGTGGAAACAATCAGGGCGGGGAAGACAATCAGACCGGTGACACATGAGGAAGGGGAAGTGACCTGAAACGAGAGGAGAGTTAACTTTCAAAATAAAACAGGAAGTGACAAGACAAGACAAAAACCCAACTTGACCTCACCGCGGTGTGACACACCCGTTGTACAAAATGTTACGGTTCACCTGTGGTTCACCCGCGGGTACCCGAACCTGTGCAGGTCTCTGCCATAGACTGCCATGTTAATTTGAGAGGAGAAATTTTTAATGCCAGAGTTTTTAACATTTAGCTCTCAAACTAGGCACAAAACTGGTCGAGAAGATGCCCCCGATCACGCTTATTTCGGCTTTTGGATACGACACACCATTTGGCATTTAACAGCACCTATTCGAGGGGGCTTCATTCAGAGCCTTTCTGTGTATTTCACTCTTGTAGCTGTGACTAATTGCTCTGACCTGCAGCTCACCCTGGTTGCTTGGCAACCTCAGGCCACACACACAAATGCTATCAGACATCCCAGGACATTTGCTAAAGGACTGTGTGCATTTGCATCAAAATCTGGTGGCCATTTTAGCAACAAAGCCTCCGAACAGGAAGTGATCTCTGCAAGAGTTTAATGTTTTGACTCTAAACTTCTAAGACACGCTCATTACAACTTCTTTGAGAGACCCAATAATTTTGGTAACCTTTGACCAATAGGGGGCGCTATAAGTAGCCAAAATTTGTAAAACTCTCTCATTAACAGACATAAGACCACACAAACACGCTGAGAGCTATTTAATGCATGGGGGCGACAGGGCCAGAGTCAGGCACACTCAAAATTTCTTTCGAAATTTTTCTAGTTAATTAATTGCTGATGCAAATTACTTTTATTACTTATTTGTTGCTCATTGTTAATATATGTTTATGTTGTCTGTTCACTTTTTTCCTTCGCCTCACTAATCAAATGGACTTGATGAAAGTTCAGCAACTGATTCTAATTTGGATTCACTAAACCTTGAACAGAGGGAGGATCGTGAGAGGTATAAGGAGAGATGTGGCTGCAAAAAGAGAGGGAAAGGTTAAAAAGACAGGGAAGTTCAGAACATAATTGGACTTTGCTCTGTGTTTTTTCTTCCTATCTGGATTACAGTGGGGAGTCAGGCAGGATTTGGGACACATGGTAATTATCCCATCTGAGATCCCATCTGTGACCCCCTCTGTCCCCATCCTGTTTTCTAAAACCTCCCCAGTCCTCTCAGCTTAAGTAGGATTGTTTTTCTCTGCTCCAGAGTCTCAGAGGTCACTAAAAACAACCCAGGCTTTTGTCGCACAACAACAAAGGATTTCAAATGAAGAAGTAGATATCCTTTAACTCCCTGTGAGTTGAGCCAGCACTTGTTTTGCAGCCTTCACAATTTCAGGAATGCTTATGTTGTTCTCCTGATGTACAGTAACGTAAAGATTAGTTTGACCTTGTCTGGACACCAAATTATTCAACTACAATAAGACAGAAAGGTCTTTTTGTAATTTGAGTTTCTTGAGGTGAACATCTCATCATGCACGGACACTTACTACTACCATATAAAGCATAGTATACAGTCAATGCCTTGATCTCAATGGAAAATGTCACAATGTCAAGGAAAGATATGAAGGAGAATTCATGAGGAGTTAGGAGAAGATGACCGCGGTGTTCAGAGAATCCGACTGCACTTTGACTATGTCATTATGCGATGGCGAATGTTATTGATGTGATCTGTGGTAAAACTACAAAGTCCAGAAGATGGACTACAAAACATGCATCTGAGATACTTCCTAGATACTCTCTGTGCGCACTTAGCATGTAGGTTAATGCAGGAAATATAAACGTGGACAACCCGTGAAAAATGTGACGTCATCATCAACGTCAGAATTCAAATAATAAATGAATATTGTCCAGCTGTCACAGAAGTCAGATGAAGTGTTTGTCACCTGGTATGGTCGCTCACCCTCCTGTTTTTACCGTGTGTGTGAACGCAGCTCCACAGTCAACAACAGAACACACTTCATGATCAAAGTTTGTACATCACGTCAACACGTAAGTTCATATTCACACACTCTCTGCAGGCTGCATCACTGTTTAAATACACTGATGTTTGCTGGTTGTGAATGACTGAATGGGGCACCAATTTTTTTTGTTGGTGCTGCAAGGAATTGTGGGATTGCATTACCTCCTTTCCTTTCGTAAAGTATATTCCGGTGTATCCTATGCTAAAGGAGATCATAAAGGAAGCACTGAAGCTCCTTTCCTTAGCAGTTAGAGAATTCGAACAGCTCTTATCATGGCGCATTATCTATCTATCTATCTATCTATCTATCTATCTATCTATCTATCTATCTATCTATCTATCTCATGGAGACAGTGATTCTGGAGGGGTCACTGAATGGTTTGATGAGTATAAAAATGATGTGTGACAGTCATCAGATCTCAACCCAACTGAACACCTGTGGGAGATTTTGGACTTACGTGTTTCTCAGAAACCCTACTGTACCTCCCTCATCAGTGAGGTTTGAGGCATTTACTAGAACTGCAAGGATTAGCTCTAGTGGCTGTGGTGCACATGAGATGTGATGCATCTGTGCCCAGTGGAATTTGGCCTCAGACAATGTCTTGGCACATTGAAGTTGTTCTGCTTTCTCATGGGGCTCACACTTTATATTACTTTTTCCTTTAATTGGTCACAGGTCTTTACTCCCTCTTACAAAACAGAACACATCCTACTACATGTATTTTGAGTTTAGCATAGACTTGCCTTGAGTTTTTTTTCATGTGTTGTTTTTAAGCAATTCTCCAATTATAACCCTGTGTTCTTGTGATGATGGGGTGGGAGGAGTGGATGGGCAGCATTTCCTGCATAATGTGTCTGACTTTTAACAGGCTCCTGTGCTGCCAACCAGGTCCCATCCTCCATCTGGAGCTTTACCAGAGGTGTGAACATTGTCTTCAGCAGTCTCCTTCGCTGTCCTTCATCACTTCCTCCACTTGTTACATTTTTAGTTCAATTTGCAGTTGTTATGTGGCTTTTATGAGTTTTTCTCCACTCATTAAGTGTCTCCATAAAGTGTTGGAAGGTGTTAAAAGGTGAATTTGAATATGGAGATACTTGTGTTATATTCTGCCTGACACAGCTTCAAATTATACAAAAATGTTTCAGATCTTTCTATGTCATGCTTTTGCTTTAAAATTCTAAAGCCTAAAGAAGATTGAAAAAACCTGTTTCTAGTTCATTAGGGATACAACATGGTATCCAACTAGCTCAAGTAAAGCAGGTATCGATAACAGGAGAAGAAGGCCTGTGGTTCCTGGTGTCATTTGATTTCTCAGCAGCTCAGCATCCAGGCCTTTTCGCTGCCCTGTGCCACAGAGACAGCACTGAAAATCACCAGCCAGGTCATCAGTCTGCTGACTCTGCCAGATTTACCACATCTTCACTTGGCCATCTCTGCCAGTGCAGCCAGACCTTCCAGACCATCAGACACAGACACTAGCTAAGTCATCCATCACCTGTCTCTGCTGATGCCATGCCTAAGCAAAGAAAAAAAAGGCAGTCTATCATTACTTTAATACAAGAATGGCAGTCAGTCCATAACATTTCAGCAACTTTTAAAGTGTCTTCAACTCATTTTATAATATATGTATCTATTCTATCTATCTATATATCCTTAGATTTCACACTTCATCGCACTGCGTGACTAGCTTAACACACTGAGCAAAAGTCATTTCATCTAACTACCTCACTGAAGGTAAAACTACATAAGCCAGTGCAGGTAATATAATCCATATACTCACTATATTATATATTAATGCACTCACAGTAACTTAAGGAGTTGCTCTTCTGATGTGATCTCTCAAATCCTCTCAGGGTAAATAGTTTTTAATTGCTCCCCCACTAAAGGCACATCTATTGCTCCCAATAGATGTGCTGTTGATCTGTGAGTTTAGTATCATCAAGAGTACTTTGGAAAGGATCATTGGATCACTCCTGCTCAGTGGTTGGCACTTTGCAAGGCAGCCTCTGCATTTAGTGTATTTAAGGTTTTCCATGTATTATCTAAACAACAATCTCTATTTGGAAAAAGCTTCAGCGTAATATTTTTCTGATGTTATGATAATATTGACAATAATAGATCCGTCATACACATCCAGTGGCAATGGCAAAAAAAATAATCACACTACAGTGGTCTGTAGGCATTGAGCCTCTATAATCACTTTTTCTCCTAGTGGACAGAAAGTATTGCAACAGGTTTCAGTGTTATGAGGGAATGCTGCATTCACTGCATTGCAAAGGGGGGATCACATGCCAAACAAGTAGAGAGCAGTGACCCAGCGAGAATAAGCCACGGATCAGCAATTTTGATACTTACTACTGTATGCATGACTTAACAAAGAATTTAAGAGAGCTTTAAGAGAGAGCTTTGATTTGCAAGGCAGGCCAACCAAAGCTTAGGAATTGGCTGACAAGGAAGGTGCATAAAATGCCTTGTTTGGGGAATGAAAGTATCAGTGCCTATCACTCCCAGTGCCTATCACTCCCTCCAGAAAATAATTCTGAGCATTGCACTTGTTTTTGCTGCTATCACTGCTGCTGATAGCTCAAGCCGTGGTACTGTCGCGACCTTGGTGGGGGCAACACACACTTTCACTTTCCCTATGACTAGTGAGCAATGGACATCACCCTCAGTGTTGATTGCTCTCAGATAGGTACATGAGCCATTGTGCCACTGTGTTCTGAGGTCTTCTGGGAGTGGCTCGTCCCAACCAACCTTGTCTTGACACAACTGTTGTAAGATCTGCTTACCTTGAAGAATGAAAGGTGCTACGAACACTAACAGGTCGTAGATGGAAGCTACTGTAGATAGCACTCCTCTTCTGGTTAGTGGGTGTGACAACATCTCTGAACAACAATTCAGAGGGGACACACCATTGAACACCAAGAGCTCTTTCCATGAGCGACTCGCCCAAAGCCATATCCAATTCTTTGACACTTTCAGGACACTCTTCCTTTGGTATTGATTTCAATACCTTCTTGCTGTTTGAAATGAACTTATGTAGTCTTAGCCTGCCTGTGCTACAAAGACATCTTGCCTCCTTGATAAGCTGGATCGCCTCAGTGTCAGATGGTACACTCACCAGTCCATCATCATCATCATCAAAAATCCTCTGGATGAATTTAACAGCATCTTGGTTAAATTGATTCTGCCCTTCAGTGTCTAGATGCTTGAGACCAACACTACCACATCTGGGTGAGGATGCTCCACCAAACAGACAGTGGAGAGTCTAGATCATCATTCTCCCACCATAAGAACCTCAGGTAGTCTTGGTCTTAAGGTCTTACATGAAACTGGTGGAACCTCTTTTCCACATTACACGTAATAGCAATTGGGCCCTTACAAAACCTACAAAGAACTCTCACCTTGTGAGCTCTGGCCCAGTAAAATGGGTGGTATACGCCAAGGTGGAGAATATACCAAACTGGTTAATTTCCTTTTCTGGGACCCTCTCTGCATGTTTAAGTTCATTTTCTGGGACCCTCTCTGCATCATCACGATGATACCATTTTTCAGTTTTGTCAAGAAGAGAAGATCTTCCTGTGAGACAGTTGTTTCTTCTCCGCATCTTTCACTGAAGTCAGATTCTAACACCTTGAGTGAAGATTTCCCTGATCTGAGTCTTGCAAACATAGTGAACTTTAATTTTGAGTTTTACTGTCAGTATGGGCTCACGTGTCACTTGTCTTACAATGATACGATGACTTACTCCAATTGCATCACTGCAATGCTCACTTGGATCACCATAGCTCACTATGCTCCAACCTAGGTCGGTTTTCTGCACAAAGGGTTGATCTTCCTCTCCACATACAACTTCTCTAGGCATCAGAGCTTGTGGGCAGTTGTAGCCGATCAGCAGACCTATTTCACAATCTTTCTGTTGAGCAATATGTTCTGCAAGATGCTCCAAATGAGGCCACGCCTTGGTGGTCTCAGGAGTCCGGATGTGCATTTGATTAGCAGGAATAAATTCACAAGTGTAGACTGTCGGCAGTGTGATCTTCTTAGAAGAGAATATCCCTCTAATTTGTGTAATTTGAGTCTTTTACAGGGCACAACTGTCCTTTTGGATGATATTGTAGATAGTTTCAGCTTCACTCGTTCAGTGTTAGTATCTAGAACATCTGCAACTTCCTCAAGAATGAATGAAGAGTCACTAGACGAGAACTTCCTTGTTTGAGTTGCTTGGCGTTGACACATAGACAGGCACTATCGCTGAAGTCTGAGTACTGTTGCCATCTTGTACAACTCTGTTGGATGTGGTTTCCTTCATGGTGTCTTGTCACTGTGATGACTGTAGCTTTCCTACCTTACTGTAGCTCACCTCCTTAGACTGTTCGTTCGTTGATTCTTGTTTTGAGCGGTCTTCATGTAGGCATGTGGGGTGACGTTTTGAGCAGGTTTCACAGACCATCTGGTTACTGCAGCTCTTGACTTGATGGCCAGGACTTAAACAGCCAAAGCTCACTCTGAATAAATTTGAACTGACCTTTTCATGAACTTGCGACGTGACTATGTTTCTTTCACTGGTGCTGGTTGTGAAAATCTTGGCACCAACTGTGCAGGGTTGCAAGCAATACTAGCTTCCATTGATAGGAATGTCACAAAATAACTGAAGTTGTTATGTATACTCTATATACTGAAGTGGGAACGTTCTTTGTTCTAGTTGGTATTGTGTGGCCTTTTGATTCCATCTGGTACTTAACCAGTCGGGTAGGCAGTAAGTTTCTGGTTCTCAGTTCCATCATTAAGAACGTTTAACTCTTTGGCTTTGGCGATTACAAAGAACTCACCATATCGTTCATTTAGCAGGTCCTGTGTGTGTGTTATACGAGTCTTCTGAATCAAGCAGAAAATAATCAATAATAATAATCTTCTATGGCTTCTTTAGCTGCTCCTCCAACATATTTCTGAAGGAAGAAGTTTCTCTCTGAAGTTGGAATATTTTTCCTCTCAATCAGTGCCTGAAAGGATGACTTCCAATCATGAAACTTAAGTGGATCTCCACTAAAGATTGTTGGCTCTGGAATGGGTAGCCTGTTATATAGCCTCAGCCAAGACCTTTATAAGCTCTCCCGAGTTATCTTGGAACGTTGGCCTTGGAGCCATGTCTCTCAGTGGTTGTGATTACAAGGGCACAGAATTCACCTACTACTTTCTGGTACAGCTGTAGTCTAGTACAGAGTTCTGAGTTGCATGTCCTTGGTCTGGATAGAATTCAGCTCCACCATAAATCTTAAGCTTTGCCTTGGCAGCATTCAGCCTTTTCAGCTCTTCCAGATGCTGAAGCTGTCTTTTCAAGTTTTCTACAGACCTTTTTATTGCAGTGCTTTCTTCTTGTTGTTTCTTTAAGAGAGCAGGGGTCCGTTTCACAAAGAAGGTTCAACAAACTCTGAGTCATATCCTTAACTCTGAGTTGATCTACTCTGAGATAGGAAACTCTGAGTTTTCGGTTTCACAACAGCTGATTTGAGGTAGTTTGATCAACTCAGAGTAGTTTCACCTGGAGTTAAACATGTGCACCACAGACATTTAAAGCCAACATCAATGGAGCCCAGATTCAATGATTAAACAGGGGAACTGACAGGAAGAGGGCAGCATATGGAGATTTTGAGCATGTTTTAAGAAAGAAGTGCAACACTGCAACAGCTGCTAAAGAGAGGGAGAGGGCATGGGAGAACATTGCTGCTCGGGTCAATGCGTAAGTTTAAATGTAATATTTTGCAATCACAATGACTATTGAAGGGCAAATTGCATGAATGGAGCCTATTAATTTATTTCATGTAGGTGCAATCCAGCGGGGGAGAAGCGCACTTGGCAGCAACTTAAGATGAAATATAAAAACATTGTTCAAACAGCAATATTATGTAGAACAACACATGCCACAATAATATCGCAGGCCCCCTGCAGAGAATGACAGATATTAGTTAAACTATGAGGAAGTGCTTAACACTGTGAAACTTCTTGGTCTACATGTACCTGCACATTAATGCTGTGAATGGACTTCCTATTCACATAATCAGCCTCATTATGTGAGAGAGCCGTGATGGGGATGTTCATGCCATCTATGCAGCCAATCACACTGAGAAATCCTAAAACAAATAAAAATGACTAATCCAAGTCTGAGGTGGCAGCACAATGTCATCATACAGCCTGATATTAAAGGATCCTAAGCGATCCTGTGGAACTCTTCCTTGATGGCCCTGACAGGTTTGTGTCCAGAGAAGACGACAAATGTGTGTAACAGCGTTTTCAGGGCGAGGCAGACTCTTCTGATCGCCCTGCATACAGTTGCCTTGCTCAAGTGCTCAGCATCCCCGACATTATACAAAAAACTCCCATTGGCAAAATCACGCAGCGCCACACATAACATCTGCTGCGATGTGAGGGCATGACTGCGACTGGTGATGTTTTTTTAAAGATTTTTTTGGCCGTTTTTTTTTAATGATAGCGCAGCTGAAGATGGACAGGAAACAGGGGCAGGGAAGGGGGGAATGACACGCAGTAAATGGGCGTCCGATGCGGGAGTAGAGCCGGGGCCGCTGCGGTCTGTGGCCTCCATACATGGGGCGGTTGCTTAACCCGCTACGCCACAGGCCGCCCTCGACTGGTGATGTTTGAAATGTGCGGAGGATGAGGTTGTGTACGTAAATGATGGACTGCGAAGTAAAACGGTACCGCTCAAAAAGGGCTCTCTCCCGACAGATATTTAATTCCCTGCGCGGGATTGCTGCACATTCATCCACGGGATCGCGGTCAAAAGGACACGCCATGTTCATGGTAAAAAGTTGACACCAAACGTTGCCTACTGGAATTAGAGGATGACTTAAATCTGTCAGCTGGCGAGTTCTGACAGCGCAGGAATGAGGAAATCAAAAGGAGTGTGTGGCTCTGAAAGTGGGCGGAGACAGAGACAAACTCGAGGTTTCCTCAGGAAAACCTGCTCCCGACCAGGTTAGAGTCACGGAGTCTGTTACTGCGGCAACTGACCACGAGGTTACGTTACCTCTCTTTGTGAAACAGGTTAGAGTTACCCCCTCTCTCTGGTTTGACTGACCCTCCTTTGTGAAACGGAAAACTCTGAGTTTCTGTGATTCCAGGGTTAACAGACTCTGAGTTTTCCATAAACCTGCTTCGTGAAACGGACCCCAGAGCACCTCTTGTCTTTCTTTTTCTATCCCACGTTCAGTCTCTTCCTTTTCTCTTTGAAGACTGCAAGTTAATGCAGCTGCTTCTTGGTTTGCGACTATCTGCCGTTCCTCAGCTTCAAGATTTAGCAGTTTCTCTTGGTAGCCTTCTTGCTCAGCCATAATCTCTAGTACAGCTAGAGCTTCTTGTCTTTTCACTGAAGATACATTAGAGTGAATGGAATTATCTTTAGAACAACTAGAGGCTGGAAGTAACACACTAGAGATTGAAGATGCAAACGCAGAATTGTCTTCAGGCCAGCACAGCTCCTCTCTTGTATCTTGAATTTGTGACTGAGCATTTTTTACTACAATCCTGGTGTCCACACACAGTTGTCCAACTTGCGGCGCATGTCGTGACACGGGCTGTCAATCCTTCTGTATTCATCATAAACAATGTTCAGCTCAGACAATTCTCTTTGAATACTGCTAATGTGCTCTTGTAGGATGTTACTTGGATCCTGACTTATTACAGATTTCTTAGCTACCTTAGTTAGAGCCTTCCATCGTTCATAAATACTGTTGTACACCTCCAGACTCATCTGTCTACTCTGGCTATGCTGCTTGTTCTGTAGAAGCTGCTACATGACTAGTCTCTTCACTTGTTTGTAACATTTTAGCTTTTTTGGAAATGACCTTTATACAATGTACTTATCTCAGATAAGTAGTTAATAACGAACATTTCCACAAAATATGTACATACATGTAATATATACAAAGATGCAAATAAATCAGTTACATATTTTGTGAAACACTGTTCTTCTTAGTAGGTACACACAGTCCCTTATAGGATTTCAATTCTTGTGTTCCTTTTCAGTACACAAACTTAAGTGTCTGATTTATGGACATATTCATCAAACCTAATGAATTTATGAGTCCTCAACGCTGAACAGTCTGTACTTAACAGTCTGTATTCCCATCCTGGTGAACCGTAGGCATGAGCCGGTCACAGAGAGTTCACGCAGGTCTGAGTTTGACTATCACTCCCTCCAGGAAATAAGCAACACTAGCTCTGGATACAGATGGATTTATTCCTCTCTCTCTCTCTCTCATGGTCAACAATCCACTGATCCACATCGGGTCCACATCTTATAAAACCTAACTGGTTGCTTCTAATGATGATGAATGATTAAGTTTTTGGACAAAGGAATGATTTAGAAATAGACAGAAAGGAAATAGTAATAAGTTTAAATTGTAGGTATTTGGTCATGGACTGTGAGGAACAAATAGGAGAATAAATGCAAGGCACAACTGAAATCAATGAAATAAGTATAGAGAAATCAAGATTGTGTTAGTGTGTTCAGCAGCCCTTGTGTGTGCTCCATTAATACTTTGTTTTTGTTTTTTAACATCTCCGAGAGCTCAACACCTTCTATGCATACCTTATGGATAACACCACTATACTGATAACACCACCATTGGCACACTCTGTCTCACTGCACATTTGTTAGCATTTTCACTTTGAAATGAAATCACTCTTGTCCAGGTTTGCACCTTGATAATGCAACCTGCATATTCTATTTCACTCCACTACTCTCATGCATGCATGCATGCTAAATACATATCTTGCCCTGCACTGCCTGATACACCTGGCAGAGATCTAAATACTCACTTTGTGCACTTTTCTAATTATTTTTGTTGTTATTATTTTATCTTATCTATTTCTTAGACTCATCAGATCCAGAGCCTCCTATCCAAAGCACTCACACTGACACTAAGCGGGGTGGCTCTGGCAGCTGTGGCTTGGAGGTAGAGTGGGTCGTCCACTAATCAGAAAATAAGTGGCTCGATCCCCTCCAGTCGGCATGTTGAAGTGTCCTTGGGCAAAATACTGAACCCTAAATTGCTCCTGAAGGCTGTGCCATCATATGTGAATGTGTGAATGGTTAGCTCCTCAAACTGATGAGCAGTTGGCACCTTGCATGGCAGCCAAAGCCATCAGTGCACGAATGTGTGTGAATGGGTGATTGAGATATGTACTGTAAAGAGCTTTGAGTGGTCAGAAGACTAGAAAGGTGTTTTAAGTACAGACCATTTATTAAGCGTATCCATATAAACACATTCACGCAATCACAGCCAATAGATATGGAATTTAATAAGCAACTGTTTACTTACAAGACCTTAGCCACAGTCACCAACACACTGAACATACTTGGTAAACGTACATGTACACAACAGGTTGAGTCTGTTTAGAAAGAGAAATAAATGTACTGATGATAAAGCAAAGTTTCTGATTAAGCGTTCAATGAACTATACTACTGTACTAACTTACTGATTAGGGGAGTGAGGGGCAGGTATGCTGATAGATGATAGTCAGGTGGTAGATGAAGACTGGTAATTATGTGATGAAACTGTGACAAATCAAACATTGAGCTTACTATCCTTCAAGGGTTTTTAAAAGGGCTCAGAATAGAACAGGTCCAGGTCATCTTTCATCAAGAAAGTTAAATCTGAGAAGCAAAACATCTTCACAGTTCTACAACAAGTCCAGTTGCCCCAAATTTTTTTTATGCTCTCTTCCCTCTCAAATATACAGATTCCTGTCCATGATAACCGTGGCACTACCATTATTGTGTTCTCAGGAGGAGAGGAATTGGATGGAGCAGCAGGGACTTGTGTGCAGCTTATGCCATGAAAGCTTAAACATCATTCTCTAAGAACAGTGCTGGTGTGGATTTTCACTAAGGTGCTAAGGTTATGAGCTGTTTTTGTTGATGTAATCTAGGAGAGGTTTGAGTCCAGGAGTCTATGATGGAGAAGAGCTTGTCCTCTGTGTCTAGAGCAGTGAATGTCAACTGGCGGAGAGAGCTTTCCATCTGGCTCCAAGAATATTACTGGAATCATGAACAGCCTAGTGACGACGACAAAGCGTGTTTCTACCTTTTTCTTTAAGTGAAATGAAACAAACACCCTCAGAAAAGTAGCTTGTGCCAAAGCGCGCCTCCAATCAAAAATTATGATAAACGCGTCACTCTTTTATTGATTCATGTCTGTCAAAATTGTCCTTTCCTGGGCTTCATTTCCCCACAAAATAGTGCACTATTGCAGTGTCTCAATAACAACTGTCAACATAACAGAGAAGAGCATTGTAGGTGCAAGCTTTGCCCAGATGTCATGCCTGCCTTATGTGCCTGCAGTCCTAGTTCATTTTTCACAGTTTCACAGGTGTATGTTGATCTGAGCATGCTGAGCACATACATGGCCAATGTCTTCAGTGTGTCATACTTCTGGGAACAAGCCACCCAAAAGGTGCTCAGGCTTTCAGCACCACGGAGAGCAGCCTTCATGTCACCAGCGGCGCGGATGTCAATCAGTTCACTGTGATTGGCCGGCTCGTCCAGTGGCTTCACGTTAGCAGTTGACAGCCTCAGTACGAAACCTAAAGCTATGAAGCCTAACTGACAAAGGCTAATAACATAAATTTCAAAGGCAAATTTGATCTATGAAATATATATTACTTGGGATAAAATATTAACTTAATTTTACAAGAGCTCCTGGCCCTAATAGTGTCCTGTAATTCTGGCCCTTGGACAAATGTAGTTGATGACCCCTGGTCTAGAGCCATCTGCATTTCAGCCATTGTCTTTTGTCTTTTGAATAACTAAAGTTCATTTGTGATCTGTGCTATTTGTGTGTGTCATTATTGTTACCATATCTTCATTACAGGCAAAAGGATAATGTAACCAGGCTCTGGAGCCACTATGGGTGAAGAAACAAAGGAAAATATGTTTTTACCTTACACACATACCTTTTGCTTTGATGACAGCTTTGCACACTCTAAGTATTCTCTCAATTAGCTTCATTAGATTGTCACCTTTCACCAGTTAGCAGATGCTAACTTAGTTAGAGGTGTGAAGAAAAAGAAGAATTACTTAATTAATCCATAATGGGGGATTTTTTTTACACATTTAGGCTGAAAACACAACCACACAAGCAACGCTTATAGACATGTGGAGAGATGGTGGAGTGATGGGCTGGCATGTAGAGGTGCCCTGAAATCAGTTAAGTGTCAGTATCTTGTACAGGTTATGTGAGAATGTAGACATGGTGAATTCAAGAACATCGGCAAGCTAGCTTCTAGCTAAGCCTACACTTAAGATTGAAGGGGTACAAATTACTTACTGTATGCTAATGTAACACTTGGTAGTTTGCCCCATTTGTTCCATTAAAGTCACAAATAATGGTGACAAAGATGACAATTTTTTAATATTATAATTAATTATTAATTATATATTATATTTTTAAAAAACAATATACGGTATACACACGTGGACAAAATTGTTGGTACCCTTCGTTTAATCAAAGAAAAATTCACAATGGTCACAGAAATAACTTGAATCTGTAAAAAGTAATAATAAATAAAAATTGAAATTTATCCAATGAAAGACAGACATTGCTTTTCAACCATGCTTCAACAGAATTATTTTAAAAAATAAACTCATGAAACAGGCCTGGACAAAAATGATGGTACCCCTAGAAAAGACTGAAAATAATGTGACCAAAGGGACATGTTAATTCAAGGTGTGCCCACTAATTAGCATCACTGTCACAGTCAGTCTCTGCTCCGCCCACTCCAGTCTCCCGGTTTCCCACCTTGTGTTTGTAACACCCTAATTACCTGTGGATTTAAACCCCCCATTTCCCCTTTTCCAGTGCCAGATTATTAGTGTACTATGCGACCTACTCTCCAGCATTTTTCTTGTGTGCCCTTCGGTTTCGACCCCCGCCTGTTTCTGGACCCTGCTCTTGCCTTACCCCTTTGGATTGTTTGCCTGGTTACCTTCTGTGTCTGCCACCCGAGTCCTGCAGTTGAGTCCTGCCTCCGCGCCTTGTAATAATCACAGCTGTCTACAAACAGTAATCAGTCATTGTGCCTATATATAGGACTACAGCTAGTCACTGTGCTGTTTGGTGACATGGTGTGTACCACACTCAACATGGACCAGCGGAAGCAAAGGAAAGAGCTGTCTCAGGACATTATAAAGAAAATTATCGATGAGCATCTTAAAGGTAATGGCTATAAGACCATCTCAAAGCAGCTTGATGTTCCTATGACAATAGTTGCACATATTATTCAAATTTAAGATCCATGGGACTGTAGCCAACCTCCCTGGACGTGGCCTCAGGAGGAAAATTGATGACAAATCAAGGAGACGGATAAAATGAATGGTAACAAAAGAGCCCAGAAAAACTTCTAAAGAGATTAAATGTGAACTTCAAGCTCAAGGAACATCAGTGTCAGATCGCACCATCCGTCGTTGTTTGAGCCAAAGTGGACTTAATGGGAGGTGACCAAGTTGAAAACAAGTCATAAAAAAGCCAGGCTGGAATTTGCCAAACTACATGTTGACAAGCCACACAGCTTCTGGGAGAATGTCCTATGGACAGATGAGACAAAAAATGAACTTTTTGACAAGGCACATCAGCTCTATGTTCACAGGTGAAAAAATGAAGCATATAAAGAAAAGAACACTGTCCCTACTGTGAAACATGGAGGAGGCTCTGTTATGTTCTGGGGCTGCTTTGCTGCATCTGGCACAGGGTGTCTTGAATCTGTGCAGGGTACAATGAAGTCTCAAGACTATCAAGGGATTCTAGAGAGAAATGTGCTGTGTCAGAAAGCTTGGTCTCAGTCGCAGGTCATGGGTCTTGCAAAAGGACAATGACCCAAAACACACAGCTAAAAACACCCAAGAATGGCTAAGAGGAAAACACTGGACTATTCTAAAGTGGCCTTCTATGAGCCCTGACCTTAATTCTATTGAGCATCTTTGGAAGGAGCTGAAACATGGCATCTGGAAAAGGCACCCCTCAAACCTGAGACAACTAGAGCAGTTTGCACAGGAGGAGTGGGCCAAAATACCCGCTGAGAGGTGCAAAAGTCTCATTGACAGTTACAGGAATTGTTTGATTGCAGTGATTGCCTCAAAAGGTTGTGCAACAAAATATTAAGTTTATGGGGTACCATCATTTTTGTGGGCCTGTTTCATGAGTTTATTTTTTTAAATAATTCTCTTGCATGGTTGAAAAGCAAGATTTATTATTACTTTTTACAGATTCAAGTTATTTCTGTGACCATTGTGAGTTTTTCTTTCATTAAACGAAGGGTACCAACAATTTTGTCCACGTGTGTATCATTCTATCAAATCATTCTTCTAGTAACTACTGAACCTTAAAGCTTTATTACCTGATATTTTTTTGTGATTTTTTTAACTGTCTCTCAGGAAAAAACAAAAACAAACACAGAGTGAAAGTAATTATCATTAGCTGTATGTTTCTCCTTACACATGGTAGACAGTGATTCCATTAGTAATAATAGTCTGTGGGTTTCATTGTCAGCATTCGTTGCTGTTCACTCATTGTTGGGTGGTGGCTTTTACATTTATGTTACTGCTTTGCTCAGTTTTTTATTTTATTTTCAAAAACACAGTTCATTTGACATGTTTGGAATGGAAGATATGGAAGAAAAGCATGAAACATGCTATGGAATATTATATCAATATCAATAGTGATATTTTGATAATATTGAATACCTTGATATATATTGATAATATTGATATTATATGGTGTAATAAATCCCTAGAAATGGGACATGGTCACCAGTGTTATTCAAAGTAATGCTTCTTGTGTTCAAATAGGGAATGAATTCATGCAAATCAATTTTACTTGATACCTTGATAAATAAGATGCCCAATAATATGTGTAATAATAATGTAATACAGAGACTTACCATCCTTTCCTGAGGACGTTTGAAAAATATAAACAAGACATAGACACAGTCTATTTTACTTCTGTCCATTTAATGTAGACATTGTTGAGGTAACAGTACACAGCTGACTGTTGTAAGACAAAATAAGAGTGCAAAGTTTTTATAGTATTGCACATATCTGGCACTGTATCTACCATACATATGCCTTTCACACCAATACACCAGTGAGATTATAACTTCAAGACAATCAGTGATTACTGAATTAATGAGTTGATGAGTTAATTATTTCAAATCATGTCCTATGTGCTGATCCAGCATTCTGTACATGGGATAGGCAGCAAAAATAAGAACAGTTTGTATCACTACAGTATTTACACATAATTGCAGCTACAGTGATCCACATTTTCTATCTTTAAGATATATGACACCTACATTGATGAACTGTTATTTTCCACTCCTGCATGGTGCTTTCAGTTCACATTGCAATACCTTACTGTTATTACAACTCCAGCTAAAATGACTATGGAATAAAATTTACTAGAAAATACAAAATAAGTTTTCTTATGTGCATGGTCAGGGAAAGAAGTAATAATGCCATCTCTCTTTTCTGTACAGCAGCTTGGTACTGAAGGTTTTGGGTTTGCAAGAAAAGCAATGCAGCAAAATTCAGTGCTAAAGGGGACTATGAAAACATTACCAAAGGTGCCCTACAAACAGAGTTAGTTTAGATCTTGGACAATGACAAAGAAAGCAAATCAACTGATTGGGTCAATAAGTGAATTTTTAGTGCTTGGTGAGCACTGTGCTGCTGGCAGCACCGCGCTAATATAGTTACGTGTGTTACTTGTTTAAACGCTGCAGAAAAACACAGTCATTATGTCATGATATAAGCCATGAAGGGGGATTTTAAAGTCAGTGTTTGACACTCATACCCATCTTTTCTGGGAAATAAAAAAATTGGTCACAATGAAGATGGATGAGAAAGCACCGGGGCTGAGACACAATCAACTGAGTAAACAACTTAAATGAACATCCTTATAATTTTGCTACCAGAACACACACTACATATGTTGGTTGAACTGAGTGTAGACTACAGTGTAGTTCCTAACAAAACAGTCTAATATTTTAAGCATGTACCTGAATGGAGAATTTTTTTACAGAATAATAATAAAAAAGTTCATTTGAACATGAAAAAGCTGTGTAATGATAATAATTGTGAGGGTGGAAAATCAATACTAGAGCTGAATCAGAGGTCAAGTTGGGTTAGAACTATACTGGGCCCTGTTGCATGATTTTCTTAAGAAAGAAGTTATATTTTAATGAATGTAGGATGGACCAAAAAGAAAAAAGTGTCTGTGTCCAGAGAAAAGTCAGTTTACAGTGTCTATGAAAAGCTCTTAACAGAAATCTAAATCATCATGCTTCTTTGGCTACTAGCAGTTCAGAACCATGTGAATTACTTTTGATAAACAAGAAAACACATGAATTTGGTAATTATGAGACAAGATGGGAGAATATATGGAACATATTTTTATATGATTTCTTTATAGATGTTTATGTTGGGTGGACATTGACTGAAATCTGCCCTAAAATGTTGGACTGTTGTGTAGTTGGTGGGTCATAAACGTGGAGTGCGGTTGGTGAACTGTCGTAATACCAGGAAGGGGCTCACAGGGGCACATTTGATTAATACAGCATCCCACACAAATACAAATATTATAAATGAGCTCAGGTGATGTTGGTAATATGTACAGTTACAATCAGATGACAATAACACACATGCAGGAGCTGAGTTATATAAATAATAAACAGTGAAACAGTAAACAGTTATCCAGAAAAGCAATGCATCTCTACTGCACATATCAGGCACCTAGCTTCAAATTAGTCTGATAAAATTTCTAAGTAATGTGTTCCTCAAATCTCTGATAAAAGGATATGAGATTTAATATTTATGTTTACAGCACCAGACATGAAGTATTATTCTTATCAGTTCAATCTAGAAAAACAGATTGTTAATGTTTGATAACCATCTGTCAAGGTTCTGCCATAATTTTGAAGTGTATGCACATGAATAATAATATTCATCCAGCATGTTCCAAACTTGAACAACCTGCTGTTTAATACAAGCCTGTAAGCGCAATACCACCAACAACTGGACTGGTGTGGAGCAGTAGACTGTGGTTTACAGTTCGACATGGTCGGGGCAGGAATTTGAATCGTTGACAGCCAGTTGTTGCCCTCCTCCTGCACAGTGGCTGCTTTCTGCTAATTTTGTTTTTTCAATCTCCCTGCTCAGTTTCTCTGCAACAACAACTAATGTCACATGTGATTGATTGTAACTGTAAACATGTGGTATGACCAATAAAAATGTGTGAAAAGGCTCATCTCCTCTTGTATGTCCTGTGGAGTGGAGGACGTCTCCTTATGCTGAACTAAACTTGCTATCACTGGCTGGCTACTCAACAAGCTAACCAGGTGCTACCTTGCCTGTGTTTGAGTATATTATTTTTTCCCTGATAATTCTGCATTGTAAACAACATAAACGCAAATCCATGTCTGTAATTGCTGTTAGCAGACTGTGCAGCTGAGAGCTGCCGAGTCCTGTCATGTGTTTTCAGTTAACTTTGCTAATAGAGGTAACAGTCTAAAGGCTAAAGGCTAGAGGCTAATAGCGATAAAGAATGGGTCTGGTCATGGATCCATAAAGGCAAGTGGATACAGTATTGGAGGCAGAGCTCCATAGCTTCCAGTTTAGACTGTGGGGCTTTCCAAATGTTATTGGTCTAAATATATCAAATTCAAAAATATGTCCAGAATTTTACAGCCACTTCTTTCACAATGGAAGCTTATGGGGCTCCTGTACATCATGTGATGGGCGTAATTAAACAGTTTGGCCACCATGTCAAATTAGCTCCAGTGCTCTCCCTTGGGTCATGGGTCCACTCCACTTCAGTACACTGGTGTTCTGCTCACATAACGCCTAACTGTGCGAATGGAGTGTAAGCTGTCAGCCAGTAGCAGCAACCATGTAACATTAATTATCAGTTAACAAATCAAGCATGTTGGCACGGCAGAAGCCTTTCTGTTCATTTATGTATTGTCATTCTGTGGTTGCTGTAATCTCTGAAAGTAAACAAAGATGTCTATTCCAAAATCTCGCAACTACTACTCAGAACACAATGCATCATGACATGGCTGCCATTTTTATATTGAGAATATATTATCAATATAGATTATCAATATTTTTAGCCAACATTCTCCCTTGACATAAATCAACAGTTCATGAGTAAGACTGTTTCTCCTCTATTCTGACGCATGAAGGCATTTGAATAAGACTTTAGTGGACATGGTGCTACAAACCAATGATGTGGAACCACCATTATTAGATAATGATTCATATGGAAATAATAACGTGAAAATAAAGGGATTCAAGTAAAGACTATGAGCTCTAATACTTTTAAATGTAATTGTTATGTCATTACCTATAATTAAAATAAATATTTAATTCATGATTTTAATCTGTAGATGAGGTAATTATGTTTACAATGGGAATAATATGCTGTCATAATGCACTTCAAGTTTTAGCAGCTTTTTCTTACTATCATCACAGCATTTTATCAAAAAAGAAAGAACAAAAGTACACACACTGACTGACAGCTTTCTCATAAAGTGTCATCATGAATATATATTCAATTATATATTAAAAAAATTGAAATGTTGTTTGTTGACAGACAGCTTGATTTGTTTAAGGCAGCTTGCGGCCCAATCAGATTTAAGAGTGAAGGTTTTTGGTCTGTTCTGCCCAGAGCTCCCAACACATAGACCAACCACCATCACTCCATGTCATTGATGCTATCGTCCAAAGTCCCTTGCACTGATGACAGTTATGAAGGCAGAATGAATAAAATAAAATAATATGCAGATTATGAAGTTTGATTTATATTGGTTTCTCCACACTTTTAGAAGAGAAAGTCTGAGCATCTTATTCATTGGGGAAGCTTTGTAGAAGGACTGGGCCACATGGTTTGTAATAGCTGAGGGCATGGATGTGTTGTTGCCTAGTCAGCGTAGATGATGAATCCAGAGAAGGTGCTGTACTTGTTGTTGTTGCCTCCATGAGCTTTGCCTCCATCTAGTTTAATGTAGACCTCGTCTCCTGGCTCCAGATGTAGCACAGCGCTGTTACTGGCATAGTCATAATTCTGGTCTGCATCCTGGGCTATGGCACTGGCACGCACCTGCAGGAATGCAAACACGCAAACATGCATTAACCATGTATTAGACCACCTATCAGAGACCATGAAGCATCATGAAGCGCTTTAATGCAGACTCTTTCATTTTCAGTGAGCTCTCAACATATGCCCAAATTTGAGCAGGCTCACTGGGCTTCTCTGATGGTGCAGCCTTCGGGAGCACTTTGGGGTTTAGTATCTTGCCCAAGGACACTTCGACATGAAGACTGATCAAAGGATCAAACTGCTGATCATCTGTTAGTGGATCATGCGCGCCACAGCCAGAGGAAAGGTAAAGTAGTAAGTAAAACCAAAGTGGAAATGGTTTATCCTCTTAAGAAAATATCTCTCCCAGTCTGACCTTTTTATATTTAAGGAATTTTGGCATAATGGAAGTGCTGGAGGAAATATCAGATACATTACAACAATTACACAATTATACATTATACAATTCACATTATGGTGTGTTCACACAGAAAATGAATAACATTTTTCCTATGAAACGATAATATATAAAGTCAATGTAAAGACGAGAAGCCTTCTGGTAGTTGTCAGTAGTTGTCAAGATATATTGAGATCAGAGTGTTGGACAGACCAACTGTCAGACCCTCTTTGTGGACTTCTTTGTAAAGCATTATTTTTAGGCCGGCCCCACACCAAAAAAAGCTGTGAATATTGTTAACTTAGTGCTGTTGTGACATGTAGTTGTGAACTACCCACAGACCTGAAAACCACCTACCCCCACCCAATCACAGGATAGAACCTCTGCTGCGTCATAGTGCTGCTATGACAGCTTAGTGCTCCCTTGTCTGTAGTTTCACATGACTTACACCAAAGACAAATCAGATAAGATGATGTCAAAGACAAGCTAATACAAAAAAAAAACAAAAAACGCAGTATTAGTATTTTGGGTTTTGGGTTCAGGAGGCAGATGGAGGTAAGCTACCCTGATGTTTAAAGAATTTTCATGCACACCTCATACTACTTTAAGCATCATGAAAATTGCTATACTTAAGTTTAAATAAAAGAATTATGACAATTAGTGAATTGTCATAATTTGATTTGATTTGATATTTTTTTATGGACAAGAAAATTAGTCATCAAATTAACTACAGTGCTGTGCCCCTTGATTTCTTTTATTATAAAAGTTATTCACTTAAAAGAAATCATTTAAATAGAACCTGCCTGTTTCGCTCATTAAATTTCTTTACATTGTGTCATGATGTGCTACTTCATTATGTCAAAGTCATTAACATCTATCAGTCTCAAGGGGTTACAAAGCCATTACCAGCCATTAGGTTTAGGGGCAAATACTTTTTCACCTAGGGCCAGGTAGGTTTGGAGCATTTTCCCTTCAAGAAATTAAATCATCATTTAAAAACTACATTTTGCATTTACTCAGGTTATCTTTGTCTAATATTAAAATTTGTTTGATGATCTGAAACATTTAAGTGTGATAAATATGCCAAAAAAAAAAAGAAATCAGGAAGGGGGCAAATACTTTTTCACATCACTGTATTTATAATGGTGTTTCTCATCAGTCTGTTGTATTAAGAAGGTTCTGTGTCACTTCAGGGATTTTTTTTTTGTGAAATTCAATGTTTCTACAACCCTCTCTATGGTAAGTTACTAATTTACACAAATACATTTTGAAATAAATATAAACCCATCCAGATTCTGTTTTCTATTACTAACACAATGAGAAAACATTAACCAACATTAAATTCATTTAGTTAGGAAATAGTTATTTACCTGTGGTCAATTAACAATATCAGTAGTGATAGTTGCTTGCCTGTCAGATACAGTTGAATACTTTCAGTGCTGGGACTAATATTGGCACCAGCTACACTGATCCTGCTGTTGAATGTTTAACTCCTGAAATCAATGACTGAGCTACTGATAATGGAATGGAAAACAGTGCTGTCATATTCAAAACTGAAGAACATTTTTTTCCACATAACATACACATCAACTCTGAAAACTCAAAATCCATGACTCACTGCCAGTTTTTGTGAGCTGAAAGCAGTACCTAAGTCCGTGTACAGGATCCTGCACATCATGATAACACATATGTGGTATGTGGCTTAAGCTCTTGGGGCACATTTTGACATACATTCAGCTTAAAGGGATAGTTTGGGATTTTTGACATGAAGCTGTATGGCATCCCCGTCAGTAGTGTCGCACAGCCACACCGACTTACCCCCCACAGTGTCCTGTGGGCCGAGTTCTGTCCAGGTTTGGTCAGCAACGAAAGTAGTCCGACAGGTTTGCTGGGACACTTAAATAAAACATTTTTCTTCTTGAAACAGCATGTGTTCAAAAGAGTGATTTATTTGCATCACAAAACCGATGTCCTCGAGTCCCACCTCGTAATTGCTTGGCCCTACTTTCTCTCTTTTTGTATCTCTGCGCTGCTGCAAGATGACAGACGAGGGCTGGGCTGCCCGGAGAGAGCCTGGTGGGGCGGAAAGAGCTGGGTCGGAATGGGGCGCTTGAAAAAGTGCCCCATTCCGACGCGGCACGTCCGCGAACAAAACTAAACAGTAGCGGCCACTTGCAGCAGCGCAGGGATACAAAAAGAGAGAAAGTAGGGCCAATTGATTACGACGTGGGACTTTTTCGAGGACATCGGTTTTGTGATGCAAATAAATCACTCTTTTGAACACATGCTGTTTTGAGAAGAAAAACTTTTTATTTAAGTGTCCCAGGAAACCTGCCGGACTACTTTCGTTGCTGACCAAACCTGGACAGAACTCGGCCCACAGGACACTGTCGGGGGGTAAGTCGGTGTGGCTGTGCGACACTACTGACGGGGATGCCATACAGCTTCATGTCAAAAATTCCGAACTATCCCTTTAATCCCAGCTTTTCAGAACAGAGGAAGTCAGATTGAAACACATCCTGAGCTAATGTCACCATCACTATAAGTAACAATGTAGCCTCCATTCCAACTGAATTCACTGGATTTCACTCTTGCTGGACATTCTGACTCCCTATTATGAAATGGTCCTTCAGCAAGTTCATCAGCCTCCTCCAATATTACTGTCCACATGCCTCATTTATAAAACTATGCAGCAATTATGTCAAAAGGTTGAGGACAAATTAAACACTGAAAGTCCTTAAGCATAGAAAATATTCTGATTCATGACGCATTTATAAATCACAACTCCAAAGGTCCTGCACCTTGAAAATGACACAGTGAAGTCCTCCTTGGGGAGGTGCTTAAAAAAGTGTTTAAGTGGCAGCGTGTGGTGGACGCAGTGAGTGTTGCTGGTTCAGCAGGTAAGACCCTGTCTTAGGACCCTGTCTTAAGGGTCTTAAAAAACAAGCAGGTCCTTAAAAAACAAGCAGTCTGACTGTGGACCCAAAAAGCACACAGGCAGCGTTTGTGTTTGTGTAGGGAGTGCAACAAAGCGAACACCGGGTGAGAAATGCATCGATGGGGAAATATCGGGGAGTCCCTCCTGAGTGGAGCAGTGACAGAGGTAGGAGATCCAGATGTGCGAGACGCACAGGATGACACAGGTACCCTATGTAATGTGTATTCTCCGAATTATACGAGAACAAAATAAATGCATGCAAATTGTCTTTGCACATTTATGTAGGTTGAGGCTTCATTCACTAAAACAAAAACACGCTGTATTATTGTCTGTATATATTATTTATAAATAATAGAACCGTTACAAGATAAATGGTCTAAATACAGAGACATCAACTAAAAAAAAAGACATTACAAACACAATATAAGATTCATGATGACATTTTATGGAGCACCTGCACCTCGTTTGTCCGACTGTTCTTCTGATTTACAAGAATACAAGCAAATATTGTTCCATAAATACTGAACATAGTCCTGCAGTAGTTTTATACTTTTATACGTTTTTGTGTTTTGTTTCTTTCTTTTTAATGAGATCTGATGAGATTTACACAGTTTCATTCAGAGTTTAATTCTTGTGCCATCAGAGTGGTAAGGTAGCATCGCTTAGAATGAGGCCCAGATCCGGAAAGTCAATGAGTTGAACAGCACTTTAATTTATAAATATAAGTGACACATCCATCAATACTGTGTAGACTTATTTGGTTTTTGGTAGTTTAATGGTCTTAACTGGGTTTGTTTTCAGCACATAATACATATAATTTAAAAAATCTCAGATTCTGCTCCTGTGTAGGGATATTTACAAATACATATGACTACATGCAGACTACAGATGATGCTCAGTGACTTTTCCACCATGGTAAGAATGGTTCATTATTCTATTCAGCTATTATAGTTACATTTTCATATTGATTCTTCTTCCATTTCAACTCACCTCTGTGCCTTCAGTAGTGCATGAACTATTTTGCTTTATTCATTTTAATGTGAGACTACCCTTGCCAGAAAAACCTCCTTTGTTCGTGTTTTCCTGATAACCGCCTGCCGTAACTATTTAAATTATGACACCTGCCTATACTGTCACAGTATAGGTTTGTAAACAATACATCCACTACAAAAAACGTATAATAATTTATAATATATATCTATAATATATATATTATATATCATCCATACATATTTACATCCTTTATAAAAAAAAACAAGAAATAAAAAATAGCACACACTGAAATGTCCTCCTTCCTTCAACCTCCAATTTAAAAGAATCGCTGATAGTGATGATTTTTTCTTGCTGCCTGTGGTCTCCTCTCAGCATCAGTGTAACCACTGGCTTGCTTTAATACTAATGGATGTACTGGACATTGTGCGTAGTTGTAGTAGTAGTAGTGATGGACATTTGAAAGAAATTCTTAAATTCTCATTTCTTACTTCTGTTCAGTCCCCATTCAAGATGTCAGTGCCCTACAGACAACCGCCTATCTATGCCTGAAAACAGTCTGTTTTCGTTCTTGTTTTTCTCTTTAATGTTGTTAGTGACTGTTGTTTCCTTTTTGAAATGTTTGGAACACATTTTTAGTCTTGCATATTTTTGATCTTATTGTTCTGTCTGATTGTAGGCCATAAAAAAAACAAAAGTATGCCAGTGGATTATTTACCACTTCTGATATGAATCACCATGTTTTAGTTAACATCCCAAAATCATACTGATTTTAGAAAAAAGATCATTTGATTGTTCAAATTCAATAACAAACACAAATGATTTAGTAAGATGGAGCCGACTTGTTTCAATTAAATTAAGCAAAGCCACATTTACAAGTTATTTAAATATGGATCATAATCAAAGCAATGCCTCGGTGTAGACCTTATTGAAATGTGTCTCTCAGCTTCTGATATGTTAAGGTGTGCAGCTCTGCTGGTTTAATCCCAGAGTTGCTTGCTGTGTTCTGTGCGGTCTGCAGCAGCATACAATAGCTGGCTGACAGGAAAGAGGGATACGCTTGGCGGAGCGACACTGCAACACTGGTTTGCCCCACGGATTAGATCTGCTGCTGACAGCCTGATCACTACAGAGACAACCAGAGAGGATGACAAACATACAACAGAGGAAGCAGGAGGCAGCAAAGGGCATGTATCACTGCCCAGGCTTAATTGTTATTGTGGTTATTATTATCAAGCAGGTGTAGCAGTAATTGTAGTTTAAAACGCTGTTTGTTTGTTTTTCTTACTTTTGGCACAATATTGAAAAAATCAAGTCAACTTTATGACGGTCTGTAACAATAAAGCATACATTAGTACATATTCAGACACGTAAACTAACTAAAGGCTTAAAAAGGAAACACTACAATAACACGCTGTGTTTACAACAGCTTGAATTCGCAAAATGTATATGTATAATATTTCTGAATATTTATTAATACATTAACTTATCTATATATTTATTTATGTAGCTGAAATCATGAAATACGATGTTTAGGCAGTATATAAAGAGGTTATCACAAAAGCAAATTAGTTTAAACATTTTTAAAGAAATAAAATAAAGAAATAAAAAAATAAATGTGAAGAGCTGAAGAAGAAGATCAGGGGACACCTCCTACCCACCAGGAAACTTTCTCTTCACTTCAGTGTCCAGATTCAAATTCTTTATTGTCATATGCCAAAAAAGAATGAATGTTCATAGAAATAAGTAAAATAAGACAGCTCATGGTTCAGCCTCAGTGATGGAAAAATCTATTAAGAACAGCCACCCAGATTCTGACCTCTGACCCATTAAGACCATCGGGCTGTATTCCAGGACCAGGCTTCATGCCCATCCTCTTCTAGATTCCAACAACAAACACCCAGTCTGAACGCTACATGTTGTGTCTAAATCATACGTTTATTGCTGCTGCTAAACGCCTGGACTCTCCCGGTATCACACAGTGACGGCAGAGATGTTCAGCCCAACATAACCGTGGAAATGTCACGGCATGTTTTAGTGTGTTCTCTTGCGTGTGTGCGTGTTACCTGATTGTTTTTGCACAGGTCAGCCCACATGCTGGTCCCGTCTCCTCCGCGCATCAGGACGTGGTAAGTGAAGAAATAAATCCCGGGGATGGAGCATGTGAACTTCCCTGTGGTCGGGTCGTAGTGGTTTCCCAGGTTGGTCACAACGTCGTCGAACTTGAGCACCTCGTAGCCTTCGTGTTGCTTTTTGAGTCCTGCGTAAAAGGCAATCTTAGGCACGGTGCTGTAGGTGGCCGCGCTTATTGCGCCGGCAGCTGCGCTGGATCCCGGAGGTCCTGGTAAACCAGATCTGCCCGGTTCACCTTTCTCTCCAGGCGGGCCCGCTGGACCGGGTGGTCCCGGCTCCCCGGGAGGTCCCCTCGGACCTGCCTTACCTGGACGACCTGGATCCCCTTTCGGACCTTGGATAAAAGTAGGTAAAGACTGCATGAGGCTGTTGTCTCGGACTGTATCCGCCGTCGCGGTGCTGGTCGGAGATTTAGTGCCATACGGGTCGCATACCATCCTACAGGTACCGAGCATCTCGTAGTGTGCCGCCGTCCCCGCTGTGTTGACCAGAACTGGGATGAGGATGACTAAAACCAGAACCATAACGACCCCCAGGACCCCCGCCGCTACCAGCCGCTTCCTGCCGACCAGCCGCGTCAGGGCAGGGCGATCCTGTTGTCTGCTTTTGGGTGAAATCTTGCTGGCTGTGAGGTGACCCTTTAAAGAAAAAAAGTGTAGCAGAGCTACACACTTTGTTCACAATGTTTGTAAAGTTTGGAAGCCGTGCCCCCTCCCCTGGTCCCTCTCTTCCCCACACTTTTCTGCTGATGCGCTGCTTCTTCAAGTCTCTCACAAACTTTAGCACTTCACTGCTCTGTAAGCCCCAGAACCTCTGGATTCAGCATCTCTGAGACCCAGCAAATCCAAACATGGGGGTCTGACCTCTATTTGATCCACAGGTCACCAGAAGCCGAACTCTTAAAGTGAGTCAGGATCACTTAGACGTCTGCCTGGGAGCCTATAAAGCGCTCAAAGAGCCAAAAGAACAGATACACAGTAGGAGCCAATCAGAGAGAGAGAGAGAGAGAGAGAGAGCGCGAGAGAGAGAGAGAGAATTGTCATCCAATAGAAACAGGGCATGCTGTTCAAATACAGGGATTGGGCATTTTATGGAATCTGAATTAGGATTTCTTACTTTATATTTTAAGTGCTCTAAATGTTACTTAATGGCTGGGTGATGGTTGTTGCTCATACAGTGTGATGCTGACAGGTTGAGGTCCTACACACAGGAAGAGAAGAGAAAGCCGCTCCAGAGAAGTTGGATAAATATCAATAATTAACAGTTCATCAGGAAAGGGCCATAGATTGTCCACATATAAGTTTTAATATAGGTTTCAAATATATGCTACATACATAAAATTGGCCATTTTCCTATATTATATTATATTATATTATATTATATTATATTATATTATATGTGCATATGGGTACCTATATATTATTTACCATATATATTCAGTTATTTTATTTATTTAGAAACTTTATTGATCACATTTACATGTAAAATTATTCTTCTACATTTAACCCATCCAGTTAGTACCTGTCAGAACACACCTCAGCCACAGCAAGGCCTTTCCGATCTTTGAGCAGTGAGAGCAGGAATCAAACCACCAGCCTTTGGGTTATTGGACAACCAGCTCTACTGCTAAGCTATGACTGCCCCTATATGTTGACCTATCTAAGTACCTAGGTAACACTACACTACACTACAATAACTATCATTTATATAGGAGACATAACTTGTATGTACATATAGGGCATGTGGATATAATGAAGCAATATAGGAGATCTATATGCCCTGTATATGCACATATATGCACCTGATTTTGGTCCATATGCAGCATATATTATCATATATGCAGCATATATGATGTATATGTCGTATTTATGCACATATTTTCTGTATGTAGGTTTGATATATGTGCATGTATCCTCATATAGGCACAATATGAACAGTTTGACATGTTTCATATGAATTTTAGATGGATGGATTTCACAATTTATTTAAAGGCTTAGGCTTAATATAATATAATGTATTGATTTAATTATTAATACAAACAGGTGGCTTAAATACTATAGTATAGAAAGTTTCTACAGTAGCCCTGAACAGACAAACTGAACCATAGTTTCTCCTCCTTGCTTGGAAAGGGGAGAAGTAGTATTCAGTTGGTTGTAATCTGCAACCTCATCACAAGATGACCCTGTAACGCTGTCCTTCTTCCAGTCTTTGGATGTGACTACACAGTGCCCAGGTTAATTGCTGCCACAGGTTTACTTGATGTTGACATTTGACATCAATATTACACAACACAAACACAATTTTTAAATATATAATATCATAAACATGATATCAAATATCTTAGAGCTCACCTGTCTGCTCAGACTGTTCACAACTCTCCTGATGAAATGATACATGAACAAACTAATCGGTTGGTAAATGGGCTAAGTTACATTGTAATTGTATTGTACATTGTACATTGTTGTCCATAATGTAATGCACCATAGAAATAAATAAATAAATAAATATAAATATAAATATAAATATTCAATCAATATATTCAGTGTTTCATTCAATATATTCAGAGTTTCATTCAATAAATTCAAGTTTCATTCAATATATTCAAAGATTAATTTCCTGAACGGCATATATATGTATATATGTATCCTGTATACTGTATGTATCCTGACCATTCTTGAAAATTAGGAGGGGTGGGAATGATATTAGTTCACTAAAAATGCCACATATTACAGATAATAGAACAGATAATATATACATATTTGGATTAGTAAATGAGCATGTGTGGGGGATTTAATTGCCTCCTGTGGTGTGTTTGCTGATTGTCCGATCCAGTTTGTCTGTTCCAGGCTACTGTAGAAATATGGCACTTCAATGTGGTGGACCCGTGTCTGTAGATATAAAATAATCATTCTAGGTACAAAAATGTAATAATCTTTATCTTCAGGTGATAATAGTTGAATAAGAAACAACAGTTTTTTTAATTCACGCCTTTATGATGGATACTGCAATGCCCTTTATTGGGGGATTAGTAGGTCCTCTATCAGCTGTCTCCAACTGGTTCAAAATGAAAAAAAAACTTTGGAACAATTTTCCGCTGCACATTAGACAGGCCTCTTCTTTATCTCATTTTAAAACACTTCTTAAAACCCACCTTTTCTCTTTGGCCTTTGACTCCATGTAGAGTGTTGATTTTATGATTTTATGTTTCTGATGTGTATTTATGGATATTTCTTTTAATCTTGTGCAGACAGTGCTTTTTATTTATTTCATTGTATTTATTTTATTTGTTTTTATTGTGCTGTCTATCTATATAGCACATTTTTTAGCAAACACAGGGTTTCCAAAGTGCTGCACAACAAGATAGAACACAATAAATAAAGTGGATTGGATTGGATTAAATAAAAATGTATTCTGTTCCAACAAAGCCCTCTAAAAAAAGATAGGACTGTGACAGGTTATTTCAGAGACATTTTAGCAGTGCCTTAACATTGGTAACTATATGTTCCTATACTGTCTATGTACAAACATATGCCTATGAAGAAAGTAATTTGTCTTGTGGATCAGTAGAACGCTGAGGCACTGACAGTGTATTGATGCCACTAAAATCAAACTAACCTTGTCTTCCTTGGCTTCATTAGGCCTCCAAACGTCCACTTATTGAGAGTCCCTGAAAATGAGCTGTGGAGGTTACAGAGGATCATTGGATTGGCACCACACTCAATATCAGCACAGTGAATGATGAATTGCTGTGGAGGATTTAAAGGAGGAACAAAAACGCAAAGGACTGGGCAGAGTAATAATAAACTTTTGAAAATAAATGTTACAAAGTGCTTTACAGGCAATCAATGTAAGATAAATGTAGTAGCTAAAAGAAAAAATAATAAAATAAACTATTACAGGAGAGCAGCAGTAAAACAGATAAAGGACAAATAATAGTATAATATTAAAGAAGACATAATGAAAAACCTCTAAGCATAGTTAGCTTGGTAGTATGTTTGAGTCAAGACTATGAATGCATTCTGATCCACAGGTACATTTAGCATTACTGTAATACTAGGACTACTGTTGCTATTAGCAGCTCCAGTGTAACATCACATCATAGCATGACACGTGTTTATATAATCTCACATTGTATGATGTGGTTGACTGTCTCCTTCCTAACATGAAGAAGAATGGATGGTAACATAGTGTTAAGTTTGTCTGTTCTGAGCTACTGTAGAAACATGCTGGATATACATGACCAGTATATAAGAGAGACTCCATAAACTTATCCATATTATATTCTGTTAATAGAGCCGATGAAATCTGGCATGCTGCACCCTGAATGTGAGCAAAGTGTCACTGTAACAGTGTAGCTTTTATTAATTTATTAATTAATGTTTTGCTAGTAAATTAGTTAGTAATGTCCTGTGAAATGAGGCTGGTTATCTGTTCTCGTTAAATTGTATTATCAAATCAAATCAAATCAAATCAAATTTTATTTGTATAGCCCAAAGTCACAAAACACATTTTGCCTCAGAGGGCTTCACAATCTGTACAGGGAGTGACACCCTCTGTCCTTAGACCCTCGGTTCGAGTGAGGAAAAACTTGCCCACAAAAAACCCTTTTAACAGGGAAAAAAATGTGGAAGAAACCTCAGGAAGAGCCACAGAGGAGGGATCCCTCTTCCAGGACGGACAGACGTGCAATGGATGTCACATGTACAGAACAATCAACACAAACATATTGTACAATTACAATCAATTACAATAAATGGTGAGGTGATTGCAGTAGCAGTGGAACACAGATGCACAGCAGCAATAAGTCATTAACCAACAAAGCTGTAGTCGGGATGGTAGCAATAATGAGTATATATGGCATGTAATGCTAAATATGGTGGACGTCAGCAGCAGACCACGGCGGCAGCCACGATCCATGAGAACCTGCTGGACGAGAAAGCACAGAAACTCCGGGGAAGAGGTGTAGTTAGTAATATCCAAAGAAAAGGTGTAAGAGAGATAACGATTGACAGAACAATAAAACCTCAGGCCCCGTTATGCGGACTCTAAGGGTTATCGAACTGCTTTACATTGAGAGAGAGAGAGAGAGAGAGAGAGAGAGAGAGAGAGGCTTTACAGTAAGGCATGGACATCAGCAGCAGACCACAGCAGCACTCACGATCCATGAGAACCTGCTGGACGAGAAAGCACAGAAACTCCGGGGAAGAAGTTTAGTTGTATTATAGCCACTATGCCAGTTTATGTTTTGGATCATACTGGTTTGGTAATAGTTAATGGTATTTTATGAGACTGAAATCAATGAATTAATTAGTTATGGCAAAGCTATGGAATCACACTGTTTCAAATTTGTTTAGACTTTTGCGTGTGGGCACGGTGAAGTGTTTTGGCTGGTGTGGGTCCAGGGGTGGACTGGGACAAAAATTCAGCCCTGGCATTTTCTGTCCAGACCAGCCCACTACAGTATCAGCAGACATTACATAGAGCACAATGTTCACAAATCTTGCAGCATCTTCGCTCATGTATATTACAAAGGAGAATCACATTCCTTGATAGCAGTTAACAAACTAGAAAAATTTTAGAAGAAATTTTGCTCTTTCAGGCACACTCAATAAGAATAAACCGGGTGGATAGTAAACAGTGTGCTCTTTCAGGCACACTCAATAATAATAAGAATAATAAGAATTCTAAGAATATGCACTGCGGATAATATATAGTGTGCGCTTTCATGCACACTCAACTAGAAAGTGTCATTCACCCGCTGCGCCACTGGGCCCACGACCTACTGCCAAAGGCCCGAGCCAAAGGCAAAGGCTCAGTGCACCACCGGCACTTTATGATGACAAATTTTAAGTTTAACAGCTGCTTTGCTTCATAATTATAACTCTTAACTAGAAAATTTCATTTTTCCCGCTACTTTGCTTCAATATAATGTGTGCACAGTGCGCCACCGGCTCTGTGTGCCACTGCCACCGGTGCGCCAAAGCAGAAGCAGTGGCACCACAACCACTAGTTATGAGTTACATTGTAGGCATTCACACACTATAGGCGTTAACGTGTCACTATTGTACTAAAGCCAACACTTCAGATGCCTTAACACGTGCATGTGTGACTGAAACAGCATGTGTGCAAAATCCCGTGCTGTTCTAATTATGGCCCAACAGATGGCGCCATTGCTTTGCCACCTCATGCCTACACTCAAGGGCCACAGGGAGCACTAAGCTCACACGCTACACACGCACTAAGCTCACACGCTACACACGAGTATTCTACAAATTCATGCAATATTTCACAATACAATGTACATTTCTATCTTTTCATACAATTTCCATACATTTTGGCTAATCTCTTTGCTTTAATTTTATATATGCAAATATAGCAGTAGAAACAAAGATTACTCAGCTTTTTCCAGGTAATCTGTGTTACAAAATTGTACAAATTCATACAATATTTCAAAATGTCCTACAATTCTATCTTTTCATACAAAGTTTCACTGATGCATCAGGCATTTTAGCAGGGGGCATCCACACTGTATTTCCACAGGAAATGCAGTTTTTCTAGTTGACTGTGCCTGAAAGAGCACACTATATAGTATTCACCATGTTTTTTTGGCACGCTACTACTCCTGCAGTTTTTGTCGCACATACACAATAAAGGTATCAGAATGTGTGGCTCGGCCGGGAATAGACTGCTATGACTTTTCTAAGAGTTTTGGCAAATGGTTTGCTAAAAATTACTAAAAAATAAATCAGTGTGTATTGCTCCGGCCATCTGTCATGCATGATGTCATAGCTAGAGTGGAGAGGGAGAGAAAAAACTATCAAAAAATTCATTTGTAAACTGCTCTCGAGGCCACAAATTTCACTCTACAGATATAATTTATATATAAAAAATGTAGGAAAATGTGTGGCGCTCGCAGTGAACACTGCTGCTTCATAGTTTTGGCATAACACACAAAGATCCCATAGACTGCCATGTTAAAAAGGGTGGGAAAATTTCTGAAGAAAAGCAATTTAGTTTGGCCAGAAATCCTTCCTGTTCAAGGGGCACTTTCTGCATTTATTCTCTCTTCTCAGCAGTGTCAAATGTCACAGGAGCAGCTGTGGTTGATTCCTCTGTTCTGAATGGTGGCCTCCACTTGGCCCCTCTCACACAGTACATTTACATGCAGCAAGAAATTCGAATTTCTGATCATATCAGATAATAGCATGCATAAGACCAGATCACTTGTCTGAGTATACATGCCGTTCAGAGAATTGGATAGACGGCTGGAGCATGGCTGACTCTGTTACGCTAGGTGGCGCTGTAGCCCTCTCAACAAAGAGCCACTTTTGGTCGACCTCTACTTATCAGCAACAACAAACTATTTGACGGCATTCAAACAAAGATTATATACGAGGAAATGGACGATGCTACAGCTGTGTACGTGCATTATTTTCATCCTAACAATGCATATAAAAAGAACAATGGATCTTTTGGCTTCTGGGTGACTGCCCCGGGGGAAAATGTTGTGCATGCGCAGAATGCGAAATACGCTTCAGATCCGATTGTGAGCATACATGGCGTTAAATATCCAACTATGAACAAATTATCTAGGTGTTCTTATACAGTTTTGAGATGTCTGATGTGGTCTGAAATAGGTCCGAAGTAGATCGGACTAAGGTGTTTACAAGCATTTTAAAAAGTCAGAACTAAGTCTGATACGATCAGAAATTCGAATTTCTTGCTGCATGTAAACGTACTGACAGACACACACACATAGGTGGCTGGGCGATGTGGGCTATGACTTTTTTAAGCATTTCGCCAACCCGTTTGCCGAAAAATCGCCAAAAATCACAGCAGAATGAATGGGTGTGTATTGGTAGAATGTTTGCAAGTTACAGTTGGTGACGTAATCGCTAGAGTGGAGAGAGAGACAAAAAAGCTGTTAAAAAATTAATTTGTAAACTGCTCCCAAGGCCACGAATTTTACTCTACAGAAATAATTTATACATAAAAATTTAGGAAAATTAGTGGGGGTCACAGAGATAACACTGCTGAACTTTTAGTTTTGGCGTGAGACACAAAGATGCGGCAGCAATACCCATCCACAGCCTCATAGACCGCCATTTTTAAAAGGCAGGACAATTTCTGGAGGAAAGCAGAGGTACCAGTATCTTTCCATCGCTCTAAAAGTCCCTTGTCTTAAAATATATACGTAGACCTTCAGGAAGAGCTCAGGACGCTCACAGTGAAGCGGTTTCAACGATAGGAACTATGATTTGGTTGGTACTTTTCATCTTTGAAGTTTTCATCACTGAAACATCATAAGGACAGGGTGGTTATGCCTGGCAACTTGGGCTTTCTCTGAGATCTGTGCCAGAAAGTCCGCACGTGTTAGAGCAGGACTCAATAGGAAATAAACCACACTGACAATCAAAATTAACGTTATTTATATTTCTCTGTCACATAATGTCATGCCAGTATTTATGTCTAAACACTCTAAACCATATCAGAACAACCATCAGAACCATTAACATCTGTAGATTTTATGATGACTCTCAGTTTAATGACTGATGTGTTTCTATGCCTTCTAATATATTCTCCACTTTTCCACCTGAATATAAGTCTTCCTTGCAACTATGATAAATTTATTAATTATCTTCACTCAAACACTCAAACTCAACATTTATCTGTACTGCCTTATCTGAAATATGGCTTTCAGAAGATTCTAGAGAAATATTTAAATTACCTCATTACAGTTCAGTTCACTACATAAGAGAGAATAGATCTGGAGGTGGAGTATCTTTGTTTTTTCTTGGTGATTATGAATTTAAAATCAGGGATGATCTCTCCCTGAAGTCAGCTAGGGCTGAGGTGGAATCTGTTTTTGTTTTTGAGTTCTCTGGTGTCTTTGGTGGAAAAAAAATGCTATAGTTGGTGTTATTTATCACCCATCTGACTCTACTGTCAAAGATTTTAAGTCTGTCCAGTTCTCTTGACTTGATAAACAAGGAGGAGATTTTAATATAAACCTCTTTAAAAATCATGTGGATACATTAACTGCTGATTTTCTCAATATTCTGTCTTTTTTCCTCTTATTCATAAATCTACAAGAGTAAAGGAAAATTCAGCATCTTTGATTGATAACAACTTCAGTGAAGGAATGAAATCTGAGGTTTTGTATTGCATATTTATATTGTATTTTTATATATATATCGGATCATTTTCTTCTATTCCAGTACTCTTTAATCAAGTCTAACAAAAAATAAGAAAAAGATGCACAAAAGAATTATGAGCAAGGCAAATATTCTAAATTTAAAGATATGTTTGCCAGTATTTCATGGAATGATCTGTATAAAGAAAATAATGCTCATTTTGCATATCAAAATGTTATTAAAAGTTATTAACTTTAGTTTCAATGTTTAGTTTAATGTTTTCCAACAGACAGATCTACTATGAAATGCAGTAAGGACTTTAGTAAGCCTTGGTTTACAGTTTATTTTGCTAAAGTTGCTGATGAAAAAGAATCAATTGTACAAAAAATATATCTCAAATCTCAAATCCTACACCCCTTACCCATGGTGTTTATACATCTTAAAATTGGAAAGTTCCTGCTTGTTGTGGTAATCCACTAGATTCATTACAGGAAATTATCCTTCTGTCTCTTCTTTTAAGCCTCCTGATGTTCAAGAAATAAGTGACATTATTGATGAACTAAAAACATCTTTAGCTGATGATAACATTTCTGCATCCCTTGTTAAATAGGTCAATCAGCCAATTTTGCAGCCATTAGCTTACATTTTTTTGTACAGGTGTTTCAGTCCATCATAGCACAGAGACCGCACTAGTCAAAGTCACAAACGATCTCCTAATGGCATCAGACAAAGGACTCATCTCTGTACTCGTCCTGTTAGATCTTAGTGCTGCATTTGACACCATAGACCATCAAATTCTTTTACAGAGACTGGAACATCAGATTGGCATCAAAGGAACCGCCCTAAGCTGGTTTAGGTCGTATTTCTTAGATCGATCTCAGTTTGTCCACGTCAATGATGAATCCTCCATACATACCAAAGTCTGTCATGGAGTCCCACAAGGTTCTGTACTGGGGCCTCTTCTATTCAGTCTATATATGCTTCCTCTAGGGAACATTATTAGGAATCATTCCATTAATTTTCATTGTTATGCTGACGACACCCAATTATATTTATCGATTAAGCCTGATGAAACCAATCATTTAGCCAAACTGCAAGCGTGCCTTAGGGATATAAAAAGTTGGATGACCTACAATTTTTTGATGTTGAACTCAGATAAAACTGAAGTTCTTGTATTCGGACCCAAACACCTCAGAAACTCTCTTTCCAGAGACTTGGCCACCTTAGACGGGATCACCCTGGCCTCCAGCTCCGCTGTAAAGAACCTTGGAGTTATTTTTGATCAGGATTTGTCCTTTAATGCCCACATAAAACAAATTTCAAAGACTGCATTCTTCCACTTACGCAATATTACCAAAATCAGACGCATCCTGTCCCAAGCGGATGCAGAAAAACTAGTCCATGCATTTGTTACTTCTAGGCTGGACTACTGTAACTCTCTATTATCAGGCTGCCCCAATAAGTCTCTTAGGACCTTGCAGCTAATTCAGAATGCTGCTGCACGTGTTCTGACAGGAACCAAGATCAGAGATCACATCTCTCCCATTTTGGCTTCCTTGCACTGGCTACCTGTTCTTCTCCTTACGTACAAAGCTCTTCATGGCCAGGCACCATCATATCTAAAAGAACTCATAGTACCTTACTACCCCTCTAGACCACTGCACTCTCAGAATGCTGGGTTCCTTGTGGTTTCTATAGTTTCCAAAAGTAGACTGGGAGCCAGAGCTTTCAGCTATCAAGCTCCTCTTCTGTGGAACAAACTACCTTTCTGGGTTCGGGAGGCAGGCACGGTCACCACCTTCAAGACTAGACTTAAGACTTTCCTTTTTGATAGCGCTTATAGTTAGGGCTGGCTCAGGCCTTCCCTTAGTTATGCTGCCATAGTTATGCCCCCCCACTAACTAAACTTCTTCCCCCGGAGTTTCTGTGCTTTCTCATGGATCGTGGCTGCTGCTGTGGTCTGCTGCTGATGTCCACTTGACGTCCCTTTACTGTAAACCCTCTCTCTCTCTCTCTCTCTCTCTCTCTCTCTTTCTCTCTCTCTCTCAATGTAAAGCAGTTCGATAACCCTTAGAGTCCGCATAAACGGGGCCTGAGGTTTTATTGTTCTGTCAATCATTATCTCTCTCTCTCTCTCTCTCTCTCTCTCTCTCTCTCTCTCTCTCTCATCATACCTATCAATGTAAGGCAGTTCGATATCCCTTAGAGTCTGCATAAACAGGGCCTGAGGTCTTATTGTTCTGTCAATCATTATCTCTCTTACACCATTTCTTTGGATGTTACTAACTACACCTCTTCCCCGGAGTTTCTGTGCTTTCTCGTCCAGCAGGTTCTTATGGATCGTGGCTGCCGCCGTGGTCTGCTGCTGACGTCCACCATATACCGCATTATATGCCATATATAGTCATTATTGCTAGTTGGTTAATGACTTACTGCTGCTGTGCATCTGTGTCTCTCTATCTCTATCACAGGTTCCACTGCTACTGTAATCATTCTATCATTCATTGTAATTCATTGTCATTTCATCATTCATTGTAATTGTACAATATGTTTGTGTTGATTGTTCTGTACATGTGACATCCATTGCACGTCTGTCCGTCCTGGAAGAGGGATCCCTCCTCTGTGGCTCTTCCTGAGGTTTCTTCCACATTTTTTCCCTGTTAAAAGGTTTTTTTTGTGGGCAAGTTTTTCCTCACTGGAACCGAGGGTCTAAGGACAGAGGGTGTCACTCCCTGTACAGATTGTGAAGCCCACTGAGGCAAAATGTGTTTTGTGACTTTGGGCTATACAAATAAAATTTCATTTGATTTGATTTGATTTTACCAGAGGATTTAAGTTGCCAAAGTTATTCCTCTGTATGAAGCAGATGATCCATGTTCTGTTAATAATTATAAACCCATATCTATTTTGCCATGTTATTAGAAAGAAATCATATACAAAACGATCCTTTCTCACCTAGATTCTAATTCAATTCTTTACAAACACCAGTATGGAAAAATCACTCGACCTTTCTGGCTCTATTTGATTGACAAAGTAAAATAGAAAATAATAAATTTCACTGTAGTATAGTCATCGAGGGCTACTTTCAAAAGATTTTTGATACAGTCAGCCATCATATTTTATTGAAAAAACTGCATAAATATGGTTTTCATGTTTGACAGTTTTCAGGCATGACAGTTTGTTTGTATTAATTGATGCTATTCCAACAAAGCTACACTACTTTGTGGGGTCCCTCAGGGGTCCATTCTTCAACCATTATTATTTCTTATTTATATTAATGATTTATCAAATGTGCCAAATATTCTTTCTCATGTTTGCAGATGATACAATTCTAGTTCATTCTCACTCAAATTTTAATTCTCTGATTAAAAATGTTCATGCTGGTTTAACTACATGTGCTACATGGTTCGGATTAAATAAGTGATCTCTGAATATAAAAAAAAAAAATTTTTTTGTGGCAAAAATCATACTCTAAGGATGTTTGTAAAGTTATAATTCCTTCTGTTGAGATGCCTCAAGTCTCAACAACAAGATTCCTGGGAATTTTTGTTGATGAGAGTTTGAGATGGAAAGCACAAATTGACTGGGTTAACAAACAAATATATAAATCTATAATCTATCGGTATAATTAGGAGGATTATTAATCTTGTTACCACAAACTGTCTTCTTACACTTTACTACAGCCTAATTTATCCATATCTTTCATATTGTAATATAGTTTGAGCAAGTACTTTTCCTACTACACTCGACAGAATTTTGGTCCTTCAGAAATGTTTTGTTAGGATGGCAACCGATCTAAGTCACACTCATCTGTACCTCTATTTATTTACCTCTATTCACTGACTCCAGATACTTACTGTTCATGATATCAGTATTTCTCAAATATGTGTTTTTATTTATAAGGTATATTCAAGTCATGAAAATATTCCAGAACACTTCTTTTAAATGTTATTTTAAATGTAATTTGCAGATTCACTCTCGTTCAACCTACAATCTTTAGATCTTCATCCTCCAAAGTTTCGCACTTTCAGAGGTCAATTTACTATCAAATTTAGCCAAATTTTGTAATTTAGTACCAAATTATGGAATAGCTTTTCCCACCTGGCAAAGAACTCCTTCTCTATAAAATGTTTCAAAAGATGTTTAAAAGCCCATTTAACTGCTGTTTATATCAGGTTCATATGTTTTTTCTATTGCCGGTTTGTCATTACTTTATGTAGATAATATTCTCTGTATGTCATTTTTGTTCCTTATAACTGTGACATTTTAACTATAGGTGGAGGCTTTAAACACTTTACATTATTTGTTATCTTTGTCATTTTTATGTAATTCTAACTGTGCAAAATAAAAAAAAATACACACCCTGCTGTGTGGCTTTTAAAGTAGTGTGGTTAGAGTTCTCCTGACTATTCACTAACTGAAACTAAACTGAACAATACCTAGTTATAGTAGGTGCTCCTAAACCTCAGTAATAAACCTATGGATCATAGAAAATAAAGCTTAATATTAGGTCAAATGTTTAAAGACTGTATAGATACATTGGTCATTAAGTATAGCAGCAGCTGTGTATTAGCTGCTCATCCCATAGTGGGCGCGTAGCTTGCTTCTCTTCCCTGTGTCACCACCCTCATTAAAGTGGCACAGTGCAGCCCCCCTTAGACAATCAAGCCTGCCCTAACACATACGCTACCTATAAATCACCTTGTGAAAATCAATGGGCTTTAGTTAGCCTGGGACTCATTGTGTCCTTGGAAAGGTGTGAGATGAATTGAGATGAAGTGAGAACAAAACAGGAACAACATCCACCAAAAGAGGAGAAAAACAGAGTGGAATCGTGATTTTAGTAAGACTGAGTTTTGGGGTTGTAGTGATAGTTGGTTTGCTGATGGTAAGCTGACAAATACAAATTTTGCATAATGAAGCAATCCATAATTCTGTAATTTATTCAGCCCAATCTTGCCTTTCTAAAAGAATGCAAAAGAGGTTGAGTCAAGATGCCAGTATATAAGACTGAGATGGATGGAGGTCTAAGAAACTAAGGCCACACAGCTAACCATAAAAAGCATGCCCCATTTCCAAAAATGAAGCATAACTTTTTTACCATATAATAAAACACTGACTTGTGGAGAGTCAGGAGAATGGTATCTCTCTGTCTTTCTCCCTCTGCACCCTGTACACAACACCTGAGACACAATGTAACATTGTGCCTAGGTACAAACACCTACAAGAAGCACATAACACTTTATGGCACTAAGTCAGACACCACCAATTATTTGACTGATATTGGTGAAACTGGATCATATTTTATAAAGAAATTTGTTTCCCTCTGATGTCCTCCAGCTGCTCCAGAGAAGAAGGAGAGAAGGAGAAAGTGAGCAAGTAAGGAGCTGCCAGGCCCGAGCAAATCTGGGACTGACTTACTGATTGGTGAGAGCTTGGTAAAATAAAAGGCTGAAAGACAGACTGCTGCTGCTATGTATTTTGTTGTTGACCTTGTTGATGTTTGGCTGTTAACAAAGTTGTCGACTCATTAGTTTTTGATCATAAGTAATGTAATCAGAACAAATACTTGAGTACAGCTGAACATATTTAACACAGTGGGATTACACTGAAGCTAAAATTTCAATAGAGTTTTAAGCAAACATTTATTCTTTATCTTATCCATCTTTATCTTAATTTAAAACGCAACTGGAACTGAGAACTAATGAATCACATTACAATAGATATTAAAGGAATAATAGATATAAAAGGAATTTCAAACTATATAGTTTGAAATTTTCATTTGCTGCTGCTGTGACAACTGATTTTCCCATTGTGGGATCATTAAAGTCTATCATATCTTAAGTGTGTAGGAACATCTATTGGCAGAAATGTAATATAATATTCATAAGTATGTTTTCATTAGTGGTTATTCATCAGAAAATAAGAACTGTTGTGCTATTCTTACCCTACAATGAGCCTTTTATGTCTACAGAGGGATCGGGTCCTCTAACATGGATTCTGCCAAGGTGAACTACCATGTTTGTAGAGCAGCTCTGAACATGTAAACCAAACGATGGCCATAGATTGGAATTTTCCTATTTTTCAAGCATTTTGCACACTGTAATTTTTCCTTCATGCTCGGATAGAGAGGGCGAAGCAAGGGAGCTGCAACTACACTGTTAGATAACATTAAATCCTAGACACTGAATCTTTAAGGTGTTTTTTGCTCATTTTATGTCATCTTTTAATTCTTTATCATAATATCACTGTTCATTACACAAGGATAAGTCCAGACCACAGTTTGTTGCTATAAACAGCTGATTATTTGATGTAGACATACTTTTTAAAAATGTTTTTCTAGTCTTCTGTAGTCAGTACATCCAACGTAGTGGTGGCCATTGTGGCACATTTTTCAAAATGGTGCTTCAGAAACCTATGGGTGATGTCACTCATGCTCTGTCCATTCTTGATACTGTCATACAGTCTTTAAAGTCATGTGAGGTCTAGTGTGAACAACTGTCGTTCAGGTCAACTGCTCTTTAGTGTGGATAATGGTCACTGGAGTAAGATACATTGTGGATTGTTGTTCAGTCTCCTGGGAAGGGATGAAAGGACAGCATTGTAGGTTGGGGATAAGTGGTGTCTGAGGCCTCCTCTCCTGTTGAGAGATGGATTCTCTACTTTTACATAGATAGTCTCCTTCACTCCTCTTTTAAATCATGTGTTTTCCCTTTCTAAAATGCAAAAGTCATTGTCACTAAAAGAGTGCCCTTTGTCCTTAAGGTGTAAGAAAACTGCAGAGACTTATCCTGATGAATTGACCCTTCTGTGTTGATCCATGCATTTGTTGAGTGGATGTTTGGTTTCAATGATTTATGTCTGTGCACTCCTCACTGCTTTGCACTACATACACCAGATTGCTTTTCTGGGTGTAGGGAGTATGGTCTTTGGGGTTTCTGTGTAAGTCTTAAGTCTTGAGACAAGATCCAGTGAAAACACAGGTTTCACCGATGATTGGTCTAGCCTGTAGAATCCCCCATTGTACTTGAAATAGGTGGTGTTAAGACACCAATGGAGTCCAATAATCTACAAATCTGGTCCAGCTTGAGGTTAGTCCTAGTGTGTAGAGTGCTGTCCTATAGTAATCTACACTACCATTTCCACTGCCTCCATGGTAGGAATACTTGTTACCAGGGAAGTTGCATCGTAGGACACCATGGTTTCATCTGTGCACAGATGAAACCATTAAGGTTTTATTGTTCTGTCAATCAGACCAACAGCAGAAGGAGAAACACAACATAAACAAGAAAATAAATTTTAGTACACCTTTTCTTTGAATGTTAGTAACTAAACTTCTTCCCCGGAGTTTCTGTGCTTTCTCGTCCAGCAGGTTCTCATGGATCGTGGCTGCTGCTGTGGTCTGCTGCTGACGTCCACCATATATAGCGTTGCTGTCGTGGTTGCTGCCATCTCCACCACAGCTTGGTTGGTTGGTGACCTGTTGCTGCTGTGCGTCTGTGTCTCACCTGATTTATTTTGAATTTCAGTCTTTGTTTTACCTTGTTTACAAAGTCGATATAGTGAGGAGTGTGGCCAACCAATGGATACATATTTGGCAATGTTGTACACTACTGAGTATAGGCCTAGGTGGAGCTTCCTCTGTGTGGATCTTGGCAAGTCCATACATGCAAGGTATGGTGTCACCAGGGTACAATCTGTGGAACAGTTGCTGGTTTCCTCCTTTAGTAGCTTCTGGAGACACTCTATAGCCTTCTTGTATCTGCTGGTGGGGTGGCGTCTCAGTGATTCATATGTGTTGGGCTCATACAGGAGGGTGGTAACCTTGGTGTGGTAGTCAACTGTGTTGAGAACCACAGTGCATCTTTTTTTGCCTGCTGGAAGAATGGCTATGTCTTGGTGCTTGCTCACTAACGTCAAAGTCTTTCTTTCCTGTGGGGTAAGACTGAAAGGGGGGCCTTGGGGTTGGAAAGGGCTGTTGATACTGTAGTGGCAAACCTGAGTACCTGAGGATGATTGTTTCATTTTAGTGCTGAGAAACCAAGTTATCTGTATCTATCTGGGAAAGCAAGCTAGTTGCCAAATGTAAAAAAACAAAAAAAACAAAAACATAACCATACAAGGAGAGAGACAGAGAAATAAAAAGGGAAATGATGTGACTAGACTGGGGCTCTTTAGAACCTGCAAGTCTAAGACGAGGCTAGCTATCATTTCACCACACCAATTTGAAGGTTTCCATCCCAAATTATTAAAGTCTGTGGAGGTTCTCAGTCATCTAAGTCATTTTTCTTGAAGGTGGGTTAAATCTATGAAGACATTTCACCTTTAGTCCAGGAGCCTTCATCTGCTTCTGATTGACTGGTGGGGAAATTTAGCCTAGGCAGGATCGTAGACCCAGCCAGTTTTAATGGGTTATACTCCACTGTACATTTATCTGAAATGAACAGAACAAGAGAGGACAGTGTGTGTTTTATTTGAAATGTTGTGTCAATACAGAGAGCCTATGATAAAAGCATGAATTGAAGCATGAATTTAAAAAAATGATTACATTCATTTATTTTAGCAACAGCCTGAAATGTAACATGCTTGTTAAAGCTTTGAAGAATAACGCTGGACATACAGTATAGGTTGACAAGAACATGAGAACAACTGAACTGCGTCTCAGAATACTTTCAGAGATCAGTGGAATGAACACAATTAATGACAGCTGTCATTGAGTCTGCTTCCTCACTCTCAGAGATGATTGAATCTGAAATAGTTGCTCAATAGACTAGACCCAATGTCCACTAGCTTAGTCATGATATGATATGACATGCTGCCATTCTGGCTATACAGCATTGGGTACAATGCAATTGTGTTTTCAATACGATCGTAAAACTTGAAAAATAACTCAAAACTAATGACTATACTAACTATATTAGATTAATAATATAGCTTCTGGGGGGAAATGGAGACATGATGAAGGTGCCTGGGCTAAGGAGCAACCTGAATGTGTCACAATTGCATCAAGTGGACATCTGAGGTTAATTATTATGGGGTGAATACTTTCAGAGACTGGATTATCAGTAAATGACAAAGGGGCAGAAAGAGAGCAATGAGACACATTGTCTTCAAATCATTTGTGAGTTGGACCTGTTTTCCTTTGGTATCACAAGAGTTCAACAGTATTGCAGGACGTTTTGTTACAAGACACCTCTGTGTCTAAAGACTGTTAGTAAGTAGCACCAAGACACAAACAGTTGAGAAGAGTTGGAAAAAAACAACAACAGTGGAATACAGTCTAAACAGTTTAACATATTTAGGAACTTATGGATACACTTCCATGAAATTATCATAAACAAAAAAGAAATAAGGCACATGCAGTAAGTTTGGCTGGCTGAGCAAGTTTTCATCTCCTTCCTCGGCTTATTTGTTCTTGGCAGCTAGCGGTTTGCGGCTGATCTTCTTACTCTTATCGTTACTCTTCTTTGGAGGTTCTGGGTTGGCCTGCATGTGTCTGCCATAGAGACTGAGGAGAGGAGGTGAGGAGAGAGGAGAGATATCAGCATACACAGAAAATTACTGAATTCTCACCTGCATCAAAGTGTGTCTCTGTAGTCACATGTCACAGAGGAACAAGACACTACTGGTCACTGAGCCTGCAGTGTTTCTGACACACTACAATATACAAATACAAGGACAAATTATTGGTTGATTGACTGACTGACTATTGTCTGACTTATTGTCCACATCATTTGAAATGTGTCTCAGTCTTCTCCCAAAGCAAAGCATAAAAACATATGTTCACTATCCTAACCGTATTCTTAAAATATGTCTCCCCTGTAAAGGTCCTCCTCTCCTTAATCAGACCACTGCTGTGGAGTCAAGACTGGTTTCTCATGTTTGATTTTTTTGTCTGCAGAAGAAGTGAGAGGAAAAATAACTTTATGATCTGACCTGGTGGAACCAGGAGGAACAAGTGGTTGCATATTACTGCATATTACATATACATATTAGTGCAGTGTGGAAAATGTGAAAGGTTGTGTTGAAATTCCCCAAAAGAGGTGATTGGTTGATCTGCTGACCAGTAAATTCCTTATTTGACCCTGAAACAAAAATGATGGCATTTTGTTCCAACTCCATCAGACCAAACTATCAATAGAAAATACACATATCACTGTAACATAACACTGATAACATAATGACCAAGCCATAGATTAAACAAAACTGTTGGAGGTGGAAAAATGTCAGAGCATAGTCAAAAACATAATTTGCACAAAATCACTGTCATCCTCACCAGATCTCAATAGTCGAATATAAAGACACCAAATACAAAAAAATATATGGTCCCTCCCCAAATCTAACCCAGCACCCCACTCAGGGCCTAACACACACACACCACTCTGTCACTTCTCTCCCATGGGTGTCTCTGGCTTGGAGCTCAGTGGAGTGGAAAAGACTTTCTTGAGCTTGGTGCGTCTGTCCTCCTCCCTGCATCCTTTTTTCACAGATAATTGTGCCTTCATTTTTCCTCCTCTTATTGTATTCATGTTTCGCCTGGATTTAAAATAAATTTACTTGACCAGGGAAATGTTGGAGCATGCCATTGATATGAATGGCTCAACAATCAGGTCATACAATAATCACCAGACCAGGTAGATTGTATAGTATTTGTATAGAGTTAGTTAAACTGTTACACAACTGGACTGGAATGTTTGCTCATTAAACAGAATTAATGTGGATGTCTGTACTGGTCTGGAGTTCTGTGAAAACACCTTTACAAAGAATTCTGTCACAGTCAGGGAAAAAAACACTGATGATGACAATGTCATCTCAGCTACATATTAACAAATTTTGAACACAAAGGCTGCAGTACAACAACAAAAGATGTGTGAAGCTATGAAATATGCCATCAAGTTGTATTATTGTAAGCTAATGGAGCTTGATCCAAACTAGTGATTAAAAGTCAGGATCTCATCACCAATTTGATCTGGTCTTCAGTCTCTCAGGTCCTCTCTCAGAAAAATAACACCTTACAAGTGGTACTCCATCCAGAGTCTCCCATTGTGCATCACCACCAACACTCACCGCCTGCTTTAAAAAGGCTGGAGAGAGAGTGAGGTGTCTATAGACAGCTTGGATTGATAGTGATTACAATGGATACTAACTGTCACCCTATTTCACAGCCAATTAAAACTATCAAAAAGTTCATAATACACTGTCAAACCACTCTAGCAGTTTCCAATTCTCTATTGTCCATTCACAGTATCACTCACTCAACACCATTATACTTATACTACCATTCCATTCGTTGCTTAGACATTGCTAAGCATCGACACAGTTAAGATAGGAATTAGCCTCAGAAGCAGAGCACACACAGAAACCTATACACATGGAATTAATGTGGAGAGATGTCAGAGTGATGGGTCATCTCTGCTGCACATTGCCCAGACCACTTAGGGGACAACTCAACAACTCAAGGCACCCCAGCAGTGCCCCAAAGAAATGGCACCTCCCAGCTCCCAGACCACCTCTGTATTTACTGGTCCATAGTGATGCTGGACTTGAACCAGCCACCAATCCCCAAGCCAACTCCCAATGGACTGAGCTAGGACTCAAGCTCCCCCACACTCACACACACATGCATTCACTGTCAGTCTATGATTGAAGCATCTTGTATTCTCCTCTTCTCTTTCTGACTGCATATCATGTCAATGCTTTCAACTGGGAATTAGGGGCTGCCAAACCCCCTAATATCTGCTGCCCATCAAAAATACAGCAGCCCTAAAGAGACAGACAGAAGAAACAGAGAGAGGAAGGAAGAGACAGAGATACTGCCAATAGATGAACTGGTCTTCTGCAGTAGGTAACTATTCTCCATTAAAACATGATTAATGACAAGTGCTTGCTTTATAGGTGGCAATTCACCTTTGAAATCTCACCACAGCTGCTCTTCAACCGTGCGTGTTATATGCTGTTATTTCATAAAGTTATGGAGAAAACTCCCCAAAACTTAATGAAATAACAACACGGAGACAGCTGCTTGCGAATCCAAATGTAATTTTATTTCATATCTTCACACCTTTTATAACCATTCTTACATCACTGTTACATAGTCAAATCTCCAGATCTGGACCCAACCATCCTGTACTTTTTTTATAATCATGTAGTCAGTGTTCTGACCATCACACAAACGTAGTACTGTCTGTGTGTTTCCCATGAGTATGTATGGTGTGTGTGTGTGTGTGTGTGTGTGTGTGCTCAACTCCCTAATCTGGTTAAGGCCGACCTGAAAACGGACTGACTGAATGTCACACTGATGGCACAGGAACATTTAACACTGTCCTAGCTGTGTCATCTGTGTGTCTGTATGTTTGGTGTCTATTTGTATGCTTTTATTATATTCCATATCCATATTCTAAATTCCTCCTATTTGGGGATATATGGTTGTTTGCAGTTAGTAAGACTCACCCAACTACATTATTATGGTTAATATCAAAATCCTGATTTTACATCATTACTCATTGACTTAATATAAAAAGTCAATGAGTAACCATGTAAAATAACAATGATCGGTGTATTTTCTTGACCTTCAAATATAATTCAGCTGAAAAACAAACCACCATGACTCTGATGAGGTTAAGCGGTTAAAGACAATGGATGGATGGTTATTTGCTGCTGCAGTGCTGCAGCTATTGCTCTTCTAACATAAGTTCACTATGTATGTGTGTGTGCGTGCGTGCGTGTGTTAGTGTGCATCTGCACTTGGAATATGCAGCTGCCATGTGATATATTCCTGTCGGCTGAATTGGTTTTAAATCTTGTTGACCAAAGGATCTCAGTCACCTTTGTAGATGTTAATGGTTTCAGCTCTTCTAAACATGCCAGACTATTACACACAACACAGATATCTAATTAATTAAATCATTAATTTCAACAGGTCGGGAGTGGGGGTCAAATTCAGTTTCCCAGTTCATTTCATTTCTTTAAGACACAATACCATCACAAAGACATTTATGTTACGTCAATATGTAATGCCATTTCAGGCAGATGGTATAATGAACAGAGTGGAACTGCGAGAGGAGAACAGGACTGAGTTGACTTATTGCGTGCACTCTTTTTAGGAAAAGCAACACTATCCATTTTATCAATAAGTGGCCAATGCAGCACATTTGATGCTGTCATAACTAGCAGCTAGTATTAGCGTAATTCCCAGCATTGATAGATGGGTTGAGGAAAGGCTGTGGAGGGAATCAGTGTGTAAGAAAGGAAAAAAATCAATGTGGAGGGGAGAATGATGAGAAAAAAATGGGAAATCAAGGTTTAGTAATGGTTTTTAATCATCTACAATTTTCTACTCTGTATAGTATATGTTACTGTGATGTTAAGTCACACATATATCTTGTCTGTCTGTCAGTTGAAGACTGACATGGAGGAATGTTTGCAGAATACTGAGGTTGATAAGGGAAGAAGGAGGACTATTATTTAAATACTGACAACATGACCAGAAAGAGAGTAAAGTAAAACATACATTTCCCTTTAAACACAGCAGACAGTTTAATAGGCCAGGCTGGCCTCACCTCAGAGAGCCTAGAGATGGATGGAACAGTCTGGTCTTTGACAGGTATAAGGATTTAGGTGTTTGTCACTAATCACTGCTTGTCTCTAAGACACAATCTAAGGGGCATTCTGCAGGGAACTAGCACATACTGTAGGTCCACAATCTCTGGGTGTGACAGATCCCTTTCAACAGGGTTACCCTAAGAACTATTATGGCCGTAGGCATAAGCCAAATCAAGCACAGCCGTGCACAATGTGGAAGAGAGGCTGAATACATTAGGAGAAATAGTCCATCAAATCCCAATAAAGAGACATGAACATATAATTAACATTAACACTAAGCTGGTTTAGGTCTTATTTTTCAGATCAATCTCAGTTTGTTCCTATTAATGATGGATCCTTCATGTGCACCAAAGGTAGTCACAGAGTTCCACAAGGTTCTATGCTTGGACCAGTTCAGTTCACCTTTTCCTCACCTCCAAAGCTCTTCATGGCCATGCACCATCATATCTTAAAGAGCTCACATTACCCTAAAGCAGGATAGCTTGTGGTTCCTATAGTGTTCTCACTCAGAGTGCAGCAACTCTGTTTCAACACCAAGTTAAACCGAGTCCAATGAAAACATGAGCCGTGGTGGAGCTGACCGTTTACTCAGCAGTCTTCAATGACATTCGGCAAAAACTCTAAATACAACAAATATTGCGCTTTAAACAACATAAAACATTAATTAACATAGTTACAGGCACAATGAATTACTAATAATCATCAGCAGAACGTTTTTAAATGTGTAAATAACAGACAAAATGTCCCTTTTTTACTGACAAATGAAATATATATTCTGCAGCTATTGCTATTTATTGTTTTTTAACATCTTATACATGAAATGTATGCACTTATGGCGTTGCCTGTACAATATTTCTCAGTGGACAGCTAGGATAGCTTCAGAGCATGTCTGCCTCACTCGCGGGTCCAAGGCAGAAAAGAAACTAAACAGGAATCAACCAACACACGTGACCCGTCAGGAAGTGATGACAGCGGTGACGCGACTGTCAAAATAAAATCATCTTAATAAACTTTCTAACCCTTTTGCTCTATTATTATTATTATTATTATTATTTGATTACAACACGCAACAATGACTTATCTTAAAGCACACATTACAATGAACAACAGAAATGCCTTTGAGGCAACACGGTTCCTATAGTCTCCAAAAGTAGATTGGGAGCCAGAGCCTTCAGCTCCTCTTCTGTGAAACCAGCTCCCAGTTCTGGAGGCACACGCATTACTATTACTACTACAATCATATTTCTATCAGAATTGTATTTATAGTTATAGTTATAGCACACATAGCATATGGAAAGTGTCAAGAGATAACTTCTGTTATGATTTGGCACTACATTAAAAAAAAAGTTAAAATAAAAATTTTAATTGAATAGAGAATCAGCAGTCAGAGTTAGGGCAAGCTTCAGTAATAACCAAATCACATGAGCTCTGCAATTCTCCTCATTCTTTGCCTTTTTGCCTTTATGCCTTCATTATGTGTGCATTTAACAAAGCATATTAATAAAAGCTGAATCTGTGTGAAAAATGTGTGAAAACAGATGATTACTTCCATCATATTTTTATGTAACTTATTCTACTCACTTATTCTACAACAATGATAGTAGTTTAAAAGATTTTAACATCTAAAAAACATTTTAACAAGCTTATTATTTATTTATAATTTATTATAGCCTGTTTTCACTACTCCATTCATATGGTGTCATTGTGCATAAAATTTTCTCTCTGTAGAGTATTGTGTCCTGTGTCAATACATTCATTTTCTTTGTTGTTGTTCTGAAATACCTGAGGGGTATTGCACAAAACCCAGATAAGGGATTAAGCCGGGATATGTTGGTTATCCTGGCTGAATTTTACCTCAAGTCGGTTGCATGAAAGCAGCTCAAACTTAGTCCGGCCAAGTTACTATGGTGATTTATTCTCTGCAGCTAGCCTGCTCCAGACCAGGCTAACAGCCAGGCTAAGATTAATCCTAGTGATTCACCTGTATTTACACCGTCAATCCTGTGAGGAATTCATGTGTTTTACAGCATGTCTATGGTCTTTCTAAGTATGTTGCATCATTTTAATGATCCTGTATTAAAATATGACATATAGTCATTTCTCATCTCATTTAAATCTGTATGTAATTGCAACAGTCTTTTTATATTGATTCAAGTGGTAGTATTATTACTCAGGCCAAGTGTGATAGATTGATAGATAGATAGATAGATAGATAGATAGATAGATAGATAGATAGATAGATAGATAGATAGATAGATAGATAGATAGATAGATAGATAGATAGATAGATAGATAGATAGATAGATAGATAGATAGATAGATAGATAATAGATAGATAGATATAGATAGATAATTGTTTGCACCTAATCATACTCTACATTTCCTGAGTAACATGCACCTGCTTGCCACTTTTAAAGTAAAGTGTACAACAGTTAGTGGACTTAAAGTAACTCCTTTAATTGTAGCCTAATTATAACAGCTCCAGTGGACCACTGTTTATTAATTGTACAGTTTTGGACTACTTCCGCATTAAGCCGGTCCGCTATTGTCTGGCAAGTTTTCTCACATTTTTTAATTAGTGCCGAGTGCCTTCGACACGAGGCAACTATTGTTCTCCTGCGTGTTTTTTGGCAGTTTTATTAGTGCCGAGTGCCTGTGACACGAGGCAACTATTGTTCTCCTGCGTGTTTTTTGGCAGTTTTATTATTCATTCATTCAGGAGAGAAAAAAATTGGTCAAAAAATAAAACGTAAACTGCTCCTGTGGCCACAAATTTCACACTACAGACATGATTTATACATAAAAACGTAGGAAAATTTGTCGGCGTCGCATAGATACCACTGCTGAAGCTGTAAGTATTATAGTTTTGGCCTGACACACAGAGATTCCCCACCCACACCCATCCACAGCTCCATAGAGTCCCATATTAAAAAGGTGGGAAATTTTCTGGAGGAAAGCAGAAGTAACCTTTATTTGAATCGATTTTAATAGGTGGTTCAATGTTTGGAAATACGGTTTGGCCAGCTATCCTTCCTGTTCGAGGCATGGTCTCAGCATTTTCTCCCCCTCTCTCTGTCTTCCAACTGAAATTCAAACTGCTGCACTAACTACTTGCTAACATTAGCGGCTAATGCAAATTTTTTTGTGGCTGAAAATTTGTGGTAGCATTAGTGGTAGCAGTAGCATGTCAGGAGTTAGCATGTTAGCATTAGCATGTTAGCATTATCATGTATTTAATAGCCACTATATCATTAATTTAATAGCCACTAACTGACAGACAGTAACACAGACACAGAGAAACTGGCCGACACAGACAAGCACAGAGACAGACAAGACAAACACCACACACACACACACACCTACACCTAATTCAGCTCATTTAGGACATTACTACATATATACAAACCTCAGGTAGCATGTTAGCATTAGCATGTTAGCATTATCATCTATTTCATTTTTAGTGGCTAAAAAGACATGCTAATTGCTAATATTAACAGCTTATGCCTAAATTAGTGTCTAGCGCATAATGCTAATTGCTAACATTAGTGGCTAATGCTAATTTTTAGTGTGGAGGAGAGAAAAAAATCGGTCCAAAAATAAAACGTGGCTAAAAATTTGTGGTAGCATTAGTGGTAGCAGTAGCATGTTCAAATTCAAGCAAGCAAATTCAAACTGCTGCACTAACTGCCCAGCGGCGGCCATCTTAGCTGTTATTTTCAGTTAATTTGAATTTGTCTGTGTAAAATGACACAGACAGCAGAGCAGCTAGCGCATTAGCACTAACCACTAACTGACAGACATTAACACAGGCAACTCAAGCAAGACATTTTCTGTGGTGACCGTCAATCTGTGTTGTTTGTGTTTAAATCTGCTGTTGTTGTGTTTATAATGCGACATATATCAGCAGTTATTGTCAGTTAATTTGAATTTGTCTGTGTAAAATGACAGAGAGAGACAGCAGAGCAGCTAGCGCGTTAGTGGCTAGCGCTAACACGCTAACAATTAGCCACTAACAGGCCTGTGTGCAATCATAACATAATTTAATAGGTCATATTTCTTCATTTTACACACAAACTGCATATCTAGACGATCAGGAAAGTCTCTAGATGCCCAAACTTAAGTCAGTTCAATGATTAGAAATACGGTTTGGCCAGATATCCTTCCTTTTCCAGGCGTGGTCTCAGCATTTTCTCTCTCTGTCTCTGTCTTCCAACTGAAATTCAAACTGCTGCACTAACTGCCCGGCGGCGGCCATCTTAGCTGTTATTTTCAGTTAATTTGAATTTGTCTGTGTAAAATGACAGAGAGAGACAGCAGAGCAGCTAGCGCATTAGCACTAGCCACTAACTGACAGACAGTAACACAGACACATAGACAGACCTACACAGAGACAGACAAGACAAACACACCACACACACACGCCTAACAACTTCCACAAATGTTGTACTACAGAAATAAAAATTATATCAGTAGATTCAGCTCATTTAGCTTTAGCAGCATATGCTAAAATTAGTGGCTAGCGCATCATGCTACTTGCTAACATTAGCGGCTAATGCTAATTTTTAGTGGCTGAAAATTTGTGGTAGCATTAGTGGTAGCAGTAGCATGTCAGGAGTTAGCATGTTAGCATTAGCATGTTAGCATTATCATGTATTTAATAGCCACTATATCATTAATTTAATAGCCACTAACTGACAGACAGTAACACAGACACAGAGAAACTGGCCGACAGACAAGCACAGAGACAGACAAGACAAACACACCACACACACACACCTACACCTAATTCAGCTCATTTAGGACATTACTACTATATTGACCTTATACAAACCTCAGTTAGCATGTTAGCATTAGCATGTTAGCATTATCATCTATTTCATTTTTAGTGGCTAAAAAGACATGCTAATTGCTAATATTAACAGCTTATGCCTAAATTAGTGTCTAGTGCATAATGCTAATTGCTAACATTAGTGGCTAATGCTAATTTTTAGTGTGGAGGAGAGAAAAAAATCGGTCAAAAAATAAAACGTGACTAAAAATTTGTGGTAGCATTAGTGGTAGCAGTAGCATGTCAGGAGTTAGTATGTTAGCATTAGCATGTTAGCATTAACATGTATTTAATTTTTAGTGGCTAAAAAGTATGCTCATTGCTAACATTAGCAGCATATGGTAAAATTAGTGGCTAGCGCGTTAGCGCTAGCTGGTCATGTGTGTAAATAGTACTATTTGAGTTTTGCTTTTTCAGTACAAAACCCCAGCAACAGCCCACTCGGCACTTTCAAAATTTCCGCGGGAATTTTCTAGTTATGGCATTGGGATTGTCTTTTTTTCTCATAATATCTTTCACCTCTTCACACAACTTCATCGGGAGCTGTTGTTCAGCGGCCGTGAAGGACGAATAGCGACTTTTATCCGCGTTTCAACCGGTGATTCTGTGAGCGATCGCAAGGTCTGTTTAAGTAAGCCGTGAACACGCACTTATCCCAGCTATCTTCACCTGGCTCAACATAGCCGCGCCTTTTCATCCTGGCTCAGCATACGTGCAACCAATTAAGCCAGGATGCGCCGGGCAGGCTAGGTCAAGCTGGGCTTGCTTAATTATCCTGGATTTCTTTATCCTAGTTTCGTGCAATACCCCTCTGGTGTTATTCTACTATGTGTGAGAGCTGAAGAAAGCGAGAGCTTCTTCGCTTCTTCCTATTTTAATCTTACTGAAAATCTGTCACACTGTGAAGACAAACAGTACACATTTAGTCCCACTCGTCGCCTGCTTACTTTACTTTGTGTGCTGAAGAGGCCAGAACCCAGGAGAACGTGGGATATCCAATCAGTCACAACACACACACACACACACACACACACACATATTACAAAAAACGGATTCATTATGCTTTTATACAAGCAATATAGAGCACTAACAGTTCTAGTTACAGATCAACGTAAAGATTTCCCATTTCTTTTAAGTGTTTGTGTGTGTATGTGTGCAGCTCTGGTGATGAACTGTTAGGGCCAATTAAATGCAGAAGAAGAGAGGCGAATGGATTCAGATTCCTGATGATGTCTTTATGGAGCTCTGCTATTCCACACGGCTTAATTAATCATGGCAAAGTTCTGTGTGTGTGTGTGTGTGTGTGTGTGTGATTGAACATTGGTATTTGCTTTCCTTTACCCATGTGTGTATATGTGTGTTGCAAAGTTAAAAATATGCATGTGTGAGTGCTTGTGTGATAAATGCACAGGGAGGCCAAAGGCCATTGATCTGATGGGCCCTTCCTCTCACAGCCACCTCATCTTCACCAGAGCTGCCAAGCGATTTAGTAGCTTCCTTTACAGGAGGAGAAACATAAGTAGGAAGGAGTAGAAGGAGGAAAGAAGCAGCAGTGAAGATGAGGAAGGGAGAGTGGGGTGGGAAGGTAAAGAGTAGCAAAAGATCCTAATTAAGATTCATGACAACAACTGGGGCTTTTAGCCAGTGGTGGCAAAGTTTTCTGCCCTCATCATTAGTTACTGTTACTTGTTACAGTTCCTGCTGACCCAACAGAGGGATGTGTGCCTGTACAATATATGTGAGTATTATTTTATCTTTAAATGAATGATAAACAAAAATGTTCTCTACCTTTGACCTCCAGACCCTCCCCTGACAATACACACAGTCTAGGTTATATTAATATCAGCTAACGTGCCATTAAATCTCACTCAATTATGAATGTACAAACTACATTAGAAGAAAATGAAATGATCTGTGACCACCCACAACAACTACAAATACACTAATATCCTCAACTAGATATAGTGTGTAGTATTGACTTTATACTGTATAATGCATGTACATTAACATCACTATTATATGTAGAATTTAAACTTTTTTAACCTGGAACCTCTCAGTGGTTTTATCAAGAAAGGCACTATAGTAGACAACAATGTGCCTGGCTTATAGTTTGATAATCTAGACATTTCATTAAAATCATATTTTTGAAGACTTGCAGGAAAACACACCCTCTGTAACTCTTGTTACACACGGGAACCTTTCTATGTCCATGCTGAGAGAGCAGATGACCACAGTCCTACAGTGGACATCATGTATTTCCAATCAGGAAAGGAGGCAGTTATGGATGTGATAATCAATTGACCGCAGATCACTATTTGCTGATGTTTGAGATATGTCTTTGGTGATTGGCTGATCATTATTTGTGTTTTTGTGCCATTGACAGTGAATGAATATGCTCTGCTGTGATTCATTACAGACATCACAGTTAGCTAAAAACAAAACAGAAAAACAAACTACACCCTATTATTGCGCACTGTGGTGGGGAAGTCGACCACAGAGAGGCTGCCAGCAGTTTGAACTAATGATATGACACACATGAGTGTCAGCATTGTGTGGCAGACTCTTAAATAGTGCTGAGCAAGTTACTTGAAAACTGTTATCAATTATTTATTACACATTGCCCAGTTTATTCAGCTGCAAGGATAATGTATTATATTAGTTTACTTTGGTCATTCAGCCCAGCTCCGGACTTTCTCTTGCTTTTTTGTTCTTATTATTGGATATTTGGTTAAGTGACATTAAATAAACTGTTATTGGTCTAAAGAATGTACACATTTCTCTTTTTTGTTCTTCTTTTTAAGTATAATGTTAATTTGTTGTATGCATATTATTTAACGCTCAAAGTGATAATCCTTACAGTTTGTTTTTTTTTTCCATCCCAGCCGCTCCATATGTGAAAGTTCACTGCAGGGGCCCAGGTTCGAATCCCGACCTGTGCTGCTGTTTCCCACGTCATTCCCCATCTCTCTCTCCCCACATTTCCTGTGACTCTTCAGCTGTCTCTACCAAGAATAAGGCCAAAGAATAATCTTTTAAAAAAATGTACATTGACTCTGAAGTATTTGAAGAAGAATTGGAAGTTAGGGGGACTGTGGAATTGTGCCACCATACATTATTCTTTTGATAAATAAGCAAAATGCTCATTTTAGATACCGTTTAGGATTCTTCTGCTGCTGGTCACAAAAGAATTACAAGATCGAGTAAAATGAAATACAAACTATGAAAGGTCCAGTGTGTCAAATTTAGAGGGCTCTGTTTGCTGAATAGGGCAGAAACTGAATCAAATATGCCTTTGTATGTTTACATTAGTGTATAATCACTGAAAATAAGAAATAGTTCTGTTTTGTTATTCTGCCAAGTTGTTTCAACAGAACAGACCTCTCCACACCCACCATGGTCAATACAGCTCACCAGTGACTCTTGTGACTCTAGTCAGGATATATTTCATCTTGTACAGGGGTAGTGAGCATTGCTTACATAGTGTGCATTACTTCTGTATACACAATCCTCACTTGCATATTTAGTGTAATTTATCACATCCAATTAATTTTCTTTTTTTCTCTACATGACTAGCACTGACCTGTTTTTCTTATCCAAAACATTTCATTGTGCTATTGGGTGTTACCCTACATGTGACCATTAAAAGTGAAAACTAAACACATGGTTAATAAAAATCTTATGGGCTTAATGCAAAGCATTTTAAAATCTAAGTTAAAAAGTAAAAGCTATGAGCTTTACTCATTGTAATTGATTGATAATAGCCATCATCATAACACATCTGGATTAAAACAGATATGTGGCGCACTCATCTCAGTCTGTCTTTATAGAAGAAGAAGAATCAAAAGGGTTTAATCAGTGAAAAGAGTTTCTCAGCAGACAGTCCTCTAGAGCTGGGCAGAGCAGCCAGTACAGACAGGTGGAAAAAGAAGAGGGGGGTTGGGGGCAGCTTCTCACTGTAGGATCTTCTCACTGGAAGGCTCTGGTGCAGCAGTCTCTGTTAGGCATTAATGCGTGAATATAATTAGACAGCAACCGAAAGGGAGGGACTGCACACTGCATAAAGTAGAATTAATCAGGACTAGCCAAGCAGAAAAGGCTGAGAATAACATGAGATGACAAGAAAGACGGCCATGTTAGCATGTGAGGATGATGTAAACTGCAGAAAGATTGCAACCATTTTGTCAAGTAATGCCTGGATTTCTAGAATGATTTCCTGGTTCCTTTCCAGATGGCCACTGGTTTATTTCAGTACAATGCGAAATGGTCTTTGAAATGTTTAAAAAAATATTTTTTTAAAAATAGGAAGCGCAAATGATTAGACAATTTTGGTCCATTTTATCACCAAAATATAATAATAGTCAATGACATCACTTCAGTAGAGCCTTACTGATACATCAGCTTGGCCAATATATTGGCTAATATTAGCTTTTTACAGATAGAGCAGTATCATTGTGAGACAATAACAAAAGGTCAAAATTTATGTTGATATTATTTAGAAACACTATCTCAATTTATTTATTTTATTTTATTTTTTATTTTAATAATTTTTTATATATATATTATTTTTTTAAAGATTTTTTTTTTGCCCTTTTCAAGCTTTATTTGACAGAGACAGCTGAAGAGTGACATGAATGTGGGGAGAGAGAGATGGGAAATGACATGGAAATGAGCCACAGGTCAGATTTGAACCCTGGGCTGCCGCAGCAAGGACTGAGTCTTTGTACATGGGGCAGTTGCTGTACCAAATGAGCTAAATGCCACCCTGATATATCCAGTTTTAAACTCAATTAAAAAAAAAAAAATAAACCCTCATTTTGTTGTGACCTCCCACAGTCATATGCAAAATGAGTCTTTAACTCCTGGTCACACCTTTGCAGCAGCTTGTCTAAAGCTTTTCAACAGGCAGCTTGAGATAGCAGGAAGAGGCAGGTTTAGGCGACCTTTCAACATGTTGGACTGTGGTCACACTTTATTGGACTCAGTGTACCTCCAGGTGTGGCCTGGAATATGCATTTACTTTCTGATGTCTTCTGCACATACACTGCGTTCCAAATTATTATACATATATTGTTTTTGTTGTCTTTTCCCTCAATAATCTATATGATTAGCAGTCAATAGAATGTTTTATTCCTCAACAACCAATAATCACTAATCTGGATTTTAATAAACAAAATTACTAATGATGACACTGACACTTTTTTTGCAAAATAAATAAAATGCAGTGTTCCAAATGATTATCTAAAATATAGTTTGAAAACACAACCTATTTCAATCATAAAAAAATACAGATCAAGCTACAGATTAGCATAGGAGCCCTTCACCTTAACAATCCATTGAACTCCTTCCTTTGAGGAAATACAAATAACCTGATGACAGACTCACCGCCCCTGTTTTGAGGTAAACTGCTGCCCACCCTCATAGAGTTTCCTTTTAAGAATGCCCAATAGTGTTGATATCAGGGGATGATGTTGGCCACATCATGTTTTTTTTCTCCCTTTTTGCCCAAAGCAGCCAAGGCGTCAATGGTATTTTTTGCAGCATGGGATGGTTCGTTGTCTTGCATGAAAATGATTTTATTCCAGAAGGCAAAACTCTTCTTTTTATACCATGGCAGAAAATGGGCAGTAAGGAATTCCACATATTTTGTAGAGTTCATTTTGACAACTTCAGGCACCTTAAAGGAGCCTACCAAGTCATCTCCTATGATTCCAGCCCAAAACATAACTCCACCTCCTCCTTGCTGACGTTGCAGCCTTGTTGGGACATGGTGGCCATCTACCAAACATCCAGAACTCCATCCATCTGGACCATCCAGTGTTGCACAGGACTCATTATTGAATAAAAGTCTTGAAAATTAGTCATCATGTATTTCTTCTTTTTCCTCGTGGAAATTGTTTAAGAGTGGCCGAAATACAGCTTTATGTACATCAGCCTCTGGAGTATCCTCCATCAAGAGGTTTTTGGGACTCCTGAGGCACGAGCAGCTTCAAATACCTGTTTGCTACTCATCAGTGGCTTTTTCACACCTGTTCGCTTAATACGATAAATTTGCCTTACAGAAACTTTCCTTAACATGCATTTATCTGAACTAATGCATCTTCACTCTGAATCAGACACAAACCTTCTCACAGCACAATGATATCTCTTAATTTTTTGTGAAATATCCTGTGTTTTCATACATTTTGCAAGATACTGCACTATTTCACGCGTTTTATCTGCAGAACGATCTTTCTTTTTTCCCATATTGCATAAAATTTGTGACTTGCTTAATAATGTGGAATGTGTCCTGTTAATTAGGCTCACCTGGCAAAGAAATTACCAGTTTGATCCCAGATTGATGTCAGTGTCATCTAAACGGACAGGAGAAGATGCACAATTGAAAACTTTAATTGAAAAACTAAAAATCAAATATTTGTTGATTGAACCTGTGTTTGCATAATAATTTGGAACACAGTGTATTTACACTTGCATTCTATGTGTGTGTGGACACGCCTTCCCCTTTTGTTTATTTTTTATTATTTTCTACATTGTAAATTAATTCTGAAGACATCAGTGATCTCTATAAAGTAACATATATGGATTTATGTAGTGAGCATTAAACTGTAAAAAAAAATACACTTGGAAATAAAGTTGGAATAAAATATTTTTACCTTCTCATGAAATGATTGTGACAACGTGATTTATTCTTGGTTAGCGATACGACTAATCTGTCTTTATTATCAGGATATGTACCACAGTCCTAGAAAGTAGCTGTAATTGAACCTCCATGTAATTAGAGACCAATATCAAACCTTCCCTTTCTCTCTAAGATACTTCAGTTGTGTGATTTTCTCCATAAGAACAGTTTATATGAGGATTTTCAGTCAGGATTTAGAGTGCATCATAGCACAGAGACCGCACTAGTCAAAATTACAAATGATCTCCTAATGGCATCAGACAAAGGACTCATCTCTGTACTCGTCCTGTTAGATCTTAGTGCTGCATTTGACACCATTGACCATCAAATTATTTTACAGAGACTGGAACATCAGATTGGCATTTAAGGAACGAAACTAAGCTGGTTTAACCCTTACATCCTGTTCGGGTCTAAACTGACCCAAAATTTAATAGTTTCCTTGTGGTCATCTTCAATATAGAAAGTAACTATTGAATGTGTCCAAACCTTTGAGTGATACCTTAAGTCATGGGACTTCATTGTATTTTGTTTTCAATTTTTGTGGTGTATGCACATCTTTGAATTGTAATTTATTGAACAGAGTCAATCAATCAATTAGTTGATTAATTATTACATAAAGAATCACTGATTGACAGTATTTTTTTAAATATAAGATGGGAGAAATATGGAAAGAGAAAGGGAGACAGGAGGAAATAAATAAATTATATTGTATTGTAAGGAAAGACAGTTTTCTCTCTACAGAATGTTAATGTGTCATGAGCTACATAGTCTGGTGGCTCTCTGTCTAGACAACAGTTTTGCTGATGAAACATGGATGACAGGTAACATATCCCTATTCTCTCTCTCTCTCAGTTAAGTGTTAAGTACAGTTAAGTGCAATGAATTTCCTGACACCGATGTTTAAAATGCATTTTAATACATTTTAAACATATTTACGTGTTATACTGTGCTTATACTAATGTATAACTAAAGTCAATAAACACCCAATATTCATACCATTTTGTCAATTATATGGTGTAGAATTATGATCTTCCACAATTGCTCATCATTTATTAACATGGCTATATTATAATTCTCACTGTAGTAATATATAATAATTTCATTTTATGCCCCACATTCTTGTTTTGTTTTGATCAGTAAGCCTCTTTGAGAGTTAAACTGGAACTTTAAGGATGCACAATTGCATCTGTGAACCAAAGTGTCCCACTACCAAAAGTCAAGACACAAGGGAGTTCAACATGCTTCAAAGTAGTTTGTATAATGGTGTAACCTGTTCTTAATGTCCACAATTGAACTCAAAGGTTTTTTTGTGTCTTTGTAGTATCCATGCCATGCATTGTAGAGACACTGATAAAGCACTCTTTCATTGCCATCAGAAGCATTCACAGTGTTGTACTCAGTTGTTCACACAGAAGTCTGTACTTTTTCACCTCAACAACCTGAGCAATTTATCAGGGGCTGTAATTTAGGGAGTTAGGAAATAACATCTTTTGTTACATACTGTTTGCTAAATTCCAGGCATAGAAAGGTGGACATGAGAAAGGGTTTTAGGTTCAACGATCAAGCCCAAAAATGCTTAGTTTAAAGAATACTGACACCTTAATCATAGTCGGTAGTAGATGGTAGCTATGACAATATGGACTAATAGAAATATTTGGTATTCAAAACAGACCTTTCAGTTGAATCTCTCATATCCTCATGGTAGAAGCTCCTAGTGCTGGCTGATATAGATACCTTCTTCTCGATCGCAGCAAGAAGAAAATGCCATAGAGTTAGGGGGAAGCTGGGAAGTTAAGTCAACTACTAACTTGGTAAGTTAAATGATGAACAACCACAACACAAATAGGCAGGGAGGTGCAAAAATTAATTTTTATAGTATAATTTGTTTACTAAAAATATGTGACAATTAGATTATTATTACTCATGGATTTATGTAAAGATGAGAAGAGTTTATTGTTGGAGTACATTTATCAAACAAGAAATATAGAAGAGCAGAGAATTATTATTACTATCACATTTCAGATTCAGCCTACTAAATTAGACTGACAGGTGTAGACAGTGTGTGTGATGATGATGATGATGATGATGATGATGATGATGATGATGATGATGATGAAGGACATTTAGTCAGGTGTGAATGAAGCTGTGAGGACTCAAAGATATCTTTTGGGAATTGTTTAACACTTGTCTAAAGACATGCTGCTGCTAGGTGTGTGTGTGTGTGTGTGTGTGTGTGTGTGTGTGTGTGTGTGTGTGTGTGTGTGTTCTCTCACTGTTGCACTCACATGCACTCATACCGTCGTTCTTACTCTCACACGTCCTCACAATCTGTTCCTACAATGTCTCTCACATACTGCTGAGGGGGAATCTTCAATGTGATGGCCATCACAAGGGGGGGAACATACTGAATACAGTCAAAAGTAGTCAAGGATTGAGTCAATCAATCACTTGATTAATTATTAAATTAATTATTAAATCAGGAATCAGTGATAGACCGTATTCTTTAAATAGAAATGGACCAAAAGTCAAGATTTGTACTACAAGAGTTACTCAACACCCTGGAAATATTCAACGAACCAGCAGTTTAACTGCTTTCCTTGCTGGCGAAATCATGGATAAATAGGTGTAGTCTGGGGTGACCCATAAAATCACAGGTTTAACAGAACACACGTCTGACCGCACCCATTCTGACATCAGTGATGCTGACCATAGTCAGAGGTGAAATTCAATCCAAATGTTCAACTACAGAGGGCAGTAAAACCACGATCAATGCTGTGCTCTCTAATGTTCCGCTAATCAAAAGTTAATGATTTTTACCTGACATACCTGACACAAAGTGCTCACAGAAATGCAAATGTGGAGAGATGGTAGAGTGGTGAGCAGCCACACAGAGCAGCGCCCAGGGAGCAGTTAGGGGTTTGGCATCTCTACAGACTGAGCTACTGCCACTTAGATGTTTATTAAGGAAGAAAGTACTCTACATTCAACATGATTACTAAATATTAGTGATATATCATGAAATCTGGGAGTCTCTGGACTGGTGGCAGTCATAAGGCTCCATCTCAAACAGAAGGAGGTGAGGCAGGTGCAGTGTGGCAGAGCTACAGGGACCAAACAGAATGCTCACATGAGGTGTGGTTGACCATTGAACCTATTCTTTAATATGAGCTGTGACCCAGTTTCTTTCACTATGCCGTTTTTTCATTTTCTTTTTTTGATGGTTTGTTGGTTTCTGTATTGACCAGTTCTTGAGCAGAACAATGATAATCTCTAAAATAAACAATTCATCACCTTTTAGTCACTTTTAAGAATTAAGTAATTAAACTTGTTACTAGAAATAAAACAGCACAAGCATCCTCGTACTAAGCTGGAGGAAAACCCAAAAAATGACACCATATCCATCTTCCAGAGGATGAAGTTATTATTTTTCTATATTTTATTATTTAATCTTTTGTTTTCCTGCCTCCTTGACCGTAAAAAAAACGGCCTGTGAATATCTCATTCATTTTTTCCTCATTCGCTTTTATTTAAGAGTCAACATGACATGAAGGAAATGACATGCAAAAAAGGTCCCAAGTTGGGCTGTGAGGCGACAAGAACGCCTCAACCAGGTCATCATTTTAGCTCTTTAGAGGACAGAGTGCATGGTGTTCGTTTGCAAGTGCGTTAATGAGTGTGATAGATAAAATATGCATGAGCTGCTTGAGTGCTAATCTGAATGTTGACAGTGATGGATCATGAAGACAGAATGGCAGTCCACAATACAAAGTAGCTAGGCCCTCCATCACCCAGTATGACAGAAACAGGTTTACTGGTCAATTTGATCTGCTTGTCACTAAATATAATGTATAGTCTTTGATTCTAAAAATGAAAGATTGATATTAGTGGCTCAGGCTAGAATACAATTCAGTGACTTTCAGTGGGGAAAAAATATATAGATAGAAAAATGCCATGCTTGGTGGTGGCTAGTGTTCTGTTACTCGTTGAAGTAACTGGATTCATCTGTGCTGCACTCAACTGAACTATATTTTCTTGTAATCCCTTATGATGGTTTTATATTGTTCCTGGCCTCCCATGAATTTTGAGCTCTGTGGAAGCATTGCATTGTGCAAGTTATTTACATACTCTGTTGCCTAGCATATTATACAAAAAGAAACCGTTCATTTCAGTTCAGTTTGTTTAGTACAGAGTACTTCTGTTTGTGGTCTTTTTAACATGGTACACTGCTGAAACAGTTGAAAAAACAATGATGCCTAACCTGCTAGACTGATCCTCAATCTGCGTCTCTCTCCACTAGTGGAGCAATGAAAAGCATTCGATTGCCTCCTTACATACAAAGCTCTTCATGGCCAGGCACCATCATATCTAAAAGAACTCATCGTACCTTACTACCCCTCTAGACCACTGCGCTCTCAGAATGCTGGGTTCCTTGTGGTTCCTATAGTTTCCAAACGTAGATTGGGATCCCTCAGTGGCAAATTTGTTTTGTGACTTTGGGCTATACGAATAAAATTTGATTTGATCTGATTTGATTTACTGGGTTACTTACATTATGTTTGAGTACATTTGCATAAAGTTGTGTATTTCTTAACTTTGCCTTGAAGTGCCACTGTTTAAAGATCTGTAGCTGGCAGTGGTGCTAGTCTGTCCTAATGTATACACTTTGTTTGTGATTTGGTCTGGAGAATGATATCTGTCTTCTCTTGCAATTATTAACTGGGAAATCATGAACTTATTTTATTAATTTATTTTATTGACTGTGCCTGAAAGAGCACACTCTTTACTATCCCGCGGGCTTATTGAGTGTGCCTGAAAGAGCACACTCTTTACTATCCACCCGGCTTATTCCACTTATTATTATTGAGTGTGCCTGAAAGAGCACACTCTTTACTATCCCGCGGGCTTATTCTTATTCGTCTTCCGTTTCTTCCGTGTTTTTTTCGGTTCGCCAAGGCTCCCAGAGTTTTTGTCGCACATACACAAACAAGGACTCAAAACGACCGGCTCGGCAAGGACACGTTGGCCATGTTCATGTTAAGCATTTCACCAAACGGTTTTGCCGCTGTACACCAAAGAAAATGCCAAAAAATGAATGGGTGTGTATTGCGGGAACTTTCGAGAGCCACAGTGCGTGATGTCATCACTAGAGTGCGAAGAGAGAGAAAAATGTGTCCAAAAATAAATTTATAAACTGCGACTGTGGCCGCAAATGTCAAGTTACAGAAATCATTTATAGCTAGAAACGTAGGAAAATTTCTCGTCGTCGCATAGGTTCCATGTTAATTTGAGAGGAGAAATTACCAGAAGCAGCAGGGAGCATCTGCTCTTTACCACATGATAAATGCCAGAGTTTTTAACATTTAGCTCTCAAACTGGGCACAAAACTGGTCGAGAAGTAGCCGCCGATCACGAATATTTCGGCTTTTGGATACGACACACCGTTTGGCATTTAATGCCGTCTGTTCGAGGCGCTTCATTTGGTTCCTCTCTCCCTCTCTGGGCAGTTCCAACTGACGATTTTAACAGGTGCACTAACTGCTCTGCTGATTAGGGCCCAGCAGTTGGTCCTGGTTGCTTGGCAACCTCAAGCGTGCCTTTGGGAGGAGAGGGGGGAGGGGCTATTTTCATTGTTGCCGATGTGTGTCAGACACAAGTCATCTGATTTACAGTGAATCCAGCAGGACTGCGTTAAATCCTAAGTGTTAGTGGTAGCATTAGCATGTTAGCATATTAGCAATTAGCATGTTAGCATTAGCATGTTAGCATTGGCATCAATTTCATTTTTAGTGGCTAAAAAGCATGCTCATTGCTAACATTAGCAGCCAATGCTAAAATGAGTGGCTAGCGCATCATGCTAATTGCTAACATGAGTGGCTAATACAAAAATTGGTGGTTTCAGCATCTTCTCTCTCTCTCTCTGTCAGCATTTCCAACTGACCTTCTAACACAAGCAGTAACTGCTCTGCTAATTAGGGACGGGCCAGAGTCAGGCACACTCAAAATTTCTTCAGAAATTTTTCTAGTTTCTTTTTATTACCTTGTTGACATGAATGTATGTATGTACAGCAAGATTTTTTTAAAAGCTGATACTGATGCAAAAACCTCTCAGTGACTGTTGCAATATGGTATTATGATATCTATGTATATTTTTTCATTAATTATTTCATCTTGTCCAAACTGGGCTCTGCTGCATACTTAAATTGGCAACTAAGTGTCTCAATATATCCTTAAATGTGCACACAGATAAAAGACTTCACAACACGCAATGCTCATACAAGTATGCAAACATAGTATGGAAAGGAATATGGTTGAGATATAGTCATTTTGTCTCACTCACACACAGTCACATAGTACTGGGATCAGTTCCAGTGAATGCCTCAGAAAAGCAGTTTGAAGCATTCACACAGAGGATTTGCAGCATCTCTTTCTGCCTGGAACAATGAATTAATAGCCTTCTGCTTGACACAGCTACCTCTATCACTCTTCTCCATCAGAGAGAGGACATCTGAGACTTACATTTCTGTGCTCTAAAATACGCATATATTTTACATCAGCCTGTATACATCACACACCTCAAATAACATACAACTGTTAGATTAGCTTTGGAAACTGCCTTTTCTTTCTTCATATTTTTGTTCTTCTTAATTAATTTACTATTAATTAACTCTCCAGTCAAGCTTACATGATAGGCACAAGACATCAAACACTCCACTCCAGTCCACTCCAGTTCTGAGTGGAGTGGTGAGAAAGATGGGGCCTAGAGTAACCTATGGGTGATGTCAGAGGTGTGTTTAAAGGGTAAATGGACTGTACTTACATATCTCCTTTCAAGTCTTCTGACCACTACAAAGGCTTTTACACTACATATCTCATTCACCCATTGGCACACATTCATATGAATGTCAAACACATCACCCATGCAAGGCAATTGCTCATCAGTCTTTTGGGAGCTTTGCCTAAGCCTGAAAATGTTTTTGTGGAGGGGACGTTGTGGAGCATGGGTAAGGAGCAGTTTCCCCCTTTTCTCCACCTGTGGTCTGTTTACCTGGACGGCCAGGTGGAATCTTCACAATAAATCTTTTTCACAGCAGCCGTTCTGACATGAAGCAGTAAGCAGGAAAAAAAAGTTCTATTTCCATGCATGCATGCATGTGTGCGTGTGTGTGTCTGTATGTTATTACTTACTATTTATAGGTCTCTGAGCGAACATATTCAAAAACATGGGAGACGCCCAGCTGGAACTGGTCTGCAATGGGGGTGACCCAGGGATTATTCTCTGCTTTAAAGACCTGCTTCGGACCAGTCAGATCCAGATTACCTGCAGACAGAAAGACAACTGACCTGAAGACACTCATTACCTGTTAATATGTGTAACACTGCTCTATACACATTCACAAAATTATACACGTTCACAGATGAAGCTGATCAGTACAACATCAATTTGATCTCAGTCGGCCAGTGTAGTATAGTATGCAGTAAACTGGTTCCGACTCCAGCTTGTGCTCCACGGATGTTGCATTTGTTGTGTGTCGTCCCCCCGCTCTCCATGCTTTCCTATCTCTCTTCAGCTGTCCGCTGTTGTACTCTGAACAACTTTCCTGACTTGAAAGTTGTTGCCAGTGAGTCCGAGTGGTGTCATTCAGCCAGGTCTTTGTGATGCTACACTCTCCATACTCCCTCTGTAGCATGGTTAGTGCTGTGAGCTCCTCCATCTTATTGAGTTAGATCTTACGTTGCCAATGATAACAGAAGGTATGCATGGTTTGTACTCTCTTTTCTGCTGCTGGCACTTAGATCTAACTCTGCAAAGCCATCTTCTTCTCCTCACTTCAGCATGGAGCACTAGCCTTTCCACAGAGAGGATACTTGTGCTGCACAGACGTTCTCCAGTATAAAATAAAGACATGGAGTATGAGCATTCATGTGACATCACTGCACCATAGATAGTCTAATAACTGAGGCAGGCCTGAAAGAAGAAATGGCTAAGTATGTATGTTGCTTCATGGCAGCGTGTTATCTTTTTCAAATCACATTACTCCTTGGAATGTTTTATACTGATGTGTTGCAAAAAATGGCCATTGTCTGTTTTGTAGACACATTTTTGATGAACAAAAGCTGCAAGCTCACAAACAGTGTCAATACATAATAAAAGTCAATTCAATTTGTGTCAATTCTTGTTTCACCAGTTAGGAAGCTGCAGAGGTAGAAATGTTTTGTTTGCATGAGCAGCAAGTCAAAAGAGATATCGATTGCCATGGAAGAATTATCCTATCTTTATTCAAGAGTGTAGATTTTCAGTTTGAGAGCATGATTTCTCCTTCTTGTGCTCAGATTTATTCTCCTCACGCTCACATTTTGTGCTCGCACTCAGATTTCTGCTGCTTTCTTTCAAAATGTGTGCTTGGGCTCAAAACAAAAAAACATCACATGCTTGTGCTCACATTTCTTCTTCTTGGACACAAACATTTCACTCGCACTCAAATATATCCTGTGTGCTCTCAGGTTTAACATCTACATGCTCAAACCTAAGTGTGCTCGCACATGTCCTGTGCGCTCTCAAACTTTTTGTGCTCGCACTCGGAACAACACGTCCTCTCAGGTTGAGGTGTGTGCTCAGACTGAAAGATGCCCCTCCCTGCGCTAAGATTAGTGTGTTTCACCAGCCAATAGGGAGACCGCTAGAGTGTGGCCAAAGCTTGCGAGCGTTTTTGAGCGTTCCGTAGATCGCTGGCATATACAGTATGAGTGTGTGTGTCTGTGTGTGTGTGTCAGTACCAAGTTCAGGGGGCAGGACAGTCAACCTATTGCCCTGGATGTGAAGTTCTTTGAGATGAGCCAACTCTCCTATCTCCTTAGGCAAAGAGATGAGGTCATTATCCCTCAGACTCAACTGGAAGAGAACAGAAACAGGACACACTGTTATTACACACATCTGACACTTCATAACAAAATCTAAAACAAAATAGTGCTAATAAATGTAACCTTTGATTATTTATCTTGTTGCTTCCATCACTTCCATCACTGACTTGTTGTTTACCACAAACTTAATTTTCTTTTTTCCTTTCTTATTTAATAAAGAAAGGTGACTATAAAATAAGTGCAACATATGCAACATCAACCCCTGGTGGGTGCATGGCGCTTGTGATCTTATTCTGAAAAAGGTTAACTTAGTAATGTTCACATTACAACACTCCCCCTTTAAATTTCAACATTACCCCAAAATGTAAATTAACTTTTTTTAAGCTGGTGTACACTCAAAAAGTATTGTCTCAAAAACTGTAATCACCAACACCTGAAAAACATGACAGTTTTAACATTCAGTCCCACTTAAACTGTTCAATCAAACATTCAGTCTGTCTAGAGGTTTACTCAGCGGCACTGTGTCTCCAAACCTGTATCATGCCGCCGTACATGATCCTGATGTCTGCGGAACATGTGTCCATCACTCATCTTAACAACATAGGAGCCTGGCCCCATACACTTGAGAATAATCCCAGGTAACCACTATTGGTTGTTATTGCTGCTGAAGTTCCTCACATCACATTTCTTCATTTGGTTCCTTGTCCCTTTTACCACTCTCTTGTCATTTCAGGTCCCACCTTCCATCATCAGCTTATTCCCCTCACCTGGTTTTCCCCGCCCATCTCCACACCTGCAGCCCATTTTCCCATTAGCCCCTCAAAATATATATATATATATATATATATATGTTTCCCCCCGGCTAGGCGCCTGTACATTGGGGTTCACCCCGCTGGATGAGAGGGTAGCTTCCCTTCGCCTTCGGGTGGGGGGACGGGTCCTGACTGTTGTCTGTGCCTATGCACCGAACAGCAGCTCAGAGTACCCGCCCTTTTTGGGGACCTTGGAGGGGGTGCTGGAGAGCGCTCCCTCTGGGGACTCCCTCATCGTCCTGGGGGACTTCAATGCTCACGTGGGCAGCGACAGTGAGACCTGGAGTGGCGTGATTGGGAGGAACGGCCCCCCTGACCTGAACCCAAATGGTGTTTTGTTGTTGGACTTCGGTGCTCGCCATGGATTGTCCATAACAAACACCATGTTCAAACACAAGGGTGTCCATATGTGCACATGGCACCAGGATGCCCTCGGCCGCAGTTCGATGATCGACTTTGTAGTTGTGTCATCGGATTTGCGGCCATGTGTTTTGGACACTCGGGTGAAGAAAGGGGCGGAGCTGTCAACTGATCACCACCTGGTGGTGAGTTGGCTCCGATGGTGGGGGAGGACAGCGGTCAGACCTGGCAGGCCCAAATGTTCTGTGCGGGTTTGCTGGGAACGTCTGGCTGAATCCCCTGTCAGAAAGAGCTTTAACTCTCACCTCCGGGAGAGCTTCGCTCACGTCCCGGGGGAAGTGGGGGACATTGAGTCCGAGTGGACCTTGTTCCGTGCCTCCATTGTCGAGACGGCTGATCGGAGCTGTGGCCGCAAGGTGGTCGGTGCCTGTCGCGGCGGCAACCCCCGAACCCGCTGGTGGACACCGGTGGTGAGGGATGCCGTCAAGCTGAAGAAGGAGGCCTACAGAACCTTTTTGGCCTGTGGGACCCCTGAAGCAGCTGACGGGTATCGACATGCCAAGCGGAACGCAGCTTCCGCGGTCGCAGAGGCAAAAACTCGGGCGTGGGAGGAGTTTGGTGAGGCCATGGAGAATGACTTTCGAACGGCTTCGAGGAGGTTCTGGACCACCATCCGGAGGCTCAGGCGGGGGAAGCAGTGCACTGTCAACACTGTGTTCAGTGGGGGCGGGGTGCTGCTGACCTCGTCTGGGGATGTCCTGGGTTGGTGGAGGGAATACTTCAAAGACCTCCTCAATCCCACCAGCACGTCTTCCACTGAGGAAGTAGAGTCTGGGGACCCCGTGGTGGGCTCGCCAATCTCTGGGGCTGAAGTCGCCGAGGTGGTCAAAAAGCTCCTCGGTGGCAGGGCCCCAGGGGTGGATGAGATTCGCCCGGAGTTCCTCAGGGCTCTGGATGTTGTGGGGCTGTCTTGGTTGACTCGTCTCTGCAACATCGCGTGGACTGGCAGACCGGGGTGGTGGTTCCCCTCTTCAAAAAGGGGGACCGGAGGGTGTGCTCCAACTATAGGGGGATCACACTTCTCAGCCTCCCTGGGAAGGTCTTTTCGGGGGTCCTGGAGAGGAGGGTCCGCAAGATTGTCGAACCTCGGATCCAGGAGGAGCAGTGTGGTTTTCGTCCTGGTCGTGGAACTGTGGACCAGCTCTATACCCTCAGCACGGTCCTGGAGGGTGCATGGGAGTTTGCCCAACCAGTCTACATGTGCTTTGTGGACTTGGAGAAGGCATTCGACCGCGTCCCCCGGGAAACCCTGTGGGGGGTGCTCCGGGAGTATGGGGTCCCGGACCCGTTAATACAGGCTGTCCGGTCCCTGTACTCTCGGTGCCAGAGCTTGGTCCGCATCGCCGGCAGTAAGTCGGACTTGTTTCCGGTGAGAGTTGGACTCCACCAGGGCTGCCCTTTGTCACCGATTCTGTTCATAACCTTTATGGACAGAATTTCTAGGCGCAGTCAGGGCGTTGAGGGGTTACGGTTCGGTGGCCTCAGGATTGGGTCGCTGCTTTTTGCAGATGACCTGGTCCTGTTGCCTTCATCGGAGCGTGACCTTCAGCTCTCTCTGGAGCGGTTCACAGCCGAATGTGAAGCGGCTGGGATGAGAATCAGCACCTCTAAATCCGAGGCCATGGTTCTCAGCCGGAAAAGGGTGGAGTGCAGTCTCCAGGTCGGGGTTGAGATCCTGCCTCAAGTGGAGGAGTTCAAGTATCTCGAGGTCTTGTTCACGAGTGAGGGAAGGACGGAACGTGAGATTGACCGGCGGATCGGTGCAGCTTCTGCAGTGATGCGGACTCTGCGCCGGTCCGTCGTGGTGAAGAGAGAGCTGAGCCGAAAGGCGAAGCTCTCGATTTACCAGTCAATCTACGTTCCTACCCTCACCTATGGTCATGAACTTTGGGTAGTGACCGAAAGAATGAGATCGCGGATACAAGCGGCCGAAATGAGTTTCCTTCGCGGAGTGGCTGGGCTCTCCCTTAGAGATAGGGTGAGAAGCTCGGCCATCCGCGAGGAGCTCGGAGTAGAACCGCTGCTCCTCCGCATCGAGAGGAGCCAGTTGAGGTGGCTCGGGCATCTAGTGAGGATGCCTCCTGGACGCCTCCCTGGTGAGGTGTTCCGGCCCCGGGGAAGACCCAGGACACGCTGGAGGGACTATGTCTCTCGGCTGGCCTGGGAACGCCTTGGGGTCCCCCTGGGGGAGCTGGACGAAGTGGCTGGGGAGAGGGAAGTCTGGGTCTCCCTGCTAAAGCTGCTGCCCCCGCGACCCGCCCTAGACGGATAAGCAGAAGGAGACGGATGGACTCTTCTCGTCTGGCTTGCCATCCTGGGGTGAGACGCACTTTTTTTTTTTTTGCTTTTTCAACAGTGTTTCTGGTGGCCTTCCATGGTAAGGGACACCAGGGAGTTTGTTGCTGCCTGCAGCGTCTGCCCTCAACAAAAGAGCTCTAATCAAGCCCCATCTGGTCTCCTTCATCCCCTCGCCGTCCCTGGTCTCACATTTCCTTGACTTTTGTCACTGGACTACCACCTTCAAACGGTAAGAGTCATACTCACTGCTGTTGACCGCTTTTCTAAGGCAGCCATACTCATCCCATTACCCAAATTACCCACCGCCAAGGAAATGGCTGAGATTTTGTAGCAACCGGTGTTTCGGCTGCATCGTCTCCCATCTGATGTGGTCTCTGACCGGGGACCTCAATTCACCTTTCACTTTTGGTCCGAGTTTTGCAGGCTGCTGGGGGCTACCGTCAGTCTGTCATCTGGTTTCCACCCACAATCCAATGGTCAAGCGGAGCAGATGAATCAAGAGATGGAAACGGCTATGGGCTGCCTTGCCTCCCACAATCCCTCCTCCTGGTCTGAGCAGCTCCTTTGGATTGAGTATGCTCATAATACCCTGCCCAATTCCGCCACCGGTCTTTCACCCTTCCAATGCTCTGAGGTTGTCAATATTTGTGGGGCTGTGATGTCGCTCATGATGTGGGTCTCTGTCCATTTAGTGCATGCATCCACTATTAGCATTATAAGAAATGTTTGCCCCATAAAAGGACCAGCAAAGTTCACATGCAGCCTAGACCAGGGGCGGTCTGGCCACTCGAGTGCAAGGGAGCAGGTTGAGGCATGTTCTGATTGGTTTGACGCTGTGTGGACAATTTTAGCTTGTTCCCCAGCTGCAGATCCGGTCTCGGCCACCAGACATAGGATCTTGCAAGGCTTTTCACTGCTTTTCAGTTCAGTTGCTTTTGATGTCCCCTAAGGGACACTTGGCTTGCAGAAATGTTAAAAAAATATATAATAAAAACATAACTGCATTAAATTCATTATGGATGTGGACTTAAAATCATTTTATTTTATGGCCTTGGTGCCCTCAAAATTTACAACACAAAAGGCCAAGTGGCCTTGTCCCTAAAATGACGAAATTCCAGGCCTGACTATTGAATAATAATATAACCTGATAAATCTGTCGGCTGATTTCCAGTCCGGTCCAATTGCTGGTCTCTGCGGGTGTAGGATGCATAATGTGTCAAGTTTGGACATTTTTCTTTTTCCCCCATTTATTGTTTTCATTTTTGTCCATCCCATAGGTTGAATCCTGCATAAATAAACTGAACAATAAATGAAACTCCATGAAGCAAGAACTTTTTTTTTTTATGACTTTCTATTAAGCCTTTTGGAAGATTTTTGCAGTAGTGCATGCTTTAGGCCAGGTGAGCTCGTACAAACACCTTATTAGCATTCTCATTGTTCAACCTTTTTGTTTGCACTTAATGGGCTTTTTGGGTCTCACAAAAATGAAAATACCGTAAATGAGTCATCCTCCTGTTCATGAACACGCTAAAATCACGAGGCTACTGTATAGTACACGGTAGTCAAACCAGCCATTTTCTGCTCTGTGATCTGGGTGACACTGGGAGCATATCATCTAACACTGTCCCAAAATCACAATGCTCTGACAGTTGCTGTAACTAAGCTACAAAGTTGGCTACAGATTTACCTTGCTTCCTGAAATGGCTATGAAACTTGAATCGTTGGACTATCAAAGACTGATTATGGTGGTTCGCCACGAGTCTGACCAGTTCATCATATGAAATATCCCTGAGTTTCCACAATGTGGCCAAGTTCCTTATCAGCTTAGTCTTTGCTCCACGCACACTGAAGAATAGAGCGCTTGTTACCTTCCTCAGAAATCTCATTAGCAGAGAAATAAATATCCCAACCATTCTTCATACTCCGTCCAGTCCTCATTTCCCCCCCAACAGTCCTGTATGTTGCCATCTGAGCATGAGGATCCCCGTCCGATTCACGTCCCCTCTAGCTATTCCGCTGCAGCACAGATGCTTCTCTCTCCTCCTCAAGCTAGTCCTCTAGCTGTTCTGCTGCACCACAGGTGATTCTCTCTCCTTCTTGAGCTGGTCCTCAAGCTGCTCCTTTGCATCCACAGGTGGTTTTCTCTCCTCCTTGAGCTCGTCCTCGAGCTGCTCCTCTGCAGCCACTGACACTATGTGGTCCTTGCACTGCACCTCTGCAACAGATTGTGTCTCCCCTCCAGTTGCTGTTCCATCCGCGGGTCACTTGTAACAGCCACCTAGCTAGCTAGTTAACTAGCATACTTTAGCCTAGCTCAGCTAAAAACACAACAAAATGAAGACTACACATCCCAAAACAAGTTTCAACTTGTCGCCAAAAATATGTGGTAATGTCAGCTAGAAAAGAACCACTCGACAATGTCTTGGCCGTAGTTACGCTTTCTATAAGGATGGCAAAAATTAGATCCAGAGGTCATCTGAAAAATCTGGAGGTCAAGTATACAACAACACCAGGGGCGGGAGTGGCCTTCAAAATAAATGCAACATCGATCCCTGATGGGCGCATGGCTCTTGTGCTCTTATTCTTATTCTTCTCCCCCTTTAAATTCCAACAGCTGGTGTGTGACTTAGTACCATAAAGCTTTACATGCTTCCCACAGTAGATCATACCGGAATCAAACCAAGTTGCAGATGTACAGTAATGGATGATGTATGTATGTATGTATGTATGTATGTATGTATGCAAATACATTGTAAATACGTTTCTATTCAATTCTATAGCGATAATTTTTAATTGCTTATCCTGTTGATTTATTGAGCTTGGTAACTCATGTATGTGTTGTATTACCAATTGACTTGGTTAACTGTCAATGTTAATGTCAGCCACGACGTGAACTTACTATTTGCAGCTTGGTCAGCTTCCCGATGTCTGCAGGTAGGACCTCAAAGTCATTGTCACTCAGATAGAGAGCACGAAGAGTGGCTGCAAAACAAGAATCAGTGAAAGGATTGAAAAACACTGCTTTAACAACTAAAAAACAATCTAAAAATTCATGAATGTATGAATGAATGTGAATATGAATGTATGTAGCAAATATGACATTGCCCAGCCTAGCTGATAACTTAGACACTGTTTAACATTAGGTTAAAACAACATTCTGCAACTGTGTTACCTACTTTACCAACCTTACAAATGCCTATGTCATTCCTATTCTGCGCCCTGAACACCTGTTCTTGCATTACATCATTTAGTGAATTTTTTCAAATAAAAACATCTAAATCTATATATCATCTATA